>OW285239.1:57111300-58578542 GCA_935421215.2 Melolontha melolontha
GAAGAAGAAGAAGAAGAAGAAGAAAGAAGAAGAAGAAGAAGAAGAAGAAGAAGAAGAAGAAGAAGAAGAAGAAGAAGAAGAAGAAGAAGAAGAAGAAGAAGAAGAAGAAGAGGTGTATTCAATTTTGCTCGAAGCATAAGCATGGTACAGTAATTTGAGCAAAGTGATATCTTTAAAATATTTTGACACACGCATAATAAATCTCAGAGTTTTGTAGACATCGGAACATATATGGATTATATGGAATCTGAACGTAAATTAGAGTCAAATAAGAGACCAGGATCTTTATTTCAGTCTTACTGGTTAAGATATTGTTTTTTAATGAAATAGGAGGACTCGTGAGGCGTAGCAGATCGAGGATAAGTGACCCACGCAGCATGTGTCAATATTTAATTTAAGTTTTAAACAGTCACACTATGCAACTAATATGTCGGGATTTTGCTGTAGTTTACCGATATCGTTTAGTTGTGGAAATCTCAGAATATATCTTTACATCATCTGCATAAGGTGAGAATGGGACACTTCACTTGGAAATGGAGATCATTCCTAAACAAAACAAATAGCAAAGGATCCAAATTTGATCCCTGAGAAACGCTAGAAGGATGAACAAAATTATTGGAGCAGAGCCGATTTTAGGTCACGTAGCATTTTCTTTGAAATAGATAACACCGAAGAAGACTAATAGAAGCTGGAACGCGACCAAAAGGTCCCAACTTATGAAGTAAAATCTCATGATCAATTGATCTCATGATCAATCGATCTCATGATCAATCGATCTCATGATCAATCGATCTCATGATCAATCGACAGCCTTGGATAGGTCAGTATAAATTATATAAACCTGACTTCTGCCGTCCAAAACCTCACCGATAGGCTGAACAATCGACGCGAAATTGGTGACAGTAGATCTACCCGTGACAAAACCATGCTGGTTCGGTGAGACATGAGAGCATGTGACACTAAATAGTCTGGTGTAGTTTGGCGAAGTCAAAAATAATAGAAATCGGCCTGTAATTATTAATAAACGCACTATCTCCTTTCTTATGCACGGGGATAATTCTTGTGTTCTTCCACCGATCAGGAAAGACATGAATTGTTATAGATAGATTAATAAGTAATTTCAGAGGATATGCCAGGACAAATCTACAGTCACGTATCAAAAAACTCGGTAAGGAATCATCTCCAGCGTTGTATTTGTTAGGAAAACTGGTCATTAAATCAATTAACTCATCCTCGGAGGACAACGAGACGGAAAAGGGTAGAGAACGGTAGTCCAATCCATCACAAGTGAAGCCCGACAAGGAGGTAGGCACAGTAGAAAACGTATCCGCGAAGGCATCTACAATAGTACTGTAATGAAAAAGCGTTACCATTACTGTCATTACATGAAGTGAATATCCTACTGCAGCGCTCTGTATTGTGAAGAATACTCCAGAGATTAGAAGAAGTTGTTTTGATTGAATTCTCCATTACAGAAAAGTAAGATGTTTAATTATCTTGAATTTTCTTCTTTGCTATAGTACAAAGATGTTTGAATTCATTGTTGGAGTCAGTATTTCCAGTTTTGATTCACTTTTTGTGAGAGTAGTTCATATTTTCGAGAATAAACATTATTTCAGATGAAAACTAAGGCGGGTAACAGGATGCAGATTCGATCTTACAAGGCACATATAGATACAATACAGCGTATAATGTATTGTAGAAAGCATCGAGAGCTAAGTTGACGTCAGAATAATGTGTCAGAAAAGTCCAATCAATATTCATTAAATTACTGTATAAAGAAATGTAATTTGCTTTATGGAAATTATATCTGAAATTATTATCCGAAGGAAAAATTTTCAGAGGATGTAATGGATAGAAAAAATTTCAAGTCTAGTGTGATATAAATCTTCTCTAACGATAGGGCATTCGGACCGCTGTACTTCGAAGGTACTATTAGGTCCAACATCCTACCTTCACTAATAAGAATATTGTTGTATTGCTTTACATTAAGAATGTCGAGGAAGCTTTGAAAGATATTAATCTTATAGTAACACTGATCAGCAGGCGAATACAGATTTGGAAGATTGAAATCCCCAATAAGAATGAAAGGACTATTAACCAGAAGAGTCTCAACTGCCATGGTAAAAGTCTCCAGCTCTTCCGAAGAGATATTAGGAGAAATGTAAACAAGTGCAAGATATATAGTACTGCATATATAATATAATACTGCATTTATTCAAAAGAGGTACCAGTGCACTAATATGGCTCGTATTTACAATGTCACATGAAATGTCGTATCTTATAGCAGCCAAGACTCCCCCTCCCCTGAAACGATTGATCGTTATACGATCGCTGTCCTTTCGAATAACATTGTAATAATTCGTAAATAGCTCATTATTAAATACGGAGTCAGTTAACCAGGTTTCGCTATCAAAATATTTCGCAATCAAAGATAACCATTTTTATAGTAGACACAGAATGTGAACAGGCTATACTATCCCTCAATTTACAAAAAAATGGACGTCCGAAATTGCTGACCGAAAATCGCGCTAACAGTATCTTTGAAAGTACAAAAGACCAAATTGAAATATCGTATCCAAAGTTATCCTGAAAATTTAATATTTCTCATAAAACTGTGAGAAGAATATTGCAGAAAAAAGGCTTAAAATGCTGTAAAAGGACGTAAATGTCCACGTTATACAGAAGATCAGCGACGAAGAATTCCAATTTGTTGTCATAGATTACGGGGAAATCATTTTGCAAACAATACAGTGATCATATTCATGATGAAAAATATTTCACATTATCTCACACAGAAATGAAAGGCAATGATGGTTTTTTACCGATAATATAGAAAATTGTCTAGATAATGTTAAATGCAAAGCAAAGAAAATTGAAAACAAAATTCTAGTTTCGTGTACTATACCAGTATTGGGAGTATATGTGAAGGGTGAAACAGTCAATGCGAACATTTATACCGCGAGATGTCTACCGAAATTGATTCAATTTATTAATACGATACATCCACGTGATGATGTGCAACTTAGCAGGTTGTTACTATGCAAGAAGGACTACATGGTTAGAAGCTCAAAACATACATTTTGTGCCAAAAGCTGACAATCCGTCAAATGTACAACAGGCTCGACCAATCGAAGATTTTTGGGGAATAATGACAAGAAAAGTATATAATAATGGGTGAGAAGCTCAACTAAAGTGTAGAATATATTGGAAGAGAAAAGATATTTTAATGAATTTAATTCTTTTTCCAAAACTTCTGTGGCATACCGCTGTGTTATTTCCAAGATAACATAAATCAAGTATTTACAAATTAATCAAAAGAAATGAGACAAGACGAGAAAATGTGTATGTTCTACGCATGTTTGGAACAGGTTTAGCTGCGTGTGCACCTGCCAAGCATGCAAGGTAATAAAATTTTAAATCCAAATTGATATAAATATAATTTAGAAGCTAGGAAACAGAAATTTCTGGTAGAATATCAAATTCAGTGCATTATGTAAATAAATTTTTGGTTATGATCTTACAGTAAATTGAATGTAGCATAAGTAGTCATAAAACGTATTTAAAATGGGTTGTACTTTGACTATACTTGTGTATTACGTGATGATACTATATTTTATTCGGTATATAATGTCAATAGATTGTAGATTATGATACGATTTAATAATATTTATAATCTAATTAGGTAAAAACACATTCGCACGTACCAAAAATAAATAAAAGGGATTATTAAAAATCATTTTTAGTACTGCAAATTCATCCTACAATTTACTTTATTATTTGACAACGCGAGTTTCGTTTTGTTAAATAAAGAACACAACATTAATATTTAATACAATTTCCATATAAACCTCCATCTTTCAGTACTTTTATGCGACAACGCATAGAATACAAACAAGACAACAACGAAGGTTTCTTAGCGCAACTCACATAAACACACTCACACGCACGCACATACAAAGAAGAAAACAGATTACCGCTTTATTCCTACAAATAGCGGTAACGCTAAAACCGCTTGGAGTGGTGCACGCAAGTGACGCTTCAACTATAGCTCTCTCTTCTACACTACTTACATACATACACAAGTACACCAACACACGCACATACATGCACATAATTGCGAATCGGTTACGGCTAGGAGGAGATATTGCCTCGCTTACACATATTTGAAATTCAATTTAAAAACCGAGCAAATGGAGTTGTTAATGTTACATTGTCCGCCGCTCGGAGAGATACGAGCGAGTCGGCGGAACCGTTGGGCGGTAGAACTACCTCTTTAGTTATGTTGAGTGACACAGCCACCTCACACACCCTTGTTAGTCCGCGAAGAAGGCCCGATCTTGGTCCCACTTTACATTCAATGAAGATATCGGGACCGGTATAATAAGGCAAATAGACAGCGGATTCCGTAGCGGGATATCTATCACCAAGGCTGTTATTTTTTTGCCTATTTGGAAAACGGTGGTGCTTCTGTTGCTGCTGGTGCTGTTGCTGGTAGTGGAGGCCGTAACTTTTCTTTTTTTTTATACAGAATCGAATCAATTTTTTATCGAGTTTCTTTCTTTTTCCAGTCGTTTCTTTTCCGTCTTTTTTCAAACCTAACAGTCGTCTTCGGGGTTATTATATGCTTTATGGGTTTTCTTTCTTGAATAAATAGTTATCCTAAGGGTTTGCTGTGCATTTTGCATAAAAGAAGTTAAATGGACGTTTTAGATTTCGTTACACAAATTTAAATACTTGCTATAGATTTATTAGAAATTACTAGCTTCTAATAAAATTCCTTTCTTTCTATATATATATATGGTAAATTCAATTAATTGGCGATTTAAGGTCTGGTTTTACTTACAAATGTATATATTTAAAACAATCTTACATGTTTCGGCAAATGATGCCTTTTTCAAAGAATTTAAAATATAAATGACAGTATATTAACGTCATACTTATACATTTGTAGTTGTCATGGATAAAATTATTCAAAGATACATTCCAGTTTAATAATAATAAATCATGCCTTAGTATTAAAAAAATAGTTAGACAACAAAAACGGGGAATGGCAAGGTATGAGTTATTATTATGTATGCGCCCGTGGAGTGGCTTAAGATGTTAAGCTGTCGGCATTCGTCTTAAACGAGAAGGAAAACCACGAAAACCTAGTCGGACAGCCAATCAGGGAAACACGGAAATGTCGGCATGATAAGCAAATGTATAGATATTTAAATAACATAAGATATATATTTATATAACAACAACATATATTATGATGGTAAATTGCAGATCGTTACATAATTAGGTATTCTGCTTAAATTTATTGTATCACTTCTGATATTAATTGAATCTTTTCCTGTTTACTGCTAATCATTTATTTAATTTCCCTTTTCATTGTGTGTTGTTCTTTATCAATTATCGGTGTGTTTTCAAAATCGAAATGGTGGTCGCGTTTTCTGTATTGAGTATGTGATAGTTTTACTGCTCCATCAGTCAGAATATTTATAATCATTTTGTTGAATACTGTAGGTGCATTTGAGTGGTAATTCATACATCGACAAGAAGCTGTGGGTTTATTATATCAATTTGTATAAATAGTACCCTGTCTATCATAGCTTAAAGAAATATCAAGAAAATTAATACTGTTATTAATTTCTTCTTCAATAATGAATTTTAATTTGTTGTGAAAATTGTTGAATTTATTTAAAAGGTAGTTTATTTTATTTGTCGGAATACTTGTTATGATGTCATCTACATATCTTTTGACGAAAAGGGGGTGGCTGTCTAATGAATTGATAACGTTTTGTTCCAAATGTTCCATTACCAGATTTGCAATAGGAGCAGCTAAAGGAGAGCCCATGGCAATACCAAATGTTTAACTATAAAAATAATTTTTGTACTGAAAATATGTGTTGTCGATACAAAAATTTATACCTCTAATAAATTCGTTTTTATTTAGTGATGTGTGCATAGCTTATTATTGATCTAATTACCCTTGTGTATAGCCAAGGAGTCATTTTGGGAACAAGTACCCAGCTTTTCCACACATTCGCTTACACCTCCCCAATGCAATTGTTGGTTTATTGGTGTTTTTTCCGACAAGAGGATTTCACGTAAGCCTTTGGTCGAATAGTACTCCGAGATAGTTAGAATCCTTGGTAAATGTAATTTCTGTATTTCCGAGCACTGATCGCTGCAAGCCCTGTAGCGCTCTCTTTTTTTGTGAATGTGACTATTTGTGTTTTTTTGGTTTTTTTGGGGATTTAGGGTTGTTTGAGACCGTTCAGAAATAACTTCTGCGAAATGTCCCCGGACGACGATTACTAAGTCGACTGCGTATCCCAGGCAGTAAAGATCTCGCTAGATCGTCTCTTGAGGAGATCATCTACTAAGATCGCCCACAGGAAAAGTGCACCGTCCTCTGCAGGTAACCTCAGCCTGCTGTGGCGTCAATGATGGCTTCACCAGAGGCATGCCCTCACCCATCTTCCTATCACAGGTGCTACTCCTTTCTTTCATAAGGCATCAACTAAAGAGTATATTGTAGCATTATTTAATGCCTCTTCTATAACTAGAAAAATGATTACCGCTATTTTATGTCCTCAATCGACTTTGAAAGTAGCCTGTTGATCTTCCTGGTTGATATTCATATTGTCTATTACTTCCTCTCTTATGTGTCTCTCTACCAGTCTCTCAACGATTTTGAACAAGAAGACGATAGACTGATCCGTTTATATGACTCTGAAGGTAGATCCGCCACCCCACTCACTTTGGGTAGGTAGACGACCCCAATCTTTTACCGTTTCGTACTTATGTATCCATAGGCCACGTAAGCTTTGAAGATTTTACACAGATATGGTATTAATATCTCTACTCTGTAATAATGCAGGATAGATTCCATCTACTCCGGGGGACCTAAATGGTGGGAACCTACTTATAGCTAATCTAATTCTATTTGGTCTTCTTACAACCTCTGCAGGCAGTTTCCATTCTCGTTTTGGCCTTCTTGGTCTTTCCTCGAGATCGCCTAGTCTTTCCAAGTCTGTTCGAATTGATTAGACTGGAAAGTAGACCTTTAATAATTCGTTAATACTTTCGCCATACGCTTCAGTATAGGTTTCATCAGTCTTTCCGATGAATCCTACATTTTCCTTCCTACGTTCCTTTTTGTTCCCTTTTGCTTTACAAATTTCCTTGTTGTAGTGGGTTAGCTTATTGCAGTATTTATCCCAGTTTTGGTTATTTTCGACCTTGTGGAACAGCATTCGAACTTGGGTTCTAAGCCTTTCTAAATTCTTATTCCATTAAACCGTATTATTACCATTTTGGGGTCTTGTCCTTACCAGAATAGGTCTTTTGAGCGGGTTGATTCTGGAGGGCTATCCTTCCTAAGGAAGTGCTTCCGTTGCCATTTTAATCACATATTTGGACTTGTTTTTCTTTGAGCTTAGGCCGTAGTTGTTTAGTCAGTGGATTTTTAGGGTTCCTCGTTTGCTTTCTCCTCACCTGCTCTCTTGTGCCCGTCTTTGATCAGAAAGGGCATTGACTCTAACAATAAAAAATGTCAATAATATCACGCCTGACGACATGAGAGAAAGAATACGCCGAGCATGTACCGAAATTACACCACAAATGTTGGCTAACGTTAGACGGTCGTTTCCTCGGAGAATTAACCACTGCTTACAAGCGGAGGGTGGTCACTTCGAGCATCTTCTGTAGGTAGACCCAAACCAAAGTTAGTGGATTCTTTGATGCTGATTATTCCGATATTTTTCGATTTTTCGATTATTTTCATACTTTGCGTGACTAGAATGACCTTGTGTTGTAGGTCGCTGAATTCGTCTTAAAATCAGTAATAATGTTGTTGAAAAGAAAATACATGGTTCCATTTAAAAAATTGGAGTTGACATTGGCGTAGCTTCTACGCCTACACCGATCAAAAAACTGGGTGGCCCAGTATGACTGCCTTCCTGAACACTGAAACTTTTGTCTGAAACATTTTTCGATATAATTAATAGTTTGAGTGCTATTGCTCTGTAACACTTTATGTGCCCCAGCCTGTATATATATTTATGGTAAATTCAATTTGTTGGCGATTTAAGGTCTGGTTTTACTTCAAAATGTATATATTTGAAACAATCCTACATGTTTCGGCAAATGATGCCCTTTTCAAGGAATATAAAATACAAATGACAGTATATTAATGTCATACATTTACATTTGTAGTTGCCATGGATATAATTATTCAATGATACATTCTAGTTTAATAATAATAACCTTGCCTTAGTCATCATGCCTTAGTATTAAAAAAATAGTTAGACAACAAAAACGGGGAATGGCAAGGCATGAGTTATTATTATGTATGCGCTCGTGGAGCGACTTAAAATGTTAAGCTGTCGGCATTCACCTTAAACGAGAAGGAAAACCACGAAAATCTACTAGGACAGCCAGTCAGGGAACAAAACACGGAATTGTCAGCATGATAAGCAAATGTATAGATATTTAAATAACATAAGATTATATAATTATATAACAGCAACATATATTATGATGGTAAATTGCAGACCGTTACATAATTAAGTTATAGTATATACTGCTTAAATTTTTCATATCACTTCTGTTGTTAATTGATTTTTTTTCCTGTTTAATAGTAATAATTTCTTTAATTTCACTTTTCATTGTGTGTTGTTCTTTATCAATTAACTGGGTATTTTCAAAATCGAAATGGTGATCGCGTTGTAGTTTGTGTGTAGATAAAGCAGTTTTGTCTATTTTAGAGTATTTGTGGGCTTGTATTCTTTTGTATAAATATTGTTTAGTTTGGCCTATGTAGTAACTATCGCAATTGCGACATGGTATTTTATAGATGACATGTGTTTCTCGATTTTTTTCTATTTTAGGTTCAAGTTTTGAAAATAGATGTTTATTAGTATTACTAAGTTTATATGTTGTAGCTATATCATATTTTTTTAAAGTGTATTTATTTTTTTCTGATAATTGTAGAACATATGGAATCGTGATATGTGTCTGTCATTGTTTAAATTGTTATTGGTGTCTGCAGTGCTGTATATTTGGTGGATTATTTTTTTAATTGTTTGCACAACATATATCACGGTTCCATACATACAAAGGTCTCGAAATAATTATCTATATATATATATATATATATAATACAGTAACAATAGTTTTGTGAAAGTTTCAATTATTGGATCTGGATGATTTTTAAAGTAAATGATATTGAGCAATGCAATAAGAATTTTTTTTATTTTCTATATCCTTCAACTGTAAACGTCTATTCGAAGTTATTTTGGCACTTACATAGTAACTACGTAAGTACCTGCATACTTAAGAGATTTTAAAAGCGTCGCTACTGCCTGCACATGATAAACTATGTACTTCCTTTACTTACGTCTCTGAAAGGAAGCCTACCAACATCCTTTGCTACCTAACACATAATTTAATAATCTATTTAGAATTTAAGTGCTTTAACAGTCTAAAATATGCTGCCCTTCGATTTCGAAGCTTTTAAATTCAAATTAACACCATTAACCAGGGGTTTTAAGAGTAACACAATATTACTAGCAGCTACTTTGGTAGTTACAACGGTATCGTGAATATGTGTGTCTCCATCATTCCGAAGAGTTGAAATATCTTAATTAGGTGATGCTTTTTTGATAGCAATTAAGACGGCAGTTCTTAAGTGGTGGCGGTAAGTGTCGACAGATGTCTTATTGCTCTGCACCTGTATTTACAGAGGACCGCTAATGTAACTCAAGACGGATACAGATAATTCAGAGTGCAAAAAATGAGTTTAAGCGAAGGCGATTAATATGTCATTTGCGTTTATGAATTCTGCTATATGTTCCAAATAAAACTAAAAACGTTGAGACATAACTAATTGCGCTTGATTTCGATATATGTATTAACATGTGTATATTACGTGGTCATTATATCTATTTGTCTGAAATCGTTATAAAAAATTATATGAACAAACTTGTTTTAAATGCATTATAATAAATATTTATCAGTAACATAACACTATAATTACACTACGATTTGCTCATAGGGGCCCACATTAATAGTGCTATAAATTAAAAAATTTTAGTTTATAATGTTTCCTACATAGAACAAAAGTAAGCACGTATACACGCGGTGCTAACCTGGTATGGAGCAAATTTGGAGCTTCTGCTTTCATTCATGGCATCCTTAAACCTAACTCAGTACAACGATATAACTAGTGCAAATGAGCGACTGTTGGACACTATCAAACATGGACTACAATTTCGATGTTGGACATGATTCTCACTCCCTTGTTGTTTAAAACAGACAACATTCTGCATTATGGTTTGATGTTATGAATATACTCACATCTCGTACTTGTCCATTTCTGTCATATAATAATAACAGATATAACTTTAAAAATTCCAATTTTATAAAACTGTATTCTGATCTACTCCAAATTGACTGGTCCTTCCTAGAAAGTTATAATGATGCTGACAAGTGTCTTGTTGCTTTTGATTCCAAACTTTATTGTGTTAAACCTTTCTGTTCCTGTGCAAAGATCTACCTCAAATAATACTTATTCTCCGTGATACTAGGAACATAAAGACATATCTTCTGCTGAAGCGTCATGATCATTGGAAGTGTAAATCTATTGGTAATGATTATTACAAATCAGAATTTCAAAGAATTAGGAGAATTACTAAAACAGAAATTTCTAGAAGCTATACATGTTATATACAAGACATAGAAGAAAAAATTATTAATAATCCATCTCAATTCTGGACTTTTGTTAATTCAAAACGCAACATGTCTAGAATTCCAAGTAACTCACATTTTGATAATTAGGAATATTCTGAACTGCACACCATTGTTGACGCCTTTGCATCTACATTTGCAGAAGTTGATCTTCCTAAAAGCTCCGATAATGCATCACTTGAGTACGATACTATTAGTAATTATCCGCTTGTCGTCGTTTCTTGTGTTACACAGCATGATATTATCGAAGCCATTTGGAAACTGAAGAATAAACATACTACTGGAGACGACAATATTCCAACATATTTGGTTAAGGACTGCGCCAACATTTTTGTTCATCCACTCTCCAAACTCTTCAATTTATCCATTCAAACTTCTTCATTTCCACAAGCTTGGAAAATCGCTAGAATTTTTCCTATATTTAAAAAAGGTGATAACATCGATATCTCTAATTATAGATCGATAGCTATTATTTCTGTTTTTCCAAAAATCTTTGAATCCGTCCTTTACAAAATTATCTCCTTCAAATGTCTGCACTTTAAATCTCCTTCATAGCATGGATTTGTAAAAAATTACTCCACTCTAACAAACTTGTGCTGCATAACCCAAAATATAGCCAAGCTTTGGACGGTGCTAGTCAATTAGAAGTTATTTATACAAACTTCGCGCATTTGACACCATCGACCATATTTTACTCTTACAAAAATTGTCATCTTTCGGACTTAGTGATTCTCTACTCAGGTTTCTAAAGTTATATTTGACCGGTAGAACAAACTGTTACCTATAATGGCTATAAATAAAATTTGTTGTACCCGACTTCTGGGGCTCCTCAAGATTCCAACTTGGGGCCGCCTATATTTAATATATTTATCAACAACCTAGTAGCATCACTTGACTACATTGTATTGGCTTATGCAGATGATCTTAAAATATATCACACTATTACAAATATAACTGATGTGAAGTTTTTGCAATAGAACTTGGATACTGTCCTCAGTTGGTATAAATTTAATTTCAATATTTCCAAATGCTGTGTTGTGACTTACACAAGAAGAATAAATTACATAAACTCTTTTTATTACGTCGATGATACTATATAGAGAACCGAAACTTTACAAATGATCTTGGTGTTACATTCGACTGCAAGTTTACCTTCAACGATCATCTCTCAAACATCACTTGATCTGCTGTTAAGTCTCTTGGTTTTATTACCAGAATGTCCCGAAACTTCACGAATCTTGGTACCATTAAATGTCTCTATTTCGCATATATCGTTAGTAAGTTTAATGATTGAGAAGTATTCACTGATCAGGTCTATATCTATTCATTGGGCACAGCAGATAATTCCATACCTCATACGAGAATAATAATTTGCATAATATACTATTTGTATAAATTTTGTCATTAATTGAACTACCAATGTTAAAGAATAAGAATGATAAGAAAAATAATGAATTTAAGCACCATTTTTCTATTAATTCTTTTCCCTAACATTGAGAGTTCAATTAATGACAAAATTTGTTCATAGTGAGTCAATCTCAAAAGCTCATCGATATAGATACCTAAGAATTTTACAGATTTCTTAAAACTTAATATGTTTTGGTCGAATTGATTAATGTAAGTGCTGGTATACTACTTAATATTTCTGAAGATCTAAATATTAGTTTTTGATTTATTTAGACATAATTTATTGCTAAGAAACACAGAGCTAATTGTTTTTTCTATTTATGAATAAATTTATCTAATGGACATAATTTATGAAAATCATTAATGTCATTATGACGTATATCTCAAACAACAGAAGATCCAACAAATTGCATAGGGAAATATCCCTGCTCACACGTTCCATTTGTGAAAATGTTGTTCTTCGGTGGTTGTGACTGATACTAATTGTTTCCTATCCACCCGATATGACTCTAAAAGGTGTTCAAATGTTCCGCGTATGCCAAATGCTTTCAATTCAGATAATGGATTGTCGTAATTCATAGTACTTCATTGACAGTATTCGAGAAGAATGTTTTTTTGTTGTTGAGTTTCCCTTAAGAAACCATTTCGAAAATTATCACACATACACTGCCTAGATAAATAGAATATTTTAGAAGACCATACAGCGTATTCCACTGCAACCTGTTCAGATCTATCGTCCGTTCAAAAAAAACAGCCTCAGAGATAACCATGAAATTTTTAGGTATGTCGTAACTTAACCGCAATGTTCTTAATTGTAGTTAAATGTCATTAGTGACATGTAATAAAAACGATAACATGGAATTTTATTTATTCATGTCAGGAAGATTATAACCTTGCAATTAAGCTCGTAATTTTCTAACCTTTCAATTTTCTAAAGTTGTCTGTCATTTAGATGAAACTGTTATTTAAGAAATTCATGTTCGTAATGTTACGACATGCTTTTTGGTGTTACTTAGAAATCATGGCGCACTAAAGGCATTTTTTTTTGAACGCACGATATTTCGGTTCTCATTTCTTGCTAGAGTAATCTTATTCCTTTAATTAGATTCAACGGCTTTAAGAGGAATGCCTTTTTAACACTTGGTTTCTTTTTCTAGAGTGATCTCTTTGCATATAGCTGACCAAGTTAAAGAGCCCACTAGGAGGTGCTCTTTAAAATTGTACGTAATCTTAGTTCTATTTCGGAAGACCCTGCCGAGCCCCTGTACCTTCTGCACCGGTTTTGTCCTTCACATCTTCATTTGTATAGCTACTTCGGAAGATGACCCTGGTCCATCCTTGCCTTCTAGGCTTTCTTTGGTCATGAAGGCTTTCTCTTTTGCAGCTTTAGAAGTTCCTGCTTTGTACTTTATTCATACTATTCGCAGTACCAAGGGAAATAAGAGTGTGTCCGATCAGAGGACAAGCGAATTTCACCTGCTATGCACAGGAAACGTTAAAGACTGCACATTCCTGTAACCACACAAGTTTCAGCACATTACATATAACTTTAGCTTTAGTTTAGCTCAGGTTCCTCGACTATTTACTTTAGTCACATACTAGCTGTCATATCTTAATGGGGACAACATGATCACGTTTTAATTACTATAGTAATTTCTTGGGATAATGAAATTGCCATATTCATTTTTCAATAGCATTTGAATTGAAACTAATCGAGTAATTGGCTATATAAACGTGTTGCTTTTATTCTTAAACATTACAAAAATATTAACATTTAAATAAGCATCATTTCTTATTTCTGCTAACGCTCCCATAAATTCTTAAAGCAAATTGTCGATATTACATATATGAATACATATATTACACTTCATATGTAGTTTAAAATTCATAAATTCTGTTTGAGACTATTGCTAATAAATTGATTTATGTATTATATTCTTTACTTTATATACGCGAATGAAATTTCCAACTGTCCGCCCACTTTCCTTTTTTGCATTTAACCAACGAGACAACTCTATTACGACTAACGATTAAATTTAAAGCGAAACCGCATGAGCGCGATTATTGTATGTAATTTCAAAGCAATTACCAATGCGCTACTGTTATTATACTTGCCTATAAGTTAAGTAAGTCATAAATGTCTGTATTTATTACCAGCAATAAAATAAAATATCTATAATAGTATGGCAATATTATTTGCAGATATTGTAGTGTTATTTTTTAAGAGAGTAATTAGAAACCTAAGTTTTGTATAGTCTTCAATTACAAAAACTAATTTGAAAAGGATTAATAGTTTATACGAGGACTGCTGGAAGTGTTTGCAAAAACGATGTAGAAAGCACAATAGTATATTAAAAAACGAGTTTCATAAGGCACCATTTTGCCGCACGAGATCAGTTTAGAAAACGAGCCGCTTGCGGCGAGTTTTCTAAAGAGCGAGTGCGGCAAAAGGCCTTATGAAAGGAGTTTTTTTATACTATTTATTCTATTTTGCGTTTTTTACATTAATAAATTGCTTAAATTGGAATTATTTAATTTGAAAGTTCAGAGTTTAATTTTTATATAAAGCATGCAGTTGGTCACATTGATACTTGACATTTTCAAATTTAAATCTTGCTATCCGCGAAGTATATTATATTACATATTATTTATTAATTTTCGTTAACATTACTTGATATTTCATTTAAAAATATAAACATGAGTGACATAGAAACATATATATATATGTTGTTGTCAATTGTATACAACATACGTTGTTTGTGTAAAATACGAACATATATCATATCTGTCAAATGTACATAAATTCTTAAAATCATATGACAGCAATGATATTTATTTCTGTATTCGAACAACGCCAACATTGAAAAATGAAAAAAAGTGTATCGAAATAGAGCTCATTTCGATACTGTTTTTGGTTTCATAATGAGTTCATTTCGAACGCAAAATAGAAAAAGTTTAGTAAACGATTTTACTGTTTTTTAAATATTCGTCTTTGACATTAAATACGCTTAAGCGGGGCACAGATATACGCGGTCAAAGCAGTGGCGGTATAAGATGTGACGGTGGCGGTCAGATTCGATCTGTTAAATCAAATATGGCCTTGCTGATATGCCGTTACATGCCTGGCGTTACGAGCGGTGATACTGTTCTAGCTAATGGTGGTGGTAAGATGCTGTTAGTTGTATTTCACCGCTGTTACCGCTCATAAACCCCATGAATAAAATCATTTAATTGAAAAGTTGATACAAAATGTAAGAAAAAATTCTGTTTTATATGATATGTCAATCCGAAATACAAGAATTTTCGTATCAACAACAAAAAATGGGATGAAAATGCGGATATTCTAAAAATTGCAGGAGTGGATGGTAAGTAGTATCTTCAAAAGTATATTGCTGGATAATAATAAAATTATAAAACATTTATCTCTTGGCGTATTGTAATTTGTAAATTTTTTAGCCATATTTGATGTTTCAAATATTCCCCCATCACTATTTATGCCAATGAATTTATATTCTGGATCTGCAATGGCCATTAAAACTATAGAAAATTTGTTCGGGTAGCTCTAGTGAACCGGTTTTTGGTGGATATTTAATAGTTACATGTTTTCCATCTATGCTTCCAAGATAATTAGGAAATTGCCAGGTATCATTAAAACTGGAAATATATATTTCCCATATTTCTGTCGTTGGATCAGACATACAGATTGGTTGTAGTTTCGTCCAGATTGCAACACATACTTCTGCTATTATTGTAGATACAGTGGAAAATCCCATGCGGTAACTACGGCCACGAATCTCCACTGGCTCAATATCTGAAACAAAAATATGAACTAAAATTTCTTTATTATAGGAGATGATATCAGAAAGAAATGGAAAAATGGAAAAATGGAAAAATTTGAAAGATAATTACTCGACGCATTTAAGGTTAGAAGAAACCCATACCGGGCAGAAAAGGAAATATATTTGTCGTTACAAGGGTTGACCGTGGGCACAATTGATGGAAGCATTACGACCATTTACCATTTATCGGTTTTGAACAGATACACTAATATACCTCTTCGAATACGCTACTTAGTGTTACGCAGCGGAGTTACGATGAGAATAGCACCAATAATGAAGCAAACCTCCGAGGATCATCCATTACCTACTCCGACATCGACTGATCCAGCGCCAATAGCAAAGAGTAATGAATCACCTGATACTCCGTGTAGTACTGGTAGTACTGGTACCAGAAAAAATAAAAAAATTAAAAATAATTGCACTTCACCTTCAATTAGTTGAAAAAGTAATAAATTTCCTCCAAACAAGACAAGCTACATTAAAATACAATGAATGGGATGAAATTGATATAATTTCTCATGGATACGCTGCATCTGTGAAAAAAATTTCACCCTAACGGTAAAGTATAATTAAGTACGATATTGTAAAGCTAATTATGAATGCAGAGCTAGAACATCAAATTGAATTAGAAAGTGAAGTTACAGCCCAGAAAACCCCAGTGAATTTTGTTTCTTTATCGAATGTTACCCCATGTTCCAACTCCAGTAGTGGTACCTCGCGAAACTATCCACCTCACACGGAGTCTTCTCTATCAACTCAATCATTTGTTATAAATTCAAGTTCAACTCAAGTTTTGTTATAAATCTTGTAATAAAAATCTCTAATAAATAATTTAAAAAACATACTGCCTTACCTTAGTGTAATTGCTAAACGCTCGGCAGATTCAATTGGTTGTCTGAACTTGCTATATTCCTTTTTTAAATATTTTTCTATTAGAAGCAATAGTTTATCAAAGCAGGCAATATCCATATAGAATATTTTTCGTCCAATTTTAGCTGCTTATACAAACAATGGAATTCGCCTTCTTATTTTCGTTTTTTATTGATTTCGTATACTCAGCTGCTTCTCTTTTTTCGTCTTTCAAAGTAAATAAATTTGCAATTGTTACGCTTTAATTTCCATTTTTAGTTTTCCCTTATTTATTGTCAAGTCCGGTATCTTAATTTGTTTGCGAATCATTTAAATACGTTCAACGGGTACGTAAAGCGCTATCTGTGTTCAAAATTTGGCAACTCTTTCACCCCCCCCCCTATCGCTTTCTATGCTAGCTGGTGATTGCGGGATTCGAGCTCCGACCTTCGTGGTATTAAGTTAGGTCTTGTAAAATATTGCAAATATTCAGTAAAGAAAGCTATAGTTAACAGCTTTTCGACATATCGTTATATCACATAAAGCGGATCATGTCGAAGAAGTGATTCAAATTATTAGGAATAGCCAATTTTGATTGAAGCGACTTTAGAAGTTTCGGGAAAATAAATTAAACCAAACTGTGTGTAGAACGGTGTTCCAATCTGATCTTCGGAAAAGTAGGCTCTTTGTTGAAGACTGCATCTAGGCACTGCATCCTATAACATCTGGGACAATCGCGAGGTTAAATTAGCTGGTTACCACCAAGCCAGAAGGAAAAAAAAAGTATCGTATCGAGTTTTTATCTCAAAGGGCGATGATAACTATCATCTCCAAAGGACAAGACGTATTCAGGGGGAACCTAGTAATTCGAATGATTAATATTAATTTGTATAGTCTAATTTCATTTGGTATTTTGTTTTTGTTTTCTATATCCTGCCGTAGTTAATTTAACGTAACATTTTAGAGTTCGACTCATTGTAACTTCAACTTATCTTTTTATATTTCAACTTAAAAAAAATTTTTGTAGATTCATATATTTCATTTGCATTTAAACATAAAATGAACCTTTTCCTTAATTGAAATTAAATTCTAAATTTTGTGTCATATTCGTACATAGATCTTGTTCTGTAACTCATTTCTTTTGCAGACAACTTTTTATTGCCGCCTGTGAAACTAAATCTTTTTTTTCATGTCCAGCTGCATATTGTACGATATATGTCGATGCATTTTGGATATAAAAACTTTTGAATTTAAAATAAAATTATTTTTGGTATCTTGTAAAATATTTATTACCGCTTATATTATGTTTGTAATAAATTGTGAAGTTAATTCTGGGGTACCTTAGGAAAAGCTGTGTTATTTAGAAGCAAAACTATTGTAATTTAAAGTTATTCTAATACCGGATTTATTTCTTTATGACTTGTTGAGAATTTAATATTTTCCGAACTGCTTAGTCTATGGTTTTTCGTATTGTTATAATTGATTTTTCCTTTTGATATACAGAATAAATATATATATATACGATAAAAAGTAAATAATTCAATATTCTTATGTTAGTCAAGACTACATTTTTACATTTTTATAAATATACATTTTTTTTTTTGTCATGAATATACGAATTAATTGATTCTAGGTTTATTTCCCTTGTCTTTGGATTTTCGTCTATAGATATTTCTTTTCAGGTATCCTGTGCTACATTTTTGTATTAATACTTAGTAAGTATATAGCGTGTGTTTTGAGTAGTCTGCGCCGAAGGACGCGCAATCCCTTTTCTCAGTTTTCAGACTGAGCTTCTGTAAGAAAAACCGAGTGGCGCCTCCTTCTATCTGTTATTAGTCACTCACACCCATCTCCACTGACTAAGGGCATACACAGTGAATAGAAGCTCCCCTCAGACATTGTTAGATACGGCTACGGTTTTGTTAGTTTTCGATCATCTTCAGGCGCCATCGCTGAGCCTGCTTCTCGCATAGGTAGCACAATTTAATATTAAAATATCAAAATTGAGTACATATCCGTTTTGAACACGCATTTGTTGTTCTTCGTCATCATTTAGAATTGCTAGGTTTCTTCCAAATTCATTTCAATAAAATATAACATACAAACAAATAAAATTAAATTGGCATGAGTAATCATAAAGGCGTCACCGCGTAAATGTCTTCGGCTAACGCTACCGCTACTACTGCCACCGCCGCCGCTTCTACCGCTACAGCTTCTACCACCACCCCTTCTGCCGCCACCGCTGGGACCGCCTAAATCTGTGCCTCGCTTTAAGTAGGGCACAGATATAAGCGATAACAGCAGCGGTATAAGCGGTGGCCGTGGCAGCAGACTCGGTGCGTTAAATCAAATACTAGCTTACAGACATATCGCTTCATGCCTGGAGCTATGAGCGGCGGTACTGCGTTCCTGCTAGCGGTGGCAGTAAAACGCTGCTAGTATTTCACCGCTGTTACCGCTCATAAACATACATACAAAGGCAAGTGAAGAAAATAACTTTATTGAAAAGCTAATAGAAAATACGGATATTTTAAATATTGAAGGAATGGACGGTAAGTAACATCTTCGAAACAATTTTATTGAAGTATATTGCTGGATAATAATAAAATTATAAAACATTTATCCCTTAGCGTATTAATTGTTCCATTTGGAAACCCATATTTGATGTTTCAAATATTTCATCACTATTCTTTCCGTAACCTCCAACGTCTATGCCAATGAATTCATATCCTGGATCTACAATAGCCATTGAAACTATAGAAAATTTGTTCAGGTAGCAGTAATATAGTGAACGGGTTTTTGGTGGATATTTAGTAGTTACACGTTTACCATCTATTCTTCCAAGACAATTAGGCAATTGAGAAATAATTACTCGAAGCATTTAAGGTCAGAAAAAACCCATACCGTACAAAAAAGGAAATATATTTGTAGTTACAATGCTTGGCCATGGGCACATCTGATGGAAACATTTCGACCATTTATCGATTTTGCACAGATACGCTCTAATATATCTCTATCGGATACGCGAATTGTTCCTTTGCAGCTGAGTGAGATGAGAAAAGCACCAGTAATGGAGCAAACGCCTTCGAAGATCATCCAATACCTACTCCGAAATCGACTGAACCAGCGCCAATAGATAAGAGTAATGAATCACCTGAAACTCCGTGTAGTACCGGTACCGGAGTTGAAAATCTTTTTTCGCCTAATCTTAGCTGCTTCTAGAAACAATGGAATTCACCTTCTTGTTTTCGCGTTTGATTAATTTCATGTACCCAGACGCTTCTCCTTTTTCGTCTTTCAAAATAAATAAATATTACAAATATTAAAATTAACCCTAGAATGGTACGTTGGTGTCGCCTATGACACAGCTACACTTTATCTCTTTCCCAAACGCATAATTGAAGAGAGAAGTTAGCGACCACCTACGTACCTCTCGACGTGTCAGTACAGTTTTGAATGCGGTAGTTGTAAGTGCTCTGTTCTGTTTTACGTATCGATAGCAATTGGTTGTGTCAAATACGACTCCAGAATACCATTCTTGATATAATTTTTTTAATTTACAAAATATGGCTTCCACTAGTAAAGCATTGACTCAAGCAGAGTTAGAGGATATTATACGTTCTTACGAGAGAGGCGAAACAGATTTGGACAATATTGTTCCAGAAATTAAAAAATGGTTACAAATGGTATAAATCACCATTTTTTTCAAAAAATAGCCGTACAGTGCAAAAGAACATTGTGCTTCGATTACCAGGGCCAAAGTCAAACGCATTAAAAGCTGCAGATGAGATTGAAGCATGGAAGTTATTTTTCACGGACGAAATGATTAATTGTATTATTCAACACACAAACCCAGAAATAACAAGACATTCCTCCAAATATGCTAATAATCAAAGCTTTATAGGATGTACTAATAGACAAGAAATATTGGCCTTATTCGGGCTATTGTATATGAGTGGGGTTCTAAAAACAAGTTCACTAAGTACTTCTGATTTATGGTCCAGACAATATGGATTACCCATTTTCATAGCAACCATGTCACGAAAACGTTTTGAGTTTTTACTTAATTGTCTTCTCTTTGATGACAAAAATACCAGACAAGAGCGTAAGGATGATAAATTTGCACCTATCAGGTTTCTGTGGGATAAATTTATTGAAAAGCGTTCAGAAAAGTATACACCTGGCGCATATGTAACTGTAGACGAACAACTTCTTGGTTTTAGAGGAAGATGTCCATTCAAAATCTATATTCCAAATAAGCCGGATAAATATGGCATAAAAATTGTTATGATGTGCGACTCTAAAACATTTTACATGCTTTCTGCTATTCCATATATTGGAAAAGAAAGAAGAACTAGTTCTGAAACTTTACCTACTCAATATGTCCTGAAACTGTGTGAAAGCATATATGGAACAAACCGGAATGTTACCATGGATAACTGGTTCTCGTCCTCAGATTTGGCAAATAAATTATTGGAAAAGAAACTAACCATGGCAGGAACGTTACGTAAAAATAAAGCACATATTTCGCCAACTTTCTTGAAGAAGAAAGCTACTGTTCCCAGCTCTGATTTTGCTTACGACGAAAATAAAACTATGGTTTCGTTTTCACCTAAAAAGAATAAAATAGTTTTGTTGATGTCAACTTTTCACACTTATGGCGAAATTGAAGACGAAACTAAAAAACCCGAAATCATTCTATTTTATAATTCGACGAAAGGTGGTGTAGATACATATGATCAATTGTGTCACTCAAAAACTGTGTCACGAAAAACCCGTCGATGGCCTTTACGTGTATTTTATAGAATGATAGATGGAATTGGAATCAATGCTTATGTTATCTATAACGCCAACAAACAAAAACAAATTAGTGCTTATAAATACATCCCAAGAAGACAATTTCTTCAAAACGTAGGCATGCAATTGATCAAACCAGAATTGGAAAGCAGACTGAATATGCCAACAATATCCAGATATTTACGTCTACTAATTCAGGATATTTTAGGTGTGGAAGAAAAGAATCCTAGTTTGGAAAAAAGAAATCAACCTGTCGGTCAGAAACGTTGTCATATTTGGCCTAGAAATGCCAACAGAAAAGGTCGAGAACTATGTGTGAGATGCGGTGAACACATTTGTGCTGAACACAGAAGGCCTATTTGTCCTCCCTGCAGTGAAGAACTGTAATTAGTATTTTTGTGAGAATAACTGTTTTATATTTTTGTACCATTTTATTTTTTATAATAAAATTAATGTAAAATTATACTTTTGTTTTTATTTTGAACGATAACTATATAAAAGTTAAATATATAATGATGCGTCATATGCGACACCACTGTACTAGTCATGTACTAGAAAATAACGATACCATTCTAGGGTTAAGTACATACCCGTTTTAACACGCGTTTCTTGTTCTTCGTCGTCATTTAGAAGCGCGAGGATCAAAACTTTTTCTTCCAAATTAATTTCAATAAAATGTAACCATGTAAACAAACGAAATGAAATTGACATGAGTAATCACAAATGCGCCACCGCGTAAATATGTTCGGCAAACGCTGCCGCTACTACCGCCACCGTCGCCCCTTCTACCGCCACCGCTGTGACCTCGTATACCTCTGCCCCGCTTTAAGCGGGGCACAGATATACGTTGTAAGATACATAACAAATTCGGAATTTTTAAATACGAATTCATGAAATTTCATGCGTAAGGAGAGTACTTTGAAGGGGATGGTAGTAAATTAGTTGTAAGAACAATTTATTACTTACTGGGAATTTCAGAGTAGCATTGGGTATATAAGACGCTTGCAGGCTATCTGTTACCACTCTCACATGATCATACCTAGCTGGTTATGTAAGCTATTTATTAATTTAAATTGAAAGGAAATCATATAACCAATACATTCTGTATATTGCGAAGCAAATTATCTAAATTTATAAGAAAATTTCAAATAAACACTCCGAATTTTGTAAGCGTAAACTTAAATATCGTCAGATGTTACCATCTAACGGAACAAACTGTGAAGGAGTGGACGTGCACGCCTTCCTCATACCAGTAAATCACCTTCTAAACGTTCAAGATCTAAATCTACGAAACCATTCAATTTGAATACCGGATGTGACGTGCAAGTGATCGAAGCAATTCGAAAAAGAGCGAGTCGCGATGCTATCGATAAACTCGGAAAAAATCTATTGGCAAACTCGGATAACAAAATGGATTGTCTAGATTTAAATTTTAATTCGGTACGGGACCGGACGGCGGCGTTGCCGACTCGTGGGGGTGGAAAATTCTGGCACTGAAACGAATTAATGCTTCTTTCGCAATCCCTTTTCTGTGCTTCTTCCTCAGCGAAAGACGAAAGGCACACGGCCCATCGAAACCAATTTAAATTTTCCCGTTTTTTTGGTACTACGAACGAGAAGCACCCTTTCCCCCAGCGCCTCATGCAGGGAAAACGAGAAAGAGAAACGGTTTTATTTAGAATATATATGGCCACATAAAAACACAATAAATTCTGATTTCTCATTTCCAAGTTTAGAAATGACTTCTGGTGCTTTCGCCGAGTGTTTGGTTGGCGTTTTCCGCGGAACATTTCTTTAAAGAATGGTGACACCTTAAAGTGAATAAACGAAATCGATAATTTAAATAAGATTTAAAGTTCATAAGTATAGAATATAGAATAAAAACGTATACAGTAATGATAAAATTTTAAAAGAGGATATAATGTTAGTAAGTATTCACCACAATATACGGGATATGTTTCACCTTACTGAAAGGTATAATCTATTAGGATCATCTTGATCATCGTTTCTCAACCTTAAAATCGCGTAATGTGAGTGTTGCGTTTGTTTTATTCCAAAGTTTCTCTATACGTGTATCTATGTTAGAAGCACACAAAAGCAAATTGTTTTCGAGTGATAAGAGACGATTCCTGTCTTTAGCTTTTAACGCAACCATAGATGAATATCCCCCTTCACAGAAATAAGACGTGGCGAAAGGAATTAATATTTTCAATGCTTCTGTGACTAAATTTCCAGATTCATTTCGACGAGCAAGCCAAAACGTATGTAAATCTTCACATGTAATTTGCAGTAGTAGCGTTCTATAGTAACGTGTTCACTAAACGAATTCAGTACCCATCTCTACGAGAAATAATTTTTATCTTCCGGGAAATACTCCGTCAACTGACTTTTTAGCTCACGCAAATGCATCTTCATGCAACCCAAACTGTGGTGAACAATAGTATCTTATTCATTCAAATTTTTCTCAATATAATCCGAAATGACTTCGAATATATCCAAATTTTTGCTATTAAGGCGAATAATCGAGATATCAAGCTTCTTCATGAAAGCATAAACTTTGTCTGGCATCAATAAAATGTTTTCATCACGTCCTTGTAAATTCACACTCAAGTCGTTTAAATACGAAAATACATTAGCTAAGCAAGCCAACAACAACATACCCTCATTATACTGTACAAGCAATGAGAATGGCGTTTGTTTATCCTGGAAAAATATTATTAATCCATCTCGCAATTCCAATGCCCGAGTTAACACTTTCCCTTGCGAGAACATTGTGGCTTTGCATCCAATGATCTAAAACCATAATTTAAATACCCGTCATTGCACAACCTTGTCTTTTTACCAACCGATTCACTGGATACAGATGGCACTTCGTTTTTTCACAAATTTATCCATTTCGCATAAGAAATTTTAAAAAAATAATTCAGTTTCACGATTAACCGCACACTAAAATAAAAGGTCTGGTGCTTCGCATTCGAAACTTAACTGAAGTTGTGCAATCACATGTGCCTCTGTTACATTGGTGACAGCACGACTTGTTCGAACGCATCTAGTTGAAACTTGTAAATTGCTCATGTTTATACTCGACAACATGTATGTTCAACCCCATCGCTATATAAAGTAGTAGGTTGTATTACATTTTTTATACTGTCGGTATTTTCTGAATGTATAAAATTAGTGTAATGTGATTATATAATATTAAATAATTTTTTACATTTATAATTACAGTCAAAATTAATTTAGTAGTAGTAAGGCTTAGTATTATTATTCCTTTGGGGGGGAGGGGGGGGGGGGGTCGAAAAATATTAATTTTATCTACATTTACTATTTTGGGGGTTGCGGAGCTAAAAAGGAATCCCTGATTTATATTAGTATGTTTTCGATATTTGATAACTCTAACTAAATTATACACAAAATGAATGCAAACATGTTCATATTTATTGTGAATATAGAAAAACAGTAACTTCTTGTGTTTATAAAACATTATTTTTGAATAGAAAAGCATTAAAAAACCGAAAAAAAATTAAAATATCGTATTACAAGAATTCTGCTCCTTCACATGGAATAGTTCAGAACTGGTTTGTTGGTCCTTCGTTTATAGTGACTATAAAGAAACTGATTAACAAAGCTTATAATGTGGTGTTAAAAGGTCGCCGAGTGAAGGTGCGTGAAGTAGCACTGAAATTGTAAAAATCACAATTGGAAATACAAATTACATGTAACCTATCTGCAAATTTGACCGGTGAGGGTAAGTACTGCCTTCAGGGTATTCAACATCAATGCTGTTGTTGATTGCTCTTGAGTATGTACAATATGGACTAATCAGACTGTAAATACAATTATTACGGAGCATGAAACTATAACTACGATCCTCTTTTATGACTCTAAGCCTGAATCCATACATGCATCAAAAATTCAATCAAAAAATTAACTACACCTAATAAAAACAATGAAGAATATCATGGAAACAGTTTTAGGCAGTTTAAAAGTATTTTTTTAAATTGATTTAAAGTGATTATAAGAAATGTAATACCTTCCATTTTTTCCTTGATCTACCCTCCATCTCTTGCCCTCTAGGTCTTTCCATCTTATATTCTTAGTCAGTTCGTCGTCTTCTAATCTCTCAAGACGAACAGGATTCTGGAGTCGGCGTATTTTTATGTACTGTGTTATGAAGTCTCCTTCTTTAAAATGCAGATTTCTTAGTTAATTCGTATTTCCCATCTTTCCTCCGTCCTCTTCCCACCAAATATGTCCCTAAGTATTCTTTTCTCCCAGATCTCCATTTTTTCTTGTACTTTTTTATTAATTATTCGCAGCCATATGCCAGAGTCAGTAACGATTTATATAATTTTAGTTTAGTTTTCTTTGATACTCGATTTAAATATATTATTTAATTCTTCTCCACATATATTACTATTTGCCAGTCTTAAGTATATTTCTGTAGTCTCATTACATTAGTTATATATCACCACTCCTAAATACATGCAGTTATTCACCTCTTCAACGTTCAATACCTCCTCATCAATGATTTGTGTTCTGAGTGTCTCTTTTAACACAGTCTTCAGACCATCTTTAATTTGGATATTTAATTTTTTGCATTTATCGTAAGGCACATACTACTTGCTACTTGAAGAAATAACTGCGCCATATACTGTAGCTCTTTCTTATTTCCTAGCATTAACAGGCTGTGATCAAGGTATGCAAAGCGCTAGTGACTTCGGTTGAAGCTTTGCGATTATTGCCTTCTCCAGAACTATATTAAAATTATTACTTTTGCAACGTCTGTAATAGCAATAATAGTTCGAACAATCTCAAAAACAATTCCGAAGTAAAGTTTAAAAAGTTATTTCTTCATCTGATTAAACAAGTCTAAGTCACGATAGGCTTCATCTAGAGAATGTAGTCAATAACAGTGTTCAGCTATCACTGTGCACCCAAGCATAGTTCAACAATGTAACGTGGAAACTAAAGAAAGCGCTGTCACATAATTAAAGCTGGCTTTAGATTGGGTTCAAACAATATGCAATAATATCACTACGCGTTCATTATAATCGCCTGTTCGAGCTTTGATTTTCGTGATGACTTGTGATGCTTGTTCGTTTTTATGTGATATGTATAAAAACTTTGAGCAGAAATATAATCTTATTCAATTTACGCAATAATTTTCTGCGTATATATTATAGTTAAATATTGCTTTGTTTTTACATAAAATAATATAATTTCGTTGATTCGATTTATTTCAGAAATGATTTTCTCTTAGCGCAAAGGAATAAGATGTTCTATAGAATGCTGCTTTAGGTTTTTCGCCAACACTAATATTTGAATTTTTCTTTTACTAGCATTTCATACACGAAGTTTATTAGTTATTTATTAGTTAGTTATTTTAATTTTCTCAGGTATTTTCTATGTGGGCAGTCTCTAGAGCGAACGAGATACCGGGAGCTGGGTTACGAGCAAATCGCAATCAGTTGCATTATCTACTACAGCTAAGCCTGGCAAAAGCCGTAATAGTTCCATTCAGTATGAGTTATTTGTAGTTGTAGCCTGTTTCGAATAAATTATAGAAGCTGGCTTCACAAAAAGAAGGATTAATATAATAACTGATAGCCATGTGACTATAAAAGACATTAAGAACTTTATTAACAGGTAAAAATTGTTTAAACACTTGAGAAGAAGCCCTACATTGACACAAGACAATACATTGTCACTGATACGGGTGTCAATGCTTGAGAGTATTAATACCAATGTCTTAGCCGACGAATTGGCCAAGGACAGCTCAAAGGAGAACTGCATAGGACCATAACGTATATCTGGAATAGCTAAGGATTTCACTCTAAAAGGGAAATGTGCTCATAGCTGGAAAGTGAACATAAAAATAAATAGAAATAGAAGGAAAATCAATTCCATACTAAAGCACTATTAGAAGAACTGGGTGGTAATCTAATTAGAAGTAACGCCGGCTTCTGCACTAAAGAAACATCTATAAAGTATGGGTTTGGGTAGTGATGCGTATAATATTCACTTGTGAGGAAGTAAAAAGACAAAAAAAATCATTTCGATAATGGTGTATTATAGCCCATGGCGGTTATGAAACACGCCCTAAAGACTTAAGGTGACGATGATGATGTGGGGATTCGATATTGCATTTTACTGCGTAAGAACAGGAAAGAAAGACTTGAGTTGATAAGCGTTTAGTCAATATGTTATGAGTAGGGACCGGATGCGTCAGGCCGAAATTACCATATACCATTACCATTACCATATAAATAGTCTATAACATCGCTAAGTACAACACGCACTTATTGAATAGCACTATTCATTCGGTTAACCGCACATCTGTCTTTTGTCGTTGAATTATGACGCAATTACTTCAATATTATAGTTAAATTCCTTTCTTCATGGGCGTAGATAGAAGACTTGTAATAATTCCAGATTTAATAACAATTGCGGCAATTGTGTATGGGGACAGTTCCTCAAAATCTAGCTGCTAATACGATGAAATAAAAGAATATTTCCAGTATGCACGTATAACTACTTGCGATGTAAAAAGAACGTTTTCTATCTACAAGGATGTATTTCATTCAAAGACAACAAATTTTACAGAAGAAAACCTTGAGAAGGTATTGCTAGTTAATATTAATACTCCTTTACTCAACTTGAACTACAAGATGAACAAATAAAAATGTACTTCATATTTTATAGATCACCACCCGTCTGTTTTCCAATTATATAAATAAAACTAAAAACTAGAATGGTTTATGAATGATTTTCATGTTTTAGGAGAAATTGCGCACGAAAATTATATTGCTTATATTTTTCGATGCACGTGACATTATCCATCAATGCTACATACTACAAGGGCATTATTAATCGTATATTGTAGCGAATTAAAAGACTACTCACGACATTTAAGTCCAACTGAATATTTCTATGACCGGAACTAAAACTTCGCTTCAAGGGAGCATATTTTGAATCTATTAAAGTTATTCAAGCGCGTGTGGCAACTACCAAACCCTTCCAGTTGCAAACAACTTTACCCATTCTTTCCGTACTTCCCTTCAAAAACGCTGCCAATTGTACTCGTATATAGAGCATCCTGGATTGTATGTCGAAAACTAACTATTTTTTCTTTTTAAATTATTTAATTTTTTAAGCGATTATGTACACTATTTGCATTTTTTTAAAAAGAGACAATAATAATGATCCTTTTGGTATACGCATTAATTAATTTTACCCCAGACCTTAGCCAATTTTAAAGAATTCACATTAATAAACTCGCGGAATTTTTTTTCTCAAGAGAACAAAATTCAAGCTGTAACAAGTACTGTTTTTTTAAGAGATGCCGTCGAGGATTTCTTGTTAGACTTTTTCACATCGATTCACCGTTTCACTGGTCGATCGGCGTCGACCATCGTTTGTTAGTAGTTCTAATTCGCATTAAAGGATGCAATTTGTTTCAATATACGGCATGGGAAAAGTGGCTCAGTGGGCGTATTGTATATATATTCTTTGTCCTTTTTTTCTCTTCTATTGCCAACGGCGGCGCTGTTACTCTGGGTATGGTCAAGTCTTAACCATACACAGTATTATGGGTAGTTTGTTCCGTATAAATTGCGAGAGCGCAAAACGGTTAAATTGAATCGTACAAGAAATGTCTTTATACAAGCGAACGGTCGCCGCGGTCAGTCAATTATTATACCGCTTATTGTTTCAAAGTACCTACGGATTTTATCTAGAATTTTCTATATAGTTATTTGGAGTTATCAAAATGAAACCAATAAGCAAAGCGATTTAACTAATCCTTATTACAAGTATGACTTTCTTAATTAACAACAGATCTTACAAATTTATACGACACCTTAAATTTCTCACGCTGTCATGTCTGTGACAAGTTGTATTAAATTTAACAAAGCAAATTTAATGAACAAGGAACATTATAAACAGGGGAAGAAAGACATCATTTGTTCGATACCTGTTGACAACTTCAATAATTAATTTTGAGCTTGTTACTGACATGTCTAGATATTCAAAATGAATCCTAGTAAGACTATGGTCGAATCTAATAATAATCTAGATGGAACCATAAACGATTTCAGAATTTTTGATATCCATTAACCGTAATTATGGGCTCACTAATTGAAATAGTAAATTTAAATATGTATTACCAGACCAACCTATTGTTAATAACAATTTTAATGTGTATGTAACTTAATTTTTAATCACACTAACAACGGAAATGAAATTTAATTATATATAAAAGAAAATATGTTCTGATGAAGACACGATTTCCTATGTAGAACGGAACGCAAACACACTATTTGACTTATTTATCATAAAGCCGAAACTTCAAGAATTTGATCAACGTTAATATATTAATATATTAATTAAACGGTGGATTAAATCAGTTGGCGATTGGTCTGTTTTACTTTGATATGTATATATTTAAAATAATCTTACATGTGTCGGCACGTAGTGCCTTTATCAAAGAAATTTTAAATATAAATGACAATATATTAATGTCAGATTTATATATCATGACAACTACTGATATATGAATCTGATATCAATATCCTGTCATTTATGTTTTAAATTTATTTGATAAGGGCACTATGTGCCGAAACGTGTAAGGGTATTTTAAATATATACATACCAAAGTAAAACACACCTTAAATCGTCCACTAATTTCATCTAGTATATACAGGCTGTCCCAGCTGACGCGGTTTCTTTGATAATTTGTTTATTTTACAGTATAGAGAAAAAAGTTTCAAATAAAAGTTGTCCCTATTTAAACGACGCATTGCTAGAAAATATTTTCAAATATACAGGGTGTCCCAGTTATAGAAAAAGCGTATGTAACTTTATTATTTTAAATGAATCAGCCTATATATTATAATATATATATATATATATATATATATATATATATATGATAATTTTGATGTTCTCGCGGTTGTATGATGAAATTATGGTTTCTCGGGTTCTTGGCCGCGTGTGAGATGTGTCCTTAGAAGGATTGTTGTCTCGACGTTTCGACGGGATCGCACTCGTCATTTTCTAGAGTTGTTCTTTCACTTGACGCTCAGTTACGATCAGTTACTCTTCAGCGTCAAGTGAAAGAACAACTCTAGAAAATGACGAGTGCGATCCCGTCGAAACGTCGAGACAACAATCCTTCTAAGGACACATCTCACACGCGGCCAAGAACCCGAGAAACCATAATTTCATATATATATATATATATATATATATATATATATATATATATATATATATATACTGTTATGAGGCAAATAGCACCGTTATTCCAGCTATCTGCAAATGGAAAAGCAGCAATTAATACGGGAATTACACTTAATAGAATGGCTACATTTGGCGGACATAACTTGTAAAATTAGTATCGAAATGTTAATAAATTAATATTACGATAACTTTGTATATTTCAAATTAATTTATATTTAGTTCAAAATTTACTTTTTATATTTTTTAATTGTCATTTTCATATTCAAGTCATTTGCGCGAATTTAACAAGGTAGCTAATTTATTTACATTCAAATTTTATGTCGATACTAATTAGACACGCCCACTTTTTGAATGTTTACAAACCCGCAAACAGGTTATTTTAATTCTAAACATTTAACATAACCTAACATTGGAAAGCCCGGTAACTATTTGTAAATTATTATTTTAATTTTGTTTTTATGTTTAAATTAATATTGCCTTTTTATTTAAATTATTATCAATTGTAATAAAAGTAAAAATCAAGGCTATTTTCATAATTTCTTAAAGGCTTTGGAAAGAAATAATTCTTAGCGAGCGTCAGTAGAAAATTTTATAACGATTGCCAGAAAAAAAGTGCTACTCCGAATTTAAAATTTAATAAAACCAAAAATACTTGTGATAGAATTCTAAAAATACTCAGAAAAGAAGCATTAAACCTTGGCGCTACATAAGAACTACTTTTGGAGTCAATTATACCTGAGACCGGCAAGTAATCGTCCAACGCATCATTTGGCCACCGGCTACGAGCAATTCCTACGCCGCCGAACAGCGTCTATACGTGCATCGTAGAAACGAAAACACCTTTATTTGGTCCTGTACACCGAAAATCCTGACCAGCTGATACCATCCTACATACCTGCATGCTTCCTACAAGAAACAGGTTTAATTAATTCAATTTATTTCGGAAAAAGTCTTATAAGAACTATTTTTTTACAAGACAAAATTTTATTAAATTCCTAACTCTTTGATTTTACTTTAAAAATACTTTTCTATCTTGCTCAGAATTTGTGAAAGGAAACTTATTATTAAGAACTGTAGTACTTAGCCTTAATTTGTTGTTTATTTATCTATATTACAATATACTTTACATTAACATTGCTATTGAAACATAACCTTTATTTCACACGTGCACACCATATTAATTCCTTGTTATATCGTTAGGCACGTTACTTGTTCACTGTTTACCGATAACTTACATTCACTAAATATTTACACTGATTATTTTAAAGAACTCTTTTATTTATCATTGCGTAGCTAGAGATAACTTTGTAATATTATTAAACAATTTTCCATCATATATAGGGGTACACTGATCGACGAGGAGCCGAGATAGAGTCCAATTTATGTAAAATATTATACTTGCTCTACCGACATCTAATCGCAACCTGAGATACTACGTGAGAGTGGCTGATGATCTAACATTACAAGTTTAATAAAGGCGCCCAACTCAAACTGCAACTCATAGTACAATTCTATAAATATCATAATTATATATTATTATTTCTCAGCTCATCAGCTCCGTTTCAATATATATATATATATATATATATATATATATATATATATATATATATATATGTGTGTTTAGATAATTTCTTAGCCGTTCATTAAATATATCAATATATCAATTCTTGGAGTTTTTCGGCCTTTATATGAAATATTTACAAATATCAAATTAGTATGTAATTGCAAAGTAGGTGAGGATGTAAACGTTGCTCTCTACAAATTATAAAGCAAATCATACGAATTTTTTTTTAATTGAAAAATATTGACCACGTTGGGACTTGAACCCAAGTCTACGGTTTGCCGGAGCATGGCAACAATTACATACCAATTTGATATTTGTAAATATTTCATATAAAAGCCGAGAAACTCCAATAATTTATCAATTGATATATATATATATGGTAAACCTAATCAGTAGGCGATTAAAGGTCTGTATATTACTTCAAAATATATGTATTTAAAAAACCTCTACATGTTTCGGCAGTACGCCTTTATCAAGAGAATACAAAATATAAATGACAGGATATAAACGTCAAGTAATTAAGTTAATTACTTGTTTATATCCTGTCATTTATATTTTGTATTCTCTTGATAAACGCGTACTGCCGAAACATGTAGAGTTTTTTAAATACATATATTTTGAAGTAATATACAGACCTTTAATCGCCTACTGATTAGGTTTACCATATCATACCAAGGTCACGAAGTTATTATATTTATATATATATATATATATATATATATATATATATATATATATATATATATTAAAAATAATAGATTTTTATTGGTTTTAGCGACCTTTTATTGAATTTAGATGTTTGTTTGCGACGTTTCGACTTTTATCAATTCAGTCTTTTTCAAGCATCTGGAAACAAGAATCATTACAATGAACATGAGAACTGTGTTTGTTTTGTGTGATATAACAATTGAATTAACAATTTTGAATTTAACATTATATTAAGAAATGAATTACGAATTAGGTTAGTGTTTTACGTTGAAAATTAAATAACATTAAATTAAAATAGCTTAGAATGGTAGGGGGACATTTATGTGATTAATATCTGTATGAATTAATTGGAGACTTAACAAATATTAACAATTTTTAAGTTTAAAATTAGATTAAAGATGATAACAAATTGAGTTAACGTTTAACGTTGAAACTTACATCAAATAAAAATAAGAATGGCTAAAATGAACAGGTAGGGAGACATTTAGGTTGTTAACAACTGTATGACTGATTGGAAAGTTGAATTACAATACAATACGTAAAGAGAACAAAGAAAAGTCAAATAAAACTCACATTTGTTGTTTGTTCTACACGGGTACGCATTGATGTGCCACATGTGTTTGGACATCCGGGACCAATTTTCTTAGAACGAATATGCTTGTGCGGATTTTGTAAGTGAACTAATGCTTTAGTTTGCGGGAGTTTAATTTCTGTTTTTTGGAATGAGCATGGTAGTCAGGACCGTATTTAGGGGTATAAGTTAACATTGTTATTTCTAATGGGAGCTATTTTTTTCCAGTTTTTGTCTTGTGCGTGCAGGGGGGTTTTTTTTATTGATTTTTCTATTGTTTTATGAGAGGGTAATAAAGTTTTGAAAGCCCATCGATTTCGTTCCTGTCGTTGATTGTTTTGCTATTTTTGAAAATGTGTATCATTTCTAAGACCTCTCTAGCTTTTGTGTTCTTTTTTTGTGTTATTACTTTGGTGTTTTCAAAATCAAAATTATGTTTTAGTGTCAATTGGTGTTTTTTTTAAGCAGTTTGGTTTTTTGCGTATTTGTGACCTTTCAATCTTTCTTGTAGTAAATGTTTTGTTTGGCCTATGTATATTTTGTCACAGTCTTTGCAGGGTATGTTGTATATTGTGTGTGTTTGTTTTAGTGTAGGTGTTGAGTCTTTAAGTTTGGTGTGTAGGAATTTTAGGTTTCTACCGCTTTGGTGTGCTATTTTAAAATTAAATGGTTTGAATATGTTGTCTAATTTTTCGGATAATCCAGTTATATAGGGTGTGGGGATATATGTGAATTCATTGGTTTTTTTGTTATTGTTTTGGTTGTTTGTTTTGTTATAAATTTTATTGAGTCTAAGTTTTATAATTTTTTGTATAAATTGTGGTGGATAGTTGTTTTCTGACAAAATTGTTTTAACTTTATTTAGTACTGTTGGTCTGAAAATTGTGTTTGTTAGATTTAAGGCTCTGTCTACTAACGCTGTTACTACATTTTTTTTGTGGGCTAGGGGTTGGTTAGAAAAAAAGTTTACATATCTGCCGGAAGCGGTTAGTTTAGTGTACCATTTTGTTTGTATGTTGTTTTTTGTTCTTGTCAGTGTTAGGTCTAGGTAGTTTATGGAGTTGTTTTTTCTATTTCAATGGTAAACTTTAAATTTGGGTGGAAATTGTTGAAACTATTTTGTATATTGTTTATTTCATTTTCTGGTAGTAACATTATGCAATCATCGACATATCTTTTGAAAAAGGTTGGTTTTGTTTTCAGGGATTTTTTAACATTTTCTTCGATGTGCTCTAGTACTAGTACTTATTGTTTGAAAAATTTGTTGTCGAATTGAAAATATGTGGAAGTTAAAGTTAGTTCTATTGCTTCTAGGAAATCTATTAGTGGTAAGTCTGTGAAATTTTTGATGGAGTCCCATTTTTCTGTGATTACTTTTTTGGCCAGTGTTAAAGGTATATTGGTGTACATTGATTCTACGTCACACCAATATACCTTTAACACTGGCCAAAAAAGTAATCACAGAAAAATGGGACTCCATCAAAAATTTCACAGACTTACCACTAATAGATTTCCTAGAAGCAATAGAACTAACTTTAACTTCCACATATTTTCAATTCGACAACAAATTTTTCAAACAAATTGAAGGACTAGCAATGGGAGCACCTATATCCAGCGTAGTAGCCCAATTAGTACTAGAGCACATCGAAGAAAATGTTATAAAATCCCTGAAAACAAAACCAACCTTTTTCAAAAGATATGTCGATGATTGCATAATGTTACTACCAGAAAATGAAATAAACAATATACAAAATAGTTTCAACAATTTCCACCCAAATTTAAAGTTTACCATTGAAATAGAAAGAAACAACTCCATAAACTACCTAGACCTAACACTGACAAGAACAAAAAACAACATACAAACAAAATGGTACACTAAACCAACCGCTTCCGGCAGATATGTAAACTTTTTTTCTAACCAACCCCTGGCCCACAAAAAAAATGTAGTAACAGCGTTAGTAGACAGAGCCTTAAATCTAACAAACCCAATTTTCAGACCAACAGTACTAAATAAAGTTAAAACAATTTTGTCAGAAAACAACTATCCACCACAATTCATACAAAAAATTATAAAACTTAGACTCAATAAAATTTATAACAAAACAAACAACCAAAACAATAACAAAAAAACCAATGAATTCACATATATCCCCACACCCTATATAACTGGATTATCCGAAAAATTAGACAACATATTCAAACCATTTAATTTTAAAATAGCACACCAAAGCGGTAAAAACCTAAAATTCCTACACACCAAACTTAAAGACTCAACACCTACACTAAAACAATCACACACAATATACAACATACCCTGCAAAGACTGTGACAAAATATACATAGGCCAAACAAAACAGTTACTACAAGAAAGATTGAAAGGTCACAAATACGCAAAAAATCAAACTGCTTTAAAAAAACACCAATTGACACTAAAACATAATTTTGATTTTGAAAACACCAAAGTAATAACACAAAAAAAGAACACAAAAGCTAGAGAGGTCTTAGAAATGATACACATTTTCAAGAATAGCAAAACAATCAACGACAGGAACGAAATCGATCGGCTTTCAAAACTTTATTACCCTCTCATAAAACAATAGAAAAATCAACAAAAAAAACCCCCCTGCACGCACAAGACAAAAACGGGAAAAAAATAGCTCCCATTAGAAATAACAATGTTAACTTATACCCCTAAATACGGTCCTGACTACCATGCTCATTCCAAAAAACAGAAATTAAACCCCCGCAAACTAAAGCATTAGTTCACTTACAAAATCCGCACAAGCATGTTCGTTCTAAGAAAATTGGTCCCGGATGTCCAAACACATGTGGCACATGAATGCGTACCCGTCTAGAACAAACAACAAATGTGAGTTTTATTTGACTTTTCTTTGTTCTCTTTACGTATTGTATTGTAATTCAACTTTCCAATCAGTCATACAGTTGTTAACCACCTAAATGTCTCCCTACCTGTTCATTTTAGCCATTCTTATTTTTATTTTATGTAAGTTTCAACGTTAAATGTTAACTCAATTTGTAATCATCTTTAATCTAATTTTAAACTTAAAAATTGTTAATATTTGTTAAGTCTCCAATTAATTCATACAGATATTAATCACATAAATGTCCCGCTACCATTCTAAGCTATTTTAATTTAATGTTATTTAATTTTCAACGTAAAACACTAACCTAATTCATAATTCATTTCTTAATATAATGTTAAATTCAAAATTGTTAATTCAATTGTTATATCACACAAAACAAACACAGTTCTCATGTTCATTGTAATGATTCTTGTTACCAGATGCTTGAAAAAGACTGAATTGATAAAAGTCGAAACGTCGCAAACAAACATCTAAATTCAATAAAAGGTCGCTAAAACCAATAAAAATCTATTATTTTTAATATTAAAACACGGCCAATAAAATAAAAAAGAAAAACAAAATTCTTTTAACACTAAATATATATATATATATATATATATATATATATATATATATATATATATATATATATATTGTAGTGATATACATCTTTTATCTTTATTAAAAACAAGAAAAAATGTACTATAATTAGTCAATGTAGTTAAAAATATTAAAATTGTTAAATTTTGTTTCAATGATTAACATATGCTAGGTAAAGATTACGCAAAACTCAAAAGAAGTAATATAATTAGCCAAGAAGTCCAAATATACCAAAAAATTCAACAAAAATCCTTATTTACGTAAAATCAGTTATTTATCAACTAATAACTGTATTATTTGAAATATCAACGCGCGAATAGAAATATTTGTACCTGTGCATAAATCGTTAATGAATGTTAAGATTAAGAATAAGAATGTTTATAAAATCTAATTAATATTTATTAAATATAGGTATTAAGATAATGCCAACTTACTTTATTAATATTAAATTCATAATTTAATATTAAATTTTACCGATATTGATGTTTGAAACCTAGCTATGGAAAATAAACATTCGATATCGACGTCTATATACGAATTTGCAAAAAGCAACCCGCATTTTTTAAGCTACGATAAAATATTTGAAATATACCCAGAAACCACAGAATAAATATCTTAAAAGTATTTAGTAAATCCTGACGTCCAGCTTCCTTAGAACTAAATGTCAGTTACCGCCAGCCCGAATTGACCGCAGGCACCGAACCTTTTTCCTGTTACAATTACACTTTTTCACTGTTACTGAAAACGTCCAACATTATCCTAAAACCTGAAACACTCATCCTGACATAGTTGTGTTTGCCATTCGTACAGGTGCACATTTAATATTCAAGGTCATCAACCTTCTGCTAAAATTGTATTGAAAATAAGCATATTATTCCAATATAGCTACATTAACTAAGCTTATAAATATCATAATAAAATGCAATAATTACTTCTCAAAGATTTAACTGTGTCATACAAGTTATGTCACCAATAGTAACTATAATAGTATATTAAAAAACAAGTTTCATAAGGCACCATTTTGCCGCACGAGATCAGTTTAGAAAACGAGCCGCGATAGCGGCGAGTTTTCTAAAGAGCGAGTGCGGCAAAAGGCCTTATGAAACGAGTTTTTTATACTATTTTTTCTATTTTGCGTTTTTTACATTAATAAATTGCTTAAATTGGAATTATTTAATTTGAAAGTTCAGAGTTTAATTTTTATATAAAGCATGCAGTTGGTCACATTGATTCTTGACATTTTCAAATTTAAATCTTGCTATCCGCGAAGTATATTACATTACATATTATTTATTAATTTTCGTTGACATTACTTGATATTTCATTTAAAAATATAAACATGAGTGACAGAAACATATATATGTTGTTGTCAATTGTATATAACATACGCTGTTTCTGTAAAATACGGACATATATCATATCTGTCAAATTTACATAAATTCTTAAAATCAAATGACAGCAATGATATTTATTTCTGTATTTGAACAACGCCAACATTGAAAAATGAAGAAAAGTGTATCGAAATGAAGCTCATTTCGATACTATTTTGGGTTTCATAATGAGTTCATTTCGAACGCAAAATAGAAAAAAATATTTATTTGTATAACAGGTTAGATTATAACTTTTATGAGAAAATTTCTCGCACTCAAAATTACTATAACATTTTAATCTAATCACATATATGTGCACAAATGTGCTAAAATTGTTTAAAAAAACGTTTCATCATATTCCTCCTCACCCGCTAAGCTGATCAGCTCCATCGACTTTTCTTATTTTTGTTATAAAAAAGTAATTAAAGATAAGTTTGGTACGTCATTATAAAACAACCTTGTCACTTCATATCCATTAGATATTTATCTACCGGAAAAATAACTATAACTTTTGGTAAAGAAATTCAAATATATATTTTATGTCAAATTTATTTGCCTTGTTGATAGCTAACAGGGACTTTATCTAAAGCTGAAGGAAAAGTGTATTAGTGAATTACATGCAGGGAGGCAACGAAAATTACCAGAAGAAGAAAGACGTCAAGAAAGTCGTGAATCGTAGAAGTTATGTAATTGGAGGGGCGCCAAATGTAAAGGCAATGGATGAATAAAATAAAGTGATCAAAATAATAGAAGTGGTGTGCTAGAGAGCACAGTGTATATGGAAATTTAGTTATTATATTCAACACTAAAATTTTCGCAGTATAACAAATAAATTATAACAATACCATTTTATGATTACACTAAACCACTGATGTATCTCTAGAAGCACATTTTTGTGTCTTTTTACATACGAGTAGTTAACGTTATTAATTTAGAATAAGTTCAGTTCCTGATTTTAGTGTAATAAATTTTGCTCATACAAAAAAGATAAAAATTCGTTGCCTCAAAAGTGTTAAATAAAAGAATCACTAAATTTTAACAAGTGTGTTTAATGATTTGAAAATATATTAAATAGTAAAGTTTTTTATAATGTAAAGAATAAAAGAAAATAGTAGCATACAAAAATTGTAAATTTGAAATGTATTGATGTTACTGTATTTTTGATACAGTTAAATAGTACAAAATTGATGAAAGTTGCTTACAGATAACCCACGCAAATTTTAATGGCGCCTTAATTAAAGTGACGTAGCGGATATTAAGAATGTGTTAAATATAAGAATAAAAGGATAAAAGCAAGTTAAAAAAAATACTAAAGTACATGAACAAACTGTGCAATTCAAAGCGAATTGAAGTAGCTGAAATTGATGTATCCGATTGATTAGGCCGGGCTTTAGCTATGTCTACCAGGGCCGTAGTGATGGCAGCTCGACTTTCAAATCCTCAAACCATAGATTGTAACAAAAGAGGCAAGATGCAACTAAATTTTAAAATTTCACAAAAACAATGAACCAAAAGTTTTGTTACTTTGTCCTAATTATGTTAAATCATATTAATACAACGTGTACGTTACCCATTAGTCGAATTACACAAGCGGCGTGGTGCTTTTAAATGGTGACGATTCGCTAATGATCGTTCTAGACGCCTTTATCCCTTACTTTCAAGATCGCACAAAGGGTTTTCCCCGAATAGGATTACTTGGGAAACACCCAGTAATAAGTTGGCAATAAACGTATCTCAAAGGTGACCTAACAAATACAGAAACGCAATACTGAGAGGAAATACTTTATTTTAAATATGACGAAATTGTGCGAATTTATGAAAAATGATGCAATAATTTAAACAAATATTTCATATGATAAATTCTAAAATGTAGAAAAGAAATAAAGAAATTAATTATTAAATAAACGGTAACAAATATATATAAAATACAAATACATATACGTATAATCCAAAAATGCTTTCGCTAGAGTAGCCAAAAATTATTCGAAGGCTGGAATACATTATATTATACAAAATACTTATTTAGGATTCTATTCTGAGTTTTTCCAATTAAATTATGTTGCCTTCCTTTTATTATATGAAAAATATGTTCTATGTTTAATTTCGTACTAAAAATTTATTCGGCATTCAGATAATTTAGACACATACATTGTGAAATCACGTCTGGAAAAAGGGGGATTACTTCTTTTACAATAGTTAATTCAGGCATATAAAAATCGTTTATTCAGCGTATACGAAAATAGTAAAAGCGATTTTCTTCACATCTTTTCAACTACCATGGTTAAACTGCCCCATTAAGGAAACGGCAAAGGAGAAAAATTTCACTTCGCACACCAATATAGCGACGGCGAAAATTTAATAGCGTAACGTTCGCAATCCGAGAATTCAAATAAGGCGAAAGACCTTTTCGAGCCAAGTTTTGAATAAAAAACTACTTATACAGTGTCGTAAATGGTCGTACGAATAACGTTCCCATTGCTGCCAGCCCGCCATCAGGTCGGGCAATTTTCCTCACTTTTCATCCCGTTTCCTTTCGCGCCACTGATGAGAGAGCATTACTGAAAGGGAACGCCGATGTGCGAACGAGGAGGATGGTCTAGAGACGTAAACGAATCGTTTGAAGTCCCTTATTTGAGACACCCCATCCTACCAAATCCGGGCCTCGATTTTCAACGTGTTTGTGCTCGGTTCGAAATGAAATTGCCCGAATATTGGATTGCCGAATTTAAATATAAAGTGAATCTCGTTATAAAATGGTATCGCGTTGAAAGTAGCAACTTAAATTGAACTCTGTTTTCTAGTTTCCTTGTTTATTTTCGTTAGTTTAAAAATATCATGATGTAAAATCACGAACCAAAAGAAATTGCTTTTATATAGGGTTAACTTTATTTAAAAAGCGACTGCAATTTCTGATAATTTTTTATTTTTTTTAGAAGCTAAACGCGGCGTACTATTAAACAATTAGAGATAAGGTAACTCTATCGAATTGTTAGCATTGTCACTTTTAGTCTTTTAATACTAGTATTTCTATCATGTTACATAATTTATAGACGTTGCTTGTAATGAAAAGCATTTGAACCAGAAAAGACATACATAAATGGGGGTTTTAAATACTGCTGAAGACAACTGTGATTAACATGACTGCGGCAAATAATGTTTGGAGAGAAGGATTACATCACAAACTTCTGAACGTAGTACTATGCAGCCAAACGCTATGTTTATTAAACAACATGTTTTGCGACATGCCCTTTCAAATAATAACAGGAGAGACCAAAAGTAAAATCAGACATTGAATCGATTCTGCCTTTACTTGATGTAAATCCATATCAAACGATAAAAACACACAATGTTGTATTAGATTTACACTTTATTTTATTTAAATAAAGTGTAAATCTAATACAACATTGTGTGTTTTTATCGTTTAAAATCAGACATCTTAATAATGAACTGCCTCAAGGATCGGTACTTGCACCTATTCTGTTTAATCTGTATATTTCTGGCAAGCCACACACAAAATCAAAAAAGTTTGAATATGCTGACGACTTGGCTCTTGCATTCCGGAGCAAAACCATAGAGGGAGCTAATAACATAGTTTTAGAGGACCTGTTCGTGCTAGGAAAATACTTCAACGACTGGAAACTAATCCCGAATATGAATCAAACTAAAGTGTTGTAGGTAGAGCGGCAAGTGTACTTCAATAACTACTCGCTACGTTATAATCCTTACCCAAAATATCTAAGAGTAACAATTGATCGAACATTGATATAAAGAAAACACCGCAGCTAAAATAAACACTAGAAATAACATAATTCGACGATACTGTTTGAGGCATGAACCCATCCGCGCTTAAAACGTCAGCTCTGTTTACTCGGTAGCTGAATACTGCGCCCCAATTGACTGCAATGTATTGCCTTATACAGATGACCTTAAAATATATCACACCATTACTAACATAACTGATGTGGAGTTTTTGTTTGCAAAGGAACTTGAACACTGTCCACAGTTGGAGTCGCATAAATAAATGTAATTCAAGCATTTCCAAATGCAGTGTTCTAACTTTCACAAGGGAAATAAGTTACACAAACTCTCTTTATTACGCTGATAATACTGTTATAGGGAAACGAGGCTCTACAAGGGATCTTGGTGTTACAGTCGCCAATAAGCTTGATCTTTAACTATCATGTCTCAAACACCACTAGATCTGCTGTTAAAACCCTGCGATTTATTATCAGAATGTCCCGAAATTTCGCTAATGTTGGTATCATTAAATCTCTATATTTCGAATATGTCGTTATTAGTTGCAATATGCGTCTACCGTTTGTAGCCAATCGACGGCCTATACGTGAATCAAATTGAACACGTCAGCGTAAATTTTTGAAGTACGTGAGTTACAGGCTGACCGGGATCTCTCCAGAAGGAAATATAGGCTACGGTGCTAGCGGTGCGAAGACAAAGTTAGTTAGTTCGAGTAAATTTACTGGTACCACGCATTGCTGCACGCTTTATGTCTTCAACACCAAGGACCAATATATTGTGCAGGGCTCCATTCGTGCATTCGCCGAGAAACGCAAATTATTTACTTAACGACGTTTTTATGTTTTTGTGGAATTAATTAATTATTTTATTTATGTATTGCTGTATTGTCGCATAGCCAAAGGTTTGTTGTCCTATTTGGATTAATCTGTTAGGCAAAATAAATTATAATTATTGTTATTATTATTAGTATCTCTTGTATATATATTTTTATTTCAATTTTATTATTTCGACAGAAAGAGAAGGAAGTATATGTTCTTATAATTTTCTCCAAATACTCCATTAAACCACTGCAGTTACTCATTCTAATCTTGATTTTACTAACTTAATATGAAATTACCGAAGAAAAAAGTCATTATGAACAATTCGTATTTTATTCATCCACTTTGACTCGTTTGAGTTGCTCGTGAATATAATTTCTGCATTCTAAATCGAATAATATCCAAACGTTCTGTACATGTCCAATTCGTCTGGATGGTACGGCGTTTCTGCGTCGATACATATAAATCAAAAAGTTATCTGCAGAATGATTGACATTTGATACGACGCAAATAAATTTCGAAGAGCGATTCTTTTGTTTCCTGTCGACGTTCCATTGTTTTGCGTGACGCTCGTCGGGAAAAATCCGTTGAAAAGCGCATAGATGATTTTGACTCTTAATAAAATGTTATGCATATATCTTCCAACATATTTTTGCCTATGTGTATATAATTATACGTATAAATTATATATATTTGAATTTAGTTAAATAGAGTTCGTGCGAAAATGAACTACATTCTCGAATTTAATACTTTAAATGAGAATAAAGAAAATCCTTTAAGCATTTCTTTAATAATAATTAATACGCTCTTCTTTCTATCTTGAACTTAGCTTTCATCCAATAATTTTAAATTTATTTTGGCACGGAAGGAAGCATTCGTTTGTTCAGTTCCAATGAAAGTAGATTATGCTGAAATAACCAATAATCGTTCAATATCCCTATTATGTAATTTCTCGAAAATGTCCAATTTAGAAGAAAATTTATTAATCTCACTAAGAAATAAGTAATTAAACTTCTAGTTTCAAATATTCTTTTATTGTAAATACACTACAATATTGTTTCGCCATACAATGGCTTCATCAGGTGGATGAAATACTGAATATTTCCAATACAATTTTCAATATTTATTTTTAAAATTATTGCGAAATTTTTCTTCGAAAAATTTTTTTACAATCTTAAATTTAGTAGAGGGGAATGTTTAAATCTAGTTGGTCATTTAAAGCTAATCCTAAACTATTGTATCTATTAATTTCTAAGTTTTCTAACAGGTTAAGTTTTTTACTTTTTTCTTGAATGTGTAAAATTTTGAAATCTATATTAAATCTATGATTAATTTCTAAACAATGATTTGCGAAAGTTGAATATGTTTTCTTTTCTTTATGGCTTCTCTCGTGTTCTTTCATCCTAATTTTGAATTTCCTCCCCGTTTGTCCTATGTATACCTTATTACAATCTTCGCATGTTAACTTATATACACCAGCGTTTGATTCTTTATCTATTTTATCTTTGTTGTTTTTAATAATGTTCTGTATAGTATTGTCTGTTCTAAATGATATATGTTCGTTATTAAGTTTTTTAATGAAAATACCAATTTTTTCCGAATTTTTTCCTAAGTGATTGAATAGTAGGAATTAATTATCTTGTATTTTAATTTTGGGTAAACTAAGGAAAGGGTTTTAGATTTTTGTTGGCTATTCAGGATGTTATTGATAATATTTATAGAGTAACCATTGTTTAATACTATTGTGTATATTCTATTTAGTTCAAGGTCGAAATTACTTTTAATCATAGGTACATGAATTAGTTTATATACCATTGATTTGTATGCTGATAATTTGTGTGTTATAGGATGAAAAGAATTAGCGTGTATTGTGGTATCTGCATGTGTTAGTTTATGGTATATAGCGAACTCCTGTTTATTAGTTTTGTGTGATATGGTTAAATCTAGAAAATTAATGATTTTATTTATTTCTGTTTCTATAGTAAAATTTATTTTGGGGTGAATAGTGTTAATATAATTATGTAAAGATTTTATTTGTCTATCTGAACCGTTAAAGCAAATTAATATGTCATCAGCATACATAAACCAATATACCTACACAATTACCAAACAAGGGATATGTACTAATTTTAGTTTCTAAATTATTCATGAAAATTTCTGCTAATAAGGGGCTTAGTGGGTTCCCCATTGTTTGTTTATAAAATTTCTTTTTAAATTGAAAATAATTTTGTTCCAGGCACGTTTCTAAGAGCTGTAAAATTTCGGTCTTTGCGACAATGTTCGTGTTTCTACGTTCTACTTGAAAAGCAATTAAATCTATTACCTTCTGGGGTGGTTTACTAGGGAACAAATTCGAGACATCAAAAGAAATCAGTTTACATTTGTTTGGTAATTCCAAGTTTGAAATGTTGTTAATTCATTCATGGGAATTTTTAACGGGGAACTTAGATTTGAATTTAGTGTGTGTAAGAATTAAGTGTAAAAATTAAGTGTTTAGACACATTTCTACAAGGTGCTTTTACGTACAATACTACTGGTCGTATAGGTGTATTGTCTTTATGTAGTTTAATTAAACCGTATAATTGTATGATTATAATGAAGTTTCAACAAGTATCTCCTTCGTCAATTAACTACTATTAATCTCACTTCAGGAATTGTATCTCTTAGCACAGCATGGTTTTATTCATTTAGCTGTAAGGTTTCACTTGTTTTGTGAAAATATAAATGTCATACTCTTTAGTATTATATGTTTGTCAGGGGAACACATATAACTTTTAAGTCTTTTCCGATTCTAAAAAGAATCCTATACAATAGCGCACACTTAGCCTAGGGGATCTTAACCATCCAAATGCTACCTAATGGTTCAAGGTGTTTTTGGTTGACCTTCGTATATATATATATAAATATATATATATATATATATATATATATATATACGAAGGTCAACCAAAAACACCTTGAACCATTACGTAGCATTTGGATGGTTAAGATCCCCTAGGCTAAGTGTGCGCTATTGTATAGGATTCTTTTTAGAATCGGAAAAGACTTAAAAGTTATATGTGTTCCCCTGACAAACATATAATACTAAAGAGTATGACATTTATATTTTCACAAAACAAGTGAAACCTTACAGCTAAATGAATAAAACCATGATAAATATATATATATATATATATATATATATATATACGAAGGTCAACCAAAAACACCTTGAACCATTACGTAGCATTTGGATGGTTAAGATCCCCTAGGCTAAGTGTGCGCTATTGTATAGGATTCTTTTTAGAATCGGAAAAGACTTAAAAGTTATATGTCTTCCCCTGACAAACATATAATACTAAAGAGTATGACATTTATATTTTCACAAAACAAGTGAAACCTTACAGCTAAATGAATAAAACCATGCTGTGCTAAGAGATACAATTCCTGAAGTGAGATTAATAGTAGTTAATTGACGAAGGAGATACTTGTTGAAACTTCATTATAACGCTAAGAAATAAGTAATTAAACTTCTAGTTTCAAAAATTCTTTTATTGTAAATACACTACAATATTGTTTCGTCATACAATTATACGGTTTAATTAAACTACATAAAGACAATACACCTATACGACCAGTAGTATTGTACGTAAAAGCACCTTGTAGAAATGTGTCTAAACACTTAATTTTTACACTTAATTCTTACACACACTAAATTCAAATCTAAGTTCCCCGTTAAAAATTCCCATGAATGAATTAACAACATTTCAAACTTGGAATTACCAAACAAATGTAAACTGATTTCTTTTGATGTCTCGAATTTGTTCCCTAGTAAACCACCCCAGAAGGTAATAGATTTAATTGCTTTTCAAGTAGAACGTAGAAACACGAACATTGTCGCAAAGACCGAAATTTTACAGCTCTTAGAAACGTGCCTGGAACAAAATTATTTTCAATTTAAAAAGAAATTTTATAAACAAACAATGGGGAACCCACTAAGCCCCTTATTAGCAGAAATTTTCATGAATAATGTAGAAACTAAAATTAGTACATATCCCTTGTTTGGTAATTGTGTAGGTATATTGGTTTATGTATGCTGATGACATATTAATTTGCTTTAACGGTTCAGATAGACAAATAAAAACTTTACATAATTATATCAACACTATTCACCCCAAAATAAATTTTACTATAGAAACAGAAATAAATAAAAGCATTAATTTTCTAGATTTAACCATATCACACAAAACTAATAAACACGAGTTCGCTATACACCATAAACCAACACATACAGATACCACAATACACGCTAATTCTTTTCATCCTATAACACACAAATTATCAGCATACAAATCAATGGTATATAAACTAATTCATGTACCTATGATTAAAAGTAATTTCGACCTTGAACTAAATAGAATATACACAATAGCATTAAACAATGGTTACTCTATAAATATTATCAATAACATCCTGAATAGACAACAAAAATCTAAAACCCTTTCCCAAAATTAAAATACAAGATAATTAATTCCTACTATTCAATCACTTACTTAGGAAAAATTCGGAAAAAATTGGTACTTTCATTAAAAAACTTAATAACGAACATATATCATTTAAAACAGACAATACTATACAGAACATTATTAAAAACAACAAAGGTAAAATAGATAAAGAATCAAACGCTGGTGTATATAAGTTAACATGCGAAGATTGTAATAAGGTATACATAGGACAAACGGGGAGGAAATTCAAAATTAGGATGAAAGAACACGAGAGAAGCCATAAAGAAAAGAAAACAGATTCAACTTTCGCAAATCATTGTTTAGAAATTAATCATAGATTTAATATAGATTTCAAAATTTTACACATTCAAGAAAAAAGTAAAAAACTTAACCTGTTAGAAAACTTAGAAATTAATAGATACAATAGTTTAGGATTAGCTTTAAATGACCAACTAGATTTAAACAACCCCCTCTACTAAATTTAAGATTGTAAAAAAATTTTTCGAAGAAAAATTTCGCAATAATTTTAAAAATAAATGTTGAAAATTGTATTGGAAATATTCAGTATTTCATCCACCTGATGAAGCCATTGTATGGCGAAACAATATTGTAGTGTATTTACAATAAAAGAATATTTGAAACTAGAAGTTTAATTACTTATTTCTTAGTGAGATTAATAAATTTTCTTCTAAATTGGACATTTTCGAGAAATTACATAATAGAGATATTGAACGATTATTGGTTATTTCAGCATAATCATTGGAACTGAACAAACGAATGCTTCCTTCCGTGCCAAAATAGATTTAAAATTATTGGATGAAAGCTAAGTTCAAGATAGAAAGAAGAGCGTATTAATTATTATTAAAGAAATGCTTAAAGGATTTTCTTTATTCTCATTTAAAGTATTAAATTCGAGAATGTAGTTCATTTTCGCACGAACATTATTTAACTAAATTCAAATATATATAATTTATACGTATAATTATATACACATAGGCAAAAATATGTTGGAAGGTATATGCATAACATTTTATTAAGAGTCAAAATCATCTATGCGCTTTTCAACGGATTTTTCCCAACGAGCGTCACGCAAAACAATGGAACGTCGACAGGAAACAAAAGAATCGCTCTTCGAAATTTATTTGCGTCGTATCAAATGTCAATCATTCTGCAGATAACTTTTTGATTTATATGTATCGACGCAGAAACGCCGTACCATCCAGACGAATTGGACATGTACAGAACGTTTGGATATTATTCGATTTAGAATGCAGAAATTATATTCACGAGCAACTCAAACGAGTCAAAGTGGATGAATAAAATACGAATTGTTCATAATGACTTTTTTCTTCGGTAATTTCATATTAAGTTAGTAAAATCAAGATTAGAATGAGTAATTGCAGTGGTTTAATGGAGTATTTGGAGAAAATTATAAGAACATGTACTTCCATCTCTTTCTGTCGAAATAATAAAATTGAAATAAAAATATATATACAAGAGATAGTAATAATAATAACAATAATAATAATTTATTTTGCCTAACAGATTAATCCAAATAGGACAACAAACCTTTGGCTATGCGACAATACAGCAATACATAAATAAAATAATTAATTAATTCCACAAAAACATAAAAACGTCGTTAAGTAAATAATTTGCGTTTCTCGGCGAATGCACGAATGGAGCCCTGCACAATATATTGGTCCTTGGTGTTGAAGACATAAAGCATGCAGCAATGCGTGGTACCAGTAAATTTACTCGAACTAACTAACTTTGTCTTCGCACCGCTAGCACCGTAGCCTATATTTCGTTCTGGAGAGATCGCGTTCAGCCTGTAACTCACGTACTTCAAAAATTTACGCTGAACGTGTTCAATTTGATTCACGTATAGGTCGTCGATTGGCTACCAAACGGTAGACGCATATTGCAACTTAATAACGACATATTCGAAATATAGAGATTTAATGATACCAACATTAGCGAAATTTCGGGACATTCTGATAATAAATCGCAGGGTTTTAACAGCAGATCTAGTGGTGTTTGAGACATGATAGTTAAAGATCAAGCTTATTGGCGACTGTAACACCAAGATCCCTTGTAGAGCCTCGTTTCCCTATAACAGTATTATCAGCGTAATAAAGAGAGTTTGTGTAACTTATTTCCCTTGTGAAAGTTAGAACACTGCATTTGGAAATGCTTGAATTACATTTATTTATGCGACTCCAACTGTGGACAGTGTTCAAGTTCCTTTGCAAACAAAAACTCCACATCAGTTATGTTAGTAATGGTGTGATATATTTTAAGGTCATCTGTATAAGGCAATACATTGCAGTCAATTGGGGCGCAGTATTCAGCTACCGAGTAAACAGAGCTGACGTTTTAAGCGCGGATGGGTTCATGCCTCAAACAGTATCGTCGAATTATGTTATTTCTAGTGTTTATTTTAGCTGCGGTGTTTTCTTTATATGAATGTTCGATCCATTGTTACTCTTAGATATTTTGGATAAGGATTATAACGTAGCGAGTAGTTATTGAAGTACACTTGCTGCTCTACAACACTTTAGTTTTATTCATATTCGGGATTAGTTTCCAGTCGTTGAAATATTTTCCTAGCACGAACAGGTCCTCTAAAAGTATGTTATTAGCTCCCTCTATGGTTTTGCTCCGGAATGCAAGAGCCAAGTCGTCAGCATATCCAAACTTTTTTGATTTTGTGTGGCTTGCCAGAAATATACATATATATATATATATATATATATATATATATATATATATATATATATATATATATATATATATATTACAATGGTGTCCCTTCACTCTTTAGGGAACGAAAAAGAAATTGAAATAGAATTAATATTTATTTATTCATTAAAATATAAGCAAGAGATTCTTTAACTGTATTTAAAGAATTTATATAATGCTTCTCAGGGCTTTTGGGTGCGTCTGTTCGAATATTTTTCAATAATTATGTACATAAATAGGTGAGACTACCTATCGTGTTATTACCTTGGGTTTTCGTGTGCTATATTTAAAAAAAAAACATCCTTGAACATGTTATAAATATTTATTAACGTTAAATAAAATTCTAGGACAACAAGTAATGACAGTAAAAATAATAAGTTTTAAATTTCCTAAATCTTACCTAAATCAATAGTGGATTAACCTTGGTATATATATATATATCGATGTCAATTTCGGGGACAATGATAATACTGATGCTGATATTTATTTATTTAAACAATACTTTGTTTAGCTAAACCCTATGTGATATTTAATTATAGGTTTGTTTTAGTATGCTACTAAGCTAAAGAAGTATGTTCCAATACGGTATAAAAAAAAATTCTAACCTGCACATCCAGGTATGAGATATATATTAATAAAATTGATTATTTTATAAAAACCAAATGAGGCCTGCTAACTACAAGCTTCCCAGTGTTACCACGAGCTAACATCAATATTCGAAAGTGGTGTACGCTTTACTAATAAGTTCCCTTGTTAATGGGTGATACAAACAATACGTATATAAATTAGAAACTACCTTAAATTATGCTTTAGGAGTTCTTTACTTGGTTTTGGGCTGGATCTCTGAATAGGAAAGAATGCAGCAAGTCCCCGAAGTAGTTCTGATTTATAATAGGCTCGGAAATAATATGGAACAGGATACTTGTGACCTTTTTCAGCTTCTGGATATGTACTCTTTTTGGGTGTGAGTTTCCAGGCTTATAAATAGCACTAGGAGCTCGGAAATTTGGTAATTAATTATTCAAAGGGTGTACTAATATTTAATCTTTGTAATGTATTTAATTGCAGGTTCCAACTCGCATTAAAAATACACAAAATGGAAAAACGCTTTAACTTCGCTGAGCGCGTCCTTTCTTTTTTAAAAATGAAAATGTCAACCCCGGGGAAAAAAAACCGATGATCTTTTTTTTTTAAAAACTTTGAACATATGATCTTTTACTTATATATTTTATCGCGTCCCTTGAATTGGAAAAAATCCACCATACCATAATTAAGCGGGATGTTTGAATATGGAAAAATACATGCAAAAGGAAATGCAATTGGAACTAAAAGAATAGTAATTTCTATGAGGTTATTAATTATTAGAGGTATCTTTTACGCGAAGCAATTCAAATTAAAGATGCAATTTATCAAATCAGCTGATGTCCTAGTGTTGCGTAAATTTGCCTATAGATTGCGTTAGGAGGGCGTTTCGCTAAATCAGCGGGAATTGTTTTGAGATAAACCGGGAAATTATTTTTAAATACAACTAAAATCATTTTAAACTATTTATAGATCTGTACTATAGCAATATATATATATATATATATATATATATATATATATATATATATATATATATATATATATGTATATATAATAAGAAGTAAGTGTTACTTGGGAGTAGCGGCCAAGTAATTAGAACAATATTTAATTTATGTTGACGTTTTTTGTTTTTGATTACTGTTTCTAAATAAAACTGTGTTATTTACAAAATTTCAAAGTTGCTTTTATATAAGAAAGATACTAAAAATATTGTTCTATCGAATATTGAGTGCACATGTTTGGAAATGTTCTTGCATGTATCCTACGCCAGAACACTTAATCCACGCCCATTCTTTTATTTTGGAACCAATCAAATTAAGAATTGATGAATATCCAGCTATATGGGTATATAAAGAGCTACACACGGCCCTTTCGATTCAATGTAAGTCGGTCTATGATAGTTGAACGTCTTTTTGTTTAATAATGTCGCGTACATTTAAAAATAATCCAAAAAGTTTCTATTATGTATGTGGCACACAATTTTCTAGGAAACAGAAAATCTGACAATTACATAGCACTTGTTAGTAAACTTCTTAGAAGTTACCATAAATTGGGCTGTAACATAAACTTTAAAATACATTTTTTTTGCACTCGCATCTGGATTTCTTTCCCCTGAATCATCAGAGCAAGTGGAACAGTGAAATGCTTGCTGATTATTATTGGACGTTGAGATCAGAAGTGCCGAAAAGAAAAACATTTTAAACAGGACGATCGATACAGTTACATATAATATACTCGTACATACCTGATTCATATTGTTTTATTTACATATCGATATTTCTTTTTCCAAAACCTGACGTGCCAGAATTAATTTTTTGTTATTACTATTGTTAGAACTATAAAAGAAACGAAAATTGTACATAGTTTCTAAAGAAAAAAAAATTAAATTTGTTGACCAGTGCAATCATACTTGCAGTGTCTTTTATCTAGATACAATTTAGTATTTTAGGTATCTTTTTGGAATATAAGTTCAGATGCCTGGTTTTATTGGTAACTGTTGTAAAGACGAAGAATAGCTGATATTTATATTCACTGTTCTATTTTGTAAATTCGCGATTTTTCGTTTTCTTCTTTCCTGTAACATTTCTAAGACAAATACTGCAAAGTTAATTTAGTATTACAATTTCTTTTAAATTACTTTTTCGAAATAAAGATTTTTATTATAAAAAATTAGAAATTGATATAGGTGCCAAAGTAATTACACCGCATACCTTTCTAAAGCCAAAAATTATAATTTTACATGGCATTTCTTTGCAATATTGTCAAACATTCCATCTCAACTTTCGTTTGATTAATACTGTAAAATCAATTTTTTTCACGATTACTCATATTTATTCATTGATTTGGTATCATCTATATATTACAACCTCTCCTATTAAAGTTCGTTAAGCAATAAAAAATGTAATAATTAAAGTCTGTGATTACACTGCTTTTTATCAACGAGTAAATAGCGAAAATGACGTAGAGGATTGTTAATGAACAATTTTAATTGGTTTCCGCCTTCTTTAATTTACAAACTTTGGAAAAAAGAACGCAAACCACACACTATAATATAGTTATATCGGCGGCCTTACAAATTAAAGGCCCTCTTAATGAGTTTGATATAATAATATTACATGTATATAACATTTTAATTTTTTTGCCTCGAAACCCCCAGAGCAATTAGATCTATTCGGTCAGCGTATTGTATCATAAATATGCTCTCTCATAAATATACTTTTTTAATTCCTTTTTCTAAATTTTTCACTCCATGAAATACATTGCGGGTAATTTCATATAATTATTTATTATTCCATAATTATATTTTTGTAATTTTTCGTCATCAGTTTTTATGACTAAATTTTGAATTGGTTTTATACGCTAATGGAATTAATAGACATATTTATAAGCTATTTTAACTCTTCCATATTTATTTTATTATTAACAGAGTATATTTTTTACTAGATTCTTCTTAATTATGTTGACCTTGTTCTTCAACACAATTACGTTGCTGTTTCTCAAAATTTTAAACTGCATAACGGGAGTTTGGATAACTGTTAGCCTTAGCCATTTATCATTAAATGTAAAAATATAGAATCTTAATAGCAACATATTTTTCAAAATGTTACTCAATTACAGGACGACATAATATCTCTTCATATACACGTTTGGCCCGTTTTTACCTTAAATGCGAGCTACAAGTCCATGTATATAAACGAACGTAGTTGCCAAGTTAAATACACAAGTGCGCAAGTACTGTTCGAGAAAAGTAGTGTGAACCCTTAAAGACAGGTCGATACGATCATTTCGATCATAAGAGACCAATATTGTGCATGTTGGTGGTTGTTTTCTTAATTTTTATATTATTATTCACGTTCGTGATATTCTTAATAAGTATCTGAAGTTAATATTATAAGAATTACCTACTTCACATTTATTAATTTTATTGTTGAATTTAATTTGTTTCTAATTGGCAGTTATATTTTGTATTATTTGATTTTGGCCAGTTTTTATAGTTTTTATTCAATATGTTGGTTTATACAAACGAGGAAAGGATACAAATTATTAAGTGGTACTACTCTGGTAGTACTGCTCAAGAGGTAGTACGGCGATTTATTTTTTCTTTCCAAAATAGACTACTGTGCCTACAATACCAACAGTAATGAGTATTGTTCATAAGTTTGAAGCTACTGGGTGTTTTAATTTGGTTTTTCAGGAATTCCGTTTATTTTAGAAGTATATTTTAATTTCCATTATTTAGAATTATTCTTTTAGTTTATCGTACTCTTCCTGTTTCCCCAGAAATTATATTTATTGAATTTTTTCATTTTGTTTTCCAAGAATTTTCTTTATTTTTTTTATCTATTTTATTTTAAAATTTATTGCCTTTAGAAGAGCATTTTTTTTTCTCTTACTTCAATACGTCTACTTTGGTAGTGTTATACATTTACTATTTTTTACAGCTTGTATTTAATGACTATTTACCTAAAAGATTCTCAAATTATGCTTTTTGCGCTCGTTGTTAACAATATTGTACATGTGCATAGCTGTATAGTATATCACTATTACGGAATACATTCATATTCATTTGTCAATTCTCCAACAAAAGTACTGGTAAAATTAAAGTACGTTGTCTATCACATCTGCTTCGGCAAACCACTAATTTAGAAAAACATTTTTATTTCTCTAAAGGTCTACTTGCCAGCTTTCGTATGTATATTTGTTAGATAGGTACGGTTTGGCAACTTCTCACGCCTTATGTATGGGAAGCCGCATGCAAGATGATTGTAGACCGAACCTGTATATAAAAATTCAACATGCATATGTTAGCGCTCGCAAAACTGGAAAAGTAGTCGGTCAATTGACTTGAAATTTTGACACAACGTCGCATTCGAATACGCGAGTGTTTTTATAGAAAAGTGAACTTTCCCGCACCGGTTAAATAAGTGGACATAAGTAACGCAAAAATTTCTCAAGTATTTGATTTGGTAGTACTCTTTCATTACAAGTTGACGTTTGCTAATCATATACTCTATTTACGCTAATATATTGTTATGAAATCTTAATAATGATAAAAGGAAAATAACTTTAATTTAACCTTGAATGAATTGTCTTATATGAAAACTTAAAATAATGTGTATAGGTTAGATGTAAATGTCAAGAGGATATTATTTAAAAAAATATATGACAAAAAAATGTCAAAGACGAAAGTATTAATGATATTGATATTTGAAAAACAAACAAGTAGCTGGGTTTTTGAAAGAACAAAAGGAGAAATTATTAAAAAAATATATGACAAAAAAGTGTCAAAGGCGAAAATATTAATGATATTGATATTTGAAAAACAAACAAGTAGCTGGGTTTTTGAAAGAACAAAAGGAGAAATTATTATTGATTTTATAGAGATGCCTTGCTCACGTTCGAACATAGGCCGCCGTTCTCGACACGCAATCACAGAACATTAAAGGAGATCAAACTGCAATGATCAAAACGTTTAGACGAAAATGAACGTGTCAGAACTTCTCAAAGGCGAGCAGAAGAATGAGCAGATCAACGGGCAGAAACTAGTAGTTAAAAAATTTATGAACAATCTTATTGACACAATAATTCTGATTGGACCTAATAAAGGTGAGGACGAACTACCTCCACGAATACCACCCATTCCGGCCGACATGGAGTTCGATTTCAAACGACTTCAATTTCTAATACGCCTTGCGTTAGCTATGACTATTAATAAATCGCAAGGGTAATCTTTGCAAGTGCGCGATTTCAATTTAGAAAATGATTGCTTCTCTCATGGGCAATTATATGTCGCACGTTCCAGAGTGGGTAAACCGTCTGATCTTTATGTTGTTGCAGAAACGGACAAACAAAAAATGTAGTTAATCCACTAGCTTTACAATAAAAAATATTTTTTGTGAAAAACATATTTTTCTTCCTTTCCTTTCCTTTAATTACCCATAGTTACAGCAACGAAAGGCAGGGAATTGAATTATGTGCTTTCTCGGTGAATCTATGTTCGCTACAATAATTTTATTTACATTCCCATTCATTTCATATCAGACTGAGGCACAGCGAAGCGTGACTGGGTTTAGATAGTAGGTAATATAAAAAATATATAGTATAGGGTACTACAGTTGTAATATGCGATACTACCAACGATTGTTACTACCATGGCAGCTATCTAGGTGTAATAAAAATGACAACATTATTGTGATTTCCTAAAGTGTGAATGTCCTCTTGTATCCTAAGATGCCGAGATTTTCTATAATGCCGCCTTTATTAAAATATAGATATATTCCTCGATATTCTTGATGATGTTCTAGGTAAAACCTCTAAAGAACAGTATACACTCATAGTCACTGGTTATTTCAATGCAAATCTCAAGATAGATGAAACAGACTGTAGGAAATCTGTTAATCCTTTTAAAACTTATAATTTTGAGCAAACTATTTTTCAAGCAACCAGAATAACAGCTACAAATAGAACAATTTTTGTTAATATATTTACCAAAAGTCATGAGTATAATAGTGAAGTAATAGTCTCAGCTTTATCGGACCATCTAGCGCAAAAAATAAGCTTCTCTATGAACAAGCAATTAGATAGTCATGACATTACGTTGAAAAAAAGGTTATTTACATATAAGCAGCTAATTCAAATAAATATAAATCTCAGTGAAGTGGGTTAGTCTTATGTGATGGGTTTGCTTGATGTGGACATACGAGGGTGGATCAATAAATACCCGTGTTAGGAAAGAAGACGCAAGTTTTTCACAAATTTTTTATATATTTTTCAACGTAATCACCTTTTAGTACAATACACTTTTCCCAACGTTTCTGCAATTTTTTTAACCCCTCCAAAAAATACGATTTGTCAAACTCTGCAAAATACGCTTCTGTCTCGACGATAACCTCCTCGTTTGAGCTGAATCTTTTTTCCCCGAGCCACGTTTTCATGTTGGGGAACAGAAAGAAGTCGCAGGGAGCCAAGTCAGGCGAGTACGGTGGGTGCGGCAGCAATTCGTAGTGCAGTTCATGCAACTTTGCCGCGACAATTCTGGATGAATATGTTGGTGCATTATCGTGGTGAAACAGCACTTTTTTCTTAGCCAAATGGGGCCGTGTCTCCTTCAATTTTATATCGAATCAGTCCAATAATTCACTGTAGTACTGCCCCGTGACCGTTCTTCCTTTCTGCAAAAAGTCCATGAGGATTATTCCGTTGGAATCCCAAAAAATCGTGGCAATGACCTCTCCGGCCGATGGGACCGTCTTTGCCTTCTTCGGAGCAGATTCACCCCGCAAAATCCGTTGTTTTGACTGTCGCTTGGACTCTGGCGTATAATAATGGATCCAGGTTTCATCAACGGTGACGACTCGACGCAAAAACTCCTGCGAATTTCTCTTAAAGAGGTCCAAACACTGCTTCGACATTGACAACCGTATCCGCTTGTTGTCCACCGTAAGCAATCGCGGCACCCATCGGGCCGACACCTTTCTCACCGATAACTTATCATGTAAAATATTAATTGCCGTTCCGTACGACACGCCTACGGCCTCTGCTACTTCGCGCACTTTCGTTCGGCGATCAGCAAGAATCATGTCGTGGACCTTTTCAACAATATCCTCGGTAACCACGTCTGCCGGGTGGCCTGGGCGCTCCTCATCAAAAACAGATGTACGACCACGTTTAAATTCGTTGAACCAATATCTTACGGTTGTCATAGATGGTGAAGGGTCCCCATAGACAGCATCCAACTTCGCTTTTATTTCTTCGCATGTTTTTCCATCCAAAAATAAAAAGCGAATTACGGATCGATATTGCTCTTTTCCCATTTTATCGAGAAACACGAAACACTTGTGATACAACTGGCTGCCAAATAAAAACTAACCTATGAATCAGTCTGAAATTTATTATGGTGTTGTCTGACAGATGGTAGTACACGACGGTAATGCCAACTTCCCTCAGCAGCGCCACCTGTCTTCAAACACGGGTACTTACTGATCTTCCCTCGTATTGCTGTGAGATTGTCATTCCTTAAACAAAAACTTAATTATTATCAGAGAGTTTTACATAAACTTTTTATTTAAAACACACATATATTTTTGAAGTTTTTGTTTTGATTCTGTAGTCTTTCACAAATTAGCTCATGTGTTAAAGTTCGCTCCGAACGTTAAGTTAGTACTCAAGGCCTTTATTTGACTCTTTCAAATATGGATATCTTGCTTCTACTGATACTTTGTTTCTAAATTCAGTGTGTTATTCGATGTCTGTTTAAGTGGAAGTTAATTTCCTACTGAACAGAACATCATCTCCATACTGTATATGAATTTTATTATATAATCTATCTATGAATATTTGATTGCAAATTTCAATTACACAGTAATATATTTATCGTTAGTTTGTTCAAATTAATAATCCATATATGTTTCAAATATTTTTTTTTTTTTAGTTTTATAGACACCTAATAATGTAGCGCTTTATTTTATTTACCCAAATCTTGCCCCTATTTTTCGTAATACTTTTACCTGAATCGAGTTCAATACAATTTTAAATTAAACTAATTGCATAAAGAGCATATTTAATGCAATATTAATAATCACAAATAAAAAATCCTTGTAATTGTAAACGTAGATATAACAGATTATTGATAAACTTTCTTAATAGAAATTTATTCAAACCGTTAAAATCTAAATGAATGTTAAATATTGAGATATTGAATGTACACTGAGTGAAAAGTGTTGAATAAATGAATGATGTCAAATGAATTCCTTTCTAACGTCGTCTTCGGCATTTTATATTAGGTCGTTTTTCTTCTCGGAAGATGCTTTTCCACTTCTTGTATTTATTTCCAAATTTTATTTTATTCCGTGCTTTACTTTCATTTTAACCCTTGTATTACCTCCACCTATTATATATATATTTGTTTTTTCTTTCTTTGTCTGAAGTTATTTTGTTTACGTAAATTCTCATTTGTCGTAATTTATGTGTTTTACATTTTATTACGATAGCGTATTTATTTTCCTTTTTGATTTCTACGAATTTTTATGCTTTGACCTATATTTTCGTGTTTCAACTCGCCGAGAATTACTCGTCTTACATTAGATGTTTTTCGTATTTTTCTTTCTTTGTCTTTCTCATGCTTCTTCTGTATATGTTACAGCCCTATCTTTAATACTATTAAAACTTCTCATCTTGTCGCTTAGGCTTACGCGATCTGATGCATTTTTATTTCTACTGTTTTGTTTGTTTACATTTTTAACGTAAGAATTTACAATTGTTATCCTAAATATTTCTAAATCTAGTTCGCATTTGTTATAGGCATTTTATTGTTTTTCAGGCTACACTGCTTCTATTGTTAATAACAGATGTCTTTCTATGGATTTATTATTATTCTAAAGTAATTTGACAATACAAGATTCATATCATAACAATGGATATATTTCATACAATATTACCAAATCTAAGATAAATGTTACTAATAATATAACTAATAGATAAAGAAAAACTTATTTTGTATTCTTTCTATACAATCTTGGTACGTAAACTATGCGTTTTATCTCTAATTAAATTATAATTATTGCCATTTTCACACTAGACAAAGACCTGTTTGTGATCTTGCCCTTCAATTGGAGGGTCACATGTTAGATCGGAGTGACAATGAGAGGTTTCTAGGAGCTACTATCCAGGATACCTTAATCTGGTGTAACCACTGCATGCAGCTGTCGAAAAAAAATTCCACCAGAATTTATTTTATTCGCAGTATTCGACAATATGCCCCAATACAAGTGTTGCTGTCACTACTCCATGCAGAAATTAGCTCAAGGCTACAGTATGCTGTGACATGGTGGGGCGCTTCACCTTCGGCGCAAGATGTGTTTGAGACCCAAAAAAATGCAGTGAGAGCTATAGTTGGTGCTCATTATATGAAATCGTGCCGACCAATTTTTAAACATATAAGTATATTACCTCTTTGTTGCATCCACATTCTGGAAATATGCGGCTACATCTACGAAAACTTTAATAAATTTAAAAAGAAACGCTGACATCCACTGTTACAACACCGGTAACAGACACGAATTACGTCAACCTTTCAGTACCTGAACTATTGTAAACATGAGTCCTATCAACGCAGACGTGCGAATATATAATTACCTGCCGCATACTATAACATCCAAAAAATATGTTGCTACTTTTCGATCAGGATTGAAAAAGTTATTAAAAGAGCACACGTTTCAAATCTCTGACGGAGTATTTCTCATATCTCTCGCCATTCCGCCTCCCATGTTTTTATTTTCAATATTTATACATAGTTTGTATTGTTGCTTTCAGTACTTATACATTGTTTGTTTATTTGATTAGTTTGTATTTTTTTTTATTTCTTTCGATAATATTTAATCAATAGTTTTCATTAATTTGTTTGGGTCTTTTCTTTTATATTGTACTTTTCCTCTATTTTCCTGTATCAACTTGCGGAAAGGTGTCTCTGAGGAAACCTATCCTAATATGTTGCATATTACTTGTCTAACACATGCTCTCCACTGAATCTGTGAATATATCAAAGACACCCTTCCAGAAGTTGATGGATTTGTATCCGTTCTTAAAACAGTTTTCAGAAAAGCACAATTGAAGGTAGCTCTTTACAGGGAAAAACTTCTGTTGGGGCAACTCGCTGATTTGTCGCTGATATCCGATCTCGAAGGACCATATAGTGGGATAACTGCAACTGTTACGTGGATTTGATGCTCCTGTGTATTGTTTCACCGCGCACGGCTTGTAAGGCCGTATACGCACTAATTAAACTATTCAAAAATTAATAGGGAACTAGATCTTTTTTTAACAGATCTAATTAATTCGATTAAATTTAACGTATTTTCTCAAACAATAGATAAATTAGAAGGCCCACAGTCGTTTGTGGACATTTTATTTGGTAAATGTCTTTTCTGTGTGATAAAATATTGAATCTTGTATTTTAACATTAAATTAATTTAGAATACAAAATTATAAAAATCGCATTTTTTGACAAGTATTATTCATTTTAAACGTCATTTCACATTTTCACGATGCCAAGACGTCATTTAAATAAAGAAACTTTTGATTTAATTGCGTTATTGCAGCAGCGAGGGCAATCTGGAGCAGAAATTGCCGCAATTTTTAATGTGTCTCCAAGTGTTGTTAGTAGGGCTCTAACAAGATACCAACAGGTAGGATCTGCAAGGAGAAGACCCGGTAGTGGATCTGAGAGGAAAGCAAATCAGAGACAAGACCGCTACATACGAATTCAGACAAGGATGTATCCGTTTAGAAGTGCTGTATGGTTGCAAACACAGTTACGTGCCGCAACTGGAGTTAGAGTTTCGGATCAAACCATCAGAAACCGTCTGAGGGAAATGGATCTTCATAGCTTCAGGCCTGTGAGACGCCCAAAATTAACTAATGCCAATAGAATGGCTAGAAGAACTTGGGTTAACCAACGACAAGCAGAAAATTTTCAATGGGAGCATGGTTTATACACCGATGAATCCAGATTCTGCTTATTTAGTGGTAATCGTAGAGTAAGGGTCTGGAGAACTCGAGGAGACCGTTATAGACGCGAGTTTACAAAAGCTGTGGTGCCTTTTGGCGGCGGTGGTATCATGGTGTGGGCGGCATTAGTTTGAATGGACGTACGAACCTCCATCTCTATGAAAACAATGTCAATGGACACATATACAGAGATGACATTATTCAGCAATATGTGGCCGACTTTCGTGAGGCTGTGGATGAAAACATGGTTTTTATTGATGATAATGCAAGACCTCATCGTGCACAAATTGTAATGCAAGGAATAAATGACCTCCATATTAACCATCTACCTTTACCACCAACGTCTCCCGACTTGAATCCAATTGAGCACATTTGGGACAGACTTCAAGAACAGCTCAACGAACATAATCCACCCCCAATTAACGTGCAACACTTGCTGGAAATTTTACCGCTGTGTTGGAGAAGAGTGTCACAAGAACACATTAATAAATTCATTATGAGTATGACCCGAAGGTGTACAGCTGTGAGAGATGTCCGTGGCCATTATACACGATTTTAGAATTAATTGTTACAGAAAAATGTTTATTTTAGCTATTGTTAAAAATGTTGCTTATTTCATTTTTGATAAATTCTTAGTAATTTAACGATTTTTCTGAATAAATGTACTTGAAAATTTTAAATTGTTGTGTACAATTATGTATCTAATATAATACACTACAAATATTTACCCATACTATCTAAAAAATACAAAATAGTAAAAATTCCTTATTCATTTTTGGGTAGTTTATTTACTCGTCGGTGTCAGTTTTTAATGAAAGGCGGCACTCCAATATAACACCTTTATTTACAAAATTTACACTATTTGATACATAAGAATTGTTGATAAAGCAAGACTGTTGTCTTGTTGATAAAACATGAGACTGGTGTCTCTTAATATTAAATGTAGACTGTTTGACTGTCTTGAACATTCTTATGACTGTTGTATAGAACGCTGTTATGTTGAGAGTCTTGTCTTGAACACTGTTGTGTTGACACTTGCGACTGTTGTCGCGTACGCTGATCTGTTGAGACTGTTTAAGAATTGTAGGCAAAATTTACCCCTAACTTCAGTAAACTTTGGAACAATTAACAACATAGGCCACATCAGAATGCGGCCAGGTGACGAACAAAGGTCGGCAAAATTCCCAAGACCGCCTTGTTTGTAAACTGTGTATACTACAATAGCATATATTGCAGATGTTTTAATTCTATATTAACTATAACTTCCCAATTTAAAAAAGGTATATAACCCCTTACCACAATTATTAGTCGTATCCTAAATACGTATTTCGACAACTAAGTTGTCATCATCAGTAGGTAAAAAACTACTAATTAAAGTCACACGGGGCACAATAAAGTAAGATAAACGCTTCCGCACAACTACTATACACTGCAACCCTGTAAAGACAGTCTTTACAGGGTTGCTACTCTACTGATGATGACAACTTAGTTGTCGAAATACGTATTTAGGATACGACTAATAATTGTGGTAAGGGGTTATATACCTTTTTTAAATTATTATTTAACCACAGTCTCCATTGAAAGAATTTTTATAACTTCCCAGTTTATAATGCCTTGCATTCCTCATGCTGATATTTTATGGTACAAAATTTAGTGAACGTGCGTTTGATAAAGTATTCGAAAGTTCCAAACTGTGTAGATAGGCACGTTCACTAATAAAATAAGGTAAATTGAAAAGTGTCTAAAGAGTCCAGCAATAAAATAAGTACGGAATTGAATAAAGGTTGATAAATATGAACGATGCCGCATCTTAAATTCAGGGAAACGTTTGCATTTTAATACGATAATAAAATATAGTTATATAAAGGTTTCAATTTTGTACCTGACCCTTAGGTTCAAATACTATATTCTACGATTCCTTATATTTAATATATACAAAATGAATAATACTTATATTTAATATATAATACAAATTGATTTCGTTTATAAGACGAAACAACTTCCATCTTTGTCACTGCAACCCTCTCCAGTAATAACTAGATGAGGAGCATGGTTGGAAGCTATTCGTTTTTATGCAGAGGGTTTCAATTGTTTACAAAATTTCGTTACATGTTTAAATGACGATACTGGAAGTATTTCTGAATGCAAGAAACTAATGCAAATTCCAAATTTAAAAACTAAGTTGTACTTTCTTCAGGAAGACTTTGGAAATTTGCCAAAACTAATCACTTATTTTGAAAATCAAAATCTCAAATTAATTGATGTATTAACCACATTAGAAAAATATTCCAAATGACTTCGGATGTCGCCTTCGGCAGAAGCTGGGCACAGTTTTTAGTAGAAATCCAGATTTAATAACATTGCGGCAATTATGTATGGGTGCAATGCCTCAAAATCTAACTGCTAAACACGCTGAAATAAAAGAATGTTTTCAGTATGCACCTATAACCGGATTCGATGTAGAAAGGACGTCTTTTATCTACAAGAATGTATTTCATTCAAAGGAAACAAATTTTACAGAAGAGAACCTTAAGAAAGTATTGCTAGTTAATATTAATGCTCCTTTATGCAACTTGAACTACAAAATGAACATATAAAAATGTATTTAGTATTTTATAGTTCACCACCCGTTTGTTTTCCAATTACATAAATAAAATTAAAAACTGTTTAAAAACACATATTTTCAATAGTACACCCGTGGGTGATGACTCATCACTGATGAGTCATCAGCCTCTCTAGTAATGACACAGAATAGATATTATTTTAAAGAAGAACAATTCAGTGTAAAACGAAAATTGCATAAAAATAATAATAATAATAAAAAAATAATAATAATAAAACACTGACAATACAGTACATCTGAAATGACAAACATGATTAAGTAATAGAGGTATTTTTAGAAAAGGTCGTTTTCCATTAACCGAACTTCGTCGTTAAATATTCCACAAAGAAAAAGAAAAAAATACAAATAATTAACAGTATTTTTCTTTGACATATTCGACATTATTCGTCTTTCAATACAACGAATACATCATGACATATTACTCATAACTTTTCATTACAGACATATAATATGTATGTATAAGAGACATTCTTAAATGTTAACATTCATAATTACCTCTTTTGTCGACTTTATACACTTCCAAGATTTAGTCATTAACATACCTATGAACCATCAATACACGCAATAAATTATCCAGAGTTTCAGATCACACTCTAATGAGTTGCTCTTCAATACCTTGAAACGGAATCCAAGAGCAAAAAAAAAAGTTGAAAATCATTCTTCCTTTTTGTCTAATCGAAAACCCAAACCCGTCTATTTTTCATGCATACAGCGTATGTGTTTTAATGATTGCCTCGAAAGCTAATTAGGTCTTATTTTTTCGCCTCATAATGAAGTTGGATTGCCCTAATGTTGCAGGTAATTTTTATTAATATGTCAATATTAGGTTATTGTTAATTTTCGTGATCATTTATCAAAATTTAACGTTTAAAAAACGTGCGATGCCATGTGGAATATTTATCTCCTGACTCTATGGAAATCTGTTTGCACCGATAAATCATTAACAAGCCTATTGAGAGTTCGAAATGGTTACGCGGAGGCGTTCGTTCATGTTAGCAGTAAATACACTATTGGTTGTCATTAGATGAACGTTGAAGGCGTAAATGTAATTATTGTGAATATAACGGATGTGTAATTCGTCGGTTTTTGACATGTATATAAATAATATATCTGTTCGTAGTTAACCGTATTGTAAAACTATTGAAGACAGAACTTCTTAATTCGTTACAAAACTCCCTCATTATTTTCATGCTTAAGTTCTCTACATATAGGAAACTTTTTTATTATTAATTTTATGAAAAAAATACTATTTATAAAAAACTCTGCCTTCTAAAAGAATGATTACAACCATTCAAACTAACCTAAGAGAAAAGTACAATTTATTTTTAATTTTAGAGCAAAACGGAATGAGAAAATGCAATTCTAATAATAAACATTACATTGAAATAATTTAAATAAAAATAGTATTAACTTTTCCCTCTCCCTGTACATTTGCCTCGATATATGCCCCCTTCTTCTCCATACATTTAGCCATTTTTACAGAAAAAATTCTTAAAGCATTTTCCCCTAAAAAGGGTATTTTTAGGTATTGTCTTCCTCTTCCTCGTACTGTGACATGGTGCACCATCTTGTTGGTACCATATCCGTAGCCTATCGCTTATGGGTAGTTCATGAACAAAATTATACAAACGTAGGTGTAGGTTTCCGCGGTCGTCTCTAAATGTAGATCTCGGTTTCCGGGTTGGAACCGCGTCGATTTAGGTGTAATTGCCAACGTTTTGTAACTGTTGCAAGGGACATCATCAGGGCTGTACAGATGTTCGTCGTTTCGCAGTAGCTTGAAGAATGCTAGGACAGAGACTGGCACAAACTTATGTAGTGGGGACCGGGTCAGATGGTGGCCTGGTATTGACTGGAGACAATGAGTCAATCGGGTGCGTCGTGTGGGCGTGATATTTCATAGTAGAATTCAGTACAGTTTGCCACGTTGGATGTAACGTATAGCCAGCGTCTCTATTGAGATTGCGGGGATGTTTGTGAAGTTCAATAGATTCACGGATTTTCAAGGGTTCGTGCAATTCACGGGACAGAAGCTTGACATCTTTGAATAGAATTTGATGACCGTAGTTGAGTTTGTGTTCTGCCAGCGCTGAACCGACTATATCTACGTACAGCCCTGAAGATATCCCTTGTAACAGTAGACAAAACGTTGGCAATTACGCCTAACTCGATGCCTACCTTTGTAAATTCCGCACCACACATTTGGTTTAAATGAATATTGATCACGTGCCCGGATAGTGAAATTTGAATTAACGTCACTCTACAAACGACAATTCCATTGGAGGTGAACGTTACTTCATTGGTAAAAATTATATTTCTTGTCATGACAGCGTTATCTTCTATCCCTTCTTGTATTAAAGAACAAAATTCGAACCGCCGGTCATAATCAGCTGGTTTCAAAGTATGTATAAATTTTGGTTTATAAGTCCTAAATTTTTGTTCTTTTTTTTGTTTGTTGAAATTGTAGTTTTACCAACATAATTTGGTAATGTTGTTCACCTTTTTCGCAGCGATTTCTTAGGATCTCCCACTACAGATAACATTACTTGGATCAAAGTTTCTTCATTTGCAACCCTTGGGCTACGTTTCTTCTTATAGTTATTTTCCACACTTATAAAGGTCTTAAAATGAATAATTTTCACAGGGTGTCTGTTATTAAAAATTTCTGCAGCTTCCCGAAACGTTTTGTAATTTTCACAAACAATTAAAATAATTTCAATTTCATCTTGAGTACTCTATTTCAACGGCACGATTAAATAATAAAATATACAAATAGATGCTTCAGTCAAATAACGTAACTGACACTAAAATTACATTTTCGTTTAAGTTACAACTGGTGACAAATTTATTTTTAATCATAGTACAAAAACACTGAAAAACATTTACAAAAAACAAGTAAATAAAATTGGAATAAGCAAAAAGCGTACTAAAAGTCTAACATTAGCTGCTTTCCATTTGAATTGAAACGTTACGAAAGTACGCAAATTACTGGCAAATGGAACATCGATTTAAAATTCGAGAACAGTACAGTTTGGTTGTCAGTTCTTAACTTGTGATTTTAGGTTAATTTTGATTTGAGAAGATTTCTTTAGGAAGTTCGTTCCTTTATTAGTTAAAAATTAAATTTTAATAATTACATTTTGTGTAATTGACTTTCGCCCATCACTGTGTGTCTTATTGACGTATATTAAACATTTTTAAAATAAATGTAAATAAAAATTACTAAAAACGATAGAGAAAGATTATTTATTAAATTAAAAAATTATTAAACTAAAATAATTAGTATTTCGTCATTCCACCGTTATTATTAACTGCATCTAATCTTGTAGGCATTGAAGCGACAACATTTTGTACAACATTTATAGAAATTTGATGCCAAGCATTTTGAACACTCTCCCAAAATTCTTCCTGGGTAGAAGCTCTATCTCATTAATCCCCATACATTTTCAATGGAATTTAGATAAGGACTGTAGGGCTGGATATCTCAAGTTTAAATTACATTCTCTTGTAACATTGTGTTACAAGATGAGGCAGAAAATTGTGTTGTTCTTAAAGCTTCCTTTAATGTTTTGAAAGGGTTGTGCCTAATCTCAGTAACTAATGTTTCGTCTTCCTGCGTATTCGAAATTTTGTTACGTCCGCAAATTATTTTCCGATTTAAATTATCCTCTTCCCTCAATTTTTTTTATATATTCCTGCGGCTGTACTTTTAACAATATTAAATTGAACCCATACACTTCTTAATGATTTCCCATTTTTCAAACTAGTAACAAGCCTGGCTTTATCAGTTTTCGAAAGGTGCGGCATTTTCAATTTTGAATTAGCAACTATGATATATAATTTGACGTAGAGTTTCAAAGTTAATCAAATATCGTCAAAATTACATCGCTAAAAAATAATGGAAATTAACATAACGATTTTGACACTGTCCCGATTTTTTTGCCCACGACAGTATATCGTAGGAGGTTTTACTTCATTCTGTGAGCAATTTCCTTTGAAAAAACTTGAAATTATTTTTTAAACATCACAAAATTATTTTTTAAATGTCACAAAAATCATCGTGGTGCAACAGGAAGAAAAGAGAGATTTCAACGACTTCTTCAATTCAAAACAAAACTGTTCCTTTTCCAATTAACATTTAAGAGAATACTAATTGTACTGCACATATTAACATTAATATTTAATGTATTTTTGTTTGCATAAATCTGAATAAATCTTGTAAAAATTATAGTCCGGTGAAGTATTTTAATGCTGTAAAGTTTCATTTTCCGGATTGAAATGAGTCCGGGGAATCAGAGAATGTGGCATAGGATGAAATAAAAGGACTCAAATGTCAAACACGCGTACAGCAATAAAATCTAGGACAACTCGTAATGCCAAAGTCTAGTTGAGTTGTGTGAAAAAAACTGGAACATGTTAATTTGTAAATCTTTCTTCAACGCTGTCATGTGATTAACAAGGCATTGCAAGGAAAATAATAGTAGATAATATTTGCGCTATTGGAATTGGAAACCTCTACTTATAATTCTGTTACTAGTAGGGATATGAAAATTTGATTATATATAGTAAAATAAAAATTTAAATAAAATGCAATATCAAAACATTGTTTCTATAACAGAACAAAATACATAACATAATAAAGACATTAGATAAAAGCAATGAATATATTTAATATTTAGTTATATCGCCGTTTGTGGCAATGACCCTTGGCATTGAACGAATTTAATTTCTGACGAAAATTTCCTTTATAAATGTTTTTAACTACATTTTCAGTGGTTTCAGATCTGGATTTTTGAAGACCATGACAGAACTTCTATATTGTGATTCTGGAACCACTGTCCAACAACACGGGCTGTATGGGCGGGCAATTGTCTTGCTGAAATATGTAGTTATTGTCTAGAAACGTTCGTGCTATAAATGGTAACATTACATGTTCCAATATGTTTACATACTGCTATGAATAGTGGCTTTGCAATTGAATATACCACTATTCACAATAAATCTATCCAGCTAGGATACTCAGTCGGTTTAATTTAAAAAAATGGGACTGCTTTCCTCTCAGGGTTCCAATTGGAAAACGTGGTTTTTCTCTTCTACAAATTTATAATGCGCCAGTAAAAGAGTATTGACAAATGTTATAATTATGTTTCTTTAAGTTACTTCTAAGCTCAAAAGAAAAAGGTAAAATTTAAAAAATACACAAAATAAACTTTAAATGAATCTTTAATACAAAAATAAAAAAAAATAAAAAAAAATCTTTATAAAGTATAAAGATTAATATTGCCTCATTTAACAATATTATTAAGGTAAAAATATCACATGGAAATGACCGCAGCATACGATAAAAAACTCCTTTGTGACTACCGATCAAAATTAAAACTAATAAATTACAAAGATGCTTTTTAATTTCTCCCCAGAGAAACACACTGTATAAAGTTTGACAACGCGAATAAAATCTACTACATGCGCGCACACATGTAACAAAAAAATTCCCTTGAAAACCAAACGAAATAAAACTTTTCAGTTACAGAAAAATTTTTATATTAGACATTTTAAAAAACCTTCTTTGTCATTTATATTAAAAAACTAAGATTAAATTTCAAAGCGATAATAATAATACCATTAGAAAATGCAGTATTTAACTCTTTTAAATATAATAAGATATCTTTTAATATATTGTTTACGTATAAATATATTCATACAAAAAACGAGACACGGTGTGTAAGAAAGTATTAAAATCAAATTACGAAATTCACAATCTCGTAAATAAACTCGGTAATGAAATACTCAAGCACAATCCACAATTAAATCAAACAACAAAAACCGAAATTACTATAACAAAGATAAAGATTTATATTTAAATAAGCACAACTTTCTTACTACACAGCACATTTGTATCTGGTTAGTTCACATGAAGCACGTAGGCTTCGTATAAAAAAATACAGTTCTAAAAATCGTCCACATCAAACCCGGCTTGCTCCAATTGCACAAGTCAAATATATATTTAAGTTCAAAATAAAAATACATTCATAAATAATAAAACTTTTCAAAATATTTGCGGGGAAAAGTTCATAGCAATATGTAGCGACAATAAAAGGTCTATCGATATTCCAGCATACACCTAAACCAGCCAAACTCATCTAGACCCACGCGTTTACCGAAAACCTTCCAGATTTCTGTGAGCGGTAAATATAATTTTTAATTAAATCAAGAATGCGGTAGTCTATATACTCTCACTTTTTCGCTGTAGAATGATTGAAAACATTTTTATCGGTAAATATTACGCTGTTCCAGTACCCATCCCCATTATTAATATTATTTAAAACGAATAGTAATCGCTACTACAGGCAATAGAATTGTTTTAATTGGAAAAGCATTCTTCGGCAGGCTGTAGATCTAGAAGCTGGAAAATATGTTTCTGTAACTGCTTTCCTCGCTGTAGTAAACGGATTCATTCTAATGTAATTTATCAAAGCCGCATCAACAGCGTCAATGCTGCTTCTAGGACGTACAGAACCGATTTTCCTTGCTAAAGACCCGTCCTGTATCCACCGCTTTTTTACATCGAACACGGTATTTAAATTAAAACAACGTTGCGATTCTTCGTATTGACCAACCATCTTCTATTTTGGACAAAATCCCGGCTTCATCATTTGATTTAAATGTTGATGCTTTTTTAATGGTGTTTTAAGGTTTAGAAAATTTCACTTATGTTGCTATATAATTTAATAATTTTTATCTAATGTCTGAAAATTTACGGAAAAAGTGACACAGACAGGTCATTAAATCAATTGACATTCCATACGTATGAGACCTTAATTACGCAACTTAAATATGTTTGTCCCAGATTTTATTGCACAGTACTATACAATAACTTAACCAACCAATGATATGTTACCGTACCTAACCGCAACAAGCGTCCCAAAAATATAAACTATAGTCTGTTTCACCCAAACTTCGAAGTATTGGGTCTTATGGAGAATTGCCTCTCTTATTAACTTATAGCGATGCTCATATAACTATCCTTTTTTAACAGTACGATGTTGCATTTATTTTGGCGCACTTTGTCTCTAGGGGAAAATTTTTATTTTGTGTTTGTTATATACTCCCTATCACTTGAAATTTTCGATCTGTCATCTTTTGTGTATATTTCGTTTTGTTTGATTTTCTTTGATTTTTTCGCTTTATTTTTATTAATTCTTCTTTTTTTTTTTAAACTACTGCAAATTCAATAATATAAACTATTGTAAGTAAAATCGAAATAGTTAATTATTATCACATAAAAATGTAAACTTAGAGGTTGCAGGATGGAAGCCTGTAAAAGAAAGCACCAAGGCGAAACCTTTTCTGTAAGAGAAAAACTTATGATTTATAATTGCTTCACATACTTTGCGAACAGTATGAGTGTTTCCAAGGCAGTCGAAGAGACGGCAAAAGCTTTGGACTGTGGCAAAAGGAATTGTGTATTCCATTCGCAAAGAAAAGGAAAACTGTCCCGCTGCATCTGTAGAAAAAACAAAATGTGCCACTCCCAAGAATACCTGCTTGCATATATACGATGAACATGTACAAATGCTTGTGAGGGGTAAAGTACACAGTTTCTTTTTACGCAATATCCCACCCACGTTGGATATGATATTAGGTGCTGTACGTAACGAAGAAGCTATACCTAATTTCTCTAGGTCGACGCTCTACAGATTGTTAAAAGATATTGGTTTTTCATTTGAAAAAATTGGCAAGAAGGTAATGATGATGGATCGAGATGATATTATAAGATGGCGTCATGCATATTTACGTAACATTAGGAGATATCGCTGCGAAGGGAAAAACATTGTATTTACAGATGAATCGTTGGTGAATGTCGGACACTTTGTATCCAAAGCATGGAATGACACAACTGTAAGTACCTCTAGAAACGCATTCATTAATGACTTGAGTACTGGTCTAACTCCACCAAAAGGTCGAGGGCAACGATATGCTCTTATTCATGTGGGTAATGAGAAAGGATTTGTCACTGGTGCTGAGTGCAACTTTCTCTGCAAAAAGAATACTTTAGATGCTCATGATGAGGTATGTGCAGAATTATATGAGAGCTGGTTCCTAGAATGCTTACTACCTAATTTACCTGCCAACTCAGTGATTGTGATCGATAACGCTTCTTATCACAGTCGCAAGCAAGAAAAAATACCAACTACTGCCTCTAAGAAGCAAGAGATTTTCGACTGGTTAAGTGAGAAAGGCATTCCTGTTGAGGAAGGATTACTATAACGCGATTTGCTACAAATTTTGTCGATACACAAGGATCACTATAATAAATATCTGCTTGATGAAGCAGCTACTCAGAGGGGACATACCATATTACGTTTGCCACACTATCATTGTACATTAAATCCTATTGAAATGGTATGGGCACAGGTGAAGAATTTTATCAAGCACAACAATACTTCTTTTAAAACGAAGGAAATACCAATTCTCATAGAAGAAGGTTATAAAAATGTTTCAGTTCAGAACTGGCAAAATTATATCAAACATGTTATGAATGGTAGGGCAACTTACTTTTCTTATTACTACTTTTTCTTATTTTTTTAAATTTTTAGTTGAGGACGAGATGTGGAGATTAGATGAAATGCAGGATGATCCTAAAGAATTTATTATTCATTTGTCAGCTGGATCTTCTTCTGCTAGCTCATCAGACATTGATGTATTTTAATTCATTGATTTACTAATTTGTTTATTTATTCTTGATTCACTTGTGAGAATAATATTGTCTTACACGAAAGTTGCGTACACTGTACATTATTGAATTAAAAAAAAATATCGAAACGATTTTGTTTAATTTATGCACATCTACCTATTTTTGCATTAATGATTTTAACTAAATTGAACGTCTTGTAAATACAGATTTAAGACGAGAGTTTTCTAACCTAAAAGGTAAACAACATGCATTTTGAATGTCAAATCGATAAATCAATATCTTACGTACAGCCAATCTATAAATGAAATAACCCTATTGTTAGAAATTAGGCAACAACAAATGCAATCTCCATAGGAGCAATACTTCGAAGTTTGGGTGACATAGACTATAGTACGACATGGGAAAGGGGAGGGTATTTTTTTACGGTTAAACAATTTCCGGTTTCGGCAAATGGATCACAGTTGGTACGCGTACTGTACTGTTCGAACAGTACAGGTACCGTACTTTGCTCAAATGGAATGTAGCTATAATGCACACTCTAATCTTAGCTATAATTTTTAATTCCCAAGAACATTTTCTCATTCCTTTTTGGTTTCAAATTAAGAATAACTTTTCTCTTAGGTCAATTTTGAGATTTTTACTTTTTTATTATCCAGTACATACTATCTCAAGTTTGAACAGTTGAATATCATTCTTTCAGAAAGCAGCACTTTTTATAAAGAGTAATTTTTTTCGTAAAATTAAGAATAACAAACTATCATACATATAATATGCACATATAGAGGTAAATTTATTTACTAAATTACTAATGCAGAATAAGGGTTTTATAAATAAAACAATTAAATCGTTTCGTATGTTACATTTCGACATCGATTAACCTTCAAGAAAGAAATCCTACAAAAATAAATGCAAAAGGTAAAGTATTGCTGTTAAATAAAACTAAGTTGGAAATATTACGTTAGTGCATATAAAATGTCGAATTTAATAAATAGATTTTCGATGAATTTTCTTTAAAGAAGATTAATTAAATATTACACACGTTTGAAAATAGTCAATATTTTGGATTTATGGCGGTATCGAAATATTATCAGAACATTCGTGGTTTACGAACAAAAAACAAGAAATTTCTTTTGTCTTCGTCTACAAAATCATTTCAAATTGTTTGCATCACAGAAACATGGTTACAACCATATGTGTATAGCGAGGAGTTGTTTAATAGTGACTATGTAGTGCATAGAAGAGATCGTTATATAGCGTCACACTGGAAGAAAGACGGGGGAGTTGTTCGTGTAGCTGTTGATGCTGCTTTGGAATCGGGTGTAACTGGTGAATGGTGTTCGACTAATTGTGTTTGTGAGGATCTGCGGGTTACGGTGAATGTGGATGGAAAGCAGTTACACATCTGTTGCGTTTACTGTCCTCCTTACGGTTCCAAGAACAATCTTATTGAACATTTTGATAATGTGTCCAATTTTATTCTTTCCAAACCTAATGATACGTTTTGTATGGTTGGTGATTACAATCTATCCCGTATTGACTAGATCAGTGATCCAGACTCGGTGGGCTTCGTGCCCTCATGCTGGGGGACGAGCTTGGTGAGTATTTCACTGAAATATTTTCAGTCCTTAATTTACGTCATGTTAACGGCAATGTTAATATAACAAACAACATTCTCGATGTTGTTTTGTCTAACTGGCATGATGTTAATATCATTGCCAGTGAACTTCCTTTTATCAAAGAGGATCAATATCATAAATCTTTAGAAGTTTTTATCAACATGGAAAATGTGAAATTTGTAAATAAAAATTCCTTCTCAGTGTTTAATTTTCGTAAGGCGAACTAGAGCTTAATAAATGATGAGATTAGAAACATCGACTGGTTCGGTTTATTTGAGTCATTTAAGGTTGACACGTGTGTTGACTTGTTCTACAATAAGCCGTTATAATCGATCTTTCCCGGTTTGGTACTCTTAAATTCAAGCTTCGTAAAAAGCTTCTTATGTCGAAGAATCCTAATATACACAAACTTTTTTCAGATATGCAGAAACACGTGAAAAGCTTAATTAGACTAGATTACAATAAATATGTAGATACAATTGAAAATAATGTCACGAATAATGTGAAATTCTTCTGGTCATTTGTGTCCAGCAGGCGCTGGCGGAAATCAACCGTTCCTGCTTGTATTTATTATAACAATTTAGCTTAAGACAACTCTGAGGACACATGTAATCTCTTCATGAAATACTTTGAATCAGTTTACGAACCTGACAATACTTCCTCTTTGACCGCGGATGAATGTTCTCGGAATTGTTTAATGTACATATAGTAACCGAGGAGCAAATTATTGATAAGATTAATACACTGCTATTAACAAGGGTGCGCTTCCGGATAATATGCCCCCTTATTTCATCAAATCTTGTTGTGAGACTATTTATTTGCCCTTTTACTGATTTACAACAGGTCACTGAAGGAACACAAATTTCCGGTCACTTGGCCTTTCAAGCGACCGGAAATTTGTGTTCCTTCAGTGACCTGTTGTAAATCAGTAAAAGGGCAAATAAATAGTCTCACAACAAGATGACGGGTATCGTGCCTGTTCACAAATCAGGATCGAGAAAGAACGTTTGCAACTATCGTCCAATATCTATCCTGTCGCACTTTGAGAAAATTGTGTAATCAATTGTATCTGACGAATTATCTTTTCAAATACGAAATTTCATCAGTCCGTCCCAGCATGGCTTTTTGCGTAGTAGATCTGTAGTCACCAACTTGACTGAATATGTTTCTTATCTGCACGAATCGATGGACAGCAGATGTCAAGTGGTTACAGTGTACACCGATTTTTCCAAGGCTTTTGACAAAGTTCATTATAAAACCTTAATTACTAATCTGGGGAATTTCGGTGTGCACGGATCATTACTGAGGTGGATTGAATCCTATTTGGCCTTCAAGACACAGTCCGTGACTGTTCACAATTCAAAGTCCGATATGATATGTGTCACATCGGGTGTTCCACAGGGCAGTCATCTTGGACCGCTCTTCATTAACGACATCTGCAACTATGTTCACAGTCGTCGCGTCTTACCATATGCTGACGATGCTAAATTTGGTTGCAGGGTGGGGCGTATTGATGACTTCATTGAATTTCAGAATGACTTAGATAATTTGTTTAATTACTGCAACGTTAATAGACTATTTTTAAATATTAACAAATGTCAGTCTCTGACTTTCACTCGAAACTTTAATGTTATTGAATACTCACATAAACTCTCAGGTCACGATTTGTCTAAGGTTGATAACATTCAAAACCTAGGCATATTAAACGCAAAACAAACTTTTGTTCAACCATCACATAGATTTTGTGTTTCAGAAATGCTTAAGAATGCTGGAATTTTTATTTCATGTTTCTTGTGACTTCAAACACATTAAGTCATTAAGTCATTAGTATCTTTATTCTAACCACTTGTTCGTAGCCATTTTAATTATGCATCTGTTATGTGGAGCTCGTGCTATGATTATATTAATATAATTGAGCGTGTTCAGAGATTATTCATTAAGCACCTTAACTTCAAATTCAATCCCGGTAAAAATTTTTTGCATTATGAAGAATGTCTAAAAAACTATGCTTTTCCTTCTTTACTTTAAAGAATCGTAGATTAATGTCAGAATTTGTTTTTTTATACAAAATTGTCAATAATCTGATTGATCACTGTTCGACACTGTTCGACTTGCCTCACTTTTTTATCTGCCTCATTATAATACCAGTGCTTGCATGATTTCACCGTTGTACCGCTTATGTAATAATTATATAAAGTATTTTCAGTCCATCGATTTGCTTCACCTAAAATATCCAAATGCTATTCGTTGTGCTCTTATTAACTTATCTTTAATTGATTATATGTATGTTCACTATGTAGATATTATACACTTTGTGTTATTCGAAATTGTGATTTAGAGACTATTTTTTTTGTATTTTATACTATGAGACTGTCACGTTGTATAACATTTACTTGTTGAAATAAACAAATAAATTGCAATGATATTTAATGTCTCGAAAACAAGGTTTTATTAATCAAAATAATCCCCATACACTTGAAGAGACTTCTACTAAAGACTACATACAGGGTATAATAATATTTTAAAAATCTGTTTCTTTGGAACTGAGAAAAGTTTCCACGATGCTTTTAAGTGCTTCTGAATTAATAAATCCTGTTCTCTTTAAAAGAAGCGCCTCAATGTTTAAAGAGTTGGTACCTGCTTATCGAATATAGTAGGTATACAGAAATTCATAATTTAAATAACTTCCAAGTTGATTCGGAAGCATGATTTATTATACGTTTGTTGAATATAATAAGGTTATATTCTCAACATTCTGTAAGAAGGAACAAGCTGTATGCACTCCACCAAACTGTTGTCAGAATACCACTTAGTATTATTAAACTAGCACTATGAAACTCACTTCTATATTAGACCTAAATTAAGTAACATGTTTAGTACTTAGGTGTAGAAAGTTCTTAATAATCTTTTTAAAAAGTAAAATCCTCTTTATAAATTTTTAAGTCGCCCACACCTACCAAACAAAAAACAATTTTTCATCTTCATGTGAAAATTCATCCAAACATGTAGATACGTAGATTTCGGTTTCCGGGTTGGAACCGCGTCGAGTTAGGCGTAATTGCCAACGTTTCGTCCACTGTTTCAAGGGACATCTTCAGGGCTGTACATAAATGTATGTCGTTTCGCAGTAGCTTGAAGAATGCTATGACAGAGACCGGCACAACTTATATAGAGGGGACCGGATCAGATGGTGGTCTGCTATTGGCTGGGGACAAGGAGCCAATGGCATGCGTCGTATGGGCGTGGTAGTAGAGTTCAGTAGAGTTTGCTACATCGGATGTAACGTATAGCCATCGTCTCTATTGAGATTGCGGGGATGTTTGTAAATTTTAATAGATTCACGGATTTTCCTATGAAGCGTTCGAACAACAAGTCTTAAGCTCCTTTCATTTAAAACCTAAATGTTGGTTTAGATATGTAGACGATACGTTCGTCATCTGGCCGCATGGGCGGCAGTCTTTAGATGAATTCTTACTTTTTCTAAACTCCCAGCACCGTGACATTCGCTTTACCATGGAGGTGGAATCAGACGGAAGTCTCCCGTTTTTAGACGTTAATATCAATGTCGAACTGGACCACACGGTTTACAGAAAACCGACTCATACGGACCGATATCTGAACGGGTTTTCCCATCATCACCCGGCACACAAACAAGCGGTCATCAATACTCTTGTACATCGTGCGTTTTCTATCTCAGAACCTAGCGCACTACCCTCCGAACTTAAGCATGTTTCTAACACTCTACTCCAGAATAATTATAACGCCCACGACATACATCGTTGTGATTCTGACTGAATGCGATTTAAATCTCCATCGTGCTTGTTGTTTGACTATTTTGTACAGAGCTTTGTATAAATCGTAGTAGTTTTATGAAAATAATGTTGGATTTATTTAGTTTATCCACTAGTGATAGTAGTAGTACTGAGTGGGAGTTTACCAATTAAAAAGAAATACCATTTCAAGATAAAATTGAAATAAGGAATGAAAATTATTTTGAAATAATTATCTCTCAATTTTTCGCATTTTCGCATAAGCAGACCTGTTGCTCATGAAGTATGTGAAAAATTTGAAGATTCTCAAATTCTACTATTTGTACGGTAGATGTCACTAGCTGCCACGAATTTGAAATTCGTTTTAGCAACGAAAAAATTGGAGATAATGTGGAAACGATTGTAATTGACGCATGCGTTTAAAAGTGATCATAAAATTATTTTCAAACGGTTTCAAAACGCCTCCAAAAACAAACCTTATAGTAGGACGAACCGCGTGGTTGCATGTTTGGATGGCAACCTTCTAACAAATATGTACTTGTGTTGTATTCTCTGCAGCTGATTCTTGTTAATATTATTAAAAATGTTTTTTAATTACATAATTACAAAAATATAAATCAAATTTGTATATCATATAATTTAATAAAAAATACTCAAATGCGAATATCCATTAAGTATATTTATTGTATCTAAAACAATTGTTAGAATGCTTGACTGTCTTCTGTAATTTCTGTTCATAATTCTTTAAAGAAATACTAATTTTCAACTTCCACATTTTCTATGATAATACCAACGTTATTTTATATTTGATAGCATTATTGTAGCTACATTGGGAATTGCTGTACCGAGTACCAATAACCGTCATAGCATGCACTTTATTCCTTCTAGGAAGTCGTAACATCAAGTTAAGACCCAAATTAAAGCCACTTGGAGAAGCATATTGCGGACCACAACGTTTCAGTGTACTTATACTGGAATGCCTAGATCAGGATACTGAATTTATTTGGCACGATCTCACTTGTATATGCAAATCAATTGGTTAACGATGAAATATGGATTTGGTAAACGAATTGTAGAAATCTATGTATGTATGTATGTGAACATATGCACTTATATACGAGGACCTTCTAATCTACATCAATGATCAGTCTTTGTTGATAGTTCGACCGGGTTTCCAACGAAATCGAAAAACAGATATCCACTGATGTGTTTGTAGATGTATGTGTGTAACGTACATGTAAGGAGAAGAGGTAAAGCTAACGCGACTTTGAAATAGTACAAAAAGGAAAGAAAGTCTCTGGAAACAACACAGAGCAAAATACGCTCATACGGTAAGCGTAACAAAACTAATCGATAAATTTAAATAATCGTTAATGTCTCTATAACCATTCCCGTACATGTGTTCATTTAAAAGCTATGCATTTTGTAATGTAAGTTAACTATACTAAATTTGTAGTTCATTTAACGGGTACTAAGTATTTGTTTAAAGCAAGAAAACGAGATTAGAGAATAAGATAGGCACAAGTACCTGGTGTTTAATAATACATGGTAGTACAAAAAAGTCGACCATCCAATATAAAATGATATAAGAATTTAACGCGCTGGCATTCATCGATATCATGAAAATTTGCCTAATTATTAAACTAATTAGACAAGTAGGTTTATAATCTAATGGTATGTTGACTAGCTTTGTGATGCCTTTGCGGAGTAATGTGCATAAGATCCAAAATCTACTTAAATCCATCGAATGGGATATAGAAGTATCATATTTTATATTACTTACGAGATTTGTCCAGAAAGCATAGACTTTGTGCAGTACATCAGTACCTAGGTGCCGTATTGTTAATTACAGGTATTTACCATGGAGTAGGGACTTTTACGAGAGTCCCTGCTAGATGGCATGGTCGTGCCGATGTTCAATCAACAGTATACATCGTTCAGTGAACGTCAAATCCGTGCTCGTCGCACTCACGCTGACTGAACGCAGCGAAGAAAGAGTTTGCACAAAATTTTGACAAAAGCTTGATAATTCGTTCTCGGAAACCGTTAGTAACATCTGTAAAGTATATGGCTATGAATATATGAATGATGCACAAACTAAGGAGTAGTTTAGGCGAATTAAAAGCACACCAGAGCAATATCAAGGAAATACTTACTGTTTTTTTCGATCAAGAAGGTGTTGCTCGTCACAAATACCCTCTAAAAGATCAAACGGTGAACGAAGAGTATTTTCAAGAATTATTGAAACGATTGCGTGACGCAGTAAGAAGGAAACGATCAGATTTGTGGAAAAGTGGTGACTGAGTGCTGCACCATGATAATGCATTTGCTCATTCATAGCAACTTATCCGGCAATTTCTTGTGAAACTTGACATTATTAAGCTACGCCAACCATCTTACAGTCTTTACAGATGTAGCTCGTGACTTCTAGCTATTCCCCAAATTGAAACATCCTATTAGAGGAAGAAGATTCGACGACGTGGAAGCGATAAAAAGGAATGCGACGAAGCAACTATTATCTATTCCGAAGGTTAGAATTAAGGACTGTTTCCGAAAGTGGGAGAATCGCTGGAAAACGGTTATGTCTTCCCAATGGTAGTACTTTGAAAGGGACACCATCCCTATCGACTGGATTTAACATATATTCTTGCTACAACACAGAGTCGGATACTTTCCTGACAAATCTCGTATGTTTCTGGATTTACTTGTTATCGGTCTCTTCCAATTAAGTAGCTATAAATAACTAGATACCATGTTCTACAAAACGTGGTTGCTTACTGTGATGGTGGATCGCTTCAGAAGAGAAAAAGAGAACACACGAAACATGCGCAAGTACATGCGGGTATTACGGCTTTATTTCAAAAGATCAGGTGCCGACAAGAACTGATCTTAATGCTTACATTTATACTGTGACCAAGTAAGTATTTTATTAGCAAAGCTATTTTACAACTATAACATTTCTTACATTTTACTTAATTAATTAATTTACACTGCTACAACATCGAAACTTCAATGGATCACTCAAATGTTTGTTTAACATATTCTAACAGATTTCTCTTAAAGTTTTTTAAGTCATTACAATATTTTAAACTCTGCGACAATGCATTAAACAATATGAAACCATTCACAAAAACGTTTCTCGATGTCCGAACCCTGTCAAATCGCTCTATATAAAGGTCTTTTACATTTCTTGTATTGTGTTCATGTATATCCTGTACAACAGCTACTCTATCACTTAAATAAGATGGTAACATGCAATTTTTCATTTTAAAAACAAAAATCATGGTTTTGTAGACTGTTTATAGATTTATGCTGAACAATACTGTTGAACAAAAGTCAACACATGGCGACACAATAGCCCCATACAACAGTAACAAAGTATACAAAGATAAATTCTTACTTATTCTACTTAGCAAGAAAACTTTTTGTGACATCCTATTTAATAAATATTGAACATGTGATTTAAAATTAATGTTAGCATCAATCATCACTCCTAAATATTTAATATTATCAACCCTTTCTAATTTATATTGATTAATAGTTAAATTCATACTATCAAAATTGACAGCTGCAATTCGAAATTTTGACCAAATAACCATATATTTAGTTTTATCCAGATTAATCGCCATATTATTATCACACAACCATTTGTATAATTTACTTAATTCATTATTTAATTTTTCAACCATAACGTCAATATTTTTACCAGTAACATAAACCATGGTATCGTCCGCAAACATACGGATCTCACAGTTGCCTACACATTTCACCATATCATTGATATATAATACAAATAAAAGCGGTCCCAAGACAGTTCCCTGGATTACACCATACTGAGTGCAAACCTCATTAGATACCACATTTCTAAACTTTACAGTTTGTGTCCTACCTAAGAGATAAGTCTCGAACCATTTCAAGGCATTACCTGACAAACCAATTTTATTTAGTTTACACAACAGCCAAGTTTTTGTCAATAGTCTCAAACGCTCGTCTAAAGTCCAAAAATACAGTCAATACTACATTTCCTTTATCAATCTCTTTAACACATTTATCACATACATCCATTATTACAGATTCACACGAATGTTTCTTCCTGAATCCTGACTGATTAGGCACAAGTATGTTGTTTTTATCACAGTATTCAATTAGTTGTTCTTTCACACACAATTCCAAAACCTTTTCATAAGGCGTCACACAATTAATAGGTCTGAATTCACTACACTTTCTTGCGTTTGCAACTTTTGGTACCGGTGTTATAATAGTTTTCTTCCAATCTTCAGGAAATATACCTTTTTCCATAGAGGTATTTATTACATCCAAGAGTCTATTTCCAATAACTTCACATGCATCTATTAAAATACTTGTTGATATTCCATCACCAATATCATCAAAACTCTTTAAATTCCGCACGATATTTCTTAACTTTCCCATTGACACTGTATTACATTTACTCAATGGTGTATGATTATCAACTCCATCTAATACTGTCGAATAATTATACGATCCAGGTATGTTACTTACTATTTCTTCAATGCTTTCTACAAAATATTTATTGAAATTGCAGGCAATGTCTTTTTCATTGGTCATTTTTATATTATTAAACTCTATTTCTCCTACTACATTATTCTTCTTATTGGGCAACATTGCTTTTAAATTTTTCCATAATCTGTAGCTATTATATTTGTTTTCGTCTATAATACTAATGTAGTAATTATTTTTCTCTTGTTTTATGAGATGAGTTACTTTGTTTCTTAAAACTTTATATTCGTTCCATTGACGTTCTTGGTTTACAAATACCGCCCTTCTGTAACTTAGGTCCCTTAGTTTCATTGCTTCTATAATCTTTTGATTCATCCATTTGTTTTCCGTATACTTCTTTGGTAGAGGTGTCTCCACAATCGGACACATTCTATCCAAAATCTTAGCGATGGTGTGAGTAAAACTATTGGACAGTTCTCTAACACGAGTACTTGAACTATTCCATGAAGATAGTAATATACTTTCCTGAAAATCATTTTTATTATATGTTGCAATTTTTCTCCTCTTTATCATAGATCTTTCATCGATTCTTTCATAATGATCTAGTTCGACACATAATATACAATGATCACCTATTCTTGGAGTTTGATACACCACACACTTCAATTCCTTATTATTAGTCACTATATAATCTATTAGAGTTCTACTGTATTGAGTTATCCTTGTTGGGTAATTAACTATTTGATTCACTCCATTTTCATAGAATACCGTCTTAATTTTTCTAGTATAAAATGTGTCGCCATTATAATCAAGATTATAATCCCCCATCATAATTTCATTGTCAGCCTCAATATTTTCTAGATAATCCTTAATAAATTCAATAAATAAATTATCATTCATTTTCGGAGGATGGTATAAAACGATAATGAGATATTTTTCTTTCCTAATATTTAAGATAATACAATGAAACTTGTATGAGAATATTTGGATAAAATAAAGTTAGTAGGTAATTAGCTGCAGAACTATAAGAACGTCTTTTTGTTCACAAAAACAAATTTGTTAAATTTAGTTTGCTTTTTAAAAAGTTAATTAAGTAACACCAAAGTTTAACTCATACATAAAAATGTAGTACACAAATACAAACTTTAAAATAAATATGAGTTCATATAAATATTATACAGGGTTAGACAAATGTATGGATCCATTCGAATATCTTTGATACGGCTACTTAGATATTAATAAAATTTTCCACGTTTAAGTTAATGCAAATAGGGAATTCGAAGAGCATATTTATTTTCAAATCTGCCGGTTTAGCCAGAAATGCTGTTAACTTTTTTATTTTAAATGAAACACTCTTCATATATTTGCGAATTTCAATATAGTTCTGCTCTGGGCGTTCAGATATAATAAAGTTTGTCACCCTTTTGTTCAACAACGACAAAGATATGTAATTAATACTGATATTTTTAAATCATGTTTATGTCTAGTAAGCCATGGAATTAAAATTAAGTATAGCAAACGCCAAATAAGATGGCGAGCGGAGGGGGTGCGCAGTAGTCGTTTTTAAAATTACTCAAGTAATTGTCAGAATATATTTATCAGTGACGGAACATAATGTCTTTGCTAGGGGATCATAAAGTGATACACGCTCAAACGCGAGAAGTAGTTTTTAATGTTTACAATTATTTTTATAAACATGAAAGTACATCATTGCTATTAAGTGAAATAAACATTTAGAATCCGAAATGTTAGTTGATGAAACAGTAGAAAGTTTAATTATTAATGTATATAATAAGAGTGACAGTGATGACGACAACTTCAGTTCCGAAGAAGATTAATTTGTTTAATCTATAGTACTGTTAGTAATAAAGGAATAAACCATTTATAAATTAAATATTCTTTATACGTATGCAAGCAAATGGATTTGTGTTTTGCGATATTCTTAACTATCTGTTTGTGCATTTAAATATCATTTCATATGTAAATTGTAATTAATTAATTATAACATCAAATTCCCCTGTAAATTTATACTATTTCAAAAATATTCTTAAGAACCTGTTTGTACATTACAATCTCATTATTACTGTCAACACCAAAAAAATTGGAAATCTAAAATTTGATCGTGTGCTATTAATTGTCAGAGTATTTAAATTTTATTCGTGTCAAATGGTTTTCAAACGTTATTATTGGTTTTAGTTTTTTAAGTATGCCAAAAGCCCAAATCTTAATCCAATTGAAAATTTGTGGGGCACATGGAAATAATAATGCGTCGTAATAATTTTAGACAGACAGGAATTGATTAATGGCATAAATGAGTGTTGACGAAATTTAACTGCACGATATTGTGAAGCTCTAATTAAATCTATATCTAGAAGGATGTATTTGGTGATAGAAAGTAATGGCAATGCAACAAAATACTAAAGTATTATATTTCTGTTAATAACTACCTATTAAAATAGTATATTAAAAACGAGTTTCATAAGGCACCATTTTGCCGCACGAGATCAGTTTAGAAAACGAGCCGCTTGCGGCGAGTTTTCTAAAGAGCGAGTGCGGCAAAAGGCCTTATGAAACGAGTTTTTTATACTATTTTTTCTATTTTGCGTTTTTTACATTAATAAATTGCTTAAATTGGAATTATTTAATTTGAAAGTTCAGAGTTTAATTTTTATATAAAGCATGCAGTTGGTCACATTGATACTTGACATTTTCAAATTTAAATCTTGCTATCCGCGAAGTATATTATATTACATATTATTTATTAATTTTCGTTAGCATTACTTGATATTTCATTTAAAAATATAAACATGAGTGACATAGAAACATATATATGTTGTTGTCAATTGTATACAACATACGTTGTTTGTGTAAAATACGAACATATATCATATCTGTCAAATGTACATAAATTCTTAAAATCATATGACAGCAATGATATTTATTTCTGTATTCGAACAACGCCAACATTGAAAAAAGAAAAAAAGTGTATCGAAATAGAGCTCATTTCGATACTGTTTTTGGTTTCATAATGAGTTCATATCGAACTCAAAATAGAAAAAATATATTTTACGATGTCTAATTAAATTATTTTGATTATTCATTCGGATGGTAATGTCAGATAAATAATTCTAACCTCTTTGAAAAAAGCCATAATTAAACAGACTAAAAGAACATAAAACACAAATTTCTGTGTAAGTCAATTTCCCATTTTTTTTGGTGGGAATCGTAATATCATTTCGTTTGGTAATAAACGTATATATATGTCATTATACATATTGCTATGGATTTTTCCTTAAATAATATTTGAAATTTAATTAAATATGAATGTACATTATTTGTGGATATCTGTGTATATCCGATATGTTATTTTATATGTACGAGAATAAAAACTTGATTTTTGGAGGTCGACTTGATGTTAAAGCGATAGAGGCCTATTTTGAGGGAGACCAGTTTAATATCTCGTACTAGAAAGGTGGCTTTGAATAAAATAATTAAATATATTTAATTAAAGGTTAATTGTTTTGAAAAGTGTTTTGATTGATGTAGTAGAGTTGTAGAGATTATTCTCGTTATTGTTTTTGATATAAAAGCACCTTCTTCTTTGTTTTTTTTGTCCCCAGTAAAATTTTTGTAAGTAGAGATATTTCTTTTATGAATTCATAAAATTTTTATTAAAATTATAAGAATATTTTTATTGTATTCAAGATTGTTATTTAAGAGATTTATTATTAGAAAGAAAAATAATAAAGAGTATTATTAACATTTCTATAGTAATAATTATAATTGTAAAATTTTGCTCGCTTGGAAGTCAAAGGTATTTTTTGTTACATGTTATTGCGCATGTGTAAAAATTTTGAACGTGTTTCAATTAATATTATACAGTGTGGTTCTCTGGGGAGAAATTAAAAATAAACTTTATTATTTTTAGATAAGATTGTTCGGAAGTCATTAGAGGAAGTCTTTTAACCCACTTAGCTGTCAATTTACAGTGGATATATTTTACCTCAAGTATATTGTAAATACTTTATCTTTATACTTTATAAAGATAGATTTTTTTTCTCTTTTCATTTTTTTTTGTATTAAAGATTCAGTTTAAATTTTATCCTGTGCTTATTTTTGTGTTCTGGCCTTTACTACTGTTTAATTAAAAAAATAAGTAACTTATATTATATAAAACATTTCGTGAACTATTCACTGGCGTCCAAATAACATTGCAGTTCCACGTTTTTCCTTATTGGAACCCGAGAAGAAAGAAGTCTCAATTTTTGGAAATCAACCGGCTGAGTATCCTAGTTGGGGAGATTAGTTGTGGATGGTGGCACAATAATTCTACAAACCACTATTCATAGCAATATGTTCCATTGTTTCTGTAACGTCTAATTTATTTCACAATAAATCTATACTGTTAAAAAATAAGTTTCTATATATTTTACTCTAATAAATTATTAATTTATTAAGTGATAGATGTGTAATTTACGCCGCCTATGGTATCTTGCAATTTTATGTAATACCAAATACAAATCTCCCCACTACTTCTAATTTAGCACGACCTTAACCCCACCGCTGACCATCTTATTTGGCACTTGCTATACTTGACTTAAATTGTCAGGATTAACTTTGTAGATGTTCAAATGTTAATAATGATTCAATTAACTAAAAGAGAACTTATTTAAATTCTGATGATGATTGGTTTTGGTGTCCGCGTCAGAACTCATAGAAGTATGCGATTTATTTAACAATTTTCATCAAGATCAGCATCCAATATCATGAACTGTTGTTGGAAAAACTTTCAGAAGGTATAACTTGACCGGAAATTTACCAAAAAGCGGACGACCAAAAGTTGGTACTAATTAAGTTATTCGTCATGATATTGCTACAGCATTGGAAGAATTACCACAAACTTCTAGTACATCCCTCGCACTAAACTATGATATAAGTTGCCACCCCATTTAATTATCTTACATTGTTGGAGTACGTTACTCATTCCTCATGTTTTTCAAATGTTGCAAGTTAGTGTTTCACTTTATATTCAATGACAATTTAAGTGCTGAATGCTGAATTCGGCAACCATCCAAAAGGATCGCTGCAACTCCAAATGATACGATTGCCAATGTGTTGCTAACTGTAATAAGGAACGTTTTTCCTGTACCTCCTGGCGCGTCCAAGAAATACATTTCACCACTCTTATCATTTGTTACTCGCATTATCGCATAATAAACCTGCTTTTGTTCTTGAAGTAATTTTTGAATATTTGATAGTATAAATATACTTAATTAATTAATGTCGAAGTTATTTTCGCATTATAAGTAGAGAACGGACACGCTTACCACATGACGCAAAGCCCAGTGCAGTACTGGCGAAAGGCTGTATTTCTAAAATATTTAATTTTATTTATATAATTGGAAAATGGACGGGTGGTGATCTATAAAATTACGAAATACATATTTATTTGTTGAAAAGTTGTATTTATAAAGTTTTTAATTTTATTTATATAATTGGAAAACAAACAGGTGGTGATCTATAAAATTACGAAATACATATGTATTTGTTGAAAAGTTGTATTTTTAATGTTTTTAATTTTATTTCTATAATTGGAACATTTTTATTCGTTCATTTTGTCGTTCAAGTTGAGTAAAGGAGTATTAATATTGACTAGCAATAGTTTCTCAAGGTTTTCTTCTGTCAATTTTGTTCTCTTTGAATTAAGTACATCCTTATAAATAGAAAACGTCATTTCTACATCGCAACTGGTTATAGGTGCATACTGGAAATATTCTTTTATTTCATCATATTTAGCCGTTAGATTTTGTGGAATTGTCTCCATACATAATTGCTGCAATGTAATTAAATCTGGATTTCTATTAAAAATTGCTTCAAACTTTTGCCGAAGGCCACATCCGAAGTCACTTGGAATACTTTTCAAATTATTAACAGCCACATCTAATGTGGTTAATCCGTCATTTAATTTGAGATTTCGATTTTCAAAATAAGTGATTAGTTTTGGCAATTTTCCAAAGTGTTCGTGAAGAAAGTACAACTGATTTTTTAAATTTGGGATTTGTGTGAGCTCCTTACACTCACCAATACTTCTAGCATCCCCCTTTAGCAGTGTTACGAAATGTTTTAGACTAACGAAATTCTCAACATAATAACTAGTAGCTTCCAGCCATGTTCCCCATCTAGTTATTACTGGAGTGGGAGGCAGTGACAGAGATGGAAATTTTTCCCTGAAAAGAGCTACTATCAATGGTGCTTTTCTGAAAACCTTTTTAAAAGCTGATACAAGTCTATTAACTTCCGGAAAAGTGTCTCTGATATATTCACAGATTCTGTGGAGAGCATGTGCTGCACAAGTAATATGCAGCATATTAGGATATGTTTTCTTCAATAGTCTGCCTGTTTTTAACATATACGCAGCATTATCACTGACAAATAAAAGTATTTTTTCTTTGTACGTGGCGTCCGAATGAAGCATTTTTTGCATATTCTCCTTAATGGTTTCAGCAACTGTTTCCGCATCAACTCTATTTATAATACTTGTTGCTATTACATATGTGTTATAGGGAATAGTTGGATATAGTACACCAGCTACAACATTTACCACACAGCGTCCTAACATATCCACCGTTTCGTCGGCGCTTATCCATATGTATTGATTTAAAAGATGACTTCTGATGCGTTCTATTGTTCTCGTATAGCACCTAGAAACATAATATTTGCGTAAAGTTGATTCATCAGGAACATTTCGACCAGTATATTTTTTCAGAAATGTCTTCAAAATTGGATTGTTCAATTTAAATAATGGAATATTAGCTGCCATAAAAGATTCACAGAGTTCTTCGTTAAAATTGTCAGATTCCAACTGGTTCAATTTTTTTTCGTGCTTTAACGATCCTACGGAATCACTGGCAATGTACATACAATCAGTATGGCCCTCAATCCAACTCGCCATTGTTTCACGATGCCATTCTCGACGCTCTTCCATTGTCTGAAAAAGTAAGAATATTCTAGATCCAAATAAACGAAATTAAATAACGAAATTTTATGCACACTTACGTGAAAATAATTAGAAGATGTTGCTTAAATGAAAAGAAAAGGAATGTACGTGCTATTTCTCTTACGAAATACGATAAACTTATTTATTTTATCTACGTACACGACACCACTGAAAACACTATATTCTCCGAATACAATAGCTGGGTTGTCCATTGTTATCGCTGCGAGACCAGGTGGCCGACTAAGTCAAACAAATACTTCATTGAATTACGCCGGGATGTACTGAGCGACGTTATACACAATTCCAATTGCCGATTGCGTTTTATGGAAATTGCATCCGTTCTCTAATTATAAGTCAGTATGTCATTAGCAAGTCGATTAGGTAATGTCATTCTCTAATGTTAATGTAACAATACTTAATTGCTGTCTCGTGGCGCCATCTACATTTGAAAATGGTACTACTACTATTGATATTTTCTTATTAGGCTCCTAATCATTCTTTCTACTTGTCAGATCGAGGATATCAATAGCTTTAAACTTGCTCCAAAAGTCGCGGATCATTTTGCAAAAAAAAGACGTGCGTAAATCGGTCCAGTAATTTTATAGTTTATAACGAACACACAGACAAACATTGCGTTATATACCGGGTGTTCCCTGAGGTAACCGACAAACTTACACAATGTGTTCTAGAGGTGATTGTGAACAAAAAAGTTGATATACACTTTAACCTAATTTTTCTTTGTTCTTTAGATTTCAACAAAAGAAGAAAATTGTTTTAATAATGTATTTAATCATGAAATTATATAACAAACTAATATTAAGAACAATTGCTCGAAATGTTCGCGTCTTCTTTCTAAATATGTTGCTAGTCTTTGCGCCATATTCTGTTTCCAGTGAATATCTGTAAGTTCCTTTCGTAAGGAATCTACACCTGCAACTATTCTTTGGATTTATTTTTCTTGAATGTTTGACTTGCCGTTATAGGAAACACGACAACTCCAAAAGAAAAAGTCCAATGGCGAAATGTCAGGAAAACGCGCAGGCCGTAATACAGCCCCCCTCTGCCTATCCACTGTCCAGGAAAATTAAGAAAGTCAATAATAACTTGCCTACTAAAATGCGGTGGAGTGGCGTCATGTTGAGAAAAGATGCCGAAGCTCATGATACATATTTGTCATTTTATAAAATGACTGAAAAGGTGTTTAGAAAGAAAAGGCGAACATTTTGAGCAACTGTTAGGATATTAGTTTATTAGTTTGTTATGTAATTTCATGATTAAATACATTACTGAAACAGTTTTCTTCTTTTGTTGAAATCTAAAGAACAAAAAAAAATAAGATAAAATGTTTTTTGTTCAGAATCACCTCTAGAATGCATTGTGTAAGTTTGTCGGTTACCACAGGGAACAGCCTATATAATCTATAATATGATATAGAGATAAGAGATATACTACTAATAGAAATAATTGCTATGTAACTTATTTAGAAACCTAATTTATAATTTTTGTTTGTTTATTAACTTTATTGGCTTTCTTGTACTAAATAAAAAGAAAACCATTTTTAATAATATAAAAATATTATTAAAATTGGGTGTGAAGAACACAATATAGGTTCATATTTGTGTGAAAATGTCTTACTATAGAACCATCAGTACATGCTGCTGGAAGCAGGCGCGGCTCGTGATGACGTATTTTGGTTTGCAGTACAATGATCCGAGTGCTTCGTGTATTCTCGTGTACTAACTGTAACGTTTGCTTAGTAAACACCGAAAACACACGAGGCACTCGTATCATTGTACTGCAAACCAAAATACGTCATCACGAGCCGCGCCTGGCTGGAAGGTACTTTCACCATGAATAACACCCTTACTATATTAGAAAATTTATTAAGACACAGCATAGAAGAACGCTCAGCACCTCACATTGACCATATAAATATCACGAACACCAAAACAACCGTCGCTTGTCTTCATAACAAATGTAAGATTTGGCCATGGATCTTCATCTGACGAATACAGACGTAATTTGCGGAAACTATATTAAAGTGCCTCCACTATACATCGGACACAACCGATAGCGTATATAATAAAATAATTTGAAACATACTTGAGTAGGAAAATCTCACCATATTTTGTATAGAAACAAAAATATTTTTAATAAAATAAAAATATTATTAATATCCAGTGTGGAGAACACAGTACAAGTTCGCATTTGTGTGAAAATACCTTTCCAGACATGCAGACACGTGTTTCAGCGTACTACAGAATCATCAGTACATGCTGCAAGGGAGTTACTTTCACCATAAATAACACCCTTACTACATTACAAAAGTTATTAAGGCACAACGTTACTTATTTTGGTATTTTTATATTTTATATTTACTGTATTGGATCGTATATCCGTATTTGTGTTAATTTTAAACACCTAAAGTACCAAACGAAGCAATATACTACTACTACTACAACTTTAAACTTAAAAATATAGATACAAGAAAAGTGTAAAGAAGGTTGTTTGACATTGTTTAAGAAAAGTAAAAAATCTGAATTCTTCTTTAAATACTCGTTTCAATACTTTTATCTCGAGAGAAAGTTACGTATTTAACTGTTGACATATGCATGTAAAAGATTCTTGACGATTTGATCATTATGGAAATCACTAAAGAGTTTATAGTTTGTTTTAGTGCGCATTTAAACTAATTATTTTATTGAATGAATGAAAGCGTTAATGGGAATTTTATTATCCTTAAAATTTCACAAATTAATTGGATTCTTCCTTTTTAACTCAATATCGGTCAGACAGTGTTACTAATTAAATATAAAAAAGTTATAATTACTATTGGATATTATACGCACAGCTGAAGGTAAACAAATGGCCCAACTGACAGCGTATTATGACTAAGGATGGCTTATTTTGCCGGTGCACAGGAGCGCCTCTGGTGCAAGTTCGGCCGGTGGTGCTATATATGTGAATCAGTTAGCTCGCCTTGCTTGCTGAGTTTGTGTTGTTATTGTTTTGTTTTTTTTTTTCGGATTGACACGGACTTTACTTGAGGTAAATCGATTTTCATCTTGAAGTGAAACAAACAATTAATGTGATTAAATTTACAAATCGAAACAGCTGCTACGCTACAAAATAGCTTCCACAGGTGAAGATATTACATTAACTAAAAACATATTTTCAACCTTTTTCTATATAACAAATACAAATTTCTAAAACTATTAATTTTAAATGCGATTCTAAAGCCTAATGTTGTTTGTTAACATCAAACTAGTTAATTCTTTAAATACTCAGAAAGTGGTGATTGTTAAATTAGGTAAAACCTGTGTGAATAACTAATATAGATTTAGCAATGGTGAGGGATTAAGGTCCACTTTATTATTTAATAAATTATGTGAATATTTAAATTTATTAATCTCTAAAGATTCTAACAAATCTAATTTTTTACTTTTATTTTCTACATGAAAAATTTTGGACTGTTCGGCGAAACTATAGTTGTTATCGCGTGGGTAGAATAATTTTTTTGGTTAATATAAGCGGAGTGATGATCAGCGACTAATTGAATCTACTATAACATACGAAGGTCAAGAAATAATTATCTTTATATATACACTGTGTCCAAGATAAGAATGAACTGCATGGGGACCTCGGTAACGGTAAGAGATACAAACTTGTTTATTCAAATTGTTCGGAGGTTTCTCAATTTCGATAGCTTCCCTGATTGAGAAACGTCCGAACAATTTAATTCGCGAGATGATACCCAGAGGCTACCAACAGCATGGAAACCTGTATTAAGCAAAGATGTTGTCAACAACAAACAACAAACAAAAACACCTACACCGCAACCCAGCCAGTACACTCCAGCTATAGGCCCAACGACATGGAGCCGCGCACACGCTCAACCAAGTGTAACCAACCAGAATGCTAATCGGGTATATAATCACCATCCTGAACTCGACTAGGTCAGTTTACGAGTAACCAGAAGCAGAAGCAGACAGTTATCGCAAACCTGAAGATGGCAAATGTGATTTTGCCGTCGTCCAGAAATCAGTACCGGTCTTTACGAAGACTAAACAGTGGAAACGCGGAAACCCGGAATCCAGTTAAAACACATACTACTACCAGCGGAAACCTAAAAGAAAACATATATATATATATATATATATATATATATATATATATATATATATATTGTGATGAGGCTAACCATGTACATGAGGGGCCTAGAGCAAAAATACAGTATTAATATTTAAAATTGTTAATTTAGAATAAGTTTTTTTTGTTAGAACTGCATTTTTCACATGCCAAATCAATAAAGTTAATTCCGCGTTTTTAATTTATCAAATTTGTATCACATAATTATTGAATTTCTTGTAACCATTCACTTTAGTCATTTTCATTTACATTTTAATTTTCCCGAAGATATTTAACTTAATTGATTGGAATTATATGTCAAATATTATGATCATAGCTATACCTAATTTGAAATCAAATAAGGCGGGAATTATCCCAAATGAAAACAGGTAATTAGCGGAAATTGAACATTTAAAATAAACTTTTATCCATTGTAAAATTAATACAATAATTTTAATGAAATGTCAAAACGATCGGTTGTAGTAATTTATTTCATTTTGAGACAATTATTGTCAAGATTAAATAAATATAAACAACATTGAAGATAAGATGCCTGGAGAATTAACTAAAACAATAGAGAGTTAGCTTGTGGATTTAAAAACGATACAACGCATCAAATTTTTATAAAAAAGTGTGTGGAGGAAAAAAGTGATATAAACCTAAAATAAATTAGCGAAACCTTACCAAAAAGATATCCTACAAGTTCCCGATCCACTAGCATCGTTTTTACGAATATTACCTTATCCTGAACCCGCTGAGCACCGATAACCAAAACTCCAATTTCTGAAGGACGCCAACCCGAATTTGGAACAAAACCGGCTTTTTTTTTCCTGCACCTGAACCCGTTTTTCCTGTGTACCAAGACTCGGACATCCAATATCCATACAGAAAAACAACCAGCATCAACATTGAGTATTTATTTAATAATCTCCTAAAATATAAAATTTTATTAGTTACATTTCCAAAAAGATCGTTTATATTTCATTTAAATTCCAAAAATGTTAGCATTTGATCACTATACAGCTTAATATCGAAAAATACAGTTCTTTTTACTTTAAATTTGTGATACCTAATTTAAATATTTGAGTTATTACGATTTTATAATAACATTTAACCTTACTTTTATATTTTATTGAATCACGTGACTTCCATGCAAATGTATTACTATATGGTATTTAAACTTACCTTTTATGCTATGAGAATCTAATTAAACCAGTGATATTTACCATTCATCCACTTGTTTTATTCTTTAACAACTTTGGAAAATCATTCACGTAGTATAACTTAGTTTAAACGTATTACTATTTTCTATCCAAACACCGAACCTACCTTTACGTTAGTCTTAATTATAATCTGAGCTAGCAGACATTGTGTTTAAAATAACAATAAAGCATTTAGTAATAAGTTTATCACCCAAAGGAGACCAGTTAAAGTTAAGTATATACTGTTTTTATTATTGTATTCGTGTTCAAATAAATTTCACCTGTGTCAACTGTATAAACATAACTTTAACGCCATCTATAAATCACTTCTAAAACTCCGTATGTGTGAATATTCAAATTATTTGTATTTTTCAAAGTAATCAATTAATATATTCGACTTTAAATTTTATAATTTGGTTTCGTATTATTTATACGACCTATTGGTTATTAACAATATATATATATAAAGATAATTATTTTTTAACCTTTGTATATTATAGTAGATTTAGATAGTCGGCGATTTAAGGTTTGTTTTACTTTAATATGTATATATTTAAAATAATTTCTTACATGTTACGGCAATTAATGCCCTTTTCAAAGAATTTTAAATTATAAATGACAGTATATTAATATTAATGTCATATTTAAGTTGTCATGGATAAAAATGGCATTATTCAAAAATACATTCCAGTTTAATAATAATAATTCATGCCTTAGCATTTCCAAACAGCTTGACGTCAATTACAGGAGGAATTGGTAAGCTATGAGTTATTATTATGTCTGCGCCTGTGAAGCGACTTAAGATGTTTAGCTGTCGGCATTCGCCTAGAACGAGAAGAAATTAAGTTAATATTATTTCTGTATTGATTACGTTATTGAATAAAATCGTGTTTTACTATCGTAGCATTAATCATAATGTAGAAATTACAAAACAATTGTTCAATAACTATTTATTTAATTACTTCACATTTATTTTGTGATTTCTTCATTATGATTACGTTAACCTTATTTTTAGTTAATAGGACGAGGTAATACCCAAAGATTTCCCAAATTATAGTCAAACCCATAAACGGAGTTACAATCAAACCCTGCTACCAGGAATTGCTACATCGTTTCTTTGTCAGTATTCCAAGCGACATCATTGTAAGTGTAAACGTTCTTTGTTGGTGAACGATTTTTTTATTGCTGTGTTTATTAATACTTGAGATAGAAGTTTTGAGAGACCAGCGTATTTGTATCAAGTTCAATAAAACTGCTACAGTAACACACCTAATATTAGAGGTAGCATCCGGCGACCACGCCTTGGGACAAACACAAGCTTATGACTGATTTAAACGTTTCAAAAATAGCTAAACATCAGTAGTTAATGCGATGAACGTTTTAAATAACCATCATTCGATATTACGCCAGAACATGTCGTAGATGTTTGGAATGATGGTAGACAAACCATCCAAGACATTTGTAAGAGTGGAGGATTATCCTATTGTACATATCAGCGGATTTTATTGAAAGAATTGAGCGTAAGAGGGATAGCAGCAAAGTTCGCACACAACGAGGCCATATAGTGCTTTCATAATACAGCAGTTTTTGGTAAAAAGCAATATGATCGTTGATACTTATCCCTATCCACGCCTGGTTTAGTTCCTTACGATTTGTCCTCTTTCCACAGATGAACAGCAATCGGGGCGAAGATTTGGCATGATAGATGAGAATTAAGCTGAATCGCATTCATAAAACAGGGCCCTTCCAGAATGCAATCCTTTGCTGTCAGAGGCGCTAGAATCGGCGTTTGCACTCCCAAGAGGACTACTTTGAATGTAGCGGAAGTTAACGAAAGCAAAGTAGTCTGAAATTTCGGAAGCAGTTCGGGAACATTTGGGTATCACCTCGTATTTAATATGGAAATTTATTTTATTTTCATATGAAATACAAAATTATAAGAGTTTTCTAATTCGTTAAACCAGTAAGGGTAAAAAATTATATAAATATTTAATTATATTATAGATTTATATCTTCCTATTATTATAGTATAAGATATCTACTTTAATAATATAATATTTAATCGTGAAACCTTGTATATAAACTTTCAGTTATATTCCGCAATTCCCCCTATTGCGACGTCGACATTTTCTAAGCATCCGCAGACGAGGCAATCTGTTTTCCGAGTTTTTATTCAACCGTATTGAACATTAACATACCACTGCAAACGATAAAATTTGAAACATTTAAAGTGTCTCCATTGTTACGAAAACTCGCCGCGGTCTCTTGCCGTTTTCTTCTTGCTCGCAAACTCACAAACCTTGCCATCACCGCAGAGACCAATAAATATGGTCAGGCAGGGACGACCGACGTGCTAGATTTGCATGCGCACGCTAAAACAAAATATTGTTCGCCCTTTTGTTTCGAATGAGACAAAGTTTTACATGTATACACACACGTATGAGAGCGTTACTTCGTTCTCGTGCGAAGTGTGCATTCTGGGCTCAACTTAGATTCGTATAGAATGTAGGTGTCATTCGAGTTTCCATAAAAAAACTTTCAAAATACGAAATAATGGATATTAAAATTAGAAATATCTCTTCTGTGTTACCACTTGAACGAATTCGATGAGTAATACAAAAAAGTATATTTTTACATAAACTTCACATAATGTAAGAAAAACAACAACAAGGATAATTAGTACAGATATTTATTCTAATAACATGCAGCGGCAATATAAAATTGTACAGTTTGTCAACAAATTTATGTCTCCCACTAGTCACCGCTAAATCTCAATTATATCTTCTACTGTGGTACCTTGCACTCCAGCTATAAAATTCATATATGTACTGTGACGAAACTAGCCTTTATGTAATACAAAAAAAAAATTAACATGAAACTATTCATAAATTCCTCTGTATTGTATGCGTCTAGATTAAATTACTTCTAAATTTATCTATTTTTATAATTGCAATCTAATGATAGGACTCCGTTTTAAAACGTTTTATGTAAAATGAGTTTCTTCTTTGAATTCTCCATTTTAATTTTTCTTTTATATTAAAAGGTAAAATCTTCTAACAACTTTTCCCAATAATTCACAATTTATAACTGTTGCTAATAACAATATTTAAATGTTTGGAGGCGAAACTCTTTATACATTCATACGTATACTCTGTTCACTCTAAGTTCCGAAATTCACTAAATTAAGGGGATTCAGGATATCGAATTTCACCATTTACATTATGCGATAATGCCATTATTAAAAATTAAGTGTGGACGGGCTGATTCCTGGTTCCGGTGACGATGCTTCGCCGATCGTTCCCTTTGATTACAGCTCGATTGATGAATGCACTCACCGCGCACAAGGTGTAAGTTTGTATACGCTTTATTGTTTATTCTTTGGTGAAAGGTTGGTTTCTGAATAAATGCAACTGATATAAATATATTTATTTACACTAATTACACTTATTTTATATATACAACAACTTAATCTATTTATCTTATGAGTATGAACTGTTGTGATACCTTTGTGTATTGTAATTAATTAAACGAATCTGCACTGTTTGAGTGATTTAGGTTTGATGATACAGAAAGTAAACGACACTTAAATGGGTAAACTGAATGTCTATGTTGAGACAAATTAACTCTCTGACGAGTGTTTTGATTGCTCGTTAAATGAGGAGTTTACCCCGATAAAGTTATAAACGATAACGAACTTGTTTGTGTTAAACTTGTAGATACGACTGACTTGATGCTTTTGTTTTTTGTTATAAAGAAAACTCCAAAATGAATAATTCAAAATCCCCACTATACCATGATTGCTAGAACTGATCAAAGAGGCGTTCTCAATTGAACTTAAATTATTGGAAAACTGTCGGTGTTAGTTTCTTTGACGATAGAAGATACTGCATTGCCGTAATAAGCCAGCGATTATAAACGTTTTCACCAGTCAGTACATTTAACAAAATCCTGGGAAGTTCAGACAATAAAACCAAATGTTTTGGATGTTCCTTGAACTACCAAGAGACAATTGATGTAGGTACCTTGAATAGAAATACTGTAATACCGCGCACATGTTGGCACTGACGGTCTTATCTGATACAAAGAACCCACCATTTCTTGTAATAAAAGATCTTTGAAATCATTCCGAACTTAGCATACTGGTATGGTCCTTTAAATTTAACTAGAAATTATATTGATTATTGTTCATAAAAGCAATATAACCAGAGTCCCTGATTGTAGAAACATAGTTTGAAGCTGGCTAAATAATATAAATGTGACCTAGTGTACAACTGTACCTTTATGTGAATATGAGGTGCCGCAGATGATAAAAATAAGACATATACCGTGTGATACATAAGCCTTCATACTGAATTTAATTTGATTATAATTAAATTTGTAAGTTATTATACTTAATCGACACCTCATCGTTTCTTAAATTAATTTAAAAAATACTTAATATTAATGTGATATGAAAGGATCCTGGATGTATCCTCAACAAAATGTATTCGCATATTATCCCCTACAAAATGCGTATTTGCAACATAAAAATCGCTGGTGACATTTATGTTGCCGACATTTGAATTCGTTTGAAATAATTGCTACTGGTTTTCTCCTTATTAATGTGTACTTATTCTCTCTTTTATTTAAACTTTCCGTTTTTATATCTATCTTAACTGTTTTTTTTTTCTTCAAAACAACACTCACATCGCGATAGTAATCGGTAATCTCCCGCGTATCTGGTAAAAAGTTCTAGATCTAACGTCAGAATGCCAAAATGTTTGAATTCTCAATCAAAGAAGCCTTGGACCACCATGATCACGTTCTTTCTCTAAATAGCAAATCAAAGAAGCAATTCTTTGATTTGCTATTTAGAGAAAGAACGTAATCATGGTAGTCCAAGGGATATACGAAAGGTAAAATATGTGCTTTTGAAAAAAAATTAATATATTCACAGCTACTTGCTAATACTTTGCTACTTCATTCTAGTACTGTTTCGACTATATCGAAAGAAGTCAAGAAAGGTAGATCCATGAGCAGTCCCAAAAAAACATGGGATGGTAAAAAAAGTGACTTTGTGACCAAAGTCACCAGTGACTTTGATCAGATGGCTATTCGTAATACAATATGTGATATATATTGAAATAGTAAGTTCCATTTTCATTAGCTCATTACATCATAATCACATTATGTGTTATCCTTCAGAACAACACGTTACACTTAATACCTTGATTGACACCTTACAAGAGGGAAGTATATAATAATGGTGATAGAACATCATTATCAATAATTTTATGTAACATTGGTTTCCGTTGGAAAAAGATAATTCTCGCAGAGCACTAATGGAACAATCTCATATAGTCCTTGGTCCAGTAGATTTTCTGGTGCTTTCTAGATATATTATTGTTCATGCTGGTCATCGATAAGGATTTATACCTGTAGAATCGCTTACATTTCCATCAAAAGAAGATGATCTAGACTATCATGCAGAAATAAATTCAAGTGACTTTCTGCTATTGTTTGAAGAAGAGCTATTTAAAAATCTAGAGCAGCTATCTCTGATCATCATGGACAATGCACCTTAACGTAGTGTTACAAAGAAAAGTATCCCAATTTCTATGTCAAAAAAGATTGATATAATCCAGGGTTGGTTAAATGAAAATAAAATACAATATAATGACAACTCTTTGAAACCACAACTCCTGTAACTTGTTAAGCAGTTCGTTTTTTTTTTACTTCTATAATTATCACTACTTAATTATTTAATTTAAAGCATTGACCAAGAAAAGTGTGTGGCAGATAAGTTGGCTGAAGAGTATGGACACAACGTACTTAGATTACTCTCATATCATTGTATTGAAAATGTATGGGAAATTGCAAAAAAATATTACGATAATATAGGGATATATGGGGGAGGGACAGAGAATGTTTTGAGATTATGGCAGGGTGCGCTAGAACATTTAACACCAGAAATGTGGAAAAATTGTATCAACCATGCTGAAAACATTATAGAAGACTGGTGGTAAAGTGCGGTTGTGGTCGATAAAAATGAAATGGCAGAATTTATTATTTATATTGATACAAGTGATAGTGATGAATCCGATTAATTTTAAGTAAAGACATAAGCAATAACTTTTCGATCATTCATTAATGTAATTTGTGTAATATGTATATATAATGAGTTTCGTATATTTACAATAGAATTAATGCATTGGTATACAATTGGTAATATTGCTATACAAAATATTTTCTATTTGTTGTAAATAGATCCTCTGTACTTCAATATTCAAATAAATAGTTCCTTTATAAACTTTTTTAATTTTATTGGATTATGTTTATATATTATTTATTGCTGATTCCTATAATAAATGTGCTTTTCTTATCCACTTTAATTATATGCAGTAAACCAATCAAGCAAAGTAATGCGATCTTTCTCCTATTAAATTTATTTCATGTACCATTGATTACAAATTGTTTTGTGTGCAGATATGGGTAGCAATATTAGCTCATTCGTATTTGATATATTATGTACGTAGTTATAAATTACTCGAATAACTTCAAAATTTCGTGAATAGCTCTTTATTTCCTTACTACGCGATCAGCATGGATCAACACAAAAACATAACTCATTTATCACTTAAGTGACATTAGAAATAATCTATTCTGTAACCGTCAGTTAACCGGCAACAATGTGGAAGGGAAGCGACGTTTAAAAATTCAGAACTTACAGTGAACAGAGTATGTCTTTATTTCTTTCATTGGATGTTATATATAAGGTAATAAGAAAATTCGTTTTTAAAATGTCTTAGATACGAGGGTATATTAAAATATAACGAGACTGATGCAACTTCTTAGACAACTAGAATTTTATAACACAAAGAATAGAACATGAGACCGCCATCTCTAATGTACTTATCCCCAAGTAGGCTTTGATTTAAGTTTTGACCTTTATTACAAATTTATTATTGAATCGTCAGTGTTTGACGTACCCATCGAAAAAAGAGAGCGGAGCATGCAATAAAATTTTGTGTTCGGTTGGATAAAACCTCAACTGAAATTTTTGAAATGATTGAAACTGCAAACCCAGAGGATAGTTTATTATTATGTAGTGTTTGAGTTTCATAAGAAATTCAAAGACGGTTGTGAATCAGTTGAAGATGAACCTTGACGCGGGCGACAACCAACTGCACGGATTGATTCCAAAATTGCAGAAATTAACAACTTGATCCAAAACGATGGTGGGATTGGGATATCGAATTTCTGACATTGTTAATTTGTTTTATGGTTCCACTCAAAAAATTATTCATGAAGATTTAGGGTAACGAAAGGTCGCGGCAAAATGGTTCCAAAAGTGATGACCGATGAACAAAAAGCAAATCGAGTGACAATTTGTCGACAGTGGAAAAGGCAACTGCAACATAATCCACAGTTTTTAAACAATGTGGTTATATGTGACTAGAGCTGATTTTAATATTAGAACCCTGAATTAAAGTCTCAAAGTATGCAATGGTAGCACAAAGACAGTCCAAGAAAAAAATGGAAAATGTAATGGAAAAAAATGCTGGCAAACCGCTCAAAGTTTGAAAATAAATTTTGCATTTCTTTATTACATTAATAGACTGTTGTAAACCAACTTTAGGCGATGTGCCATACAATGTACAAAAAGTGCGGTTGGATATGTTTCTTTTACTTTAACCTGTAACTCCCCATAATTCACCTGTCATTACTGTTGTTCTATCATAATTTACATAGGTACTAATTTGAACACAATTATAATCATTCACTATAGTCTGAACAACAAAGTATAAAGCAAAAGCTGTTCTTTGCGTGGAAACTTTTAAAAATCCTATAAAGAGTTCCCTAATTTCGAAAATTTTTCTGATGCATGAGGTAGGACTTCATAACTAACTAATATTTATCAAATCTGTAGTTTCATCCAGAATTATGGCAATATAAGAGGCTTTTTTTACTTCAAATTTTATTTTTCTCAATATTTCTTTTTCTATACATAGAATAAGATTTGTATTAAATTAGAAGTTCCCTTAAACCTTATCTTCTTCTTCAGGTGCCATCTCCTCTCAGAAGGTTGGCTATCATCACGGCTATTCTCATTTTTGATGCTGCGGCTCTGAATAGTTCAATGGAGCTGCATTTATACCATTGTCTCAAATTATTTAACCAGGAAATACGTCTTCTTCCTATATTTCTTCTTCCCTGTATCTTACCCTGAATAATTATCTGTAGCAGAGCATATCTTTCCCCTCTCAACACGTGGCCCAGATATTGTACTTTAAACTTTATAGAATTATCCAAATAAGATTGTAAAATTTCGTCATACTTTGCCAATAAATATACTAAAATCTAGTAGTTTCCCTTTTTTAAAGATTGTTAAATTTCACTTTAAGTTTTTCCTTTAATTATTGCATGTAAGTTTGGTTGACTTAACCTATGTCATTTTATTAATTCGTGTAAATTATTTAGATTAACAAACCCATTTTTATTCCACAAATTTTTTTTTGTTTGAAAATAAAATCCATGCCAGCAAAACTAAAGAAACTTATTGTCACAACCAGTCAACCATTCGCAATTTTTGTAATTTTCTTTTTGAAAATGTCTTACATACAATTTACTTTGTTTTGTTAAATTAGTCAAAATTAGGGTTGTCCTACCTTTGGCAATAATTTGTTTTTTTTCTTCTAAATTTTAACGTGAAATTCCACGAAAACAACTTACACAATGGACTATTTTAATTAGATTTTTAAACGAAATAATCCATAAAAATGAAATATTTTTGCTTTGAAATAGTATTTATATTATCTATAAATATTATAAATTAATAACTAAATAATTTCATGTGCATAATTCCAAAATAAAACTTAATGAATGGGTATTTATTTTATTTGCAAATATTCCTAGACACACCCTTTCAAACGCGATGCTTAAGAAAGTACCTATATAACCCGTACGCTGTAGATATCTAGCGTACCACCGCTTTATCAAGACATCGGTTGGATCCTGTATCACGACAATACTCCGACCCACAGATCAGCGATTTGTCAACGAACACTTGGAAAATTGGGGGTGGAAATTATGGTTCACCCTACCTACTCGCCTGACATTCAATTTGTTTTCTGAAGTCAAAAAAGTATTGAGAGGTCAAAAATTTGAGTCGAATTTAGAGCTCAACAACTCGGTGACGGGCATACTAAATAGTCTTAAAAAATAGTTTCACTGACAACGTGGCTAAGATAAAACTTCTTGTAGTCCGATTGTTTTTATACGTGATATTTTGGAGAATGTAAATCAACATATTGATTTAAATTCTCCAAAATATGGGGTATTAAAACAATCGAATTACCAGAAATTTTATCTTTTGCCACGGTGCCAGTGTTTAAAAACAAAATCCTCATGTTTTTGTGCACCGCCAATTCCAACTAACAGGTAAGCTCCACTGAACAATTAATATATTTTTTCAAAATTTCTTATATCCATTCTAGAGCTTTCCTATGAATCTACGTTTATACCCCATTTAAATTTTCAACTGTCAATCAAATTCACCCATCTGATTTTTTAGAACGAATTGAAAGCAGTTTTGTAAGTGATATAAAGATTACTTGCGTATAACATTTACAAGCAAAATATTACTTTCTATTCCGATGAAGCATGGTTTCACCTGACTGGTTATGTTAATTCGCGAATTTATAGAACTTAAAAATAAAACCAAAAGAACGCCAATAAAACCTACTAGAACAACAGAAACCAAGGAATTAATTTTGGGGAACGTTAACTTAAAAAAATCACCCAGAAATTACCTTATAAGATTTTAAAAGAACTCTTTCAGGTAAACCATATTACATATACCGTGAGTATACACATGAGTACACCTATGTTCAGTTTTAAAATAAATACTTCAATGCATGGGAACGTTATGCGAGTGTCATCACTTGTCGTAATAAGGCATTTTAGTTGTCAGGTCAACAAAGTGTGAAAATAATTGATAATTGATTTAACATTTAACTTACAAATAATATTAAAATGAATTGTATGGTAAATTGAAAAAAAAAGTTTGATTTTATTTATAATTTTTTAACCTTTTCATAAATATTCGAAATATCCACCTTCACATTTCATACAATATGCGAGTCGATTATGAAATTCTTGCAAAGAGTGTGTTAAAAAATCGGTTTGGTTCGTAATTCGTTGCAGGTTGTACTTATCTGTGCTTTTAAATCTTCAATGTTAGTGAAAATTACATTATCATAAATTTTAGGTTTAAGGTATCCCCAAAGAAAAGTCATTTGGCGATAACTTTGGCGAACGGGCCGGCCAAACATCGGACCACACCTCCCTACCCATCGATCAGGAAGACTTGAATTTAGAAAATTTGTAATTACTGCAGTTGAAGGAATTGGGGCTCAATCCATTTGAAACCAGGAATCTTCTATGGCTAAATTTTCAAGTCAAGAAACAATACGTGTTCGAAGAAAGGACGCTTCATTAGTGAAAATATTTTCTTCAACATATTATGATTTTCACTTAACAAATTAAATAGTGTTTCGCAAAATCAGCGCGTCTTATTCTATCTTCATGAAATAATTGTTGGTAATTAGAAAATCTGTAAGATTTGTGTTTGTACTGTTTGAGAATTTAAAATACAACCGTCTTCGAAATATTAAATTGTTGTGCTATTTTACTTAATGGTATTATGAGGCATTCTTCAATGTAGCATAATACATTTAATTTTAGGTCTCCTGAAAGAATGTGGGGGGTTTTAATTTTCTTTCTGTGTGTATTTATTATGCAGCAATCAGAATCAAATTTCCTAGTAATCGCCTGAATTTTTCCAATAGATTTTGCCAATAGATGGTATGGGCTTGTTAAGATATTTGATAGAGAACAAAACCCGCACTTTCCTTAAACTGTTTCCAGTTCGAAATTTCTATTTCTTCATATTTTATATAGGTATATATTTTTTAAAAATTAGGTGAATACAAATGTCAAATGCTAAAATATTTAAAATGTTATTTCGTTTATGCACATTACTGACATTGATTTTAACATTTGTCGAAACACATAATCGATCGATGTTGGTTGCATAACATTTCCATGCATTGAAGGGTTCTTTTTTGAAACTGTATATAGGCTATGTATAGAGATAAGAAAAACTCACGGAATATTAAATGCTATTTTAAGAATTAAACACTCCCTGTCTACCCTGTCAAAGGTAGGCATGAGATTGATAGAGTCGAAAAACACTACTCTTGGAAGAATTAAGCCCTTAATTGATGAACTCTCAATGACCTCTGATCAATTTGTGTTCCGAGAAATGCATGTCACTATTGAGCAAGTCTGTCGCTTGATGTAAATCTTACACTGAGCATATGAAAGGTAAGAATCTTGTTCGGCAGCTTTCTTAGATATTTCCACAAGGCATGACGGATTATTGCTCAAATTAAAGTGTAAATTATCGCACCCTTACTATCAGATTCTGAAGTTATCTTACTGATAGATATTTTCTGGTCAAATACCAAGGTTGAACTGACAATACTGAACCGAATACAAGCGGGAGTAACCCAAGGCAGTGTTATTGGTCCTATTTTTGTAGTATAAAATATATTTAAAAGAAGCTATTTTTTAGGCGCTTTTTTATACCTTTGATCTATATTAATGTTAAAATTAGCACAGTATATGCTACCTTCTGAAAACTAAGTTTCCAAGCATTGCCGCATAAAATTCCAAATCCTCTACATAGCCAATAAGACAATCTTTAAGTAAGCAAATACACTTCTGGACAAAATTAAGGGACCAGCAGTAAAATCCAAAATAAATTTAAAACAAGATAGCGAAATGTAATGAAACGAATAAATATAATAATAATAACAATGGATCTCCGATCTCTCAAAATTAACGCGACCGGTCACTAAAAACACGCACGAGCGCGCCAACATACAACACCATACACTTGCGCGCTCGCACAAACGGAAACCACACACCCAGAGAGAGACGCAAGCTGCCAGCAGCAACCAATACACAAGTTCATACCCAGAAAGAGAAACAAGCTGCTAGCAGCGAACAACACATATGTTCACACCTTGAAAGTACTGGTAAGTATCTACTATAATCAATATTCATATAAAATAAATGAATGATAGATAACTATGTCATCCATCTTTTTCGAATGAACCGATGGGGTAAGATAATGGCAACCAAGAACGAATGGTTGTTGTGAGTGGAAGAGATAATAATAATAATAATAAACATAGAAATGCAAAATGGCTGACGAATGAAAGAAGGAAGGTAAGTAACGTTAGGACAATGATAAATTGGCAGATTGATTCAAAAGATGTGAAAAGAGCAATCCAAAAAGCAATGAATTGGAAATCACCTGGACCAGATAAAATACAAAATTTCTGGTTAAAAAAATTTACATCGACGCAGCTGCAACTTGCTAAGTGCTTCCAATTATTGCTAGAACAACCAACCGAACTGCCAGAATTCATGACTGAGGGAAACACCTTCTTAATTCCGAAATCTAATGTATCTGCGGAAGATTCCTCTAAATATAGACCAATTACATGTCTTCCTACGATATAAAAGATGCTCACCTCGATTATATCTAAAAAGATATATGCCCATTTGGAGAATAACAACCTTTTAGAAGAGAAACAGAAAGGATGTAGAAGGATGTAGAAAAGGATCAAGAGGTTGCAAAGAACAGCTCCTGATTAATTCAGTTGTGATGAAGAATGTGGTGAAAGCAAAAGAAAATCTCTACATGGCATATATAGACTATCAGAAAGCGTTTGATAGTGTACCTCACTCGTGGCTGGTAGAGATTCCTAGGTTATATAGGATTGAGGAGCATCATATTAATTTTCTTAGTTACGCCATGACTAAATGGAAGACAAGTTTGTTAATGAAAACCCCTACAGAAAGTATTGATGCAGGTAAGATCAGTATTAAAAGAGGCATATTTCAGGGAGACGCTTTGAGTTCACTGTGGTTTTGTTTAGCCTTGAAACCGTTAACAACTTTGTTAAATTCCCTAAATAAAGGATAAATAAGGGATGTAATTTACTACAACCTGTCGTACAAATTAGTCACCTTTGCTACATGGATGATCTCAAATTGTATGCTAGGAAAAAGAATCATCTTCGCGATCTCCTAAACTGTTTGGTCGTTATAGTAGAGATATTCAAATGAAATTTGGATTGGAAAAATGCAAAATTTGTTGCATAGAAAAGGGACAATGGGTTGAACATCGTGGGTTCGAAGTGGAGGGCGGACAAGGACTAGTTATTGGAATGGAGAGCAACGACTATTATAAGTATCTTGGTTATTTGCAGGCTAGATGAATAGAACACAATATTGCAAAAGAATCAGCGAAAGATCAGTATTTCTCTAGGCTGCGATCGTTAACAGCACACACACGTTCGACGTGTGTGCAGTGCCCCCGCAATGGCGGAAAACGTTAAGATGGCACAAAGTTAGACCGTCGTCGACCGAAGTAGCCGCTAAGAGTGTTCCCTCGGTTGGCGATGAGCAACCCCGTGCAGGGTGCGCTTCGCTGGTCTGCGCCTTGCCTCGATGGGGCGGGGGTCGGGCCGTCGAAGTACTGCACGGAAAAGTAAATAAGTTGCCGGGAAAGGGTTGGCCGCCCTGCGCAACGGCTGGTTCTCCGATCTCTCAAAATTAACGCGACCGGTCACTAAACACACGCACGAGCACGACAACATACAACACCCTACACTTGCGCGCTCGCACAAACCAAACTACACACCCAGAGAGAGACGCAAGCTGCCAGCAGCAATCAACACACAAGTTCATACCCAGAAAGAGACAAGCTGCTAGCAGCGGACAACACATATGTTCACACCTTGAAAGTACTGGTAAGTATCTACTATAATCAATATTCATATAAAATAAATGAATGATAGATAACTATGCCATCCATCTTGTTCGAATGAACCGATGGGGTAAGATAATGGCAACCAAGAACGAATGGTTCTTGTGAGTGGAAGAGTTAATAATAATAGCAATAGTAATAATTAAAGACGAGAGACTATGTGCCCACACTGTTAAATTTAATAATACACATAGGGTGTATTAGATAAAAATGTAGATTTTACAAAATTAGGGCAACTTTTTACCAATACTGAAGATCCATTGTACAGATACAAAGAGCACTTTAACTATGCAAATATAACATCGAACAATCCTTCTCAGTATATAAACATATATATATTAAATTTATTATATTATATTAAATTTGACAGTGTGGGCACATAGTCTGCCGTCTTTAGTAATAATAATAATAACAAATTTATAAATTCAAATGTTTCCTTAGAGTTTAATTGATTTAAGGGCTACTAAAATTAACAAATCTTACTTTTACGAACCTGAAGAAAAAAAAACAAAAATTAAACTAAAATACCAACGGTCTTCTCATGAACTTAAATTATAATATGTAATTGAGATCAGGGCTTTTGGCAGGCCACTTCAAACATTGGATATTCGCATCTCTCAACGCAGCTATGACAATGTTAGCTGTATGAAATTTGGCATTGTCTTCCATAAAAATGAATTCATTAACGAAATTTTCGGCAAATGGTGTTGAACAATACAATAATTACAATATAATATTACAATAGTACAATAATTTCGTCTCTACATCTCATTGCTGTTGGCGACCCATTTCGTACCAAAACCAATTCTATACGCCCATTAAATTGTATACCATCCCAAACCATTACAGACACCTACCAAATTTGTCAAATTCTCGAATGGTACATGGTGCAAATCACTCACCTGGTCTTCGTGTGACACGAACACAGCCATTATTCCTGCTTAGGAGGAATCTGGCCTCGTCTGTAAACAAAACACAGTTCCACTGCCCCTCGTTCCAACCTTGATGATTCTGACAAAAGTTTAAGCGATTTCTTTTATGCGTGGCTGTGAGATAGATGCTGTTTTTCTGGCAGACAAATTGACTTCTTCCAGTCTTCTTTTAACTGTTTTGGTGGAAATTTCTTTTTCAGTGGCTAATCGAAGATTATTTTTTAACTCACGAAATCGTTTTCTTAAACTCTGAAGTTCGATATAGCGATCTTCTCTGCGTGTTGTGTTTCTTCTAGCACCTTGTCCGCGTCCTCTTTTGAAACTACCAATGCTTCTGAACCGTGTTGCGGCCTCTTTACAACAGATTTATTGGTATATACTAGGTGGCGCAAAATTAATCACCCTGTCGGAAGATGTTATAACTTTTGCAAATGGCGTCGTACGTCAATCATATTTGACATTTGTGAACTAGACAGCTGCAGAATACAAACAGACAAACAATGGAGCGCTATACTCCGCAAGAGCGTGGAATAATTGTGTCGATTTTTTTACAATAATCGGTCGGTGGTGTTAGCGCAGCGTGAATTTCGTCGTCGATTTCCTAATCGTGTCGCGCCAACTGGACAAACATTACGCCGCTTAGCTGCTCGACTCGAACAGACTGGAACCACAAGAGATCTTCCAGGGCGTGGCCGCCACCGGACTGGTCGTTCTGTCGAGAATATCGCGGCTGTGACAGCTGATGTTGCTGAGAACGAAGAATCATCAACCAGACGACGTGCCACGCAATTGGGCCTCAGCAGACGAACCCTACAGCGAATTTTAGTGAAAGACTTACACATGTTCCCATACAAAGTGCAAACAGTGCATCAGTTAATGCCTGCTGACCTTCAGTCGCGTGTGAATTACTGTAGAGCCATCCTCAATCTCAACAACGAAGTGAACGATTTTCAGTCGAAAATCATCATGAGCGACGAGGCGCATTTTCATTTAAGCGTTTACGTCAATAAGCAAAATCTTCGTTTCTGGGGCACTGAAAATCCGCGTGTGATGCACGAAAAGCCGTTAGATCCACTCAAGGCTACTGTGTGGTGCGGTGTTCACGCGGGAGGAGGGATTGGACCGTATTTTTTTTAGGACGCCATCGGAAATACGGTTACTGTTAATGGCGAACCCTACGGGCCATGATAAACGACTTCTTACTGCCAGAATTGAATGAGCGGGGCTTGGTGAACATGTGGTTTCAACAAGACGGTGCAACCGCACACACAGCAGGAGCCACAATGGATATTGTGAAGGAAGCATTTCCTGGTCGCGCAATCTCCCGTTTTGGCGATTTGGCATGGCCAGCAAGATCGCCCGATTTAACCATCCCAGACTTCTTTCTTTGGGGCTTCTTGAAGTCGCGGGTTTACGCCAACAAGCCTCAGACAATCGCAGCCCTTAAGGAGAATATTCGACAGGAATGCGAACAGTTATCGCCAGAAATCGTGCGGAAAGTTATGGAAGATGCGATAAGACGGGCACAAATGTGTATCAATACTGGCGGCAGCCACTTGGCGGATATCATATTTTCCAATTAACAGAAAAAATTCTAAAGGTCCAAATAAAGATTTTCACCACTCAATTTACTAAAAAAGTTATTCAAAAACAAAATTGGATGATTAATTTTGCGCCACCTTGTAGAATTCCAGTAACTTCTCTTTGTAAATTTCCTTCACGAAGAAGAATTATCATTTGGGATACTTCTTCTGATATGCAACGGCGTCTAACCATATGTAATGAAGTTAATACAAACAAATTCACTAATTTTAGAAACAAGAAACCACCCTTTCTTACTTTAATTACTTAAAAATGTGTCAACAATTAAGCCGTTGACATTTCGTTTCCTAGCAGAGAAGTCTTGCTATAGTTAATTGTTTCATGCCATACTATTGGAATTGTGTTTAATAAACGTCAAATTATTATTAAATTAAAAATAACTTGTAAATTGAAAAAATGATTTCAAGTTTATTTGATGGTCCCTCAATTTTATCCAGAAATGTATTACCTCTCGATTATTTGTTTTAAAAGTTGCAAAATAAAATATATTGCTTCAGTCATAGGTTATAGCACAGACGAAAAAGAAGATATAAGTATAAATGTACGAAGTCGAAGACAAAATTTTTACCTAATTTTATAACACAAGAACACTTATTTATTTTCACAAATACAGGCAACATTTATATTTAATAGAAATGAGTGGAATTTATCACCACAAGCAATGTGCAGAGTTTATTTTAGGATTTAATATAAAGTCCTGAATCTTTTTGATAAATGTTCGAGCAAGTTTATCCAATTTATCAGAACTAATGTGCCTCCATCATGTTGTCGCTGTGACACAACAAATGAAGAACAGTTGTCTCTACAGTGAATGCCTTTTTTTTCTATTTTAGGTAATATATACCTGGTCACTTCGTGAAGGTTCCGTAATATGTATGCGAATGCTAATTTTGTACCCTTTCTTAGGCAGTACAAGAATACAACGAATAATTTAGAAACTTTATATATGCTTCCACTTATAAATTCATAGAAAATTGACAAATATGTACGGAATTCGCATTCGATTTATTAATAACAAAACAAGGACAAAGCGATCGCATATGTTAAAATGCAAGGGGATCGAGTACTAGGGGGCACCAAAGATGAAATCATCAATCACAATGACGGCTAGCGCCAGTTCTAATGAACTGCGGTGTCTCGAACCAACACAAAGGCATATAGAAAAAATACCGATTCATAAATTTCACTTGTACCAAATAAATCAGCAGGCACTTGATTGGACAATGGTGTTCGTCCTATTCTCTCTTATTCTTTTATTTCGTATTTTATTTCTGTATCTTTACCTGTGCGGTTTACATGTAGATTTGTATATAATATCTAATACTTCTCCTTTTTCCAAACAATACGAAATATAAATATAAGTTGTTCTGGTTTCATTGGAAGGTCCTGTAAATAAGTAAATAAAATTTTACTATTAATTTCCTTTAACTTAATTTTCTTTTTTGAATTTAAATTTTATTGCTTTATTTAAAATATTGTATTAACGCTTTAATTATGTAAAACACATCTGTTTGAAACCCAGGTAACTGACAGTTGACAGTAAGTCAATAGACAACTGACAATTAGCAAATGGCAATCGACATGTTCGACAAATAACATATGACATATGGCAATTTACAAGTGACAAATGCAAAATTGACAAACGACGAATTTATTTATTTGTTTCGTATAAGAAGTTAAATTTAAATTTAGATATTTGTGTATAAATCACTTTTATGACAAGAAGAGGGTTATAAAACTATATATAATTTTTTTAACACTCGAGAGCTGCAGCGTTGCCTTGCTCAGCCCGTGGATGCCATCAGGAAAAGTTCCTGGGGAAGTCGCTTACTATGTGGGCCACAGCAGAGACTAGTATCTTCTAGTTTTCATTTACACCACTTTAAGTTGCACCTTCCGTGGCCTGTGGCCTATTTAATCGAGACAGGCAATGGTCTCGAGTGGGAGGGTTACGTTCGGCACAGGTTCTGAAGGATTAGAAATTAGATCTCTATTCCTTGCTACGTGCTTTCTCAAACACTAGTTCTGTAACGTAATACCTAATAACTTACCAATTTACCCAACAGCACGATTGCCCCGGAGATCTTCGGTTGAGAGACTCAGTTAAGGGACAAGCTAGGCAAAAATTATTTTCTGTAATAGGCGCCACCGTATTTATACTCTCAAACCGGTACAGCTAACACAGACGCCGCCGACAGTAAGTTAAATAATTCGCAGGTAATACGTGGAAAATCGCTATCAAACAATGAAACACCAAATAAGATAACAATAACCAGAAGTAATTTATTAACAACAATAAGAATCGACAAGCATTGATGTTGAACAACACAGCAGTAATTACATCAATAAGACAAAATAGTGCAAAATCTTAATAAGGCTCACGATCCACAATAAATAATATAAAGTATAAATCAACAAATATCAATAACCAACAGAGTACAAAAGTTATATAATTAATTGAACCAAAACTAATACCTGGACATCTAGTTAATAACTCACCCAGTATAGTAATTTGTAGATTATAGAAAAAATCATGCACACTTAATATGCATAAAAAAAGAATTAAATACTGAAGTTAAATTGAAGTAAAAGTATACTAATTAATTTAGAAAAATAAAATAAAAGTATTATAACAAAAGGTCTCAGTATTTAAATCATTACGCCAAAAATAATTAAATGGTATGTTTAGTACAAATAATAAATCGGTTGGTAATTTATCTAAAGATTTTTCGATAAATCTCACATCGAGATTCTTGTACACTCAGTATAATAATTGATTATTAAATTTAATTATGAGAAGAAAAAAAATCTGCAATTTGAAATTGCCATAAAAAAATTAAACAACGCAAGTATAATATAAAGGTTGACAATATGTTGGTCTAAATAATTTCACACAGTTATAATTAATTCTTAAGATTTAAAAATCTTTCGTACGTTAACAAATAATAATTCACAGAAAAGAAATCGAACATGACCCTAAATGGTACGATAAATTCGAATACCCTGTATAAGCAAAAGGAAGGTTAACGATTGCTTTTAATTTACTAAACAAAAAAAATGTGTGACTCCAGAAATTACGATAATATATATAATTAACACCAAAAAGTTTTTCGTAGTGAAATTAACTTGACTGTCTGTGGTCTCCAGAAAATATAGAACGAGCAGTTCCTATCTTAGTGATGGGAATGGTCTCTACATTACGATTCCAATTAATTAATATCGTCTTAATCACGGTTCACCAAACTGTTTGAATTAACAGATTCTGGCTGCAGTTGATGCCTAGGCATGGAATTAAATGTTTCTTGCTGGCTCTTGACGCCACATGCTTGAATAATTTTAAATCCTCGTACTTAAATTTACAGCCTCATGCTTAAACTTTACACCTTGTACCCCTCGTACGGAAAGTTTAATGTAACCTCGTACTAGAACCCTGTTAAATTTCAAGAAAGAAAAAGAAACGAATATAGCAAAGATAATTATAATAAAAGAACAACGCCATTACTGATGCACATCATGGAAAAAACTCAGCCATGAAAGGGATAACGTATGAATACGTGCTCGTCATAGAAACCAATACAACAAAAACGGCCTTTCGATATATCAAATAACCATCTGCCGTTTATACCAATTATAAAGACTCAAAACCGCATTAACAAAGTAAATTAACTACTTTAAAGATGTCATTAATAATTGCACAATAGGTCTGCAGATCACGTGTTGCTAGGTGAAACATCAACAGCAAAAGAAAGTCAGCTTGCGCAAACTCGCTTCTTTTATATGAAAAGATGCGTAGTTCTTACTTACAAAAACAAACGATAGGTGAAGCAACTATAGAGAAGAAATATAATAAGAATTACATAATCAGAAAAACATTTAGCTACATCAAAATGAAGGCAATAAAATTGGAAACCTTTCTGAGAAATAATGTAAATTAATTACGTTCTTAATAAAGAATTTTTAATGAAAGACTACCGTCCAGAAAATAGATACAAGATGTCGCTGACAATTGAATACGCCAAAGGAAATACTAAAATAAAAATACCACATGACAATCTAATTATATTCATAAAAGACAAGCCAAGCTAATCTAATTAATTTTACAATAAAGATTCGTACAAAAACTATTACTTTTACTAAACTATAACTAAACTATTACAATTTAACGAAACTAACTGTTTACAACATACAAACTCTACCATTTACATCTAAAAATACCTAACGCCATCCACATGCGAAATATATGAACCATACCAAATCCAACTAATGCAAACAGGGTTGCCTACATCCATCCTAATATATCTTAATTAATTAACTTTAAAAAATACATCAAAAATTGTTACAATGAAATTTCCTATTTCAACTAACGATAGAGGAAATAGTCGCAGCAGAAGGACTATTATAGAAATTTTTAAAGAGCAAAATTACCAAATATATGCGAAAATTATACCATACACAGGTCCATTCATAAATTATTGACCATACTACGAAAAATGACTAAGGGGCGATTTCAGCCCATTACATCCTTAATTTAGGGTTTTGTTCGACGAGGCCTATTCAGCAATCATTCATATTAATTGGATACTGAACTTCCGTATCCTGCAAATCTATTTGAATTCATTCTAGATTTCAGTCGGATTCTAGGGACGCACTCCAAATCATCGTGTATAGGAAGATCAATGTTATTGGAAATCTTAGCCCATTCATTATATGCTACAGCGAGATGTCTGATATCCGGTGGAACAATGTTAGAAAGAATCGGTAACCAGAAATTAGGAGTGGATCTAACAGTACCGGTGACGATCCTCATTGTATCGTTAAGTTGAATATCTACTGGTTTGCTATGAGAGCTTCGATACCAAACAGCAGCACAGTATTCATTAGGAGGGGTGAGCCATTACAATGTCTGCCGTACGCAGGGTTGAATATCTACTAGCTTGGTGTGAGAGCTTCGACACCAGACAGCACTATAGTATTCAACAGAAAAGTAAGCCAGTGTAATGGCTGACGTTCGTAAAGTCTCTCTATTCGCTCCCCATGAATTGCTGGCAAGTTTATGTAATATGTTATAGCGAGTCTTTACCTTTTGACTAGTTTTATAGAAGTGCTGCTTGAACGTCAGAGACCGATCTAACGTTACGCGAAGATATTTATGGCGTAACTTGTCACAGGTGACAAGTGATAAGTAAATAAAATTTTACTATTAAGTTCCTTTAACTTAATTTTCTCTTTTGAATTTAAATTTTATTGCTCTATTTAAAATATTATATTAACGCTTTAATGATGTAAATCACATTTGTTTAAAACACATATAACGGACAATCGACAGTTAGCAATTGATAATTGGGAACTGACATTTAGCAGGCAACAATTGACATGTGACAAATTGAAATTTACAAATGACAATTGACAAATTACGATTGACAACTTTCAATTGACAATTAACAAATGACAAATAGCCATTAACAATTGGCAGATAATCATGAACTGGTGGCAATTGGCGTCTGACAATTGACAAATGTCACTTGACAAATTGCAAATGACAATTGACAGATGGCAGTTAGCAAATGACAGGTGACAAATTGACAAATGATAATTGGAAAGTAACAAATATCATAGCTGAATACTGCGCCTCAGTCTGGTTAAACAGCTGCCACGCACATCAAACTCAGCGAAACCATGAGAATAATTAGCGCTTGTTTAAAAAGTACACCCCTCCGTTGGCTCTCGGTTCTAAGCCATATTGCATCTCCCATTATCCGGAGACAGGTAAGAGAATATAATAAAATAATATCGAATTAGAGTGATTTGCCTGATAGACTGAAATCTAAATCTCCGCAACTACTGTTAGCAGAACAACTTATAGCAGAAGATTTCAACTCAAACAATAGATGGAGAGACTATTAGGAAGCCTTAAAGCCCTCTCAACCCGCCCAAATCATTGATCCTACCGGTCCTTACAGCATGAAGGTGCCTCGTCATGAGTGGAAGACACTCAATAGAATAAGAACGGAATTTGTCGTGACTCAATCTATAAATCGAGACTGTGTTACGTGTTCGTAGAGACTTAATTATTTTTCGCAAATTAGAGTTCTTACTTTACCATTTTGTCCTTTTAATTTGAAACTACCTGTATATATCCTTTTGTACTAGATGTCTTTGTTGCTTTCCCGTTTGATTGTCGAGTGCGGGGATATTTGTCGCGCAGATGTAAGGTCAACAATCAATTATCCGAAGAATCCGAAGAAGAAGATATGTAGCAAATTAAGTCTAATTCTAGGACTAAATATATATTCCTAAATCCTACTTCTATTACACATAATTCTATCTAAAATATCGAAATAAATTAAATTTATTTTCATTCTTTTTTTACCTTGGAATTTTGAACACCAATTTTTTTCTTATTATTTTATTATTTTTTTTGTCGCATGCAAAACTTTTATCTCGAAATATTTAATATATTTATTTGAGAATTTGCAATTTGATTGCTTTCGGACGACTTGATTGCGCCATTTAACCGCCGCTTGGTGCAGGGCTGCCATAAGTTTGTATAGATTTCCGCATTTGCGGCATCTAGCTGTACCAAATTCGGTGGAGCTCTTTTCCAACTTTCTTTTTTGTACCTTTGGGTATTGTATCCCCAGCCCTGAACGGAGGCTTCATAGTAGCCGGGTGAGCCGCTTGACGTAGGCAGGGGCGGGTGGTTGGGGCAATCGTAGTTGCCCGAAACCTTGAATTTTTTTTTCCTCTTCCTTTTTATTTTCAATGCTACCAATAAGCGCCAAACGATAAGACGGCGCGGCGCGGCCGTAGCAACTGACTGAGGCACCAACTTGCGAATGGGGAGAACCTCGCCAGACTATTCACCATATTACGGCTGAGTGACCCATTACAGCATATGGAGGTGAGACTCCGTGTTGGACTGGATCAATGGCCTTGATTTTAAAATTTAACTTTTAGAGGTATATTTTTAATCCATGTTAGCCATACGCTAAATAAATAAGTAACAAATAACGGCAAGTGACAGATTATAAGGGACAAATGACGAATGACCAATAACAACTGAGAAATGAGAAACGCCAAGTGATACGTGACACGTGACAAGCGACAAGCGTTAGTTGATATATGACAATTGACCGATGATAAATAACAAATGGAAATTAACAAATGCCAAATGGCGGATGACAGATGACATATGACAGGTTGCAGGTGACAGGTGGTAGGGAACAAGAGACAGGTGACAGGTTACAGATGACAGGTCACAAGTGACACATGAGGAATTACATATGACAGATGACAGATGACAGATGACAGATGACATATGACAGATGACAGATGACAGATGACAGATGACAGATGACAGATGACAGATGACAGATGACAGATGACAGATGACAGATGACAGATGACAGATGACAGATGACAGATGACAGATTACAGATGACAGATGACAGATGACAGATGACAGATGGCAGATGACAGATGACAGATGACAGATGACAGATGACAGATGACAGATGACAGATGACAGATGACAGATGACAGATGACAGATGACAGATGGCAGATGACAGATGACAGACGACAGATGACAGATGACAGATGACAGATGACAGATGACAGATGACAGATGACAGATGACAGATGACAGATGACAGATGACAGAAGACAGAAGACAGAAGACAGATGACAGATGACAGATGACAGATGACGGATGACGGATGACGGATGACAGATGACAGATGACGGATGACGGATGACGGATGACGGATGACGGATGACGGATGACAGATGACGGATGACGGATGACGGATGACGGATGGCAGATGGCAGATGGCAGATGACAGATGGCAGATGACAGATGACAGATTACAGATTACAGATGACAGATGACAGATGACAGATGACAGATGACAGATGACATATGACAGATGGCAGATGACAGATGACAGATGACAGATGACAGATGACAGATGACAGATGACAGATGACAGATGACAGATGACAGATGACAGATGACAGATGACAGATGACAGATGACAGATGACAGATGACAGATGACAGATGACAGATGACAGATGACAGATGACAGATGACAGATGACAGATGACAGATGACAGATGACAGATGACAGATGACAGATGACAGATGACAGGATGACAGATGACAGATGACAGATGACAGATGACAGATGACAGATGACAGATGACAGATGACAGATGACAGATGACAGATGACAGATGACAGATGACAGATGACAGATGACAGATGACAGATGACAGATGACAGATGACAGATGACAGATGACAGATGACAGATGACAGATGACAGATGACAGATGACAGATGACAGATGACAGATGACAGATGACAGATGACAGATGACAGATGACAGATGACAGATGACAGATGACAGATGACAGATGACAGATGACAGATGACAGATGACAGATGACAGATGACAGATGACAGATGAGAGATGACAGATGACAGATGACAGATGACAGATGACAGATGACAGATGACAGATGACAAATTATAGATAACAGGTGACATATGACAGGTGATAAGTGAAAGATACCGGTGACTGGTGACAGATGACTGATGGCATGTGACAGTTGACAGATGACAGGCTACAGTTGACAGGTGACAGCCGACATTTGACAGGTGACAGGTGAACGATGGCTGGTGAAACTTAACAGGTGACATATTACAGATGACAGGTGGCAGATAACAGGTAACGGACATGACAGGAGACAGGTGACGGATGACCGGTGACAGATGACCAGCGACACAGGACAGATGAAAGGTGACAGATGGCAGGTGACAGATGGCAGGTGACAGATGGCAGGTGACAGATGGCCGGTGACATATGAAAGGTGGCAAATGAAAGGTGGCAGGTGACAGGTGGCAGGTGGCAGGTGACAAGTGGCAGGTGACAGGTAGCAGGTGTCAGGTAACAGGTTACGGGTGATAGGTGACGGATCACAGGTGACAGATTACAGGTAACAGATGAAAGTGACAAATGACAGGTGACAGATGGCAGGTGGCAGGTAACAGATGAAAAGTGACAAATGACAGGTGACAGATGGCAGGTGGCAGGTTGCAGGTTGCAGGTGGCAGGTGACAGGTAGCAGGGGGCAGGGGGCAGATGGCAGGTGACCGGTGGCAGGTGACAGGTAGCAGGTGGTAGGTTACAGGTTACGGGTGACAGGTGACGGGTGACAGGTGACGGGTGACAGGTGACGGGTGACAGGTGACGGGTGACAGGTGACGGGTGACAGGTGACGGGTGACAGGTGACGGGTCACAGTTGACAGTTGACAGGAGACAGGTGAAGAATAACAAGGGACGAGTGTCAAACGATAAGTAAATTACAAATGCCAAGTGATGAATGTATTAAAATGCGAGAAGCTGGGGAATATTCAATATTTGCCAAAACTTACTAAAAAAAATTCATATATCTGAAGTCGAAAGTTTTGCAGAAACTGATTTCTGCCACCATAACATAAACGCTAGAAAATTCTGTATATAAATAGAAAAACATAAAACACTATCTATATCTGTTGAGTGCACTCTTGAGCTTTATAGCATTTTATTATTTTACGTTTATGTTTAAAATATGCGAAACCATAAATCAAAAATCAAATAGAATGAAATCACGGGCTACATCAAAGTAGAAAAGCGCTTTTCTTAAACCAAAAACATATTAAGCAAACGTCTAAGTCAAAAGTATATCAATACAGTTCACTTATTTATATTTATCTTCAGTTGTACTGAGAACGCAAAATACTTTTAATGAAGACATATTGTCATGTTAATGACTACAATCAATACAATGTTCATTGCGGTCAAGACCATCCTGACGAAGAACGTAAAAAATCTATTGGCATTCAAAAATAAATAATGACTTGAACCGCTGAAAAGTGTTCGTTCCTTTTACCCATTGCGAGTTGGAACAAATCGCTCCACGTCCACAAAACAAAAGTCGACGAAAAACAGTTTCGACTTTATACCAAAGCCGAACACTCAATTTAAATGAGATACTTGCGGTTCTATACTAGTTTCTACATTGATGCCTAGGTGGCCGTGCTTCGAAGATTAAGACATCCATAGCGAGGGGCAACGTGATTCTATATTATGAACGGAGTACATACAAGCGAGATACATGGCTTTATATTATACTCTGGCGATGGGTTGTTGTTGTGTTGTTCGCGGGGAATGCTGAAGACCGCAGACCGTGCAATAAATATGTCTGTGTGTTTTTGGATAATCGAGAATCGGAAAGAAAAAGACAATGAGAGGCATGAATAAAGACGTAATAATGCAAGAGACATCGAATCTACATTTCACTTTTTTTAATTTCTTTGCTTACTGTTCTTCGTTATAAGTTTCATAATTAACTTACACTTATAATCATATTTTTCAGACGTCTACATATTATATAGGAGAATAAAAGAAAATTACTTTATTAATAAAATATAATAATAAATAATAAACAATGAAAACAATATTTTAACAAAATTCCTAGCTAAAATGTCAAAAAAGAAAAAAAATGCTAAATTATACTAATTTGTTATTTAGATAGGTATGTTTAGCAAATATAGGCATAAAAATTAACACTCAAAATTTGATGAACAAAGGTTTATAGAATTTTTACAGCCAATAATATTCCACCAACAATTAAGTTAAAGTTCTATTTATATATTAAACTACTTACAAGTCTAAACACAGGGGGTTTTATAATTGTCCTAAATTATATAGTGACGAACTAAGCTTTAATTAATTAAAGATAATATATTCAGCTATAATTTTATTCAGAAATTATTAAATTTTTGAATAGTCTGAATAAACATATTGTACACTATTTTATACACACTTCTAATAGGTCCGACAGGAAAAATACGGAAATATCATGTTACGCCTAAAGCAGTACAGGTAACAAAAACCACAGTAGAAATTAGGACCAAGTCCAAATTCCGCCTATGGTCTACAAAGGCCCCTCGAAAAACTCACCGGCCAGTTCAGTATTAAACAGCGGAAGCGTCGTGGGCCAACACAACGCATAGATATTATTTGGGCACCACTACGTTCGATCTGGAAAGTTTTCTGGTCAACGTAGAACACCCTCGGGTCAAAAGGGCTTAAGAAATCTAAAAGGGTGTTCGTGTACCTGGTTCACAAAAACTATCACTTTTGCTCATTAGGACATAAGGTAATCAAACACAAACAACAGGTTAAACAGTAGCAATAATATTTATTATGAAAACAAAAAAAAAATTATAAAATCTGATTTGCACTGGCCAACTAAATTAAGAATCTCACACCCGGTATATCAGATCAAGATTAAATTCAACAACATAGATTACATAATTGGAATGTGATAGTCAATATAAAATTCGAGTTTTAAGTTATAAATTTTTGCATCAGTAGTCCACCAAAGCTTTAATGTACTTTACATAGTTTACGCTACACTCAGTATATGCGAAGAATTTTAGATGGTACACACAGTTAGATAATTATAGTGAAAAATAATGTGAAAATATTAATACGTAATGTATTCACAAAATTGGAAATTCCAATAACTTAAAGGCTCAACCTGTATATGTAAAATGTATATGTTGAATTTATAAAAAAAACAATTTCCTAAGTGGTCAAAATGACTACGAAAGTGGCAAATACTCGTAGTTTAATTATACAATATTAGAATATGTATATATTTAAAAAAAAACACATCAATATTCGTTACTGATTAAACAAAGTAATGAATTAAATTTACACTAATTACGTACTAATAAACCACTCGAATAAATGAGTATGATATCATATATATCAAGAAAAAGAAAAATATACAACAATTTAAGTAAGAAAAGTGATTTAGTTAATTTATGAAAATTTAAGTGAGGCCAAAGAAAAAGAAAATCTATTATCGCAAAATGGTGGTTCGCACACCACGTTTTAGGACTCCACGCGGTCCTTAAAAAACTATTATAACAATTTTACGGGAACTTAGTCACGTAAAAGAAATAAAAGACAAATTATTGTTCTACACACACTACCTTGGGTGCTTAATTGCTTTAGAATCCAATACTTAGGAGTTCTGATTCCTAGTAACTCGTTGTATATGGATGCGCTTTTCTGCGGGGATGCTGCCAATGATTGATTTCCCGCGCAGACAATAAATCAGCAATTTTTCATGAGCCGGTATAAGCAGCCCTAAATAAATGAGAAAAGGAAAAGAATAAATGGAAAATCCAAAAGTATCATTAAAAACGGAGAACGATGCTGCGATAAAATTAACAGAGCCGTCCCCATGTCTAGAAACTCACCGGAAGCACACGTGGTCGAGAAAACTTCCAGAACCAGGGAAAGGTCCCCGAATTGAAAACACTGCGCCAGTGAATTAAATTTAACACAGTCAAGAATGACCAAAATCCTGCCTAAGCAGAAAGTAACACTTTGTAAAATTCAAAACTTGACTACGAGTTTTCAAACACCTGAATACTTCAGAGCTTGATCGGTAAAGCAAAGAAGAGGATCTCCCTACGAATGTTCGACTATTTATTCGCGAGAAACACTACGTCATAGTCAAAAAAACTAATCGGAACGGAATATCAGAAAGAAAGGAAGATAATTACCCAAAATCCCTAACAAGGTTAAAGAGTGATTAAGGAAGCTATCAAACAAAATTCGGTAAGTAATTAGCAGCAATTAAGGATAATTAAGCAAATTTAGAATTGCACCATCCATCAAGCGATCTATAATCGGAAGTTAAACTAAGTGTCGCGAAGATGTCGCCATAAGCGAAAGAAAATGAGTACGCAAAATTAAGTTTAAAAAAAAGGTTAAACAATCAAATAAAGCAACCTAATAGATTTACAAAATTCTAATAAAAAATATACCACAATTTTAGAATTGTTTAAGGAGAATCAATAATCGAAATATCAATAAAAATATACGAAGCATGACTTCGCATAAAATTTCCAAAATGCCGAACTGCGCCGAAGTATATAAAATTAGCCGGATAAAAATAAAGGGATATAGTGTCATCCAAAATATTTGAACATACAAAATAATATGAAGATATCAAAGTTTGAAATAGCCTATGATGATTGATAATTAGTAATTTAAGTAAATAAAATTATATTAAACGAAAATATTGAGTTTTGAATAGGCTGTGATCACCTAAAGTAAGCATATAATGTAATTAACTCATTAAAAATTCCCAAAAAGTATAAGGATTATTTTTAGAGCGTAACAAACACTCGCGAGAATCCCGAGATAAAGCATGTTAAGTTAGATTAACGTACCAAATGTTGCATAGCCCTAAAGAGGTGAGCTCTTTAACTAACGTTATCTGGGAATCAGGCGGAGCCCCTTTGCATTAGCCTCATTCGGCCGCGATATTTGTGGCGAATTAAAGCTCTCATCAAGAGGATTAGAACGAGTATTTGTAGTGCTACATTAGGACCAACCGTTTAGCTGCTAAGGCGACACGAATTTTTGCAAGATTTTTTATTTCGAAATTTACGGTTTTCCTAGCACAACTCAAGAAGTAGGTATCAGGCAGCCTTCCGGTTTGGACCAGTTGATTCAGGGAATCGAAATCCGTCCGTGTAGAATACGCCATAGTTACGAAGATACAGAGATGGACCAAAACTAAATCGGACGGACGTTTATTTTCCTTGCTAATCATATGAATAAGGTATGAAGCTCCCATGATTAAATCAAGGAATGCAAGTATGAACAAGTTGATGTGAGGATCAACTCACTTACAGTAATTACTTTGACTAGAGAGTTTCATGTCTGAATTAAAGGTATAAGGGTTAGGTACCAGATTCAAAAAGGTCGCCATGGAATAACCTCTACTGCCATCTCAAGTAATCTATCTGTTTATCTATTTCTAATAAAAATAATTAAATTGACAGTTCGCAGTTAAGTGAACTAGTTTTGTTTACACGATAATAATGGAATTTTGGATCTTCAAAAGATATGATTTTTCAATATTATAAATGAGATTTAACGCCGAAACAACGCATCGACCGGCTTTACTTGCTTTTGATGTGTTTAGGAGTTTATCCAAGAGTAAGGTTTAAAGTTGGTTTGCCAAATTTCAGTGTGGACGTAACATTCGGGAACAAATTTCGGGAAGGTTATCGATCGGCGTCTACTGTTGCCATTAACGTTGATGCTGTGCTTGAAATAATTGAACGAGGTCGACATACCAATACCATTAAATTGAAGCATCCTTGGATATTAGCATAAAAGTAATACAAATAATTTTACATAAACATTTGAACGTAAGCAGTCGCTGGATTCTATACAATTTGACAGAGACTCAAAAACAAGTACGTGTTAAATAGAGTGTAAAATACAATAAAAAAAATTAACCAATGTCGTTCAAATTTAGTCTACAATATCGCTGCTGGTGACAAAACCTGTATTTATTCGTGGGATCCTGAAAGTAGATAATAATCTACCTTGGGTGTGATTTCAAAGCGAGCCAAAACCTAGAAAGTTGTTCATTCACGCACTTCTGTGAATATATTATATTTATAATAATTACATAGAACCTTTACTTAAAAAAAAATGCTACAAATGTTGCCAGTTCATATAGATGTTAAAATAACATTATGCCAATGGCTAATAAGCAAAATCCTTATAATTTCAATTTGATATTGAATAATAAAATAAAACTGCATTTAATAATAAAAAATAAGATTTTTCAGTAGTACAAAATCTGCATTTTTTGTAGATTAATGTAACCAATTAAATTTTGTTCTTATTATCTATGTTGTAAATATTTTACATTGGAACCTATATTGCACCGTAAAAAAATTAATACCATTGTATTCTAAAAATACTGTTGCGATATTATGATTAACCACTGTATATCCGAAATGTCTTTGATTCGGCTTGATTGTTCATGCGTTTGAAAATGTTCCAAAGTACCAACGAATGAGTTGCGCGCGCGAAGCCTTGACCATTTTTTGTGAGAACGTTGATGGTGGACGGCAGACGTTAACTAAATGAGACGACGTTCTTTGATCAAAAGCTTACCGTTTTCATTTTGGTATCGTAGAAGAAATTTAGCACTCTGAAGAGTGGATAGAATGTAGTGCTAACTATCTCGTCTAAGTCCCGTTTTTATGTGATTAATTACTTCTAGCTGTAAAGAATTCCATCTTGGCTGTTGAGAATACCCCTAAATCCAGAAGGGTTCGAAAACCTGAGGGTTTGTGCTGATATGCCTGGATTTAAACCTACCAATAGCCTGAGCATGTGTTCTTGAGACCGTGATCTAGGGCTTCAATCCGACGTTGCAAATTCCGTTACGACATCTTTATTTCTTCGAACTCAACTAAGTGCAACTGTATAATTGGTATTACAAAAGCAAACATAATTACATCGATCCGTTAATTACTAAGTCACGAAAAATTGAAGAAATCGAGAATTTGTGACGCCATTTTGTGTAGTTAAACTATTTTCTATATTGTAAATGCCATATGGACCGTGTTTCATATGTAATTTGCTTTAAATTATTAATTTTGCATTGGTAATATTTCTGAACCGATTTTAAATTTAGAATTAAATTGTTTTAATAATTTCTATCGGATTGGTTTAAAAAGTAGTTATTAATATCGTTTACTTGTTTTTGCATACCAACTAACAAAATTAAAAGGTGCAAGGCGGGGCCCTTTTATTCATTTTTGAGCTAGATTAATTTAGTAAACGTTTCAGAAGAAACCGCATGACCATCTTCACTCCAAGCAAGTCTAGATCTGCCTCGTTGATTTTGTATTTGGCTATAACATCTCGCTCACCAAGGTAAGTCCCAGAAGCGCTACTAAGATTTGTAAAATTAAAAGCCAGTTTCGTTTGGTTAAATAGAGTTTTATGTAGCAAGGATTGAGAAATTGTTTTGAAATTCTTCCAAACTAGTTTCTAATAATAATAATAATTGTAATAATAATAATAATAATTTAGCCTTATATAACCGAGCGCATACCCACAGATACGTGGGTTGAGTAAAATGTTTCTCGGCTATAGACTGAGGATGTGCAAGATAACTCGACTTCATAATAATAATAATAATAATTCATAATTTACACCCCCACCAACTTAATGCCGATTACAGGCAGTATTGGCAGGCCACGAGTTATTACTACGCCTGTGCTTGTAAAGCAACATAAGATATTTGATTGTCAGCATTCACCTTAAATGAAAACGAAAATCACAAAAACTTTATCGGGCAGCAAGCACCGATTCTGGTACGTTCGGCACTATAATCCAGTGACTGGCCGGCACTCTTTCTTGAGCTTCATCCGCAAACTCAAGCCTAATTTTATATTATGACGGTGTTCCAAGTCTTTTCGTTAGAGATTGCGAACCTATGTTCGCCTATTATATGTGAATCCTTACCCGTTATCTTTAATTTAATTATCTTTTTGATTCCTTTCCTAAATTTTGGAAGATTACAAGTTGCCATATTAAGTCATTTTTCTAAAGTTTTCGAATCTTTAATATACGAGGCGAGTTTTTTACTTTATTATTTTAACGTAAGAACCATTAATACTAACACATTTATTCCAATGTTTCTTTAATAACGCTATAACTTAAAAAAAATCTTTTGTGATTCAGCAAAATACGACGCCGTAGCATCTTCCATGTCGTCATTCGCTAAAAATCGACGCCATCTCAAGTGTTTTTTGACTTTTGTAAAGAGATAATAGTCATAGACGGCGAAGTCAGGACAGTAGGATAGATGTTTGAATCTCTCCATGCGGCATTCATTAATTACTACTTGAACAGTTCGTGCCTTATGCACCCCCCAATTGTCGTGCAGAAGCAGTTTCTGTGCAAAATTTTCGCGTATAGCCATGTTCAAGTTCTTAATTTTGTCTTTGTAGCCATTTCTCGTTATTGTAGCGCTTTTTAGCATATACTCAATTAAGAGAATCTCCTCGGCGTCTCAAAAAACTGTGGCCGTCACTTTTCACCCAGAAAATTGCGTTTTTACATTCTTTGGCGGTTAAGAGCCCTGTTTTGTGGGAGGGTTTCAATGGTATACTCAAGTTTCATCACCAGTTATAATTCTATTTAAGAAGTCTTCATCTTGAAATATATATATATATATATATATATATATATATATATATATATATATATCGGGTTACAACGTTTTACGTCTTCCGATTCCTAATCGCCATTCCCCTCTGTTCATCCATAGGCCCTCCTCCAGATCCGTCTCTCGAATTTCTTTATCCACTCCGTCTCTCCAGCTTCTGCGCGGTCTTCCTCGTTTTCGGTATCCTTGGGGGTTCCAGTTTAGCACTTTCTTTGGGATTCTGTGTGCTGGCATTCTTTGGACGTGCCCATACCATATTAGCTGTTTGGTTATAATGTCATCTATAATGTCATGTTATATTCCCATTTCTTGTCTAATGGTTTCATTTGGGACTCTATCTCTCCGGGATTTTCCTGCCGCTCTTCTCCAGAAGTCCATTTCTGTGGCTTTTATCTTTCTTTTTGTTTTTTCTTTTATCGGCCACACCTCCGAGCTATATGTTAATATACTTTTCACGATGGAGTTGGAAATCCTTGTTTTATTTTCTTTTGTAATGGTCTTGTCCCACAGAATACTGTTCAGCATGGAAGTAGCTCTTCTTCCCTGTATATTTCTGTCTGATATTGCCTCATCTAGTGTCCCATCCTTGGATATTTTCATTCCTAGGTATTTGTATATATTGCAATGTTTGATGATCTGTCCCGTTGCTAGGTGTAGGTCTTCTTGCTGTCCGCCTATGCACATATATTCTGTTTTTGCTATGTTAACATCCAGGTCCCATTTTTCGTATTCTTCGATGAGCTTTCGGCTCATATATTCCATGTCATGTATATCTTGTGCAATAACTACTTGGTCGTCCGCAAAAGAAAGGGTATATACTTTCGTGTCGTCATCCACTGGCATTCCCATGTTATTGCATTTCCGTTTCCATGTCTTTAGTGCATATTCCAAGTATATTTTGAATAGTGTAGGAGATATACAGCAACCCTGTTTAAGACCCTTGGTTATTGTGAATCCGGATGTTAATCCTTCGTTGGTTTTGACTCTAGATGTGGAACCCGCTTATAAAGACTTCACGGCTTTTATTATTTCCGTGTTTATGTTGGTATGTTGAAGAGCCTCCCATAGTTTTACTAAAGGTATACTGTCTGTATCTTGAAATAAAATAGTTAAATTATCTTCACAAATTTGTTTTCTACACAATATTGGTTCGGGACTGAGCAGCCTGGCAATCCATCGTGTCGCCACTTTGCTCATTCCCAAAGCTTCGCGTAAAATTTTAAAAACACTCGTTTATGATATTCAGATGTATCTAGCAAAAACTGAAACTTTTACTCGGCGGTCAATCAGCACCAAATCTTCAACTTTATTCATGATTTCTTCAGTTGTTGCTTCCAGAGGTCTTCCACACTTTAGGTCATCACGTATTGATTCTCTGGTCCACTTGAACTGCCTACACCAAAATATGACTTGGAAATAGGTCTTACTATTTTCTCCACACACCGACACCATTTTCTCATGAATATTCTTCGGGCTGCCTTCTTTTAATAAAAATTTCATTACGCTTCTGTGTTTAAATTCAAATCACTTATTTTATTTAAATATTAAACGATTTGAACCAAACTTAAAGACACTAAAAAATGTCACAGAAACTTGATGTAAGAAAATTTTCCCGACAACATATTGTTTTCATAGCTAGGTAGATAACATAAATGACTCCCCTCGTATGAACAAATGAGTTCTAAATACGTCATCTGCCGTCTGCTTACCAATATGGATTACGCAATTTATGCAAATTATGCAATTTATTAGCGAAGCTATCAGATTTGACGTATTATATACAAATTTCTCCAAAGTTGTCGATTTGATCAATCCCTCAATTCTACTAGTTAAATTAAATATCTTTTACTTCTCTCTTTCGTTGAATCTCATTTCTTTTTATTTAAGTTCTCGCTCATGTTATGTTTGTTTTAATTGTTTTCACTTTCGCAATTTCTAGCCAATATCCAATGTACTCCAAACATCCAATTTGGGACCTTTACTGCTTCAAATATATCTTAATAATCTACTCTGTTCACTGGATTATGAAATTTTAGCTTGCGTGAATGATCTGAGAAATTATATAAGTTACGAGTACAAAAGATTGTTACGAGCTGAATAACAACTTCAATCTGATGCGCAAATGGTGTAAAAGTAACATCTCTCTAAATATTGACGAATGTGCTATTGTTACATATTTCAATATTGCAAATCTATATCACTTCTCCTATAATGTAGACCAAATGAAGATTCTTCGTACAGACTTGATGATGGGTCTCTTTAATTTACCGCCCATATTTTTACGGTTTGCGCTGTCTCCAAGGCTTTGGACTTCTTGATACGAACTTGTGACTTCAGCAACCCTCCGTTTTTAAACTGTCTGTTGTTTACTTATATGCGGTACGAAGCTGTTGCGTGATATGTATTTTACTTCTACTCACAAATCGCTTAAGAAAGAATTCAAAAGAGTTTTCTTAAATACCTCCTCACCTTCAACTGCGATCAAATTTATCCGGTACATGAGACTCTGCTTGATAGACAAGAGTTTCGCTCTCTCACTTGTAGGAGAAAAAAGCGAGTGCTTGTCAACAACTCCATCGATGGATGAATCAAGTGTATTACGAGGGATGCGTTTTATATTTCGAGAATAGGCGATACTGTTGCTGCCATCTGACAACCGATGCCTCTACCGTAAAGTTCGACATTTCTTGCAGAATACTTACTCAGAACATTTTGACGTACTGGTGCTATTTGTGTTGTTTACAGTACCTAAAAAAAATCATCTCGGTCTAAAATTAGAATTAATTTGTGAACATTTCGGTGCGATTATTTTTATAGCTTTCAAAGTGGATTATCAGAGCAACAGTGCATCGATGGACTTAATTCGGGGATTAATTTTGGCGATCAATCACCACCAAAAACCAGCGTAAATCGGTGATATACTGAATTCAATCGTGGCCGCGCTTTGCTCACTGTCGGATTTCGTGAAAGTCGTCCAAAATCGGTTGTTGTTCCGAAAAACATTGCTGCCGTACTTGAACTGATATTGCAAGATCATCATGTGACTTATCGTAATATAGAGGTAGTGGCATATACTTGGGCGTTAGTGGGACCAACATACATTCAATTTTACATGAACATTTGGCCGTAACAAAAAGATCGCCTTGGCTCCCACATAATTTGACAATCGCTTAAAAAAAGGTTTGTGTTGATTGTTCGAAAGAAATGCTAAAAAAATACGGTCGGTGTCCTGCAAAAACGTATGTGACACCGTAACAGGCGACGAATCATGGATCTACAGGTATGAGCCTGAACGTAAGCAACAGTCGACTATATGGGTTTCTCAAGATGAGCCAAATCCAACAAAAGTTGTTCGCTCACGAAGCACTTCGAAGCAAATGGTCGCTTGTTTCTTCATTAGTGCAACGTCTGACGGTCAATTCTGAATGGTACACAAGTATTTGCTTGCCAGAAATATTCTGAAAAATAGGGGAAACCAACCGCGAAAAACTGATTATTCCCCAGCAAGACAATGCGAGCTCTCACGCATCGTCACAAACAAGAGTTTTTAAAAACTGAAAAAGTGGAATTAATGGGCCCCCTGACGTATAGCCCTCGCAAATCAAAAATAAATTACGAGGCCAACGTTTTTCGACGTCTGAAGAAGCGGTTGACGCTTTCAAAATACCTGTTTTGGAGGTACTCCAATCGGAGTTGAAAAAGTGCTTCGAAAATTGGTTTAAGCGCATGTAAAATTGTATAGATTTTAATGGAGAATGTTTTGAAAGACAATAAAGCCATGTACGATGATTAATTTTAGTTTCTGTTCTCTATTCCTGAAATATAAAAGGCTTCCCTCGTACCATAGGTCGACTTTCTCGTACCATCTTACTGAATGCGTTTATCTGCAATGTTTCGCCATATCTAATGTACTAAAAAAGGCACTTCTTCTACAAATGATGCGAAATTGCAACATTCTGCATCTGGGTCCGTTTTTGTTAACACGGTTTTCTTTTACTCATGGTTTTTCTTTTTTAAATTACTTTTTTAAATATATTTGATAAGGTAGAAGACAACCGTTTGTATAATTATGTTTATTATTATCCTGTAAATGAGCAATCAAGATTTTTGTACAATCAAGATTATCATTATTATTATTTCTTACATGCATTGCTTAATTACGATTGTACTATAATATAATAAATAACAGAAATCTTAATCAATATTAAACATTTCGAAAGATATACATTATAATTATATTTTTATATTATATTTATATTATTCAAGTATTAAATGTAATTATCGTAGATCTACAGCGTAAGTTTTCTGGTGACTTCATCAACAGCAACATAAAAAGAAGGTTCTTTCAAAACACAACTCCTTTAAGTACAAACAAAATATCGGCGATCAAAATTCACAGAAAAAAGTTCAAGTTGTAGTTCTATAACTTCTTGTGTAAACAAATTGTTTTGACTTTAAATCACAATCGCCTTCATTTAAAAAGTATAAGTTCTAGTTTTTCTAAAACACAAACAATAACTAGTGTGAAGTACCAAACACATATATGTTAGTGCAAACACATAAAAAACACAGATTTTAATCTTGATATTTTTTATTTGAATATGCATTTGATACTAGGCGAGTAGTATTTCAAATACAATCTTCCCAATTACAACTACTCCAGAAAAGCAAATCAAATTATCATCTTGAATTTGTAGAATTAACATAAAATTATCATCCAATAAACACGTTTTTATTGTTAAGGTTAACGTAATTTGCAAATAATTAACTAAGTACATCAATTTACGTGCTTCAATAATAAGCATACATGTTTAACGCGACTACTTGCAGATTTTGTTAGCACGTACGCATTCACCAAATATTTTCTATTATGACGTAGCATCTAGCACCTCCATTTCGATAATTTCGCGCGCAAAGATGTGTTGTTTGTTCAACTATAAACTTTCACTTAGTGTTATAGTAAACCTGTCAATCAAGCAATACTATGTTACTACTAATTTTTGCGTGTTACGTAGAATTCCTTTTTCTGGAAATACTAGTGTTAAAGTTGTTAATTGCTTACGTTTACGGTCATAAAATTTCTTACTAAAAACGCGTTGACTACAATAGAACACCTGTTGTATACAGACTTTGCATATAATTTTACTACGAGCAAAAAATAAAATAGAAATTTAGCACTTGTATGTAATTCCTGACGAATTCTTAGTATACATAAGTTTGTTTTGTCGAATATTATTACTTTCCTTTTGCTATTTAGCTATTGCTAATTTTAACATTAAAAAAATAAATTTCAAGAAGCATTAAAAACTAATTTGACATCATTTGTAAGATTATACAATAATTAATAATTGAAACTACTGGAACTGCTTCTTTGAAAAACTGCTTTAGATACTGTTCAGGTTCCAAACTCAATAATTAACGAACCCGCTAACTAATATTAATCTTTTAAATATTTCAAAATATGGAAATAGCGTTCAGTTGAAATTGCATCCCCGGGCTAAACTTAATTTGTAAGATAAAATTGAAGTTATTTTCACAATATTGCCGAACTTTCCAATAAATTTGGAAAATCCTCAAACTATAATTTCTCAGAAGTTCCTATTTAAGAACTATTGTCTCCGTGAAAGCTGATGCCCAACCCTCGTTATCGGGTTGATGTAATTTAACTTAGGTAAAATAACAATGCCCATATGTGTACAGGGAATGCCCCTCTTCCCTGTACATATTGCTATGAATAGTGGGTTGAAGATTTAGGATGCCACCATCCACAACTAGTTTTCCCAACTAGGTTTCTCAGCCGGTGAATTTTCAAATATGAGGCTTCTAACTTCTCGGGTTCCACTTAGGAAATACGTGTTCTAAAAGTAAGTAGAGCGCCAGTGAAATGTTCACAAAAATTTATTTACTTATTTTATTAATTAATTAGCAATAATGGTATGTGTATAATGAAACAGACGCAAGATAAAAATTTAAATAAATATTTAATACAAAAATAAAAAAAATAAAAAATTTACCTTTACAAAGTATAAAGACAAGTTTAGTATTAATTTCTCCCCAGAGAACCACACTGTATAATCAGATACTGAAACACGAACAAAACTTACGCATGTGCAAAAGACACGCACAAAAAACCCTGAATCCTCTCGAACAAACTTTTCAATAATAATTTTAACAAAAAATGTTAATAATAAACCGTATTATCTGTATTTCTAATAATTAAATCTCTTAATTACATGCTTGAATACAATAGAAATATAGTTATAGTAATTTTATATATTATGACGACGTCATATAATTTTAATTCTACTTACAAGAAAAAAATATGTGGAGACCCTTACGTACAAAGAAGGTGCATAATCAATTTAAACATCAATAATACAACGAGAAAATTATCTCTATAAATATCGGGACTTTAATACTAATATAACAAAATCAATCAATCAACCCGAATTAATTAAAATATATTTATATATATTTCACGAAACAACTTTCTTGTTCAAACTATAAATTTCATCCCCTAGAATTGACCTCGGCTTTCACATGTGACCGATCCCGAATAACGAGTTTTTCTTTTCGCAAAATTTAAGTACATTTTCAATATACAATTTATCTCACAAAATATGTACATTTTTAAATTAAATTATTTTTAATTAAAAATCCATAGCAATATGTACAGGGAAGAGGGGTAATTATCCCTATAAGTAATCAGAATAGAATAAAAGAGTAAGATTAAGCAATCAGTTATTAGATGTTTTCTTGTAAAATTCATTATTTCACCTTGCGTTCTTTCAGTAAATATTTAAAAGTACACTCACCAGCAAAATTAACACATAATTTGAATTTTTATGATATTTATTACAAAAAAATGTGCACAAATGATCTGCAGTCTTAATTCTTTGAATAACTCATTAACTTTAGTAACTTATGGCTTTTAAAATTCTTTTATTTAATAAAAATTACAAAACCATAAATAAATTTCGTTTGCAATAACCATAGGTTCGGTTATTGCAAACGAAATTTATTTATGGTTAATATCTGGCATGGCCGCCTTGTGCCCTTATAACAGCTTGAACACGTTGAGGCATGGTCTAAATCAAATTTAGCACAAAGTTTGGTTCAACATTGTTTTACTCTTCTTATAAACCTTCTTGAAACTGATTAAGAGTACTTATGTTATGTCTTCTGTTTTGTAGCTTTCTTTTCATCTCATCCCATAGATGCTCTATTGGATTTAAGTCTGGACTGCAAGCTGACTGATCGAGACTGTGAATATCAACATCATTTCAGCTGCGTGGAGTCGAGCATGGTCATGCATTAGCAGAAAATATGGACCACATATTACAGCAAACGCATTACATGATCTTGCAGGACTTCATCGATGTACCTATGAGCATTCAGAGCAGGTCTACCAAGAATGACTAGGTTCGTAGAGTTATTCATAGAAATGCCATCGCATACCATAACTGAGTCACCACCGAATCGGTTCCTCTCTACAATCGCGCAGTCCGCAAAACGTTCACCTGACCATCTCCATTACTCTCTGTCGACCGTCGGCGCCTTGTACACTAAACTGGCATTCATCTGCGAAAAGAACTATTTACACACTCCAATTGGTATATAAACAACAGAAAGCTAGCCGAGCTCTTCGATGATGTGGTAATAAAATAGGGCATCTAGCAGAGCGACGTTCATAAAGATTGGCTTGTTCTAACCTTCTTCGTACTTTCCTCTCACTAACTTGAACTTCTCGAGTTGCATACAGCATACCTCTAAGCTGTATTGCAGTGGCGGTGCGATCACGAAGGCAATTTAAAGTTGAAAATGTCGAAGTAACAAGTTTCCTACCATGCCCTGGCCTCCTCCTTACATCCTCAGTTTCTTGTTTCTTTGGGGCGTCTAGCAAGTCGGGATATGCTAGATTGGTTTACTCCAAGAATATTTGCGACATACTGCTCGATTCTTCCACGCTGGAGCAATGTAGTGGCTTGTATGGCATGATCGCGCGTTAAAAGCCCCCATATTAAATAAAAATGCTTTTAAGTAATTACAGAACGACAAACAACGTCAAAATGACTGAAACAACTTTCAAAAACAACAATTGATTGAATTAAAATAGCTGTGTTAACGACCGGCGCATACTTCGATTTTATTCTACACATAAAGCATCTAAAGTTAATTATATATTAGAATAAGCCAAAGAGATGCATTTAAATTGCAAGGAAAAGCATTTTAATAAAGTATGCGTTAATTCTGCCGGTGAATGTATATTAAACGAGTACAAATGGAAGTCACATTTTGTACCAGTATAACAGGAAAATCCTTGTTAGTGATTGACGGCTATACTTTAGCTTTCAAAAATGTTAGTCGTAGATACAGTGAAACAGTGGCACTGCAGCAAACGTGCGTGTAAGGCCTTTGTAAAAACTCAAAGTATAGAATTTATAATAGTGGAATCGGTTTTGAACCATAGTCACGAGAAGATAACAACAATTGTTTTTAACAGAAATCTCGTAAGTAACTCCATTAAACGCAAAGCAATAGGTGGTATTTGTGAAAACCCTCTCAAGCTTATTCGAAACGAAATTAACAACAGAGCCATTGATACCTTCACTATAAATGACATTATGATAGTGAGACAAAATAGATATATACAATGCTAGAGCTTCCGCATTCATTAAACTTCCTACGAATATTTCCGATTTCCATGTTGCAGTTGAATCGTTCCCTTTTGTGGCGCATAAAAATTAATTTTTCCTGCTTAAAAGTGACAAAGAAAATAATATTATTTTTTCGTGTTTGTCAAATTTAAAATTTCTCTTTTCTATTCTTGTTAATATATTGATGGAACTTTTAAATAGTGACCTGCATAGTACCAAAGAAAAAACGAAAATGAAACAGAAATTACAGTTCTAAGTTCTTAAATTATATATTTGGATTACCATTTCTTCATCCTGAAGATGTGGAAGAAATGTTTGCTATTGATTTAGTAGAAATTAAGCCGGAAAATGAAAAACTCACGGAATTTTGGGACTACCTTTTTAACAATTACAAGGCAAGTCAATTCGACCCTCAATTAAACTACACACAAATCGAGCAGCATTAACCTCTCGACGATGTTTCAAGGATTTGAAGTTATGTCCGCCTAGAAGACGGTTGTAACCAATATTCCTTTCGGGATATCTAATATCACATCTGAAGGAAAGGTATTTCAGAAATCTAATCTGAACCCGTTCAAGTGAGCAGTTATGCATCGAGTAGTAAGAAGACTATATTGGTGAATCGTACTCCGATCTACTAAAAGCAAAAGCCTGGCACAGTAATTTCAGAACAGTTTGATCCTGAAACTGTGTGGTTGGTCTCATAATAAAGCCAAATATCCTAGAAGCACATGAGAGGATATCCGAAAGGTTATTATATCATGTACTTAAAAGAACATTTCCGAGTCGAATTTGACCCCAAGGTCACTGATGGAGTTCCTCTGTTATCAATATTCAACTAAATTAACAACTCAATGTAACTATGGTTTGCCGTTAATAATTATACCTGACGAAGATACAAATATATAAAGTTTGTGTTCCACGACTACGCAAAATGTTCAAAATTATACATATATTAATTTCTACGACACAGAGTGAAACAGAGTAATAATACATGTGTTTTACCCCTGTAGATACCAAATTTAGTTTATTTTATATTCATTACTCCCTTTGTACTCCCGGATTTGGTTTAACCAGCTACCAATCATTGGGACTGTTAAAGCCTTTGTTGGGGTATTGGTTTCATTTTCATTCTTCCTAATTTCATCTGCTTCTTTTCCAGCTTCATCATGAATTTGCAGTAACTTGTGATTAGATAATTCGCTATCATGGGACTCTATTAGCTCTTCAATCTCTGTAGCTTCCATTTCTAAATTCATTTGATGTGCCATTTCAATATTTTCCTAATTGATATCCTCATTGTTGATTGCGCTTGCTTCTTTAAACGTAGAGTTTTTCTATTTAAATCCTGAATCCATGTTATCAAACATTGTTCCATTTTTTCAAGAGCAATTTTTTCGAAATAATTACAGATTTAGCAGACCTGTATTTTCTACGAAATTGGATATCTTTTGTTGTTCCTTTAATATTGTCGCTATTGTGGAATGATGTGTTGAAGTAACGCCCAAATGCAGAAAAAGATTGTCAACTTTCACATCGTTTGATAACGTTCATTTTTGTTTCAATATCGATTTTTCGACGTTTTGTAGTACCCTTAACAATTCCATGTCTACGTTTACCATTTTGTTTATCGAAAAATGGCTCTAAATCGCGAATATATACCGTTCATTACAGTTTACCGGACGTAGAGACACTAACATCTTACCAATTCCATGTCTACGTTTACCATTTTGTTTATCGAAAAATGGCCCTGAATTACGAATATATACCGTTCATTACCGTTTACCGGACGTAGAGACACTAACACTTATAACTGCATCGATTATATGCGCACAGACGCTGATGTAGGTACGTGCAGGTTTCAGTTAAAACGGGGAATTGCCAAAAATGTGTTCGCAAGAGCAAGACAATATGTTAGTTAGTTAAATAAGTGGTATCAATTTTGGTTGTTCGTTACTTCGAATGTTCGTTAATTACGACGTTCGCAAGTTAAGGTTCGCCTGTATTATCTGAAAAGTCTTTAATTACCAACTGACGATTTTTGAGCACGAGATCTTTTATTTTCGTAACGTGGTTAATATCAGTTAATGTTAAGGGTAGTCGACACCGCTCTTCGTTTTATATCTACTGAATTAACCCGTAACTGGGGTGACGTTGGAGTCTACCAGACTCCTGCAAAGTTTGTCTGTTTTGTATTTTAACAAATCCCAATTTAATCCCCACCAGATTATATGTACCTTCATTTCTTGACTCAAGTAATGTGCAGTGCACATGTCAGTCCTGTCTGGCTTGCTCTTGTATAAGTGTATGCTTGTTCAGGCAGTCTCTCAGACTCCATGTCACTGTAAGTGTAACTTTTTTCACAATTTCAATAGTTTTTAACAATTGAAATTTGCGTGACTTTTTAGGAATTTGACAATGGATCAATTGCCTTCAACTTCAAAACAAGTTAAATTTGGAAACAAAGATTTTGAAACTATACTGCAGGAGTTGTTCGACGAACTTGCAAGTGATGCTGATAACGAACAAATGATAGAAGATTACATTTTTGAGGTTTCCGATCATGACAAAGAACAGAGAATCAGAACAATGGGTATCGGATACATAAGATATACATACAATATTTGACGATATCGAACCGGAAGCAAGCATAGAAGTAGATCAAACACGATCAACCGATGTAGAAGACATTTCGAGAACGCGATACTACTATAAAAAAAATAAATATAAATGGTCCAGTTAGGAACCAACAAGAAATACCCGAACACCACTTCATAACATCATGTCGCATCTACCAGGACTAAGACCTCCTGCAATGATAGATGAACATCAGAACACTGAAAAGGTCTGGAATCTCCTGTTTGATGACACTATGATTTCATTTACTGTGCAATGGACTAATGTAAAATTAAACACAGTACGCCAAAAATATAAAAGAGCGGACAAACCGGAACTCAAACCAATTGATGATATCAAAATTAGAGCGTTCATGGGGCTCCTTATATATACAGCAATTTTCAAGTCTAACACTGAAGATATTGCCTCAATATTTTCTACTGATCGTACGGAAAGAGATATTTTTAAATTAATTATGAGCCAGAAACGATTTGCTTTGCTGCTATCTTGTCTTCGATTTGACAATCCAGACGATAGAGCTTTGCGGCAAGTAAGTGACCCTGCTGCGGCATTCGCGAGCTGTTTAACAAATTTATAAAAAACTCTCAGGCAATGTTCGCAATAGGTGAATAAGCTTACGTTGATGAAATGTTAGTTGGCTTTCGTGGAAGGTGTCGATTTAAAGTCTATATGCCAGCGAAACCAGTTAAATATGGTATCAAAATCATGATGCTCACAGATTCCCGTAACGGATATATACATAATGGATGGTAAAGATTCTGATGGTTTAACTTTGTTGCAAGAAAAAAGGAAACTCAGTAAACCCACGCAAAGTTGGCTAACATTAGCTAAGCCTTTCAAAGGTACAAACCGAAATATTACAGCTGACAATCGGTTTAGCTCAATTCAATTAATGGGTGAGTTAAAAGCTAGAAATTTAACGTATACAGGCACATTACGAAAGAACAAAAGAGAGGTTCCATCCCAATTTTTACCCAATAACACAAGACAAGTAAAATCTTCTTTGTATGGTTTTACAAGAGATATGACTGTTCTATCATACGTTCCGAAGAAACGCAAAGTGGTACTACTTATTTCATCGATGCATCATTGTAAGTCAAATAACAATGATGATAAACCCGAAATGATTCTTCATTACAACAATACAAAGGGAGGAGTTGACTCTCTTGATGAAAAGTGTGCCGTATATAGTTCAAACAGAAAAACTAGACGCTGGCCGATGGCAATATTTTTCCAGATATTGAATATGAGTACAGTCAACTCTTTTATCATGTACAACATCTACAAGAATAATTGTCAATTACAAGGCTTTACATTTATGAAAGATTTGGCAAGCAAATTAGTGAAACCTCATATGGAAAGAAGAGTCGACAACGTAAAAATTTCATTAGAGATTCATAACGGTATCAGAAAAATATTGAACATCGAGCCAGAACCAACACCTGCAGAAACACTAGAAAAAAGAAAGTACTGTTTCTTGTGTGCAAACTAAAGAGGAAGCCCAAATATCTTTGTCGAAAGTGCCACCGTCCCGTTTGTCTGCAATGCGCTAATAAAGTGTGTACCGAATGCTGTGCCAGAAATGACTGAATTGAACCCTCGACATTTTTTATTGTCTATGAATTAACTTACATTGCTTTCAATTTCTATTTTTTCCATAGTTTTTACTATTTAAAAACATTTTCTGTTTGACATGTCAAGCTTCTAAAATGACAAATTTCAAATTCTGAAGGATACCGTTGTTTTCCGAAGTTACATTTAAATTTACTGATACATGTGCAATAACTTTTTTATTTGATAACGTTATTCAAATGTTTCGATGTTTATATGTTAACTTTATAACTAAATATAACTACAGTTCATTCATTTGTGCTTTTTATTTAACAAAAATTACGAAAAATTAGCAGGGAGTCTCTCAGACTCCACGTCACCACTAGTGTAATTTTATTCTACATCACCGGTTACGGGTTAATCTGCGTTGTTTAAACCGCAAACAGATATAGTAATTTCAACGCTACAACGTTTGACTTTTTATGGTCTACTTACAATTACAATTTTGTTCCATATAAAAAAAATGGGTGTTGTACATATACAGACTTATAATCCCAACATTTTCGGCCCATATATCCGAACCCGCCTCCACAATAGAAACAAGGCAATAACAATAAAATCAAAACAACTTCTAACACTATAAACGCGTCGACATCTATAATTTAGTTGAACCTATTAAAATCCCTTTTCAACGAGCTTAATTTCCTTCATTTGGGATCATCTAAACCTATTATTACCGTTTCGAACGTTCGACCATTGACGCCAGGTAGCTTTTCACTAAACGTCTGAAAAAGTAAGATATGTCATCATGAGTAATAAAAAATTTGTACGGCGATAGATGAATTGCGATGTATATATATATATATATATATATATATATATATATATATATATATATATATATACCGGGTGTATTATGAAAAACCTTTCGTGCTGTAACTTTTTTATTTTTTATCCGAATGTAATAAATTATACGTCGAACTAAATCGTTTTAAAAACACCGTAACGTGATCCGCTTTGAATTTTTTTTACACTTTGTTTTTGACAGACAGTTGCAAACTGTGTTTTTTTAAATTGCACTATACTTTTTCTTTTCCTTATTCAAATATACTACTTTTCCTGAAATCAAACTGTAAACAACGATATCCTTGTATGAAAAAAAATTGAGAAATTGAAGGTTTTTTTTAGTTCGATTTATTCTGGTTTTTCCGAACACAGAGATTTCTTAAATGCATTTTAAATACTCTATTTCATTTTATTACCAGCAAATGTGTGTACCTTCTAAAATCACTTACATTCAATACTATATAGCCCATAAAGGATTACAAACCAATGTTATCAGTGAGCGGTGGGTCAACAACAACATTTATTGTGTTTATTTTAAAAATTTAAAAATCAAGCAGTCATATTGAACGATAAAAGTGCATTCCAAATTTTCGAACAGAGCTGTGACATCTGTCAGTCACACATTCATTATAATATTTTCAACGATTTATTTCTAAATTTTGTTATTGAAATGGACAATGGCGAATGTGTGGATGCGATTCAAGCATATTTTGAATGCGGAACAAATTCTGCAGCTGCTTTGCGACTTTATGGAAATCGTTTTCCTGACAGACTGCGTCCAAGTGCGATAAGTTTGGAAGGCTCGTGCGAAATTTACGAAATTTTGGATCATTCAAAAAACCGAAAATAAACGCACGTGTAATTCAAGATCAAAATTTAGAATTAAGTTCTAAGTTAAGCTCTATGTGGAAGAAAACCCTAATACGTCTGCGCAAGAAATTGCTCACTACATGCAGGTATCACATTCTACAGTTCAGTACATTCTGAAGAAGCACAAGTTCATTCCTTATAAACCACGGAAGGTGCATGCTCTAGGTTTTCATGAATAAACTAAGGGAAGATCCAATTTTTTATCGTCGTGTGTTGTGGTCAGATGAATGCACTTTTGGGAAAAATGGTATTTTCAACAGAAATAATCATCGCCATTGGAGCACTGAAAATAACCATGTTGTGATGCAACACAATTTTCAAAATCGGTTCAGTGTAAATGTATGGTGTGGCATTTTAGGCGATAGAGTAGTAGGGCCTTTTTTGTGGAGGGTAATCTAAACCAAGAAAAGTATAATAATTTGTTACGCAATGAATTAGGCGATTATTTAGATGAGTTGCCACTTGCTGAGTTAAAAAGCGTGGTGTTCCAACAGGACGGTGCCACACCCTATAATGCACGAATGAATACTGATTTTCTAAATAATTATTTTGGCGTCAGATGGATGGGCACTTACGGACATATTCGATGGCCTGCTAGATCGCCAGATCTGAATCCACTGGATTTCTTTCTGTGGTCTTACATTCAAGATCATTTCTATTTGACTCCACCTGATACCAGAGATGATTTAGTAAGAAGGATAGTACAAGTATATCAGAAATACCACCAAATATTATATTAAACGCAGCAGTTGGAGTTAATAGAAGGTGTCAAATGTGTCTGGAACAAAATGGGGCCAATTTCGAAAATTTGATTCATTAAAATATATGATAGCTTGATTTCTGTAAATTTCGTAGTTTTTTTTTAATAATAAAAAATTTATCACTCAATTTAATGGAGGTGTCTTCAGGAAATAAATGTTTATTAGAATAAGTAAAAAAAAATATGTAGCACAATTTTAAAAAAAAATTGACTACTGTCTGTCAAAAACGAAATGTCAAAATTTTTTTGGCTACAGTGCTTTAAAAACGATTTAGTTTGACACATCATTCATTAAAATCAGATAAAATATAAGGAAGCTACAGCCCCAAAGGTTTTTCATAATACATCCGGTATATATATATATATATATATATATATATAATAATATAATAACTTCGTGACCTTGGTATGATATGGTAAACCTAATCAGTAGGCGATTAAAGGTCTGTATATTACTTCAAAATATATGTATTTAGAGAACTCTACATGTTTCGGCTGTATACGCCTTTTTCAAGAGAATACAAAATATGAATGACAGGATATAAATGTCAAGTAATTAAGTTGCTATGGTTTAAATTATTCAAAGATACATTCTAGTAATAATAATAAATCATGCCTTAGTATTCCAAAAAATAGATAACAAGGTGTGAAAATATGTGTTGTTCTCTGCTAGCAATTTGTGTCTCCTTCTGGGTATGAACTTGTGTGTTGGTTGCTGCTGGCAGCTTGCGTCTCTCTATGGGTGTGTGGTTTTGTATGAGAGCGTAAGTGTAGGGTTTTGTATGTCGGTGCGTTCGTGCGTGTGTTTAGTGATCGGTCGCATGAATTTAGAGAGGTCGGATAACCAGCCGTTGCGTAGGGCCGCCAACCCTTTCCCGACAACTTCTTTACAATTCCGTGCAGTACTTTGAATTGTAAAGAAGTTGTCGGGAAAGGGTTGGCGGCCCTACGCAACGGCTGTTTATCCGACCTCTCTAAATTCATGCGACCGATCACTAAACACACGCACGAACGCACCGACATACAAAACCCTACACTTACGCTCTCACACAAAACCACACACCCATAGAGAGACGCAAGCTGCCAGCAGCAACCAACACACAAGTTCATACCCAGAAGGAGACACAAATTGCTAGCAGCGAACAACACATATTTTCACACCTTGTTATCTATTTTTTGGAATACTAAGGCATGATTTATTATTATTACTAGAATGTATCTTTGAATAATTTAAACCATAGCAACTTAATTACTTGACATTTATATCCTGTCATTCATATTTTGTATTCTCTTGAAAAAGGCGTATACAGCCGAAACATGTAGAGTTCTTTAAATACATATATTTTGAAGTAATATACAGACCTTTAATCGCCTACTGATTAGGTTTACTATATATATATATATATATATATATATATATATATATATATATATATGTATATATGTGTGTATGTGTGTGTGTTGTGTATTAGGGCTGGAGAGATCCTCGTTTTGCTTTCATAATGAGGTATACATGAATATTTGGCTTTCAGTCATAAATTTTAATTAAAGCTGGTTAATATTATGTGAGCAAAATTAAGTAATTAAGCGAGCGAACGGTAAAAAAGTACACCTGCTAGTTTAAAGTTAATATATCTGGCAATCTAAAAAGAATTTGTTGCTTTCGTAGCAACTTATTATATTTTATGAAATAGTCGGCATCGAAAACAAGTTACTTCATCAGAATAATGCAGTTTTCCAAGTAGTTGTTAAATACGTAAGCATTATTAACTTTTTAATTGACGAAGTAATACACCTTTCCAAAAACTTCCATAGATTTTATATGCGGAAATAGCTCGCATCTATAACAACAAAGCACAAATTACTATCTTAACGAACAACTAACTAGAAAAATCACACATTTTAAACTATGAAAAGTGACACTGAAAATCGAGCCGTTTTCAGTTTTTTGTAAATTACTCCATAATTTAACAACAAAAGAAATAGCTTTATCAGTAATTACATATATACAAGGTGGAATAACTAACTCTATGTAGTATCAACCTTAGAGTATTAGGGTATTGCAAGAGTTTTTCATTTTTGTCCAAAATAGATCTGATATGGCTAATTTGCTCATAACAATTCGGATGATTTACGCATCAATCTCAAAACTATTGTACGTTACAGTTACTAACAAGATTTATTTGAAATCCGTTCACTTATATTATTCACGAATAAAAGATTCCAATATAAATGTAGAAACTTTAGCAATATTGTACCATTGTTGGGAGGAATGCTACTGATGTCATCTCGAATCGTAACGCACAAAATTGGCACAAAGAATTCAAAAATTGACAAGCTGACTTAATGAGCAACCCCGTTCAGGGATAGCCTCAACTGAAGTAACTTCAACATTCAGGATACTGCAATTATCTAGAGCTTAGATCTTCACAATGGACTATAGGTAATTATATTCAAAGGTTAGACAAGGTATACAGGCGATGCAAAGAAGTACTCCATGATTTGTCGGCGGAACAGGTACAGTAACGTATGCAGATTTGCAATAAACTACTTGTGAACACTCAAGGTAAAACGTCTCTTTTATAAAATTGTAACATGTCGCTACCGATCATCGTAACTTTATTGAAAATTAAGTAAGGCTCCTGGGAATTACTTTGGTGGGCGCGATGTTGTTCCCAAATACAAAACCAACATGCCAGACCCAGACTAGCTTCGATTGAAGATGGTCGTGCGGTTCCTTTCGAGATGTTGATTAAATTTTTCTAGCTCGTAAGTAAATAATAGAGTGCCACCTTGTATTTTATAATTTAAGTTAGCGAAGTACATATGCAAAACGGTCTATACGGCATTTATGATATAGGAAATTGTTAACTACACAAAATGGTGTCACAAATTTTCCCTCTCTTCAATTTTTCGTGACTCAATAATTAACAGATCGATGAAATTATGTTTGTTTTTGAAGTACGAATTATATAGGAGCATTTAGCTGGCCTCGATGAGATGAAGATTTTGTAACGGAACTTGCAACGTCGAATTGAAGCCCTAGTTCTTAGTCAAACGAGTAGGTGCTCAGGCTGATGGTAGGTTTAAATCCAGGAACATCAACACAAGCCCTCAGGATTTCGACCCCTTTTGGCTTTATAGGTATTCTCAACACCCTACAGAAAGAATTACCACAAATCTTAGCCATACAAAAAAAAAACAATGGATTAAAAGTAATGAAAAAGTTAGCGAGACTTATCAAGATAAAATTCTTTACAGCTAGCGGCAATTAATCACCCAAAAAAACGGAAATTAGACGAGATAGTTAACACGACGTTCTAATCACTTTTCAGAGTACACAATTTCTCCAACAATAACAAAACGAAAATGGTTTCCAAGTTTCCAATCAAAGAAGGTCGTCTGATCGAGTTAACGTCTACCGCTCACCACTAACGTTTTCGCCAAAAATGGCCACGGCCTAGCGCTTGTAACTCTTTCTTTTCTAATCCGAATATTTCCAAACACATGAACGATCAAGCCGAATCAAAGATATTTCGGACATACAGGGGTTAATCAAAATATCGTAACAATGCCATGAAAAACCCATGTATCTAATGGTTGAACCCGGGCCAATCTACAGAACCTGTTGTAAAACGTTATATTTTTAACACGAGGATGATGCCTGCGTTTGGTGAAATTACTTACTTATTTACCCTTAGCTCACTTTACATCTATGTATAATGCTGGTTTCCGTTAAGTCTTATATTTTTATATCTACCGTTCTCTATCCTGCCTAAGACTTCGTAATTCATCCTAGTCAATGTCATTCCTTTTTTTTCTACCTCTTTTCTAATTTTTATTTAACCATGTTCGAACAATATGAGTTGTCTTTCTATAATTTTGTCGTTGATTGATTCTATTTCTAGGTTTTGTTTAAATGATTCATTTTTTAATTTGTCATTCCTCTTTGTGTTTTCTATTTTTCTAACGATTCTCATTTTCGCTACATTAATTCGGAATTTTTATCTTTCTGTTGTATACATATCTTGCCGATGTAATTGCCAGCCTAACAATTTTTTAATAACTTATGTTTTTATCTCTTTTGACACTTTTAATTTTTTTCCAGGAAAGTTATTATCATTATATTGAATATATTTCTCGTTCTTTTTTTCATTTTCTTCATTATTACACATATATATTTGAAACGTTCTTCTCGTTCAATTTGTTTTCGGTCCAGACATATTTCGTAAATCTCCTTTGTGTTAGAAATTATCATTGTTTTGGTTTTTCCAATATTGATTTTCACAGTTATTTTCTTTCGCTCTTGCTCTATTACGTTTAAATTATTTTCTAAGTCCTCAGAATATCATCAGGGAACATCGATTCTGGCAATTATGTTTTCCTCATTTGTCAGTGTACCAATGTTAGTTTCTTCAGCTTTCTTGATTGTCTCATATCATTGTAAATAGGAATGAGCCCTGCATGTCACCATGTGTAGTCCCAAATTTCTTAGATTCTGCGTTTTTTGTTCTTACTATGTTCGTCTTCCCTTTGAATATCTCCTTTATTACTTCTATCATATTCACTCCTCTTGTCTATACGTCCTCTCAAATGGTATTTTTAAATCAATAAAGCATATGTGCATGACTTTTTTGTTAATTAATTTTTTACATGCTTGTTAAATTACGAAAATGGGGTCTTGTGTACTTGTGTTTCTCCTGAATGCATGCTGCATGTCTTCCAGGACTGTCTTTATTTTGTATCTTATTCTTTTCTCTTTTATTATACCTAATACTTTCTCTGAAATACTTACAGCGTTATTCCTCTATAATTATTAAAATTGCTTTTGTCCCCTTTCTTATTATTAAAATACCATTCCTTCCATATTTTTGATTTTCTTTAATACGTGGCCCATTATTTTCTTTATTTTATTCATTCCTGTACTTCCTATATATTTTATTATTTTCAGTATAATATTTTTACCAGAGACTTCACCTAATTTAAGTCTTTTGTTAGCTTTTTCTATTCCTTTTTTTCCATAGTTTCTGCTTCTTGTTCTTAGATTTCTTTTTCTTCTTCCTCCTCTTGATTTTGTATATCTATATATGTTGGCTCTTGAAAATATCCTCTGTTAAGTTATTTTAATGTACCATGAAACAGTTTTTTATTCCCTCTGTAATCATTACTCGAATCTCTCCAATAATACCACTGTAGCCTCTTGTACATAGTAGGCCATAGGAATCTGACGATTTTTTAAACATCAATGGTCGCCTACTGCCTGAGCTGACCGTATGGAGTGTAAGAGAGGAGATAGTGTGTTTCATTCCATTTCAGTAGCCATAGAGCAGGGTCTGGGTGACACCGTGCAGAGACGTTCTTTAAAAATTTAGAATCTACCATTATGATAGATTATTTTGCAGACAATTCAATGTTCTTCGACATGGCGCGGTTTCTAGCCGTAACGCCATTAAACGTGAGTGTAGAATTTTCAGGAGAGTAGTTCTTCATTAAAACACAAGCTGACAGGTCGTGTTTGTAGAGTTCGGACGGCTGCAAATATTGCGAATGTGAGAGCAGTAATTCATCAAAATCCCCAACGTTCCGCCAGAAAAGACAGCGTTGCGTTACAAATTTCACGACGAAGCCTATATCGACTTTTGCATAAGGATCTTAATTTATACCAATATAAAATTGTTGTCGTTAAACAGCTGGGTAATGAGAATTTAATTCAACGTATGACTTTTGCGGAACAATTTCTTAAAATCTTAAGAAAAGAGGATATAAGAGGATTTCCATCTCTTAGTTCAAAGCTTTTTATTTTTCATTTACTTTTCTTCTTCTTATACCTGTCTTTTCTTATTTATTATTTATATTTTGACTTTCATCATTACTGTGACTATGTATGTACTATAAATTCAAATATATGTAAACTACTACATCTGCGCAAAATTTAAAGAGAAAAAGTGAAAAAGGAACACCGAACATTAAAATAAAAGGAGAACACTGGAAGGAAGGTCTCTTATTAACAAAACACACTCGCGGAAAGTTAAGCAACGCGCGCAATTAAGATGTTATCGTCGCCGGCTCGATGCGGCGAGCTGTCAACAATTAACGTTATTTATTATGAGGTAACAATGGTAATGTTGTGATATTGTGATTGGGTGGTCCCCGCGAACAGAGAACCTAACCAGCGCGACCAGTCATTCTCATTAGTTTTATATTGAAAAATACTATGGTCGGATCTATCAATCTGTGGGCGCTCAACAATGAAACATTGACATAATGTCGGGGTACCACCGATCCGGGACGCCCTGGAATCCCAAGCATTCAACTGTCTTCGCGGTCATTTATTTAAAACACGGACGGTTACTTGGAACGACGAGGAGAAAGAGATCATCATCTTCTCGTGATGCACACAATTAGGTTTAGCTAGCCTATTAGAAGCCCGTTATTCCAGTAACATTTAATTATTATGACCATTAGTTGACCATTGTTTGCGGATTATTTATTGTTCGTAGTCACTTATTGGAAAATTCTGTCTATATTACATCTTATTAAATCTCTTTGTTATAAGCTCCATCAAATTGAATTACAATAGATAATTTCTAATGAAGTTTAAATACAAATTCATTTAATAATAATAATAAAAATATATATGCCTATATTTCTTAACTCTAAAGAGACTAAGTGATTTTCTCGATTACTAGAAAGTATAAAATAGTATAAATGTTGTTCACGAAACCCATTCCGTCAAAGATTGGCAAATATGTACGTGGCAAAAAAATGAAATCAAACAAAGAAATATGCAAACGATTGTGGTTGGACGAAAGGGTGACTGCTCAAAAGTTGGCAGCACTTTCGTTATGATGAATATAGCACCGAATGATGAACATACTTCAGGCATGTTTTAAAAGCCGTCTGTCCCCAAACCTGTCAAGTAGATAAGTTATTATAATCGTTTAACGTAAATTGCTTGTTGGTTTTGTGTTAATGTGAAGAAAACAGAATTTATTGCGATAATTTAACATTCTTTATGTGGAAGTATGTGCAATAGCTAATGCAGTAAACATCTAAGCCGGACCGGTGCAGAATATTTTGCACCAACATTTAAATATTAAGAGGCTAATCACAAGGCGAGTGACGCATTTGCAAATACAAACACGTGTTAGAATTTCTAGTTGATTGTGTGGCTAGGTCCAAGCGAAACCCGCGTCGATCCCATCATTGATATGCCATCGTATATGAAACCCGGATACATCACTTATTTATTTAGCGTATGGCTTGCATGGATTAAAATTTAAAGTTACATGAACAGAGACAAATTCAAAAATCAAGGCCATAGATCCAGTCCAAAACTCAGTCAGTGGCATTAAAGGGGTCCTCAGCTGTAATATGGTGAATAGTTTGGTGATGTTCTCCGAATTCGCAAGTCAGTGTCTCAGTCCGTCCCCATTTATAGAATGAGCCACGACAGATGTCGTGAGACGTTCTTATTGTATTTAGTATCTTCATTCCTAGTACAGCTACAGTAGGATCGGTGATATCGGCCGCTTGAGCGGCTTTCAAGGCTTCCCAATATTCTCTCCATCTATCATTTAGGTTGAAATTTTCTGCTATACGTTGTTCTGCTAGCAGTAGTGGAGGACAGACCGGCATCAGACAGGCCATTGTGTACTGGGAGGTGGGGATTTGATATCCCCACCTCCCAGTACAAAAGAGACAGAATGGGGCGCAGTATTCAGCCGTCGAGTGAACAAGGCTGAAAGCTGACGTTTTAAGGGTGAATTCGTTCACTCCATAAGCAGTACTGCAGAGTTTGTGTGTTATGTTATTTCTAGTGTTTATTTTAGCTGCGGTGTTATCTAGATGTTTTTATATAAGAGTGTTCGATCCATTGTTACTCCTAGATATTTTGGGTAAGGATTATAACGAAGCAAGTTGTTATTGAAGTACACTTGCGAATCTAGATGCGCTTGTTTATTATCGACATGAAAACGCGATACTGTTTTATTCATATTCGGAATTAATCTCTAGCCAGCACTTGGTCAACACAACTATGGTTGCGTCTGAACTCAGCCTGTTAAACTGTAACATGCTTCAATATCAATGTATTAAGTCGGTTTAATAGTAATTTTTCGAGAAACTTATAACACGAACTTAATTGGCTTATCGAACGAAAGTTTTTAGACATGTTCTTGCGTTCGTTCGGTTTCAGGACAGCATTCATTTTGAATTTCTTGGGCTTTGTTTGTGTTTCCCACCGTTCTTGAGTAATTCAGAATTCTGGATTTGCCAGATTTAGTGTCTTTGAATGCTTTATCTATCTCCTCTACCATAAATGGCCTGGAGTATTCAGGGTAGGCAGTATTTTTTTGGCGGTGAAGTTTTAGTTGTTTCTTAATATCTGTGTTCTATTGATTTGTACTTGGAACCTTAGACAATGTTACAATTCGTGGAGCGATTTGGTCAGCTAATACTTCAAGTAGTTCACGAACGTGTGGGTTAGAGCTACCTAATTTCCTCAGGAGGCTCCGAGCTATCCTACTAAATCTTTTGAAGTCCATAATACCTCTCGTTTCTTCCCATTTTTACCGCGTTCTATGTCCAGGCGATTAAGAAGCTCATTCGCTATTTAAATATTTTCCATCACGTTGCTCCATCCTGAGAAATATTCTCTATGGAAGCCCAGGAAAATGTATATTTTGCTATTGCTAATATGGTTCTTGCCAATCTATCGTAATTGCTGCTTTTTGTAGGGATCCATCTGATGGTGAAGCGAATTTGTCATTGGGCCTTCCCAAGGTTCCCCATAGGCCTGAGTATAGAGTGGATTATCGGGATTTTAATTCCAATTTCGTGAACTACTGGACGATGTTGGCTATATAGAAAGTCATTTAGAACTTTCCTTGATATTGAAATTGGGCGTTTTTTTGCATTTTCTGAGGCAGTTTTCCATGCAGCTGACCTGAATGTATTGCGTTCTTTAGCATCGAAGTTTAGGTGGAGGTTGTGAGTGCTTACATAATATTCAAGGCAATCACCATTCTGATGGCTGTTAAAGTCACTTGCATATATTGTAGGTGACTTTACATCACTATATTTCAGCGTTCTCCGAAGAAGAAGGCGAAAACTGTTTTCACAATCCTTCAAATTATGACCGCGATTTTTTACTCCAAAAGCATAATCTATATTAATTGTTTACAAAAGGGAATTACATACACTGACCAATATTATGCTAATGTACTGACACGTTTCGATCCTGAATTGAAGAAGAAGCGACCATTTTTATTCAGAAAAAAGTGTTGTTTCATCAGGATAATGCACCTTTCCGTCTGCTATTACAATCGCTAACGTTGTTGAATTAGCATATGAATTCCTGCCTCATCCACAAGATTTTTCTTCGAATGCTTTTTGCTTTTTTCCTTGAAAAACTAGAAACATGTCATGTCACAATTGTGGAAAGAGATTTAGGCCACATGAGGAGGCGGTCGCCGCAACAAATGTCTATTTTGACGACCTTCCGACAGATTACCGTTTAGACTGGAAAGTCACTCGACTAAATATATAGAATTGGATAGAAGTTATGAATTAAAAATAAAATATATTTTTTAGAAATTCTCTCCTAAAAGCACCTTCACATAAAAGCTTAATATACTTTGAGCTTTTTGAATTTCAACAAGTCAATATTTTCTACATTCTTTGAATATTCAAAAATTATACTCAATCCACTAAATCCGCGTGAAACTTGAATGAAAACAATAATAAACAAGTTACAATTTTGGAAAGTTTAATTAGTTACAACTAAATGCCAAAACTAGAATAATGATACTTACTAATTATATTATAGAATACGTGCCAAAGAAGCGATACCCAGAGGCGTAGAACATCTTGTCCTAATTGTGGACTTGCGACTAAATATTATGACATATAGCTTTATTACTTCTTAAAATAATGTGTAAAATCAGGAATTCCTTTAAAGGTTTTTTTTTTTACGTTAAAGCCATTATACTAGTGTCCAAGTTAAGACAGTCAGTATCTTTTGTCAAGTTTTCTTATAACGGGTGGGGCTAAAGTCCCGCTACCATTTTGATTGCGCGCCATCTTGGTTATGTATAAGTTATACAAAAAAAAAATACGTGATTTAGAAACGAACGTTAGGAAAATGACCGTATCGTAACTCCATTGTAATTACCACTACAACAACAATCATTAATTATTTTTTAAACCCGGCTGAACCTCGGTGGTGCATGCAACTTTCTCTGTCCTCTTGAAGGAAGGTTTCAAAATTTGTCCACGGACGGACGGTGGTGGACGAACCAGCTTATTAACATTTCAAATTTCACGCATGCCAAACTAGTCATCGTTGATCCAAGTTTTTTCCAAGAAAGGTTTGCTATCTTACAAGGTATTTATTAACAAACATACGTTTATATTTGTATATATTTATATATATTTTAATGCGGTGATAATATATATTTACCAAAGCTGCATGTGAAATTGTATACAAAACCTCGAACAGCTGACAATCTCAAACATGCTTGTAAATCAGCTGTTGCTATTTTAGAAAATTAGCTTAAATCTAAAGTACATGACGTCTGCCAAATAAAATCGGATTATAGAAAATAAACTACTACCCTTAAATTCTGCAGACATCTATAATAATAAATGATAATCTATACGGTAAAACGGACTTGATAATTCGAATGCGAGGAAAAAAGAAGAACAAAATAGTTTTAGCATAATACGGTGATCGTCATGATCAATTATCGTGATAAGTTAATGCAAACTAATAAATTGCTTAAAACACGGACAATCGGAAATGCGTTTGTTGGAAATAATTACATCGGGTTCATTTATATGAGATAACTTATGAAGACGAACGTGACATTAGTATAGCCTTCGAAAGACGGTGTCAGGCTGCGTCAACTTAACATGCGTTTGGCATTGAGGCGTCGCCAGTTTAAGTGGAACGCCGTGCCCAGTCTACGAATCTACGTACTCGAGGATACGGAACAGCACGCGATTCGAATGATATTAACGACGGTGACCTGTCATGTAGAAAAGTATAGGCGGAAGAGTTTCGCCAGCAGTTAGAGTCAAACAAGTATAAGCAGAAGAGTTTGCCAGCAACTAAGGCCGCAAGTATAGGGGATCTTAAACTTTGCCAGTAACGTGGACCGGCAATGCTGAAATCGAGAAATAGAGCCCTATTTATATCTGCCTGAAAAAACTAAAAACGGGAAATGGCCCCATGCTTGCATAAATAAGTGAGGAGTCTCGCATAACATATTCACATGTTTACTAAAAACAAATACAAAATATACCATTTCTTTCAAAAGTTTATGAATTATTCGTGCCCGATGACAGTTCATCGTCCAATCGCGCACAACGCACTTAAAATTCATAAGCTTGGTAACAATATTTCTTTCAAAACTTCGTTAAAGCAGTAAATAGTTTCTCTTCTATTCAATTAAAAAACTCCATGGTGAATCATGTGTTTATCAAAATACGAAACTTACCTAGATCAACAAAACAGTTACGATCAAATAACTTTTTTCATGTCTCGTAAGTTCTCTAATTTAGTTCCATATCCAAAACATAATTAATTGCTTATTTACAATTTTAACACTACATAATTAGATCAGGAAAATTTCTACTTTGTATGCCTTCCAAATAGTAGGATTTTTTAAACTTTCTGAGATAAACCCTATGTTAGCAATGACCTCTTTGCTCGATTCGAATCTCCAGTTCCACCCAGTTCAGAAAGAATACTCCGTGCGAATCTCAAAACCCAGAAGCCATATCCTTTCCGGTATATGAAACTACTTTTGAATTATTGGATGCCAAAGACGATCCATTGCTTCGACTGTTCTTTCGTATCTGGCATGAAGTGATGAATCCATGCTTCGCCCACCGTTATATAAAGCCTCCAATACTCGCTGAGATTACGCTTGTACATATTGAATTCATATTGTACATATTGAAATTTTTACACCATTTTGTTTTTGGTCATCTGATAGTAAACACGGTAGCCATCTTACGGAAAATTTATTCGTGGCAAAGTAGTTGTGCAAAATATTAAATACGCGTTCGATATAAATGTTTGCAATCTCAGTTATTTCATGCACCTTCAATCGGCGAACTTTCAGTACCACAACACAGTCTTAATAAATTCCTCGACACTGAACGAAGGACCTTAGTGCTTATCGCGATCCGTGCTAAAATTATCACAACGAAATGTAGCAAACCAGTTTCGAACCATTCCATGGAAAGGGTTAGAATCCCAAGTAGAAAATAAATATTTTGTTTGGGCAATTCGGGCTTAAAATACCTCTTTTAACTTTTGTTCTTCCTTAACTGTTGTGAGTCCAAATTGCGAGCATTAGCTGCAGTATTCTGTACATGCTGAAAGCTAAAAATTCGCAAGCATGTCTATAATACAAATAGAGTTACATGCCAAATTATGTGGTCACATACAATTAACACTGAAAACGTTATTCATCTTAAATTAGTGCTAATTCATTATGATCTATCTAAATTTAGATATTACTGTTACTTAATCATTTTCATAGAATCTGCACTTATATAATTTATTCTAAAATTTAAAATAAATTTGTTTCTTTGTCAGGACGTTAATTACGACAACCTTGCAAAGCCATCAGTCACTATTTATCAGAAAAGATTAAGAAGCAAAAAAAATTAAAAAAAAAACCTTAGAAGGTATATAAAAAAATGGGCGTTTATTTTTGCAACCTAAAAACTGAACGAACAACAATTAAAGGTAAAGAAGTAGATCATCTAAAATAAAAGAGTAAAAATGAGAAAAGCGTAAAGGCTAGGGTTTTTAACGATCGGTCAACAATTCGCGGGCACGACTTTCAAGAGTTTTTATTACTTGGTGCCTCTCGGCGGTGGCGTAACGAACTAATAAGCGCAGGAATAGATCTTAATTTGAACAGAGAGCCTTATACCATTTGTCAGGAGGTGAGAGAACAGAGCGCTCGCGAGATTACCAGGTCGTAAGTTTCTGTAATGTTCTTGTTATATAAACTATTTATGCTTATGCATATGACAGGACCGTACTGAAACATTAATAATAATAAGCTCTTCGATTATTTACAAGCTTTTCGTATATGTTTTAGACCAGCATCGAATAAAATTATTATCACTTATAAGATACGAGCTATTTCCCTCACATTCTTGTAGCGAAAAATCAAAATGTTTTACGACTTTATATTACCTTAAAAACTTAAACTTAATTTCACCCAAAAATTTAACCGCAGTACATAATCTCTCACATTATCTACTGAGCATTTTTACCACTATGGTATTCGGTTGTTTACTAAAATAGTATATTAAAACACAAGTTTCATAAGGCACTATTTTGCCACACGACTCCAGTTTAGAAAACGAGCCGCAACAGCGGCGAGTCTTCTAAAGAACAAGTGCGGCAAAAGGCCCTACGAAACGAGTTTTTTATACTATTTTTTTCTATTTTGTATTCTTTACATTAATATATTGAAATTATTTAATTTGCATGTTCAGAGTTTTATTTTTATATAAAGTATGCAGTTGGTCACATTGATACTTGACATCTTCAAATTTAAATCTTGCTATCCGCGAGTATATTTATTACATATTATTTATTAATTTTCGTTAACATTAGGTACATGATATTTTATTTAAAAATATAACATGAGTGACATAGAAACTAATATATCTTGTTGTCAATTGTATACAATATACGTTGTTTGTGTAACCTACGTACATATATAATATCTGTCAAACGTACTTAAATTTTTAAAATCAAATGACAGCAATAATATTTATTTCTGTGTACGAACAACGCCAACATTGAAAAATGAAAAAAAACGTATCGAAATGAAGCTCATTTTGGGTGTCATAATGAGTTCATTACCAACGCAAAATAGAAATATAATTTTGAAATTAAATTATCCAACAAGCAAATACGTCAAAATACATTAGTAACAAACGTAAGCTGATAAAATTAGCTTACGTTTACTATTAATATATTTTGACCTATTTGCTTACTTACCGTAGTGGTAAAAATGTTTATCAAAAAGTGCGAGGATTAGTGCTGGAGTTATTAGATTTTTGAGATTCTTGGCTAATTAGACGGGAGTCAGAAAAGTAAATGGAGAGAAATAACTAAAAACATGAGTTTCATTCACTCTAATACAAAAAGCTGGTCGCTGCTTAGAAAACTAGATTCGGCAGCATTACGTCCCAAACAAACTTCGCCACTGGACCCTAATCTTACAGCGGAAAGACTCCGAAATATTTCAAATAATATACCTGCGACAGAGCTTTTGCTAGATATATTAAAACAGAAATTAAGAATACGTTTCTTTAGTCTTCCTCAAAATGTTTTTTCTACTAAAGAAATTAATTCGTCAAATTACCCGGTACAAGTTAAGAAAAGCTCCTGGTGTTGACAATGTTTTTCTTGAATTTATCAAAACTTTTGGAATGGATGCCCTAGAATGGTTGTGAAACTTTTATGGCAATATCTTAACTACTGGAGACAGACCTAACATTTTCCGGAAGACAAAAATCCTAGCAATGTTAAAACCCGGTAAGTCCCCGGAAGACCTTGGCAGCTACAGACCTATAGCTTTCTTCTATGTTTGCTAGAAACTTCTACAACGGCTTAACTACAATAAAATAGCGCCCACCGTCGACGAGATTATTAATAAGCAGTATGCCGGTTTCAGAGTGGGAAGTAACTGCTGTGACTAAGTCGTGGCGTTAACAACGCACCTTGAAACAGGTTTTCAAAAGGAACTGAAATCATCTGCTGCTTTTGACGATCTCTGCAGTGCCTATGACAGAGTGCGGAAGAATGGAATAATTTTAAATTCCAAAACACCATCCCATGTGCTAAATTAAGCAAACTTATCCAGAATATGCTAAGCAATCGCCGCATCGCAGTCTGCCTAAACAATTGCCATTATAACTAGTAATGGAAAACTCGTGAAAAATGGCCTTCTTCAAGGCTCCGTTCTAGCGCTTCTAATGTTCCACATTCATACCAATGATCTCCCACACACAAAATCACCAAAATTTCTATAATAAACGACCTGGCTTTATGCACTCAAACCAAGAATTTAGAGGATGGAGAATTACAACTTGCTTAAGAAGTGCAAGCTTTAGACAAATATTATAAAAAATATCGCTTACAGCCAAATCCTTCAAAATCCGAATCATGTACCTTTCATTTGTGTAACAAAGAATTCAGCAGAGAGCTGAATGTTGAATTTGGTGGAGGTCGGCTCGACCGCAACCCCACCCTAAATATCTAGGCGTAACGTTAGACCGGTCTCATGACATTTAGCCAGCACTTCTATAAAACTCGTCAAAAGGCGAAGATCTGCAATAATATATTATATAAACTTGCCCGCAATTTATGGAGAGTGAATGACCATGAAAATGACAAGCATTGCTCTGGGTTATTCTTCTGCTGAATACTCTACTGCTGTCTGGTATCGAACCTCTCACACCAAGCTAATATATGTTAAATTTAACGATACACTGAATATCGTCACAGGTGTTGTTAGATCCACTCCTAGTCTCTGGTTACCAATTCTTTCGAGCATTCTTCGCCGGATATCAGCCGGATATCAGACCTCTCGCTGCAGCAGAAAATGAATGGGCTAAGATTACCAACAACATCGATCTTCCTACACGCGATAATTTGGTGAGCGTCCCCAGGACCCGACAGAAATCTAGAATACCGAATTGGACAAACACGGAAGTCCAGTACCCCATCAATGTGAGTGAGTGCTAGCCCGTCTCGAACAACCCTGAATTAAGGAATAGAGATTTAATTTCTAATCACTTAAAACCTCTGGTAGGCATAACCCTCCCACGTAAGCTAGTCTCAATTAAATAGGTTCGGCACGTGCCACGGAAGGTGCAACTCAATGCCGAACAAATAGAAACTAGCAGATATTAGCCCGTGCAACTGCGGAAATCTGAAACAAATAGCCCACATAGTAAACGACTGATCCAGAAGAAGTTTCTCTAGTGGCATCCACGAGCTGAACAAGGCAACTCCTGGAGCACTGAACTGTCGAAAAACCTAGGTAATAGTGTGTAAATTATTTTTATGACATTTTTTGTGAGAAAGTAATTTATACACTAACATCTAATTTCATTTTTTTTTCTTCTCTAATGAAATAAAAGAAACGTGAGAATAGTGATTAATTAGAAATATCGTAGCGTTTTTTCATAAAAATCACATATATCGTTGAAGGATTCTTTAAATATTTATAATTCCGTTCAAGTTGCAATAGTTATTTACTCCATTATATTTACTAAAGAATATAGGGATTTTAACTTGCCTAGTAAATATAGTTGACTATTCCATTCGTAATATTAAAACAATATTAACAATGCTAAATCGTCATAGAAACGATGCATACAGTGGGTATTTGGACGCGTAGAATTACCATCGGGTATTACGCTAGTGGTAAAAGTGAGTATTTTACTGAAAAACTAATAGAAAGTATTTATTTTTATAATCTTTATTATATAAAGCAATTATAAAGTCAATTAGATAAGCTAACTTGACTACAGTTATGTAGAAGGCTTCCTCCAGAAAGAAAGTATTTGTTTTCGATTTTTTCGGCAAGATCATCAGAACTAGTACTGGCAGTAGAAGAGGCTACAGTAATTTTCATCTTACATTTTTTCTTAATTGATCAAGAATATGCTCATGATGTTCACTATCTAATGGTAGATAACTTTTAATAGATTTTACATTGCCGTGACCACTAATTTTCATCAGTTGGTGTTCCCCAATGCCAGTTTTCGCTAAAGTAGACAATGTAGATCATCTTATTGAGTGGTTGGATATATTTCTTCTTTTAGCATTTATGCCGCCTTGTTCGACGGAATGTTTCACCCATTTATTCATTTTATTAAATCCAACAGGAGAATTTTTAAACCAATTACTTGATCCTGACTTCTGCTTCTTCTTCTTCTGTTTTGGGTTGGACGCCAGCACGTCCAGGTACTTGAGCCCACTGCTCTTTCTACTATCCCCAATAGATCTCTCAGTTCCACTCTGTTAGTCTTGTGTCCTCGATAAAAGCCACTATCCTCCTGAGGGGAAGTTTGAGTACACTCGAAGGATTCAATAGATCCCTCCCGAAATATTTCTGTCTGAGTTCCTTCAGTTCCTCACACGTGCATATTACATGAAGGCTAGTTTCCTCCTGTTTTTCACATCTCCTACACCAGGGCTCGCTAGCCAAGCCGATGTTGTACAAATGCTTCCTTAAAGGACAATGTCCGGTTATTAACCTGGTAATTATTTTAATTTCTTTTTTGTTTCTACGAATTAGGTTGGCTGAAAACTTTCCGTCCAGCTCCCTTAGTAGTGTTTTGGTATGGAGTTGACCGTTAACCTCCATTTATTTTTATGTTCTTTTTCTAGCCATAACCAGATCTCCCTTTTAGCGGAATCCTTAGTGATTCCACATACAGGTTCTGGTCCTATGAAGTTCCTATTAGTACCTTCTTTGGCCAGTTTGTCGGCTCTCTCTCTCTCTCTCATTGCCTTTAATTCCCTCATGCCCTGGCACCCATATCAGCGAGACTGTATTGTCTTGTGCCAGTTTATAGAGGACCTGTTTACAATATTTCACCAGCTTAGACCTGGTAGATGGGTTCATAAAGGCTTTAATAGCTGCCTGACTATCAGTCATTATGTTAATTTTTTGTTTGCGCAGCCGCCTCCCCGAATTTCCTCGGCGCAGGCTGCGACTGCAAACAATTCGGCCTGGAAAACCGTAGTATGTTTCCCCAGATATATCGATATCTTCCTTCTAGGACACATTCCGCATATGCCTGCACCTGCCCCCTGACTAGATTTTAATCCATCAGTGTACCAGGGGCCGGCACAAGAATCGATCGAGCGACGTTTTGCCTGTTTTGCCTAGTTGGTATAAATATGTTCAGCTTAGCTGTAAGCATAATCTCAGGTGCCATACTGTCAGCCGGCATTTGAAATATCGGCTCTTCCAGTATAGTTCCTGTTATCTCTGTATGGCTCCATGCAACCTTATTAGGACACCATACGTCATTGGCCTTCAGCCTCAGTATCGCAGCCATTGCCTCCGCCTTTACAAACTTTTGATTTTAGTCCCCAGGTCTTGCCAACAGCTCTTCTGCATCTCCAGAAGAGCTGCGCCGCCCTGTCTGCCACTTTGACTAGGTGTCTGCTCCAATTCAGTTTCACATCAACTGTTATGCCTAGATATTTCACTTCATTGGTTAGTTCTAACTCTTGTCCAAACAGCCTTACGGTACCCAGATCATTTAGTTTTCTCATGTTGATAAAGGCTACCTGGTTTGTTGAGGATTGACAGTTAATCCCTCCTCAAGGCACCGTCTTTACACAATTGGCAGAGCATTTCGCATGATGCTCGCCACTGTCCCCGGGAATTTCCCCTGGAACACTATGACTTATTCCAAAAGGATTTGAAGTTGTAATCTAAATAAAAATAACATTGAAATAGAAATTTAACTTATCGAAAGTGACATGTACGTACCTTAGAGGACATAAATAGCGATTTTCTTTATGTTCAATTGCCATTTGCTTGAACAAAGTGGTTTAGCTCCTCCTTGTGCAGTTTTAAAAAATGCTATTATATTCGATTTTATATTCGAATCAGTTCTTCGTTGAAAAAATTCGTTAAGCACTAAGCTCCATCTCCACGCCGTCATGCCAGTTCAAAGGAAACTATTAAAAAACTCTTTTTGGAGCCCTTCCGGGGGTCTTCATCGAAAACAGGTAGAATATTAGTAATCTCTTCTTGGGTCCTACTCATTTATAATTCTCCTTTCTTTGCATCTCTAGCTTCTCTGGCAAATTTAAAAGCTACATCGCTGTACGGATTGATCGCAATTTTCCACTTATTGAAGTATAACTCCTGGACTAAGTTAGCGGTAATGTTCCAGTTAAGTTTTACCACTCCTTCCTTGTAATATGTACCATCCTTTTTATTCATATTACACGCCCAACATTTCAATATAGTGTTAATTTCAGCAAAAGATGTGGATGCCTCCAATTTGTATTTTTTTCTGTAAAAAAATCTGTAAATTGCCTGCACACATAATCTCGTGCTTTTTTCGTATTTAACGGAAAATTTTTCTGAATATCTTCATCAGTGTCACCTTCTGATTTATCGCCAAACCTTTTTGATCTAGTTTCCATATCAGGACGCAATTTATTTCGCTATTATTCGTCAAAGATAATGCAAGAAATTCTAATTAAATCTAATTTTTCAAATTGTCAATAGTTTGTTTACTCGTTTCTATGAAAATTAAATAACTTAGTAGTTGATTCACCAGAAACTAATTTGAAAAAAATTGTTTAAATTCTGAAATAGTCCTTCATATACCATTCGCAGTTAAAGTATTATAGACTATTTTTGGGGTGCTATCACTCGTGTTTACTGTGTTCGCGAATACTTCATACTTATTCAAACAAAATAAACATTCGTGACAAAAATAATCGATAACACTTTAGCTACTTATGGTATAAAAATGAATATACTATATCTTTAATTGTATATATATATATATGTATGTTATAAGATATCTACAGCTCCTTGAATCTTGTAAATCCCGCTTCACTTGCTATGGCCTTTCTTCTATATTTAAAATATACTTTCTTAAAAATACCGACCATAGTGCAAATACGTTTAATTTCAACATTAGTATTTCGAATTTGAAACCCGATCAAGACGTGGTTACATATTCCATGAATTTTTAAAATCTGCCGTTTGAGATTTTTTCACATTAACTGGATTAGGTTCTATTGGACACACCCATTGAGCCGACTGCCGTTTTGATTCCGGTTTAAATGCATATATCCAGCTTTCATCACTGCTTTAGACCTACCTCCATCATATTCCTTAAGCGTTTTTTACACCTTTCCACTCGGTATTGTTTTTGTTCCTGTGTTAAATTATAAGGTATTCAACGACAACAGACTTTCCTCACACCCAAATTACTATGTAAAATCTTGTTTGTTGCAGTCATGCCAATACCCAAGGTGCTCCTAATAACCCTATACGTGACTCGATTGTCGTCCTGAATTATTCTTCGTACGGCGTCTACATTTGCTGAGATTAGCCTTCTTTCGCCAAAATCGTCACTAAGTGAAACCCTTTGGAACTTAAATTCGTAATACCAGTTGTAAATACTCCTCTGAGAAGGAGCTTGCTCACCAAATGCAGCACGACGTCTTGAAACATTTTGTGTTGGAGTAAAAAACTTTTAAAATCATAGTAAATCATGGCTCTAAAATTTTCCCTCGTTAAATACATTTTTACTGAAGACCACTTGCAGCTAATTTCAAACCGGAAATTAGCTGCAAAATAACTGTTGCAGTTATCAAAACTAAATTAGAACTGTCAAAACAGAAAACAATAAATATTTGTTTCATAGCTTGTTTGATTCCTTTGATTCAATAGAAATATTAGTTATAAATAATCGATGCTACCCTCGCAGGTGTTCCGTGTGTATGTTCCTGCGCCCTCTAAAGGACTGGTGTCTAAACAAGCTTTCGACATTCTCTCTGCTTCCAACGATAGTACGTGTTATCCGTTAATGTTCCGATATTTATCTGTTGCTCTCGGGTGGGGTGAAGTCTAAGGTTGCCATAACTGGTGTATTTTGTCATGCGTTTCGTTTCCGGTGCTGATGTGGGATTTTGAAGCCACTACGTCTGTTACATGGTAAGATATTTTTAAACATAATTGGTAATCTCTATTGGTCGTCTCTTATATTCAAGCTGTTCGATGTTATTTCTATTTCTATTGCCTCTACTTTATTTCTATTTCTATTGCCTCTCTTATCATTCCAGAGTAATAAAGGTTTTCGATGTTCTCAAAAGTTTTTGTTTTCTCGAAGTTAATTTTATGGTCTGTGTGTAATCTACTTTCGAATAGTTGCAAAAATATGTCTTTTTGCGTTATCGTGTATCGGCGTTCTTCTCTGCAGGTTCACCAGTTTGATTGCCCTGCATATGTAGAGTCGATTTTTCTTTGGTGGTTTCGCTTTTCGTAAAATATGTGTGGTCTTCCAGTGAATAGTTTCTGAAAACGGCCGAACTCAGAGTAGTTGATAGAACTAAAATAAAACGATCAATGCATTATCAGACAATAAGGGCAACGCTATTGTCGTAATGATTACCATCAATTACAAAACAAAAATGACTACTACCCATCTAGAAGAAATAAGCAAAGCAAAAATAAAAGTATTCCAAATAGGTACAGAAACACAACAGAAAATCAGAGTCTTGCACCATTGACGAAGATTTAGGCAAGAAAGCTTACATAAAGATCAAACACCTTCTTCTTGAAAGCCATTTTTTAAAAAGAGAATATAGCAAAATCTTATTGTCAAACGAGAAAATCTTTACTGTTGAGAAAAAATGTAAACGACAGAATAATAAAAGTTTCTTGGAAGTTCAAGTGATCATAACACTGCCTCAGTGTGGTTGGTCACCGTCTGACTTCGAGAGAAGCGTCATCCAAATTTTGAGTCTCTAAAACAAAGTATGCTTGAAGCTGACACAAAAATATCGCTACAAACAATGCATAAATCGATAGCCGAATGACGAGGCGAATACTTCAAATAAATTTCACACAGTTTGAAAGCTTATTTTCTGTACTTTTCGAATACATATGGCTTAGTTTTGTACGATTCTTCTGTCATCTGCCATTGACCTATTAAAGGCCAACGTTCCCTCTTTGGGAACATACTTTTCATATTGTTTTAAAGCCATTTGGATTTGAAAAATAAAGGTGAAAAGTGCTAGTTGATTCATTCCTATAGCCAAGATACTCTACTTTTATTAGAAATATTATTTATGTTAGTTTTAGTTATGATCTCATATCTAAAATAATCTTCTAAATTCCTTATAAGACTTTTTTTCATTGTTTCAGAAACAGCCAGTCTAATTGCGCAATTTTTTTAAGATTCCCAAAGCTAATTTTATCTGGTAACAACTTCTTGTGCAATTTGTTATTTATGAGGTTTTTGCAATTATATAACTGGTTTTGCAATACAAGGACCAGAAAGTTACATGTTCCAGTTTGGGAACGTCTACCGTTGCAGTGAAGTAAAATCTGTTATGCGTATTCGTGACTCAGCGCACTTGCCGTATGCAAGCAAGTCTCCGCAGTTCCATACATGAAAATCTTAAAACTAACACCTGCGGTTCTATTATTCCTGCTCTTCTCTTGATGAAGCGTGATTGCATTTGATCGCTAGTGTTGGGTGGATTATATTTTCAAGAATGGATCCGATAAGTCCCCAGAGATTTTATGGGAAGTTTATAATATAAATTTGTTTCTAGAAAGAAGGCTAATTACATATGTACATTTTTAGAACTTCTATTACAAACTATAAATATCTGGCAACTGCTCTTGATGCTGCGGAGGCTTCTATATCTCAAGATGTAGTTAATGTAGTTATTTTACCACCAGAATCAGGTGATCTACAGATCTCAAGTGTTGAAGAAGAAGGCGTCGAAGAAATGTTTGATGTGCCTGATTTCTCCGAGGACGTTCCAGGAATAGTAGAAATGCATGCTGGATAGTCAGAAGAAAGTGATGAAGAAACAACAAACAAAAGGAAAAAAACAGAAAATGTAGGTATTACTCAAAACGTAGGTGAATCTGACAAACTCGGCGAAGAGCATGCTGGTAAATCAGAATATGAGATTTGTTCTCTTTTCTTGACTCCTGAAGTGATTACATTTATTCGGAAACAAAGCGAACTTTATGGTCGAAGGGATAAAAATCGCCAAAACTTTAGCTTGTCTGAAGAGGACATTCGTCAGTTTCTAGGATTATTGATTAGTGGTTATTATACACTTCACAAGACTTAGTAGAAGCACCCATATTTGCCAAAACAATGAGTATACGTACATAATAAATGATGCTGTGTGCTTTGATTGTTTATTATGTTGATAAATGTACATAACTAGAGACCGGATTTTATGAAATTTGCATATCAGTTATCATTAATATGACAACTAAATCCTTCAGTATCTAGCCGAATTACGTCAATTGCAATTGATTGACGCATATTAATTTTTGCATATTTTGCATATATCTGTAATTGTTGCATATTTGATAATTAACAGCTTTTGTTATCCAAGAAACAATTAAATCTCATTAGAGCTGCTTTATTATATCTCTTTTAAGATAAGAACAAAAAAAAGGGAAAATACGCGATAATAAAAAACAAAAACATACATATTTCTAATTTGTAAAAAATACACTCTTACCTTGCTTCTGTTCCAATCTAAATCTTTCTCTACACACACAATACCTTTAATAAACAGTAAAAAACTTGGACGACGTTTTTCCAAATTATACTTTAGGTAATAAACAAACATCGCTCTTTGTAACGTACGTCTTCAAATTCACCGAATAAGCGCGCGCATCCGTAAAACATACGATGAGCAAACGTTTCAATACACGCATCAACGGTACTTGCGTGAACTGAAACAGTGTAGGTACCCATACTACGAAAAATGCGAGTAACGAAATGCATTCGTGTGTAACGTTTCGTTACTCGGTACTAGATGGCGCACCCGTTACTCAGTACCGAATACATACGGTTTGCTACAGCTCTAAAAATTACCATTTTCGAATTCAGCGCGAAGGTGTTTTTTCGAATGTCTTGTACGTGTTGCTAAGTGTTCTTCAAATATGCCAAAAGATAATAACTACTTGGTGGCGTCCTGGATTAAGCAGTGTCCAGAACTCATTCTAAATGACGAAAAGGTTTTCTGCAAAGCATGTGGGAAAACGGTAAGTGTTTGTTTTCATTGTTTTTGTAGCATGTATGACTTATCTTGAAGAATGTACCTGTTTGGACTCAATTTTCATTCACTTTCTTTTTTTTTGTATACTTTTAGAAATTGTCAGAAACTTCTTTTACATAAAATTAAATAAGAAGTGTGTTATTTTGTTACAGAAATTCTTTTCAAATTAAACTGAAAAATTATTTATTTTGTTACAGATAGCCTGTGATCGCAAGTTTCAAATCACGCAACATGTTGCTACCGACATGCATAAGAAAAAAACCAAACGAATAAATGAAACAAGAATGGCTCAACAATCTTTAACTCAAGCGTTTCAGGCGGGAACCAGGAAAAATGAACAAGAAATATTCAGTGCAGAATTGTGTAAAGCTTTACTTTCTGCTAAGATTACACTTCATAAATTGCAAAATCCTGTATTTAAAATTTGTTTAGAAAAAAACTTTCGTTTCAACGTTCCGGACGAAAGCACTATGCGCAAACGTTATGTAAATGATGTATATTTGGAAACAATTGAGAACATTAAACAGATTACTAAAAATAATAACATTTATTTTATAGTCGATGAAACTACCGACTCTTGTGGAAGGTATATTGCAAATTTACTTATTGGTACTTTAAGTAATTCAGGTCCAAGTATATCTTATTTAATTGCCTGTAAACAGTTAGAGAAAACCAACAATAAAACAATTATACGGTTTGTGAACGAATCTTTAATGAATTTTTTTCTTCCGGAAATTGTGCCAACCGAAAAAATTTTGTTAATGCTCACAGATGCAGCAACCTATATGGTTAAAGCAGGTCAACAGCTCAAAGTGTTGTATCCTAATTTAATTCATGTGACCTGCTTAGCTCATGGTTTAAATAGAGTGGCAGAAGAGATTAGGAATCAGTTTCCAGACGTAAATATTTTAATTAGTAATGTTAAACAAATATTTCTAAAATCTCCATTGAGAATTCAATTGTACAGAGAAAAGTTGCCCAATGTTCCTTTACCACCAGAACCAATAATTACGCGGTGGGGTACATGGCTTAATGCTGCACTTTTTTATGCAAAATATTTAGTTCCTCTGAAGCAATTAATTATGGATTTCGACGATGCAGCTAGTCTTGCCATTAGAAAGTGCAAAGAAGTTTTAATAAAAAATTCATTAAATGCTGAATTCGGATTTATCCAGACCAATTATGAATTTGTCAGCAATATTATACTAAATTTAGAAACTCAAGGAATGCCATTAATTCAGTCTGTTGGATTAGTTGAGCAATTTGAAAAAAATATAAATGAAGTGACAGAAAATAGAGCTCAAATTATAAGTAACAAATTTAAACAAGTTATCGAAAAAAATGATGGTTATTTTTTATTATCAAAAGTTGCAAAAATATTAAATGGAGATTTTGAAAATATTGATGTCAGCCTAGATCCAAATTTAATTAGTAGCTTTAAGTATGCCCCAATAACATCTGTAGATGTAGAAAGAAGCTTTTCTAGTTATAAATACACTTTATCTGATAGAAGACATAATTTTTTAATTGAAAATATTGAAAAGCATCTAGTTACAAGTTATAATGCCAATGTTGGTAACAATAAATAACATTTGAAAGTAGATTCGATGTAGATCATAGGTAGATAAGTATAATGTAGGTATACGCATTTATGTACATATAGGTATATTTTACAAAATAAAATATTATATGTGAATAATTGTTTTCTTATGTGAAAAAAAACCTGCATATTTGCATAAAAAGGTGCATATTTCCAAACAAATAGTGCATATTTTTTAAGAATTGTGTGCATATATATGCGCATATTTCGAGCAATTTCCATGCATATAATTCCGGTCTCTATACATAGCTGTGGTGCAATAATTAGTTGATAGTAAAGAATGCGATGTACTCATTAAACTGCTATAAAGATACCAACGTTCCCGAGTTGGAAACATCCTTTATTTAGGAAATTTTTATAATATTAACCCTTTTTAATGTGTTTGCCAATATGCGGCCTTTAAAAAGGTTAAAATACTGAGACAGTATTTATGGGTAGACAGTGTATATATAGAAAATTTAACATAATTTTAAAAATATAGAATAGCAAGTTACCCGCTTTTACACTTTTACATTCATACCTATTCAATGAAGCGAAATTAATTAAATCCAAGCAGTGTAATTCCAGCAATATTTCCTTATTCAAATCTTCTATAACTAATCATAAGTATAGTGGAAACCGTATAATACTCGTACATACATATTCATATACACTCGTACATAGGTAGACTCACATTCACAACTTAGCAGAAATAAATTTTACAAATTTCTATTAAACCTAAAATAGTAATACAACCCTGCTCGACATTCATTCTCAGGATAACCAATTATTCTTGCTTAATTAGTTCCGTCTCTCTCTTGCGAAGGTATGAGGTACCCCCTGGCGATAACAGTCAACATCTTTGTCACCGCCGCGCCGATGCGCTCGCTTTTCTAAATATACGATTCGAAAGTCCTGATAATAACATATTGAATAAACAACAAAATTTAATTAGTAAACCATTTTAAGTCGTACCATAATAATAATATTTATTACCTGCTTAATTAAGATGTAAAGCTGGCGAGAACGGATTGCTCGTAACGAACGAGATACCGCAAAGGAGAAACTAACAGGAAAAAATATATTTCTCGTTGGTGGGAATTGTTAGGTACAGTGTAATCATTAGTTTAGCTATTTGAGAGTTTGCTTTGTTATAATAAAATCTATCTAGGTAACCATGGTGAAAGAATGTTACGCAAGAATTAGAAATTAATCCCGCAAAGCTTTACAATTGTGTACGACAAGATCACGTACGCATTAATAACATTTTGACGCATATACCAATGTATGGATAACAATACATGTATGTGTCCATGCTAATGTAATTCTTACAGATACACATACTACAAGAATTTTAATTATTCCATTTCCTTTCTATTGCTTTTTGTAGTCCTTAAAGGAGCGATTTATTGTTCGAAACACCTAAAAGACGTGAACATTTTTCACTAATTTTGGCATACATTTTTCTGCACTGGATGTACTATTAATGTTGTCCCTAATATATTAGACCACCACATTTTATTTTGAAAATTCTATAAAATATTCCTCAAACATTTCCCATTGCATTCGAAGAAAACATTTTTCAACGTTTCTATCTTTCTTTTGAGAACATTAACAACTTTGTTATTTTGTATAAAACGCCTGCCATGACACTAATCTTAGGCATTTTAGATCTCAACATATAGCCATCAGCCATGTCTAAAAAATTAACTGTTTATCAAAGATCCAAGCAATAACTAAATTGTATTTCAAAGAATCGATCCTACAAGCAAAAACAACGACACACTCTGCACATCATGTGGATTATTATTCCTTTATGTTTTAGTCTATAAATATCAAAAACTATCACGCAATACGTATCAAAACATAAAAGGATATTTAAAACATTATAGTAGTAGCAAATTTTATAACTGACACTTAAATCTTGCAGATTTCTTCAATAAATAAACATTGTTTGTTTTGACGGTCATGGAGTACGTATAATTTTAAGTAAAAGATATCCATTAAAATTTTAGAATATCATATATAATACTACAAAATATATACACAACAAATTATAACGACAATAAGAACTTTGTAATAAAACAGTATCTATCTTAAAGTTGACATTTTGTAATACCTACTTAAAAGAACAGTACGGCGTTCGTTTAAAAATACCTAAAATTAACCAAAAGAAGGATCAATGCTAATGAGAATATCTCAAAAGGTTCTATAACATACAAAACAGAGCTAAATATTGTGTCTGTTATCAATGAAAGATATATATATATATATATATATATATATATATATATATATAATATTTTCGTGACCTTGGTATGATATGGTAAATTCAATCAGTTGGCGATTAAAGGTCTGGCTTTACTTCAAAGTATATATATTTAAAACAACCCTACATGTTTCGGCAATGATGCCTTTATCAAGGATATAAAATATAAATCATAAATACATGATAACAGGGTCGGACTCTGTAATTAAGGGTCGGCATTGTTTCCGACCATGCATATTGCACTGTGGCATGTGTTTTAACAACGAAATAAATTTGTTCTAAATCACTTGAAAAAGACTTAATTATATACAAAAAAGTCGAAACGTCGTTATTTAAATAAATTGAATTTCAATAAAAAAGCTTATTATTCTAATATATATATATATATATATATATATATATATATATATATATATATATATATATAAATAATATTGCAGCATAATACTGCAGCGCCATCTGCCGGGCTGATTTGTGAATCTAAACCATCCAGGGCGCCACCAAACGCATAGAAAAAATTCATTCAAATCGGTCCAGCCGTTTAGGAGGAGTTCAGTGACATACACACGTACAGTAGAATTATATATATAAAGATATATATATATATATATATATATATATATATATAAAATAATAGACTTTTTATTGGTTTAGCGACCTTTTATTGAATTATGATGTTTTATTCTACGACGTTTCGACTTTTATTATTTTTCAGTCTTTTTCAAGTATCTAGAAACAAGAATTAATACAATGAGAATATGAGAATTGTGTTTGCTTTTGTGAGATTGAATTAACAATTAAATTAACAATTAAAATTAAAATTAGATTAAAGACTGAATTACCAATTAGATTAACAATTAGAGTTAAAATTTAAAATTAGATTAATAATGAGTAAGGACAATTAAAGTGATTACATCTGTATAAATGAATAGAAAAATTTGAATTAAACTACAATACAGTAAGGTAAATAGAAACAAGAATTACTACACTGAAAACGTGAGAGTTGTGTTTGCTTTTGTGAGACTGAATTAACAATTACATTGACAATTAGAATTAAAATTAGATTAAAGACTGAATTACCGATTAAATTAACAATTAAAGTTAAAATTTAAAATCAGGTTAATAATGAGTAAGGATAAATTACAGTGGTTAAATCTGTATAAATGAATGAGATGTTAAACTTTTGATGTTAAACTACATTACATGAACAATTAATGACAAAACTCACCGTTTCTTTTGGTTTTCAAAATCACGCACACACATGTTACACAGAATGCGTGATTTTGAAAACCAAAAGAAACGGTGAGTTTTGTCATTAATTGTTCATGTAATGTAGTTTAACATCAAAAGTTTAACATCTCATTCATTTGTACAGATTTAACCACTGTAATTTATCCTTACTCATTATTAACCTAATTTTAAATTTTAACTTTAATTGTTAATTTAATCGGTAATTCAGTCTTTAATCTAATTTTAATTCTAATTGTCAATGTAATTGTTAATTCAGTCTCACAAAAGCAAACACAACTCTCACGTTTTCAGTGTAGTAATTCTTGTTTCTATTTACCTTACTGTATTGTAGTTTAATTCAAATTTTTCTATTCATTTATACAGATGTAATCACTTTAATTGTCCTTACTCATTATTAATCTAATTTTAAATTTTAACTCTAATTGTTAATCTAATTGGTAATTCAGTCTTTAATCTAATTTTAATTTTAATTGTTAATTTAATTGTTAATTCAATCTCACAAAAGCAAACACAATTCTCATATTCTCATTGTATTAATTCTTGTTTCTAGATACTTGAAAAAGACTGAAAAATAATAAAAGTCGAAACGTCGTAGAATAAAACATCATAATTCAATAAAAGGTCGCTAAACCAATAAAAAGTCTATTATTTTTAATATTAAGACACGGCCAATAAAATAAATAAGAAAAATAAAATTCTTATAAACACTAAATATATATATATATATATATATATATATATATATATATATATATATATATATATTTAGTGTTAATAAGAATTAAAATTTATTTCTTATTTATTTTATTGGCCGTGCATAAATTATTACTAATAATAACGCAAAATTACAATTTCATATCTTTGTAGAAAAAATAAATCCATGTTTGTCTAGTAGATATTTTGCGAAAGCTTTTCATAGAAATAATGTCAAATTAATCGATTTATGAGACATTGTTAAACTGGCGTGAGAAAAATCATTTACACCTGTTCACTTTCCTAGTTAATAGCGTTTAAGACTTTTTTTCGGTCATCAAAAGGAATTTTTAAAGAATTGTAAAAATCCTCAGGGCATCATCGTCACCCAAACGAATCAGTTAAAGAACGAAATTCAGTCTGAAATTGCTTTGTAGTGGACCACTTGACCCTGAATGTTAACGATCCTGGTCAGGGGTAAGGCATCCGGGCGGTTTATTTCTTTTAGTGAGAGACCCCAATTTGTTAAATAGTTTTTTTTTTCTTTTCGTTTTTGAAAAACGACTACATTTATTATGATATATTGACGGTCTTTTTTAAACTAGAGAAGAAAAGAAGAGAGAGATGAAGATAGAAGGGAACTTATTATATTCCTGGGGTGATTGTAGTTTTTGACAAAAGATCGTTTTAGTACGAATTGATTTATTCAATAAGATAGGAATCCATAAACAACTCCATAAAAAACATACTAGAATGCATAGATTCAATTGAATTAAGGAAAATTTAATTGATATGTGCTATTTTTAGTATCCGATACTAAGTATGTAAATGTACAGAATAAGCAAAGTGTGCGATAAAATGTATTATTTTTCTATTTTCGAATCTACAAAAAAAAATTAACTAACTTCTTTTTATTAATATTATCTTTACGACACAAATTATTATATTTGTATAAAACAAAAATATTATTAAAAATCTGGTGTTGAGAACACAATACAAGTTCATATTTGTGAAAGTATCTTTCCAGACATGCAGACACGTTTTTCATCTTACCATAGAATCATGAGTACATGCTACTGGAGAGATACTTTCACCACAAATAACACTCTTACCACCATGCAACAGTTATTAAGATACTGCACAGAAGAACATTCAGCGCCGCTCATTGACTTACGCCCACATCCCGGATGCCAAAACAACCATCACTGTTTCTATCGCCCGTGTAAGACTTAGCCAGGAGTTTCCATTTAACGGACATCCGCATCTTGTGGAAATTGTATTAACGTACCTCCACTCTTCGTAATGCTTGCATTTGTCAATGATTGGCGCTAAATGTTCTTCAACGGGTGTTATAATGGTGAAAGTATCTCTTCAGCAGCCTGATTCTATAGTAAGATGAAACACGTGTCTGCACGTCTGGAAAGATACTTTCACACAAATATGAACTTGTATTGTGTTCTCTACACTCGATTTTTAATAATATTTTTATGTTATTATAATTTTTTTTTGTTTTATACAAAATTCGGTGAGATTTGACCTACTCAAGTATGTTTCAAATCATTTTATTTATATTTCGCTACAGTATTGTCAATAATGCGATTAAATTTTTAGAAAAAAATGTTTTGTATGGGTAGGTCTTAGATTAAATTTTGCCGAATTTACAATTTTGTCTCACTAAAAATTATAGTACATTGCATAATAATGCAACCTGCAATATGCAAATCATTGTAACAAGACACCAGGAAACTTACGAAAAATATATTTTTTACCAAAGCAAGCCGTCATGTTTGGTTTGTAAATTTTTGCGGTCGTTGTCTATTATTTCTATTTATTTCTATTATTTCGTTGACTATTATTTCTTCTCAGAAAATAAACCATGAAATCCTATTCTTTGATAACTAGCCTGATAACGTAGCCGACGTAGTGGGAACTTGCTTCCCACATAACACTAAAACCATGTTAAAACTTTAAGCCACGTTATCATATCTCTTTTCTGCTAATACCTGCAACCATCTGAAAACCCCTGGTGTTTACAAGGTGTACATCGGTGAAACAAAGTGTTTGGTAAGCACGCCTGTTGCGGTGAACGAACATTGTTCTAGCTGCGCATAACCGGAAACTAGACAACAAATTCAGATTGTGAATATTCTATGCCGCAATTCCTAAAGTTTTTTTCCACAAAATACGTCAATCCATAGAAATCCCAAGCTCTCTTAACTGTGATTATGGATATTTTCTACACAATACCCAGCAATCTCTTCTATCTAAACAACTCAACTACAACTGTGGCACTACAGTGACCCGGAACAGCGCTCATGTGACCTTGCCCAAACTCAGACTTTCAGTTTCAATGCAGCAACTTCAACAGCGGTAGCCGCACTGAAGATGTTCCTTGTAAAAGTGAACGAAACATCAGCAAAAGAAAAAGAACGCGGTTTCAGATCAAGTTGTTAGAGTTTACGGTATTTCATTATGAAAATAATAATAGTATTGTGAATAATACATAATTACAATAAATAACATATTGGATTAAAAAAAGTTTTAAGGCAAGTGAATAACTATACTAAATAGACAATAGTTTATGCAATAAACTATCGGAAGTTGTTAGGTAATATATCCTACCACGAAATAAAACACAAAAAGCAAAAAGGTTGAAGATTATTGCAAACGTTTTTTTGAGGGGGATTCTAATGGAATTATCTTGTTCCACTACTTAGAAAAAGGGAATACACTAAATGTGGAGTTTTATACCAATTTTTTGCAACAATTAAGCGACAAAATCAAAGAGAAACGGCTTCATTAGGAAAAGAAGAAAGTGCTTTTCAATCAGGATAACGCACCTACCCGAAAATCTGCGATTGCAATGACAAAAATTCATAAATTGGGATTCGAATTAGTACCTCATTCGCCCTATTCCCCAGATTTGGCTCCCAGCGATTATCATCTCTTTCCATACCTGAAAATAGTGACTCGGCGGTTAGAGTTTGTCTAATTCAGAGGTAATCGCTGCTGTAAAATAACAGTTTCGAGACATTACAGAGAAGGCATTACAAATTTGAAATATCGTTGGAATAAGTGTGTTGAGCGAGCAGGTGACCATATTGAAAAATAAAATGTTTTTTGTCAAAAAAACTTGCGTTTTCTTTATTAGGCCACGTAGTTTCCGAAACACCCTTGTATTACGCACTGCCATGTGAATAGTAGTTTCAAAATCTATGAAGATTTCAGTAGGTTGAAATCGTAGGAAATACCGTTTAAAAACTGCCGAAGTCAATATTGCTAATAACTTTGCATACGTTTCACTGCGTTTATTCTTGACATTTTTAGGTAACGGTTCTGGCAGAACTTTTTTTCTCGAATAACACATATTTTATCTGAGAAATATTCTCAGATGAATCCATTGTAGTCTTGAAAATTTTTCGGAACTATTTGCTTGTACATTACGTTTACATATCCTGCAATTAATTTCGCTAAAATTTACCGTCATCTGAGTGGTGATTATGTACAAAGTGACTTCTGATTACAAGGTCTAAAACCAAACAAAAAAAATTTAGAGGTATAATTAGATACTTTTTACTAAATAGGTCTTAGTAAGTAATATTTACTATAATTTCCTTTTAAGAATGGGGGATGTGGTACCTACTTTTTATAAGAGATTAACGGAATGTTATTAGATATCCAGGTTACAGGCCATTATCAGTATCCACTTAGTACCTGCCGGAAATTAGAGTCTCTCAGGGAGACGACTCTGAATTGCGCCTAATTTAATGACAGTCCTAGCAGTGTAAAACAAATAATTCGAGGACAGATTGACAATAATAATAATAAACTCTATTCCGTATTACATCATATATGTATGGAAAATGTCAAAAAACAGAAAATAATAGTAAAAATAGTAGAAATTAACATTTGCATTAACTGACATATAGAACAAAAGTCTACATTACATTTCAATGCAAGTCATCACACTACAATTAAAATCCATGCTCCAGAAAGTCTTGTACACAGTAAAATGCTTGTAATGTTAGTAGGCGACACAGTACTTGTTTAAATTTTGTCTTTTTTTTCAGTTTTGATATCAACTGGTAAATGATTATATATTCGAATCGCTTGTGTTAGTACACTCTTATTAGAGATTTGCTAGTTTAGGGAGGCACTATATACGCGTTTCTAACACCTCTAGTGTCATACTGATGAATGAGTTCTTTGCTTGCAAATAAGTCATAGTTTGTAAATATGCTTTCTACACTTTGCGATGCTATTTTATTCGAATTTTTCATAGAAAAAATTCGTCCTTAAGTAGGAACCGAACCCACGAGCTCTGGCTTGCCCGACCATTGCTCTACCACTAAGCTGTTAAAGGCGTGAATTATAAACTTTTATGGGGAAACAGATTAATATATCTTGTCCGTAGTACGGCAGTTGTACAAATTTATTGCATTTTCGCGAAGTAATGTAATTGTAAATATGCCTTCTACACTTTACGACGAATTTTATTCGAATTTTTCATAGAAAAATTTGTAAGTCATAGATTGCTTTTACGAATAAACGCGCACTCAAGTATATAAAGACATGGCAAGGTAAGTATGTCGTCCCTTGTAATTACCGGTCTACAAATGTCTCTTTGTCTTAGGTCAAAAATTCCCCGAGACGTACCCCAAAGATTATGTTCAATTGCAAACGCAAATGAACATAAGTATAGTAGGCATCCAGTGCAGTGGCTCTATCTACAGAGGAAGCTATAGTGCGCAATGTATAGGCAAATGCAGACGTACTTGAAACTAAATGTTCGACATGTGCCTTCCAATTTAGTTGGCTATCAACATATACTCCCAGAAATTTACATTAATTAAATTTAATTAATGAAATTTAGATTAATTAATTAAATTTAAATATATAATGTCTTCAACAACGCCACTGTGTGAATAGTGGCGATAGAAACAAGTTCCAACATCATTCTAACTCTAATTTGATACGGTTACCACAAAGAGATTTAGTTTCTGAAGCCAGCCATTTCATTTTTGCATAAAAAGTTACTTTGCCAATAATTTTACCATTAACTTTCGTAGATTTAGGAAAAACTTTATTCCGTTTGCACTGCTTCAAAAAATTGATATCAGCTGTTATACTCCCGTTAGCAGGGAAGTCATGGTGATCCAAATTGGTGCAGACTGGGGTTTGAAATCTGAAACAAACAGAAACATGAAACATCCGTAACCACAATATATCTCGATAAACTCTATATACGTATTTCGGTCTTTGGACGTTACGTTTAACACAATTTTTTTTCGATTATTCTACAGAAGATGGCAACTTAGTTGGCAAAATACATATATAGAGTTTGTTTTGTCATAAAACGAAACTTGATATATTGGTATATGTTAGATATAAGTAACCCAAGGATAAAAAATTAAACTTAAACATTTCCAATTTTAGAAATATTTAACGAGCATTTTAAAGTTTAAACCACTTTATAACATAATTTTATTAGCATATTCAAGTTGTAAAACTTTCTTTAGATTCTAAGAATCCTTTACATTTGCAAATCTATTTATTACCAATTTTATAATTTAGACCGCTTCTTTTATTGCCGAGGGTCATTAGTGAACGCATTCAAGAGACGATATTTAATCTGACTATCTTTTGTTAAGCTCTAAATATGTATAAAAATCCATTACTGAACAATGGAATTTATGCAGAACTATATACTTAGATTTACACCACCTACTAATACTTAGTTAGTAATAATATTTTATTTATTTATTTAATAGTAAGATCTTTAAGACCCCATCGGGCAAATTGTTGCCCATAAGTACCACTTCCACGAATTAATAACACAAGAAAATTCTCCGTTATGAAATAAAACAATACAATGTTCAACGAATACGAACGTTTTAATTATGTAATAGTTAGGGGTAGGGGTATATTTTTACCTACTTGTAAGATAGTACAAAACAGAATAGTATCAACCCAACAACTCTACAAAAGAGAACAGCATTATCTGAACATCAAGATAAACAGTCTTTCCATAACATTCATATCAAACAGTATCATATTAACAACAAGAGACATACAGTCTCATATAACAGTAAACAATTTAAAGTTTACATTAGGTGCTACGTTTGCGAGATTTATCTTATTAAAATATCTTGATTAACAATCTTAATAAGTTAAGTGTTTTTTGTTAAATAAATAAAATATTCAGAAAACACATCAAATTTCAATACAACTGCCACCAACCCAAATAAATAACCAGCTTATAAATTTATACATGGTCCTTCACGAGACGAATACAGTTTGGTTCTTCGAGCGCCGGATCTTCTTCTTCCTCTTCTTCTTCTCTGTTTTGGGGTGGACGCCACCACGTCCAGGCACTTGAGCTCACTGCTCTTTGTACAATCCCCAATAGATCTCTCAATTCCACTCTGTTAGTCTTGTGTCCTCGATAAAAGCCACTATCCTCCTCAGGGGAAGTTTGAGTACACTCGAAGGATCCAATAGATCTATCCCGAAATATTTCTGTCTGAGTTCCTTCAGTTCCTCACACGTGCATATTACATGAAGGCTAGTATTCTCCTGATTTTCACATCTCCTACACCAGGGCTCGCTAACCAAGCCCATGGTGTACAAATGCTTCCTTAAAGGACAATGTCCGGTTATTAACCCGGTAATTATTTTAATTTCTTTTTTGCTACTACGAATTAGGTTGGCTGAAAACTTCCCGTCCAGCCCCCTTAGTAGTGTTTTGGTATGGAGTTGACCTTCCGTTAACCTCCATTTATTTTTATGTTCTTTTTCTAGCCATAACCAGATCTCCCTTTTAGCGGAATCCTTAGTGATTCCACATACAGGTTCTGGTCCTCTGAAGTTCCTATTAGTACCTTCTTTGGCCAGTTTGTCGGTTTGATCTCATTGCCTTTAATTCCCTCATGTCCTGGCACCCATATCAGCGACACTGTATTGTCTTGTACCAGGTTATTGAGGACCTGTTTACAATATTTCACCAGCTGAGACCTGGTAGATGGGTTCATAATGGCTTTAATAGCCGCCTGACTATCAGTCATTATGCTAATTTTTTTGCTTGCGCAGCCGGCTTCCCGAATTTCATCGGCGCAGGCTGCGACTGCTAACAATTCGGCCTGGAAATCCGTAGGATGTTTCCCCAGACATATCGATATCTTCCATCCAGGGCACATTCCGTATATGCCTGCACCTGCCCCCTGACTAGATTGTGATCCATCAGTGTACCAGTTGCCGGCACCACAATCAATCGAGCGACTTTTTGCCTGTTCCCTGGTCGGTATAAGTATGTTCAGCTTAGCTGTAAGCATAATTTCAGGTGCCATACTGTCCACCGGCATTTGAAATATCGGCTCTTCCAGTATAGTTCCTGTGATATCTGTATGGCTCCCTACAACCTTATTAGGACACCATACGTCATTGGCCTTCAGCCTCAGTATCGCAGCCATTGCCGAGAGCCGGATATATAATATACATTTGGCCCTTCGAAATCAGAGCTACAGACTCTGTAGTTCTGATTGCTTTATGTTGCGGTTTGGAATTTTTATTGTTTCTTTTTGTTTAGGTATATATTTAATTAATATATCCTTTTCTTTATTAAATTGCAAGTATTTACGTTGCTTGGTAAACTACATTGATTTTGAAAAACTGTGTAAGATAAATTTATTTTTATATTGTTCCTGTATTTTTATGTTTGTTATTCCATTTTTATTTCAATAATTATAATACAATAGAATTGACTTCTTTGTGGACATTGTTAACAAATAATTATCAAAAGAACTCCACCGGATCTTCCTCATATATTTCATAAATTTACCCGTCTAATTTTAGAACAGTCTGTGTAACAATTATTAAATGTATTCAGACTGCCTTCAATTTCTAAGTAAAACAATAGTTAATAAAATGTATCGCATTGCCTTCTCGAATAAGATGAGTTAAAGAATTTAATTAATTTCACAATCAGTGGTATGAAACCAAATATATTCATATGCTCATAAATAAAACACGCCCACGCGCGAATTTTCACCGCACCGTAACAACATCAATTTCTTCCATATAATAGAAAGATCCCACGAACCATAAGAACATCTTTATCAATAATAATGATGGTTTTAAGAAGGCATTTAGTTGCGCTGTGTTACTAAATTAAATCTCAGTATCGACGGACTGCAACATTCAAAAAAGAAGTCGTGGAAAAAAATACAAATATCATGTTCACAGTTAATAATAGGCATAGCTGTGGACAGAAACATATACTCGATTCCTGATGGGGGGTCGGAGCCCTCTACGGGGGTTGCGAGGGGGCCGTGTGCGGGTTTTTGTAACAAAGTTGTCCAGTCGTCGGTATCATTTACAATCAAACAGCAGGAAGAATTGAGGTCTCGAATTCGGTTCGACTAAGTGCATCTTTCGATGCAAATATTCAATATACGTTATGGAATATTAATATGTTCTCATTTATAAATTATGAGATAAATTATTTAGCACACTTCGTGTAAATAAAATGATGCATATGTAAGTGCAGAAATTTTGGCTACCGCTGGTGGATATTTATGAATAATGCTTATGAATTGATTGCCTGCTCTCTAAAATTAATAGAACACATAAAAATACATTTCGATAGAAATCTCTATCATAATAATTAATATAATATAAATAACTCGATATTTTCCCATCCAGCTTTTTTTTTGGTGTAAATATAAAAAATGGGCTTGAATATTACCAATAATGGTCATATCAATTATTAATTCCATATTCTTTACCAATGATAATGACTAAGATAGTTTGACTATGTTCATTTACCATTTAAGACAATTTCCTAGCCGTATATATCATATTTCAGTGAAACCTTAGACAAATAAATATTAAAATATCAAATAAGTTAATATCACGACACTCTTTTAATTTAGCATTTAGTAATATCCATAAAAATTCTTCTTTTCATTTTTCATAATAACATTAATCAATAATTACGTGATTTAGAAGGTATTTATCTAATTAATATTAAAATATTGTCTTGACATTTATTTTGACAGTACTGTACATTTTAAAATAGTCACTGCGGGAAATCACTTATTGTGACACCCATAACTAATTATTTCATTATTGATAGGTCAAAAATATATATAAGCTGTGTTCATTTGAAAAGTCAATCTAGGTTACTTTGAAATTTTGATAGAATAAGACGCAAATATATTAGTATGTGTTTGTTGTTCCGTAAACGTAAATCCAAATGACATTTGATAATGCCAATCACAAAAAATGTTGCAGAATATCATCAGAAATTTTGAACGGAGGATTTTAAAGTCCATTGATCTTGAAGCACAATATTTTCAACATTTGTTATAGTTTTCAATAAATACCTATTATTTGTTATTTATTTGTATGTATGTATGAAACTGTCAAAATATACGATTTCGTAGGTTAAGTAGTAAATTTTAATTTACGACATACTTCAAAATGTTCTCAGTAAATCACATGCTACTAGATTGACTTTTCAAATGAACACTTGTTATATCGAAATTAATATTAAAATATATCCAAGTGATTTAAGTAGTTAATTTATTCCTATCAAGAAAATTAAATCAATAACTATTTTTGGAGTTTTAATATGCAAAAACCAAGGCGTTGAAATCAAAGGCTTTATTTTAGCATTTTTTACACGAAAGTGTCCCTAAAAATGGTCTCCGCATGAAAATGATTGAGATCACTGTAAATGCTTACTTGAATTTAACGTCAGTTAGTGTTTAAATATTTATTCTTCCCATATAAATAAAAATTCTGAACTAGCGAGCCTCTTGGAGGTTAGAAATCAATTTAGCCACTTCCTGGAGCCTACTGCCCAGCTGACCCTGCCTAGAGTCCTGAATCTCGACAAAAAAAACATCCTCATCCTTTAGTACAACATTCCAGGTTACAAGTCCATTCATTTTTCATGTATTTAAAATTTTTAGTATGTAATAAAAATATCCTAAATAGTAACATTTGTAACTATAAAATCTCACACACCACATCATTTAGAGATATTTTAACTAGAGAATAACATAAATCAAACTTTGTTATACTCGTAGTAACGTACCTAGGAATTTACACGATTTTACTGATTATTAATGTTTTCGTAGTATTAAGTACTATTTGTTACGAAGGATAATGAAGCCATTTATGGATATCACTGATGCTATCGAAATAACATATGTGCAATTACAGTTTTCTATTCCTATTTACACATATCGAATAAACGATAACATTTTAGAACTACAAATACCTTTGTCTTCTTTACTCATGATTTAAAATTAATAGTAATATTTATATATATATAAATTTAATTTAAATTCGGGTAAGCGGTCTGTCGATAATTCCGTTTCAATTATATATATATATATATATATATATATATATATATATATATATATATATACATATATACATGTTAATTCTTGCCGATACATACGAGTGACTTTGTTTCAAACATTAAATACAGAAATATTAAACTATTCACCGAATTTTACAGACGAACCTGGTATATATAATCTGCCAAAATTCAGAAATATACCGGGTGTCTCAGTTATATTGTTCCAATGGCGTGCCTCCGTTATCTAATGAAATAAAAATTTTAAATTTGGGGCATCTAATATACACCTAATTTTCTTTAAATTGAGCCTAACATTCATATTCTTTCACTTCCGATTTAACCGGAAACGACCCTAACCTTTTTATTTTAAATAGCACCCTGTATGCAAAACATAAAGGCGCATATGTCTGTCAGGATACCGCTCTCTGTGAACACGGAAGGCATCACATCACTCTTGTTTTTTCTACATTCCCCATAAATGAGGATTATACGCATTTTTTCCTCATTTGTAAAATCGTCATTATTCATTTTAAATACAACCTTGTTCGAAGAAACTTTGAAAAAAATTTTAATAACACTTTATGAACCAGCAAAGTTAGCAAACAAATAATGTCAGATTTTAATGTCAGTGTTGGTTTGTAATATACTGCTCAACAAACTCAATACTGCAATATTTTTTATTTAAAAGAGAGACATAATTATCAACTTTGGAATATCAAATTTTCAACATTAGTTAACAAGATTTTAATAACAAATATGCTCTACTTTAACAATTTTCTTGTACAATCATAAGCAATTAAGAATACTACCAAAATCAAATGTATTTTATTACTTAAAATTATTAAAAATTATGTTTAGACCTGAATATTCAGATTTAATATAGTGTGTGCCCTCCGTTAGCATTAATTACAGCTTGGCATCGTCGAGGCATGTCTTATGGTAAATTTTGCCATTCTTCTACAAGAATTTTGGCTAACTCCTAAAGAGTATGATGTGCAACAGGGCGCTTTCCGATATTCCAATCAAGTGAATCCCAAACATGTCCGATAGGATTCAAGACTGGATTCATGGCCGGCCACTCCATCAGTTGGATTTCTTGTTCTCGAAGAAAATTAGTCGTAAAATTTGCTGAGTGGATTTCGTGTGATTTCGGCAGTTATCTTACTGGAAGACAAAACCATCACCAAAATTATTGACATTATTAAATGGCACAACATGCTGTTGAAAGATCATTCTAACATAATTCTATGCATCGAGACGTTGAGAAACAACAACCAAGTCGGTACGGCTGGTTATCCATGCTGATTCCACCTCAAATCATAACTGATCCTGATCCAAATTGATCCACTTCCTGTATACACTCTGCAGTGTATCTCTCTCCATGACGTCTGTGTACACAATCATCGCAATAAGTTAAAGTAAACCGGGATTCATTACTAAAAAGCATAGACCACCAGTGTCGAAGTTACCCTTCCATATGTTTGCGAGCAAAGTTTAGGCGCATCCGTGTGTGATCCCTGGTCAAGCGAGGAACTCGCACTTGCCTCCGAGAAGTCAAATTTGCTTGTTTAAGCCTTCTTCTAACCGTTTGATCAGAGATTGTTATACCGGTAACATTTCGAAGTAGGTTTTGTAAGTCACAAGTGGTGGAAGTTCGACGACGACGACAAGAATTGATGATGGAACGGTCATCCCGACGCCTAGTTTTTCTTCTATGTCCTTGTCCAGTACTCCTAGAGTATTTGCCCGTTTCTTGATTTCTTGATACCTATGCCATGCTCTGCAGATAATCGATAAACTGGTTTGTAGTTAATACGCGACATATCGTATAAATCGACTATCTTCAAGTAAAGCAACCTTCCTCGCTACTTCGATTTCACTTACATAAGACATTATAATTTTAGAAGTAAATTGACACTCAAAATTGACGTTTAAAATGTCAAAAAACTAACTTAAAAAGGTTAGATTGTTTGCTTAAGGAACAAAAACCATTTTGTTTTGGGTAGTATTTTACATTTGAACATCTAAGGAGAAAAAAAAATGATCAAAGTAATTTTCTTTTGTGCTTAGCTAAAACATTTCAGACAATAATGAAAAACATGAAAAAAAATTCGCTTTCTACTAACAGAAAAGTTACAGGCGTTCAAAACAGTGTTCCGCTAATTTTGTTGAGCGGTGTACAATTCCATCTCAAGAAGACAGTGTGTCTCGAAACAATTGTATTGATGTTTAGCCAATAAAGTGGAAATTAAGTGAAACTGCTTTTTCTATTTTATTTTATCAACAGCAATAATTTCCAAAAAGTAAAGGCTACTTCGATTCAAAACAAAATTATAAAAATTTAAAGGCGACTACTTCAAAAAACAGTAAAGCCACGATTAACTTATGCTTTTTCATACGGTACAATATCTACAATTATACTTCTATGCATTATAATTAAGAAAAATCTACTAATTCTTGTTATAACCAAATGACTTTCTTATTCCTTCGTTCCATCTTTGTTCTCTGAAATCCACTCACTTAACAAAAATTCTCACATATGGACTTCAACTATGTGTTTTACTTTACATTGGATTGTCAACCTATCCTCTTGATTGGTGACCAGGTGTAGCAATCTTCTAGATAACAAGAGGATAATAGTAATTTCCTTGTCGCGCTGCCATAAAAAACTTTATTCCTGCGTAAACGATTTCGACGTGTGATGTTTAGCTTCAACGTAACTTTTAAATGCTATTCCACAAAAGGAAGTTTCACTTTTCTACATAATCACCTTTCAAGTCTATACACTTAGACTGAAAATATACCAACTTTTTATACCTTCCTTAAAGTAAAATCTTTGAAATTAAAAATTAGCCTCTGATTCAACCATTTCGTTCTGTAATACAGAAAAATTACAGCGGGGTAGATATCGGACATATGGGGCGACATATATTAATTCAACCAATTTGGTCGTTACAATTGTAGACGAATAAGCTTGCATGGTTGTTTCTTCTTTACATAAGTTTTGAAATGGTCCAGTAAATTAGCTATAATAATACGATCCTGTCATCCTTCTTTTCTTTTCCAAAAAATCTATGTAGACAATGTAGTGCTAATCCCAAAACCCAGACAAATACCTACAGCCTTCCCAGCAGATGGCATCTCTTTTAAGACGGGGAGAAATAGACGGATCCATGTTATATAAAAAACTTATTTAAAGTGTGCTCGCACTTATTCGAATATTTCATTATAACTGTTAGGCGATTTTGTATTTGGTCATATTTCATACCTAAATATTCGTGCGAGGCAATGAATACACGTTCACTAGCAATATTTACAACCCGACCTTCACACACCTTCACTCGGCTATGTTTCAACACCATATTATGGACTTTGTTAAACATTTCCTCAGTAATCACTATAAAGCTGAGCGCGTCGCGTCATCCATGCTCATATAATCAGAACAAAACACAGCGTATCAATTTAGAACAATTCCATCCGAAGTGGTAGAATCCAAGAAACATTAGTAATCTGTCAGAAAATAACTATTAATTGTTAAGTTACCTAGCAACAGTACCTATCAAAAGCATTTGTCAAAATGTCATGAAATTTAATAACGGGTGTTCAGAAACATTCGAAGTCAAAGTAGTCCTTGAAAATATGAAGTCATGTCTGAGATAGATTGATTTTTGACAGACAACAGTTGACATTTAATAATTATTACAAATCAGATACTTAAGTAAAGATATACGATTTTTTGTTCAGAGCCCACTTGACTTCGAATGTTTCTGAACACCCGTTACTATTATATTTTTGAAATTTAGTGTTTTAAAAGTTTATATAATAATTAATTACTAACCGATCGTGAGTAAAATAGTATACAAACCTCGGCGGAAAGATTCATTCCCGTCTCGAGACAACTTTCTAATCTCTCGACGGTAATGAACCACTTTCCGCGTCGGTATGTAATATACTATTTATGCTTTAGGTATAATACACAGAGATTATGCTGATATATATTTTTTATTTTAGGAGAGAAAACTATTTTCAAATTTTCAATAGGTCTTTTTAGTCCGAAATATCCCTCCTTCCTCAGTCTCACTAAATGCCCTTGACAGGTAATAAACCTTTTTTTTCTTATTGTATATCGTGTGATTGCTAATTTATAGAGCTTACCTTGTCTCTAATTAATTGTATTGGATTCTTTATTAATCGTCCTCTACGTATGTCTGAAAATGCCATTACATATCTATGAGAAAATAAGCATACGTAATGTATACTGACTCTATTAGGTAGCCCTAAGAAAGATATTTTATTGTAAATTAAATAGGTAAGGTATTAAGTTAAGAGTTTAATTCAGTTGTTCCTTTCTTACATATACATTTTTAAGTACAATATATTAACATTAAAACTATGTACACAGCGCACGTATCAAGACTAATTACTAGTCTATTACAAAATATGGATACCTGTAAGTATTATACTCACATTGTAAATTCAACGTGCGTATCAGTTAAATGCATTAGTCTATCAACGTGTCTAGTAAATACCAATAGACGTTTGACAGTTTTAAAATAGAATGGACAATAAATACCTAATAGGTAAAATTGGAATTTTTTCCGAAGCAATAAACCCGGTTCCAATTGCTTATGGACACAAACATGTTCGCAGTTCAGATATTTTATTAATTTTCTAATGATCTTAGTTGATATTCCCATTAAACCATAAGAGAACAACATTAAAATACTTTCGTTTGGTAAATGATGTCTATGATATTAATACTAAATAATGTATTATATTTATCGATGATAATTCTACGAGTATGTCAGAAATATTTTTAGAATTACGAAACAGACAATATTTTTTATAATAATTTCCTGTTAATATTTATAATAATCTTATGTTAGCATGTTATTAAATTACCTTATTTTTAATGCCTAGAATAGGAATTTTTATGAAAACACATAAAAACCCCCAACTATGGAGAAGAAAGTACAAGTATTAAAGATAAGTTATTGATCATATATATAAATAAACTGATATGAATAAACAATGCTTTACGAGTAAAAAAATATGTAATAGGTAGAAAATTTTAAATTATGTTAACGTAAAAATGATAAATTACTGATAATAATGTAATACATCAGCTAAAGTTTAAATTTAGAACGTAAACGACATTTTCAATAACGTTTAAAAAAATTGCGTATGAATGGTAGAGTTGATAAACTGTAGGTAAAACATAGATATCAATAATTGAGAAAAAAATTAAAAGCGAACGTGGAATACCCATAGTTGGTAATACATATCTACAATAATATTGACATATTGCTATGGATAGTGGTTTGTTGAATTATAGCGCCACCATCCACAACTAGTTTACCCAACTAGGTTACTCAGCCGATTGATTTCCAAAAATTGAGACTTCTTACTTCTCGGGTTCCAATCGGAAAAACGTGGAACTGCAATGTTATTTGGACGCCAGTGAAATATTCACACAAGTTTTTATATTATATAAGTTACTTATATCAATTAATTAATTAGTAGTAATGGTATATGAAATGAAACAAGCACAAGATAAAATTTAAATGAATATTTAATACAAAAAAAATCAGAAAAGAAAAAAAATCTATCTTTATAAAGTATAAACATTGTGTATTTTACAATAATACAACGAGGTGAAAATATCCACTGTATATTTGACCGCTAAGTGGATTAAAAAACTTCCTCTTAATTCCGAACAAACTTATCTAAAATAATAAAGTTTGTTTTTAATTTCTCCCCAGAGAACCACACTGTATAATCAAATATATTGATACACGATCAAAATTTTTACACATGCGCAAAACTAACATGTACAAAAAACAGCCTTGAATCCCGTCGAATAAATTTTCAGTTATATTTTTTTTAACATAGAAATTAAAAAATACTCTTTATCATTTATTTCTACTAATTAAGACTCTTAACTAATTATTTTAATACAATTGAAATACACTTTAAAAAGCTTTTCTAATTAAGACGTCTTATGAATATAATTCTACTTACATAAAAAAAATTTATTGGAGACACGTTTACGACAAAACGTTGTTTAATCAAATACTATATCAAAATTACGAGAATAACAGTCTCGTAGAATTATCGGGAATTAAATATGAAATACCATCAGCTATGGTCACACTTAAAAAAACAACCCGAACTAATTAAATTATATATATTTCAATCAACACAACGTTCTCGTGTTAAAGCAAATGTTGGTCTCCACCTCAATATCTCTCTATCGCTTTCACATCAAGTCGACCTCCAAAAATCAAGTTTTTATCTCACACATGAAATAACATTTTCAATATACAAAGATGTTCAAAATTTATGTACATTTTTAAATATTCAAATATGTATATCGCATAATTAAAGTATTTTTCTTTTATGAAAAATCCATAGCAATATATAATATAATATATAATATAAAAAGGATATTAACCAATAAATTTGTTAATAAAATAATGCCTGAGCAAAAAAAAAGTTTCTCAGAGTATGCCATCAATAAAATCACTTGTGCCTTAATTTGATTCAACTTACAGTTATTTGTCATTTTGCTGAATTTAATAATAGTTCAAACTAAATAATCTATTTTAAAAATATATTTGTCACTTTAATTATACTATCAGCAGACGTAGTATTTCTCATAACAAAATAAACAATAAACATTTTCAAAGCTAAATATAATTTATTATGTTGAACAAAAAAATATAGAATGACAAAATGATAATAGAATGTGTTATATGGCCACATATCTGGGCATCTCTGCAGACAGTAATTCTTTTTTAAGCAAACTAAGAATGTTTTGAAGAATTTCTGATGTATTATGGATTTCTTCAATCTTGTTGGCGATCCTTTGTTTTAAGTCGTCAACAACGGGTGTTTCAAAAATCAAATTCCTTAAATGCGACCATAAAAAAGTGTCATGGTGTTAAGTCATAAGATCGTAGTGGCCAGATAGTATTTGTATTCAGGCCAACGATGCGATCTCCAAACAATTTCTGCATGAAAGTAATGTTTGCATTGGTAATATGCATCTTTTTGAATATATATATATATATATATATATATATATATATATATATATGTTGTAACTGGATTCCGGGTTTTCTTCCGCGTTTCCATTGTTTGGTCTTTGTAAAGACCGGTGCTGGTTTCTGGACCAGCAAACCAGAAACCAGCACCGGTCTTTACAAAGACCAAACAATGGAAACGCGGAAGAAAACCCGGAATCCAGTTACAACACATACTACTACCCGCGGAAACCTGAAAGAAAACATATATATATATATATATATATATATATATATATATATATATAATTCATCATCGTGTAACATATTAACAAATGGAGCTAAAATTTCTAACTGGTACCGTTCAGCATTTATTGTTCCTAAAAAGTTTAAAAAATTACATTATAATACCAACATAGTGGTCAAAAAATCGAAATCAAATGTTTTTAAAAACTAAAATATAGGTCCAATAATCCTTCTCTGGCTGATAACTGCCCAAACTCCAATTTGTAGCGAATGTAATGAAGTCTCTACGAAAAAGTGTGGATTATCTATACTCCACATTCTCATATTTTCAGAATTGATATATCCAGAGTGATCGAACCACGAATGGTCTGTAAACATAACTTTAGACAATGCTTCATCGTTGTTATTGAATCGTTGAATAAATCGTTGGCAAAATTCATGTCTTCGTGGCCTATTAATAGGAATTCTCTCATGTATTACTTGCATATGGTAAGGATGCAAATGTAGATCATTTTTAAGGATCTGTCGACAGGTACCATAAGAAAGATTTAATTCTTGCTGTAGATGTCGTACAGAAGTTTGTGGATGTTCTTCGACTACATGCACTACCGCTTCGACAGTAATATCGTTTTTGAATATTGATCTACCACTTCCCATTTTACGAATAATACTTTTTTATTTTTCTGAATAAATTCACAAAACGATGAATGGAAACACAGAAATGGTCATATGAAACAGCGTCATTTACAAATTCCTTTAACAAATCTTCGTAAGAATAAGTCTATTCACCATCGATTTTTCTGCGATTTCTTAAATAAATCTCAACCATGCGTCTCCTTTGCTCCCCATTAAATACCTAAGCCATTGTTTAATGATAAATTTGTAAGAGTAATCGTAGATATTCGCAATGTGACAGATGCCGTTTCATAAACTAGGTATGAATTATACTCCGACATAACTGACATAGTTATCTTTCTCGTTCATAGTATACTTGAAATTTTTTTTTGTCGCTCGCATATTATATTCCAGTTTCTGAAAAAATAAATTTCTAGGGTGTCACAATTAGAGAGCGGACTGAAGCGATTGAATGAACAATTGCCCCGAAAACAGCCCCACTATTATCTTGCTCGATTGCATCTTCGAGCAGGTGTTGTTATTTTCGTCGTTATTGTATCTATTCATTCTTAAATTCTATTTTAATTCTATTTTACAGTGGCGTGTAAGACTGAATATAGATTTATATATTATTTTGTTAGACTTCGTTCTAATAATCACTTAAAAAATATATATCTGCTAATTTCCAAAGTGTATTGACGTGTTTACATGCTATTATACATGCATATTACATATATGTATTTATTGTTCTTAAGATAGTATATTTTCTATTCTCTTCTTTAAGGGATTGTTTCTGGTTTCGTTTCCTTCAATGTTATCTAGCTACAACTTTTAATATTTCAAAAAATCCGTTTTATTTTGTTATATTGTATATTTATTCTATAATTTTTTATAAATATTAAGTTTAATTTGCTACCTTATTTTTGGAGTAGCTTTTGTTTCTTCTTTTTAGTCCATTTCTTTGTGTTCTTAGTATTTCTCTTTAATTTCATTAGCTAGAAGCAGCATTTCTCTGTTCGCAACACTTGGTTGAATTAAAAAGTTTTCGTCTTCAAGATGATGATACGCAAAGCATTTGTAATTGTAAACACTTGATACAATTTGAAAATTTACAAAACCAGCTAAACTTTATGAAAGCTAATTTCCAGTGTCTTACAGATACCATGACTTACATGCAAAATCAAGATATTAACCTACAAAAGGCTATAATTACCTCAGAAACCGTTATCGATCGTATGAAAAGTATGCCTTGTGAATTTGGAAACAAGCTGAGACAAAAAGTTAATGTTGTATTTAGCAGAAATCCAGATTTGATTGTATTATATCAATTCTGAACAGAACCGATTGAAAAATCTATACATTCAAAGTATGGGTGCACTTTTGCAACATTTTAATCACGCACCCATCGCCAGTTGTGATGTGGAATGGACATTTTCTATTTTTAAAGACGTTTTAACATCTAAAAGAATTAATTTAACACAGGAACACCTTGAGTAAATTTTAGTTGTTAATAGTAATGTTTTACACTTGCAATGTTTCACAGAAAATACATAGTTTTGAGTTTTGTTTTTTGTAAATTATTTTTATTCAAAATTCGATACGCAATTCGCTTGTCAGCATTACTTTTGTTTCAGCAGTAGTTGTTGGCGGTTACCAAACCGTTTATTACATGTATTGACAGATACATATTAACTGCATATGTAGAAATGTGCCACGTATCAAATTGTTCGAATGTCACGGATCGCTTACAGAAACAAACCTATTGCGAATACAAGGCAGACGCCTATGAGCTATCAATCATCAATCGCTCGAATCCGCTCTCTGGTAATAATATTTAAACAATATGAGAGAATTTCTAGAATTTAATATAAAAAAGCATATTAGGATAATATTAAACAATGACGATATATAAATTATGACGTTTAAAAAATGTTAACAGATATTATAGAAAATGCGTATTTAAAATGAAAATAGTGCATCTGTATGTAGTGGTACAATTTAGTATCTAGTTGTTTTAGTTTAATCAATGTAATTAAAGAGGAATATTTAGAAAGATATATGTTAAAATGATTAAATTCTGTTAATACCTAAAAGTTAAGAATAAGCAGTAGGAAAAACAAAATAGAGATTATTACTATTTTAGCAATGACAAAAATTAAGCTATAATTTAACAATCATAAAGAATACATGTTTATTTCAAGTGCTAAAAAATCCTTTAAAATCTAAACATTTATAGATGATAAAATAAATAATTCAGTTTCAGATATTTCTATTTAAGGCATGTCGAGGTTATATACCATAAATATTGATATATAAAAAATATTTACATCAAGTAATACAAAATAGGTAATATTAAGAATAATATAATGAACATTAATACATATATAATATAATATAATAATATACAAAAAAGGGATATTTATCAATACGTTGCACGTATTACGCAGTTGTTATATAATGAAACAGATATGCAAAATACATATCCGTAACTGTAAACATGGACATGACGTTAGTTTCATTATATATAATAATGTAGATAAATGTGAACCTATGGATATAATTAAAAATTGAAGAAAATATAATCACAGAAATAAATGTAAGAAATAAAAAAGGACTTAAACCATATGAAAAGAACTTTTGGATATAAATCATGCCAACCATTATTTGAAAGTGAAATTATAGATATTTATGAAGTAAATGCAGATGGACAAAAATTACAAAAATAAGTGAAATATAAAACAGGTTTTTATAAAGAAAATATTATTAAATGTAAGTTATTAAATTTGATTTAGTAAAATTAATATGAAATAGTAATTGTTAAAAACAAAATGTTTAAAATTTGTATATTTAAAATTGCGGATTATGTTTTTTTTATAATAAATAATATAATTACATTTAAAATGAATAACAATAATTTTCTTTCACGTCTATATATATTTTTTAAATAATTGAAAAGAAAATGCACAAGTTTTAAAGATAATAACTTGATTTAAAGAATAACGTAAATAATTAAGTTTATATTAAATATGATTAAATAAAGCAAGTATATTAAGAATAATTTTTTAAAAAAATCTGCCACATTTTTAGTGTCAACCATGAAATTGATTATTAATTTCCTTATCATCTACATAAAAACTATGATATTTGTATTTATAATATTTTTGGCGCTATCAACTAAACTTTGGACTAATCCAATTTGTAACAATATATACCATACCTTCAATTAAATTTTTATTTGAGTGGCCTGTGATTTTGCTATAAAATTAACCATATTCTTGGAGTAAAACTTTGACTTTAAAATTAATTCATTGAAATTTATATTTTCTTCAAAATAAGAACATTTTTAATAATATAAAATATATTATTAAAGATCAGGTGTGGAAAATAAAATGCAAGTACATATTTGTGTAAAAATTGGTATCCAAACATGCAGAGAGTGTTTTAACCTTCTATGAACTCAACAGTGTATGATGCTGGGATCGATAAATATCAAAAAATGTTACAAAAGTCGTGTTGTAATTCTAGCATGTTAATAAATATTCTACTCAAAAATACTAATTATAATGAATTAATTAAAATCTGTAAGTTCCCATCGTCGACGGAAACTGAATACTAGACGAATAATAGACTGTCGATTGTATCAGTCTGAGTCCTAACTTGCACAACTTAAATCTTTTTAGTGTAGTGTTTAGTATTTTATTGATTTTGTTTTCCTTCTCATATTTTACATTATTTAAATATTTTTTTTTTGGTCACACTTCACGTCGATTTCATTTATAAATTCTATTTCGTTGTTATATCACAATTTTTTGAAATTGAAAATCCCCGGTCATAGTTATTTAAATTTAAATTTTTAGAAAATGTTTTTCTTCAATAATTTTGAATTAAAACTCGTTGTGAAACTTTTTCGTTGGAGACTGTCGCCAAGTAAAAATTTGAAAAAGCTACGAAACCTCTTATCAGATTATTTTATACATAATATTATAAAAGACTTAAATAAATTAATTCGAAAAAAAAAATTAAATAATAAAAATACCTAAGGGGAAATATTTCAAAATTAAATAAACGCAATCCACCGATTGCGTCATCTAGGTTTGAACGGCCAAAGCTACATTAAAGCGCATGAACTTCAGAAATTACTAAACATGGATAGCGATAACTGTTTGTATTAATACTAAATATTTGATAAAAGAGCACTAGATGTCACCATCTACTGCCTTCTCTTGATGTCGTTGTTAAAAATGTATTTTTATTAATTCATTTTCTTATTCAATATAAACCTAGAATAAATAAATATATGTATTACATTTTGAAATAAAATATTAACGAATATTAATCACATTTCGATTTCTTATTCATACCATTCTTTTTAATTGCGTTTTTGTTAATCAATTTGGTTTGATAATATTTATTTATTATTTATGCTTTTCTTTATGTAATTTAAACTACCTTTATTTCATGATTTAGAATATGTACAACATTGATTAATTTAATCAGCTAAATAAATTTTAGTTAGTTGAAGAAGTAATTATGAAGAACTACATGTATGTAGAAATAGCAAAATATGCACATTTGCATAACATATTTTGACAAAAATATGCACAAAATATTGACAAATGCATCAATATTCTATTTTTTATAACCCTCTAACAAGAGTCAAATCCGATTCTATGAACCAAGATTTTATTTTACATTTAAGATTCAAGATAATATTTGTGTAACTACATATTAACAATATGTTTAAAAAACTTAAAATACCCTTAGACATTATAAAGGCTATTCAAGAATATATAGTTACTAATAATTGATATCTATTAATAATTAATAATATCTAACAATAAGTATTTCTATTTCCTTATGACATATGAAGTATGCTCTATCCAGTTATGAGTTATGACAATTAGGTGACAATGAAAATTTCCGTTTTCAAAATATTAGAATTTTGAAAAAATTTTAAATTCTTCTTTTCTTCTAATACTGACTTTAGTTTTTAAAAATGACTTCTCCAGCTCCTACAATAGTTGACATGCGTTAGAGCATTCCTTTATTGACAGATTCTGTCAAACGCAGTTCTCATGTTTCTAATTTCAAAATTATTTCTGCTACTAGCGAAAAATGTGTTGCAATAAATGCGAATTGATTAGATATTACATTAATTTTTAAAGATTCGGTTGCTTTTTGTATAGCATCTGAATCATCAAAGAACTCCAAAATTAAATTTTTAATATTTCGATAATTTTTTTTAATAAAAAATTGTGGCATTTACCCATGTTTCCCGCCTAGTGATTACTGATTTTGGAGGTAATTGTAAACTGGGAAATGATTCTTTGTACAATCCAATCCAATATAGCACTTTTAAACCTTTTTTTACAATAGAAATTAATTCGTTCGATTTCTTGGGCAACTTTATTAATTCATGGCATTAATAAAAGCCAGAGAAGAGGTTAGAAAAATGTATCTTTAAATTAACTGAGGCTTTAAACTTATAAGGGCACGCATCGAACAACATTAATATTATTTTATCATGTAATATTAGGTGCGTCGGACAGGGAAATTTTTGCTAATCCACTGTTAATAAAGCGAGTTATTGAAGAGTTATTAGTTTTATCTAAGTGGTTACAATCTATTAGATATCATTTACTAGGATTTTCAGCGTTCAAACAACCAATTAACAAATTAGCAATATATCGATCTCAAGAGTCATCCACTTGAAAATAGATCGTCACCTATCAATGTGCGAATCTCGGTAATAATTGCTTCAGTATATATTTAATCGACATAATTCTTTCTCAAGCAACTTGTATCGTCACGGGTATATTTTTGAAGAAAACATTTTAATTGCGGATATTGTAATTTTGCTATTGGAATATTAACACTTAGCAATGCCTCGTACAAATCCTTCGAGAATTCTTGTTCGGCGGTCTTGTTCACTATATTTTTTCCCAGAACATTTGGAAATCTGGTATTCCCCATGGCCAGTTAATTTTTAATTGTTATTTATAAACTTGCCGACTACTGCAATTTTGAGAAGGAAATTTGTGATTTAAAGAAAATATGCACAAATATTCAGTATTACATGAAATACATATGCATCGAGTAGTAAAAATATGCAAAATATGCTTCTTTTAACTGTTTTATTAATATTATATTAAAAAACATTCAAAATTCATAATTTTGTTGATATACCTTTTCACAACAAATATGCATTTTGCATATGATCCTAACTTATTATAAATATAAGTTATTATTATCTACCCATAACAGGTTTACCAATTCACGAGTTTGTAATAGGATTGGTCCATTATAAATGAACCAATCCTGCTACGCTAGGATAGTACACTAGGACAGTAACGTGAGTAGCATCCCGTATCGACCGCTTATTATTACCCCAGAGTTACTCCCAGGCACAGTACGAGGATTATTCGGAAACTACGTGGCCTAACACAGATATGGCGCGAATTCAATGGAATTTTCTTTACCATTCTGTAGGATCATCCTCTAATAGGTTAAATATGACAGTGTAGAGTGATCTGTTTATAAGTGTGTTTCTGACAGTACGCCAAAATGAACGTTTCGTGTGATTTTGTAATAATGAAAAAAGCTGAGTTGAGAGCAGTGATAAAATACCTTCATGTGAAAGGCTTAACACCAATCGAAATCAAAACAGAGCTGGATTAAATACTATTAGAATCAGCTCCTTCGTTTTCAATGGTTAAAATCTAGGTTGCCGAATTTAAGCGTAGTTGTATGAGCACAAATGACGTCCAAGAACTGTTACTGTTTATATGATTGAAAAAATCCACCGTATGTTCTTGAATGACCGCCAAGTAAAAGTTTGCGAGATTGCAGATATTGTAGGTATCTCAATTGACAGTGTGCACAGAATTTTAACTGAAGAATTGAAAATGACAAAATATTCGGCGGGTTAGGTGCTGCGGTTACTCACACCGGAGCAAAAACTGAATCGTTGGAGTGTATCTCGCGACCTTTTGGCACGTTTTCACCGCAATCAGCTGGACTGGTTATGTCGTTTCATTACCGTCGATAAAACCTGGCTCCACTATTACCTTCCCGAAACCAAAGAACAATCCAAACAATGAATAAATAAAGGCTCTCCGACACCAAAGAAGGCAAAAATATTTTTGGCAGCAGGAAAGATTATCTTGGTCGACTACTTAGGAAAGGAGAAAACAATAAGTTGGGAATATTATGCCAACTTATTGCAACAATTAAGCGACAAAACCAAAGAGAAAAGGCTTCATTTGGCAAAGAAGAAAGTGCTTTTCCATCAGGATAATGTACCTGTCCACAAGTCTGCGATTACAGTAGCAAAAATTAATGAATTGGGCTTTAAATTATTGCGTCGTTCGCTCTATTCCCCAGATTTGGCTCCCAGCGATTATCATCTCAAAACAAAAAAAAATTAATTAAAAAGAAACAAAATTAAATACAAGTTATAATATCTAAAACATTTTAAGTAATATATTCTTCCTTACCTGTGTAAAATATAACTTTAATTATCATACCTATTTGCTATATTAAGTATATCATTCATAAAGTCAAAATGTAAATCACAATAATGTGAAATGACAAGCAATAACTACCGAGGGTGGATTATAAGTAGAGACCGGACGCATAAGGCCGAAATTACGATGCACCATATAAATAGACTATAATATCGTTAAGTACAATACACATTTATAGAATAGCATCAATCATTCGGCTAACCGCACATCTGTTTTTTGTGATGAATTGTGACGCAATTACTTCAATATTACAGTTAAAGTCCTTTCTTCATGAACGTAGATAGAAGCGTGAGGAATTTTTATAATTTATTTTATTTATTAGTTTATATTTCGCAAAATAAATAAACTACGGTGAGCTAGTTTCCTTTTTCATTGTTTTAGCTGTTAATTACATACTTCGTAATTTTTGTAATACATCTGCTTAATATCGTTTCATCGAATCTACTTCACCCAATTATTTTCACGTAAGTGTCCAGTGAATTTCGTTAAGTTTCAATAACTTGTGCATACATTTTTAATCTTCATTTATTTAGATCTAGAACATTGTTTAAGTTACTTTTTCAGACATGATATGGAACAACGTCGAGAATGACATTGTGAAACAATGGCGAGTTGGATTAAAGGTCAAACTGACTGTATATACATTGCCAGTGATTCCGAAATTTATTTCGAAGTCTGTAAAATATCGTTAAAGAATTCCAAGAAATCGCATCTAAGACGTCACTTAGCATCTGAAACACATACACAGAAATTAGACCCGTTGGAATCTGACTATTTTAAAGAAGAACTCTGTGGAACTTTAATGTCGGCAAATATGTCAACAATTAACAATTCCACCTTCAAAACATTTCTCCAAAAATATAGTGGTCGAAATGTTCCTGATGAATCCATCTTACGCAAATATTATGTTTCCCAGTGATACACGAAAGCAGTAGAACGCATTAGAAGCCGTATTTCAAATGAGTACCTATGGATAAGTGCCGACGAAACTGTCGATATATTAGGACGCTGTGTCGTAAATGTTGTACCTGGTGTACTACATCCAACTATTCCATATTCCGCATATGTAATAGCAATAAATGTTATAAATAGAGTTGTTGCGGAAAAAATAGCTTAAACCATTTACGAGAATATGCACCAAAAGCTTCATTCGGACGACAGATATAAAGAAAAAATACTTTTATTTGTCGGCGGACTATTAAGGGAAACATATGCTAGTATGCTGCATATTACTTGTGTAGCACATGCTCTCCACAGAATCTATGAATATATCAGAGACACCTTTCCGGAAGTTAGACGCAGTTTTAATAGAAATCCAGATTTAATAACATTGCGGCAATTGCGTATACGGACAATGCCTCAAAATCTAACTGCCAAATGAAAGAATATTTCTAGTGTGCACCTATAAAAACTTGCTATGTAGAAATTACGTTTTCTATCTACGAGGATGTATTTCATGCAAGGAGAACAAATTTTACAGAAGGGAACCTTGAAAAAGTATTGCTACTTAATATTAATACTCCTTTTCTCAACTTGAATTACAAAATGAACAAATAAAAATGTATTTCGTATTCTCTAGATCACCATCCGTTTGGTTTCCAAAAATACAAATTTTCAAGCGGGCGATGAGTAATCGGCCTCTCGTGTCCGGTCCCTAATTATAAGCTACATTAATAGTATTGTTGGTATGCAAAAAGTCGAAGCTTGGCGTAAGGAGGCTCTTGATATTAGAAAACTTAAATGTTCAGGTACGTATGAAAAGTCAACATTATTATTTATAGTATTGTACAATAACTTTATACAATTGATTCGTCTTCTCAATTCCAAAGACTCCATATTAAACACTTATAACCAATGTTGAATGTTATAACCAATGCCACGGGTTGGATAAGCACCATTCGTCATGTAGTATAGATATTTAACAAACTTGCTTTGTATTTTCTCTACAAGCATTACGTGCGATTCATAAAGACTCCAAACCAGGCTGGCTTATTCAAGCTTGCTTCTTACATATGCATTGTAAAGTTTTCACATAGAAAGATTTTGAATTTTGCACAACGAGGTCGAACGCTTTTAATGTAGCTGATATGTGATGCGTAAATGTAAGATTAGGGTTGAAGTATACACCCAAATACTTAATTATAGAACAATAGCGTAGAAAGGAGGTTGTCCTAGTATAATACTTTTATTTGCAACTTATTTTGCTTACACCATTGAAAGATATTGATGGTTTGTTCTTGCAAGGAAATGCAATCGGTCAATGTTTTGATTTCTCTAAATATATTTAAGTCATCTACATATGCAGTGAATTGTGGTGTTAATTGCTTATTTAACTTGGTCCACAATACACAGTAGCTTGGCCGGTCTAACTCAAGTCGGGTACGCCTTCCAGGAGCTCTTGTATCTTCAGGATTACCCTCACAGGGTACGTGGCACAATAATAAAACAAAAGGTATTAGAAAAGAAAACACAGATTCCCCCCATGAAGTTTTAATATAAAAAAATAAAAATAAAAAAAAATTAGACTTTATCGATTATAAAGCCGTACTGAAACATCTATAGTGTATCAGGGGTGAGGAAAACTTTGATACAAATGACAGTAGAAGAGAAAAAACCTCACTAAATGATCGCGAGCAAAATTAACCAAATTAAATATTGAGGAAAACTGTCAATCTTCATTAATAACGTTATCCCTAACTAAAACGTCAACAGAACATCTCTGTATGCGCACGCACTAATTCTGACCCATGCGCACATTCAACATGGTACAAATATACTTTTCCCACCAAAATCTAACCTTCTAGAATATTACAGATAAAAATATACTCAAAAAAATATGAAAATTTTCCTTAATATTCATCTGACTCTAAATATATATTATAAACTATAATTTTTACTGAATCTACGAGCTCCAATATTATACAAATAATATAAATAAATTATTTCTAAATAAATGCATATAATTACAGAAATATACGTACATTAATTAATGTAGTCGTCACACTTGACAAAAAATATTAACATGAGAGATTTCAGATAGGCCGCATAAATCAAAAATTACAAGTATAAAAGACTCGTAATAAATCGAGAATTAACTTTTAACACATCAATATCACCACACTAAAACATAAACCGAAATTATAAAGAACTGAATAAAAAAGAAGTCTTTATCCAGCAAACAAATGATTAGACCTATCTGTTCAATAGCTGGTTAATCTCTAACTCTCCTTCTTCACGGAAATGGCATCATTACCCTACCTAAAATAAATCAAAAGAGCGACAATGACAAAATCTTCCTACATAGCGAGAACTGCAAACGTCTGCGGCACGCTCGCACTATATACAGTCGTGGACTAAAATACACATTATAATAAAATTTACATAAAATATAAAATATTTTCAAATATTTTTCTGGAATAAAATACACATAAATATATAGTCTTTTATAGTTTCTTTTAATTTTTTCTTCGGGGAAAAATTCATTGCAATATGTACATGCATTTAACACAGTTAATATTATTTAATAAAACATTAATAAAGATAATGAACGGAGATCCTAGACTCGATCCCTGAAGCACTCCAATTGTAAATATCTAGCCTTCTGAATGGAATGACGTATTGAATTCTGTATAGAAGATAAAAAAAGAAAAATCATCCGAAACTGAAGAGATTCAGTTTTTCAATCAATATGATATGATAGATACTGTCAAATGCTTGTGAAATATCAGAGTTTATTGTATCCACGTGCTTGAGTAGACATTCTAAAAACATAATATCTCCATGAGTCTAGAACTTTGTCAGCTTTTGTTTTTCGATTTCTTCAAATCTCGTACGCATTGTTATACCAAGCTGCAGTGCTCGTTGTGCCATTCGCACGACGGTTTCGAAAACGCTATTCGTTTTAAGAAACGTTACGTTGTCAAGCTTGTGTTAGAGAATACCCGTAAACCTAAATAAGCATTCGCTCATAAGAAACTATGTTCATCTTTACATATTTTGAAGTTCTGTAGACACGAACTTTATGGATCTAGTATTTATTATTCAAAAACAAACAAAAACAAAAAAAGTAATTTGCGCAATTATTCTCCTATTTAATTCATTGTTTATGCTTGTGTGTCCTGTACGGATGGAATACACAAAGCTTTTAATTAGAACCACGTGACCACTTTTAAATATGCAATTAATACGCAAAATCTAATATCAAGCATTCGAAAGTCCTAAAAAGGTATATATAAATGGTTAATTATTTCTTGGAATTCGGTTTGATAACTATTCATTAAATAAAAATTATCTTATTAACGTTTCGACGTTTATTTTGTTTTCATCAGAAAATTCTAATGAAGACACAATGAAATAAAAGGAGTACGGAAATAGTGAAAACTTGGGCAAAATTTTAATGAGAAGCAATCGTAATTACGTTTCACCAACCTATAACAACATAAAGCAATCAGTATATTACGATAGTAATGCCAGGTAAAGTGAGTTTCACTTGTAATCGAAGACTATAAATATACTCGCCATATGTTCTCGACCTGACAGGCTTATACATGTTCAAATGTGTTCAAAGTGTGTTGTGCCTACGAGCAGTAGTTATCAATCTGCAAAAGGTAACGTCATTAATGCATGAGAATGTCTGAGTTAATAAAAATAATTACCGCGCTGTCACTAAATTTTTAACAAAAAAGGGAAATATGCCTAATCAAATTAAAGAACGTTTAGGTGACGTATTTGGTAATTTAAACGTTTCCGTTTGCGAAAAGAATCCCTAGAAAATAATGAGCATTCCTGTCCACCAGTTGAAATGGTAACGCCACAAAAGATTTCATTTTTGGTAGATGATTCCTGTTTGAAAGTGAAGGAATTATCAGAAATATATAACATTTCTGAAACAAGTGTGAGTTGAATTCTGCATGACCATTTGCGGTATTGAATGACGTTAGGCAAAATTAGTACAACTACTTCTTTCTGCGCCTCAAACTTAAACGTCGTGTTGAATGTGTTCACTCATTTTCAAAGATGTGTTGTTATTAAGAAAGCTTAAGAGAAAGGCATTCATAATTGTTTTGTGTGTTTTGTTTTACATAGATTTAGTTTAGTTTTTATATATTTAGCTAATTGCTTTCTTTAAATTCATACTCATCAACGTATATAGTATACTTAAAAGATCTTGCATTTGGAACATACCATTTAATATTAATTACAATTGTAATCCATGTGAAATGTCAGATTACCGAAATTTACCAAACACTTAAAATTTCCTAACTGATTTAGTATAATAGATGTAATTCTGTGCATCACGTGCCTGTTATTTCTGTTAAATATGCTAAGACGTAATTGAATGTAAAGGGCCACATGGGTTTTACGTTTACAGTATATAGCCCTCTTTGTCCTATTCATTGAGGGTTTTTCCGTATGTCTATGATTAATATTCCAGATTATATTATAATATTCGAAATGTATGTGTATGCGACTCCATAATTTACCTGGCACAAAAGACCAGTGAAGACCAGTATCAACGAAGAATTACGAAGAATGAGTTCTTGCTAGATAGCAAGAACTCATGAAGCATTGAGCTAGACAAAAACTCGGTATTCACTCAAATATTAAGAACAAAATTTAAATAATTACCAAGTATCTTTTATCGAATAACTAGTAATTGTGTACATAGTAGACTAAAATATTTTAGTTCACAAACGAGTGTTTTATTCGGAAGACTGTGCATAACGCAAAGTTTCTCAAATCAGGGAGGCTTCAGTTAATGAAATGGCGACGACCAGATGGCCATTATAGTATAATGGCAAAAGTCCTTCAATCAACGAGAGAGGTTATGGTTACAATAAAGAGTATTTTACTGATACCTTTGAAGATAACAACACAACTGTCGGCAGCTAATATCATGTTTATTTGTTGCGCAAATTTGGAACGAATATTCCGGAAAAGCATCGATGAAAATTGTCAAAAATTTGATGTCTGCATTATAATGCACCCACTCATATTGCTACTGTTTTACAGTTCACATCCAAGAATGCGGCCTTCAACAAATTGAAGATCCACCATGTAGTCCTAATATTACTCCTAGTGACTATAATTTATTTTCCTTTTTAAAAAGACATTTTAGCAGACTTCATTTTCATCACGATATTGAGTTGCGAACATTTTGAGAGAAAAACATTAGATTATTTTGACAAGGATATAGAATTATTAATTAATCCTTGTAATAAATGAATTGAAATTAGTGAAATTATATTTAAAAATAAAAATTATAAAAATATTTATACTTTATTTTATATTTAAGGGTGTGAATCAACATGAAAAATAAATGATAATTTGTTTTATAAACTACGGTCCAAAAAGGTTCCATTACGAAAGTCTGTGTTCAAAGTTTAGGAAAAAAATTGAAATTAGTTAATATTTTCGAAACCGCTTGAGATATTTCAGTAAAATTTAATACGCCCATGTTTTTTTCCAAAATATAAATTATTTTTGAATTCCTTGTTCAATTTTAAACATAAGAGCTCTCTTGTTTTCCTGTAATGCGCCGTTTTTTTGAGTTAAAAAATAAAAATCGTTGAATTGTCCGACAAAATTAATGTAAGTATTGACGAATAGAATTTCGCAATAAATCTAGTTGCCCTGGAATACGTTACTTGCTTTTTACATCTCACATTTGTTGCTAACTCTCTGTCATTCAAATCTGTTTGATGTGAATTATCTTTTTCATGTTTTTATTATTGCAATCTTTTTAATAATGGTAAATGTAGAAATGGCGCAAATGCGTTGCTCCGATGGTAATGGTGAGCTAGTCAAAAGTATTCATCACCAGAGATATCGCAATCGAGCTTTGCGAGATCGTCGAACCTTTTCTAAAATTCATCGTCGTCTTGTCGAAACTGGTAGTGTCCGAATAAGTACATCTGAAGGTAGAACTCTTAGTGTGAGAAGAACATCCTGAAACGAGTACGAGAAAGATTGCTAGAAACTTGAATATTTGCCATCAAATTGTTTGGAGAATTTTAGTGGAATTTTTGTTGTATCCGCACCATATTTCAAGAGTACAGGCATTACTTCCCTGAGATTTTGCAAGGCGTGTGACCTTCTGTCAGTGGTATCTTCATATTATTGCACTAAATTTGCAATTTGAAACACACATTCTGTTCACGGACGAAGCTAATTTTTCAAGAAATGCCATTCAAAATTTCCATAACAATCATTTGTGGGCGGAAGAAAATTCCTATGCCGTAGCCGTAACCCATTTCCAACACCAATTTTCGGTTAACATATGGGCAGGAATGATTGGTAACCACTTTATTGGTTCATTCTTTTTGCTGGGACGACTTGATGGACAATCTTACCTCAATTTCCTTCAAGAACAACTGCCTTTGCTGCTTAAGGATGTTCCCCTAGCAATAAGAAACCGTACGTGGTACATGCGTGATGGTGGACCAGCACATTTCAGTGTAGTAATTCGCAATTATTTACAAACTGTTTTTCCAAATCGTTGGATTGGCCGCGGTGGACCTCAAGAATGGCTACCATCTTAAAACGCTAGTGTACACAAGTGCCATTAACACTGTAGAAAAACTAAGAGAAAGAATAGTCGCAGCATCCGTTCAAATAAAAGATACTCCGGGGATATTTGAACGAGTGTGCAATTCCATGAGAAGGAGGACGGAAGCATGCATATTAAGTGAAGGGGGCCATTTCAACAATTTTCGTGATAATCGTTCCATGTTAGTCCTTGTTCACAATGATCGTAAGACGTAAAGTTCACGTAAAATAAACGTAAACCATAAAGTTAAATATATGAGAAAGTTATGTACCTACCTGTTCACAATGACCATAAGCAATCGTTACGTTTACGTTCATCTTACGCCTGTCCGTAAAAAACACGTAAAGTTGAAATGAATCCAACTTTCCGTACTTTTTACGGGAATCTTACGTATAAATGTAGTAAAATAATATTTCTGAAGTTGGATAGCTGGACTGATTGGTAGTACGGTAATAAAGAAAGAAGTGGGAAATCGGAGACTTTCTACTAAATTGATGCAAGTGCGAACGGCATTTTAATGTTGCTTCTCACATGTGTTGATGTTGACTACCTATTAACTAGGACTTTAAATACAGTTATTATTTGTAAATTGTATTTCTGACTTCTTTTTCGTAAAATTATAGCGTTCCTGTTTTATCGTTGCAGTAAGTATAAACTATTATATTACATTATAAATAAATATTTGTTGATGGCTTTTACACAGTAATTTAATTTAATAAAGGTGATGGAGAAGGTGGATGTAGAACTTTTAATTAATTCGGTGAGGATAAAGGAGTATTTATATAATAAAGGACATAAAAGCTACAAAGGCATTTTAAGGAAGCAAAATGCATGGAATGAAATAGCTGAAACTATTGTCTATACAAGTAATTAAAACATTGAATTTGCTATAAATTTATATTTATATGTATATAGGTATATTAAATAACTTACAGGTGAAATATGTGAAAAGTTGTGGAAAGCCTTGAAAGAGCGGTATACACGGGAAAGGAAAAGAATATCCAAACCGACTAGCGGTTCTGATGCAAGAGACAAATCCTGGGTATGGTTTGATGATATGAAGTTTTTGGATGACTTCATACAGCAGAAAAGGTATTGAGGTGGATTGTGTAATTATATAATATTCAAATAATTATTCTAGGCGATATATCAGAAAACCAGGTACCATACAAGCAGATAATTTGTCGGAGTATAACTCCCAAATGTCATATAACAGTGGTAATATATTCTGTATATTAATATAATATGTAAATAAAAATATATGTAATTTAACAGATTCACAAATGACTGAAGTAAACATTGAAGTGCCGCTAGCAGTTTGTGAAACTCAAATGCCAAGTGTTTCTTTTCCTAGCACTTCAAATTTGGAGTATGCTAATCCAGAATATGAAAATTTTGTATTTCCATGTACTTCATCTTTAGGAGATACTATTGATGAACCTAAAGGTAAAGAAAAATAAAAATCGAAAGTAACGTACATTAACCATTTTTTCTTTAGTACTTGAACTTGGCACTCCACCATCAAAAAGACTGAAAACTATGCCACTCAAAAAAAGAAATGTTAATCCAATTGATTCCGAAATATTAAAAACGCTGGATACAATTAATTTGAATATAACTGAGAAAGCCGAAGAAACGGAATTTGGCAATCTTGTTGCATATGAATTGCAACAAATTGCAGACAAAGGAAAAAGGAGAGAAATTAAACAAAAAATAATTAATTAAGAAATACTGAAAAAAACACGTCAATCAACGGGAAACGTACAGAGGGCGTTTCGTTCTGGTTGGAACTTTTCAATGCACGGCATTCCTCGAAGACGGACAGCGAAAGGGTGTGTTCTGAATACTGGTACAAACTTAGTTTGTCGGATTGTAGTTATGAACGCATCACATAAGCCGACATTTACATGTAAGAATGAGATTTAATATTCATTAATTCTCACTTGCAGTAAGTTCCAAATGTTAAAAAATAATGAATTTAATTTATACTGCTTAATATAAGTACAAAAAAAGAATACCTACCACAATGATGTTTGTATTGTAGAATATAAACATCATTGTGGTAAAGGTTCTTTTTTGTATGTATTTATATAACCACAGTCTCTGATTTATTGTAATATTTTATATTTATATTTAATATAATTTTATCATTCTACGTGCGTTTTACGTATTCAATTTGTCCTTCCTTAAATCCAGGTGGAGATAAGAAATATTTTCCCAAATTATTTCTCATAGTAATAGCTGCATTCGATGCATTATTACTACCAAGTCTATTACAAGTTTCCATTATTGTCTGTTCTGCTTCTTGTCTCCATCTTCCCAAAACATCATCACTGTCCACAAAGTTTGTGGGGCAGTAATGTTCTTTTGCAGGTAGTGACGCTTTTATAAAATTATGTAGAGCAACTGTAGCTCTCACTATGTTCTCGACACTATCTGGTGAAGCACATATTTCTCTATGGAATATTCTCCATCTGGCTGCTAGGATACTAAATGTATTTTCAATAACCCTTCGAGCTCTTGATAACCGGTAATTGAATACTGCTTTTAATAAATTTAGTTTTGTGCCTGAATAAGGCCTCATTCATTTTGTTGATAAGGGAAATGCAGCATCACCAACAAAAAAATAACCCATGTCGATATCACTATTAGGTAATGCTGTATGTTCTGGATTAGGCAACTCATTCCTTTGCAATTTTTTACCAAAAGCTGAGGTACCAAAGACACCACCATCACTAACTGATCCATATGCCCCAACATCAATATATATAAAATTATAGTGTGCATCACAAACTCCCATTAAAACTATGCTAAAGTACCCTTTGTAATTATAATATAGTGATCCACTTTTGGCAGGTGCTGTTATCCTTATGTGCTTACCATCGATACTACCAAGGAAATGGTATATTCCAAATATTAAAATAATCATCAGCAATACCTAGTAGTTGTTGCAGTGAAGGTTCCACCATAATTATTGGATTTAAAATATTCCATATTACAACAGTAACTTCTTTTATTATTTCACATACTGTTGATTTACCTATTTGGTAACTCTGTGCTAATGAAAAATAACTATCGCCAGTAGCCAAAAACCTATAATTAGAACGTTTATAAAATAACAAATATACATACGTGCATGTGTTTTACCTTAATGTTATAAGAAGTCGTTGACTTGGAGATATTGGTCTACGAATATTATTCTTGATTAGATGTGGACCAATAAGGTTTACAAAATTGTCAAATAAAGTTGACGTCATCCTAGTATAGGCAAAAAACCATTCCTTGTCATGCATTTTCAATTCTAATATTATTCTTCTAAATTCTCTCCGTTTTTCTCTATTTACATTTACAGGTCTAACCCACCAACGCCTAATTTTTCTGTCATGTTTGTTTTTATTTGCATTGGCTTCGGCATGACGTCTTCTCAATAATAACAGCAATAAAAGCTGACTTGTTATTATATTAGTATCCATGCTAATTACCACAGCAATTAAACTTTTGATTGCAACTTCTAACCTCATACAAAAACTTGAAATTTAAATTTCTGAAATATCATTACAGCGCTTGCGCGAACGCGTAAATCTTACGGTCATTGTGAACATTATTCCAATTTTACGTATTACGCATGTCTTACATTTTACGTGCTTCTTATGTACTACGCTCATTGTGAACAAGGACTTAGTTGTAATATTATGTTAATATTGTATGTTGTTAGTTGTTTTCATTATACGCTGATACCAACATGTAATGTGATAAATTTTTCCTATTAAATTAATAATAATTTTGAAAATCCTTCATAACTCGAAAATAATTTATATTTTGGAAAGAACCATAGGCCTACCATTTTCCAACAGCCTGTATCTTCGTAATAGAATATTTTTGGACCATAGTTTATAAAGCAATCATGTCACACCCTTATACACCCTTACACCCCTAAATATTCGCATATCAATAAGGCACACCCTTAAATTCAGATATGTATACCTTCAGACAAACGGTTCAACACGGATTTTTTTCTACAGTCGGTTTAGACATGTTTAGGTAGCACCTTGTCTACTAAAAGCTTGTTGTTCTTCATAATATGTTTGCTTTGAAGTATAATGCTATTTTTTTAACTATTACGTTTAATTTATTTTAAATACATCGAACTTAAATACTTTGTAATATCGCTTTCATTGAATCATATTGCCAAAGTAATTACTGTATTATTTTTGACTATCACGTGACTAATATTTTTAGACAATATGTTTGTAATTTAAAGACTAATTCGAACGTTATATAAAAAAATACATTAAAAATTACGAAACACGACAGCTTTAACAGTATGACACATTTTTTCTCGAAGTGTTATCAGAAACATCATCAGAAAAAAAGAACCACATATACGTACATATATGGATATATGTACATACATCGTAAAAAGGCGCGTTATGAACAATTTGGAATGCTATGAAACAAAGAAAGTCTTTTACCGAACACCCAGCATCTCACAGATAAAGCGGTATGAGCCTGGTTAGTGTCAAAACGTAGGAACGAAAATCAACTACAACTACTACCGCTCATTAAACGGTTGCTGGTTTCTTTAAAACATCGTAAAACGTTTACAATAATACCCATTTGTCTTTGTCCTGATTATATTACTATTCTGAAGAGACTTCTCTCGATTATTCATTTCTTTATTCACCGTTTCATAAAAAAATATATATATTTATTAAATTCTTTGGCAATTATACGTATTAACTACGTAATAAATTTGAAATATATTGAAAGCATATTAATATGGCAAAATACTTATTTCGGTAACATTAATCTAAATATACAGGGATGGCTAAATGTGTAGAGCCATGTAAATATCTATTAAATTTAAAAAACAATTATAATTAAATTTTACACTCGAAAATTAAGAATGATGAGCCATAATTTGAAGAATTTTTTATACAGTAAATATACAGAGTGTTCAAAAGTGTAACGTACTAAAGTTATACTTTTTTTAATTGAATTTTAATTATTTTTTACACATTTGAGGAATTCGATAACACGATTTCTACAAACTATCACACTTCGGGTCTAAAGTATTTAACTTGAGATTTACATGCAAACGAAAATCAGAATTTTTAAAATATTATACTCAGATATGAATGTTTAAATAAAAACCTCTACAATTCGAAATGTAAGTACTACGATTTCTTTTATTTCTTCTTTTGTTATGTGGCGATTAAAAAAATTGTTTTCTTTTGTTGAACAAAAAGTTAACGTGATTACAATCTTTAAATTTTATCACAAGGTCTAGCAGTTTGTGGCATTTAAAACTGTCATTAAATAATTATTGTTTGTCAAATATTAATGATGATCTATTTGATGATAGGACAAAAATTCGTCAGTAAATATGTAGTCGCCTTAATACTATATATCCCAATCGACAGCCAATTTGGCCTTCTGTTGTTATTAAAACTTTAAAAAGGTACAACATAAATGGCGGTGTTCGCAATTTGCAAAGAATTTGTCTTACAAATTCACTATAAATGATGTTAATGGGCAAGATATTGCCATATCTGTAGAGAAAAATCCCCATTTATCAACAAACAAATTGGCATAAAGGCACGATATTAATCGTCGTTAAGTAGGAAGAATTCTTAAAAAAGAAACATATAAATCCATTCTTATAAAATTCGCCTCGTTCAAGAACTCTTTGATGATGATTTCGGCAGAAGGCAAGAGTTTTTTGAACCAATAATAATAATAATAATAATAATAAACTTTATTCCGTATTACATCATACATGTATGGAAAATGTCAAGAAACATTAAAAAATGGTAAAAATAGTAAAATTAATATTCACATTAACATTAATAATTGTTAACATATAAAACAAAAGTCTACATTAAATTTTACTGCAAGTCAGCGCACTATGATCAAAATACATGTTCCAGAAAGTCCTATATACTGTAGAATGCTTGTGATGTTAGCAGGCGGCACAAAACTTGTTTAAATTTTATCTTTTTTTCAATTTTTATAGCAATTGGCAAATGATTATATATTTGCGTCGCTTGTGTTACTACACTCTTACTTATTAGGGATTTGCTAGTTTGGGGAGGCACTATATACGCCTTTATAGCACCTCTTGTGTCATACTGATGGGCGAGTTCTTTGCTTGCAAATAGGTCATAGTTTGCTTTTACGAATAATGCGCACTCTAGTATATAAAGACATGGCAAGGTAAGTATGCTGTTCCCTATAAATACTGGTCTACATGTGTCTCTTCGTCTTAGTCCAAAAACAGTCCTAATGCACATCTTCTGCAGAATGAAAATTCTCGAGACGTCCATAGACGTACCCCAAAAGATTATGCCATATCGCAAACGCGATTGAACATAGGCATAGTAAGTATCCAGTGCAGTGGCTCTATCTACAGAGGAAGCTATAGTACGCAATGCATATGCAAATCCAGACGTGCTCGAAGCTAAGTATTCGATATGTGCCTTCCAATTTAATAGGCTGTCAACATATACTCCCAGAAATTTAGTGCTGTCACAAAAGGTAAGTTCTTGTCCTTTGTATTTCATGGGATGTTTCACTTCTTTGTAATAGTTAAATTGGATAACCTTGGTCTTATTTACGTTAAGTTTGAGTTCGTTTTTGGAAAACCATTCTTGAAATTCTGCCGTAGTACTTATTATTTCCTCCCCCATATCACCACGAGATCTCACAACCACAGCAGCGTCATCCGCATAAAGAGTTGTTAGGTGGTTAGTAATTGCCGGTATTTCGTTCGTATAAAGAAGGAAAAGCAGGGGGCCCAGCACCGAACCCTGAGGCACACCCCTTTTAAGAGTGCCCCAGTCAGAATACATTGCAGCCCCAAATCCCTCATCGACCACACGTTGTTTTCGATCTGACAGATACGATTTGACGAAGTCCAATGATAGGCCTCTGATACCCATACGTTCAAGTTTGGTGAACAACTTGCAGTAATTGACACTATCGAAGGCCTTCGATAGATCCATGAACACCGCCGCAGTCTCATCTCCCTTATTTATTCCGCTCAATACGTCTTCTATAACTTCATAAATAGCTCTTGAAGTGGATTTATCTTTTATATAACCATTTTGTCTGTTAGTAATAATATTATGCTTTATAACAAATGCGTATAATCTCCTATATATAATTTTTTCATATATTTTGGATATATTCGGTAGCAGGGAAACGGGCCTAAAGTTTTCTGTCTTTCTTGTCCCCTTTCTTGTGTATAAGTTTTATACTCGAGTGTTTTAGCATATCCGGAAATATACCTGTTTCGAGACTCTGATTTATGAACATAATAATGAACATTTGTAATTGTGATAACAATTTTGAAAATAATATAGTATTTTCGGATGAGGCAAACTTTTATTTGAAAGTTACTATTCATAGATGTATCTGTCGGTATTGGGCATAGAGTATTTGTAGAAACAGAATAATATGGCCTTTTTTTACAGAAGAAGCTCTTAATAGTCAAAGATATTCAGAACTTTCAAATAAGCAGATAATTTCTACATTGGAGGAAAATGGCCAACTTCCATAAAGTAGTTGGTTTCAGCAGAATGGGGTACCCCCTCGCTATTCAGTTATCATTCGAGAACGATTAGATCGAACTTTTGCGTACAGAATTATTGGAAGGAGAAGCGAACGGCCACGTCTCCCGATCTAAATCCACTAGATTATTCCTCTGGAACTATCTTAAACAGAAGGTGTATCTTACCTAGCCTAGAAATTTGCAAGATTTGCAAGAATTAATAAAAAGATACGAAACATTTCACCATATGACATCATAGCGAGAATTACAAGAGAATTTACAGATACTTCGGCTTACTGTCAGGAAGTAAATGGGGCAAATTTTTAACATCTCATAAATTAAGTTTAACTTTGTTTGTATGACCAGTTTATTTTTTTTATCAGTTAATAAATAAAAAAATACTTTAGACGAGTAAAATCACATATTGTAAAAAATACTAAAAGAAGCTAACTTTAGTACGTGACATTTTCTGAACACTACCTATAAGTATGTTCTAGCAGCAGTAAGAAACTATTAGGTATTGTATAGCGCATGCGTAATACTAATATTGTGTTCTGGCAAGTGAAATTACTAATTTCTTGCTAATAGCAAACTGTTCTAGCAGGCGAAAATTGTAGTTACGGATTGATTGTGGATCATCCAAACAATTCCTGGATTTTAATAAAATTTGAAATTTGGGACATGCGCATAACGCTGTAACAGGTGAGGTGTATTTCAGGTCAATTCGAGTGTATTAACGTAAACGATATCACTTTCTTTTTAACGGGAATAGTGGTTTAAATTAATTAAGAATTTTTAAAAAAAATATGGTAATATTTATAACATATTGTCATGGATTTTTGGATTGGTTTGGATAATTGAACTATATATTAAACTTTTTTCTGTAGTACATTGATTAAACTTATCTATTTCAATTTTTGATGTTTATTTTATTTCAGACGGGGATCGTTATAAATATATTTAATTTTAAGTGATGAATTTTATTATGTTTGAAATTTTGATCCATCCTCGTATATTTAGGTTGGTTAGATGTTTAAAGCAGCCGCTACTCCGGATATCATATTGTTATGAGATGTGTATTTTTCTGTATATTTTTGATTTTGTAGTTGGTGGGGATATCCGTGCGGAAGTTGGAACTTCATTTTGGGAGAGATATCTTAACTTCTAAAGTGACCGGGTTGTTAGAGAATAAGAAATTCATTTTTATTCTCTGGTTTAGTAAATTCGGGTTTTATTTTTGTTTATGCATTTTATTCAGGTGCATGTAATGTTACTTCGATTTTTGCGTGAGTTTGTGATCTTGGTGTGATCTAATAAGTATGATATCTCTCACGTAGTTTTTTTTTGTGTTATCAGTGCATAGATCTATGTAAGTTGATAAAAATATTTAATTTATATAATTGATACTACGTTTATTTTTATTATTATATTTTATGTATTATTTGTAATAATTTTGATATTTAAAATCGTATATGAGTATTAGAGAAAAATTGTCATGTTTTTTATTAGTGGAGTTTTTTCTTTAGGATAATATTTTACAACGTTTTAAATTCAGGTTGGATTTTTTTTTAAGTTGTGGGTTGAATTGTGTCGTGTTTTATTTTGCGCATGACTGTAAGCCAATTTACGCGGGTTTTGAAAACTTTGTTGTTTTGACATTTGATATTGTAGGGGTTAGAGTAGAGGTCAAACTTGACAAATTTCTCCAGTATTTATTAGTTTTATATTTGTTCGAGAGTCACAGGGGGTTTTTCTCTGTGTGCGAGTCATATTCACAAAGAGTGTTTCCTCCAAATGCTACTGTTAATGTTGCTTTAGCACCCTATACATTCGGTAAAGGGATTTTTTTTTATTTTTTTTATTAAAAATTTGTAAATTAGCTAATTGTGACTTTTATTGACATTTATTGTTTTACTTCTAACATAACCTGGACCTATTCTGAGAAGAACGATCCGTGAGATGGGAGTTCGTGGAATCTACTAGACTGTACAGCCGGCATCATAAGTTGTAGTGTGAATAAAAGATTAATTAATAAGCAATCAAAAGCACATTCCACTGCAATATGTAATTGGTTATGGTTTCACAATACCTAATAATCGGGAATGGAAACTAACGGGTGTTCAGAAACATTCGAAGTCAAGTGGGCTCTGATCAAAAAATCGTATATCTTTACTTAAGTATCTGATTTGTAATAATTATTAAATGTCAACTGTTGTCTGTCAAAAATTGTCAGAATCTAATATCGAAGATACTAATTTATATTTTTTAATTTTGAAAATGATATTTACTAACGTACACAAAGCATTCATGGTTGAAGCATATTTTCGAAATGGTCAAAAGATCGATGGCCAGTGGAAGTATTCAATTCAAGCTTGTTTGGAAGAATTTCGAGATGAATTTTACAACCTTGCTTTTGATTATAATACTTTTCAGTGTACACTAATCAGAATTGTTCCAGTTTTTCGACAAACTGAACAGCGATCATGAATTTCCTCCAAGATCTTGTGATCTTACACAGTGTGATTACTATTTATGGCCTTTTTTAAAAAATTCAATTTATCAAGTACCAGTGCAAGATTATATAGATCTCCAAGACAGAATTATAAATAAAATTAGTGAAATTAGAAATAGTCCCATACTGCAAAATGTATTTAGTAGCATTCGGAGGAGGTGCGTAAAATCCTTGGAAGAAGGTGGTGGACATTTTCAACATCTTTTATATTTATGATCATTATTGTTGGCAATTTATACAACTACAATTTATGATATTTATTATAAGGTTGTAATCTAAGGACTCTACAAACAATTTATTTGTTTCAAATTTATTTTAAGCCATTTCTTTCAATAATCTGTTGAATGTTAATATATTAAACTAGTACGATAACTAGATACTATTGTCACGATAAGATGAATAAAGCCTTTACTTGTAAAGTTATTTCCTCTTAATTCTGCATTGTCTTTTTACATGTTACTACAGATTAGATGAGCTTTATTACACAAGAATGAACAGCATATTAATTGGATTATTTAATTTTTTCCAGTTATCGCATGAAGAGATGCTATTGTTCAGCAAGAATTTCCTAAAATATCAAAATACTTAATTTGAAATTTGCAAATTAATTACTGTTACCTTCTAAAATCGTTACTTGACTAGTTTATATTAATTAATATGGCATATTAAAGTATTATATTTGGACATAAAGTGACATTTGCGTGTATGATAACCTATAAAATTGTATTAAGTAAATGTATCAATCTATATCAGACATGACTTCATATTTTCAAGGACTACATTGACTTCGAAAGTTTCTGAACACCCGTTATATACTTTTGCTATTTAGTATCACACATTTGGGGCAGATGTCGCGCAGAATGTTTCGCTTGTTCTAGCATACGCAATTGCAAACTAATTTCAAATTAATAATTTGCTTGCACATGCGCTCTACAAAGGTACATCAAACTGGGATTCTATGCTAGAACAAACCTTATATTTAAAAATACTTCAAATTAATTGTATAATTATTTCACTCTAGGTCTGCTCTATTACAGAGTAAACGAAATTAAGCTGGTGATCTATTTTCTTACGTTCATACAAAATAGTTTTGATGAACATTATGATTTTTAAGTGATTAAAAAAAAGTATTTCTAATTCATTTCTTAAACAAAAAAGAAATATTTACTATGATTTGACCGGAAGAGAGAACCCGAAATGAAACAAATGAGTTAGGTAATTCAATCATTTATTGTACTTCTGCATATTCGCTGTCAACTTCAACGCACTTGGGCCACTGACACCGAAGTGCCATTATTTAGTTTTTGTAATAGTCTTTCTCAATATGTGCAAAATACTGCTTAGTTGCAACAATAACTTTCAAATCCAACCAAAACTTCTTTTCATCAAGATAAAGTTTGAGTTTGAAAAATAAGTGGAAGTAACTTGGGACTTAATCTAACGTATAGCGTTGGAGAGATACAAACTAAAATCTAAATTGATCTAATTTTTCGCGAAGAACTTAGCTTCATTGTAAAAAAGTGGGATGTTGTAATGACGGAAAACTTTTATGGGCTTTCCATGTCGTTTTTCAGAAATTGTTTTCAGAACTTCAGAACTTTGTAAAATTATTCATGAAAAGTATTCCTTTCCGAATCCCAAAGCATCTAAGCCATTACTTTTTCCATTGACCGAACCTTGAGATATTGTCGTTTGGTTTGAGGAACATAATGATAAGGCCAGGTTTCATCAACCGTAGCAAATCTTCTCAAAAGCCAGTTTGGTCTTATCAAATAGCTCCTAATTATCGCTTCACGTTGGCGCTTTTTCAAGTTCTTAATCACAATTCAAGATTCGCGGCACCAACCTTTCTAACAGGTTGGACATGTTTAATTCTAGGTGTAAAATACATAAGTAAAATTGATTTTGTCATGTGTTTTACTCAAATTTAGCTCTGTTAAATATATAAACCTTGGTTTAAGTTTTTCATTACCATACATTTTGACTGCAATTCGTATAAGGTCTTAATGAACAAACGTAGGTCAAATATATTCAGACTACAATTTTACAATTGATAAAGTAGTTCGTTGCAGTTCGTACTGCTCTAAGTGCTAACAGCAAATTGTACTATATCTCTTTCTAACACAGATAAATACTCGCCGTAATACTACACACGTTAGTCATTTTAAGGTATTCTTATGCCTTAACTTTGGCTTTGGACTGAAAAGTAATAATTTATTAACTGTATGTAAGGATTAACGGTCAGGTTAACCGTGACTGCAATTAGGGTAACTTTGTAAACTCTACCTGTTTAAAATTTACAGCAGTGAACCCCCGCTCCATAATGTTTATTTTTAATCCTCTTCAGATATTATCTTTTTCCATTCTTCTCTGTTTTACACTTTCTACATTATCTCTTTTGTTAATTCTTTATTTATTAATATTTGCCGTCGTTGCCGTTCTTCGTTAAAATTTTCAGATTCCACCGGGTCTAATTTCTGTGTATGTGTTTGCGATGCTAAGTGACGTTTTACGTGCGATTTCTTGGAATTTTTGAACTATATTTTACAGACTTTGCAATAAATTTCGGAATCACTGGCAATGATCATACAATCAGTATGACCCTTAATCCAACTCGTCATTGTTTCACGATCCCATTCTCCACGTTGTTCCATATCATACCTGAAAAAGTAACTTAAATAATGTTCTAGATCTAAATAAATTAAAATTAAAAATGTATGCATAAGTTATTGAAACATAACTAATTCACAGGACACTTACGTCAAATAATTGGGAGAATTAGATTCGATAAAACGATATTAAACAGGATCTATTACAAAAATTACGAAGTGTATAATCAACAGTTAAAACAATAAAAAAAGACCCACGGTACTTTATTTATCTTACGAAATATAAAATAATAAATAAAGAAATTATAAAAACTCCTCAGGCTTCTATCTACGCCCATGAAGAAAGGAATTTAACTGTTATATTGAAGTAATTGCGTCACAATTCAACGACATAAATCAAATATGCGGTTAACCGAATAAATCGTGCTATTTAATAACTGCGTGTTGTAGGTACTTAGCGATGTTATAGACTATTTATATGGTCCATTGTAATTTCGGCTTGATGCGTCCGGTCTCTAATAATAACTAATCACTAATCAAGTCATAAGTACGTAGATGTACTCATGGTTAGATATCATAATTATTAATAGTTACTAAATATTAGTAATTATACAGTGTGTGAACGAAAAATGTTTACATACTTTAATAAGTAATAGCTGTAATAATATTAAGGATAAAATGCTAATGCACGAAAACTCTATCTCGAACGAGATCAAAGAAAAAAATTTAATAAATGCACGTGGCTCGACCCAACTCTTAGTATTTCTTTATAACTACAATGTTACCTCTACTGAAGCGTACTGATGGGAGTTGTATTTGTGATTATGCATACTGTAAGTTAGAAATCAGCCTGTTATCAACTTCCGTGAAGTATGACTTATTCAAATGACGAATTAACAGATATCGTCTTGCTATGTGGTGAAACAGGTGGAAACAAGGAGCTACTAGATGTATTTATAAAGAGCGGTTTCCGAACCGAAGATGTTCATTAAATGATTTGATTTTACAAACCGTGTACAGATAAAGAGATCGCGGTACATTGCATTAAGTTATAAAGGACGTGGCCGTGAAACACGATCTTCGGCAACGTATTTTTCAAGTTGCCGCCCATATCCGTGAAGGCAGAGCCATGTTAAAGCATGTACATATTTCAATAGTTTACCGATCGGTTACAAGCTTGTATTTACGCAAACGACAGTCACATTGAACATCATATTTAAGTATTCCACGTGTTTCACACAAATTTTCCCTTTTTAGAGCAAAAAATTGTCATTAAAAGTGGAGACAAATAGAACGCAGGAAGAAAAGTATGAACATTCAATTAAAGTTAGAAATGTAATTTATTATTTCTTATACCGTTTAAAATTTTTAAAGAAACTTGATATTGAATTTGTTTTGGGATATTACAAAGGTCAGGCCAAACCTACTTACAAATAACAACAAAACAGCTGATCCATAAGAATATTTATGAATGAATACATGTCTATAAAACTTTTCACACAAAGGCGTATTATTACACAAATGTGAAGAGGATTTTTTGGTAAACTTGAACAAATAAATTCCTATTTGTTTGTTGAATCGACAACATATAAACATATAATTTCTCTTTATTTAGAGTCAATCTGAATACAGGACCGTATTTGTAAAGTTTGTCTTTCTAAATTTCCGCAAAAATGAAAGTTTCGATAGAATAATTTTTTTATGTTGATTTAAATTGCTGTCTTACGTATATAGCATATATTGTATATGTATATAGTGTATATTAGCGTATGTCGAAATATTTCATTTACACCCTGTACATTCTCGAATAGCATTTGAAATGTCTACAAATTGCTAATAATATTACACAAATATTTTACCAAAAATGTAAAATAAAGTTTTGTTTCACAGATAGGGGCAGGGTTTTTGTTATAAAAAATTTGCATATTCTTCTATATTAGAGCATATTTATCGCCATTTTGTGCATACTTTTGTCAAATATGTGCATACTATTTTTACATGCTATAATTCTAGCTTTACCAATTAGTACTAAAATATATCGAAAATACTAGTACCTATTTTATATTTTAATGGGGTACATACAATATGCCAACAAATGCATTAATAATCATTTATTTTTCCTTCCTCTAAATAAATTAATCATTCGATAAGTTTTACAAAAACAGCAGTCGTCTTTCACAAAGATTAATTAATATGCATATTAGAATTCTAGGAATTTTTATTAAAAACGATTTGGAGAATGTCTCACACGAATAAATTTAAATACGTCAAATATGCTGTGAAATTCCAACGAGAATTCCGACGATTTGATTAATTTGTTGTTTGTTATTTTGTTGTTTGTTTTCGGCAAACAACCCTTAAGTATTTTATTATTACACGGAGTTGATGTGATACACACTTCACAACTGCTCTATATTTATAAACAATTCTGAACCCGTGGGAAAAGGAAGAGGTCGTTTCAGGACCGAAGTGTTCTTGTACATAAAGTAGATAACGGGGCTAATATATCTGTGTACTTCATACCTAAAATGCGCAGACCGTCAATTTTTTTTTCTTTATCTCGACCTTATAACGTACACGTTCTAGTTAATGGTGAGAACTTAATATTGTTCAATTTTTCTTAATTTCTGGTTTACGCTAATTAAATAATAGGGAAAGATACATTATCTAAACATGTGTGCGTTTTATGGAACTTGTTTATAATGCGTAATAGTATTTTGTTTGGAATTAAACCTTTTCGCTATTGGAATTTTTACTTGGATCCACTTACTTGAATTATTATTTACTTTTTTCTTATTTATTTGTTACTAGAAATGATTTGTGCGATTGTTTTATTTTGAAAATGAACTATGTACATTATGCATATTTCTTCTGTTCTGACACAGGAATTATGGACTAATTCTTCATTTAGAAAAATGAGAAATTCCAATTTCTTGAAATATACGTGGTGAGTTTTTTTGAATGTTTAGCATTGGGATCTCAGAAACTACTGGAGATAGAAAAACGCTTAAATGGGGAAAGATGCGCAGTTTTACGAGTTTGATTTAAAACTGCTTTTGTTTCTCCGATAACTTTCATGGCTTATTAGATATTCAAAGAAAACTAAATTTTACGATTTTCTTTAAACATGCTTAGCATAGTTAATACTAATTTTAGAGAAAAAATGATCAGACAAAAGTTTTAGATAATTTTACGCCAAATAAAACTGTCTAGCTACTATTTTTTTTCTTTTACCATTATCGAGTTATGACACAAACTTGTGTTTTTTTAAATGGAAACCATAGTTGGTTTTGACATCATTAAAAAGCTCATTTTTTGCTGATTACAATGATATAAGGTTTGATATGGTTATTTTAAAAAATAAAGAGGATATAGACATTTTTATGGTTTTTATGGAAAACAATTGAATTTCGAACTGATAAAATACAAACCAAACGAAAACTTATTTTGAAATCTTATGTAGTAATAAAATGAAAACTATAAGAACTTTTATTAAGGGCAGACAACATTATTAATGTTCAAAGATACCTCCATTATTATTAATACACAAATTGCATCTCTTCACAACAGAATTTGTAGCATTGCGAACTTTACGCCTATCGATGTTATTAAAAGCAACTAAGGCTCTTCTATTAAATCGTCGATTGTTTCATATGTTCTTTTGTATACTGTGTCCATTAGTACACCCCACAAGAAAAAATACAAAACTGATAAATCAGGTGATCTAGCCGGCCATTCAATGGGTGCATTTCGTCCTATCCATTGATTAGGGAAGTTGAAATTTAAATAATTTCTAACATTCAGTTGATTGTGCGGAGGCGCTCCGTCATGTTGAAACCATTGCAGTATTGCTCGGGTTCTTAAATTTAAATTATCTAACATTTCCTCGAAATCTTGTTGTAAAAAATTAAGATAACGATTGCCAGTTAGTGATCCATTAAAAATAAAAGGAGGAAGAACAGTTGATCCTATAACACCACACCAAACATTAAACCCAAATTTAATTTGTGGTCTCCTATGTTCAACGTGAAGTGGATTTGTTTGAGACCATATGTGCTCATTGTGCCTATTAACATTCCACAATTTGTGAAACGAGATTCATCAGTCCATAATATTTTCATTGAAAAGTGTGGATCGTTTTTGATTTTGGTTTAACGAACGAACCATAATCTGCTAAATTATCCCATAATCTCTTAAAAGTAGGTAGCGACGGCTGACGTCGATCAAAATAATTTTCAAAATAAACTTCAGCAGCTCTAGTAGAATTTTTCTGGCACTGAATGTAACATTCAACCATATCACGCTTTTCTACGTTAGAAAATTCCATAGCCAATGCAAACTTATGATTAACGGCCGTTTGCACCGCTTATAGTTAAGTTACAATTAAATTAATTAATAGTTAATTGTCAATGTTTGACAATTAACTTGACTTAAAAGTAAAAATTAACAGCTCTCACTTCTGTGACTCAACGTGAAAGCAATGTTAGTATATTTATCTCGACTGCTCCAACGAACACTATTGTAACTCAGATTTTTCGTTTTTTGAATTACAAAACACCAAACATTTTTTTTTTAAGTTTTTATCTTATAAAGTGAACAATCATAGAAATGTCTATATCCTCTTTATTTTTCAAAATAACCATATCAAACCATATCAAATCATTGTAATCAGCAAAAAATAAGCTTTTTAATAATGTCAAAACCAACTATGGTTTCTATTAAAAAAAAACGCAAGTTTGTGTCACAACTCGATAATGGTGAACGAAAAAAAAAATTAGCTGCATAGTTTTATTCTTTAGTATTCTTTGAATATCTAATAAGCCATGAAAGTTATCGGAGAAACAAAAGCAGTTTTAAATCAAACTCGTAAAACTGCGCATCTTTCCCCATTTAAGCGTTTTTCAATCTCCAGTAGTTTCTGAGATCCCAATGCTAAACATTCAAAAAAACTCACCCTGTATGTAAGCAAACCCTTAACTCTTTTTTGATATTTTAATTGGAAAAGATGGAATTTTACATTTATGTTAAATTTTATTCATATTATATAATCACCGTTGCGAGAAGCAAAAAAAAAAACAATATGAACTGAAAAGAAATCATAAAAGACATAAAATAATAGTTGAACAAATAGAGTGCTTTAAAAAAAAATATAAAATCACTTACCACAGTTATTAATCGTATACCAAATACATATTTTGACAACTAAGTTGTCGTCCTCAGTATATGTTGAACAAAACTGACACAAATAATCGCAAAATATTTTACAAGCATCCACGTATACACTATACTGTCGATGGGATGGAAAGGGTACTATAAACACAGAACAAGTAATAAAGGTTTCACAATCAAGTTAAAGTGACATTAAATTTTAAACAATATAAAATATTGATGTTATATATCGATGAATATATGAATGTATGAATATATTAATATATCGATGTTTAATTAACATCAAGTGTAACACAGTAACAGAATGTTAAAAACATAGAAAATTCGCGCACACGGGCTATGACGTCAATCATCAAAAACTGAAACGAATATTTCTTTACCATTTTTCAATCTGACTGATATTTCGAGAACGAGAACTTTTTAATATTACACAATTAAGAAGTATAATACGAAACACTTTATAACATTTGTTTAAATTGTTTTCCAGCAGCAGCTATACATGCTTGAGCACGCCCTGCTACTGACGTTGCGTAACATTTGTGGAGTTACTTGTTGCACCGCTTAAAGTACACGGTTTCCTAATTATTAACATCGTCCACAGATGTTAGGTAAACTAACAATTTCAAAACACCCTACAAAAGAAAGCGCAAGGTGCCAAATCTGGCGATTAAGGTAGCCAAGGTATTGGCCACCTTTACCGGCATAAATGGTCATGGAAAGTATTGTCCAGGTAATCCCGTATTATTCGTGGAAAGTGGGGATTTGCCATATCGTCCATAAAAATCCTATTTTGCCGGAGATTTAGAGGCACGTGATCCAAAAATTCTGGAAGCTGTTGTAGAAAATCTAAATACATAATTTTCTCCATTTATGCGTTACGGCAAAATTTTAATAAACTAAACATAATTAATATATATATATATTTATAATATATACCGGGTGCGGCAATAGTGTGTCGGCGGAGCTTAGCATGAACACTAATAAAGTTGTAGTAATGAAATTTTACGTACACGTGTAGTATGCTACACTGTATTTTCAATTTTTATTTATATATTTACTGGGTGTTCCAAATTTGCGCAACCACTTTCAATTTTTTTTTTAATAGATTCCTATACTTTCTTGTCATTATGATGATAGCCACCCAAATTATCTCTGCAATGATATATGACAATGTGCACTTACAACTGTTAGTTTTGGTTTTATTGTAAATTTTGTTAAAATCTTGACAGTTGCAGCGTAGGTATTTTATATAAGGGCCGAAAAGCTCCAGTGGTTTATCGGTTGTTATATTTAGTAGGCGGCTATGAAATTATCTAAACACTCATATAGCTATATAGTAATAATTAGCAATTTCAAACATTCAAAACTGACACCTGCTCTCAAAATACTGACATCTGCTTTCAATAACTGACATCTGCTTTCAAAACAGGCATCTGCTTTCAAATCTGACGTTCGCTTTCATAACAGACATGTTCTTTCAAAACAGACATCTGCTTTCAATAACTGACATTCGCTTTCTATAACTGACATCTGCTATCAAAACTGACATCGGCTTTCAAAACTGACTTCTGCTTTCAACTTGACATCTATATTCAATAACTGGTATCTGATTCATTAACACTGTTACTTTATAATGCATTTCTAAATAGCTTGAACCAAGGTCTATCTTGGCTTAAGTGGTAAAAGCGACAGTCCGGCAAACTGTAGACTTGGGTTCAAGTCCCAACGTAGACAATATTCTTAAATTAAAAATTTCGTATGATTTGCTTTGTAATTTGTAGACAGCAATGTTTACATCCTGACCTACTTTGCAATTACATACTAATTTGGTATTTGTAAATATTTCATATAAAAGCCGAAATACTCCGAGAATTTATATTTAAATTATATATTTATATATAAAGATAATTATTTCGTGAACTTTGTATGTTATGGTAAATTCAATTTGTTGGCGATTTAAGGTCTGGTTTTACTTCAAAATATATATATTTAAAACAACCCTACATGCTTCGGCAAATGATGATGATAAAGGCATCATTTGCCGAAACATTTAGGGTTGTTTTAAATATATATATTTTGAAGTAAAACCAGACCTTAAATCGCCAACAAATTTAACATATATATATATATATATATATATATATATATATATATATGTATATAAGGTAAACTTAATAAGTCGGCGATTAAAGGTTTGGTTCATTACTTTAAAGTATATATATTTAAAACAACTCTACATGTTTCGGCAATGATGCCTTTGTCAAGAGAATACAAAATATAAATGACAGAATATAAATGTCAAATAATTAAGTTGCTATGGTTTAAATTATTCAAAGATACATTCCAATAATAATAATAGATCATGCCTTAGTATTATTATTGGAATGTATCTTTGAATAATTTAAACCATAGCAACTTAATTATTTGACATTTATATTCTGTCATTTATATTTTGTATTCTCTTGACAAAGGCATCATTGCCGAAACATGTAGAGTTGTTTTAAATATATATACTCTGAAGTAATGAACCAGACCTTTAATCGCCGACATATTAAGTTTACCTTATCATACCAAGGTCACGAAGATATATATATATGTATATATATATATATATATATATATTTATATATATATATATATATATATAAAGAAATAGTTTTCAAGTAACCTTCCAGTTGTTTACCTAATAAACCTTCCAAAATATTTAAATTAAAGCGACCTTAACGGTTTCTAGAGGCAGATTCTCATAACTCCAGTGATGTTGATTATGAATATTGAAAATACTATCTTGGGTAAATAAACGTTTATCTGTCGATAGAATGTAATTTCGGATGTCATTATCTTCCAAATGCTGGACTCTTGAAATGATTAGGATACTGTTGATCGAGTCTTAACGCACGCCATACGCAAACTTGATTTGTTCTCAGTTCCCTCGCAACGCACCTAGTCCTTCTTGAAGGATAGTTTGTTATCCAATGAATGACTGCAACATCACGTAAACAAGGATGGCCAGGATTTCTGGGTGGTTGTATTATAATGTATTCGGTTAAAAGAATTATATCTTCTATAAAAAAGGGAAAGGATGAATATTACATTAAGATTATAGATGAAAATCGATATAATAGTCGTAAATTGTGGAAAAACTTGAAAGCATTACTACTGAATAAAATAGTATTAAAATGTATTAGATATACCCCAATTAATCTAATGCTAGAAACTTTAAGTTTATTAAGTGTAAAACAATACATGGTATATAAGACAATGGTTTTAATCTATAAAATTAAAATTGGAATAATGCCTCCTTACTTAAGTGATAAATTAACAAGGGTCGATCAAATTCACAACTACGGAACCAGAAACACCAACGATTTCTATATTGAAAACTGTAATAGGGTGCAAACAACCAACAATGTATTTGCGAACAGACTGAAACTCTTTAATAGTTTACCTACGCACATGAAATGGTAGTTTAAGTAGATTTAAGATCCTTGTGATAGAATATGTTAAGGAAAACTTTTAGTTTAAGTCTTCTGAGGATGGTTACATTATTTTTCTAACTTTCTAATTATTAGTATTTTTCAAATTTTTTTGTGCATGCATATAGCAGTTGCTAATAAAGTTATTATTATTCTAGTCCTATAATTAGCAGCCCAGGAAACCGCATTTATTTGCACTGACCTGCGTTATTATTAGAAGCACCAAAAGCCATCCATTAACATATCTTAATATTCACGATTTGAGTAGTTTTTAGTCATACGATAAAATTCAAAATACAAATAGCGTACCTTTTTAATGACAATTGTAGAAATATCAACTACTAGTTATTTACGCACCTCATTTATTTTATGTATTAATTGTAAAGCCTTCTTTGCTAATGTTTATTCGTTGGCGGAAGACAATTCGAACAACACATAAAGTTTCGAGTTATACACGTTTTAAATTATGTAATAATAAAAAGCTCCCCATTAACTTTTCATTTTTAAAATTACTAAAATTCGGAAAATATCAGTCAGATTAAAAAATGGTATCCCATATTCCGTGTCCGTGAGTTTCGCAACACCCTGTATGTATAGCTTTGTACACATGAACACACACTACGCATACTTATTTTGCATTGGTGGCTTCTACATACAAACACGTATTTCGGATTCATCCTAGTTCTCGTCAGGGCACGAGAAGAAGCACATCAAATGCATTGTGTCAATCTTAAATTTTTTGATTATAACTCCATTTATTAGCAGAATATTTACATCCGCAATAAGCATCTGGTGTGTGTAACATGTACAGAAGTTCTCCAACGAGTATACTGTATAAAAACAGGTATAATCAAGTTGTTTGAACACTAATAATATTAAATATTAAATACCATTGGAATTAAGTTTTATTAAAGCGAATTCGGTTTGAACCTCTTCAACCTGCATACTTTGTCGTCTTGTAGAAACAGATGCTGGCCTAGCTTAACGCGATAACGCGATTATAGGCACTAATCACCTTTCTCACAGCAGGAATTGAAATGTCTCGCGGTATCAGTGTGGAATGGAACTTGGATGATCTTTTGCAGTATTTTGTTTTGAAATCTTTGCAATATTTCTATGTTGGAGTTGGGAGCTGTTTTCCATAGTTCCATGCCATATGTTCAAATTGGCTTCACTATAGCTTTCTATATTAAAAGTTTATTTTGACGAGATATTTGTGAACGTCCACGCATGAGCCAGTACATTTGTCTCAGTTTTAAAACTAATTGCGTATGTTTCGTAAAAATATGTTTCTGATATAATAGCCTTCTAATTAGGTGCATGTCAAGATATTTTACTTCTTCACTTTGCAGTAGGTTGCATTTATTAGTTTTCACAGGTGGACAAGTTTCCAAACGGAGCGAAAATGCGACATGGACAGGCTTTCATACATCATTTTCCCAGCCATTCTTGAATCTTGTTAAAGTTGTTTTGCCAATTCCTTGATGATTTCGCAAGATCCCCTTGAGATGACAGAAATGCGGTATCATCCGCAAACCTGGCAACAGTTGTGACTCTTGTTATAGACAGGTGACTAGTATATAGTAAATATAAAACTGATTCCAAAACACTACCCTGAAGTACTACTGGATGAATAGGGCATAGGTCCCAGTACTAATTTTTTTTGTTCGGCAACAAAATGTCTGTTATTAAGATAAGAATAGAAAAGGAGACAGTGAGAATAAGGGAGATTTTATTTAATTTTGTATAGTCAAGAAATATGCAATACTTTCTCGAAAATTCGACTGATGTCGGCAAAAACTGCGAAGCAATATCTCTTGGAATTTAAGTTATTGCTTAGTTTGTTAACAATACTATGAATTTGTTCAATAGCGCCATATTTAATCCTGGAGCCGAATTGATAGTCTAGTATAATACACTTTGCATTAATTACTGTTAAGAATCTTTTAACATGTACCTTCTCGAAAACTTTTACAATAGTGGTAACAGGCTAATAGATCGGTAGGAGGTCATTTCTTCCGGTTTTTAGTGTGGCTTAGAAATCAAGATAATGCAATTTTTCAGGTATTTGGAAAATAGCAAGTTCTTATTACTGCCTTAAATATATGTGTTAGATGAATCATACTCTTTTACGAAAATTCTTGCAAATTCCAGTAATTAAATCACATCCTGAAGTTTTTTTTTATATGATTCCCTTTCATGACCATGTTAATTTTGAATTTTTTAATAGGAAAATCCATTTGCGAAGGCAATGCAAGAAAACATCAATTTTTCTAACGTAATTAGCATTGGCAGCTGTATCAAACGGTTCAAAGACTTGTTGCAGATGGACAGCAAATGAAGCGGCTTTCTCTTTGTAATTTCTTGCTCACCTGAACAAGAAATACACTACAATCAACAAATGGTTAATTAGATTGTAGTGGAATTTTCTATTTCCTGGTCGCTTTATATAATGCATAATCTATGGCTTCTGTTGAAATCAGAGAATTTAGATATCGCGCAATACAACGATTTTTAATTTCGGTAAGAATTTCTTACAATTCATCGCATGCAATTTTCTCTTTCGCAGTATAGTGATGTTGAATATACGCAATCTTATTAATCACATGTAATGAGAAAACATCTCAAGGCACCTGACGGCCAAGAGAAGCACGCCAACTACGGTTTCCGTGAGATATCTAGGTTATGAGTAGTGGCTTAGTAGCTCAAACCGTTGCCGATGTGCCACTCTTGGCTGTCAGATGTATGCAGATGCTCTCCCATGGTATGTGACGTACAAGATTGTGTACAAGCAGGGACGCAAAGCATTTGGCGTGCTTGGCGTGAATTCGAAACACGTGTATGTACGTAGAAGCTACCATTGCGAAATAAGTATGCTTTATATATATGTATATATATTGCTATGGATTTTTTTTAAAATAATATTTGAATAATTTAATATAAAATATTTTAAAAACCGGACTGTATATGTTTATAAATTTAACTAGTGTGAAAAACTGGTTATCCGGCGTAAATGTGTTGTAGAGGCCGAGGTAAATTAAACTAGACGAAAATTATCTATTGAAAGAGAAGGTTGCTTGTTTTGTGAATTATATTAAATATATTTAATTAATTCGGGTTAATTGTTTGAAAGTGTTTTATTGTTGATATATTTGAGATTTATATTAAAGATATTTAATTTCCCGATATTTTGTTGTTTAAATTAATCAAGCACATTTGTTCGTAAGAGTCTCCATTAAAACAAATTTTGTAAGTAGAATTAAAATTATATGACGTCATCATAATATATAAAATTATTATAAGGACATATATTTCTATTGTATCCAAGCTTGTAGTTAAGAGGTTTAATTATTAGAAATACAGATAATACAGTTTATTATTAACATTTCTTTGTTAAAATTATAATTGAAAAGTTTGTTCGATTGGAATCAGGGTTTTTTATGCATGTCTTTTGCACATGCGTAAGTTTTGTTCGTGTATCAATATCTGATTATACAGTGTGGTTCTCTTGGGAGAAGTTAATATTAAACTTAACTATTTTTAGATAAGTTTTGATCGGTGTCATTTAGAGGATGTTTTCTATTCATGTAGCTGTCAATTTTCAATGAATGTTTTTACCTCAAGTATTTTTGTATAATACAGCATCTTTATACTTTGTAAAGATATATATATATATTTTTTTATTTTGTATTAAATATTCATTTTAATTTTTATCCTGCGTTTGTTTCATTTACTCATACCAATATTGCTGTTCTAACTTAACTTATACAAAATAAGTAAATAAATTTTTGTGAACATTTCACTGGCGCTCAACTCATATTATAGACACGTCTTTCCTAAGTGGAACCCGAGAAGTTGAAGTCTCATATTTGAAAATTCACCGGCTGAGAAACCTAGTTGGGAAAACTAGTTGTGGATGGTGGCGTGCTAAATTTTCAAACCACTATTCATAGCAATATGTATATATACAGATATATTTTTAACATTTTTTTATTACTACTGTATTCAGTTTTAAAGTCCACTTGAAAGCTTCCTTTCTTTTGTTAATTTGAAAAATGAATCAACGTTTATTGACAGTTAATTGGCTGTAATTGTGTGATATTATGAAAACATTATAAATAAATAAATATTTTATAAATTTTATGTTGGTTTTAATCGCAAAAGGTAAATATTTTTTAATTTCGAAATTAGCATTAAGATATTTGCTATACACAAATATTTATTGTAAACAGTTAGTCTTGAGCTGAGCTGAGGGTAGGTAGTTCAAAGAGCACAGGCAGTTTGGTACTTCTTGGAACAAACTAAATGTTAACTGATTAGGCAAACTTATAAATAAAACAAAAAGGGGGCTCCAAGCAAGAAATATGTTTCCACAGAGTTAAAGCTGGCTAATTACAAACAAGACGTTTTTGATATATCTAAAGAATCTATATTTCGTATTTTTCTTTCTTCAATAAGTTCAAAAGTAATTAAATAAGTTAAAAAATAAAAATTGCATAAAAAACATGGATCTGGTTCCTTTTTCTTGTATGGATATGTTGTCGTTGTCACAATATGATTCCTTTCTCCTTGTGGACAGATGGTACAATTAATGGGTGGTCCAGAGCAAACAAATCTCTTGCGAGGAACATCTAACGCCGGTCAAAACTCAGAGAACAAAATCACGCTTGTCGTTCTAGATAAAATAATTATACAAAATAAAAATGAGATCTACTTACATGACTGTACAAAAGTATTAACAAAAATATGTCGTTACATTATATGTAATACTTCCACTAATTAAAAAAAAGAAGATAGTCATAATCTAAGTTCCATTTATGCAGATTTATTATTAAATTAATTAGTCTACTTTTTTTCATTAATATTATTATTTATGTCCAGCAACGTTATTGGACTACAGTTTATTTTTACAATCGATTTTTCATTTTTTATTACCTTGTTAGATACTCACTTACAACTGCTAATTATTATTAATAATGATTATTAGCATTATTTAATAATATAAATATTTATTAGTACTTATGATTCACAAAACTCTTTCATAGACATTTTATTTTATTTACAGTTGAAATATTTATTAATCATCATAATCGTTTATTTTAACGATATTATTGTGTATTCACTATTCACTATTTATTTTTCAAATAGTTTTAGTACTAAATGTTTGAATTTACTCCGATAATATTATGATTTACAAATAATTTTCAATATTAGTGATAATTGCCTACATTACTAGTATTTACACGAGATTATTCGTTTTTGTAACTCTCTCTAGTATTAATTTAGTTTGTAAATACTTCTCAAATTCTAGTTAATAGTCAGTACTATACAACATCTGGACGAATAAACGTGCTATGTAAAAATAATCCATTATTCTCACTAGAAAAAGATTTTAACATCAATTGGCGTTGTCAATAGGATTCTCTTCTCCAAGTTTAAATTGATAACATTTGGTTTCCATGGAAGAGAAAATATTTCAAGTAAGTTCATTCTTTATTTGCAAATTATCGCGTAATGTGTTTTTTTTGTTTGAATTAAAAAGATGGTCATATTGGGCTAATTCATAAGCAATTGGATTAATTTGCCTTTTACTTGATGAAGATACTTAATTCAAAATGGAAATAAAACTGATAGTTAAATCTTCACTTTATTAATACATAAACGAAATATAATTTTTATTTCGCATTTATGTGTATTGTTGTTAGTTTTTACCTGAGAGGAAGCTACTTTGTTGGCAAAACAATTGTCGTTTTGCGATTATATATTAATAAAGTGAAGACTTAACTATTTATTTTATTTTCATTCTCAATTCATAAGCTCTCTCTATATGCGGGAATGGAGCTTTGTGATCGTGGATACGCTCTTGTTTGGGAACTGCGAATAGTAAAACTATTTAATGCGCAATCTCAGCTAATTCGTGTATCTGTTGGTGTTCCTCAGGATAGTCAGTCATCTTGCACCGATTCAATTATTATTATTTCTGAATGATTTAGATTGTTCATTCACATATAGCCATTTCATGGCATACACGAATAACTTTAAACTGTACAAGTGCATTAGTTAAAAAATTGATTGTGACTCGATATAACGCGGCCTAGATAAACTAATTGCCTGGCGTAATCATAACAATATGATTCTTAACACCTCAAAATTCCACATAATTACTTGTTCGAAAAGTTTTTTTTAAGCATCATTACCTACTTTTTACGCAGTGCGTTGTTACATAATCTAACTCAAATCACAGATCTTGGATTCATATTCGATCGTTTCATGGACATGGAAATTATTACTTTCTTTAAATCAATAGTTAAACCAATACTTGAATAATGCTCTGCCATTTAGACCCCTGCTAAATAACATATTTTAACAGAATAAAAATTGCATATTAATAAAGATCACCTGACTTATAATAAAAGACTGAACATACTGAAGGTAAAATCTTTTGATTCTCGTCGTTATTTGATTGTCTTTAAAATAGGATATTGTTTAATTCACGATTGTTGGTATTGCCCTAAATTTGTATGCATCTGTAAACTTCCCCGTTCCAACTTTTAATTCTCGCCTGCATAGTTGATTTTACATACCGTTTCATGGAACTAAGTATGGTCGATAAAATGCTTTGGATCAGCTGTTAGTGCTTCTCAATTTATTCTCGGAGGTAGATTTATTTAATAGTTCCTATAACACATTTGGATCTCTAGTGTGCAACACATCAGCCTGAGTGTGATTATATATTTTTTCTTTTGATTTATTTTTTGTTTTTATTTAAGTAGAGCTTAATTTTTTTCTAATTTTTACTATAGCGCTTTACTTTGTTTTGTTATTATTCTCACAATTATTTATTGATTTATATTACACCATGCATATACAGGTATATTTTTAATATTTTCTATTACCTTTAAAAATGTATAAATACTATAAATCTTTGTGATAGCTGCTATTGCACGCTATTAGTTAAGAAATAATAGACACCTTTATAGTATCTAAAGAATAAGGAAGGCTATAGCAAGTGAGACGTGGTTTAGTTACAAGGTCATTTTATATTTTATAATACAATTGTTTGGATGTATCTAATCATATATTATTAGAGCATAGCATAATAAAACACAACTATCTTGAAAAAAATTTAAAGGAATATTTAACACAAATTTATGAAATGCATTCATGCACATGCACTGCATATTATCAGGCATCAAACATAATTGAATGGCAGTTTTCGCTTTATTTGTTATATTTTCAAACACCACCATTTTAAAAAAAGCTTCGTTCTCGAAGCGCAACCCAAGGTCCTATTTTAATTGATAGACTAGACTTGTTTTGCATTTATACAGACAATAAGGATTGACAATCTTTTTAATTTATTTATTTTTTTACAGTTAAATGGTTTCCACTACTCTGACCACCACCAAGGAGATAAAGACAGAATTTGAATGTTACATTAGTGGGATCGCAGCCACCACTCCCGCTCAGCCATTAATGGGACAAAAACCGAATTGTTGAAAATCACACCATTCGACAACAACCTCAAAGTTCATACGCCTATATACTGAAAACTCACTGCTGGTACTATATTCTCCAGTAGCATATGCTTCAACGAATTTCCACAACTGCTTTATGTTACAAAATTGTACCAATGGAGAGGGATCACCACCACAGTTACTTTCTGGTGACTTTCGTCAAAACTTTGTTTCCAATCTTCTGAATTTCGCAGCGATCGTTGTCTAAACATTGCTTGACCTCATAAAGCCCGAGAAACTCGTAATTTATTTTGTTTTCATGCTGAATCGTATGTTCAATTAGACAAAGTCCCCACATAATTGTTTATATAATGTCGGAGTTTTTTTATTCATTTCTTGTAAGTCGTTACTACATTGAGCAAGTTATTTAACAGCTTGCTATCTGCCTCAATTAACAAAGGGTAAAGGGTACAGAGGAGTAACGCGAGTGCTCTTTTGTGTGATGGTATTTAGTGCTAATTGAATTTTTCATTATATTCTCGGCTATTTTGACTTAATCTACGCCTCAATTCTCATCAGGATTCTTAAGGTTCTCATGTACGTTTTCACTTGCTCATTGAGAGTTAATGATCTTCTATATGTCAACGGTCAAGATATTTATAAAATGATATATTTCTAAATGCAGTGAGAACATTCGCAATTAGTCTTTTGAATGCTCGGAAAAAGTAGATAATAGTTTAAAGTTTCTCTCAACATTCGGCTTTAGTAATGGATTTCATTGGTTACATCAGGCCGCCAGGCAACCACCAATATGTATTTATACTCCTGTGTTGATGAAGGAAGATATCTGTGGCAATCTGCAGACAAACCATTGAAAGGTTTCATTTGGTTTCTGAACAGTATCACAACAGTATCTAGAAGTGTCTTTACGGGGCAGTACGAGTCTTCTAGTCTGCATATACAAAACAGCAGCGAACATAATTTGAAGAATTTCCGCATTCTACGGAATCAAAAGTAGTCGACTATGGAATTACATCTTTTAAATTGTGTTATTTGAAGCGCACGACAACTTTAAAAACTTTATTGAGCTCCTATTACAATTTACTAAAAGTAGCAGCAATTCGACAATTATACATAATTTATATTTCTATAACTTCAGCTATTAAGCTGAAATAAAGATTAAATATTGAGGATAAATATACGATGGATATTTTTTATATAAGGTCCGTTTTTGAATAAGAAGAAAAATGCTGTTGCTGTCATTAAAATATATTTATTTCCACATTCTACATACTTTCATATACTTTTCTACATGATTTCCATTTTCGTTCAAACATGAATTAAGTTACGTATTCAGACGGTGGTTTGAATTGTAACTTTTATTAGTGTGAGAAGAGGGGTGACTCCGTAAATTGATACTGCACTTTTTCAAATAATACTACTGAATTGGAAGATAGTTTTATTTTAAGTGATTATGTGAATGCACTAGTTACAGTGGTCTTTACAAGAATGTCTTAATATTCTATTTCTTAAAACTAATATAACATTTCGAGGGTACAATGACTAGTTATCGATATTGTTTGTTATTTCTTAACAAACAATATTCGGAGATTCATAATAATTGATGGACAAATAGAGGAGTTATGTATCTTAGATTTACACAACGTTCCCGCTACATCATAGAGATAACTGTTTATTGTTTCGTACATAAATGATTCATACAATATTATAATAACATCTTATTGTTCTAATACATAAATGACTAATACAATATAACATCTCCCTCCTTAAGACAAATTATTAAGAAGTTTACGATTCGCTAATAATTTGCATCGGTACTTCTATATTTTTTCTTTTTACCTCATTTCCGAACTTCTTACATTTAGTAAAGTTATATATAATTACACTTATAATAATGATTACAATAATGACGTACACCCAAACGGTAGAATGAATTAAACTAGTGTGTTTCAATGTTAGGTTGTCAAGGTCTTTATTTAACTCCTTTAATTCATTCTTTACATTGATTAAGGGTGCTTCCTTCAAAGTTACGTTAGTAATATTTTGATGAAATGGATGATAATCTAAAAAGTCATAATTGTGTATTTGTACATTCCTCTCGTAATTCTGCACAATATGACCTTTAATTTCATACCGACAGTTATTTCCGGGTTTTATATAGTAATCACCTTTAATAAATTTAATTTTTAAGATATTATTGCAGTCCTCCTTTACCTCATTTTGAATTGGTGAAACGATTAAAACTAGATTATGTAGATATTTAATTTCAACGTCTTAAATCTCATAAATTTTCCTAACACAATTACCAAAATTTCTGAAATTTGCTATAATTTTAACTTCACAATTACTATTATTGGTTATAATCAGTTCTGGTAAGTATTCGCATAGTTGAGCGTTCTGGTAATTCTTACATTCTTTTGGCATAATATATTTATTATTTCTTATGGCTAAATATTGTAACTCTACATCAAATTTATAATATTGTTTCTCGTTTATCAACACAGGAACATTATAAATTTCATAATTTTCGTAATATTCCATCGTGATTAATGGAATTTGTAATATAAAGGTTATTGTATTCTCTTTACTAAGATAATATTTAATTGCGAAAATTTTCTCTAAAGATAATAAGGTATCGATTTCTAAGGGATAAGGAAATTTAAAGGGTGCTTCTATTGGTACTTTCTTTAGTTCTCGGAGTAATTTCCGGGGTTGGATTAGAACTGGGTATAAGAGATTGTTTTGCGACAAAGTAAGGCCCAACAGCAGGGTTTGCAGGGTTTCGTGCACTTCCTGTACATAGGTAAGTTGATACCGAAGTTTGTCTGCAACTTCCTGATGCTCCACGGTGTAGGCTAAGTACTTGTTGAGCAATTTTGTTTGTGAGTTGAATTGATTCCTTAGATTATTTAAAGAGTTGTTTACGACCTTGAATATGTTAGTGGGTGATTCTTTTAACAATTTTTGATTATTGTACAATTCCAAAATTTGTTCCTCTAAATTTATTCCATCGTCATAACTTAAATTACCGGTAATTTCACTCAGGACATCGCCAATAAAATTAAATAACCCTCGTTTACGTTTGTCGCCAAAGATTAACGCCATGATAGTAGAAATCTGCTCTTCCTTCCTAGATATCGAATTGATTAATCCAATTTGATCATTCCTTGTCAGATTGTATTCTGTTCGAGAATCTAAATAAGATTTACATGTTTGAAATAATTTGCTGTAGTTAATAGGTATTGCCAACGTTAATTTTTTGTAGCTATTGTACAAATTTCCCACCTTAATAAGTAATATGGACAGCTTATTCCGTATTTCGATTAATTCCCCATTGATGGCAAGGTACCATCTGAAACAACAGATTTTAACTCGTTACAATGGTACTCGAAAACTTTACCTTTTGCATTTTTGACTTTTAATTTATTATTTTCCAATATGTCAAGGATTATAAAAGGACCTCTGGCTATCTCTTTGGTTTTACTATATCTCTCAGGGAGTTTTATATACACCTTTTGGCCTATCTTTACATTAGGTGCCTTTTGAGTTGCATTTTGCTTATCAATAACCTTTTCTTTATTTTTCTGCAACGTTTCCGCTAGATGTTCATTTGTTGCATCGATGGATGCTTTGTGTTCTTGTAACTTTTGGTCTGTTATTACCTCGTTACTTACTTGATTTATAGGGTTGTAATGGCCAAAGAATAATTCCACCGGCTTTCTTTTAGTAGTTGGATTAATAGAGTTATTATAATACATAATCGCTAGAGGCATAAAATTCGTTTCCTTTTTTGCAATTATTACGACAATGTTCACTAAGAGTAGAGTGGAATCTTTCTATTTCCCCTTGTGATTGCGGATGCAAGGAAGTTGTTGTGTGACTGCTGATTTTGTGCATACTTAACAGGTTTTTAACTAAGGTATGGTTAAATTCATTACCTGCATCAAATACAATATTCTCAGGTAAGCCATAAGCTTGAAAATATTGGATTAACGCTTTGACTATCTCCGTCGGTGTTTTACTGTTGATTTCGTAAGCTTGTGCAAATTTAGAGAAAGAGTCTAGCAGCGTTAAGAAAATTTTTCGTTTTATCTGATATACATCCGCTAGTATTTTTTGTTTAGGTTTATTACAGGTATCCGTTAATTGTAGTGGTGGCTTAACTGGATGTCTGTCATACTTATTCTTCTGACATAATTCACAGTTATTAATGTATTTAATTACGTCATTATGATAGTTCTGCCAGAAGTATCGTATCCGTAATTCATTAAAGGTCTCCGTAATGCCGCGGTGGTTGTTAGATTCATGAATTTCTTGAATAATTTCTAATTGACGGTTTTTTTTTCTTCTACCTCGTCTGCTCTTTTTAAACAACGAATAAACTTTATTTTGTCTGTATAATTATTGATTAATAAAGAACAGAAGAGGGTATAAATTTCGTCACAACAATAGACAAAATATTTTTTATGTATTAGATGGTTATTTATTAGGTTGATTAGATTTTGTTGAACCCTATCTCGTTCTAAACTAACTTTAAAATCAAATTTACCTTGAACTATTTCTTGTATAACAGTATATTTATTCCCGATTCTAAGCAATATCTGATTTTTTTGAGCATTGATTGTCGCATCCGAGATTGGAATGGAGTGTTCATGTTCGTTAACATTTTAATGCAAAGATCCCGTTTCCGACCTATCGTTAACACAAACTGATTCATTAGAATTCTGATTAGTTGAACGGTTTCCAATCGTGAGAGTGCGTCCGCATTCGCGTTATATTTTCCCGGCTTATGAACGATTTCGTATTGATATTCTTGTAATTTTATTTTCCATCTTTCAAGTTTTGCATTAGGTTCCTTAAGGTTATGAAGCCAGATTAACGGTTTATGGTCAGTCACGAGAGTAAATTTTGAACCCCAAATATACGGCCTGAATTGTTTTACTGCAAAGATGATTCCTAGTAATTCTTTTTCAATTGCAGAGTATTTACATTCCGTGTCTAAGAGTGTGCGTGAGGCATAACAAATGGGTTTATCCTGCCCTATCTTTCCCTGAGACAAAACCGCACCAATGGCTACATTACTTGCGTCTGTTGTAATGATGAATTTTTGTGTAAAGTCTGGGTATTGCAAAATAGGAGAATTTATCAATACGTCCTGACAATTTTTAAAACATTGAATGTATTCGTTATTTTGAGTGTCAATTTTGTTGCCTCTTTTTAAACATTTAGTGAGTGGTTTTGTAAGTTTTGCAAAATTTAGTATGAACTTACGGTAATATCCTAATAAACCAAGAAAACTTTTAATTTGTTTGACCGTCTCGGGTATCTTAACCCGTTTTATTGCTTCTATTTTACTTGGGTCCGGTACAATCCCTTTATCGGTTACTACGTGTCCTAAATATTTGATAGATCGTTTGAAAAATTCACATTTGTCAAGAGATATTTTAAGGCTGTTTTCTTTTAGACGTTTGAATATAGATTCTAGTTTTTGTAAATGTTCTTCGAATGACGTGCTAAAAATAATAATATTGTCAAGGTAGATTAGGCAAGTATCCCGCAAAAGATCTGCTAATATAAAGTTCATGCAACGTTGAAAGGTAGACGGAGCATTTTTAACCCGAAAGGCATTCTACAAATTTCGTATTGTCCGGTTTCCGTACAAAAGGCTGTTTTATACCGATCTTCCGGTTTAACTTCAATCTGGTGGTAACCCGATGCTAGATCTAACGTACTAAAGTAATTGGCACGTCCTAACTTGTCTAATATGTCGGAAATTAAGGGTATTGGGTATTTATCGTTGATTGTTTTATCATTTAGTTTCCGATAATCTATCACCATTCGTAACTTTTGCATACCTGAGTGGTCTAATTTTTTTTTTACTAACGATACAGGAGCCGCGTACGGACTATTACTATTCGTAATAATTCCTTGTTGTAACATTTTGATAATCTGCGACTCTACTTCTTTATGTTGAACGGGACTTTTTCTGTAGGGTTTTTGATAAATTGGTGTTTCTTCGGTTAAATTTATTGCATGCTGTATTTTACTAGTGAATGTTAATTGAATATTATCGTCATACAGAATTGTTTTATATTTATAGATTAGTTGTCGTAATGGAATGCGTTCCTCATCATTAAGATGGGAATCTTGTAACTTGGTTTTTATATTTTGATCTAAAATATTTGATATCTCTGGACTTACTATTACATTATTTAAACTGTGGCCGGATTGCTTGTAATAAAAGGGAATACTTAAGTTTGGTAGATGAAGCATGTTGTTTTGATAATCCACCTGTGCTTGTAACTTTATTAACATTTTGCTACCTATTAATCCTTGGAATTTTTCTGAGAAATTTACTAAATTCTAGCGAAAGTCCCTTTCTTTACTATTAAAACTGCACAAAGAGGGAGTGATCGCAGTATTTTTGTGATAAGTTGTGTTATGCATAGTTTTTATACTGAATGGTCTATAAACAATGCAACTTGGGAAATATTTGAGTGCTACTTTAGGGCTTATTAAAGAGTCTGTGGCTCCGGTGTCAATTAATATTTAGCATTGTCTAGTTCCGGTATAATGATGTATGGTAAATACTTATTACATTGTTGGTTTAAATTTACTGTTTGCGTGATTTCAATTTCATCTTCCTCGAATGTATCCGATTGTGGGCGTATTGTTTCGTAATCTACTACTAAGTCAAATGAAAGATCTAAATCAAAGTAATCTATGGGTTCGTGTCGTCCGATAAAGTCATCTGAAAATTTTGCTCAATAATTTCATCAAAATTTGAGTTTTCGGCACTAACTTCTTCTACATTCGTTTCCTGGTCGTGTTCCAATTCATATTCTAGGTCATGGTTATCTACTTCAATATTAAATACTCTCTTACCGTTACTAAAGCCCATTAGCGGTTGTTTGACTGGTCTTGTAGGAGTATTTATTCGTGAAAAGCGTCTAGAGGCATCAACTTCCATTGGTTGAGGTTGCGATTGTGGCCGATAAGCTCGTAAAGAGGGATAGGATTGCTTGACGATTTGAGTCTGTTGAGGGTAAGATTGTTGGTGTTGAAATTGCTGGGTTTGAAATTGTTGCGGCTGTGGTTGTTGAAATTGAGGTTGTTGAAATCTGGTTTGTTGGTGGGTCTGAGGATGTCTGTGTGGTTGAATAATGCTGGGCTTTTGTACGTGGGATGTCATCGGTTGTGTATTAGGGATTGATCTTGAAAAGGGAATTTTATGACTCCTTCTGAATGCCTCAAAATGACTTTCCCATTGATATTCGTTAATTGCTAACGTGATTAATTGATCAAGAGTTACTTCCCTACCTACCATATTTCGTCTTATTAGATTACCTATCCTGCTATTAATCATCATAATCGAGCGGGCAAATGCGTCTATTGCTAGGCCATTGAATACTGTTTGTTTAGATTGCCTAATCTGATCGTTATACAACTCGTTCATTTGTAATTTAGTATTATAATAACTGATTAAGGATCTTAAATCATTACTTAACACTAATAGATCGGCGGATTTTGGCACAAAGTTGACGATTTCCATTTCAATACTTAATTCCGATCTTGGATCGGCATATAATTCGCGTAGCCTCGCAAATATGGCATCTTTCGTTAATAAGCCTTGTGCCGCAATTATATGAGCGGATTGTGCCTTTAATCTGCTTAATATAATTTCAACTAACAAGGCATTAGGTATTGCTTGTGTTATGTTCCAGTATTGAAATAACTACGGTTTTGTTAACTCTACTTTATTTTACACTATAATTTACAATAACAGAATTTATGCTCTTCTTAGTTCTACTCTTACTAACTATTACTTCCCTAAACACATGTATATATATTAAAAATAATCATAATTTGTGTATTTTCTGATAGTGATTTATGTACATTATGAATGGAATAAAAGTTATCGAATAGACAAATAATGTATACAAAATATCATATTCAAACAGGATGTTAGTTGTTGAATTAACAAATAATATACATCAAATATATAACAAATTAAGACCAGAAGCATCATAAAATAAATATAATTCATATTTTGTTTCATGCGGACAATAAGAAAAAATAGAGATAACATAAAGTTATTTCTTTGTATTTGAAATTTATGTTTATCACTTGTGATGAATTGTACACAAATCTGCATTTGGGAAACACAAATAATTCATTAAAATCATGTAGTAAAATTATACATACAATCTAAATAACAATAAAAGTATATTCTATATTCATAGAATAATAATTATGTACATATAATATAATGAAATATAACACCTCCCTCCTAAAAACTGAGGTATAAAATTACAGTTTTATAGATCAGGATATGTTCGATTTTGGGATATGCTTCTTCTTGCATTCGGACGAAGTACTGTACTGTCACTTCTTTCTTCGGACACTTGTTCCTGGGCTATATCTGTTGATGACGATCTTACATTTTTGTGACTATTACACTGATTAAAGATTTGGATGCAACAATCTTTGTGTCTAGTGTTTTTTAAATTTAAATACGAAAACACTCTCCATAGGCCAGTCCACAGGAAACACTTGTAGGTTAAATAAGTTCCAAGTAGGCTGCCCATAATGCTTAATATTACCAAATACCATTTTTGATAACGCACTATGTGAGGTTCTTCGAGTAGGTGATTTAGAGTTTGATCCAATTGTTTCAGTTTATGATTAGCTACTTGAAGATCTTCTAATTTTAAGTTGGTTAGCGTAATTGGCTCCAAATGTAGTTCGTTTTCTGTTTGGTTTTTCTTGTCATATTCACAACAGTCGTCCATTATATTCGTTCTAGGAATTACATTCTGATAATACGTAGTAATTTTCGAATATGGTGTTAGTTGGTTCATTTCGGTATACCCTTTGCATTTTTCGTCCAGAGAAATTAGACCTGTGTCCTTTAATTCAATATCATAGATTTCAAGTTGGTTGCAAGAGATGGTGAGTCTTATTGGGTTGCTCAAAACATATATCCATTGATTACTTTTCAACTGCTCCCATACATTAAATTTACCATTCAAGGTTTTAGTAGTGCAAGATGAAGGAATTTTCTTGTTAGGATATACCAATAGTGCTATTTCACATGGTAGATCATTTGTGGTAGAATAAATAGTATTTATCTGGCAAATCTGTTCTGATGGTTTTATATTTGTACATCTACTTAAATCCTCTAAGATTACATACGTCATCCTATTTTGAGACATTGCAACATATTTGTTTCGAGGTTGGATGTATGCATATGAATGAGATGCATTAGGATGAGGTATCGGTAATGGCATAACATTATAAAGGTAATAGATTGTAGAGGATGGTAGGGGAGTTGACATAATATAAATTAAATTATCTTTTGCATAATAGGATTTTAAATTACTGATTTCTAACAATTTTGAAGAAAATTCGTCCGTTAAAGGAACTGGAAACTCTTTTCCATCATTTAGCAGCTTAACATTGCTTTCTAATTCATCTATTAGCTGTACTGGTGTGATTACTGAAGGATGAATAACATTATTTCTAGCAAATAGAACACTATCAATTAATTCATTATACTCAGAATTGATTTCATTTGATAAATAAGTGATTAAATTTAAATGATTTAAAATAATTAATTTTTTATTAATTGTGCCTAATTCTTTATTTGTCGTGTTGACATACGTATTTAATAAAATGATATTATTATTTAAAGTTTTTTCATTCTTCTTAAATGAATTTACTGATTCGTTAAAATTGGCAATTGTTGATCTCACAACGTGTATTTGCTCTTTCATTAATATATTAATACCTTGTTCGTCATTACTCATTTCACTAATAATTTTATCATAGTATTCGGTATCATCAGAGTCAGCTACACCAAACGCCCAATGTAGTATTTTACCTACACCGTTAAAAACACCACGTTTCGTTCGATAAGAACTTGATTTGCGATTTATGAGGTGTGATAATGAAACAATTTTATTGCGAATTATGGGAATTTGTGTCTCAACAAATTTTATAGTTTGTATGCAATTTGAAGATTTGTCTAAGAGTTTTTCTTTTGACTTGCATATCATCGAAGTTTTTCTGAGCATTATTTGCAAAAATTCGAATTTATCTTCATAGAAAGTTCTATTTTTGTATATTATTACATTCCAAAGTGACGTATACGGTTTCATTCGACCGATGTTTTCATAAAAGATTCCACTACCTACCGAAATTTTTTCGTTTTTAAATGGTGAAGATTGTTCTCCATTTGTCTTTAGGATAACGATGATGACGAGGCATCTGAAACAAGGTGTGCCTTTTTAATTCTATTATTATGCACTCTAGTGTACTTATTTTTTATTTTAATAGCTAGGTTTTGATTTTCGTATACTTTTGTGATTTTATATAGTCCTAACCAATTTGGTGACAACTTTTTACTTGTCCCTTTTTTATTTGTTTTATTTTCTAAGTACACTAGATCTCCGACTTCATATTTATGATCTTTACTATTAGAATCGTAATAGGTTTTGCTATTTGTTTTACTTTTATCTATGTTTTCTCTAGCTATTTGAAAAGTTTTATTTAGTTGATATTTTAAATTATCGTAATAATTATCATACGTATATTTAAATTCTGGTGATTGAACTATGCTAGAGGGCAATTTAGGAGTTCTACCAAAGAGTAATTGAAATGGCATGAATTTAGTTGTGCTATGTATATTTGTGTTATAAGCGTACATAGCTAGATGAACATATTCGTCCCAATTGTTTTGTTCGTTATTGATAAAATGTTTAAGATAATCCTTTAACGTTGAATGGCTTCTCTCACCATTTGTTTGTGGATGATATGGAGTGGTAGTAATATGTTTCATTTGTAATAGTTTAACAACATCTTTCATTAAAGACGAATTAAAGTCTGTGCCTAAATCTGTTAATATAGTAGATGGAATACCAAAAGCTGAGATAAATTTAACTAAATTATTTGCTATGGTAATTGACTCGTGGTTTTCGCAAGGATATGCATAAGAAAACTTAGTTAAGTCATCTTGTATCGTTAAGATATATTTATTACCATTTAGAGTTAAAGGTAGAGGACCTACTATATCCAAATATATTCGATCAAATGGATTTTCACTTGTTGTAGTGATTTCCATTGGATTTTTATTTATCCTGCGATCGGTTTTATTAACTTGACACGATGGACATGTTTTCAAATAGTTTTTTATATCTTTTTGCATATTTTTCCAACGATATTTTAATTTTATTTTATTGTACATCCTAAAATAACCTGGATGGCCATTTAGGGGTCCCTCATGATATATTTTTAAAATGCCTTGAATTTCATCTTGATTTGTTGGTTTAATTAGTTTATTTACACAAATTATCACTTTTATTTCCGTGTTATTAAAAATATACTTTAACATTTCTTTGAATTTTCCAAAACTAAACTGATTGAAATTATCGCTAGGATTACTTAAAGCTATCTCTTTTACTTCTTCTTTTATTAAAGAGTTTTTTAGATTTTGTAGTGCATAAAACAAATCTTTATATGAAGGTTTTTCAAAATGTAAATTCTTAATAAAACAATTATAAAATGTGTGATCTAGACTTGATGTTTTAATTACTTCATATAGTTCAATGTCTTTGTTTAACACTTCTTTGTTCGATGTTAATTCTCAAATGTCTTGACCTAATTGATTTTGAGGATCATTAAAATCAATTGCCGTAAAATGTGCGATATTTTTAAATTGTTTTTCCAATAAATTACAGTTTAATTCTAAAATTTCTGTATTATAATTATTTACATCATATACAGATTTTACAAAATCGTCGTATGTTGACTTTGCGAAAGTACAGATATTCGATTCTTGATTAGTGACTACTTCTCTTATTCTAGAAAGACAATCGGCATTGCTGTTAATACGACCTGGTTGGTAGACTACTTCCTAATCATACTCTTCTATCTTCAAACGCCATCTTACTAGTTTACTTCCTGGATCTTTTACATTAAACAACCAAGTTAAAGGTCTGTGATCCGTAACTATTTTAAAGTGACGACCATACAAATATGGTCTGAAGACATTAGTTGACCAGACAATAGCTAGCAATTCACGTTCAGTTGTGGAATACCGAGATTCTGTCTCACTTAGAGTTCTACTCGCATAAGCAATAGATAAATCTTTACCAATTTCGCCTTGACTTAAGATCGCTCCGATAGCAACTTCACTTGCATCCGTGGTAAGAATAAATTCTTTTGAAAAATCCGGATATTGCAAAATCGGTTCCGATAATAATTCTCCACGTAGACGATCAAATGATTCTTGTTGTTCTATCGACCAAACAAAGTTAACATCTTTTTTCAATAAATTTGTAAGCGGTTTTGTTTTGCGAGCAAAGTCCTTGATGAACTTTCTGTAATACCCAATTAAGCCTAGAAACGATTTTATTTCTTTTGTATTGGTTGGTATAGGAAAGTCTTTTATAATGCGGATTTTTTCTGGATTTGGTTTGACACCTTCGTCGGTTATGATGTGTCCTAAATAAGTGACTTCGTGTCGCATGAATTCGCATTTATCCGGCTGGAGCTTGAGATTGTTATCTCGAAGCCTTTTGAACACATTTTCTATCTTGCGCGTATGATCTTCTATACTTGAACCATATATCACAATGTCATCCAAGTATACAAAACATTCAATTCCTTGAAGACCTGTTAATACAACATCCATTAACCTTTGAAATGTGGCAGGTGAATTTTTTAATCCAAATGGCATACGATTGAATTCATAATGTCCATGTGGTGTTGTGAAAGCTGTTTTTTCGGCATCCTTAGGATTCATTTCTATTTGGTGAAAACCAGATGCTAAATCTAATGTCGTGAAGTACTTACTCCTGCTTAATTGGTCTAGGATATCTGTAATGTTAGGGATAGGATATGCGTCACCAACTGTTATATTGTTTAGTTTCCTATAGTCAACTACTACTCTCCATTTTGACTTGCCTGAAGCATCGATCTTCTTCGGAACTACCCATAATGGACTTGACCAAGGGGACGTCGAAGGTTTTATTACTTCTTGTTTTAACATCTTCTCAATTTGATTGTTCACTTCTTCTTTATGAACTTCAGGGTATCTATATGTTTTTGCGTGTGTAATGTACCACTATGTTTATTATAAATCACTCTTCAACTTTTACAATGTAGTTTATTGTATTAAAACTTTTACATTTAATTAACAATAATTGCTTACTTCTAAGTGATGGACTAAATCTAACTGTTCGTTTATTTAATGAAAGTATTACTACTTAAGCGTTAGGATTGAATATGAATTGTTACACATTGCGTAGCAGATTTACTATACGTGCTATGTATATGAGCGTTCGAATATGAATGTGTGTGATCGTAATCTTTTTGTATCCCTTTAGGATAGATATTAGATGGAATTTGTAAACTAAACACAGACGTTTTAAATAACGTTGGAGGCGTAACACGGTGCAAGATACTGATGAGAAAGAATTTAAAAGATGTGTATATGTGAAGTGGCAATGTTACAGACAAGGGCATTTTATGCAATAAATCTGTGGCAATATGGAATATTGAAAAGGGAGAAATAACAGATGCGGCGTTAAATGGAAAATGCATGTTTTCTATGTGTTCTAATTTATTATATCTATTTAGTAGATGCCGTCTGTACGATGGGTGCGTAAATAATAATACACCAAAAATTTGTGGAGATATAAGAATACAATTTATGTTTATGAATAAGTATACACAAAACTTATTGGTTATTGTTCTTACACTTTTATTAGAGTTTATTACACTTCCCTTCTTAAAGAAATTAAAGCTTGTCCTTTAATTTAGCGAGTCGCAAACTTCTTCGAACGTTTGTTGTTTCTGATGTTGGTTCTTCCATTTGGACACAAGGGGGAATATCTACACACTCTATGTCTGTATCCTTATATTTTGACTTTGAATTTTTGCAGATTTTTAATGTCAAACAATTTGTTATTTGTTGGCATGCGGAACTATTATGATTGTGTTCATTTGAACATCGTTTTTGCATACATTTCCTATATATGTATCTAAATAACTTATAACCTAAATATAATAATACACATTTTAAAATTGTACATATAATATAAATAAAATAAGAATTATTTGTTATTTTCGAGAATAAAGAAGTGTTTACGTCGTTTGCCATAACTTCCAGCATTTCTAACTTATGGTTAGCTATTTTTAATGACTCGGTATCTAAATTGAGAGGTCTAAAAGGAATTAAGTTTAAATTTGAGTCTGAGGTATTCTTTGATTTTGTTCTATCTTTACAGCAATCGTCTAATAAATCGATATCTGGTACAACCGATTTGAATTCTGTTTGTTGTACAGTATTTCCCGAAAATAAGGTTGTAGTACTAGTATATAATTTACAATCTTTATTTAAAGTTAATATACCAGTATCCTTTAAGTTAAAGGATGTTAAATGTTTATTTAAACAATTTAATGTAATTTCTGTTTCCTTTGGGATTACATATATCCAACTATTGTCATTGTTTAATTTATGCCAAATTTCGTTTATCGACTGTACGATTCGAAAATCACAATTATCAGGGATTTCTTTGATATTGGATATTAGTAATTTTGTTTCGCATGTAGGTCTTGAATTCGTTGAATAAAATGTATCGACATTATTACAAATGAGAGTTGTAGTATCTAGATTATTACATGAAGTTAAATCTTTTAATGTGACGTATGTATTTCGATTTTCTGATACAACTAGAAAATTTGTTGATGGTAAGATAAAAGTATATAAATTGGAATTTGATTTCTTAATAGGTAGAGGAATTAGGTTATATAACAAGTATTGAGTTTGTTTTACTAAAGGTACGGTAATTACAAATATAATCATTTCTTGGTTTGTATGGTATTGAACATTGATTATGTTATAATATTTATGAGCGTTTTCTAATGTCAATGCTAAAGGGTATGTAGATGAACCTTGTATGTGAGGTAATGTTTTGATAAGATTATCGATTAATTGTTCTGGATTAATAACGAATGGATGTAGTGTATTCGTTTTGGCATACAAGATTGTATCTATCAAGGTTGTGTATTGATTTTCCAGTTCGCTGACTAATAATGTTAAAAGTGTGAAATGTTCTTCAACACGTTGTTTCAATTCTATATCGATTAATTTTTTGTTAGTATTTAGTGTGAAATTGACAAGTTTTTCAAAATTTTGTACATAGACTATATTATTTTTTTCAACATTTACGATTGTGTCGTTGAAATTGGTTATTGTTGTTTGAACGACTTGAATCTGTTGTTTTAACAGATCGATTACATGTTTCTCATTGTTATTTACTTGGTTTATTGCGTCATTATAATATTCGGCATCTTGTTCATCGAGTGTGCCAAATACTGTTTGAAGGCTGATCCGATTATATTTAACCAAGCTCTTTTTACTCTTCGTTGACCTATTAGGTTTTTAAAAGCTTGTTCCTTTTGGAATAGTTTCGGTATTGTTTGATCTAGAACTCTTAACAATGGTTGACAAAGTGAAAGTTCTAAAAGAATAGTATCCTTGTGACATAATTCAAGAGTACTTTGATAGTACTTTTCTACAAATTTTAAATTTTTGTCAAGGGAATTTAACTTTATGTATGAAATGAGGTTCCAATTTGTTTCTGTGAATTTTACGTTTTTCATGTGTTCAAAATATATGCCTGACGACTTTTGAATAGGAGTGTTGGTGTAGGTATCTTCAGTCGATGTGGTTGTTAAACAAAGGCATCTGAAACAAATGCGTGTTTTAGCCTATTAGCGTGTACTTTGATCTTTTTATTATTTTTTTGTATAGTATAATTTACTGGTGGGTTGATTTTTATTACTTTATAGGGACCGTTGTAATGTTGAGTTAGTTTTTTAGATTTTCCTAATTTAACTTGTTCATTAAGCAGATAAGCTTGATCACCTATTTTAAAATTAACGTCATTGATTTTTTTATCATAGTGACTTTTATTAGTTTCCTTGGATTCAATTAAATGTTTCTTGGCTAATTCGTGTGATTTTTGCATTTTTAAAGTAAGTTCATCGAGATAATCATTATAAGTGTACTTGAATTCGGTATTTTTTGTTAAACTACTTGGAATATTTGCTTTAATTCCAAATATTAATTCAAAAGGTGTGAACTTAGTGGATGTGTGAATTGTTGTGTTGTAGGAGAAAATTCCGAAGTGTTTGATTGAGGGTGATAAGCAGTAGAGGTTATTTGTTTGATTTTAAATAGCTTTGCAATATTACTAAGTAATTTAGAGGTAAAATCTTTTCCTTGGTCAGTTAATATTACTTTAGGTATACCAAATTTGCATATAAATTCTTCTACTAATTTTGAAGCGATTGTTTGAGCTTCATGATTTGGTATTGCGTAAGCTTGAGAAAATTTTGTTAAGTCGTCTTGAAGGGTTAAGATAAATTTATTTCCATTTTCACTTAAGGGTAATGGTCCGACGATATCAAGAAATATCTTATCGAATGGTGATGAACTTGTCGTGGTAATTTCCATGGGTTTAATAAGTTTTTTTCGAATTAATTTGTTTTTTTGACATGACTCGCATGTTTTAATAAATAGGTTAATATCTCTTTTCATGTTGTGCCATTTATAATTTTGCTTTATGCGTTTGTACGTTCTATGAAATCCAGAGTGACCTGCTGTCAGATTGCTATGATTTTCTTCTAATATCTTTTGAATATCTGAAGCATCAGGTGTAATGAGCACATCATAGAATATTGAAATTTTAATATCTGTGTTACGAAAAAGATATCTAATTATTGACCTAACTTTGTTAAAGTTCAGCTTATCAAATTTGGAAAAATTTCTAGAGATTGAAATGGAAGTAGTTTTGTCTGAAATTAATTGATTTTTTAACTTGATTAATAAGTTATATAATTCTTCATAATTTACTGAATCCCAATGATGTTCTTTATAAAAGATATAATAGATTTTGTTGTTGTTTTCGTTTAGAGTAGAAATATCGTGAATATTATGTTGTTTTTGTTTAAGTATGTCGTGATGATTGAATTTATTTTCTAATTTTATCATTGAATTTTCTGTGTGTTCTAAGTCTACGGATATAAAAATGCAGAGATTATCTTTTTTGTCTAGTATATTTCCGTTTACTTCAATTACATTATCGTTGGTGATTAATTTTGTACGAAGTTTTTCTAGAAACTCAGAATATGTTAATTCGGATTGTTGAATGTGTGTGATTTGTGACGAAGGGATAGGAGCGTCGAGCGATGGAGATTGTATGCGACTTAAAGCGTCAGCATTTCTATTTATTTTACCAGGTTTGTAACGAATCTCATAGCCATATTCTTCAAGAGCTAATCGCCATCTAACTAACCGTGAACCAGGGTCTTTTGTATTAAAAAGCCAAGTTAATGGTCTATGATCTGTGAGTATTACGAATTTTCGTACAGGTATGGTCGGAAGTGTTTGATACTCCAAACTCTAGCAAGAAGTTCTCTTTCAGAGGTGGAATAATTAGATTCTGCTCTATTAAGAGTTCGACTAGCATATGCTATAGGTAAATCGTTAGGGAGATCACCTTGTGACAATACGCTACCAATCGCAAAATTGCTTGCGTCTGTTGTTAAATAGAATATTTGAGAGAAATCCGGATATTGTAGAATAGGTTCAGAAGATAATAATTGTTTTATGCTTTCGAAATGTTTTTGTTGAATACTTGACCATTGAAAAGTTGCATCCTTTTTTAAGAGTTTTGTAAGAGGTTGTGTAAGTGAACTGAAATTTTCTACAAATCGTCTATAATAACCAGCTAATCCCAGGAATGATTTTATTTCAGAAGGATTAGTAGGTACAGGATAATTTGATACGCAATTGACTTTATTAGGGTCAGGTTTTACTCCATTTTCGGTAATAAGATGTCCTAAGTACATAACTTCTCGTCTGAGGAATTCGCATTTGTCGAGTTGTATCTTGAGGTTGAAATTTGATAGTCTTTGAAATACTTCCATTAATCGTTTATTATGGTTTTCTAGAGTATCTGCGTGAATAACTATATCATCAAGATATACAAAACATCTATAATTCTTTATACCGGCTAAAACATTATCCATTAGGCGTTGAAATGTGGCAGGAGCGTTCTTCAAACCAAACGGCATTCTTTTAAAATGATAGTGCCCGGAAGGTGTAGAAAATGCAGTTTTAGAAGCATCGGGAGAGGACATATTAATCTGATGAAATCCTGAGGTCAAATCTATTGTAGTAAAGTATTTAGAATGACCTAGTTGATCTAGAATGTCAGATATGTTTGGTAGTGGATAAGAATCACCTACAGTAATGTCATTAAGCTTCCTGTAGTCGATAACTATACGCCACTTTTTATGACCAGATGCGTCTATTTTCTTAGGGACTACCCAGACAGGACTGTTCCATGGAGAAGTTGAAGGTTCAATAATATTTTGATCCAACATTTTGGATATTTGACGGTCTACTTCGTCCTTGTGTACTTGTGGATACCTGTATGATTTTGTGTTGATTGGAGCGGAAGAAGTAGTAGGAATTTCGTGGACGACTGCGGAGGTAGAAGAATTTGTCGCCATCGATATAGAAAATGTGATTGAATTCATGACAAATTTTAATTAATGACTCCTTTTCTTCTTTGTTTAGGTGAGAGGTTCGGAGTAGATTTGATATTTCGTGAAGACGTTCGGAACCATAATTTTCATTGGAAAGCTTTGTTTGAAATACTTGCGTTATATTTTCGTTATTTTCTTGTGAAGTAGGGTGAAGTTTAATATTTAGATTTAGTATATCGACAAATTTTTCAGTAGTATTTAGAATAGAGGTGATTGCATAATTATTTTGAACTTTTACTAAACTAGGACATAAATGTACACCTTCTAGAATTTGAATATCAGGACAAATACCTTCTGTTATATCGTTATTAATAACTTTAATTTTTACAATGGTTTCGCAACGAGGATTTAGAGTTACCTTTGTGAGATTGATGTCGTTGGATTCTGGAGAAGATTCGTTAGGTATATTTGAGCTTGTATTTGATTGTGAGACGGTAGGCGATAAAGGAGTTTGAATGTGATAGAGTGGAATTAAATGTTCACTCAAGAGGAGATTGTTGTTTTCATAATTAATTAAACAATTAAATCGTGTAAGAAAGTCATTGCCTATCAGACCGTCGAATGGAATTGGAAAATCGTCTTTTACGACGTGAAATATATGTTCGAGAGAATTTTGTCCAACTTGAATTTGTAAATAGGTATAACATATAGTTTTAGTTGGTTGAATGACATCTGTATCGATTCCTTTCAGGGTTATTATTTGATTGTCGTGGCATTGTGTATTGCTTTTTAAACTTGATAATTTAATTAAAGAGATGTCGGCACCTGTGTCTAGGAGGAATTTGTTGGCGTTTGTTTGTAATTGTTTAATTGAAAGGGAAACATAGGATGTGACACCAATACTTATTTTTGAAATGCGGCCTGTGTACCCTGAGTTAGTTGTCTTCGACCCAGCCGTCGTAGGTTGAAGACTTTGCGAGTTTAAATTAGCATTTCTATTATTGGTTGACTGAGTATTATTTCTCATGGAATTATTAAATTGTCTTTTTCTGCATTCTTCAATAACATGACCATTTTTTTTACAGTATCTGCAGAATTTTTTTATAAGGTTTTGATTGAAATTTGAATTGTTAGGATTAATGTTTGAGTTTGAATTTGGAGTTATTTGTCTTGATTGATTTGGTGGTTGAAAATGTCTAACGTTATATTCGTTTTGTTTGAACTTAAAATTTGGATTTTTATTAAATCTGCAATTAAATAGTGTGTGTCCCGGTTTGTTGCAATTTGTGCAAAGTTTTGCTGAAGCGTTATTTATATTTTGATATTTGAAAATTTCCTGTTTTGATTTCATTTCTTGCTCTTCATTGAGCGCTAAGGAAATTACTTTTTCAAGAGAATCTGGTTTTTGAGATTTTACTAAGATAGAAATATCTTTTTGTAATCCAGTGGTGAATACATTTAAGGCTTCGTTTTTTAGAAGATTGGTACATGCTTCACGAGCATCTTTAGATAAATTAAGATCAAGAGCATTTATGATTTTGATATAACAATTTTCTACTTTGTTTGCAAAGGAGACAACAGACTCGTTAAGATTTTGTTTGCAAGAATTTAATTCCAATTGCCATTGGCTCATTGTGCGTTTTTCCGAATATATTTCGAGTAAATGACTTTTTAAACTTTCCCAATCATCGAATGATCGATTCCTAACTACAGCGCGAGCATTGTCCGTTAATTTAGTTTCGATAATAGCAAATAACACTTCTTTATGCTCAGATTTAACTAATTTATAGGCAGTATCACAGTTATCAATGAATTCGTATAATTTTGTTTTAGTTCCATCGAATTTGATTAGCATTTTTTCTGCAAGTTCTAGCGAAATAGACATGGTTTCGAATTTGATTTTGTTATTTTCAGTTTTAAGAATTTCTAAATTAGGATATACAGACATAGATAGATTTAGATAGATTTGTGTGTAGACTTACAGTGCAAATATTGTTGTTTCTGTATACATTGTTGTTGAACTAGGGCCTTTTCTCGGAGACAGGAATTCCTAGCGTTGGTGATTCGTAGGGGTACTTCTTCTCCGGTACTTTTCGTAGAATATGGAATTCTTGAAGTTTTTGCGTAGAATATTTTGGATTCTTGTCTATAACTTGGATAAGTTTCTTGACGATAATCCTCACTTCTGACACCACTTTTGTAATGTACCACTATGTTTATTAAAAATCACTCTTCAACTTTTACAATGTAGTTTATTGTATTAAAACTTTTACATTTAATTAACAATAATTGCTTACTTCTAAGTGATGGACTAAATCTAACTGTTCGTTTATTTAATGAAAGTATTACTACTTAAGCGTTAGGATTGAATATGAATTGTTACACATTGCGTAGCAGATTTACTATACGTGCTATGTATATGAGCGTTCGAATATGAATGTGTGTGATCGTAATCTTTTTGTATCCCTTTAGGATAGATATTAGATGGAATTTGTAAACTAAACACAGACGTTTTAAATAACGTTGGAGGCGTAACACGGTGCAAGATACTGATGAGAAAGAATTTAAAAGATGTGTATATGTGAAGTGGCAATGTTACAGACAAGGGCATTTTATGCAATAAATCTGTGGTATTATATCTATTTAGTAGATGCCGTCTGTACGATGGGTGCGTAAATAATAATACACCAAAAATTTGTGGAGATATAAGAATACAATTTATGTTTATGAATAAGTATACACAAAACTTATTGGTTATTGTTCTTACACTTTTATTAGAGTTTATTACACGTGTATTGGAATATCATTTGATACATTAATAGAATGAGTTATTGTTTTTGTGCATGTTAAGTTATCGCCTTCTAGATGAAATATATCATTGTATTTTTGACATATTTTAAATAGTGCGTGTTTTTCTTCTTTATTTAAATGTTCTGCACGAATATTTTTATTTAAAGACTCTATTCTGCTTTGATTATTTCGATCATTATTTACTAAATGATACACATTGTTTTCACTATCGTCTGGAAGAGGTTCTAGAGTGACATTAAACTTATTTAATGTTTTGTCTGTTTCTCCCGTATTTAAAATTGATGCAAATGCATTACCATTACTATCAACTGTAGTAATACAACGACTCACATATAAGTTTTCAGAAATTTGATAACCATCCAAGATACCTTCTTTAATATCTGGGTTTAATACATTACATTTTACATATTGCAGTGGAATTTGCTTTGAAATTGCTTATTTAATTTTAATTCACACTACAGCTTATATCGCCGGCTATTCAGTCTAGTAGAATCCACGAACTGCCATCTCATGAGTCGTTCCACACGGGAATGGGTGTAATTTTGTTTTCCAGAATAAAACCATAAACACAAATAAAACACAAGTCAATTCCGTTTATGTCAATGTATTAAAAAAAAATCAAAAAAAATCCCTCTACAAAGTGTATAGGGTGCTAAAGCATCATTAAACAGTAGCAATGAGGAAACACTCTTTGTGAATATTGACTCGCACAAAGAGAAAAACCTCTTTTAAATCACGATTAAATATAAAACTAATAAATATTAGTGAAATCTGTCAAGTTTAACCTCTACTGTGTCCCCCACAAACAAATATTAAAAACAAATTAGTTTTCAAAACTCACGCTAGTTGAAATTTTCATGCACCAAATAACATGACAAGGTCAATCCCCACTACAATACCTCCAACCTTGAATTCAAAAATGTTCTCGAAATATTATTTTAAGAAAAAACAACTTCCCTTACAAAAAACATGACAACTTTCGCTAATATCCATATACTACTTTCAAACATATAATTATTACAATAAATACATAAATTTATAACAATGAAAATAATCCTGATATCCAATATATAAACAAAATAATTTTTATCAACTTACATTAATCTTTGTGCGATTTTATAAAATACACGAGAGGCATCTTTTTTCACAAAATTTCAAATAAACATTAAACCTTCGCAAAAATCGAATTAAGATTTACTTGCACCTTACACTAAATGCAAAACAAAATACAGCCCGAATTCACAACAACAAAGAATAAAATTGATTATTTTATTCTTTAATGAACCAAACACTTTAACAGTCAAGATACCTCTAAATCAAAAATGAAAAATTCACATCCGCCTGGCCATCCCTACCATCTATAAAATCAAAATATATACAGACAATACATTTTATCAAATACAATATCCGAAAAAGCGGCAAATTCAATCCTTTGGTCCACCTAATTATATACAAGGGCTAATCATAATTTCATACATCAGAAAATTTATTTTATTTATAAAATAATATATATATCGATCCCCGTCTGAAATAAATAAATATACAACTGAAATAGCTAATTTTCATTAGAATGTCCCTATTACTGAGTTCACAAATTATTCAATCTTTTTCTTTACTTGTCCAAGGAAAGTCCATGACATGATTCCCCGAAGTTATCCGAGAACAAAGTCAGAACATCACTGAGCTTTTTTCAAGGATAAACTTCAGCACAGCACTCGAGACAGTACCGCACCCTGTCTTGGTTCCCGGCACTAACTTGTTGTATTAATGTTGAACAGGATCCTCGTCGTTCTGATGCTGTAGTGTGATAAACGGATGCAATGCACTGATGTGATATCGTCCTTTTTTCTTACGTCCATCCATCGAATACAGCTCATACGTCACATTATTGAAGCATCTCGATATCCGATAAGGTCCTGTATATGGCAGATCAAGCTTCTGACATTTACCTTGATCTCTTCTGCCCAAACGATAACTTTTTACAATCACCACATCTCCAATATCAAATCTCGTTCTCGTCGTAATCTGTTCATTTTGTTTATTTAGATATTTCTGTGCGTTTATTGTAATTCTTTGAGCAACTTGGTTTTTTAACTGTACCAGGTTGTCAACCCTTTCATTTTGTGTATTCCAGGGTCTGACAGGTTTCGTCCCATACATCACAGTCGCAGGACATTCCAGTGTGACAGTATTGGGTGTATTGTTGATGTTATCTTCGACATCTTGGACATGAGCAACCCATCCTGCATGATTTTCGTAGGTTTTGATCCTTAGAAACTTTATTATTTCCTGAATGTATCTCTCACATGGATTCCCGCATGGATGACGTATGGAAGAGAAAGAAATTTCAATATTACGATCATGTAAAGCAGTCTTAAATCTATCATTATTAAAATACGAAGCATTATCCGCTAATATTCTATTCATTTTCCCTTGACGCATAATCCATGAGTCAATACATTGTATAGAAGTATCTGTATTATATTGCGAAGTGGGAAATAATTTAACAAACTTTGAAAATACATCAACCATTACTAAAATATTTTTATATTCAAATTCTCCTGGAATAAGATTCCCTAAATAATCTATAGCTACCAATTATAATTTTTCATGAGTAATTATACTCTTTACCTCATACTGACAGGTTCTATTTTTATGTTTGCCCAAACGACAAGTAATGCAATTTCTGACCACATCTTTAGCGATTATGCGATCTTTCTTAGCATAAAACTCCTCTCTAAACACCAACCATACTTTATATCCCCCTATATGTCCCAAACTTTCATGAATTTGTAACATCGTTTGCCTTGCATACGCCTCATTTACAGCAATATAACTTATTTCCCTAATCACTTTCATAATCAACCCCTCTTTCATAACAAAATTTTTATAATTATCTTTAGTATTTAATTGTTCCCTTATTATATTAAATCTCTCATCTCGCTGGACCTGAAGGATCATCTCAAATTCATAATTCCCCGTAGCATAGTGTCTATTATATTCATTCAACTCTACGTAATGAAATTTACTTTTACTGTTGTACATTCGTGACAACGCATCGGCAGAAACATTTAGAACGCCTTTAATATGCTTTATTTCAAAAGTATACTCTGACAACAATAGTGACCATCGATACACTCTGTTATTTTTAAAACGTGTATTCAAAAGTGATGTCAAGGCAGCATGATCTGTCTCCACAACAAAGTTTTTTCCCAATAAATAATATTTGAGCTTTTGAATCGCGTGTACCACAGCCAACATTTCTTTTTCACTTATGGTATATTTAACCTCATAGCTTTTCAAAATACGAGAGATAAAACATATCGGTTGTTCTATCCCTTCGTCATCTATTTGAATTAAAACTCCGCTTATAGCGACATCACTAGCATCTACTCTTAAAACAAACTGTTTATTAAAATCTGGCAATATTAATTTTAATTGATTATAAAACTCTTTCTTTAGCTCCTCAAATGCATTCATTCTTAATTCTGTCCATTTAAACTTTTCATTCTTTTTAAGCATTTCATACAAAGGAACACTAATACGTGCCAGGTATGGTACAAAACGTTTATAATAGTTAACCATGCCTAAAAATCCTCTCAACATTCTTATATTCTTAGGTAGAGGATACTTCTTAATGAGTTCCAATCTACTCTCATCTACACTTATATATTTAGTACTTATATTATACCCCAAAAATTTAATTTCTTTCTTATAAAATTCACATTTACTCAAATTTACCTTTAACCCTTCTCTGGCTAATACTTCTATGATCTTCTCTAAATGTTGTGAGTGTTCCTGCTCATCCCTGCTGTATATTAAAATATCGTCCACGTAATGAACCACAAACTCTTCATAAGGTTCTAAAATTTGTTGCATTGCTCTAATTAAAGCTGCTGCCGAACTGCTTAACCCATATGGTACAGTCCTAAATTGATATACTCGTCCATCTACCATAAATCCACAATATTTTCTGGACTCCTTTTCTAATGGAATCAACCAAAAAGCACTTTTTAAGTCCAATTTACTATATATTCTTGCATTGTAACATTTCGCCAATAATGGTTCTATCGTAATAGGCGTCTCAAACTGAGGCCTTGTTCTTTCATTCAGTCGACGTGCATCTAGACATAATCGAATGTCTCCTGATTTCTTTTTTACAACTACTAATGGATTAACATAACGCGTTTTACCAGTTTCAATAACACCATCTCTCAGCATCCTCTTGATTTCATCATTTACTTGTGATTGAATATTTTTAGGAATGGGATAATTTTTCACCTTAAATGGTCTCGTCTCATCTACCTCTAAGGAATGTTGGTAATTTCTGGCGATACTATGAAATTTATTTACTAAATCTATATTCTTTTTAATTAAATATTTTATTTCTACTTCCTTATCCTCTCTGCAGTCCAATTTCATCATATCTATATCTTCAGGGAACTCCACTTCTCCATTTTCTTCCTTACCCATATCTTCCATCATCATAACCTCCTTTTCTTCGAAATCCTCTTCTTCTATATTATTAATAATTTTTTCATCATCCTCTTCACACTCCTTAATCCATTCGACTTTCGTATTATTAATCATTATATCCCTTTTTTGTATATCTATTATTGCATTAATCTTATCTAATAAATCTACTCCTAGTATTCCATCCCTTCCTAATCCTTTTAATACTATAAATTCTCCCAAGAACTTGTTGTTATCTATCATAAATTCAACAATAAAAATTTTATTCACTACAGTTAAAATTTTCTTTGTAGCTGTTACTATTGTAATTTTACTCGTGGGCATATATTTCCCCACATTACTTTTAATCAAACATTCAATCACATTCTCATCTAAAAATGACGTTTCACTTCCTGAATCAATTAAACAACTTAACTCTTTATCATTTATTTTTATTTTTATATGAGGTAAAACCGTGTTTATTGCGTATTTCGACTGTTCATACAATGCATTACATTCATTCTTTTTGGTTGGTTTTATTAAAAATCCTTACTACATGCTAATTCTACTTTCCCCTGTTTATCTTTTGTTTCTAAATTAAAATTACATCGACTATTTTTAGGACGTGTCCCTGTATAATTTTTAACTTCTGCTAAATTTTCCTTTCTTATTTCTCTACTATGATTATCATCCATTCGACTTGGTGAAGCCATTCGATTATTTTTATTACTATAGTTATTTACTCGCTGAGGACTTGAATATTTGTTATTATTATTGTTTTCTATTCTTGCATATGACGATCTATTAACACTGCGATCTATATAATTATTCTGATATCTTTTACCATATTCCATGTCATCTAATCTTTTCAAAAGTTCAATAAATTGTTGCATATCACTTATATTTTGAATGGCTACTGCCTGACTAATTTGTGCATCAAAATGAGTACTTAATTGGCATATTAAATCTCTATCAGTGATTTTTGGTTGCAAATATTTTAAAATTGAGTGTCTCCTCATAACATACGACGCTCGTGACTCATTACTATTATTATTATATCTACCAACTAATAAATCATTTCTTACCCTCGTTTGTCTTGTTGTTCCCCAGAATTGACTGGTAAATCTGACCTCGAACTCCTCCATCGTCTTCACCTCATCCGAGATCATGTCCCACCAGGTCATTGCATCGTCCTTGAAACAGTTCCCAATTTTCTGGAGCTTCTTTTGGTCCCCTGGCACATCCTCTAGACTTTCCTTTAATTTTTTTAGAAAACCCATGGGATTTGTATTTGCCATTCCATAAAATTTCGGCAATGGTTCATTTTGTACTGATACAGGGATGAACACAGGTGCACTCGCTTCACTTTTCTCTTTTCTCACTTGCTCAATTTGTTTCTGCATGTACGTTAGTTTCTGTTCCTGCCATTCTCTTTTTTCCTTTTCTTCTAAGAATTGATCTACGCTTACAGTGTTTTGTGGTATGTTAGTTTCATTTATTAACGGAAGTGATTCATCTATTATATCTTTATCTGTTTGTTTACTGCTATTTATTGGTACCATTTGATCTACTATCTCTTCCAATTTTCTCTCCATATCTACTTGTCGTTGTATCATTCCCATTTGTTGTTGTTCTATCCTATTTATCCTCATTTCCATCTCCTTATGGTTTTGTTGTATCATTTTCATTATAGCATGCATCATGTTCATTATCCCTCTACTGTCACCTCCTTCCTGTCCCGCTTCATGTATGGGATTTATATTGAGATTACTTATACCTGTCCTCGCACCTTCTAATGATTCTTGACTGCCAATTAATGGTGGCTGTCTCCATTCATTTACATTCGGAATATCATCCATTCTGCTTGTTATTGTTTACTATTTCTTCAATATAACTCTCTTAATTTAGTTATATTCACGTGACACTTTATACTCTCCAAATTTATAAATTATCTTGTATTTCCAAATTATTTGCTTATCTTCATTCGCCGACACGTTGGGCTGCCAAAATTGTGCAGTGGAATTTGCTTTGAAATTGCTTATTTAATTTTAATTCACACTACAGCTTATATCGCCGGCTATTCAGTCTAGTAGAATCCACGAACTGCCATCTCATGAGTCGTTCCACACGGGAATGGGTGTAATTTTGTTTTCCAGAATAAAACCATAAACACAAATAAAACACAAGTCAATTCCGTTTATGTCAATGTATTAAAAAAAAAATCAAAAAAAATCCCTCTACAAAGTGTATAGGGTGCTAAAGCATCATTAAACAGTAGCAATGAGGAAACACTCTTTGTGAATATTGACTCGCACAAAGAGAAAAACCTCTTTTAAATCACGATTAAATATAAAACTAATAAATATTAGTGAAATCTGTCAAGTTTAACCTCTACTGTGTCCCCCACAAACAAATATTAAAAACAAATTAGTTTTCAAAACTCACGCTAGTTGAAATTTTCATGCACCAAATAACATGACAAGGTCAATCCCCACTACAATACCTCCAACCTTGAATTCAAAAATGTTCTCGAAATATTATTTTAAGAAAAAACAACTTCCCTTACAAAAAACATGACAACTTTCGCTAATATCCATATACTACTTTCAAACATATAATTATTACAATAAATACATAAATTTATAACAATGAAAATAATCCTGATATCCAATATATAAACAAAATAATTTTTATCAACTTACATTAATCTTTGTGCGATTTTATAAAATACACGAGAGGCATCTTTTTTCACAAAATTTCAAATAAACATTAAACCTTCGCAAAAATCGAATTAAGATTTACTTGCACCTTACACTAAATGCAAAACAAAATACAGCCCGAATTCACAACAACAAAGAATAAAATTGATTATTTTATTCTTTAATGAACCAAACACTTTAACAGTCAAGATACCTCTAAATCAAAAATGAAAAATTCACATCCGCCTGGCCATCCCTACCATCTATAAAATCAAAATATATACAGACAATACATTTTATCAAATACAATATCCGAAAAAGCGGCAAATTCAATCCTTTGGTCCACCTAATTATATACAAGGGCTAATCATAATTTCATACATCAGAAAATTTATTTTATTTATAAAATAATATATATATCGATCCCCGTCTGAAATAAATAAATATACAACTGAAATAGCTAATTTTCATTAGAATGTCCCTATTACTGAGTTCACAAATTATTCAATCTTTTTCTTTACTTGTCCAAGGAAAGTCCATGACATGATTCCCCGAAGTTATCCGAGAACAAAGTCAGAACATCACTGAGCTTTTTTCAAGGATAAACTTCAGCACAGCACTCGAGACAGTACCGCACCCTGTCTTGGTTCCCGGCACTAACTTGTTGTATTAATGTTGAACAGGATCCTCGTCGTTCTGATGCTGTAGTGTGATAAACGGATGCAATGCACTGATGTGATATCGTCCTTTTTTCTTACGTCCATCCATCGAATACAGCTCATACGTCACATTATTGAAGCATCTCGATATCCGATAAGGTCCTGTATATGGCAGATCAAGCTTCTGACATTTACCTTGATCTCTTCTGCCCAAACGATAACTTTTTACAATCACCACATCTCCAATATCAAATCTCGTTCTCGTCGTAATCTGTTCATTTTGTTTATTTAGATATTTCTGTGCGTTTATTGTAATTCTTTGAGCAACTTGGTTTTTTAACTGTACCAGGTTGTCAACCCTTTCATTTTGTGTATTCCAGGGTCTGACAGGTTTCGTCCCATACATCACAGTCGCAGGACATTCCAGTGTGACAGTATTGGGTGTATTGTTGATGTTATCTTCGACATCTTGGACATGAGCAACCCATCCTGCATGATTTTCGTAGGTTTTGATCCTTAGAAACTTTATTATTTCCTGAATGTATCTCTCACATGGATTCCCGCATGGATGACGTATGGAAGAGAAAGAAATTTCAATATTACGATCATGTAAAGCAGTCTTAAATCTATCATTATTAAAATACGAAGCATTATCCGCTAATATTCTATTCATTTTCCCTTGACGCATAATCCATGAGTCAATACATTGTATAGAAGTATCTGTATTATATTGCGAAGTGGGAAATAATTTAACAAACTTTGAAAATACATCAACCATTACTAAAATATTTTTATATTCAAATTCTCCTGGAATAAGATTCCCTAAATAATCTATAGCTACCAATTATAATTTTTCATGAGTAATTATACTCTTTACCTCATACTGACAGGTTCTATTTTTATGTTTGCCCAAACGACAAGTAATGCAATTTCTGACCACATCTTTAGCGATTATGCGATCTTTCTTAGCATAAAACTCCTCTCTAAACACCAACCATACTTTATATCCCCCTATATGTCCCAAACTTTCATGAATTTGTAACATCGTTTGCCTTGCATACGCCTCATTTACAGCAATATAACTTATTTCCCTAATCACTTTCATAATCAACCCCTCTTTCATAACAAAATTTTTATAATTATCTTTAGTATTTAATTGTTCCCTTATTATATTAAATCTCTCATCTCGCTGGACCTGAAGGATCATCTCAAATTCATAATTCCCCGTAGCATAGTGTCTATTATATTCATTCAACTCTACGTAATGAAATTTACTTTTACTGTTGTACATTCGTGACAACGCATCGGCAGAAACATTTAGAACGCCTTTAATATGCTTTATTTCAAAAGTATACTCTGACAACAATAGTGACCATCGATACACTCTGTTATTTTTAAAACGTGTATTCAAAAGTGATGTCAAGGCAGCATGATCTGTCTCCACAACAAAGTTTTTTCCCAATAAATAATATTTGAGCTTTTGAATCGCGTGTACCACAGCCAACATTTCTTTTTCACTTATGGTATATTTAACCTCATAGCTTTTCAAAATACGAGAGATAAAACATATCGGTTGTTCTATCCCTTCGTCATCTATTTGAATTAAAACTCCGCTTATAGCGACATCACTAGCATCTACTCTTAAAACAAACTGTTTATTAAAATCTGGCAATATTAATTTTAATTGATTATAAAACTCTTTCTTTAGCTCCTCAAATGCATTCATTCTTAATTCTGTCCATTTAAACTTTTCATTCTTTTTAAGCATTTCATACAAAGGAACACTAATACGTGCCAGGTATGGTACAAAACGTTTATAATAGTTAACCATGCCTAAAAATCCTCTCAACATTCTTATATTCTTAGGTAGAGGATACTTCTTAATGAGTTCCAATCTACTCTCATCTACACTTATATATTTAGTACTTATATTATACCCCAAAAATTTAATTTCTTTCTTATAAAATTCACATTTACTCAAATTTACCTTTAACCCTTCTCTGGCTAATACTTCTATGATCTTCTCTAAATGTTGTGAGTGTTCCTGCTCATCCCTGCTGTATATTAAAATATCGTCCACGTAATGAACCACAAACTCTTCATAAGGTTCTAAAATTTGTTGCATTGCTCTAATTAAAGCTGCTGCCGAACTGCTTAACCCATATGGTACAGTCCTAAATTGATATACTCGTCCATCTACCATAAATCCACAATATTTTCTGGACTCCTTTTCTAATGGAATCAACCAAAAAGCACTTTTTAAGTCCAATTTACTATATATTCTTGCATTGTAACATTTCGCCAATAATGGTTCTATCGTAATAGGCGTCTCAAACTGAGGCCTTGTTCTTTCATTCAGTCGACGTGCATCTAGACATAATCGAATGTCTCCTGATTTCTTTTTTACAACTACTAATGGATTAACATAACGCGTTTTACCAGTTTCAATAACACCATCTCTCAGCATCCTCTTGATTTCATCATTTACTTGTGATTGAATATTTTTAGGAATGGGATAATTTTTCACCTTAAATGGTCTCGTCTCATCTACCTCTAAGGAATGTTGGTAATTTCTGGCGATACTATGAAATTTATTTACTAAATCTATATTCTTTTTAATTAAATATTTTATTTCTACTTCCTTATCCTCTCTGCAGTCCAATTTCATCATATCTATATCTTCAGGGAACTCCACTTCTCCATTTTCTTCCTTACCCATATCTTCCATCATCATAACCTCCTTTTCTTCGAAATCCTCTTCTTCTATATTATTAATAATTTTTTCATCATCCTCTTCACACTCCTTAATCCATTCGACTTTCGTATTATTAATCATTATATCCCTTTTTTGTATATCTATTATTGCATTAATCTTATCTAATAAATCTACTCCTAGTATTCCATCCCTTCCTAATCCTTTTAATACTATAAATTCTCCCAAGAACTTGTTGTTATCTATCATAAATTCAACAATAAAAATTTTATTCACTACAGTTAAAATTTTCTTTGTAGCTGTTACTATTGTAATTTTACTCGTGGGCATATATTTCCCCACATTACTTTTAATCAAACATTCAATCACATTCTCATCTAAAAATGACGTTTCACTTCCTGAATCAATTAAACAACTTAACTCTTTATCATTTATTTTTATTTTTATATGAGGTAAAACCGTGTTTATTGCGTATTTCGACTGTTCATACAATGCATTACATTCATTCTTTTTGGTTGGTTTTATTAAAAATCCTTACTACATGCTAATTCTACTTTCCCCTGTTTATCTTTTGTTTCTAAATTAAAATTACATCGACTATTTTTAGGACGTGTCCCTGTATAATTTTTAACTTCTGCTAAATTTTCCTTTCTTATTTCTCTACTATGATTATCATCCATTCGACTTGGTGAAGCCATTCGATTATTTTTATTACTATAGTTATTTACTCGCTGAGGACTTGAATATTTGTTATTATTATTGTTTTCTATTCTTGCATATGACGATCTATTAACACTGCGATCTATATAATTATTCTGATATCTTTTACCATATTCCATGTCATCTAATCTTTTCAAAAGTTCAATAAATTGTTGCATATCACTTATATTTTGAATGGCTACTGCCTGACTAATTTGTGCATCAAAATGAGTACTTAATTGGCATATTAAATCTCTATCAGTGATTTTTGGTTGCAAATATTTTAAAATTGAGTGTCTCCTCATAACATACGACGCTCGTGACTCATTACTATTATTATTATATCTACCAACTAATAAATCATTTCTTACCCTCGTTTGTCTTGTTGTTCCCCAGAATTGACTGGTAAATCTGACCTCGAACTCCTCCATCGTCTTCACCTCATCCGAGATCATGTCCCACCAGGTCATTGCATCGTCCTTGAAACAGTTCCCAATTTTCTGGAGCTTCTTTTGGTCCCCTGGCACATCCTCTAGACTTTCCTTTAATTTTTTTAGAAAACCCATGGGATTTGTATTTGCCATTCCATAAAATTTCGGCAATGGTTCATTTTGTACTGATACAGGGATGAACACAGGTGCACTCGCTTCACTTTTCTCTTTTCTCACTTGCTCAATTTGTTTCTGCATGTACGTTAGTTTCTGTTCCTGCCATTCTCTTTTTTCCTTTTCTTCTAAGAATTGATCTACGCTTACAGTGTTTTGTGGTATGTTAGTTTCATTTATTAACGGAAGTGATTCATCTATTATATCTTTATCTGTTTGTTTACTGCTATTTATTGGTACCATTTGATCTACTATCTCTTCCAATTTTCTCTCCATATCTACTTGTCGTTGTATCATTCCCATTTGTTGTTGTTCTATCCTATTTATCCTCATTTCCATCTCCTTATGGTTTTGTTGTATCATTTTCATTATAGCATGCATCATGTTCATTATCCCTCTACTGTCACCTCCTTCCTGTCCCGCTTCATGTATGGGATTTATATTGAGATTACTTATACCTGTCCTCGCACCTTCTAATGATTCTTGACTGCCAATTAATGGTGGCTGTCTCCATTCATTTACATTCGGAATATCATCCATTCTGCTTGTTATTGTTTACTATTTCTTCAATATAACTCTCTTAATTTAGTTATATTCACGTGACACTTTATACTCTCCAAATTTATAAATTATCTTGTATTTCCAAATTATTTGCTTATCTTCATTCGCCGACACGTTGGGCTGCCAAAATTGTGCAGTGGAATTTGCTTTGAAATTGCTTATTTAATTTTAATTCACACTACAGCTTATATCGCCGGCTATTCAGTCTAGTAGAATCCACGAACTGCCATCTCATGAGTCGTTCCACACGGGAATGGGTGTAATTTTGTTTTCCAGAATAAAACCATAAACACAAATAAAACACAAGTCAATTCCGTTTATGTCAATGTATTAAAAAAAAAATCAAAAAAAATCCCTCTACAAAGTGTATAGGGTGCTAAAGCATCATTAAACAGTAGCAATGAGGAAACACTCTTTGTGAATATTGACTCGCACAAAGAGAAAAACCTCTTTTAAATCACGATTAAATATAAAACTAATAAATATTAGTGAAATCTGTCAAGTTTAACCTCTACTGTGTCCCCCACAAACAAATATTAAAAACAAATTAGTTTTCAAAACTCACGCTAGTTGAAATTTTCATGCACCAAATAACATGACAAGGTCAATCCCCACTACAATACCTCCAACCTTGAATTCAAAAATGTTCTCGAAATATTATTTTAAGAAAAAACAACTTCCCTTACAAAAAACATGACAACTTTCGCTAATATCCATATACTACTTTCAAACATATAATTATTACAATAAATACATAAATTTATAACAATGAAAATAATCCTGATATCCAATATATAAACAAAATAATTTTTATCAACTTACATTAATCTTTGTGCGATTTTATAAAATACACGAGAGGCATCTTTTTTCACAAAATTTCAAATAAACATTAAACCTTCGCAAAAATCGAATTAAGATTTACTTGCACCTTACACTAAATGCAAAACAAAATACAGCCCGAATTCACAACAACAAAGAATAAAATTGATTATTTTATTCTTTAATGAACCAAACACTTTAACAGTCAAGATACCTCTAAATCAAAAATGAAAAATTCACATCCGCCTGGCCATCCCTACCATCTATAAAATCAAAATATATACAGACAATACATTTTATCAAATACAATATCCGAAAAAGCGGCAAATTCAATCCTTTGGTCCACCTAATTATATACAAGGGCTAATCATAATTTCATACATCAGAAAATTTATTTTATTTATAAAATAATATATATATCGATCCCCGTCTGAAATAAATAAATATACAACTGAAATAGCTAATTTTCATTAGAATGTCCCTATTACTGAGTTCACAAATTATTCAATCTTTTTCTTTACTTGTCCAAGGAAAGTCCATGACAATATGTTGTACTTCGAGCTTTAAGAATTACTTGACTATTGTTACGAAACGAATTACAGGTCAGAGGTATTTTCATTTTATTTAATTTTAGAATATTTTTTTCTAATTTAATAGTAGCATTATTTTCTTTTAGAAAGTCCATGCCTAAAATTCCGTCATACAAATTTAAGTTAGTTTTTGTATTAATTACATGAAAATTATGTTGGAAGTTTTTATTAGAAAATTTAAATGTGATAGGAGTTGTACCTAATGAATGAATTTTATCGCATGATAGTCCTATTATATCAGTACCGTTATTTTCATAAATTAATGTCTCTGGAAGTAAAACATTGGATTTTAAGATTGAAATTTCAGCGCCTGTATCTATGAGTAATCGAAATTTACCCGTTTTAGCATTTAAACTCTGAAATGTTACATAAAGTGAATTTTCTGATGAAATAAAAATTTTGAATGTTCTAATTTCATTTAATTCGCCTCTAATTCTAAAATACTCCTCGGAGGGGCGATTTGCACCGGAAGTGTATTCGAGTTTTTTGAAGACATAGTTTGAGATGTGCTCGGCTCGTTTGGATGTTTAGTCATTTGATTTTTTCGTGTATAACACTCTTCTATAGTATGTCCTTTCTTTTTGCAATATTTGCAATATTTTACATCGTTATTTACAATATTAACGGATTTAAAATTTTTTTGATAATTTTTATTGCCTTTCCTACACTCATTGGTATAGTGATTGTTTTTATTACATATCTTACAATATTTGTTAGAATTTTTAAAATGATTTGGGTTTTCATTTTTATACATAGATTCTATTTTTTCTTCGTTTAAGGTATAAGTGACCGCATCATTTAAATTTTTTATATCTTTAGTTCTTAATATTCTAGAAATTTCAGGTTTACAGTGATACTGAAATATACCAATAATAAGTAAATCTAATAATTTAGTCATTCCTTCTACATCCGCGGTTTCTGCTTTATCTTGTATGGCTATTTGACATTGTTTTTGTACCGATTCTACCCTTGTTACAAATTGTGAGATGGATTCGTTAGAAAATTGCTCTAATTTCATCATTTCATTAAAAACTTGGGAATAGTGTTTCTTTTCTTGGTAAAGTGATTTTAAGTAATCTTTTAATTCTTTCCAATCTTTTAGTTCTCTGTTATTACATGCTATTTTAGCGTTGCCTTTAATTTGAGTAAGAGTATATTTTAATAAGATTTTCTTTTGATTGTCATTGGCTAGTTCAAAAGCACTATTACAATCTGCTATAAAAGAAGAGAGTTCTTCCCTTTTTCCTTCAAAAGAGGGTATCATTTTAATTAAAAAAGACAAATCTAAAGAGGTTGAATTTTCTTGATCCATAATTATTTATTTATTTATATTTTTTTTGTAAAATTTGAGGTAATAGGGTAAAGGTACGTATGTATGTATACAATGTTCAAAACGAATGATAGTATGCACTTACAGTTTTATGTACATCTTCGTATTTTCTTTCAGTCCTGTGAACACAACTAGATTCTTGTTTTTCCCACTATCGAATGATGCTTTTTAAAGGAGACTCTTCGACCAGATTTCCTTAGATTCCAGATGAAGATTTTCACATCAATTTTTTTTTTGAATTATTAGAGGAATTCCTACTTGACTGCGCCAATTTATGTTATGTTCCAATATTGAAATAACTACGGTTTTGTTAACTCTACTTTATTTTACACTATAATTTACAATAACAGAATTTATGCTCTTCTTAGTTCTACTCTTACTGACTATTACTTCCCTAAACACATGTATATATATTAAAAATAATCATAATTTGTGTATTTTCTGACAGTGATTTATGTACATTATGAATGGAATAAAAGTTATCGAATAGACAAATAATGTATACAAAATATCATATTCAAATATATAACAAATAATATACATCAAATATATAACAAATTAAGACCAGAAGCATCATAAAATAAATATAATTCATATTTTGTTTTATGCGGACAATAAGAAAAAATAGAGATAACATAAAGTTATTTCTTTGTATTTGAAATTTATGTTTATCACTTGTGATGAATTGTACACAAATCTGCATTTGGGAAACACAAATAATTCATTAAAATCATGTAGTAAAATTATACATACAATCTAAATAACAATAAAAATATATTCTATATTCATAGAATAATAATTATGTACATATAATATAATGAAATATAACACTTGGTTGTTAACATATTTATTATAAGAAGAACCAGCAATTGTTAAAAATAATGGCAATTCTCTGTAATCGCCATCAAATGTGGGAATTAACGAAATTTCTCCCGAAGGTACAGTATTTTGAGCCATATTTAAATTTATTAAGTCTCGATTAATTGGAGATCGACTACGATCCCGGTTGCGATTCATAAACAAAAGGCAAAAAAATCTTGAAATTAACTTACAGTACTAGTATGAGTATGGTAGTTTTCATTGAAGTTTCGAGAGATGACGTGTGTGATGGGTGATGTCTCCTGGGTTCCGAAATTTGATCGTCTTCCAAGAAGGAATTTTCTTCGGATCTAGCCTCTTCTGCTCGTCCAGGTAAAGAGTTGAACTCACCAGAAGAATCTCTTGATCAATTTGAGATTTTGATATTCTTCTGTACTCTAGTAATCCTACTCTGACTGCGCCAATTAAGTTACGTATTCAGACGGTGGTTTGATTTGTAACTTTTATTAGTGTGAGAAAAGGGGTGACTCCATAAATTGATACTGCACTTTTTCAAATAATACTACTGAATTGGAAGATAGTTTTATTTTAAGTGATTATGTGAATGCACTAGTTACAGTGGTCTTTACAAGAATGTCCTAATATTCTATTTCTTAAAACTAATATAACATTTCGAGGGTACAATGTCTAGTTATCGATATTGTTTGTTATGGACAAATAGAGGAGTTGTGTATCTTAGATTTACACAACGTTCCCGCTACATGATAGAGATAACTGTTTATTGTTTCGTACATAAATGATTCATACAATATTATAATAACATCTTATTGTTCTAATACATAAATGACTAATACAATATAACACATGTGTCATACCGTTCAGCAAGTTTTTGAATTCCGATGTTAAAGAAATCTGCCACCCATGATAAAGGCCAATCCATGACTACAGTTTTCACTTCTTTGTTGTCGTCGTCGTATCGTTGACCAACAAAGAACTCCTTTGAGTACCGGAACAAGTGACCAGTCACAGAATCACTGAGTGCAAGGTCTGGGTTGTTCACACTCAAAAGACAGAAACAACAACACTTGTTTTGTATGACGCGGCGAAGTTTTCTCAACGTCTCACATTACGCTTTAGAATCAATTGTTGTGCCTCTCGACATCAAATCCATTGACAAAATCCATTTTCTTTTCCAAAATAAAGTTGCCATAATCTTTCGTGCTGAACGTGTCTGTTTGGGTTTCACTCTAGTTGGCGACGATGTATGTTGCTACATACATCGTCGCCAACTAGAGTGAAATTCCATTGACTAATACTCAGGAGTCATGTGAGGTACCCAAGTCTTATCGCCTGTAATAATGTGGTACAAAAATTCATTTCCTTCCTAATCGTACCGAGTCAAAAATGATAAAGTACAGCCCAATCTTTTTATTTCTGATTGTCAGAAAGCAGTCTTGAAGCCCACTGACAACACAATTTTCGACATTTCAGTTTCTCCGAAGCAATGGCGTACAAAACGGACCGTGGAAGCTGTACAAAATCAATTGATGACTTGGAAATCGTAACTCGTCGGTCCTCTCGAATTTTGTTGTCGACTTCACCAACCAAAAAATCTTTAGAAATTAGAGAAGGTCGGCCAGGGCGTGGTTCATCATGCACATTAACAGCACGTTCTTGATCATTCTCGCACACTTTCGAACTTTACTGTCACTAATAGCATTATCTCCGTAAACTACACAAATCTCACGGTAAATCTCTGCTGCTGTCAAATTTACTGCACCCAAAAATCGAATTACAAATCATATCTCACATTCGGCGAATGACTCAATTTTCTTAAACATTATAAACTTTTACAGTTCAGCAAACAGACAAATGATGTCGCTGAAAATGGCGTCTAAACATACGCAGAGTATGTTGGGAGCAGACGCGCATGCGCACTGCTGCGATGGCACGTAATTCTTACACTGATTCAAAAACTGACCTTACTTAAAAAATATCCCGCGTAATTATAGTTATAATGATCTAAAATAAGTAGTAATTAATGGAATAAATGCAATAAACAAATTCAATAAATCTACGAGGATGGTTCAACAATTCCTTAGAAAAAGATAGAAAAACAAATTATTTTGGATATATTTTTTTTATTTTTCAACTGTCTCCTTTTAGTTGCATATACGTATCCTAGCATTTCTCCAAATTTTTAAGCCGTCCAAAAAGTAGGATTTTGGAAAATTCTCAAAATAGGCATCTAGTTGGGCGATGACCTCCCCGTTCGACGTGAATCCTTTTCCACCAAGCCGTTTCTTCAAGTTTGGGAATAAAAAAAAGTTACCGGGGACCAAGATCTGGCGAGTACGGTGGATATTTACTGAAAAAAAAATTTTCCAGTAAAAAATTCGATTAATTAGCGTTGCATATGTAGAAAGCATTTATTTCATTCACATTACTTTGCGAAAATGCAATTGATTTGCACAAATTTGCCAATTGCGGGCACAATATAATATATGTTCTAAATGCAATTTAAGGTTTTTCCTGTGATTCGAACTTCCGTCGCTTAATAGCTCAAGGGTTAAGATCGAGGTCCGGCAAATCAGAGGACGCAGGTTCGAATCCTGCATAGGGCCGAATATTTTTGATTAAACAAATTCGATTAATTAGCGTCGTATATGTAGAAAGCATTTATTTCATTCACGTCACTTCGCGAAAATGCAATTGATTTGCACAAATTTGCTAACTACAGGCACATGTAATATCTGTTCTTAATGCAATTTAGGGCTTTTTCCGTGATTCGAACTTCAGTCCGTAATAGCTCAAGGGTTACGAGCGTGGTCCGGCAAATCAGAGAACGTAGGTTCGAATCCTGCATAAAGGCGAATTTTTTTTCAGTAAAAAATTCGATTAATTAACGTCGTATATGTTGTTATGTTCACACAAAAATGAAGACAAGATGGTTTACTTTTAAATATATATTAATTATATTATATTTATAATATTGTTATAATTTATTGTCAAATTCGTTTTGAAATAAGTGTTTATTACTCTTACAGACTCTTACTAACTCTTACTTTTACTTTAACATAGTTATACATTAGTAGATAAGGAAAATATCTCTAGTACTGGATCAAAGGTCGTACGTTAAATCAAATTAAGTTCTTAGAATTTTCATAAGAAGAAAAACAATTAATTTAATAATATTAACTGTTCTAATCGATATTTTTCCTTTGTTAATATTCAAGTTATCAATGGGAAAATTACATACATATAAGATTGTGTAAATATCTAGTGAATATGGCAAATAGATAACGTAATGTTTAACAATGGTAGTGACAAATTCATGAGATGTATCTAAATAATATGAATACAATAAACTTGATATACAAAAATAAGAGTTACTATTTTTAGTAATATATTAAAAAATCAGGCAAGGTACATTAAAAAGATACTAAATTAAAATATAAAGTGAATATATTAATATATAACACCTCCTTCCTAAAAGCTGAGGTATAAAATACAATTTTATAAATCAGGATAGGTTCGCATATCTCGATTTTGAGATATACTTCTTCGAGGTGCGGGTCGAAATATTGTGTTTTCGCTTGCTTCTTCAGGTACTTGTTCCAGGGATATTTACGTTGTTGAAGTTCTTGAGGTCCGATTGTTAGAATATTGATTGAAGATTTGAATACAACAATCTTTGCGATGGTTAGATTTGAAATTAAAACATGGAAACAATCTCCATAAACTGGTCCACAGGGAACATTTATACACAGTGTAAACTCCTACTAAACTATCGATAACACCTAGAATTACTAAATACCATTTTTGATAATGTACAATATGTGATTCTTCAAGTAGTTGATCCAAGACTTTATCGAGTTGGCTCAATTTATGATTGGCTACTTGAAGATCTTCTAATTTTAGATTAGTCAATGTAATAGGTTCCAAATGTATTTGATTTTCTGTTAGATTTTCCCTTTTACAACAATCATCGATTATATTGATTTCTGGTATTATATTTCGATAATATGTTGTCGTTTTCGAAATAGGTATTAGTTGGTTTGATTCTGTATACCCTTTGCAAGTTTCATTCAAAGAAATAATTCCTGTACCTGTTAATTCCGTGTCATGAATTTCAAATTGATTACACGAAACAGTTAATCTGATTGTATTACTTAACACATAAATCCATTGATTGTTTTTTAATTGTTTCCAAATACTAACTCGACCATTCAAATTTCTGGTAGTGAATGTTGTTTATTTGTTTATTTGGTACTACTAATAGTGATATCTCGCATGGTAAGTCATTAATTGTAGAATAAATTATATTAACTTGACAAATTTTTTCTGTTTCCCGTATACTTATACCTTTACTTAAATCTTCTAGAAGTATAGCAAACGCCAATTAAGTTGGCGCGAGGAGGGGTAAGTTCGCGCAGGATTAAAAGTAGTGGGGAGATTTGTATTTGATTTTACATCAAATGTCAGATAATTCTAACTCTGAGCGTGATCCCCTAGCAAACACATTATGTTCCGTCAAACGTCAATGACAAATGTATTCTGACAATTACTTGAGTACTGGGGGTGGACGTTTTTAAAAACGGCTTCTGCGCACCTCCTCCTCGCGCCAACTTAATTGGCGCTTGCTATACATACGTCATTCTATTTCTGAGCCATTGCTACGTACTTATGTTGGGGTTGGATATAGGCATATGAATGAGATCTATTAGAGTAAGGTATTGGTAAAGGAATTACATGATAAAATAATGAATTGTTGGCGATGGTAATGGGATTGATAATACAAAAATTAAGTTAATAAGTTTTTAATTTACTTATCTCCAATAAATCTGAAGAGAACTCTTCGGTTAAGGGGACTGGAAACTCTTTTCCCTCTTTTAGCAGTTTAACATTGCTTTCTAACTCGTTTATTAATTGTACTGGTGTAATTATTGATGGATGAATTACATTATTTCTAGCAAATAGAACACTATCTATTAATTCATTAATTCATATTCAGATTAATTCATATCATTGTATTCTGAGTTAATTTCGTTTACTAAATATGTGATTAAATTTAGGTGGCTTAAAATAACTAATTTTTTGTTAATTTTACCCAATTCTTTACTCGTAGTATTTAAATATGTATTAAGCAATACGATATTACGATTTAAGGGATTTTCATTCTTTCTAAAAGAATTTACCGATTCATTAAAATTAGCAATAGTTGATTTTATGACATGAATTTGTTCTTTCATCAATGTATTAATATTTTTTTGATCTTTATTTATTTTGTTAATTATATTGTCATAATACTCAGTATCATCAGAATCAGCTACACCAAATGCCCAATGTAGTAATTTGCCTACACCATTAAAGATACCACGTTTGACACGATTAGTTTTTATTTTATGGTTAATTAAGTGTGATAATGATACTATTTTGTTAACAATCATAGGAATTTGAATCTGTACTAATTTTATAGTTTGTATAAAATTAGAGGACTTGTCTAAAAGTTTTCCTGTTGATTTACAAATAAAGGAAGTTCTTTTAAGCATAGTTTGTAGAAATTAAAACTTTTCTGCATAGAAGCTTATGTTTTTATATACTATTACATTCCAAAATGACGTGTACGTTTTCATTTGTCCAATGTGTTCGTAAAAAATTCCACTTCCAACGGAAATTTTGTCATTTTTAAATGGTAGAGCATTTTCTCCATTTCCGTTTGCGATGATGATGATGATGAGGCCCCTGAAAGAAGGTATGCCTTTTTAATTATATTTGTATGTACTCTAGTGTGTTTATTTTTTATTTTGAGAGTAACATTTTCATTTTTATATATTTTCGCAATTTCGTAAGGACCTAGCCAATTTGGAGATAATTTTTTACTTATTCCTTTCCTGGATGAATTGTTTTCTAAATATACAAATTCTCCAACTTTATATTCATGATTTTTACTCTTTGAGTCATAGTGAGCTTTGCTATTTGCTTTACTATGATCAATCTTTTCTCTAGCAATTTCAAATGTTTTATTTAATTGATACTTTAAATTATCGTAATAATTGTCGTAAGTATATTTAAATTCTGGTGGTTGAACTATACTAGACGCAATCTTGGAGTTCTTCCAAAAAGTAGTTGAAACGGCATAAATTTAGTCGTACTATGGACATTAGTATTATAAGCATACATAGCTAAATGTACATATTCATCCCAATTATTTTGTTCGCTATTAATAAAATGTTTGAGATAGTCCTTCGGAGTCGAATGACTTCTTTCGAGCGCACCATTTGATTGAGGATGGTACGGAGTGGTGGTTATATGTTTGATTTGTAATAATTTAACTACATCTTTCATCAAAGAGGAATTAAAATCAGTTCCTAAATCTGTTAATATACTGGATGGGATTCCAAATGCTGAGATAAACTTAACTAAATTATTTGCAACCGTAATTGACTCATGGTTTTCGCAAGGATAGGCATAAGAAAACTTTGTTAAATCATCTTATATTGTTAAGATGTATTTATTTCCGTTTAATGTTAATGGTAAAGGACCTACAATATCTAAATATATTTTATCAAATGGATTTTTACTAGTGGTAGTAATTTACATAGGATTTTTATTTATCCTTCGATCAGTTTTGTTAACCTGACACGGTTGACACATCTTTAAATATGTTTTAATATCTTTTTGCATATTATTCCAACGATATTTCAATTTGATTTTGTTATACATCCTAAAATAACCTGGATGGCTATTTAGGGGTCCTTCGTGAAAATATTTTAATAATTTTTGAATTTCATCTGGATTTTTTGGTTTTATTAATTTATTTAAACAAATGATCACTTTTATTTCAGTGTCACGAAAAATGTATTTTAATATTTCTTTAAATTTATCAAAACTGAATTGATTAAAATTATCGCTGGGATTACATAATGTTATTTCTTTTACTTTTTCTTTTTCTAGGGAAGTTTCAAATTTTGAATGACATAAAATAAATCTTTATAAGTTGGTTTTTCAAAATGTAAATTCTTTATAAAACAATTATAAAATGTATGATCTGAACCTGAAGTTTTAATTACTTCATATAGTTCGATATCTTTATTTAAAACTTCTTTATTTGAAGTTAACTCTAGTATCTCTTGACATAATACATTCTGAGGATCATTAAAATCAATTGCTGTAAAATGTGCGATGTTTTCAAATTTGGTTTCTAATAAATTACAATTTAATTCTAAAATTTCTGTATTATAATTGTTTAAATCATACACAGATTTTACGAAATCATCATATGTTGACTGTACAAAATTACAAATATTAGGTTCTCGTTTAACGGCTACTTCTCTTATTCTGGAAAGACAATCGGCATTACTATTGACACGACCTGGTTTATATATTACCTCATAATCGTATTCTTCTAGTTTCAAACGCCATCTTACCAATTTGCTTCCGGAATCTTTTACATTAAATAACCAAGTTAAAGGTCTATGGTCCGTAACTATCTTGAAATGGCGACCATATAAATAAGGTCTGAAGACGTTTATTGACCAAACAATTACCAAAAGTTCACGTTCTGTCGTAATGAGATTCGGTATTACTAAGAGTTCTAAGAGTTCTACTTGCATATGCGATAGGTAGATAGATCTCTACCGATTTCGCCTTGACTTAATATTGCTCCAAGAGCAACATCACTTGCATCCGTGGTCAAAATAAATTCTTTAGAAAAATCGGGATATTGTAAAATAGTTTCCGATAATAATTCACCACGTAGATGATCAAATGATTTTTATTGTTCTGTTGACCAAACAAAGTTAACAGTTTTCTTTAGTAACAGTGTAAGTGGCTTTGTTTTGTGGGCAAAATCTTTTGTGAATCGTCTGTAATAACCTGTAAGCCTGCTGTGTAAGCCTAAGAATGATTTTACTTCTTTGTATTAGTTGGTACTGGAAACTCCATTATGATACTAATTTTTTCAGGGTTTGGTTTAACACCTTCATCAGTTATAATGTGTCCTAAATAAGTGACTTCATGTCGCATAAATTCGTATTTATCTGGCTGTAGTTTAAGATTATTTTCTCGAAGCCTTTTGAATACATTTTCCATTTTACGGGTATGGTCTTCTATACTCGAACCATATATCACGATATCATCCAGGTACACGAAACATTCGATACCTTGAAGACCCGTCAATACAACATCCATTAACCATTGAAAAGATGCAGGTGCGTCTTTTAATCCAAATGGCATACGTGTGAATTCGAAGTGTCCATGAGGTGTCGTAAATGCTGTTTTATCTGCGTCCTTGTGATTCATTTTTATTTGATGAAATCCAGATGCTAAATCTAATGTTGTAAAATACTTACTTCTACTTAATTGGTCCAAAATATCTGTGATATTAGGAATAGGATATACGTCACCTATTGTTACATTATTTAGTTTCCTATAGTCAACTACTACTCTCCACTTAATTTTACCTGACGCATCGATCTTCTTTGGAACTATCCACAATGGACTAGACCAAGGAGATGTCGATAGTTTTATTATGTCTTCTTTCAACATCTTCTCAATTTGATTATTTACTTCTTCTTTGTGAATTTGAGGATATCTGTAGGTTTTTGCGTGTATAGGAGTATCATTCGATACATTAATAGAATGAGTAATTGTATTTGTACATGTTAAACTATCACCTTCTAGATGAAATATATCATTATATTTTTCACGTGTTTTCAATAGTGCGTGTTTTTCTTCTTTATTTAAATGTTCTGTTCTAATATTTTTATATAAAGATTCTATTCTATTTTCATTTTCATCATTTGTTATATGATATACATAATTTCCATTAGCTTCTGGAAGGGATTCCAGGGTAATATTGAATTTTCGTAACGTTTTATCTACTTCTCCAGTATTTAAAATTGATGCTAACGCGTAACCGTTATTGTCGACTGTAGTAATACAACGACTAACATACAAATTTTCTTAAATTTGATATCCATTTAAGAGAACTTCTTTGATTTCTGGATTTAGTACATTACATTTTACATATGTCGTACTTCGTGTTTTAAGAATTGTTTCGTTATCATTACAAAACGATTTACATGTTAGAGGTATTTTCATCTTAGCTAATTTTAAAATATTTTCATCTAATTTAATAATAGCATTATTAATTTTTAGAAAATCCATTCCTAAAATTCCATCATACAAATTTAAATTTGTTTTTGTATTAATATCTTGGAAATCGTGCTGGAAATCTTTATTATAAATTTTTAATGTGATGTGAGTTGTACCTAAAGAATGAATTTTATCACATGACAATCCTATAGTGTCAGTACTATTACTTTCATAAACTAATGTTTCTGGAAGTAGAACATTTGATTTTAAAATTGAAATTTCAGCACCAGTATCTATAAGTAATCGAATTTTACCTGTTTTAGAATTTTAACTATGAAATGTTACATAAAGTGAGTTTTCTGATGAAATAAAAATTTTAGCTACTCTAATATTATTCAGTTCGCCTCTATATCTAAGATACTTCTCGGGGTGGCGAGTTGAACCGGAAGAGTATTCGAGTTTTTTGAATGCGTATTTTGAGATGTGTTTGGTGTATTTGAGGGTTTTTCTGTTTTATTTTTTCTTATATAACAATCTTCTATTATATGCCCTTTCTTTTTACAATATTTGCAATACTTTATGTCATGATTTACAAAATTTACTGATTTGAAATAACCCTTGTCATTTTTCCTACATTCACTTGTGAAATGATTATTCTTTTTACATAATTTGCAATATTTTGTTGAATTTTTAAAACGATTCGGGTGTTCATTTTTATACATGCTTTCTATTTTCTCTTCATTTAACGCATAGGTGACTGCGTCATTAAATTTCTTTATTTCTTTAGTTGTTAATATTCTAGAAATTTCAGGTTTAATCAGGTTGAAATCTGCTAATAATAAGTAAATCTAATAATTTGTTCATTCCTTGAATATCTGTAGCATCTGATTGATCTTGGATAGCTATTTGACACTGTTTTTGTACAGATTCTACCCTCGTAATAAATTGTGAAACAGATTCATTAGAAAACTGTTCTAGTTTCATCATCTCATTAAAAATTTGAGAGTAATGTTTTTTTTTCTTGATATAAAGACTTTAAATAATATTTTAAATCTTTCCATTTATCAAATTCTCGATTGTTACATGCAATTTTGGCATTGCCTTTAATTTGAGTAAGAGTGTATTTTAATAAAACCGTTTTTGGTTGTCATCTGCTAAATCGAAAGCACTGTTACAGTCTGCTATAAAAGTAGAAAGTTCCTCCCTTTTTCCTTCAAAAGATGGAATCATTTTAATTAAAAACGTTAAACCTAAAATGTTTGTCGTTTTTTCTATTTTGGGAAGTTCTGGATTCATGGTTATGAATTTTAATAATAAGGTATAGGAAAATACGATACGTATACAATGGTCAAAGCAACTTAAGGTATGTACTTACAATTTCATGTACATCTTCGTCCTGGATTTCAATTCTTGATGAACACAATAAGGTTTTTTCTTTTCCACTAATGATTGCTTGTAAATGATTAACTTCTGCCAGATTTTTTTAAAGTCCAGATGAGAATTTCCAAACCAATTTACCAGTGTAATGTTTGAGTGGATCCGTACTGACTGCGCCAATTTTATGTTATGTTCACACAAAAATGAAGAAAAGACGGTTTACTTTAAATATATATTAATAATATTATATTTATAATATTGTTATAATTTATTGTCAAATTCGTTTTGAAATAAGTGTTTATTACTCTTACAGACTCTTACTGACTCTTACTTTTTCTTTAACATAGTAGTATATTAGTAGATAAGAAAAAGATCTCTAGTACTGGATCAAAGGTCGTACGTTAAATCAAATTAAGTTCTTAGAATTTTCATAAGAAGAGAAACAATTTATTTAATAATATTAACTGTACTAATCGATATTTTTCCTTTGTTAATATTCAAGTTATCGATGGGAAAATTACATACATATAAGATTGTGTAAATATCTAGTGAATATGGCAAATAGATAACGTAATGTTTAACAATGGTAGTGACAAATTTATGAGATATATCTCAATAATATGAATACAATAAACTTGATATACAAAAATGAGAGTTAATATTTTAAATAATATATTCAAAAATCAGGCAAGGTACATTACAAATATACTAAATTAAAATATAAAGTGAATATATTAATATATAACAATGGAACAATTGAGACTTTTTAAGAAATCCCGTCGTTCGGTATCGGAAAATTGTCGGGTACGATATGAAAAATGTGTTTGAAATTTGTATTTTGTATTACAATATCTAAATATACGTAGCATAGAGTTTTTTATGGAAAATTTGGATTATGATTTATACCTTTTAGCGTAATTATGTTATCTTCGTAACAATCAATGTCGCTTTTTAATTTGTTTCATTTTAGTAATGAAATATCAGCGCCTGTATCTAGGAGAAATTAATTAGATTCATCAATGAGTTGATTCACATTTAATAATACAAAACTAGAGTTTGATTCATTTACTGTGGATATCCGGCCTGAATTGTGAATGCTTTCCTCGACTCGGCCGTTTGTTGAGGAGCTTTTGATGCTAAATACTTTGATGTAGATGGATTATTATTAGAATTTAGATTTAATGGAGGATTTGATTTTGTACTATAATGAGATGTGTTACTGCCGTTAAAATTTTCTGGATTCAATTTTTTATTATTATTATATTCTCTTTTTCTACATTCTTGTATAACGTGACCATTTTTTTACAATAATTACAAACCTTTGAATAATAATTGGAAGTAGTCTTTGAACGTTGTCTTATATTTGAGTGATTGGTGTTGTTTTGATTTTGCTTGTATCTACAATTGAAAGTAGCATGACCTGGCTTATTGCAAAAATTGCATAATCCAGCGGAAGAATTATTTACATTTTGATATTTGTAAATTTCAGTTTTCGATTTTTGTTCTTGCTCTTCAGAGAGAGCTAATGCCAATGCACTTTCAAATGAGTCTGGTTTATGAGCCTTTACTATTAATGAAATGTCTTCATAAAGTCCTGTTAAAAATACATTTAAAGCTTCGTTTTTTAATAGTTCCACACAAGCATCCCTTGCCTCAGTAGAAAGTGTATCGTCTAATGTATTGATTAATTTTGCATAGCCGTTTTCGATTTTATTGGAGAAAGAAATTACATTCTCGTTTATATTTTGACGGCAGGAATTTAATTCTAATTGCCATTGACCAATTGTACGTTTTTCTGCGTAAACGTCCGATAAATAATTTTTTAATTCGGACCAAATTTTAAAAGAACGGTTTCGTGCAATTGCTCCAGCATTATCTCTTTTAGTTTCAATAATTGCGAATAGAAGACTTTTTGTTCAGGCTCGCTTGCTTTGTCACAATTGTCTATGAATTCATAGAGTTTTGATTTTGTGCCGTCGAATTTGACGAGTAGTTTTTTTGCAAGTTTTATTCCGATTGAAGCCATGTTGGTTGTTGATGTGGTTGTATTTGATTGAGTAGTAGACGTGGTAGTTGTGGTTTTGGATTTAGGAGATATGTAACTTACGAGACTTACGAGATGATGTTGTTTTGCATGGCTCGGTGAGATGTGTTTTCCTTTTCGTCCAGCAGTGGGACTCTGTGTGATCTCGACGTCTACTGCTACAAAGCGAGTATCGATATCTACAATCGCTAGCGAGGTTCGCTTTGAATGGTACTCTGTGTCACTATCTCTACGGCTTCGGACAAACTCGGATAACAATTGCTCATTTTAATATTGTTGTGGCAACATTCGGTGTACTTTTAGGGGTTTTCTTTAAATAACTTACATAATAGTGGCAAGTCTGTCCAGTTTGACAGAAATTAGATAAGAGTTTGTAGTACTTCCATTTAAATATAAAAATTGTAAAGCGTTATTTATTTCAAGTTTATACTGAAAAATAATAATTAGAACGTCAGTTAAATTCTATAAATTATCTGAATAGAAAGTAAAAAATTGTGTTCTAGATGTTCCCTATTCATATACATAATATTTTTGCGGCAGCAGAACAGGAAGAATTTCTAGAAGAAATGCGTGAATATAATATTCAACGACGGTTATTACGCGATAACAGTGACCCTTTCATGATGAACGAAATCCACTTTATCAATATGTTTCGCTTGAATAAAGAAACGGCCCAATATGTCTATGAAAGAATATTACCTAGACTGAATGTATCAGAAAATTTGGTTGCTGTACCACTAATTTTACGTTTTTTTTGCACCTTATATTTTTATGCAACAGGTTCTTATCAGAGAACAATCGGAGAAAGCTTTAATATATCTATATCACAACAAATGGTGTCACGAGCTATTGATGAAATAATTGTTGCAATACAAGAAGAGCTAGCTGAAGAATGGATCAGTTTTCTTAATGAAGAAAATTTCATTATAGTTAAGGGTAGATTTATGGAAGCTATACAATTTCCTGGCGTTATCGGAGCAATACACAAATTCATGGCTAGTTGGAGATTCGGGTTATCCGCAACAACCATGGCTAATGGTACCAATACTCAATGCAGCCGGAGGGACACCAGAATTTAGATATAATCAAAGGCATATCCAGGCAAGAAATTGCATAGAAAGATGTTTTGGTATTTTAAAAGGGCGTTTCCGTTGTTTACTCAAGGAAAGGTGTTTGCGCTATGAGCCAGATAAAGTGGGAATTATTGTAAATGTTTGTTGTATACTTCATAATATATGCAGACATGGCCAAATTGAAGAAAATTTTAATATTCCTGTTGAACGTAACAATGAAGATCCTGTCAATATTGGTATCAATGAACACGAAGGAAGAGTAGCACGAGCAAATATTATAAGAAGATAATTTAATTAAAAAAGCAATTGTACTGTATATACCATATAATGAGTAAAATAATAAAGATGAAGACATTAGTTTCATGTTATTTTATTTTTCAAATAACATATATATATTATTTCTTTAATGCATTTGCAATAGCTTGCAAAGAATCTGCAATGCATGCCACATCAGTCGCCATTTTTTAAATATTCTTGTCAATATTCTTTAGTGTATTTAATGTTGCTGTATTTGCTTCTATAAGGCGACTGCTTAGTTGCAGTTTTTGAATCTTTGTACGATTCTCTAGTTTTTCTTTTTTTGCTGTGCGCATGCTGGTTGAAGTACCTCCGAATAACCTCTTCTAACATTCTGCCTTTGGTGTGCCATAGTTACATCCTTCCAAAGATAGACTGTTACTTGAAGAAGGTACATCATTCCTTAATGTAAATAACTGAGGAATGTTACAGTTATCCTAATGACGAAAGATATAAAAATAGATATAATAATTTTATTTGTTAAATATTACTTTACCTCTACTTGGATTTTGTCTAATGTATCATTAGTGTTTGGTGTTAATGACACTGATTGGCTAGTTTAAAAATTATATAGTTCTTATGACTTTAAATATATTAATTTCACAATAAAATTTACAGCAGCCGCTCTTCATATTTATTTAGAGGAGGTTGCTTCTGTTCACCTCCACCAGTTTTCTCGATTTCTTGTTTCACTTTTGCAGCTTTTGCCTTCACTTTGTATTTCCAGTCAGTTACAGCCTAAACAAATAAAATTAGTTAAAATATTGCAAGAAAAATTCATAATAATATGTATTACTTTTCTCCACTCTTCTATTGTTTTAGTTCCATAGCCAAGACCGTTCAACATTCCCACTAATTTAGACCATAATTTTGAGGCCTCACTTCTCCCATTAGGGTTAGAAAATTTATTGGTTAATATGCACGGATTTATTTCAGCAAAATCCAAAAACGCACTCCAATGGTCTTGATTCACCTTCATTTTTGAATAGCTAAAAAACAAAAAATTGGAACTGGACTTTTCAATATAAATTATACGCACAAAATATTTATAAAAATTTAATAAATATTCACAAATAGTTCGTTTAATGTGTATTTATTACTAACATAACTACAAAATATACAAGACTAAAGTAAAATCGACGTACCTTATATGCCAACGAACATAAAATAAAACTGTCGCCATTAAATTTCAAAAGCAACGTGGTATTTTCAAATTTGTACACAAAATTATTATTCATATTCTTTCTCTTTCTTACACGTGTTTAAAGTTTCATAGCATGTGTTTCTCTGTTCAACGCGACACCGTTTAACCCGTCGCTTTGAAGCGTTAGCTTTGTTATAGTGGGGGAAGCGAACTTTACAATAGATATACACAGAGTATCTTTTTAGATCGTCTTGAGTCGACAATAGATATCGATAGCAGACAGAGTCCCACTACAGGTTCTCCTTGTTCCCTGTTCAGCTTTAGCTTCTGACTTCTGGGTTTATCTTCAAGGTATCCCACTTCCGACACCAATAATTTTGTAATGAGCTTTTGAAAATAATAACACACACTTTATTTTCACCAAGTTTATTAAATAATAAACTATATATATTAAATAATATGCATAACTACACCAAGGATGAATTTAACTTGTTGGAGGACTACTACTATTGTCTATTGTTACTACTGATGTACTCCCTTTTAACTACTAAGATCCTTTGACAATTGAAAATATTATTTAAATGCATTTAGAAACAGAGATCAAGAATTTCTTACGAATGAAAGTAGTGGTTTCCTCTTTGGTTTTTCAAAGTATTAAATATAGTTCTAATTAAAAACGTATGAATAATTTAATGTGGCAATTATAAACTAAATGTAATAAATATCAATAATGAAATAAAATGTATATGCTTATTATAATCCGAACAATAATATTGTAAAATAATTATTTTGATCATTAGAAGTTAATTCATTGGTATTGTTACAATCAGCCAAAAATTGATCTATTTCATAACTATTGCCAGAAAACTCTCGTCGAATTAATTTACAGAGAAAATCTATTAAAAATCGTGTAGTATTGTTATCGGAATAGGTTGGTGGTTCGCTATTTGTCATCTTTGGAACAACAAGTTATAAGAAGCAAAAATATATAAAAAAGACTTACTTGAATACTTCGTCCTTGCAGGTAAACTTCACCAGAAACTGTTCTGGAAGATATCCTACTGACTGCGCCAATTAATGTTGTAGCTGGTTCGAAAGTAAATGCAGTGGCTTTACGTAATAAACTTTTATTGGTATTGTATAAGATTTCTGACACGAACTCCACTCCGAATAGAACCACAACATGCTATGGTACTCATAATATTAAGACTGCTTAAATAATGAAACATACAAATTATATATCCAACTTTGGAGTTCAGAGATCATGAGAAACAAAGAACGAGATCGATCAAAGCAATTCATATAATTATTATAATGTAGCTAATATGTTTGTTGTCGTAAAGGATGAGTAACGCATCAATAACCAAATATATGAATTTAAAATTCACCTCAAAAATATACAGAGATACTAGAAATACTTATTACACAAATGCCAGATTAAAGTTTGAAACAAAATTAAATAAGTGGAGAATGGATAAAATGGAAATTATAAATCAAAATACTTCCGGAAAATCGTCTTAACATCGGAAAAAATAATTTACAAAATAAACATTAATATAATACAGGTTAATTGCAAAGAGGATCACTCCACTTGAAATTAGATTGTGTAACGCCCTAGCGTTAGCTATAATCTGCAAGGATTTGCCGAGTTATGTTTTGAATGTTTCGTATTTAGTTTCTTTTGTACAATGTTACTTGTAATTAAAACTAAAATGTTTAAGATTTAATCTTTTTCTGCACTTGTTTATTAAATAAGTAATTTTGCAAATGTATTTTAAACAATAATAGATTCTGCAGTTAGTTATGTTTATAACAACGTAATTTGAGTTATGTTTATAATATTAGCAATTGTATACGATAAATATTATATATATGTATATATATTAAAATTATATAAATATATATATATATATATATATATATATATATATATATATATATATATATATATATATATCTTTAAATACTTGTTTGATTTGGGTTCTAATGTTTTCTTAATATTTTCATTCAAGGTGTAAACCATTTGTTAAAACATTTTCTAAATGTATTCATAAGTCAAAATAATTTCATGTATTAGTATCATTATTTTTGGATAACGCTGTATACGCAAAACAAAAAGCCTTGACATGAATGTGTAAAAAATGAGAAATTGCAGTAAAGTTGCACATTGCACATGTGACTTCGCATAGAACGACACGCACATAATAAATGTGCAATTCAGGATGGGCATAGTGAAAACGATGAAATCATATGGCGCCTATTCCATCATCCCCATCTGTAAACAACCGCCTGTTGTGCCCTGGTAAAATGCATATCTATAGTATGCACTATACATATGTGCACATACAGTACGTCTATGCATATACGTTTTTGATAGTATTTCCACTCTCTCCTGCCATGCGAAGTGTCATAATTTGGCAGATAATTGGATAGGAGACGCATCGGCTAGACGACTCTCATCTCACCGCTTACCATGTTTTGTCGATAACAAATTGGCCACTTTTCTCACTTTACACGTCTTCACAGTCTATTATAAGGGTGCTTTTTAATTTTCTATTTTGAATAATTAGAAGCATTATGTGTATGACATTTAAAAACAAATAAGGCGTTTAATTAAGAAAAATAATTTTTAAGACAAAAGTTTAGACAACAGAAAAATATAAAAAATTTTAAATCGCGATATGAATAAGACATAACAAGCATAAGTGTTCGTTCGCAGTAAATAAACACAAAATAAATATAATTTATTTATTTAATTTTTAAAGATATGAATTTATTGAAGAGTCCTTGAGCTAATAATAAATTATTATAAAACGTCATAATTTTAAAAGTTAATTGTAACACTTTAAAACTAGAAAGTTTTGACGGATGTTTGAAGATAAAATGTCAAGGATCTGTCATAAAAGATTTTCGTTTTCTTTAATGATTTTGGAAAGGTAGGTATTATATGGCTTTATGAAAAGAATAATGATAATAATTTCTAATAATATTTATTATAATAGGTACATAAATAGTTATATACACAATTCTTAACGTAGATATATAATATAACAACGATTTTGGATATTTAAATACCATGTCGAATTTGATTTAGAGTTAAGAGTTTTTTACGACTGACTTTATAGACTTAGAAAATAGCAACAATTTAGGTTTTAAAATAAAATTCTGCCCTTGTTGAAGGTTATTTTATTTATACACAAAATACTAAAACTAAACTTATTCTCAATGAGTTATATTATAATACTGTCTAACAGTGTTTCAGCAATAACGACTTCCTTCTTTGTAGTTCGAAGAAGTATATATAAGGAATATTATTTTAATATGAATAAATACAAATACATCAAGGAACGAATATGATTAGAATGCATTTATCTAATTTAAAAGTATCTCATAACGGTTCTTTTAGTATATACAAATACTGATTCATTTCATAACTATTCCCTCCCTAAGACAAGAAATGAGTGAACTAATATTTCTCGTGGATCATCTGAATTAGAGTTTATCAATATTAAGTGAATCTACTTTTTTATGCAAAAATAACAGAAAACAATAATTTAAATTATAAATATACTAATAATGACACTGTTTATCCACAGGTAGTTATTCTTCGAGACATCCTCATCAAGGCTGTGGATAATCGTTTGGAGATGTTTGATATTATTGCCGTTGATGTATTTTAGTTTTACTATTTCTTACTGTTACGTATATTGGTGGTAATGGTATGTATTCATCATGGAAACCATTTTCAGACAAAAAGGTCTTGCCTAATATATTCAATATATTCACATCGCAATCTTTTAAGTATAGATGTTGGCCTAACGAATTTCATTGAAGTAGTAGTTATCACATTGGTTTTTCTTACATTTAGACGTGATGCTGTGATTAATAGTTGGTTTACGTTGATTATATTGATGCGACTTTCATGTAAATGCTCGAATGTACCATTACATGAGTTCTTTCCGGTGTTATTTAAGATAGCTAGACATGGTTGATTTTTGTGTAGATTATTTTGAATATAATATCTGAATTTTCTTATTTTTGCACAGGTTTTTAATTTTAAATGTGTTAATAGCCTTTCGGTAAAGGGAATCTCCGTGATGGGATTTTCAAAATTTGAATGTACTGTTTCATTTTCTGACATTGGTCGTGGTGGAGCTAATAAAATGTCTTGACAGAGATTGATCTTAAAGGAATCTGATAATTGATATTTTGTTTATAGCTCTGGTGTCTGTATGAGGGATGTTAACCTCTGTTAGATCATCAAGGATATTATCTAAATTGCCTGGTTCTGCTATGATAGAAAGATTTTCTGTGTCGATGTCGATGGGATTAATTTCTACGCGAGAAAGAGCATAATTAATTTAAAAATAGGTTCTTTATGTGAAAACAACAACTCTAATGGTTTATGGTTAGTAATAATATTGAATTTGGTATGAAATATGTATGGTCTGAAATATTTTACTGCCAAAACAATAGCGAGGAGTTCCTTTTCTATAGTGCTATAATTTATTTCTGCCGGGTTGGGAGTTCTGGATGCATATGCTACAGGTAGATCTTTACCTATAGGGCCTTGGAAAAGAACAGCACCTACAGTAACATTTGAGGCATCGGTGGTTAAATTAACGGGCTTGGAGAAGTCTGGATGTTGGAGGATTGGATCGTTCATTAGAATGTTTCTACAAGTCTTGAAACTATTCATGAATTCTGGCGAATGAATTTAGCACCTCTTTTGAGACATTGTGTGAGAGGTTTTGTTAAATAGACAAAGTTATTGATGAACTTCCAATAATACCCTATGAGTCCTAAGAACGATTTTATTTCTTTTGGCTGTTTTAGGAATAGGGAATATTTGAATTGCTTCAGTTTTCGTTTTATTGGGTTTTGCGCCCTCATGTGTCAGGGTATGACCTATGAATTCCACGCACTTGCATGCAGACAAATTCTAACTTGCCTAATTATATTTTTAATCCTGAATTCTTTAGTCTAGTAAATACCTGTTTATTTCATTTATTTACCTGATTGCAAATGTGTTCCTGAAGGGAAGTTGAAAATATAATTATATCGTCCATGTAAACACGACATATTTTGTTTTATAGGTCTTTTAGAACGTTGTCTACGATTCATTGGAATGTGGCTGGGGCATTCCTTAATCCAAAAGGCATTCAACGTATTCGTAATTGCCATTTTCTACGTTAAAGGCTGTTTTTTTGGAGTTAGGATGTAATTCGATATGATGAAAACTAGATGTTAAAACATCGCAATCGGGAAGGTGGATTTTAATTTCTTTTATCAATCCGACGAAGACACTGTGTCGAAACAATTGTAATGGAATTTTACCTCAATAAAGTGGAAATTAAGTAATATTACCGTTTCATTTTTATTTCATTAATTATGAATTTCCATCAAGTAAAGGCTACTTCGATTCAAAAATTTTTATCATTGATGAGAAAGGAGGAATTTCGATTTTTTACATATCTAAATTGTCTCTATAGTGTAATTGTAGGCATGTGTGTTCGTTGAATAAAATTTTGTTATGGAAGTTAAAGAGTACGAATTCTATTTCGCCTACTATAGGATAAAATTCACGGAGTAAGTGAATATGGGGTTTAAAGTTAGATTTTTCGGGAACCAGCACAGGTGATAGGTGTGTTATGCATCAATATTGTCTCTGGATAATGACTCTCAGCAATATATGGTCTTAATAACGATGAATAAGAGCCTGTGTCTGTTAGTAATTTATTAGTTGGTCTTGAATTTGTATGTATCGTAACGAATTTGGCATAAAATTATTTAGATCTATGTGATTTGCGAAACGCGGCCTGTTTCGTCAAAATTTTCACTTACATGTTACTTGTCTTGTTCCGTTTGAGATTCAGTATACATATCTTTATATTCATGCTATTGGTATTACCTTGGTAATAATAATTATCGAAATTACTATCACAATAATAACTAGCGTTATTCTCAGACTAAGTATTGTTAGCATACGCATATTCGGAAACCTGGGGAATTGGAGTATGTTGGTATTCTTGCTAGTTGTAAGCAGGATGTCAATTATTCAGAGTGTGATTTTTCACGTGAGTAAGTTCTTCTGAAACTAAATTTTTGCGTCCTTGACTTTGGAAGAAGTTAGTTGTTGATTTTGACCTGATAGTTCGTAAGGAGGTCTTGGGGAATTTTGTATAGGAAATACATTTGATCATCTTATATTGGAAGGAACATGTACAGGCTTATGCAAAGGTATATATTTTCTAAGCAAACAAGTTCGTGGGTCTTTCAAACACTTCCTGCTTAGTAAAGGCTCTTCTGATTGTTGCGGTTTAGGTTGGATGTTGATGGGTTGACTGGGAAATTAAGATGTATTCCGGAAGGGTGGACGTGGTGACAAGGAATTATTAAATATGCGGTGGATTCTGTTAAATTGTTTCGGTAGATGCGAATATTTCATTGTAGGAATGTGTTTATTACTACTAACAACCGGGATTTATTAGATTCTTGAAGATAATTTATGAATAATAATAACTTATTGCTATGCCACTAACTTCGTTTAATGTTAATGGTTCTTTTAATTCTATTTTAGTTCGAATCATCAACATTGGCTAATAAAAGTCTAAGGAAATGGCTTTATATTGATCTAAGTACAGTTGTAAACAATCGTTGTCAATGTTCGCCTCAGATCTAATTTTAATATCTAGTCGTGATTTGATTTGTTTTATTCGCTGTGAAAAGTTTAAAATATTTTCGTTGCATGTTTTATTAATGGTAAAAATTCTCGATTTAATGTTTATCTATCGACTCCATCATCAAACTATTTTCTAATGACTTCCCTTTGTGAAGTTTTTTAAATTATTTTCTGTAAGGGTACCGTATGTGTTGTAAAATTCATTACAAGAATTCATAAAACTCTCTAATTGCATGAAAGGTTGGCAAAAAGTCAAGCTTTTGGAGATGTAATTAGGGACATATTTAATGATCAATTTTATAATGTGTTTGTTAAAGAAAGTGTATCAAACTTGCTCAAAAATGTTTTATGGCTACATTTATATTATTTTTAAAACTGTATTGTTCAAATTCAAGCTTGTAACAAAATGCGGAAATATGAGAACAGAAGGAATTCAATAAATTAGTTGTTAAAAAATTTCTGTTTCAATTCCAAGGTTCTCTGTATGTCCAGGTGGAATGGTTCAAACAAGAGGTAGATGAATTTCGAAGTCTGCCTTCCTGTATCCTACTGACTGCGGCAATTTTGGTGTTAAATGAAATTTTTTTATAGGTTATTTTATTTATACACAAAATACTAAAACTAAACTTATACTTAATGAACTATATCATGAGCTATATTACAATACCTACTGTATAACAGCGTTTCCGCAATAAGGACTACTGTTTTACTACTATATATAAGAAATATTATCTTAATATGAATAAATACATACCTATAACGTGCCTTCAAAAACTTTCCTCATTAGAGACAGCCATACTCAATCAAAATTATACGTTTAGGACAGATTACATGCACTGTCACCAACCATTATCAAAAAACATGGCCGTCTTTGGCCTTTGAAGGGAACAAATATGATTAAAAGTAAATACATTGAAGTAAATAACATCAACGAAGTAGTTAGCGGCATTTATCTAATTAAATGTTATCTCGTAATTGTTCTCTTAGTAGGTATATACGAAAAATACTGTTGAAGTAAATTTTTAAATAAAAAAAAATAATTTTTTAGGAATATACAGAAATACATGGAATTATAAAAAAAAAACATGTAAATAATTTACATATCTGTAACTATGCACATGGACAATACACCTCGTATTTTCAGCATTTACTTCTGCTTAATACATATGTTTCTGCCATCTAGGCGTCCTCAGTTAAGCTAGTGAAGCAATGTATACAAATTAATACAAACCTGTTATAAACAACTGGTTTGTATCTGTATTTAAATTTACTGAAATAGCCCGCATAGATCAAGCAAGTTCCGTCCTATAAGAAGACAACTATTTAATAATTGACATCTTACGGGCGAAAGAGACTTTGTTTGGAGGGCTGCCTATCGTTCGAACAGCTAAGCTGCTACGGGAAACGATGAAATACGTATGTAGATGTAGTCCATTAACAACCAGCCAGATGGCGGTAAATATACAAAAAGGTTTTGTTTAAGTATGACAATACGTTAAGCACGTATAAAGCGTTTGTACAATATGAAACAAACATGTAAATAATTTACATATCTGTAACTATGCACATGGACAATACACCTCGTATTTTCAGCATTTACTTCTGCTTAATACATATGTTTCTGCCATCTAGGCGTCCTCAGTTAAGCTAGTGAAGCAATGTATACAAATTAATACAAACCTGTTATAAACAACTAGTTTGTATCTGTATTTAAATTTACTGAAATAGCCTGCATAGATCAAGCAAGTTCCGTCCTATAAGAAGACAACTATTTAATAATTGACATCTTACGGCCGAAAGAGACTTTGTCTGGAGGGCTGCCTATCGTTATTTCAGTAAATTTAAATACAGATACAAACCAGTTGTTTATAACAGGTTTGTATTAATTTGTATACATTGCTTCACTAGCTTAACTGAGGACGCCTAGATGGTAGAAACATATGTATTAAGCAGAAGTAAATGCTGAAAATACGAGGTGTATTGTCCATGTGCATAGTTACAGATATGGAAATTATTTACATGTTTGTTTCATATTGTACTAACGCTTTATACGTGCTTAACGTATTGTCATACTTAAACAAAACCTTTTTATAGAAAGTAATAATAAAAATCGGCTGGAATGTTATATTTGTCACCGCAACAAAATTAAATATTAAATCGAATCCATTAATAGGTTTGAAGAAATACATTTCAAATCTTTATCTAAATTACCGATACATTTACTGATACAGCTGTAAATCAACTTTGTCATTTGAGAACGACGAATCAGGATATATGTGCATTTAAAACATGCATACAGACGTCACTTTAAATGTTTACATTACTTGTACCTAAATAAGGTACCTACTCATGTTATAATCTAATACAGATATATTTTATGCGTTTTCACTTTCATATTAAAAATTTAGAACGAAATAACACCAATAGTGCCCTGTTTAGTAAAGTTATTAGTCGACGGTGCGTCGGTTTCGGTCATCTGTTTTATGTAAAAGCATAGCGCCGCACACGGACTGGGAAACGGCCCCAGTGGCGCCACAGTACGTGTCCCTTACGTCCGACAACCGAACCACACACGTATTCACTCAACTTGTTCGTCTATCAATACAGTAGATATATGTCTTGTGTATATGATACATGGACAGTACATCACTACTGCCTTTCAAAAGCCGTCACAATGATTTCTTTTCGTTGTAATATACGTCATGAATTTTGTTCTTGAAACTAAGTTCAACCTGGTTTTAAAAGCAACTCTGTTTCACAACATTAATATTACAATACTGTATAGCAATATAATGAATCACAATCTACAAATTAATTATATATAAATACTGTCCGTGACATAAAAAACGAGACACTTTTTTACCTATTGTACTATGTTACCTCCTACTAACGTAATAATGATAGATATACAACTTTGGTTTTCAATAAAATTAAGCCTTTTTTCAAGGTAACCCAAAATTCCTCTTACGCCAATCTAATACTATGAGTTTTATCACAATACTGTCGAGCAGCGTTTCAGTAATAATAACTCGATTATTGTATGAAATTTTGTGGTGAGAGAGAAATTCCTATTAGCGTTCTATAATGTTTTTTAAGAAAATCGCTCGGATAGGTCAATTTTTGTTTTTAGAATGCCGTCAATTTCGTCACTTAATTTCACTTGATGTTTTTTTTAACAAACAAGAAAAATAAGTTTAAAATGTTTTATTTCAAATTTTACAATTAGTACATCGTCACAACAACAACTATTATTACCATGTGTCTTGTTTTTGATTTTACAACTATATATATTACAAAGGTATTTTTAATAATATAAAATATTATTAAAAATCTGGTGTGAAGAACATTAATATTAATAATATTTTATATTATTAAAAATACCTTTGTATTATACAAAACTGGTGGGGTTTACCTACTCATGTATGTTTAAATTATTCTGGTAAACTATATATATACTTAATACTATGATGTTTAATGTATTTGTTAAATATTGATAGCAGTTCTCAAAATTAAACTAATGATATCTTATCTTGTTTATTTGTTATGTTATCTCTACATAATTCCTCGATCCCTAAAATGAGTAATGCTCAGGAATTTCTTCATCTGGTTGGGCTCTGGATCGGTTTGTAATACTTTGGAACTTCTTGTATATAGGACAGAAAGCAATTCCTATTAATATGGATATTGTGATTACTAGCAATATCCGTTCGATTGATGTACTCGGTTTGTCCATGAGTGCCTTAGTCGTGAGTTCGTCCGCTACTCTTTTGACATGTTTTATGTATTCTTGATTTATCGATAACATGGATAAAGGCTCTTTGTTTGACTTGTTTGATAACATGATATTGAGATTTGGTAATAAGATCTTCTCACCTATTGTAGCATCATTGGGCCGAAATGTTCTGTTGCCGATCTTGATATTACAATTGTCCATGTTTATTATCGATGGTTTGTGAATTATCGCGAATCCATCTTGATCGCAAGAGTAATAGACGCTGACTGGTTCTTGTGGATTTACCAAAATTCTTGTTGGTGATATTCTATGGATCACAGTTTCGGTCAGGTTAATACGAGTAATAGGACATTTATTGATGCCACTCGTAAAAATTTCTTTTAAGCATGGGTTTCGTTGTACTAAGTCATCTCGTTTACAGAAGTATAAGTTTTCTATGACTGCAGGGTTTTTAAGAATTAAAATAGTGTGTTGAGTCGAAGAATAGGTAGGGTGTTTCAGGTATCAAAGTAATATTACTTTGATAAACATGAAAGAAATGAAAATAATTATAAGGATTGGTTGTGATCAGTACAAATTGAATTTCGTACCGTATACATAGGGTCTGAACGTTTTACTGCCCAATGCTGTAGTTACATTCGGAGGGGTTTAATGTTCTACTTGCGTAAGCTATAAGTAAATCTTTACCGATGGGTCCTTGTGACAGTACGGCTCCTACCGCAAAGTTTAATACGTCTGCCGTTATATTAAATGGTTTATGGAGATCCGGATATTGAAGGATTGGGTCATTTGTTAAGATGTTTTTGCAGGTTTCTATGCGTTTAACAAATTCCGGGGTAAATGCGATACATGCACCTTTTTTTAAGGATTGCATGAGAGGTTTCGGCAATTTGGCAAAATTTTTAATAAATTTACGATAGTATCCAATTAAACCTAGAAACGATTTTATTCATTTCGCCGTTTTAGGTATAGGGAAGTTCTTAATCGATTTTACCTTCTGAGGATTGGGTTTAATACCTTCACGTGTAACGCGTGTAACTCTTTCTTCTAATCTCTGGAAGACTTTTCTTATGTTAGATACATGTTCTTGTAGACTGCTTGAAAATATAATAATGTCGTCCATATAGACTAAACAAATGTTGTTTTGTAATCCTTTAAGTACTTCATTTATGACTCTTTGGAAGGTTGTGGGGATATTTCTCAATCCAAATGGCATTCGTGTAAATTCGTAATGACCATGTTCTATTGTAAATGCTGTTTTGGAGATTCAGTTCTGATGTAACTCTATTTTATGGAAACCGAAGGTCAAATCTAAAGTCGAGAAATAATTACAGCGACCAAGTCTATCAAGGATATCTGTAATGTTTGGTATGAGATACCTGTCATCAATAGTTTTATCATTTAACTACCGGTAGTCTGTCACTATTCTCCATTTTTGTTTTCCGCTAGCATCTAGTTTTTTAGGAACAATCCGAATAGGTGAGCTACATTGTGATTGACTAGGTCTTATTATTACTTCGTTTATCATTTTGCCCACTTGGTTTTGTACTTAGGTTTTATGTACGTAAGGGTACCTATATGTTTTGGAATGAATCGGTATGTCGTTTGTTGTAATTTCATGTTTTATTCTGTTTGTGAATGTCAACTGGTTAGATTCGTTATGAAATATTTCAGTAAATCGTTTGACGATTTTTTCTAAGTGTTGTTTTTCCTCTTTATTCAAATGGTCTGTTCTCAGTTTTGGAAGAGACGTACATCTATCTTGAATTTGATGGTGGTAAAAACATTCATAGTTGTTCGGTTTGAAAATAATTACGAATTTTTATAGGAAGTCTGGTTTTATTTCTATTAATTGAGTTTGATTTGTCGGGTTTTGAATTTCTAATGTTACTGCTTGGTCTTTTATTTTTGTAATACATGCGGGATATTTTAAAAGATTTTCGCCGTAAGATATATCATTTATTAGTATTTCTGTGTCATCGGGATATAATGATTTAATATTCTTTATGGTGGTCGATTCAGGAGGGGGTTCCAGTTTATGGGTTTCGAAGTCTGTTCGATTGGAGAAAGGTATTTCCATGGAATGGTTACAGAGTTTTTGCCGTTCCGTGTCTACTGCTAATCCTAATTTCTTCAAATCTGTGAGTCCTAATATGCCGTCAAAATAGTCGTGGAAGGGAAATAAGATAAATTCGAATGATTCTGGAAAGGGGAATCTCAGCTCTATAATGGCTAGTTTTAGTACCAGTACAAGTCGAGATCGGTGTATTATGTTGATATATTTTATTTGGAAAATATTTTTCTGCTACGTATGGTCGTAAGAGAGAACCGTAACATCCTGTATCTATTAACAATTTTCAATTCTATGTATGGTGGAGAATTATTTAAATTAATGTTGTTTAATTCTATCTTATTACGTCTTGCGGGTGAATCTTCTTTTCTCGATCCTGTTGGACGGGAGGTGTTTGATTTTACAGTGCGATTTATTAACGAGATATCCATAAGTTCAAATATTTACGGTTTATTGTCGTTCTTTGGGGCGAAGGCATTTACTTGTCCTTGGGGTTTACCGAAAACTTGCTGGTTAGTAAAAAACCTCTGCTTTGTAGGCCTGGATTGAATTTGAATTGGCTGCGATGGGAATTCGTTTGGAAAACGATTTTGTGGTATATTTTGTGTTACTGGTCTAGAATATGTTTCATATGTAGTGGTATAATCCTGTCGGGGAAAGTGGTTATGATATGCTATATTTATTAAAAGTGCTTTTTGTTCCGTTGTAACTGAAGTGCCGATTCAAGATTTAATTAATATGACTCTTTCTAAAAATTCTAAAATTGATTCATTTTTATGTTTTGTGAGTTGTATAAATTCCCGCATTAACGTTTGACGATCGATCTTGTCGCCCTAATGTTCTCTAAGTGATTTTTTCATTTGCGGTCAAGTTGCTAGATCGAGTCTACACATTAAGAAATTTTAAACATTATGTCTAAATTTTGAACAAATAACATTAAATACGAAATCACTTAAATTATTGTCGTTTGTTCTACCGGACTTGTTATAAAATTTGTTGCATCTTGAAATAAATTATTCTAATTGCTCGCTTTCTCCATTAAAAATAGGTAAAAAGTCTGCAATTTTTTGGCGGTAGGAATTAATGATAGTGTTTGTATTATTGACAGGAATCATTGTCTATACTTTAAATAATTCTTCTAGTTCTTCAATTTTGTAAAATTATTCAAAATACTTACAGCAAAAGAATAGCAAAGAAAAAAAAGGTGTTATGTTCCAGTATTGAAATAACTACGGTTTTGTTAACTCTACTTTATTTTACACTATAATTTACAATAACAGAATTTATGCTCTTCTTAGTTCTACTCTTACTGACTATTACTTCCCTAAACACATGTATATATATTAAAAATAATCATAATTTGTGTATTTTCTGATAGTGATTTATGTACATTATGAATGGAATAAAAGTTATCGAATAGACAAATAATGTATACAAAATATCATATTCAAACAGGATGTTAGTTGTTGAATTAACATATAATATACATCAAATATATAACAAATTAAGACCAGAAGCATCATAAAATAAATATAATTCATATTTTGTTTCATGCGGACAATAAGAAAAAATAGAGATAACATAAAGTTATTTCTTTGTATTTGAAATTTATGTTTATCACTTGTGATGAATTGTACACAAATCTGCATTTGGGAAATACAAATAATTCATTAAAATCATGTAGTAAAATTATACATACAATCTAAATAACAATAAAAATATATTCTATATTCATAGAATAATAATTATGTACATATAATATAATGAAATATAACATCTCCCTCCTAAAAACTGAGGTATAAAATTACAGTTTTATAGATCAGGATATGTTCGATTTTGGGATATGCTTCTTCTTGCATTCGGACGAAGTACTGTACTGTCACTTCTTTCTTGGGACACTTGTTCCAGAGCTATATCTGTTGATGACGATCTTACATTTTTGTGACTATTACACTGATGAAAGATTTGGATGCAACAATCTTTGTGTCTAGTGTTTTTTAAATTTAAACACGAAAACGCTCTCCATAGGCCAGTCCACAGGAAACACTTGTAGGTTAAATAAGTTCCAAGTAGGCTGCCCATAATGCTTAATATTACCAAATACCATTTTTGATAACGCACTATGTGAGGTTCTTCGAGTAGGTGATTTGGAGTTTGATCCAATTGTTTCAGTTTATGATTAGCTACTTGAAGATCTTCTAATTTTAAGTTGGTTAGCGTAATTGGCTCCAAATGTAGTTCGTTTTCTGTTTGGTTTTTCTTGTCATATTCACAACAGTCGTCCATTATATTCGTTCTAGGAATTACATTCTGATAATACGTAGTAATTTTCGAATATGGTGTTAGTTGGTTCATTTCGGTATACCCTTTGCATTTTTCGTCCAGAGAAATTAGACCTGTGTCCTTTAATTCAATATCATAGATTTCGAGTTGGTGGCAAGAGATGGTGAGTCTTACTGGGTTGCTCAAAACATATATCCATTGATTACTTTTCAACTGCTCCCATACATTAAATTTACCATTCAAGGTTTTAGTAGTGCAAGATGAAGGAATTTTCTTGTTAGGATATACCAATAGTGCTATTTCACATGATAGATCATTTGTGGTAGAATAAATAGTATTTATCTGGCAAATCTGTTCTGATGGTTTTATATTTGTACATCTACTTAAATCCTCTAAGATTACATACGTCATCCTATTTTGAGACATTGCAACATATTTGTTTCGAGGTTGGATGTATGCATATGAATGAGATGCATTAGGATGAGGTATCGGTAATGGCATAACATTATAAAGGTAATAGATTGTAGAGGATGGTAGGGGAGTTGACAAAATATAAATTAAATTATCTTTTGCATAATAGGATTTTAAATTACTGATTTCTAACAATTTTGAAGAAAATTCGTCCGTTAAAGGAACTGGAAACTCTTTTCCATCATTTAGCAGCTTAACATTGCTTTCTAATTCATCTATTAGCCGTACTGGTGTGATTACTGAAGGATGAATAACATTATTTCTAGCAAATAGAACACTATCAATTAATTCATTATACTCAGAATTGATTTTATTTGACAAATAAGTGATTAAATTTAAATGATTTAAAATAATTAATTTTTTATTAATTGTGCCTAATTCTTTATTAGTCGTGTTGACATACGTATTTAATAAAATGATATTATTATTTAAAGTTTTTTCATTCTTCTTAAATGAATTTACTGATTCGTTAAAATTGGCAATTGTTGATCTCACAACGTGTATTTGCTCTTTCATTAATATATTAATACCTTGTTCGTCATTACTCATTTCACTAATAATTTTATCATAGTATTCGGTATCATCAGAGTCAGCTACACCAAACGCCCAATGTAGTATTTTACCTACACCGTTAAAAACACCACGTTTCGTTCGATACGAACTTGATTTGCGATTTATGAGGTGTGATAACGAAACAATTTTATTGCGAATTATGGGAATTTGTGTCTCAACAAATTTTATAGTTTGTATGCAATTTGAAGATTTGTCTAAGAGTTTTTCTTTTGACTTGCATATCATCGAAGTTTTTCTGAGCATTATTTGCAAAAATTCGAATTTATCTTCATAGAAAGTTATATTTTTGTATATTATTACATTCCAAAATGACGTATACGGTTTCATTCGACCGATGTTTTCATAAAAGATTCCACTACCTACCGAAATTTTTTCGTTTTTAAATGGTGAAGATTGTTCTCCATTTGTCTTTAGGATAACGATGATGACGAGGCATCTGAAACAAGGTGTGCCTTTTTAATTCTATTATTATGCACTCTAGTGTACTTATTTTTTATTTTAATAGCTACGTTTTGATTTTCGTATACTTTGGTGATTTTATATGGTCCTAACCAATTTGGTGACAACTTTTTACTTGTCCCTTTTTTATTTGTTTTATTCTCTAAGTACACTAGATCTCCGACTTCATATTTATGATCTTTACTATTAGAATCGTAATAGGTTTTGCTATTTGTTTTACTTTTATCTATGTTTTCTCTAGCTATTTGAAAAGTTTTATTTAGTTGATATTTTAAATTATCGTAATAATTATCATACGTATATTTAAATTCTGGTGATTGAACTATGCTAGAGGGCAATTTAGGAGTTCTACCAAAGAGTAATTGAAATGGCATGAATTTAGTTGTGCTATGTATATTTGTGTTATAAGCGTACATAGCTAGATGAACATATTCGTCCCAATTGTTTTGTTCGTTATTGATAAAATGTTTAAGATAATCCTTTAACGTTGAATGGCTTCTCTCTAGAGCACCATTTGTTTGTGGATGATATGGAGTGGTAGTAATATGTTTCATTTGTAATAGTTTAACAACATCTTTCATTAAAGACGAATTAAAGTCTGTGCCTAAATCTGTTAATATAGTAGATGGAATACCAAAAGCTGAGATAAATTTAACTAAATTATTTGCTATGGTAATTGACTCGTGGTTTTCGCAAGGATATGCATAAGAAAACTTAGTTAAGTCATCTTGTATCGTTAAGATATATTTATTACCATTTAGAGTTAAAGGTAGAGGACCTACTATATCCAAATATATTCGATCAAATGGATTTTCACTTGTTGTAGTGATTTCCATTAGATTTTTATTTATTCTGCGATCGGTTTTATTCACTTGACACGATGGACATGTTTTCAAATAGTTTTTTATATCTTTTTGCATATTTTTCCAACGATATTATAATTTTATTTTATTGTACATCCTAAAATAACCTGGATGGCCATTTAGGGTCCCTCATGATATATTTTTAAAATGCCTTGAATTTCATCTTGATTTGTTGGTTTAATTAGTTTATTTACACCAATTATCACTTTTATTTCCGTGTTATTAAAAATATACTTTAACATTTCTTTGAATTTTCCAAAACTAAACTTATTGAAATTTTCGCTAGGATTACTTAAAGCTATTAAAGAGTTTTTTAGATTTTGTAGTGCATAAAACAAATCTTTATATGAAGGTTTTTCAAAATGTAAATTCTTAATAAAACAATTATAAAATGTGTGATCAAGACTTGATGTTTTAATTACTTCATATAGTTCAATGTCTTTGTTTAACACTTCTTTGTTCGATGTTAATTCTAAAATTTCTTGACCTAATTGATTTTGAGGATCATTAAAATCAATTACCGTAAAATGTGCGATATTTTTAAATTGTCTTTCCAATAAATTACAGTTTAATTCTAAAATTTCTGTATTATAATTGTTTACATCATATACAGATTTTACAAAATCGTCGTATGTTGACTTTGCGAAAGTACAGATATTCGATTCTTGATTAGTGACTACTTCTCTTATTCTAGAAAGACAATCGGCATTGCTGTTAATACGACCTGGTTTGTAGACTACTTCGTAATCATACTCTTCTATCTTCAAACGCCATCTTACTAGTTTACTTCCTGGATCTTTTACATTAAACAACCAAGTTAAAGGTCTGTGATCCGTAACTATTTTAAAGTGACGACCATACAAATATGGTCTGAAGACATTAGTTGACCAGACAATAGCTAGCAATTCACGTTCAGTTGTGGAATACCGGGATTCTGTCTCACTTAGAGTTCTACTCGCATAAGCAATAGGTAAATCTTTACCAATTTCGCCTTGACTTAAGATCGCTCCGATAGCAACTTCACTTGCATCCGTGGTAAGAATAAATTCTTTTGAAAAATCCGGATATTGTAAAATCGGTTCCGATAATAATTCTCCACGTAGACGATCAAATGGTTCTTGTTGTTCTATCTACCAAACAAAGTTAACATCTTTTTTCAATAAAGTTGTAAGCGGTTTTGTTTTGCGAGCAAAGTCCTTGATGAACTTTCTGTAATACCCAATTAAGCCTAGAAACGATTTTATTTCTTTTGTATTGGTTGGTATAGGAAAGTCTTTTATAATGCGGATTTTTTCTGGATTTGGTTTGACACCTTCGTCGGTTATGATGTGTCCTAAATAAGTGACTTCGTGTCGCATGAATTCGCATTTATCCGGCTGGAGCTTGAGATTGTTATCTCGAAGCCTTTTGAACACATTTTCTATCTTGCGCGTATGATCTTCTATACTTGAACCATATATCACAATGTCATCCAAGTATACAAAACATTCAATTCCTTGAAGACCTGTTAATACAACATCCATTAACCTTTGAAATGTGGCAGGTGAATTTTTTAATCCAAATGGCATACGATTGAATTCATAATGTCTATGTAGTGTTGTGAAAGCTGTTTTTTCGGCATCCTTAGGATTCATTTCTATTTGGTGAAAACCAGATGCTAAATCTAATGTCGTGAAGTACTTACTCCTGCTTAATTGGTCTAGGATATCTGTAATGTTAGGGATAGGATATGAGTCACCAACTGTTATATTGTTTAGTTTCCTATAGTCAACTACTACTCTCCATTTTGACTTGCCTGAAGCATCGATCTTCTTCGGAACTACCCATAATGGACTTGACCAAGGGGACGTCGAAGGTTTTATTACTTCTTGTTTTAACATCTTCTCAATTTGATTGTTCACTTCTTCTTTATGAACTTCAGGGTATCTATATGTTTTTGCGTGTATTGGAATGTCATTTGATACATTAATAGAATGAGTTATTGTTTTTGTGCATGTTAAGTTATCGCCTTCTAGATGAAATATATCATTGTATTTTTGACATATTTTAAATAGTGCGTGTTTTCTTCTTTATTTAAATGTTCTGCACGAATATTTTTATTTAAAGACTCTATTCTGCTTTGATTATTTCGATCATTATTTACTAAATGATACACATTGTTTTCACTATCGTCTGGGAGAGGTTCTAGAGTGACTTTAAACTTATTTAATGTTTTGTCTGTTTCTCCCGTATTTAAAATTGATGCAAATGCATTACCATTACTATCAACTGTAGTAATACAACGACTCACATATAAGTTTTCAGAAATTTGATAACCATCCAAGATACCTTCTTTAATATCTGGGTTTAATACATTACATTTTACATATGTTGTACTTCGAGCTTTAAGAATTACTTGACTATTGTTACGAAACGAATTACAGGTCAGAGGTATTTTCATTTTATTTAATTTTAGAATATTTTTTTCTAATTTAATAGTAGCATTATTTTCTTTTAGAAAGTCCATGCCTAAAATTCCGTCATACAAATTTAAGTTAGTTTTTGTATTAATTACATGAAAATTATATTGGAAGTTTTTATTAGAAAATTTAAATGTGATAGGAGTTGTACCTAATGAATGAATTTTATCGCATGATAGTCCTATTATATCAGTACCGTTATTTTCATAAATTAATGTCTCTGGAAGTAAAACATTGGATTTTAAGATTGAAATTTCAGCGCCTGTATCTATGAGTAATCGAAATTTACCCGTTTTAGCATTTAAACTCTGAAATGGTACATAAAGTGAATTTTCGGATGAAATAAAAATGTTGAATGTTCTAATTTCATTTAATTCGCCTCTAATTCTAAAATACTCCTCGGAGGGGCGATTTACACCGGAAGTGTATTCGAGTTTTTTGAAGACATAGTTTGAGATGTGCTCGGCTCGTTTGGATGTTTAGTCATTTGATTTTTTCGTGTATAACACTCTTCTATAGTATGTCCTTTCTTTTTGCAATATTTGCAATATTTTACATCGTTATTTACAATATTAACGGATTTAAAATTTTTTTGATAATTTTTATTGCCTTTCCTACACTCATTGGTATAGTGATTGTTTTTATTACATATCTTACAATATTTGTTAGAATTTTTAAAACGATTTGGGTTTTCATTTTTATACATAGATTCTATTTTTTCTTCGTTTAAGGCATAAGTGACCGCATCATTTAAATTTTTTATATCTTTAGTTCTTAATATTCTAGAAATTTCAGGTTTACAGTGATACTGAAATCTACTAATAATAAGTAAATCTAATAATTTAGTCATTCCTTCTACATCCGCGGTTTCTGCTTTATCTTGTATGGCTATTTGACATTGTTTTTGTACCGATTCTACCCTTGTTACAAATTGTGAGATGGATTCGTTAGAAAATTGCTCTAATTTCATCATTTCATTAAAAACTTGGGAATAGTGTTTCTTTTCTTGGTAAAGTGATTTTAAGTAATCTTTTAATTCTTTCCAATCTTTTAGTTCTCTGTTATTACATGCTATTTTAGCGTTGCCTTTAATTTGAGTAAGAGTATATTTTAATAAGATTTTCTTTTGATTGTCATTGGCTAGTTCAAAAGCACTATTACAATCTGCTATAAAAGAAGAGAGTTCTTCCCTTTTTCCTTCACAAGAGGGTATCATTTTAATTAATTAATTAATTAAAAAGACAAATCTAAAGAGGTTGAATTTTCTTGATCCATAATTATTTATTTATTTATATTTTTTTTGTAAAATTTGAGGTAATAGGATAAAGGTAAGTATGTATGTATACAATGTTCAAAACGAATGATAGTATGTACTTACAGTTTTATGTACATCTTCGTATTTTCTTTCAGTCCTGTGAACACAACTAGATTCTTGTTTTTCCCACTATCGAATGATGCTTTTTAAAGGAGACTCTTCGACCAGATTTCCTTAGATTCCAGATGAAGATTTTCACATCAATTTTTTTTCGAATTATTAGAGGAATTCCTACTTGACTGCGCCAATTTATGTTATGTTCCAGTATTGAAATAACTACGGTTTTGTTAACTCTACTTTATTTTACACTATAATTTACAATAACAGAATTTATGCTCTTCTTAGTTCTACTCTTACTGACTATTACTTCCCTAAACACATGTATATATATTAAAAATAATCATAATTTGTGTATTTTCTGATGGTGATTTATGTACATTATGAATGGAATAAAAGTTATCGAATAGACAAATAATGTATACAAAATATCATATTCAAACAGGATGTTAGTTGTTGAATTAACAAATAATATACATCAAATATATAACAAATTAAGACCAGAAGCATCATAAAATAAATATAATTCATATTTTGTTTTATGCGGACAATAAGAAAAATAGAGATAACATAAAGTTATTTCTTTGTATTTGAAATTTATGTTTATCACTTGTGATGAATTGTACACAAATCTGCATTTGGGAAACACAAATAATTCATTAAAATCATGTAGTAAAATTATACATACAATCTAAATAACAATAAAAATATATTCTATATTCATAGAATAATAATTATGTACATATAATATAATGAAATATAACAAAGGGAAGAAATGAATATTCGACTTACTTGAAGATTTACTTTGTCAGGTACAGCTTACTAAGCGTTATGCGTATTATGCACTCTAGTGTACTTATTTTTTATTTTAATAGCTACGTTTTGATTTTCGTATACTTTGGTGATTTTATATGGTCCTAACCAATTTGGTGACAACTTTTTACTTGTCCCTTTTTTATTTGTTTTATTCTCTAAGTACACTAGATCTCCGACTTCATATTTATGATCTTTACTATTAGAATCGTAATAGGTTTTGCTATTTGTTTTACTTTTATCTATGTTTTCTCTAGCTATTTGAAAAGTTTTATTTAGTTGATATTTTAAATTATCGTAATAATTATCATACGTATATTTAAATTCTGGTGATTGAACTATGCTAGAGGGCAATTTAGGAGTTCTACCAAAGAGTAATTGAAATGGCATGAAATTAGTTGTGCTATGTATATTTGTGTTATAAGCGTACATAGCTAGATGAACATATTCGTCCCAATTGTTTTGTTCGTTATTGATAAAATGTTTAAGATAATCCTTTAACGTTGAATGGCTTCTCTCTAGAGCACCATTTGTTTGTGGATGATATGGAGTGGTAGTAATATGTTTCATTTGTAATAGTTTAACAACATCTTTCATTAAAGACGAATTAAAGTCTGTGCCTAAATCTGTTAATATAGTAGATGGAATACCAAAAGCTGAGATAAATTTAACTAAATTATTTGCTATGGTAATTGACTCGTGGTTTTCGCAAGGATATGCATAAGAAAACTTAGTTAAGTCATCTTGTATCGTTAAGATATATTTATTACCATTTAGAGTTAAAGGTAGAGGACCTACTATATCCAAATATATTCGATCAAATGGATTTTCACTTGTTGTAGTGATTTCCATTAGATTTTTATTTATTCTGCGATCGGTTTTATTCACTTGACACGATGGACATGTTTTCAAATAGTTTTTTATATCTTTTTGCATATTTTTCCAACGATATTATAATTTTATTTTATTGTACATCCTAAAATAACCTGGATGGCCATTTAGGGTCCCTCATGATATATTTTTAAAATGCCTTGAATTTCATCTTGATTTGTTGGTTTAATTAGTTTATTTACACCAATTATCACTTTTATTTCCGTGTTACTAAAAATATACTTTAACATTTCTTTGAATTTTCCAAAACTAAACTTATTGAAATTTTCGCTAGGATTACTTAAAGCTATTAAAGAGTTTTTTAGATTTTGTAGTGCATAAAACAAATCTTTATATGAAGGTTTTTCAAAATGTAAATTCTTAATAAAACAATTATAAAATGTGTGATCAAGACTTGATGTTTTAATTACTTCATATAGTTCAATGTCTTTGTTTAACACTTCTTTGTTCGATGTTAATTCTAAAATTTCTTGACCTAATTGATTTTGAGGATCATTAAAATCAATTACCGTAAAATGTGCGATATTTTTAAATTGTCTTTCCAATAAATTACAGTTTAATTCTAAAATTTCTGTATTATAATTGTTTACATCATATACAGATTTTACAAAATCGTCGTATGTTGACTTTGCGAAAGTACAGATATTCGATTCTTGATTAGTGACTACTTCTCTTATTCTAGAAAGACAATCGGCATTGCTGTTAATACGACCTGGTTTGTAGACTACTTCGTAATCATACTCTTCTATCTTCAAACGCCATCTTACTAGTTTACTTCCTGGATCTTTTACATTAAACAACCAAGTTAAAGGTCTGTGATCCGTAACTATTTTAAAGTGACGACCATACAAATATGGTCTGAAGACATTAGTTGACCAGACAATAGCTAGCAATTCACGTTCAGTTGTGGAATACCGGGATTCTGTCTCACTTAGAGTTCTACTCGCATAAGCAATAGGTAAATCTTTACCAATTTCGCCTTGACTTAAGATCGCTCCGATAGCAACTTCACTTGCATCCGTGGTAAGAATAAATTCTTTTGAAAAATCCGGATATTGTAAAATCGGTTCCGATAATAATTCTCCACGTAGACGATCAAATGGTTCTTGTTGTTCTATCTACCAAACAAAGTTAACATCTTTTTTCAATAAAGTTGTAAGCGGTTTTGTTTTGCGAGCAAAGTCCTTGATGAACTTTCTGTAATACCCAATTAAGCCTAGAAACGATTTTATTTCTTTTGTATTGGTTGGTATAGGAAAGTCTTTTATAATGCGGATTTTTTCTGGATTTGGTTTGACACCTTCGTCGGTTATGATGTGTCCTAAATAAGTGACTTCGTGTCGCATGAATTCGCATTTATCCGGCTGGAGCTTGAGATTGTTATCTCGAAGCCTTTTGAACACATTTTCTATCTTGCGCGTATGATCTTCTATACTTGAACCATATATCACAATGTCATCCAAGTATACAAAACATTCAATTCCTTGAAGACCTGTTAATACAACATCCATTAACCTTTGAAATGTGGCAGGTGAATTTTTTAATCCAAATGGCATACGATTGAATTCATAATGTCTATGTAGTGTTGTGAAAGCTGTTTTTTCGGCATCCTTAGGATTCATTTCTATTTGGTGAAAACCAGATGCTAAATCTAATGTCGTGAAGTACTTACTCCTGCTTAATTGGTCTAGGATATCTGTAATGTTAGGGATAGGATATGAGTCACCAACTGTTATATTGTTTAGTTTCCTATAGTCAACTACTACTCTCCATTTTGACTTGCCTGAAGCATCGATCTTCTTCGGAACTACCCATAATGGACTTGACCAAGGGGACGTCGAAGGTTTTATTACTTCTTGTTTTAACATCTTCTCAATTTGATTGTTCACTTCTTCTTTATGAACTTCAGGGTATCTATATGTTTTTGCGTGTATTGGAATGTCATTTGATACATTAATAGAATGAGTTATTGTTTTTGTGCATGTTAAGTTATCGCCTTCTAGATGAAATATATCATTGTATTTTTGACATATTTTAAATAGTGCGTGTTTTCTTCTTTATTTAAATGTTCTGCACGAATATTTTTATTTAAAGACTCTATTCTGCTTTGATTATTTCGATCATTATTTACTAAATGATACACATTGTTTTCACTATCGTCTGGGAGAGGTTCTAGAGTGACTTTAAACTTATTTAATGTTTTGTCTGTTTCTCCCGTATTTAAAATTGATGCAAATGCATTACCATTACTATCAACTGTAGTAATACAACGACTCACATATAAGTTTTCAGAAATTTGATAACCATCCAAGATACCTTCTTTAATATCTGGGTTTAATACATTACATTTTACATATGTTGTACTTCGAGCTTTAAGAATTACTTGACTATTGTTACGAAACGAATTACAGGTCAGAGGTATTTTCATTTTATTTAATTTTAGAATATTTTTTTCTAATTTAATAGTAGCATTATTTTCTTTTAGAAAGTCCATGCCTAAAATTCCGTCATACAAATTTAAGTTAGTTTTTGTATTAATTACATGAAAATTATATTGGAAGTTTTTATTAGAAAATTTAAATGTGATAGGAGTTGTACCTAATGAATGAATTTTATCGCATGATAGTCCTATTATATCAGTACCGTTATTTTCATAAATTAATGTCTCTGGAAGTAAAACATTGGATTTTAAGATTGAAATTTCAGCGCCTGTATCTATGAGTAATCGAAATTTACCCGTTTTAGCATTTAAACTCTGAAATGGTACATAAAGTGAATTTTCGGATGAAATAAAAATGTTGAATGTTCTAATTTCATTTAATTCGCCTCTAATTCTAAAATACTCCTCGGAGGGGCGATTTACACCGGAAGTGTATTCGAGTTTTTTGAAGACATAGTTTGAGATGTGCTCGGCTCGTTTGGATGTTTAGTCATTTGATTTTTTCGTGTATAACACTCTTCTATAGTATGTCCTTTCTTTTTGCAATATTTGCAATATTTTACATCGTTATTTACAATATTAACGGATTTAAAATTTTTTTGATAATTTTTATTGCCTTTCCTACACTCATTGGTATAGTGATTGTTTTTATTACATATCTTACAATATTTGTTAGAATTTTTAAAACGATTTGGGTTTTCATTTTTATACATAGATTCTATTTTTTCTTCGTTTAAGGCATAAGTGACCGCATCATTTAAATTTTTTATATCTTTAGTTCTTAATATTCTAGAAATTTCAGGTTTACAGTGATACTGAAATCTACTAATAATAAGTAAATCTAATAATTTAGTCATTCCTTCTACATCCGCGGTTTCTGCTTTATCTTGTATGGCTATTTGACATTGTTTTTGTACCGATTCTACCCTTGTTACAAATTGTGAGATGGATTCGTTAGAAAATTGCTCTAATTTCATCATTTCATTAAAAACTTGGGAATAGTGTTTCTTTTCTTGGTAAAGTGATTTTAAGTAATCTTTTAATTCTTTCCAATCTTTTAGTTCTCTGTTATTACATGCTATTTTAGCGTTGCCTTTAATTTGAGTAAGAGTATATTTTAATAAGATTTTCTTTTGATTGTCATTGGCTAGTTCAAAAGCACTATTACAATCTGCTATAAAAGAAGAGAGTTCTTCCCTTTTTCCTTCACAAGAGGGTATCATTTTAATTAATTAATTAATTAAAAAGACAAATCTAAAGAGGTTGAATTTTCTTGATCCATAATTATTTATTTATTTATATTTTTTTTGTAAAATTTGAGGTAATAGGATAAAGGTAAGTATGTATGTATACAATGTTCAAAACGAATGATAGTATGTACTTACAGTTTTATGTACATCTTCGTATTTTCTTTCAGTCCTGTGAACACAACTAGATTCTTGTTTTTCCCACTATCGAATGATGCTTTTTAAAGGAGACTCTTCGACCAGATTTCCTTAGATTCCAGATGAAGATTTTCACATCAATTTTTTTTCGAATTATTAGAGGAATTCCTACTTGACTGCGCCAATTTATGTTATGTTCCAGTATTGAAATAACTACGGTTTTGTTAACTCTACTTTATTTTACACTATAATTTACAATAACAGAATTTATGCTCTTCTTAGTTCTACTCTTACTGACTATTACTTCCCTAAACACATGTATATATATTAAAAATAATCATAATTTGTGTATTTTCTGATGGTGATTTATGTACATTATGAATGGAATAAAAGTTATCGAATAGACAAATAATGTATACAAAATATCATATTCAAACAGGATGTTAGTTGTTGAATTAACAAATAATATACATCAAATATATAACAAATTAAGACCAGAAGCATCATAAAATAAATATAATTCATATTTTGTTTTATGCGGACAATAAGAAAAATAGAGATAACATAAAGTTATTTCTTTGTATTTGAAATTTATGTTTATCACTTGTGATGAATTGTACACAAATCTGCATTTGGGAAACACAAATAATTCATTAAAATCATGTAGTAAAATTATACATACAATCTAAATAACAATAAAAATATATTCTATATTCATAGAATAATAATTATGTACATATAATATAATGAAATATAACAAAGGGAAGAAATGAATATTCGACTTACTTGAAGATTTACTTTGTCAGGTACAGCTTACTAAGCGTCTGCCTCCAAGATATCTTCTTGTTTTGTCCGTGGTTCGTTTTGAAGCAAATAGTAGAGAAACTAACCTCGTCGGAGTTCTTTTATCCTAATGACTGCGCCAATTTTGGTTATTTGTATTCACTTGAAGTTTTTACAAAACAAACTAACAAGAATATCAAATTGTAAGAAGTTATTTTCCTTGGAATGGCAAAGTGACGTGAATTCTATGATATTATTGTTGAATTGAGGGTTGAATTGAGGGTTGAATTGAGTTGAATTGAGGGTTGAATTGCTGAAGAGGTCTGTGGTTGGTATGTGAATGTGCAAATGGGTTTACCTGGTTTATCGTTGGAGGTTTAGGTGTCTTATATATCTGCCGCGTATTATCCTGTCGTTTAGCGAGAGAGTTTATACGAGTCTCATTATAGAAATATCTTACAACAACTTCAGATGCTTTTGTTAAGTTTTCTGGAGACTTAATAATTAATAATTGTCTAAGCACATCTGCGAGAATGTCTAAAGAATTTAACTCGTTTTGTTTTATTAAAAGCGGTTTTTGTTCTGTGTCTGTTTGAATTTTGACTTTTACTTTGGACTTAATTAGTTTTAGTCTTTCTAAAAAATCGAGAATTGATTCGTTTCTGTATTTTGTTAATTGTAAGAATTCTCGTGTTAATGTTTGCCGATCAATTGTCACTGTAATATTCTCGGAGTGCATTTTTAATTAACAGCCAAGTTGTTAAATCCGGTCTATACATTAGGAAATTATAAACATTGTGTTTAAGTTTGGAACAAATGACATTGAATACAAAATCACTTGGGTTCTTGTCGTTTGTTTTACCATAAGTATTGCAGAATTTATCACATCTAGAAATAAAACATTCTAGTTGTTCGCTTTCTCCGTTGAAGGTTGGTAAGAAATCTGCAATATTTTTTGCAATAGAGATAAGCGACATGGCTCCGTTAGCTGGGTTTATGGTCATTGCCTGTACTAAATTTGTTAGTTCCTCAATTTTGAGTTGTAATAAAAATTGTTCAGAATGCTTGTAGCAATTGAATTTGAAAAAAGGAGTAATTGCAGGAAGTGTTCGACTTACTTGTCCGTTTTTTTTTGAGGTTTGAAGACTCAATTTTCTAGATAAAGCTGTTTCTTTGCGTCGTTCTATCGGATATTTCTTCTGGGATTCGTTGATTCGTTGAAGCAAATAGTTTAAACTAACCTCATTGTTGAGTTATTCTATCCTACTGACTGCGCCAATTTCGTCACTTAATTTCACTTGATGTTTTTTTAACAAACAAGAAAAATAAGTTTAAAATGTTCTATTTCGAATTTTACAATTAGTACATCGTCACAACAACAACTATTATTACAACGTGTCTTGTTTTTGATTTTAGAAATATATATTCTTAATCCTATGATGTTTAAAGTATTTGTTAAATATTGATAGCAGTTCTTAAAACGAAACTAATGATATCTTATCTTGTTTATTTGTTATTTTATCTCTACATAATTGACTGCTGTAGCAGATGATTATATCGTCTATGTATACCAGGCGAAATTTATTTTGGAATTCCTTGAGTACGTCGTCCATGACTGGCTGGAAGGTCACTGGGGCGTGTTTTAATCCAAACGGCATCCTAACAAACTCGTAGTGACCATTTTCTACGGTTAACGAAGTTTTAGGTATCGAGCCCTCTAACTCAATTTTGTGGAATCCGGAGTTTAAGTCCAGCGTTGTAAAATAGCAACATGTTCCAAGTTTGTCCAATATATCCGCGATATTGAGGATCGGACATCGATCATCGATCGTTTTCTCATTTATTTTCCTGTAATCCACTACAATTCTTCACTTTTGTCTTCCGGCAGCATGTAACTTCTTGGGGACAATCCATATCGGTGAACTCCATGGGGCTCGGTCTTATTATGCCATCGTCTAATATTTTATTAATCTGATTTTTCACTTCTAGTTATGCACGTATGGATACCTATATGACCTAGTGTGTATGGGTATATCATTTTTGGTTTTAATTTCATGTTTTCACTTTATTTGTGAACGTTAATTGTTTTGAGTCGCTATGAGAAATATCCGAGAATTCATTTATGACTTTATTTAGTAGTTTTTCTTTCGAATTGAGATGATTTATTCTAAGATTCTGGTATACGTTGCTATTGTTTTCTTGTACTTTTTTCGGAATTATTTCTCCTGTGTGGTAAAAATCGTATTCCTCGGGATTAATAATTTTTCCAAACTTCGATAAAAAGTTAGGTCTTATTTCGATTAATTGAGTTTGGTTAGTTGGCTTTTGAATTCCTACAGTGGCTGTTTTGATTATTTGTTTTTATGATACAAGCAGGGAATCTTTATTGACTTTCGCCATAAACTATGTCATTTATTATTAGTTCTGTTATCTGGATATAGGGTTTTAATTTTTTTTTATTATTGATGACAGAAAATAGAAGTCTCACCTACTTTTATTTTCTGTGTTTCGAACTCTGAACGATAAGAAAAAGGAATTTCAATGGAATTGTTACGAAGTGTTTGCTGTTTTGTGTCCATTACAAATCCTAATTTCTTTAAATCTTTAAAAGGTGAACCAATTGTCGCCAGTTACATTTCTGTTGGTTCCTTCTATAGGTTTTCAAAGTCTTTGTACAACAGCAGATGCTGAATTACAGCGTATGGACCTGGTGGTTAAATACCCACATAGACTTCTAAATTACATGTGTAAAAAGTTTTTGCATCTGCAAGTGCAAAAATTTTTATCCCATATTTATTCGGTTTGCTAGGGATGTACTGTTTAAAGCTACATCTTCCTCTAAAACCAATTTTTCGTCTACCGCGAGATATTCAAATGGTGTGGATGCAGTTTTACAGTTTATATTAAATCAATCAAATATGTATTGGAGCCAATTTGTCAATTTATTTTCTATCAGTACGTGTGTCTAGATCGCCAAATCGCAAGTGCTGGCAGTAAAAATTGGAACCTATTAGGAATGATTATTTACATTGAAACTATTTAACTTTAACACACCTGCTAAATACACCAAACCTATTAATGCTTCGATTTCAGAAACATTAGTGCATTTAGCATCTCTTTCGCGACTGTAATTTTCTTACGATTTCTAAATATGTTTGTTAGTACATTCTACTATACTATGTAACATCTGTGCGTTAAAAAATGTCTCCATAAATCGATAGCTTTTGCCACACCTTTCAAAAGGGGTTTCACACCCGGTAAATGCGTAATGAGATTTTCAGCACGAATTCTTATATTCTTTGGCACATGCATTTGCCAGGAAGTAGAATTATCTTTGCCAATGAAATTTGTTGAGGAGTTGTCCGTTTCCTCAGCGTCGGAAATTTCTTGCTCAGTTTCTGAGCCTAGCTTTCTTATCTCCACATTATCCTCTTCGACTTCGCCTTCTTCTTCTTCATCGTCATAAACAATTTCAGTTCTTTCTACATCCAATTCACGTAAGCATTCCTCCATCAACTGATGTAATCGTTCTTGTTCGCGTTTATAGGAATCCATACTTCAAAGAGTTTTATTTGTAGTGAAAAAATAAGCCACTATAAAAATTATTTATTCACCTTTCGCTAAGACCAAGTTAAATATTATTACTCGCTGCGGACTGGCGACCCGCAATTAACACTGTGAAGCGTATGACAGCACTTATTGTACTAGATAATGTAAGGTTATGAAGACTATTATATCTTTAAAAGGTACATGCTTCTTCATCGTCATAAACAATTTCAGTTCTTTCTACATCCAATTCACGTAAGCATTCCTCCATCAACTGATGTAAACGTTCTTGTTCGCGTTTATAGGAATCCATACTTCAAAGAGTTTTATTTGTAGTGAAAAAATAAACCACTATAAAAATTATTTACTCACCTTTCGCTAAGACCAAGTTAAATATTATTACTCGCTGAGGACTGGCGACCCGGAATTAACACTGTGAAGCGTATGACAGCACTTATTGTACTAGATAATGTAAGGTTATGAAGACTATTATATCTTTAAAAGGTACATGCGCAGAAAATCTGCGCATATGAGTATTACTATTATTATTATTACTACTATTATTATTATTATTGAGTATTATTATTATTGTCGTGAGTTGTCTTGCCTTTTGAAAGTGTATTTATACGAGATTCGCTATGCTAATATCTTATAACAAACTCCGATGCATCTGCCAGCTTGGTAGGTGCTTTAATGTCTAAAATTAATCTTGATTTATCGTCTGCGTTAGCTGCAAGAATGTCTAATGAATTTAACTCATTTTAATTTATTAAAAGTGCTTTTGTTCCGTTGTAACTGAAGTATCGATTCAAGATTTAATTAATATGACTTTCTAAAAATTCTAAAATTGATTGATTTTTATGTTTTGTGAGTTGTAGAAATTCTCGCATTAACGTTTGACGATCGATCTTGTCGCCGTAATGTTCTCTAAGTGATTTTTTCATTTGCGGTCAAGTTGCTAGATCGGGTCTACACATTAAGAAATTGTAAACATTATGTCTAAATTTTGAACAAATAACATTAAATACGAAACCACTTAAATTATTGTCGTTTGTTCTACCGGACGTGTTATAAAATTTGTTGCATCTTGAAATAAATTATTCTAATTGCGCGCTTTCTCCATTAAAAATAGGTAAAAGGTCTGCAATTTTTTTGCGGTAGGAATTAATGATAGTGTTTGTATTATTGACAGGAATCATTGTCAGTACTTTAAATAATTCTTCTAGTTCTTCAATTTTGTAAAATTATTCAAAATACTTACAGCAAAAGAATTGCAAAGAAGAAAAAGGGAGGAAATGAATATTCGACTTACTTGAAGATTTACTTTGTCAGGTACAGATTACTAAGCGTCGGCCTCCAAGATATCTTCTTGTTTTGTCCGTGGTTCGTTTTAAAGCAAATAGTAGAGCAACTAACCTCGTCGGAGGTCTTCTATCCTAATGACTGCGCCAATTTTGGTTATTTGTATTTACTTGAAGTTTTTAGAGAACAAACTAACAAGAATATCAAATTGTAAGAAGTTATTTTCCTTGGAATGCCAAAGTGACGTGAATTCTATGATTTTATTGGTTGTTCCTATTGAATTTGGACTTTGAATGGAATACGCTTGAACAAATTTAGAGAAACTGTTTACAATAGTAACAAAACATTGACTTGGAAATTTGAATGTATCAATATACAGAGAGAGCAAAAATGGATATCCTGATCCTACAACACTTTCCGCTAATCACATGTCAATATTTGCTTGCATTTTGACGCGCGATTCGATCGGTCGTGAAATTAAAACCACAGTGACAATCAGATGAAGCTTTGCGCAGATGTATTGCGCTGTGTCTCTAGTATAACAGCAGATCGCGTCACGTTGTACATGTCAGTTACAAGCGCGCAGTGTACACGTAAACATGCCGAGAACAATAGCGTCACCCGCCAAATGTGAATTGCGTGCAGTAATTCGATTTCTTCATGCGGAGGGGTGCAACGCAGCTTCAATTTACCGACGAATGTGTAATGTGTATGGTGAAACATTCATGAGTGATAGTAAAGTGCGACAATGGTGCAGGAACTTTGAAGCAGGGCGTACAGACGTTCATGATGCAGGCGGTCAGGGAAGGAAGCGAATGTCAACCAATGAAGATCTCGTTCAGCGAGTGGATCAGGCGATTAGAGAGAATCGTCGGTTCACAATTTCTGTGTTGCATGAGTCGTTTCCCGAAATGTCAAGGTCAGCTCTGTACACCATCGTACTTCACACCGCAAATTCAGTACCGCAAATTGTGTGCGAGATGGGTTCCCAAGATGCTGTCCGACCATCACAAAACACAGCGAATGGGTGCCGCCTTAACGTTTCTCCAGCGCTACCATGATGAAGGAGAAGATTTTTTGAGCAAAATTGTCACAGGCGACGAGACATGGGTTCTTTACGAAATGGAAGAAACAAAAGAGCAATCCAAACAGTGGATGCATTCTTCTTCCCCATCAAAACCAAAGAAGTTTAAGCGAACATTTTCCAACAGAAAGTGTATGACTACTATGTTCTGGGACCGAAAAGGAGTTCTCTTGGTGGAATTCATGGAACGTGGTACGACCATCACAGCAGCCTCATAAGGCGTGACTCTTCAAAATCTACGAAGGGTAATTCAGAACATGCTAAGAGGAATGTTGTCATCAGGCTTTGTTCATCTTCATGACAACGCTCGGCCCCAGGCTGCAAATGCAACAAAGAACCTCCTGCAGCGTTTTAGATGGGACGTATTCGATCACCCTCCATACAGGCCGGACTTAGCTCCTTCCGATTTCCATCTCTTTCCTCGTATGAAAAAGAGCTTAGGAGGACACCATTTTGCTACAGACAATGAGCTGCAGACCAGCGTACAAACTTGGCTGAAAGCACAGGCGGCTACCTTCTATGAAGAGGGGATTGAAAAGTTGATACCGCGCTACGAAAAATGCCTAAATCGGAACGGCGACTATGTAGAGAAGTAGATGCGAGGTGTACCTAAATGTTACAAGTAAAACATATTTGAATTTCACTGTGGTTTTAATTTCACGACCGATCGGACCTTGAAAAAAAAATATCTCTCGTATATAAGCATAGAATGTATTTATATTTTGTCATAAATATGGGCAGTTAGTCGATCTACTAGACACTTTCGTGATGAATGCGATCAAGCATAGCTGAATTTAGAATTACAGGTTACACATTTTTACATTTTACATTTTACTTAACCACAGTAGCAAATGATGTTTTTCACTATAAATCGTGCACATATGGGAATACTCATGGGATAAATTTACTTTTCATGAAATGTATGAATAAATCAAGTATATCTTCTATTTTATTTTTTTACAATATTTAAATACAGCACAGCATATACATAAAAGATTGTTGAAATTTCAATGAAATTGATACAAACATAACTGTAAGAGCCTCTGTACGTACTGTATCGTACATCTAATTATAGAAGGAGATATGGAATATACTGTTCACTACATAATTATTATCTTATTAGTACATTTTACACCAAGCACTATCAGTTTTCAAGCGAGAAGTATTTAACCAAGCCCAGTTAACCATTACACACTTCAAAGTTCTTGTTCAAAATGAGTTCCATTGTTATTTAAACAAGCATCCAGTCTTCTTATCATATTATCGAACATTTTGATAAATTGTTCGATAGTTACATTATTCACTGCTATTCTTTCTGCTTCCTTCAATTCCTCCATTGTATGCAATGGATTACAACATATAATGTTCTTTAAGTGAAAAAAAAGTAATCCAGGGGAGTTAAATCCGGTGATCTAGCAGGCCACGTGTCTAAACCAATAACACGATCATTGTGAAATTTTCGAATGTATTCCCTTGTTCCATAAGCTATGTGAGCACGAGCATTGTTATGCTGAAAATACCCTGCTCTCAATATATCATCATGCAACTCGTTCACAAATTCTTCGAGGATATTACGATATCGTACTGCAGTAACAGTTTCTTCAAAGAAAATAGAGCCAATGATTCGTCTTCTTCATTATCCTATTTATATAGGATGTAATTGTGTTTCATGTAATACATTCGGGTTCTCAGCCAAACATATCCTAAAATTCTGTGAATCTTCCGTCATAACAGATGATTTGCCCTTACAAACACTTCCAGTTGATCCAAAGCGAGTCACAATCCTGGAAATGTGCCGCACTAAATTATCACAGTCGATTCCTAAATCAGGGTATCGTTCGACAATTTAATTTTCACAACGGGTCACTGAATACGCCGATTGTCCGTCACGCTCCATGTTAACCGTTTCTAAAGTACGCCTCCAAAATAAATTGATCGTGCACTAGCGTAAGCGGCATTTCTCTCAAATTCCATCTAACTTCAGATGGAAAAATGAATGAAAGTATTGATATACGCGCCATGGAAAACAGTGTAGAATCAGGACAATCATTTTTGCTCTTTTGATATAATATGTGAACCAAAAAAAAGTTTTTCAAGTAGACTATGAACGAGAAAGATAACGATAGCAATCATGTCGGAGTATAATTCATACATAGTTCAATAATACAAAGGTATTTTTAATAATATAAAATATTTTTAAAAACCTGGTGTGAAGAACACAAATACAGGTTCACTATTAATATTTTTGTGAACGTGTCCGAAAATATATCTCCCCAGAGACGTAGATACGTATTTCACCTTTCTACAGGCTCATCGGTACGCCCCTGCTGGAGAAAGAATATTTCCAGACACATTCACAAAAAAGAACCACATCACCACATCACCGTAATTATCCAGACCGGGCGTAGAAGTAAATTCAGCGCTGCCTGTTGTCAGACAACCGAAGTACCTCGTCCCGTCCACATAACCAATGTGAAGTAACGACGCCTTTCCAAAGGTGGCACAGTCATCCCTCTAGAAACTGCATTTTGTTTGTGTCTTCACTCATACTACGGACTAACCGCATGTGTAATGTATGAGAATAATTGAAACATACATGAGTAGGTAAACCCCACCAGTTTTGTATAATACAAAGGTATTTTTAATAATATAAAATATTATTAAAAACCTTGTGTGAAGAACACAAATACAGGTTCACTATTAATATTTTCGGACACGTTCACAAAAATATTAATAGTGAACCTGTATTTGTGTTTTTCACACCAGGTTTTTAATAATATTTTATATTATTAAAAATACCTTTGTATTATACAAAACTGGTGGGATTTACCTACTCATGTATATTTCAATTATTCTGATATCATACATAGTTTGTGGAATGTCATCTGCCACTCATTGATTAAATTGACAATCTGCGAATATCTTCGATCATTATTACAAATTTATCATTAAACAATGACTTATGTATTTAATGAGCAGCAAAGGAGATATATACTTATTCTCTGAGATGCCTAGGAAAATTTTTTTAACGAATTTGTAAATGACGCTGTCTCATATGACAATTTCTGTGTTTCCTTTCGTCGTTTTTTGAATTTTATTAAGAGAAACAGGAAGTGTGAGTCGCAAAATGGGAAGTGGTAGACCAATGGTCAGAAATGAAATTACTGTCGAAACTCTAAGCCAAGTAGTCGAAGAACGTCCACAAACTTCCGTATGACAGCAAAAATTGAATCTTTTTTACGATACCTCTCGATATATCCTTCAAAATGATCTACATACGCATCCGTACCGTATACAAGTAATACATAAGATAATTCCTGCTGATAGGCTACGAAAACAAGAATTTTGTCAACGATTTATAGAACAATTCAATAACAACCATGAAGCATTGTTCAAAGTTATGTTTACAGATGAATCGTGGTTTCACCTTTCCGGGTATGCCAACTGTCAAAATATGAGAATACGGAGTACAGATAATCCATATTTTTTTATAAAGACTCCATTATATTCGCAAAAAAATGGAGTTTGGGCAGAAAAGGATTATTGGTCCTATATTTTTTGAAGGTATCTATGTTAAAAATAGTTTTTAAAAACATTAGGTTAGATTTCTAAAACACTATGTTGGCACAATAATGTCATTTTTTTAAACTTTTTAGGAATAATAAATCCTGAACGGTACCAGTTAGAAATTTTAGCTCCACTTGTTAATATGTTACTCGTTGATGAGTTACAGGAAGGCTATTTTCAGTACGATGGTGTTTGTGCACATACTACTAATGCACACATTGCTTTCATGCAGGAACTTTTTGAAGATCGCATCAATTGCTTGAATACAGATAATATCTGGCCACTACGATTTTGTGATTTAACACCATGTGAGTTATTTTCATGGCCACATTTAGAGAATTTTAATTTTTGAAACACCCGTTGTTGATTTCGACAATTTCAAAGAAAGGATCACTAACAAGATTGAATAAATCAATAATACACCAAAAATTCTTTAAAGCGTTCTTAGTTCCTTTTAAAAAAAAGTTACTCTCTGCACAGAGTTGGTGGCCATATAGCACATCCTCTTTAAATCTTACGCCCGAGTAAAATAATTTACTAAAGAAAATGTTGCATCATTTTTTTTATCTTTATGAACCTCTAATAGAGAAAGTCAACCACAATCCTGCACGTATTTTTAATTATGACAAAACAGGCATAACCATTGCGCAACATAAGCACCAAAAAATGATCGCTAGGAAGAGAAAAAACTAGTTACAGCCCTTTCGTCTGCCGAAAGAGGCTCACTTCCAACAGTTGTTATGTGTTTCAGCGCAACCGATCTTTACATTCCACAGTTAATAATTTTTCTTAGAAAAAATATGAAAGCTGAGTTAATGGGTGGTATGCCTCCTGGTTCCACATATTCTTGTCATCCACCAGGCTGAATACAACAAGAAATATTTGTAAAATGGATAAGACATTTTACCAGCCATGTAAAACACACTCGAAATGATCCAGTTGTACTTATTCTTGATGGGCTGGCTCTACACACGCACTAGGAATTTGGAGGTCATCACTGTTGCAAGAGAAAATATCGTTAATATTGTGTGCTTACCGCCACATTCTACTAACAAAATGCAGCCTTTGGATGTTGCATTCACATCGCCATTCAAAACAGTTTATGCTCAAGAAATTACAACCTGATAAAGCTGTTATTGTGACTAGCTCCCCATACAAAGATGAGTTAGAAACTAGTTTAACTAAAAAGAATAATGCTTATATATCCAGAGTAAAGAGGAGCATCATGTCTGTTAGCAAGTCGAAGAAATAAAAAAACTCGTGCTTCTGAAATCAAAAAGAAGCAGACCACAATTCACAATTAAAAAAACAATGATTATCTTCAATGTCGTCATTATCAGGATCTATGGTTGAAATCACCTTAGATAATGGTGGTGATTCACCATTTACTGAAGATGAAGGTGATGGAGCGTGTATCTTTTGCAACGATGTTTTTTTCTGACGATTGTTGTGGTGAAAAGTAGATTCGGTGCATTATGTGTATGAAATGGGCTCATAGTGAATGTGCAGGGTACCTACTTGGCCAAAAATTACATTTGTGATTTTTGTAAATAAGATGTGTTTTTTATTAAAATGTGTTCTCAATGAACAAAGTATTTTTTCACCATCATCCTGTTATTTTCAAGACATGTCTAGGCATTCCATATTAGGCTACACTATTACCCCATATTAGGAACACTATGTGCCTTATATGGGAATTACAGTAGACATAATATTTGTTAGTAAGCACAAATAAACTATTATCATCTGTTATCTCACTTACAATAGATGAAATGATGTGTTTACAGTTCGATATAAAATATTTTTCTACGTATTTTTTGACTCCTAAAAAAAGGACCCCATATTAGGCGACTTTCCTCTATTGTTCGTTAAATAGGCTGTATGTGAGCGAGCGTTAGTGTAGAAGAATAACGCTCTTGCTTATGAGAACGCGTTTTTTGTTGGAATGGCCAGCTTAACCTTTCCAAGAAGCTCACTACAATAAAGCTGAATTAATTGTTTTGCTTTCTTCGAATAAGTCGACGTAAATTGGTCCAATAGCGCTCCAGAACACAATCACAATTACTACGCCAGCCGATGGTTACGTTTTGAATTTTTTTTTGCGGAGTTGAGCTGGTGTAACGCCATTCCACGCTAACATTCTTGGATATAATAATGTAGACAGGTCTCATCAGTTGTTATGGTATGGGACAAAAAGTCACCGTCGTCATACTCGTAGCGAAGTCGGTTCTCAGCAAACCTGAAGTTGTTTCTGCTGTTGTTCCGCGGAAAGTTGCTTTGGAATCCACCCGGCGCTACCTTTACTAAATTTATAGCTTGTCGTGGACAATAGTGTGAACACTACCAACACTAGTGTTTACAATTCTAGCAATTTCCTTGACAGATATCCGCCTATTGCTCCGGAGCATCTGATCGACTTTTTTAATGCTCCCAGGATTCGCAGCTGATGCTGGACGTGCAACATGCACCAAGTTCGACAAGCGTTTACGACTATCCTGGAAGGAGTTATACCACGCAAAGAGTGTTCTGACTGATAGATACTCTTCTCCAAACTGTTTATGAAGTCTCTGATGAATATTAGTTCCTTTTACACCTTCATTGGAACTAAATTTAATAATTATACGTTGTACGACAGAATTTGACATATTGTGGTACGACATTGTTAATACAACTGACAGTATTGCCATTATCAAGTTGCAGTTATTTATGGCGTTAACTAGCATGCATACTTCGATAAATATAAAAGCGCTTTGCAGTATCTCTTCTTATGAAGAGAATATAATGCAGGTTAAATTTTATTTGCCTTCATTACCAGATTTTTTGTGTTTCAGCTAACAAATTTAACAATAATAGGTATTAAATTATGCGTTTGTTTGTGTAGATGGGGGCTATTTTGATAGTGTCTATTATGGGAGAATTTAAGTATCATGGTATGTATTTGTCTGCTTGTAGGACTTTCTTTCTTAGAAATAGCTTATTTTACTTTTATTTATTTTCATATTTTGATATACGAGGAGATATTGATGTATTTTTAGACTACTATTGAAACAAATTAAAGTTCTTCTTTGGTCTGCAAACCAGGCCATCCATAGTTTCTATCACCTCTTCGTTACACAAAAATTGACGTCCTTTTAAACTTTTCTTCAATCGAGGGAACAGATAATAGTCTGAGGGCCTAGGGGTCTAGAGAATATAACGGGTGTTCTAATAATTCGAACCCTAGATCCAAAATTGTATTCATGGTAATACGCGATTTGTGTGCAGGGGCATTTTCCCGTAAAAACAACACACCTTTCGCTAACATGCCATGTCTTGATTCCTTAATTTTCTCTTCCACGATGGTTAGTAGTAAAGAATAAGAATCTTCAGTGATGGTCTGACCCTATTTTAGGTAATCGATCATAATTATTCCACGGGTGGCCAAAAGAACTGAAGCAAAAACTTTTCCAGCATATTTTTGAACTAAAAACTTCTTAGGCCTTGGAGAAGTATGATGCTTTCACTCCATCGATTGCAGTTTTGTTTCTGGGTTGTAATAATGGACTCATGTTTCATCCATAAAGGCTAGAGCACTATGAAGCCTTCACTCCATCGATTGCAGTTTTATTTCTGTGTTGTAAAAATGGACTCATGTTTCATCCATAGAAGATAGAGAACTATGAAGCCTTCACTCCATCGATTGCAGTTTTGTTTCTGGGTTGTAAAAATGAATCTATGTTTCATCCATAGTCACAAGATGGTCCAAAAGCTGGATCTCTTTCAAAACTGGTACAGATTAACCATGATACTTTCACTCTTGCTCGTTTGTGTTCGGCATTCAAGCAATTAGAAATCCATTTTGAAGATCTTTTTTCATATCTAAATCGACGTGAACTAGATATATGATGGACGCGTTGGTATGAAATCATTAGTGCCGCAGCTATATGTTCCAGTCCAATTCGACGGTCTGATAATATCGTGTCATGAACTGCGTCGATATTTTCGGGGGTGTATACTGAAATCGGTCTTCCTGGTCGCTTCTCATCTTCAACGGAAAGTTTTCCTCTTTTGAATGACGCAATTCATATTTGACAGTCGCATTGATCGCCAAGTGTGTAAATTTCCTTACCACCTTTCACATTTTCAAATACAAGTGCCTATTTGATGATGCCTCGATACTCCAATTTATCGATTTTCACATTTGCATTCTACATCCTTTCTTTCAAAATTTACTGCACAGCGATACTTCAACTTCTTGACGTAAGATTTTACAGTAACACTTTTAAGATGTCATTATTTCATGCCATTATAACAAGATTTTGTTTTGTTCAAGGAAAATGGTCTAGGCTAACTAGATTTTAATACCCCCTCGTATGTGATACGCTAATCACTGAAATTAATGACCATTTAATAATTGCTAAATAATTTTTGTAGTGATCAGTCTAAAAAATAAAGAAAATGTTTTCCAGACAATATTTTAAAAGTTGTTAAATATGACTTTCCTTCCGGGTATAAATAATTTGTAATTATTTAAAACTAAACTAGGAATTACTTACCAACGTCATGATTTATTGTGAATGTTCTGAAGTTATACCAGTGATTCAATTACTTCTTAGTAACAAACTCGCGAATCCTTTTCGGAAACTGTAAAGTTATTAACTTCATTATGCACATCGTTGAGAGAGCGAATAGTGTTTTTCAACATTAAAAAGAATGAGAATACTTTTACGAAATACCATAGGTTAAAAAAGACTTTCTACATTGGTGTTTTAAGTATAAAAAAATTGTTTATATATAAAATACCCAATTTTATTGTATCCGATAACTCACTATGCAAATACTAAACAGCGATGAATTGATCTCAGGTTTAATATCTTTAAAATATTAATCAATATATTTATTAAATTACTTAAATTGTTAACAAAGATTACCTTTTATCTCAAATTCGGCCACTGAATGCAAATTATTTACCTTTTTAGAAGCATATCCAAACACCTTCATTAAATGTTGGGTTTTAACATTTAAACGCTCCGAAATTCCCCTTAATTTTACATAAGGAACTAAGGAACTAAATTTATAGTTTTTAATTAGTTTTGAAGATAATATTTTTTTTATGTTAGCGCCTATATTTATTATTGAAATCATATTAAATTTACATTGAATATAAGCATAGTATTATTTGGCGTAGATTCACCAAAATACCGTGGATAACTTTGTTTTTCATAAATATAAAAGCTGATGGGCAATGTACCTATATAAGATTTATTAAACATTATCCCGTGAGCCAAATTTTAAATTATTATCTTATCCCTGTATTAAATCATTTTTATACCCCCAGACAAATTGTATTTTAATGGATCATTAATAAATTTAAAATCCCACACAAAATAACTAGTAAAAAGAAAACAACCACGTCCGGTATGTTATTGGCCAACGGGCGGATCCATATGTAATGACGTCAGGGCATATTTCTGTATATCAACCTTATGCATAGATATTCTAAGGTTGCCCATCCGGCTACACAATTTCATAGAAAAATCAATCTTATGGACGCACTACATAAAGATGTACAAATCTGTTAGTAGACCTTATTCAGACGTAGTAAACGTACAGTTGAAGTTCATAATTGCCTGAAAAGTTTGAAATTTCAGGAAATATAATTCCTGTTATGAAAAATTTCATGCACAATTTAATGTTGTTTCATGGTGAATGGTTGTGATTATAAAGAGTATCTTGAGAAATTAGAAATCAATAATTAAACTAAAGTGTAACTATCCTTATAATACGTCATAAAACATGTTAGAACAATCTCTTGAATTGGATGCAAGCGAAAACTATCAAAATTGTGACACCACTACGGGTTCCGGTTGTCTTAGTACACCATTCTCGGTAAAGGATATTTTAAATATCAGTAACGAAAGTGACTATTTGACTGGTAATTATAGAGAATATAATTATAATCATTACAATCATTATTTACAACCGTACTGGGATAACAATTGTTACAATAACTACGAACAACAAAATTATAATTATTATAATTCGAGTGGTTTAAAATCTGATATTAGTTTGTGTGATAGTGGGTATTTAACACAAAGTTGTTTACCACACCAACAGAATTCAATGGGAAACTTTTGTGTTAACTTCAATGAAAATGAAAAAACATCTATTATTAAGGAAGAATACACCAACATCGAAAGTCCAAGTAAGTTTTATGTTAATAATATGAATTCTTTCTTAACATGAGCAAACACTAAAATACTTCAGAATTATTAATGTGCAAACTTGTCTAAAACATGTGCAATTAAGCAGATTTCTAGATTCTTGACAAATATGTCAAATTTTAGAGAAACGTTATAAAGTTAAGACTGAGGACATTTACATTTTAGTATTTAAATAAATACTGCCGTCCAACTCAAAATTTATTTATTTAAATATTAATAATAAAACCTATTCAGGATAATAAAATATTAACTTCAATAAGATTTATCTAATCCTTACAGCAACTTATTTGTATGAAATGTAACTACATCCTCAATAAAAGCTTTACACATAAGTACACATTAGCCATTTCTCAATATATTCTCAATAATAGTATCACGTATTTAATAATTATTAATTTAATTCTGTTTATAGGTAAACTTATTAACTATTGAGAGTTTCAATTTTTCTTACAAATATCACTTGATGATTTTTCTAAAAAATTTGTTATACATAATTGCACAATTAGAGTTGAAGATGAAACAAAAATAACCTTTGTCTTCCATTTTATGAAACGTTTGAAATGAAAAGTAATAAAATCATGAGAATTAATTTACTTCAGTCTCAAAACAATGTCTACAGATTTAGAACCTCGAAATCAGATTACTATTTCTAAAGATAATTTTATTTGACTTTCTATCCATCTTGTATTAAAATTAGCAATAACGAAACAAATACAAAAGGCAGTCTTATTAGTAATTTGACGAAAACGTGAAATTGGTAGGTACATTAGTGTCGGTAGAATGTAAGAATATTGAAAAAGGTTAATTAGATGACCGAATTAATTTGACGAAGAGATTTAAAGAGAGTGCAATTTCACATAATTGCACTCTTGGTTAAAAAGAGTTTTAACTGTGAGTGTAAAATAAAAGTTAATACGATAGAAACAACTTATAGCATACAATACATAGTTTCAATAGATTGAAATAAATCAAGTTTAACTTGACATCTTAGAGCAATCCTAAAGAAGCAGGTACATACTAGATTTTCGATATTCGCTTTCTCAGATAATCTTCGGAAGTTGAACATACATATCTGTAATATATAATCTTGTCTTGTCTTGTCTTAAGTCTGTATTAATGTAAAACTTACTTAAAATTCTTCCTGCCTCCAAGTCTCTGCATTATGTCTCTATTAATACTATTTTCAATCGAACTCATGTTTGGGTGTATTCCAAGTTCACTTACCTACTGTCTTGTGAGGTTTCTTTCTGTCCATTATATCGTAGGCTTATCTAAAATTAATAAATACCAGCATAAATCCAGCATAGTTTTTGTTTTACAAAACACCCTAACAAATCATATGTACTCCAAAATTGAAATAAAATAAACAAGCCTACATTTGAGAAACACTATTTAGTATTACCTACGTAGTACAACTTTCAAATTCATCCACAGCAACAATTTACTCTGAACTAACTTTTATAATGCTCGACTATATACACAATATTTTTTTGTAATGTTTGTTTGTAATGTTATCTTGTAATGCAATATTGATGTTGGAAAGTTTGTTAGGTACTTAATAATAAATGTAAGAATATAATTATTAGCGTTCCTAAAATCGAACTCATTTTCAAGCGTAAACATTCTCATTTAATTCTTTAAGTTATAAAATTCTAAACAATTTTTAAACGTTTTAGTAGTTTTAAGTGATTATGCGCTAGGATTAATGCTTTATAATAATTTAACTTTTGTTTATTACTTAGACTCTCCCTAATTTTCTCAATTGTGTAACAGGTTTTCGATACATTTTCCACTTTCCTCGTTTATGATATGATATGGATTGCTAATGCGAGAGATGTTCTCTTATTGTGAAAGAAGTTGAATCTTTCAAAATGAATTTGCTCTAGCAAAAGTTTGTGAAAGAAGTCGTAGAAAGGATATAGCCACTAATTTATTCGATATCAATGTTGCAATTATAACCCTAGATTATTGATTGAGTGGGCTATCCATGAAGCTCTCAAAGTGTTTGTGTTAATTCATCATCATATTGCATCATGGTAACACTTCCTTGCAACGAACGTTGGACTGGTTAAACGATTAAAATATTGACTTAATGGATCCATATCCATATATATATATATATGAAAAACAATTGTTGTTGGGGAATCCGGCAATAAAAAACCATTAATTAGTTAATGTTCTTTATTTTTTTACCCTATATTTCGCTCTTAGGTTTAGAGCTTCTTCGGGGGTCAAAATGTGAACACTATTACGCGAAAATTATATATTACAAAACATGATAGGTCGATAAATTCGTCAATTGTCCCACTTAACACAAACAAAACGTCATCATTAATTTAAAACTCTTTAAAAAAAAAACTATTATAATTTATAATATAACAACACATCTAAAAACAATCATGAGCAACGTGTAGTGAATCAATTCACTAATGATGTAATATTACAACCTGCCATTTCGGATGTTAAAAGGAACTGCCCGAAATGGCAGGTTGTAATATTACATCATGAGTGAATTGATTCACTACACGTTGCTCATGATTGTTTTTAGATGTGTTGTTATATTATAAATTATAATAGTTTTTTTTTTAAGAGTTTTAAATGAATTATGACGTTTTGTTTGTGTTAAGTCGGACAATTGACGAATTTATCGACATATCATGTTTTGTAATATATAATTTTCGCATAATAGTGTTCACATTTTGACCCCCGAAGAAGCTCTAAACCTAAGAGCCAAATATAGGGTAAAAAAATAAAGAACATTAACTAATTAATGGTTTTTTATTGCCGGATTCCCCAACAACAATTGTTTTTCATACTTGTTTTAACGGCAAAGACTTCTTGTCTACATATATATATATATATATATATATATATATATATATATATATATATGTTTTCTTTTAGGTTTCTGCGGGTAGTAGTATGTCTTTTAACTGGATTCCGGGTTTTCTTCCGCGTTTCCACTGTTTGGTCTTCGTAAAGACCGGTTACTCGTAAACTTAGTTTACAAGTAACCAGAAGCAGAAGCAGACAGTTATCGCATAACTGATGATGGCAAATTTGATTTATCCGAAACGTCGTCCAGAAACCAGCGCCGGTCTTTACGAAGATCAAACAGTGGAAACGCGGAAGAAAACCCGGAATCCAGTTAAAACACACATATATATATATATATATATATATATATATATATCGATCACATAGTCCTAACCTAGATGATAACCAAACAATTTTCTTGCATTACCACATACTAAGATAAAATGCGGGAATGTGTTTGGTTTTAGTCAATCATGCATCGAAAAGAGAAATAACGACATTCCTCCAGAAACATGGGAAAAAGGTTTTCTAAGTAGATTCAGTTTCTTTCAATGTATATTGTTTATAACGTGGATATTTTAAAAAAACAAAATTTTCAGTTTAAAATATAGTATTTTACGCCGAAAAAAGATTTAGGTGAAGCCGAGAAGGTGTCTAATAGTCAATCATCGTTAGCATGTAAAATACCATCACAATGGAGTTTATTTTGACCGTAAGGCTTTGAAGGGTCCGAATATCAATAGTACTGGATGATCGTCCTGTTGCTATTCGCTCGATGGAAACTATATGTTCCCTGGATATCCCTTAACACTAGTTCAAAGCACAGATCGTATATAATGGTGGAAAGTAATCCTCGTACACTACTTGGTTTATAATGTTGTAACAAGTGACGAAAGTAGAAACTTCATGTGACTCTGAAATAAGATGTAATTCGGGCTTCAAGTTGTGGCAAATTTCTTCTTTAAAATGCTCCTTACTAAATTTCGTGATTCATAGCAGCGTTAATCCAATAGACATTAAAACGTTACAGTATTTTTTTATCACTAGTTTTAATCTAATCGGTAGTTTCACAGTCATTATATAGTTTTATGTCAATTAAATAAAATAAAAGTCGAGATGACATATTGGCTTAGAGAATCTGAATCTGTATGTTAAGAATGCGAAGAAATAAATAAAACATTCTAATTGATACAGAGCCAATAAAATTTTAGCGACAACTAAATGCCAGTTGCAGTACATTTATTAATGCTAACACATATACCTCTATTAATGAAAAATGTATGTTATAATGTAACGGAATTACCTGTATATTAAAATAAAATTGTTACCATTTCGCTGTTATAATCTAAAAATGCAATATCCAATTTTACCCGAACACGTGTAAAACCCATAGACTTTATAGAAAAGGTAAAAAGGGAAGTGTGGTATTTGAAATTAGCGACATAATTTTGCTATTGTACGATATTGATCAAGAAATAATAAACACATAAAAAATAATAAATATGTGGTCTTTATGTTTAAACACGTAGAAAATGCGATAGCTACAGCATTGTAATTTATTTATACTTACAACATACCGGAATCTTTGGGTAATTCGCTCGTATATACGAGGGGATATTGATATATTAGCCTACTGTTCAAACAATTTATAGTTGGGACTTAAGATATTTTATTATTCAACATAGTCTCCTCTTAAATTAATTAATACACTTAATGTAGCGACCCTGCAACGTCTATAACCCTTCTAAAATAAAAGATTTTTCTTGGTCTGCAAACCAGCCCTCCACAGTTTCCATTACCTCTTCGTTACACAAAAATTGACGTCCTTTTAAACTGCTCTTCAATCGAGAGAACAGATAATAATCTGTGGGGGTTAAGTCTAGGGAATAGCTGGGTGTTCCAGTAATTCGTACTCTAGATCCCGAATTGTATTCATGGTAATGCGCGATTTGTGTGCAGGGTCGTTATCCTACAAAAACAAAACAACTTTCGCTAACATGCTACATCTTGTTTTGTTAATTTTCTCTCTCAAGGTGGTTAGTAATTTAGAATAAGAATCTCCAGTGATGGTCTGACCCTTTTTTAGGTAATCGATCATAATTTTTCCACGGATATTCCAAAAATACTCAAGCAAACACTTTTCCAGCAGATTTTTGAACTCGAAACATCTTAGCCCTTAGAAAGTCATGATGCCTCCACTCTATCGGTTGCTGTTTTGTTTCTGGGTCGTAAAAATGAACCCATGTTTCATCCATAGTCACAAGACGGTTCAAAAAATCTGGATCTCCTTCAAAACGGGCACAGATTGACCGTGATTCTTTCACTCTTGCTCGTTTATGTTCGACATTCAAGCATTTAAGAATCCAGTTTGCAGAAACTTTTTTCATATCTACATCGATGTGATCTATATGCTGGACGCGTTCATATGAAATCTTTAGTGCCTCAGCTATATGTTTCAAGCCCAATTCGACAGTCTGATAATATAATGTCATAATTGCTTCAATATTTTTGGGATTGGACACCGAAATCGGTCTTCCTGGTCGCTTTTCATCTTCAACGAATAGTTTTCTTCTTTGGAATGACTCAATTCAATTTTTGACCGTCGCATATGATAGGAATTGATCGCCAAGAGTATTAAGCATATCTTCATAAATTTTCTTACCACTTTTCATTCAGCATCCTTTCTTTTAAAATTTACTATACACCAATATTTCAACTTCTTGATGTAATATTTTACAGTGACACTTTTAAAATATCATTATTTCTTGCCATTACAACAAGATTCTGTTTTGTTCAAGGAAAATAGCCTAGGCTAACTAGATTTAGATGTAATCTTTATGTGTCAACTAGCTGATGAAGCCAGTGTTTGGTGAAACACTAGCAGTGTATTCAAAATAAATTGAAACTCTAAAACTATTGTTTTAAATTTAAACATACCAATTTTGGTTTATTTTGTATTCCTTAGAGATATGATCTTATATATACAATATAAGCTCGCAAATGCTTTCCATTTAAAAATATTCATATTAGCACAAAAGTTTAAGCATTTAAAGTTGATTTATGAATTGTGTCTGTTGTTTATTTATTAAATATAGTCTGGAAGATGCCTTTTATGTTTAGACTTTTTAATTTTAATTTTGGTATTCTATATTTTTTATGTTGTTCTAGAGTAGGGGTTTATGCTGTTATAATTGTTCTTTGTTTTATGTAAAAACAATTTTTCTGTTTCAATATCATTTTCTATTGTTATAAAATAACTTTATTCTATGAAAATTGAAAATTATTTTACAAATTCTCTACAAAAATAAGAATAGTTAAATATGAGGTGCTGCCCAGAGTTTCCCGGAATGTGAAACAAGACACAATCAATTTTTCTTACAACTTATTCATTACTATTCCCTTCAAAGTATTTCCTCCCACATGAATTTACCGATTGCAGAGACTTGTCCATGACTGGAAGCTGGAAGTCTTCGCGTGTTAACGTATTCAACACGTTTCAATTTCGGAATCAGGAAAAAATCACATGGGACACGAACTGGGGAGTAGGGAGAGTGGAGTAGTACTGCCGTCTTCGTTGAGGCTAGAAGCTGTCGCAAAGAAACTGACGTGTGGGTGGGTGCATTGTCATGGTGTAGAATCCACAAACTGTTGCGCCATTTGGCAGGCCGTTTGAGTCGAATGTTTTCTCTTAGTCGTCGAAGAACATCGCCATAAAATCGTCCACTAACTGTTTCATTTGGTGGGAGAAATTCCTTGTGGACGATGCTATCAGCGTCAAAGAAACAAATCAACATGGACTTGACGTTGCTTCGAACTTGCGGTGCTTTCTTCGGTCGTAGTGACGATGGCGTCTTTCAGGAATCGTCGCCAGTAGTGATCCTGGTACTGAAATCCTCATTCCTTTCGGCAGATTCTTTCTGCTCTGTGAAGACATGAACACGGTGCCGTTTTTATTCAATGCTAAGTAACCTTCGCATAAATTTCGCAACAATACTGGAGTCTATCGTCTCCAAATAGTTTTCATCCAAACCATCTTAACCTCTGCACTTCTATGAATTTAACAATGCTCTCACCGTTTATCATGATTTTTAATTTATGGTTCATCAATGCTCTATTTTTTCTTCTGTATAATTTTTACGAACAGAGTTTTTCAAAAAATATTACTGTATTGTACTTCATGAGAGGGTGATTTGACGGGAGAGTGATTCTTCAAAAATTGGCAAGACCTTCGCCATGATGAGTATATTGCTGACTTCGGTCATGTTTTAGAAGCCTACTGTCAAAAATCTCTTCAAATCTAGATAGATAAGTTTTTACAATCGTTTAAAGTAAAGTAATTAAGTTTACGTTAACATCGTGTTTTAAATAAACAATATTTTTGAATGGAAAAACTATTCAAGAAACTCAGGAAAAGTTATATAAATATTATGATGAATCTGCTCCTTCCCATGAAATGATTTATAAGTGGTTCACTGCTGTCAAAAGTGGTCATATGAGCACAGAAGATGTTAAACGTCCGAGAACTTGATTGCCCATAACTTCTCAGGAAATTATTAATATTAGGAAAGTGCATACTACTGCAAAGAGCGACCTGCAAATAAAAGTGAATACTAGGGGAAACTGGCCTAAAATGGCATAGCATTTTTTATATTACTACTATACGTTTTTTCTCAGACATCCTATTTTAAAAGTTATTTCTGCTGTAGATATCTTATTTAATTAGTACTAATGAGTTTGTAAGAAACAAAACATTAAGTTTAATTCTTCTTGAGAAACCTTTATTGAGGCAGCGGTTGCGTTATCCATTTTACCCACACTAATCTAGGTAAAATGGCATACGACGATATAAAATGTATTAATTATAAAAAAGTTAACAAAACAATATTTTTAATAGACTTATACAAAAAATTTAAATCATTAAGTCTAGAAAGAGAAATAAACGTTAAAACTTAAACAAAAAAAATTTCTATTCAATCGAAATAACAGAGGGCAAAATGGCATACATTATTGACAAGCTTCAAACATGTAAATTTTGGTTTTAGGGTCAACTCCAGCATAAAGAACGTGGGCCTGTCCAATATCTTATTCAGATCTCTCTTCCTTTCAATCTGGAAAATGCTTCTCCACAAAACAAACAAAACGTATTAGATATGTCTTCCTTGTCTAATCTTTCTCCAGGAAATTTTAATTCCTCTTCAAATGCATCACCAGGATCTATTTGCATGCCTTTCTTGGCCTGTCGCACTGTTTGCTTTCTCCGTTTTTTTCCACCACTTCTTGCTTAATTTCTTCAATAAAGAGGCTGCTGGCTAGCATTGTTGAAGTTTCCTTTCTCTGTGTGGGCAAGGCTTTAGATGTTAATAACATGGTAGTTAAAAAAGACAGTGAAACAAGGACTTTCTCATTTTTAGATCAGTTTCATTATTAGGTATTTTTTCCTCCTTTGTAATTCATTCGCAGTATCAGGTTCTGCTGTAGTTGACTGGATATCACTCGGTGCATCAGGCTCATATGTTCTAATGCAAGACGCAAAAAAGTGCTCTGGATTTATTGGTCAAAGTCCTTAGTTTTGAGATGTTTGCTGCTCCTTCTATGCTATACGAAAAACTCTTGCCACTTGAAGTTGGGAAATAGGTTTCCAGTCGTTTGATCTGATGTTTTTCGTAACTTTTTAAGTAAAGTTTAAATATACTTTTATAGGTGTAAAAAAAGGATACGTCAAGGGGCTGGATACGAAGGCTACAATGAGCAGACAAACACAACAATATTATACCATTTTTTTTTTGGCCAATTGCAAAACGGCCAAGTTTTTGTGGCTTACGTGTCCGTCTAAGATAAGTAGAACAGGTGATTCTTTAGTCACATGACTGAATTTTTCACTTGACGAAAATATCGCCTGCCATCCAACCCGATTCTCAGAGCTCCTTCAAGTTGACCTTCCTCCGAGTTCTTCAGCGGAAAATGAAAGTGGGAGGGATGTCATTGTCTATAGGATTTGTGTAGCAGAGTATTGTAACGTGTATTCGTCTTTCAGCACCAGCAATTATACCCACTTTCGTTTTTCCTTTGCTTGCAAATATTTTTGGTGAATTTTGATATGTATCAAACTTTAAATCAGCAAACACATTCGTTAAGATATCTTATATTTTTAATAACATTATATGTGCCTAAAACAGCATACACCTGTTGGGTCTTATACGTATACATATGATGTTTTAACGGATGTCGGAGACATTCTGCAACTAACCTAATTTTTAAATAGCATGCTTGTGGTTTAAATTTAAAATTATAACGATATTTCATGCACTGTACGTACCTCTCAGATTTACAATATAATTGTCATAATAAATTTATATTCACTTAAAACGTCCGAAGAAAAGTTTCTACAAGCAGAACACATCAACGTGTATTATTGTCAACTGGTACTAGCCTCGCTGTTCTCTGTTACATAAGAATTTGACCTCACTGTTGACAACATTCCTATACTATACAGTCTCTAGTTCGCGCGCGTATTTCAAAACAAGCTCCATGCCGTTTTACCCAAATGTGCCATTTTAGGGGAGTTTCCCCTACACAATATTCTGAATCAACATTTAAATATGAAGTCGTTACAATTTTAAATAACTGTATGGCTAAGATCAAACGAAATCCAAGAGAATTTTGTCTTCAATATGTTATCGTAGATGAAAGCTGGATTCATCACTATAGTCTAGATGCAAAAAAACAGTCCAAACAATGGATTTCTTCGGATGAACGTGCTCTAAAGAAAGCAAAAACCATTTTTTTTCGGCCGATAGATGGTCATGATTTTTTGGGATTCTGAAGGCGTAATTTTTATTAACTATTTATGGAATGAAGGTACAATAAATAGCTAATATTATGCTGATGTACCGACCTGTTTCAATGTCGAACTGAAGAAATGCGGAAATGAGAAAGCATGGGTTCAAAAAAAAGTTTGCTTTTATCGGCTATATTTGACGAATTTGACGAATTAAACTATAAAGTGTGCCCTTCAACCATATTCACCAGATCTGGCTCCCAGTTTTTTTCTTGTTCCCACACACAAAAATGGCTTGGTGAGTGAGAGAGTTGGACAAAAGATTCCGAAAGATTAGTTTTTAGACTTTAGTCTTAAAAAATTGCTGGTATAAGTGTATAGAATTGAATGGGAATTATGTAGAAAAATTAAATACATTTTTATAATTTATAGATTTATATTTTATGTGGTTATACATAAATATGGTATATTGAGCCATCTGGTTACAAGTTCATTGACTGCACCTTATGCGTATTTCTTTCTCTCCTTAGTGTTCATGTGAAAGTGCTCATACTGGAGGGCCTCTTTTGTCCGTCATATATCTCTTGTCAATTGACGGTATAAATTATGCTTACCTTGCGGGGGTGTATCTTAAGACGTCATTCCATAATTGCACTGAGGAAATCGAAACACATGTAACTGTAGTTGATGCGACCATTGGTAAATTCATTTTTTACACTAAAATAAGTCTAAAAAGCTTTAAAAATCTCTCTTGTATCAAATCACCTTCGTAGGCGTACTAATAAGACTAATATGAACACCAGTACGCTTATTCTTTGTTTTGGAAGATTTGGAAGAATATTTTGGATATAATTTTTGACCTGATGCTTTTACTTTAATCGTCAAGACATATTTTCGAAATTAAAGATTAATATTGACTAGTAGAATTTTAGTAAATATTAATGAATATATAACATATGTGTAAGCAGAATTATTTTTAAAATACTTTTAAAGGTCGGAATTATAAAGACATAATTTGAACAAATATTTTAATTAATTCATTTTCTTCCTGACTTAATTAAAGTGTCTGTAGAAGTGCCACAAACTTTACTCAAACGGTTTAACATTTTTGAAAGCATGTGCAAAGTACTTATATGAGAAACAAAATATTCGAAAATATATACTTCTTAAAATGTAACCAAATAATATAATTGTTAAAATGCATTTTCATATTGTCTAATTACAATTTTTATTTTGTTTGCTTTAGAAAATCAACAAGTTACAAGCTCAAAAACTGAACTACGAAAATCGGGCCGTCAACGAACGAAAAGGAAACCAAGAGTCCTCTTTTCTCAACACCAAGTGTACGAATTGGAATGCAGATTTAAACAACAACGTTACCTATCGGCCCCTGAACGTGAACAGATGGCTAAAGGTTTGAATTTGACGCCCACGCAGGTCAAAATATGGTTTCAAAATAGGCGATACAAAAGTAAAAGGAGCAACATTGAAAAGGAGAGTGATAAAACTACAAACAATCCCGTTCCAGTTGTTTCTACGAATTTTAATTGTATGCCACCACAATATCCTTCTTCGAATTACTACAATCAGATTTACAACAACACTAACAACAATGATGTAAATGATTATCAAAATAATGTGGAAATTACGAATATAAAATTTAATGATATTAGTTTTTAAAGTTTCTAATTTTGAGTTTTTGCGTGAGAATAATTTTTGGTACATAATTCAATAGAACAGAACCATAAATATACGCGATAGAGTGCTGTATGTCGATCATATTTTGTTTAATATAATAATAATAATTTTTTTAATAATTATTTCAGATATAGATTGCTGTTCATTTCTAATAACGACTTAATTTTAAAAGCATTTCAGTTCAGAAAATCTGATTCCTAATTCTTGAAAACGAAATTTTCCCATTTTACATCTAGTTCCATCTAATCTGCCCTTGAATATTTTGGCTTATTAAGTACCTACTTAACTTTATTATGTAATAAATGGCAATAAAATAAAGAAACTTAAATTATTACCTTGAGCATACTATATAACTTGGGAAGTTAACAAAATACATTTAATACATACCTACATTGGTTCAAACCATGTCTAATAATAATTTGTTTATTTATTTCTGAATTGCATCATTACTGACGTTGCATTGATATATTTGATGAACGTTTAAGTCAAATCATAAATTTGTTGAATGATATACAGGTATTAATGTGAAGTAAATCCTTTTTAATTCAGTTCATATGTCGTTTTGCCATTCGGTGTAAGACTTGAGTTGAAATATTTGCTTTTCATTCTTTTCTATTTTGGGACATATTTCTTATGTATATCCATTGCATATTTGTTTCTATTGCGACTTATTTTAACCGCCTTCCGTGTTTTTCTGGGTCTCACACTCGTGTTATGTCATAGGGTTTTGCTTCGTAGCCAGGTTTCACAACAATGTATTCGTATCAACAAAATCACTTTCGTTATAACCTTTGTTTTTATATCTTTAGGTATTTCTTTTATTCCCAAAAAAGGTTCCCTCAGCGCTTTGAATAATTTACCCTCTTTTCCTACTCATCATTAAATCATCATATCTTTAAGTTCCATTTCTAGTAAATCTCTAGTAGTCTTCTCGTATAAGAGTGCCCAAATACTTGAAACTTTTAACGTATTCTTTTATTATAATATTATGTTCTTCTTGCTTTCTTGTTATAATAATGACGTGAATTAATTATTTTTTAATTAATTTTGCCTGCCCACTTATATATTTTTTGTTATGGAAGAAAAAGCTGAATACACAGTCCAGCAATTAAATAATAAAACTAAGTTCATAAAACAAAATAATTCCGCTTGGTTATTGTAAAAAAAAAAACACCAAACCAACACCAATTATATACAACTTAAAGCTACTACTTTCAGCTATTTTTCTCAATTCTGCACGTTTGAGACATTCGTTATAGCGATGGACCAGCCTTTTTGGTGTCCTCTCCATAGAACTCTGCCGACTCTTCATCGCTTTCAAGCCGTTGGCTCCCAAGCCATTTCTTCATGTTAGGGCAGAAATGGTAGTCGCTAAGAACCAAATAGGGAGGATGCTCAAACATTTCTCACTTAAAACTGTTTTGACACCCATTGTGAATAAAATTTGTGGTAACCTAAATGTTCCGCAACGACCTCGTACAAAACTGTACGTGAAATTTTATGGGAAAATACAATCAGTTCTGTGATTGTGAATCGCTGATTTTCACAAACTTTTTCCTCAATATTACCCACAAGTTCGTTCGTCACAACAGTTGGTCTTCCACTCTGTTCTGCATCCACTCCGTTTTTCATCAAGGACATTAGTTCGTCCTTCTCGAAAGATACGGCACCATCGTCTGACCATACTGTCACTCATGACATTTTCAGAAAAACAGAACAAAGTTCAGGATGAATCTCAGCAGCCTCATGTTCTTTACACACAATGAATCAGTCCCGATACTTTTTGATAATAGTTCCTTATTTGTACTACAAAAAATATAAATACCATACACATGTATTTTCTTTGAATTCAATTTTCAATTAATAATGCTTACTTGTATCATTTTATTTCAGCATATTTTCAATCAATTTACTTATACCATTCTCAAACCCATTAACTTATCAAATATCTTCCCCAACTAAAGCAGGTAATATAGTGAAGAATTAAATTTACAAACCACCTTTATGCTGGGTGAGTTGGTAGGAACGAAACAGAATCCAAAGTGTCTTGTAGACGTGAAAATAATGTAAGAAAACTCAAATGTTGTTATCCGATTCTTATATGAACTTAAATGTGTAATTATATTAAAAGTATGCTATATTAGAGGCTCAAAAACATTTAATAACTTTGTTATTCTGATAATATGTCACGGTATTATAACAGTCATTTGACCTTTATTTTTAAGTTTGTACAATTATTGAAATATTACAAAATCCTACACATTTATTGAAATTTAGAATATGCAAACACGGTATCTGTTTTTTGGTTTTTGTAATGAGAATATTAGAGCTACTCTTGAAGAATATGGTCAGGGGTTTCCACATCAGAGACATCCTAATTAAAAACGTATTTATCAAAGTTTTAAATACACTGTGCGAAACCGGAAAGCTTCATAATGTTACATAACATCTGAACGAGCTGAGCTACTAGAGAAGATTTAGAAGAGGTGAAAAATATTCTGGATCTAGTAGCAGAAGATGCAACGACTTCTGGGCATTCTAGAACCAAGAGTAATGAACATACTCCACGAGCGATGGCTTACATCCATACCCTGTACAGCACCTACAACACCTACAACCGGAAGATTATCCTAAATGTACGGAATTTTGTCAGTGGATAAATAGTAATCCTTGTGTTGTATCGCACATACCTTTTACAGATCAAACAACATTCACTCGTGGCGACATTAATAATACTCGCAACTGTCATGCATGGTCACACGAAAATCCCCACGCAACAGTCGAAGTCGAAAGTAGTTTCCAACATGAGTTTCCGGTAAATGTGTGGTGTGGTTTGGACGTTCGTTAATTAATTGGTCTTTATATTTTGTAGAATCACCTTACAGCAGATAACTACTTAAATTTTTTACAAAATAATTTTCACGGAGCAACATTTAGACAAAATGGATACCTTTTGTCCTATTAGTTGGCCTTCAAGACCTCCACACCTCACAGCACTAGATTATTGTTGGGGCTTTTACAAAGATGAAGTGTACAAAGTAAAAGTGGACGCTCGGGATCCAGTAATTTAACTAATTAGAAATCCTGCAGTCGATCTTAAACAAAGACATTAGCTAATCAGGAGAGCAACAGGTGTTCTTCGTAGACGAAGCAGAAAATGTTTAAGAGTTGAATGGCGCTATGATTACCAAAACGTTCTTGTATAAAATTTTGGTTTATTTTTAATTACGCTATAACTTGAAAACAAATAAATATTGGATAGCAATTTTTAAGTTTTTTTTACATTATTTTCACGTGTACATTATATTCCTGGAGTTTGGTGCGTTCCTTCCGACTCCCCCTGTATAACCATAAACACAATTAGTTCATTGTGCAAAAAAACATTCTAGAAAAAAGATAAATATCGAAGGGCATTCTGGGTAAAGTGTCGTCTTCACAAAAGTTCTATCTAATTAAGTTTTAAACTATTAATTGTATTCTAAATGGGATATTTAAACATTGTAAGTAAAAAGTTGCATATTACGGTATTAACAAAATCACTTCGTTTACTTTATAATTTTCGCATTATTGCATCTTACGTAAAATTTCGTGAGGTTAAATAATCTATACTTACTTAATCCTGGGAACTCATACTGTATTAGAGGTCCTTAAGTTATTTTCTTCCATTTTTCATTTGCTTTTATATCTTCCCATTTTATTCATCTTTTCTCTACTGTCTTTTGGCGTTCTTCTTGGTCCGCCTCTCCTTTTTTTCCAAATTTTTGGCTTCGGATATTTGTCTAATTAGTCTGTTCCCATCTTTTCTCATTACATGGCATTACCACCTTAGTTTTCATTGTTCTGTCGATATTTCGATAAGGACTATGTTTGGGTTTTCTCTGATTACCTAGTTTCTCATGTTATTACATCCTGCTTTTCCTTCTAATCTTCTTAAAAATCTGATTTCTTTTCTTGTTAATATTTCTCTCTATTTTTGTGTTGCAATCTACAAGCGCATGTCAATGTCGATTTTACAATTCTTTTGACTATTTGTGTTTTTATTTGTTTTGGTATTTTTCTTTTACCTTTTAAATTTGGCAGTATTTGCTATTCTCTCGATTATTTCGTCCTTTAATGTTCCTTCTTTGTTTATTACTTCTCCTAAGTACATAAATTTATATCTCTTTGTATATTTCTGATTTTTTGTCTAATTATCATTGTTTCAGTTTATTTTGTTTTTATATTTTCGTGTTTAGCGAGTTCGTCTATGATGTGAATATTACTTGCAACTGTTTTTCTGTTTCTCTTAATATTAGTAGGTCATCTGCATAGGCAAACGTATCTAAATTCAGTATCTGGACATTATTCGTTCTAGCTTTATTTATACTTTGCTAATAATCAACCAATTATTCATAGATTGAAGTGTCATATAAAAACTGACGATATTTGACTTGTTAAAAGTAATAAGGTATGTCAACAAGGTTACTATTTCTAGTACCTCATAATTCTAATCTAATAAAATCACCATATATTAAGTCAACATCAAAATACTTAGAACCTTGTAATATGTGGAAAAATTTACACAGAAAACCGCAAGTAATATCTAGTATTCATGCACGGGATAAGTGCACACTGAATTTGTTAATAGTTGAAAAATATACAAGCAGCATAAAATTATGGGAATACATTTCGTTTGTGACAAAATAGTTATTCATTTATAGCATTAACGATATAACAGTGATATTTATAATTTAGTTTTTATGCTCTCTATATTTGAACTTCTAAGAGGTCTTATTTCTTTTTGTAGCCCCTAGAAATAATTGAAGCGAATTTTTAAATTTTATTTGTTAGATACGAGTGCGACCTGAAATGTTTCCGGAATCGACAAGAAAAACATGGTATTGGTGTGGTTTTTATTTTTATTTCTCTATGTAGTCTCCTCGAAGATCAATACACTTTATCAAACGGTGCTCCACTCTCTTCAAGCCGTCGGAAAAATAGGATGTTTCGAGGTTCTGCAAAATAGCCATCTGTAGCTGCGATGACCTCGTCATTTGAGTCAAATCCCTTTCCTCCGAGCGATTTTTTCAGGTTTGGGAATAGGAAAAAGTCCGGTGAATGTGAAAGATGAGAGACTAATTCGTAGCGCAACTCATTCAATTTGGACAAGACGATGCGGGATGAATTAGCCGGTGCATTGTCGTGATGGAAAAGCACTTTTTTCCGCTGTAAACGAGGCCGCTTCTCCTTCAATACTGCATCGAATCTGGTCAATAAATCGCTGTAGTATTGCCCCATGATCGTCCTTCCCTCCTGCAGATAGTCGATGAGGATTACACCTTGGAAATCCCAAAAATTGGTCACCATGACCTTTCCGGCCGATGGAACGGTCATTGCTTCGAAGCCGATTCGCCCGAAAAAGTCCACTACTTCGACTGTTCCTTTGTCTCCAGTATGTAGTGGTGGATCCAAGTCTCATCCACGGTTACGAAACGCTTGAATAAATCCCTTCGATTGCGTTGGATCCTGGCTAGACACTCCTCCGAAACGGCCACCCGATTTCGTTTTTGCTCCGGTGTGAGCAAACACAGTACCCATCGGCACGATGGGTACCACGATTGGGTATGAAAAAGCTTTCCTGTCGAAAGCTTTTCGGCAGAATTTTCGTGTAGAATATGGCCAACGCGTTCTTCTGAGATGCCTGTTGTCTCTGCTGTCTCTTTCAGCTTCAATAGGCGATCGGGTAACACGACATCATGAATTTTATCGACCTATTCATCGTTGCTAGCGGTTTTTGGGCGTCCACTGCGTGGTTCGTCACTTGTGCTTGTGCGGCCACGTTTGAACTCGCTCACCCGGAAGCTAATTATCACTGCACGAAATTCGATTTTATCCATTTTTGCGAAACCGTCTGACTTGCTACACAATACACAAAACTCTTAAACAACAACTATTGACAGTAGACGACTGAAACTTTGACAGTTGCCATTAAAAAAGGTTGCCCTTGCCGACCAATGAATCCACTTCAACCTTCGTGTGCCATCTCTTGCCGATTCCGGAAACATTTCAGGTCGCCCTCGTACTAATTATTTTTCACAATTTACTAGAACATTACGTATGCAGAAAAACTTTTCTTGCTTGAAAAGGTATAGGTGCTAATGTCTTCTTTATTTCCTTTAATTTTAACTATTTTAAATTTTAGTAAACAAAATTCATACATCATTAGAATCAGTAGATTCAAAAAAAAAAACTCTCACATGTCATTATTTTTGTTTCGTTAAAAAAAAAGAAATGATCGTTTTATTAAGAACATCAACTATGTCTCTCATAAAATTATATTTTTTATAATAAATAGATTTGTTCGTGTAGTTGATAGAAAAGTGAATTTTCTTCACGATTATAGTTAGCAACACTTTTTTCATTCGTTTTATTTAGTAGCGTAAATTGTAAATGAACATATAAATATGTTTTTCTATTTTGCGTTTGAAATGAGCTCATTATAAAACCCAAAACAGTATCGAAATGAGCTTCATTTCGATACGCTTTTTTTTCATTTTTCAATGTTGGCGTTGTTCGAATACAGAAATAAATATCATTGCTGTCATTTGATTTTAAGAATTTAAGTTCATTTGACAGATATGATATATGTTCGTACTCTACACAAACAACATATATTGTATACAATTGACAACAAGATATATTAGTTTCTAAGTCACTCATATTTATATTTTTAAATAAAATATCAAGTAATGTTAACGAAAATTAATAAATAATATGTAATATAATATACTTCGCGGATACCAAGATTTAAATTTGACAATGTCAAGGATCAATGTGACCAACTGCATGTTTTATTAAAAAATTAAACTCTGAACTTCCAAATTAAATAATTCCAATTTATTAATGTAAAAAAAGCAAAATAGAAAAAATATTATAAAAAACTCGTTTCATAAGGCACCATTTTGCCGCACTCGCTCTTTAGAAAACTCGCCGCTATCGCGGCTCGTTTTCTAAACTGATCTCGTGCGGCAAAATGGTGCCTTATGAAACTTGTTTTTTAATATACTATTTGTTACTATGTCAACAAATGCTCGACATATCTTAATAACATATTATAATCCTTCCACACTGTCATAATTTAGTCTTTTTTTAAATTAGCGTTATTTTCATCAACTACATCAGAAAATAGCATAATCTACACGTTAGAAAAGTGAATTTCGTGTAAATTTGATCCACTCATGAATTCAAATATTTACACTCGCTGGAAAACTATCACTTTTCTAAACTTGTAGATCAATATACTATTTTTATATTAACATTGTTATATATTTGTACTTTGCAAAACAACGAATCTAATGTTTTCCAATACAAATTCAACCGTAGGTTGTGCTCAATTTTTAAACTAAATACAGACATGTAAAAGATAGTATATCGGTTTTACATTTGATGTTTAACTAACACCAAGTGTAAAATTACATAATACAAAAATGCTAAAAACATGTCAGTATATATATATACACATGGATATACACAACGCATACTTGTTTCGCATTGGTGTCTTCTATCTACGAACACATGTTTCCAACTCCTCCCAGTTCTCGTCAGGGTACGAGGAGAAACGCACCAAATACCTAGCATCTCTACTAATACGAGGACGATTTATAAAGGAAATTTCGTTTGGTTATTAAGAAACACCAATACATAAAGAGGTTTTTATTATATACATCTTAAAGTTACTACTTCCAACTATTTTTCTACATAGTTGCCATTATTATTGAGGCATTTGTTATAGCAATCATCCAGATTTTTAATGCCTTCTTCATAGAATTCTGCCGCCTGTGAATTAAGGCATGCTGCAACACTGTCCTGCAGCTTTTCATCGCTCTCAAACCGTTGGCTTGTTCCAGAAGCTCTACAAGAAGGACACCTTTCTTGTCCCAAAAGACAGTGACCATGACTTTTCTTGCAGAAAAAGTTTGGCGACACTTTAAAGCTTCCCTCGTAAGCGAGTTAAAGCGACCCCACTATATTGACTATCTTGTCGTCCGATTGTTGACATAGATGACCCATGTCTCATCACCTGTTACGATATACCCGAAGAAATCTTCACCTTCAACAACGTAGCGTGTCAGAAAGGTTAGTGCCGATCCCATGTTCTTTATTTTATGGTGTTCAGTAAGAAATTTTGGCAACCATCGTAAACAAAATATGTGGTAGTACCTAAATATTTAGTAACAATCTCGTACAAAACAGTACGTGAAATTTGAGGGTTCTATGATTGTGAATCGCTGATTTTCGCGAATTTTTTCTTCGACATTATCCACAAGTTCGTATGTCGCAACAGTTAGTCTGTCACTCTGTTCGAGATGAATCTCAGCAGCCTTCACGTTCTTTGTGCACAGAAATCGTATAACTTATTTCACAGTCGGCAAGATTGTCAATTGTAGCAGCCATTTCAAACGATTCTCGCACTACCACTGCCAGACTCGCACTGAACCAGACTATACCGTGACTAGGCGGAAACGGAACATGCTCCAATCTTGTACATTACATGTCACGGCAAAGTTTCTCAAGTCATCTGGTCGTCAAGACAGGCACGCCGGCAGCGGCATATTTATATTTTACACTTGACGTTAGTTGAACATTGAAATGCATTATCTTTTATATAGAATATTGGGGGTAGGTTACCAGTAGTGGATTGCACATTTAACCGTGTAGTTTCCTTCTAGTAGTTTAGATACCCACGGGAACTGTTGTCGTCGTGCCTCTCTTGGTAGTCAGATGTCTTGCGACACTTTCCCAGACAAATAACGTACAAGATTGCGCATATATTAGCAACGACGCAAAGCTGAGCTTCTCCTCGTACGCTGACGAGGCCTAGAATGAGTTTGAAGCAATTGTCCGTTCGTAGTAGCCACCAATGCGAAATAAGTATCCATATATACATGTACCGATATGTTTTTAACATTTTTGTGTTATCGTATATACAGACAACTTTTCTTGTTTTTAGGAATAAAATTTTATATTTTTATATTTTCTCTAAAAAACTAGTTTCTTTCTCATATTTCAGAAATTTTTTTAATATTTGTCCTGCCATTCATTATCTTCAATCACTGACACTTTTTGATTTTCGTAACTGTAAATTATACATATTTCTCCCAAAGCAGCTCTTTACTATGAACTCACGAAGAAATTTTCATGCGTCCGCAATTTACTTAATATTTTATATTATGTAGGAACAATGTAGCACTTTAATTCAATTAAGAGTAATGCAATAATGAACAAAATATTTTTGAAAACATTTTTCAGAAATTCATGTCCTTTGAAAATGAACAAAATATCTGATAAAAATCGCAATCACAACCAAAATGAAAACGCTTTATTGACGATCGTGGTTTTATTGTAATGTGATACATACACTTACCTAAAAAACTTAATATTATTAAGGAGATGCCTTAAATTATTCTCTAAACATGTAAGCACTAGAATTGAATATTATTATCATAAAAAAAATTGTTTCCGAAATATTAGAAATTTTTTGTCTTTCGCAAGTTCAAGAGACAGCTTACTTCCTGTTAATACATAGTTGATTTTCTTTGAAATAATTTTTTTTATATTAATTAAAACTTTTTGCTGTATAAAGTGTACATAAAAATATGAATTATTATAAATGTCGACCTGTATTTAATAAGAATTGTATATAATAAATATATTTTCTGAATGCAAAATGTTAATATTTATTTTTTTTTGTATAGGGGCTAAGTCTATATGAATGTGCGAATGCAATTCATTGTTAGTTTGCAATGTATTGTTAGTTTTCTACTTATTTTTGTAATTAAAATAAACTAAATAAACTAAAAAACTCTAGCAAAACCAATAAGTAAAACCATACAGATCATCAATTGGTGCGATCAACGTCAGGAATTTACCCAGGAATTCTCGAAGTGTTTTCACTCAGACGCTATTGAAAGACTTTCTTGTTTGGTTTTGAGACATTCTTCAAACCCGTTCTAGTTTTATACCCGACATCAATCAGATTTTTTATATCTTTCAAACTGTACTAAATTCATAATAGAAACACAAACGAATAATAGCTTGGCGGTGGTAATATCTTTTTAAATTGGCATCTGTCATAATTAACAAATGTGAACCAAGGATACTTATGAAATGTTTCTAATAGCGGTATAATGAAATGCTTTGCGTTCTGCCAACTTTTTCGTGCCAGTTTAAATGCAAAACCGTTGCTGATTATGATTAGAGCATTTATATTTTATGAAGTTCAAGTTCCATTATTCTACTTTCAAATTATTTGCAAAGTACCCAATATTTTTTTTAATGGTTTTCCAAAAATATGTTTCTGTATGTGCTATTGAATATTATTCCTTGACGTTGTCTGTTTTTCACGTCCCAAATATTTCTGCTACATTTGTACTAACAAAGGCTTTAACATGAAAAATGTTAAAGGCCCTCTACCCTTATAATAACTTTTATAATTTATTGTTTGGGTGATTTTCCAAAAATATATTTCTGTATGTGCTTTTGAATATTTTTCTTGGATGTACGTTTTTAGCGCCTCCAATGTTTTTTCTACAATTACACTAACAAAGCCTTTAACTTAGAAAATGTATAAAATCCTCTACCACATCAATATTCTTATCCTAAGTACGTTCGACAACTAAGTTGTCATCCCTAGTAGGTGAAAGTAACAGTGTTGAACATGGGGCACAGTAAAACTAATATGAACATCACCAAACATTTTACTTGCGAAATACTTCGCGATTTTTGTGTTAGCTTTACTGTAATATACTTGTGGTTCCCCACAGTTATATACCGTAAGATCATACAGGTTTCAAGATCACTTTACATACGGTCACTTTGCTGGACAGTGACAGGTTATTAGCCACTACAGTTTTGAGAGTTTTAAGCCAAGTCACCGATCAAAGTGCATACCTAAATATTTAAGTGTATCGGTCTGTGGGAGTTGCCGACCATTGAGAGTAACGTTAATACATGTTTCTTTGTTCAGAATGAAAGTTATCTGTTGAGATTTGGACTTATTGACTCTTATTCCAAGTTCATTCATCCATACCTACATGTTATCGACAGTTTCTTGAAGTTTATGGGTTGCATATTTTGGCACTACACTTGTAGCCATGACCATGGTACCATCAGCGAAGGCAGCAGTAGTATATATTACTAAGGTACAAAAATAATATTTGGTAGTAAGGTGTATCTAATTTTAATCTCAATTTATATCGTAATGCTAGTTATATCGAGTAGTGGAGGTTATAAACATTAGAGCTTTTTATGTGCTTCGCGCGGGCCTATAGTCAATATTCCTTCTTTTATGAATTAACTTTTTATTTATTAATTGTGAATGACGTTATAAAAGAAGCTTTATCAATGAAAAGCTTTTTTAATAACGAGTGATCATTAAAATTTTCGCTCAAGTAAGCCATGTACACAAAAAGTATGTCCTAACTTAAGTTATTAGTGGAGATCTGTCATTATAATTTCAAACGTCATGATTGTTAAAAAACAATTTGAAATGCTGACTTTTATATTAAATATATTTATAATTTTTATACAAAGTAATAGAATATTATAAAAAAATGTGTAAAATGTTGACCATTCTCCACCAAGCATAATCGCACTCTATTTCGTAGAGCATTGAAAACATTGATCAGTATTTGCGGTGTGTTATTGATGTGTTCACATTTTTCTATGATTTTATGTCTTAACTCTTGTAGATTATTAATTGGTGTTTCATAAATAATATTCTTTATATATGGCCACACAAAAAAATCCATGACTGTTAAATCACACGATCGTGGTGGATATGGAATCGCTGTATTTCTACTTATTATCCTATCGCTATAAAATTGTTGCAAAAACTGAATATTTTCAAGTGTAACGTGAGATGTAGCCCCATCCTGTTGAAAATATCCGACCTGGAGTTCATCATTAGTAAATTGATTAGTAAAAACACTGAGAATTTCGTTACGATATTTCTCCGATGTTATCGTGCCCTCAAAGAATATTGGTCCTATTAATCGGTGACGACTCATACCCACCCATACGCCTATATTTTCTGGATTTAGAGGAGCTTCTCTGTAGAAATGAGGATTTTCACTGGACCACATACGCATATTTTGCGAATTAACATAACCTTTCAAATAAAACCAAGCTTCATCGGTGAAAAAAGTATGATTTAAATATTGTCTGTCATTGTTTGAATAAACCATTGACAAAATTGTGTTCTTTCTTCATAATCCGTAGGTAATAGATTTTGTACAGAAGTTAATTTATATGGATACATGTGCAAGTTCTTTTTTAAAATTTTTTGACATGTTCCATACGAAAGCCCTACTTGTTGCGAAACTCTGCGAATAGATGTTTGAGGAGATTCGTTAATAATTTGTCTGACATTTTCAATTACGCCACGACTTCTCTTGAGAGGAGGACCGCTTCCTTTTTTCCTTAAAATTCTGCCTGTTTGACGAAAAAGATTTACACAAAGCATTAGCGTATCACGGAAAGTTTTACAGCTAGAAACGGTATTTGGATATCTCTCTTCAAACTCCGCAAGGCAATTTTCTATTGAATGCTGCCAAATACCATCAATTTTTTGAGATGTCAGGAAGTAACATTCTACCATAAACGCTTTATGTATATCATTAAAGGCCATTACTTTTTCTTTTGATGAAACTTTAAAATATATATTTGACACATATATATTTTAAAGTTTCATGACTAAAGCTACGACATAATTTTTATATACACGGCCAGCTACGAGTGAAAATTTTAATGATCGCTCGTTATTTTACGTTTTGTTTTCCGCACTACTATACGTTGGCTGGTCTTTAAAAATATCTGCTTTAATTGAAATTAATACCTCTTTCTCTATTTTGATAAGTATTACAAGATATTCTGAAACTAGAAATGTGGCAAATTGATTAATTATACAAATTAAGTTATTTAAGTTTATTTTTTAAAATTATTACATAGTATAATATAAGGTTTTAACATTTCAGAAGAGGCAAAAAATATTACCGCGTAAATCGATAGCGAAACTTCATTTTCGTTGTTTAGTAATATTAGGCTCTGAAAAAAAACTATTATTTAATTATGAGAGTAAGGATGAAGCTCTAAAAAATCCGCGGGATCTATGTAAAAGTAATTTTTATTTTTTGATATTGGTTACTATATTATCAGAAATAGAAGAAAGATTCAAACGAATAAATAAATTGTTATCGGTTTCCTTTTTTCCAACAATTTAATAATTTCGTTAAAATCGATAACCCAAATAAGTCTGACAATGAAAAAGACTTTATACCTCAAGATTTATGTCATGCGAATGCTTTAAGATTTTTTTAACATTACCTGTAAGAATTATTAGAGGTGGAAGATGCTTTTCGAAAGTTCAAATAATAAAAAATTATTTAAAGTCTAGAAAAGGTCAAGAAACGCTTTAAAATTTATTTATAATTAATATAAAAGAAATTTCTGAATATATAAATATATCAGCCCGCTACTTAGGGCTTTCTTTCCACTACCCGTCCCTTCAAAGAAAGGCAAGAGCGACGTCATCTTCATATTATCAAAATAGTAATCATAGTATCAAAATTTGTGTAACAAAGAGCTGAATGTTGAATTTAATGATGGCCGGATCAACTGAAGCCCCACCCTAAGTATTTGGGCGGCACGTTAGACCGGTGTCTGGCATTCCGGCAGCACATCTGTAAAATTAGTCAAAAGTGAAGATAATATATTACATAAACTTGCGAGTAATTCTTAGAGAGCGTATGGGGAGGACCTTGCGAATGTCAGCCAGTACACTGGCTTATTCTACAGCTGAATACTGTGGTGCTGTCTGGTATCAAAGCTCTCACACTAAACCAAGATATATGCAACTGAACGATACAACGAAATGTCCATGTGTACAGTTACAGATATGTATATTACATGTCTGTTTCAATTGTAACAAAAGCGTTACACGTGCATAACGTATTGATATACTTAAAACCTTTTTGGATACAATGAAGATTGCTACGAGTACTGTTAGATCCACACTTAGTCTCTGGCTACCGGTTCTCTCTAACATTGCCTCGCCGGATATCACACAACTCGCTGCAGCACAGCATGAATGGCCTAAGATTGACCTTCCTATACACGATGATTTGGAGAGCGATCCTAGGACCCGACTGAAACCTACGAAACCGATTTGGTTGGTAACGGAAATTCAGCATTCAGCTGTGAGTGATTACTGAATAGCCCTCCTCGAACAGCACCCTGAATAGAGGTAACTTCTAGTCCTTTAGAACCTCTGCCGAGCGTAACCCTCCCACTTATGCAATGGGTCTCAATTAAATAGGTTCCACATAGACCACGCAATGCTGCTTAAATAGAAAGTAGCAGATGTTAGCCTCTGCGACTGCGGAAATGTGAAGAAACTATGGCCCATATAGTAAACCACTGCCTCAGAAGAAGTTTCCTTGGTGGCATCAAAGACCTGAGCACGGCAACTTCTGTAAAACTGAACTGACTGAAGAATTGAAATATTAGTGTACAAATTATTTGTATCACCTTCTTTTTGTTATACAAGCGATTTATACACTAATTTCGTACAATAATTTTTTTTAACGTCGCTTCTCATATGAAATAAATAATTATTATTACTATTTATTATTACCTAAACGTACCGTATGAGCAAACTAAAATGTCAACATAAACCAAAGTATCAAATCGAAATATAAAATTAAAAAAGAAGAAATTACTGAAAAAGAATTAAGAGCTGATTGACTCCAAGATAAGTACTGTAATCTATTTGCCTCAAAGGAAGTCGCATTGACGCTAAAGCAATAGGCTTAAATTTTGTATGTTTAGTATAAGTTTCCAAGTATTTACTTTATAATTATTTTGTTAATTTATTATATTGTTGAAACGCTGAATTCAACGTCTGAACAATGTACTGAACTATTTCTTGACCAATGACCTGATCGCGTATTGTCAAACATCTTCATTTTGCATTTATTACAGACTTTTTCACATCGACCCTACTGGGCGAACATTCTTCACACCCATACAGTCGTGACTTAAACAGCTTTCAAACGCCTGTAAATTTCGATGAGCGCAAACTTCCAGCGTTAAAAAGTCTATAACAGATCGCTCCTTGCATCTCAGAAACAGAATTCATGGTAAATGGCACTAACACTCAACGACGGTGCACCGGAAAATGAAACTTTGCATGCTAAGACGAGATACTGGAAATTACCGTTTTCGCCCTCATAATCCAGGGAAATTTCAGTTAATTAAAAGGAGAGCGAATTATTCTCACATACGGGCCGCATATACCTTAGGAATGGCGCTGGTCGCCATATAATGGAAGGCTGTATAACTTTTTCTTGCTCAAGACTTTTCTGCTCAAAAATTTCATGAAATAATTTTTGACTATGACAGCTATTTTCCAAATGTTGTAAATTATTTGCGGACATCAGTAATACCTTGTCACTTGGAACGGCATTAGGTTAATAAACTCTCGTTAAACTATCGTTTATAAATCGTAAAGTTATTTATTTTCTCCAATTCTTCTGTACCAATTAAAAAGGATTGGCCGGCGCAATTTTCCTTTAAAATTCCAATCAATAAGTTGACAATATATCGTCCACAACTGTCTGTTATCTCATCGACTACGAAATAAATATAATTTTCACATATTGTTTCCTTAATTTTCATCGTAGTTTCCTCAAACAATAGATTAATATACTTTTTTCTTGTAGTTGAGCGACTAGCTTACTTCTCTAAAAAATTGGGTAAACGTTGAATTATCCAACCTTGAAAGTGGAATGTTTGCACTTAAGAATGCGTTACACAAGTCATAATTTAAACTATTCTGTTCTATATCCTTACTTGTTGAAGTAGACGATTGATTCATAGGAGCTTGTGGAGCATTTTTAAGTCCTGTAATAGTTCTTTTATGCAAATTAGTTCCTACGAGGGAGAGTCAGTAATTAGGTCACAAAAAGGTATTATAAAAATAATTAGAGAAATAGTTAGGCAAAAACAAGTTTTATTTTTCAACAAAGTCTCCATCTACATTAATACATCCCATCGCTTTATCAATGCCCCAATGCCTGCTGCATAAAAGTGTTTGGGCTGGCGTCTGAACCACGTGCGTACCTCTTGTTGAGCATCGTTGTCACCCTCGAAATATTTGCCGCCAAGATGCTTTTTGAGTGGACCGAACTGAGGATAGTCGCTTGGGGCCAAGTCGGGACTGTAAGCCGGATGTTCAAGAAGTTCCCACCCTAATTGCGCAATTCTCGCCTGGGTCAAGTGGGCCGAATGGGGCCTGGCATTATCGTGATGCAGCAATATTCCTCTCGTCAGTAGGCCTTGACGTTTTCGTCGAATTGCATTCCGAAGCAACGACAAAACTCTACAGTATGATTCAGCAGTCACGTTCCCTTTTTTGTTACTGAGAATCCCAGAACACGGTAAGCATAACCTTACCAGCTGAGGGCACAACCTTAAATTTCTTTGTTGACGGCGAAGAAGGATGTTTCCATTGCATTGAAGCATGCTTTGTTTCGGGTTGGTAGTGGTGCACCCATGACTCATCACCTGTAACAATCCTGTTAAACATGTTCTCCCCTTCCACTGTGTATCGAGAGAGGTGTTGCAAGGACAAGCTCATTCGAATTCTTCTGTGTTCCTCGGTCAGTTGTCTAGGTACCCACAGTGCGCAAACTTTTCGGAAATTCAAACGATCGTGCATCAGTTCGTTGGCTAAACCATGAGAACACCCTATTGCAGTTGCTATACTGTCTATTGTTACCCGCCTGTCAGTTCGAATCATCTCTTCCACCCGTCGAAGTGTTGCATCTGTCGAAATATGAACGGGGCGGCCACTTCGCTGATCGTTAACAACTTTTGAGCGTCCTTGAGAGAATTTCTCGACCCAGTTATATACGGCTTTACGCGACAAATACTTTTCACCCTAAACAGGAGACATTTCCTATGAATATCTTTTGCAGAATGTCCTTTTGCCCAGAAAAAACGCACAATAGCACGTTGCTCTTCCACAGTACAATCTTCGAGCACGGTCGCCATTTTAACACTGCCTGTGTTCGCGCACACCAACTGTCACTTGAGAATTATAAAGCTGGATTGTGGTGACACCTATTGACAAATAGGGAAACAACTCACTCCTACTTTCAGCTTTCCTACAGCAGTTTGTGACTTATTTAATGACTTTCCTCGTATATGCTGTGTATGCTTGATTTTTTTGGTCGCATTGAATCGACAATAATTCATTGCAGGTATTAAGATATTAAATTAAACGTAAACAAATACAAACTTATAATTTTACTGCAATACTTACAAAGCACTATGCCATTATCTACACAAAATTCAGGATAATCTTTTATCCATATCGAATATGATTTCGACATATCAAAAATAAGGAACGGCGCTAGTTGCCATATAATGGCAGGCGGTATAACTTTTTCTTGTTCAAGAGTTTTTATGAAATAATTTTTGACTATGACAGCTATTTTTCAAATGTTCTAAATTATTTGTTTATTTGGGCTTCACGGCCATCGTCTGAAGTGCTAGAAGTGTCCACTATCGAGCTCTGCCGGGTTGGTATTTTTTATTGTACTTTTTTCTTTATTACTTTTTGCTAATTTAATGCTGTGAACTCCTTATATTTTTATATCAATATGAGTTGTCTCTTATTTTGAATTATTTTCCGAATTGTCACATTTTCGCACTGACAGAAGTGTTTATTACACAATATTATAAGTTTCCGTTACATTAATTAGTTTATTTCTTCAATTATATATTGTAGTTCTTTTATTAATATTTTACGATTATGATCACAAAAGAATTAGAATAAATACGTCAAAACTGCCTCTCATTTACTTTTGAAATTCTACATATTATATATTACCTTTTTTAACATTAAAATAAATTTTAAAGCTTTTGAAAAAGATACTATATATAATATCGAAACGTCATAATAAATATTGTTTTAAATACCCGGCCGCTACTCCCAAAAAATATTAATTTTATATCGTTTGTATATGTGTATATATATATATATATATATATATATATATATATATATATATTAAAAATAATAGATTTTTATTGGTTTTAGCGACCTTTTATTGAATTTAGATGTTTGTTTGCGACGTTTCGACTTTTATCAATTCAGTCAATGTGAGTTTTATTTGACTTTTCTTTGTTCTCTTTACGTATTGTATTGTAATTCAACTTTCCTGTTCGTTTTAGCCTTCTTATTTTTATTTTATGTAAGTTTCAACGTTAAATGTTAACTCAATTTGTAATCATCTTTAATCTAATTTTAAACTTAAAAATTGTTAATATGTGTTAAGTCTCCAATTAATTCATACAGATATTAATCACATAAATGCCCCCCTACCATTCTAAGCTATTTTAATTTAATGTTATTTAATTTTCAACGTAAAACACTAACCTAATCCGTAATTCATTTCTTAATATAATGTTAAATTTAAAATGGTTAATTCAATTGTTATATCACACAAAACAAACACAGTTCTCATGTTCATTGTAATGATTCTTGTTTCCAGATGCTTGAAAAAGACTGAATTGATAAAAGTCGAAACGTCGCAAACAAACATCTAAATTCAATAAAAGGTCGCTAAAACCAATAAAAATCTATTATTTTTAATATTAAAACACGGCCAATAAAATAAAAAAGAAAAACAAAATTCTTTAAACACTAAATATATATATATATATATATACATATATCTGTGAATATTGAAGAAAAACATCGTAAAAAGAGTGATTATTAAAAATAGAAGGGATGTCTTGAACGATATATTTCGCAGATAGTGTTATTATAATCTGCTGGTGCCAAAGCTTTTAGGTTAAAAGGTGGTCTGGTGATGAATACTTGAATTTTTCGCCTACAACAAGTAACATGAAACAGCTACACGAGATACAATATTGTTCTATTAATAATTTGAAATAAATTTCGTTTTAAATAGAATAGACAGTATCATTCACGAATTAAGCGAACGCGTTAACTTTACTTATCTTTATGAAAAACTAAAAAGAAAATGTGCGAACACTTTTAAAGATAGAAATAATTCGTGACAAACAATCTGAAAGCCCGATGTTGCGTATAAATAGCTTTAAAATGGACGCATGTAATAATCAGACTGAAATAATATTATTTCGATTTTTCCTTCTACAACTGCCTCCCTACTGATAATAAATCTTTAAATGTATGTACATATGTATAATGTGTACGTAAGCGTTACTGAATATCAGATTTCTGTTTGACCGTATCACATTTAAATCGATTACTCTCAAACACAATTTCAGTATAACAAATATTTTTAAAGTCATCAATCATTGCATCACAAGAGATAGTATATTAATTCATCACTCACATAAATGCAGTCATTTCTTTGTTATTGTACAGACAGATGATCTGAAGATTAATATGAAGAAAATACGTAATGTGGATGAAACTCTTATGTTTAATTTATTTTTAAATTATTATTACTACACACGATCGCACAATAAATGCTTGTTAAGCATTTAATGACAATAATAACAGTAGTAACAGTGGTAACAATAAATGGAAAAGACAATATTAATTCATCTCATTCATACCGACACAAACGTATGTAGTATTTTTTCTTCTAATGCAAAACAAAAAGTGAATAGAATTTTTAAATTGCATTTGTTTCTGAACTATTTATTATATCAGCTTTGATGTATACGAGGCGACTTTTTTATCTTCCCAGACTAGGCATGAAATAAGAAAAAAATATTTTTTAAAATAGTTTCTTTAATCCATCGTTAAAATACTCTCCTTATTTTCCTGTAAAATGGTTCTCTACAGTTGCTATAAGTTCGTCATAGTCCCTAGATTTTGTCTCCCTAATTGTATTTTAGGAATTCGGGAGTAGTTACTTGGTACAACATCTGGACTCTAAGGTGGGTGTTCGATTCTTCAAAAATACAATCAGTAAAAGCAGCTTTTGAAAGTCTTGACTTGTGCACTGGTGTATTGTCGGGGAGCAACAAGACACCTTGTGTAGGTTTTCCGGATCTTTTCATTTTAATAGAATCTCTGAGACGATGCATTAATCTTGTATAATACTCTCCATTTACCGTACCACCCTTATTCAGAAAATCAGTAAGCAAAATTCCTTGACAGTATCAAGAAACAGTCACCATTATTTTTCCCGCGCAAGAAGTGACTTTAAACTTCTTGAGGCGGCTCGAACCCTTAACATTCAACTGCATCGACTCTTATTTAGATTCTGGATTCTAATAAAGAACCGAAGCTTCATCTCCAGTGACAAGTTGGTCGATAATTAAATATGGTTCGTTCCTACAGAGCGCTAAGTATTGTTCACACGTCTCTACCCGGATACGCATTTATAATCTCGAAAGCATTCGTGGAACGCATCTTGCACTAACTTTTGCCGTTTCAAAGTACTCATGTACAAACTTCTAGGCTGCAATTCAAGGAAAAGAGCCGACAAAACAACATTAAATCATTTAGCAGCATAAGGTCCGCCTCACATTGCACGTAGCAGACGACAGTAGACGGTGACGGAGGCCTACCATTCTCATGCAGTCAGACGAAAGCAAGAAAATATTTGCACTCCCGTGTCTGTTTACAATGAAACTATTGATGGAGCTGGTACCCCAAGCATATCGTAAAAAGCTTTGGACTTTTACGATAGCTACAACGTTCAGCGCTACACTTGGATTGAGAATATTTAATAAATTGCCATCGAAAACCAAGGAAGAACAAATATTTAACAGATTTAAAAATTCCGGAATGAATATACACCTACTGCTAAAAAATATATTATATGCAATAGATGAGTTTTTACACTTGTAACTTCCTTTGTTGCAAATTTAACATTCTACTGTATATCTCTAACAAGTTGTATAGGTATTGGAAAGTGTGTAATTATTTTTGGGTTGATTAACGGCAGCATTGCTGTTGTATTGAAACAGTATATTTAGTAATTGAATTAGTTTATTAAGTTAATTAGTTAATAATATTTTTTCTAAATTTAGTTACGGTTGTTTCTTCAATTCACTTCACTAGAGCTCTTTATTTTTGTCAATATTAATTTGAATATGTACTTAATAAATTACAGCTTGCCTTTAGCGTCATTTTGTACTGCATTATTTACGTATTATTATTCCTAGTCTTTTTGTCTTATATTATGCTTCGAATTTGTATGTATTTTGTTAGTTATTTTTCTCCTTTTGTTTTCTCGTTTTTTTTTTTTTGATTTTGACTTTTCTTATAAATTTTTTATAGGTTTTTAAGATTAAAAATTGTTATTATTACTATATCAGTAAACATATAAATTTAAAATACCAAATAATAATCGAAAGGAAAATATTATCGGCAATATATGTACATATATCGAACTAACATTTTAAGACTTGGTTGCCTGCCCAAGTCAAGGATAGTGAATTATTTGGTAACAATTTTCATATATACCCACGCGGATAATACTTATAATCCCAATAGTCGTAGAGGTGTTTTGATAGCAGTTCGATTAGGTTTTCAGTCATGTAAAATAATAGTTCCGAATAATGGGGGTGAAGAAATATACTACTGGAAGTAAGCGTATTATAATAGGAGATGTTCATATTCTACCGCTGCCCAAATCTGTGCAGTATTTAAGCTTTATCAGCAGCGTTAGTTTTATAACAGATCACCATCCTAATGCTACTTTGTGCATCTACGGGGATTTCAACATGCTACATTTGAGATAGTTCATTCTTTCATTGAAAATGAATTCTTAGGAATACCTTCAAATGATTACGAAACTATTTTCAATTTTATCTGCAATGGTTTGTGTCAATAAAATTTTGTAGCTAATCCAGACAATATAGTTTTGGATTTAGTGTTATTTGCAGAAGTTCTTGCAGAAAGCTATTGTGTGGTAAGCTCGCGAAAATATAATTTCAAAAACCTTATAATCAAATAAATGATTTCTTTTCGTTATGGGCTGTATTATTTTACTGTCACATGACTTGGGACATTATCTCGACTACTTTTATCAATTTCTGCATATTTCCTTGAAAATTGAAAAAAAGAACAGTAACGCTAATTCTATGTGCAAGCAATTGGGCTAAAAAGTTAAGCAATCCATTCACCGCGATAATACGAGATATATGTAATGAGGAATAAGACGTGAGGAAACTTACGCTGATGGGGCATCGCTTCAGGGTATTAATTTGCTTGCAGAATGGTGTTCTGTCAACGATATGTTGATTAATTTTAATAAATATATGAAGAAGAAACGATTATTTTTTCACCAATTATAAATTTCAGAAAAGTCCATTCAAAAATGTTGATTATGCTACTGCCTTGAATATAATATTTGACTCTAGTCATGCAGAGGTGGTGCATGGTCGGGTCTATACTTGAGTATTATTGTGTTTGATCTCCTTATCATGCAACTCATATAAATAAAACATTAATAAAAACCTATACAATTATACAACTTCTGAAACTTCAATTACTGAGGAGCTGAAGGCGTAAAGTATTTTTAAAGTTTGGGTTAAAACTTTGGCACAATAACTTAGATTGCTTTGACTTTCTTTGTTGTCATTCCATTTCCCTCGATTTTATTTCATGCTCGCTCAGGTGGCACGTTCCATATTTGTTTTCATCGACCTGAATATGTTAAACACAATCATATGGTCAAATCGAGATAAACCAAGGCATGTAGTATGAGTAAGGTGTCTACACATATAGTGTGCTATTTCTTAATCTGGGCTTAGTTCCCCATAATATACATAGAAACGAAGACTCATTTTATCGAGAACAAAAATGACAAACGAAGGTAAACAAAAGATATGGACAAAATGGACACTACTTCGCACTAGGAAGCCGATCTTGGTGATACAAAAAAGCACACACAGAAGACGGTTGCAGAAAGAAAATGGAACTCATTGATATGTTATTAAAATAGATGAATAAATGAAAATATTTGAATACTATTTTAGTTTTACTTTGACAGTCAGTCAGTAATTATTTTTTTTTTGGTATTCGGCTGAGTGGTCTTGATTAGATTTAAGGTTTCCATACTAACATTAATCACACATATTTAATTTTTAATTAATACATTATATTAGAGTAAGATCGCGAAACGTATATTTTAGGTAATGGTTATTATTCTAGAACAGATCGGCCAGTATATCTTTCAAAAATCCATAAGGTTTGTTTTGGTTCGCAATTCAGAACAGTAATGGAACTGCGCAGAACTGATGCGCAGAAACTTGTTAATTCCAGAACCGTTCTGAATTTGTTTGAACTCAAAAAAAAGAAAACACATTTAAACTTTCCGAATGTGCCATCTAGTGGAAATTTAAAGAAGTACAGAAATGTTCAAATTATTTTCTCTATTTGCATAATAACACGCCGTAGCACGCATAATTTTTTTTGAAGCTCATATTTCGACGCAAGAAATTATCAAAAAAGATAAACATGAACAATAAAGGTAAAAAATAGGTATGAAATATTTCCAAATTAATTACTTAAAAAATATTTTTCTAGAAAACCAGCATCAAAGCTGCAGTAATGATGATGATTGCACCTTGACATTTTCTTTCTCCTCATCAAGTACTAGGAAGTTAATATAATTATTTGCTAGATACAAAGCAAAGGTTAGGACAAGCCAAGTGAAGAATATGAAAAAATTGTTTAAGTTGATTGCCACCGACCTTTCAAATTATTATAAAATATCAATAACTTCCGAGAAGTGTGAAAACAAGTGTTCTTGAAAGAAATTATAAAAAATCAGTGGACAATAACAATAAAACGGTTGAGGTTGAAAGTTTTTGAATTTGAAGATGAATTTAATGACATTTATCAACGAAAAGAAACATTAACCCTTCCTTATTGTTATCAACATGTACAATTACTTCATATGAAGTACTGATTTGAAGCACTGATTTGGATATACCAGAAACAAGTCTAGTAAATCAAGCAGTACAAATCAGTATCCCCGAAGAGAAATTTAATCTTTCTCAGGAGGACCAATTACGCACACCTATTCCTATTGCAACAAGCGCTTTAACACCAAAGCGAAAGAGATTTGTTCGAGTCTGTACTAGTACATACAAGACACGAAATGATATTTTAAGTGGAATACGGAATGAGCTGAAAAACTACTACAATGAAATAATAAACATAAATAGAGAATGGTTAGACATAAACAAAGCTAGACTAGAAGAAAGTAAGAAGAAGAGCACTCTTACAGAAACTTTGTGATCCATAAATATATCTGTATTGTTCCATTCCTGATATTGTGGTTATGCCACTGCATTTTGCAATGAAACCACTTAACAAACTTGTAATAATGTTAAACTTTTAATTAAAATATTGTCAAATAGGAATTTTTTGTTTAAAAGAAACGAGTTTTTTATTATTGTTTGTAGTTTTTGTAAATACATTAGACAAAATAAAACAATTTAAATTTACACAAATATTGTTTATTTATCTATTTTGATAGAGCAAACTTGCCAAATAATTTCTATACTTATCTTCAACAACACTTTTGTCAATATCTTCATGTGCATCTTCATCCATGGGGTCATCGAGATAATCCAGAATTTCGTACTCATCACCATTACCCAGAGCAACACAACATGCCCGAAGGAAATGGCATATTGTCTCAATATCCATAAGCTTGATGTGATAGAGATTACGAAATTGTCTTTTAAAATACCAAAGGTGTGTTCTATTTGAACAAGACAGCGCCTCATTTGATTGAAGTATTTTTGAATTTCATTTAAATTTCCAAAATTCTTATAAGGTGTTATCATATTCCTGAGGCATAGGTACGCTGTATCGACCAGAATGAATCCTCTGACACATTTTTTGCCAAAGTTTCACACAAATTCGAATTTCTAAACACTCGAGCATCATGTACCGATCCAGGGTATCCAATGAAAACATCTGTTATTCTTCATCGAGAATCACAAACCCCTTGCATCTGTAACAAAAAAGATATATACACAAATCTAATTTTTAAGAATATTTTAAACTGGTATCTCAACAGAACCAAATGGTAATAGTGTTTGATATATTATTTTGCTGAATGTTCAACTGTATAGAAAAAAAGTTCTTTCTGTTATAATAAGAATCAAAATCATTCTTGGGTTTGTCAATTTTAAAATGAACTCCATCCACACACTCAATTACACCTTCAACAACACCTTCTTCCGTTGGCCATTTTATTATTGTGGTAGTCAGTTTTCTGAGAAAACGGGACACATTAAATATTAATAGGTGTAACGTGCTGATTGCAATGTTGAAACGATCTGCCACATCTCTAAATCCGGCAGCTTCATGGCCAGCATACCAACAAAATATCCATAGTGAGTGTTCTGCAGATATTCGTGCAAATCCGGTTTCTGTCTTTGGATACCAATCACTATCAGCAAATGTAACTGCCAATTCATTAAGCATTGGCCATTAAGAATTTCACGACCCACTTTGAAATGTTCCTTAAATTCAGCTTCTGTGTAATTGGGCACAACATTTTGTAGATATAGCTCATTCTTTTGATGATGCTGGTATATTTCGGCAAACAGATGATTTGCACCGGGCTCGTCTTCTTCTGAGCTGTTACTAGTGTTACCACTGCAGGCTGTTAGAAAAATAATTTCCTGCAAAAGAAATGTTTCTATTAAATTATCTACAAACTTGTGCATGTATAACGTTTACTTTGAATTTATTTGCCTTTGCCATGGTTAAATGTAAATGTAAATTAAATTAATGCACTCAAACAAGTATTTACTTCTAACTCTATTTTATTAAGATTGTATTTGTCAAACTTGGACCAAGTTCTTGCCAACATTCAAAATTGTCAAAAAAAGAAAAACAATAGTGCGCACGCCTAAAACTACTAATTCTTTGCTGGTACTCGGTAAGGAGCAAGAATTGCTATGTATTATGTAACCAAAACACCAAATAGGTAGTACGATTGCGCAGTAGTTCTGGCACTGTTCTCAATTGCGAACCAAAACAAACCTAGAGATACATTTGGTTCTATAAATGTATTAATATATGGTTACGCAATACTCCATTTTCTATTGATCTAACTTCTGAATTTTTACAGCTAACTTTACAAAAAACACTTTTATTAACAAGAGAAAATCATTTTCATGAGAGCGGATAATCACGCAAGAAAAAATGGCGCAAAAGGCAAAAACGCGTTTTAAAATTTACAAAAAAGGTAAGAAAAGTACCAAAAATTAGCACAAAAAAGGAATAACTTATTCTTTATTCTAATAAGCATACAGTTTATGCTTACTTAAGAAAAACTTAAATATCTACTTTTCACGAAGAAACTATTTTTTCCAATAATAAATTTTTGCCATGTATCTAACAAAATAGTTTTATAATGCGATAGAGATCGCGCAACATCGCAATATGTTACTGGTGCATATTTTAAGGCACTTGTTTGTTCAATTTAAAAATGTTGTCCCTACGCCCTCCTTATGAATTGCTGCTACATCCATAATTGATTGAATTTCAGGATTTCTGGTTAGTACGCCCTTTAATTTCGTTTGGATTTTTTAACCACATCACCGGAAACTTTTTCGGTAGCAAGTTTAGCACCCTCGAAAATATTTATATATTCAACCAATGATAAGCCCCTGGTCCCTAAATCTTTTATTACTTGTGGCAAAGTTGAATAATTTGTTTTAATAAAAATTAATCCACTTTTTCCGCTGCTTGTGATTTTGCAACGGCCTAGGCAGAAGCTGGATCAAAAGCATCCACAACCTAGTAAGAGTTAAATAAATTAATCTACATAATGTGGAAATGTATTACCTACCTTTTTGATTCGATCAAAATGATTCGCGTAAAATAAACATGCGGAGAGCTAGGATCCCCAACGTGTGAGTACTGGTTCATGGGCAAGGGCAAATCTGGCCGCCTTCAAGAACATCTAGAAATAAACTTTTTTTTTATTTTATCGAGAAAATTAATTTATTAACAGTTGGAAATTCTTCTCTGAGTGTTTCACATATTCTATGCAATCCAGGAACTAAACAAGCAACATGTATTATGTTTTGGTAAAATATTTGAAGAACTTCACCAGCCTTTTTCATATACGGTGCGGCATCCGAAAGGAACAACAAAATGTTATCTTTTTTGACTCTTTCAGGGTACAAAATTCCTAGCGAGGCAGGGCATTTAAAACAAAAAAAATTAAATTTCACAAAGACTTACTTAAATTGTCAACGACAAAATGAATAATGGTTTTGTGGTTCGTTTTATTGAGTTCCTTCGAGTTCCTTCCAGCTTCTTCCTCGCTAAATTTCCCAACTATTATATTCGCTATATAGCGACCCTTGCTATCTGCAGTTTCCCCAACTGAAATCCAAATATAATTCTCAGAAATATTTTCCTGAACTCCTTTTATTCTCTGTGAATTAACCGAATAAGGAACACAATATTTTTTAAAAAAAAAATTGTCACTTACGGATTTATAACACGCGTGTAGATAATTCATGCGTAATGTGGATTCATTTAGTATTATCTCTTTAGTTGTTGTTACTAAAAATTCTCGTAAAACTATATTGTTCAATTTCTTTAAAGATGTATTTACTGCAACAAATGCTTCACATAATTTTAAACAAAATTCAACTACTTAGATGTCGTATTATGTGATACTTCTTTGTAGCTTGTATCTAAAAAGTGAAAATAGGACATTAAAACAACGCAAATTTAAAATCTGAATTTATTTAACCGTTTTGGAACAAGCTTGACAAAATGCATCGCTTACATCTACCCTTAAATATTTGTCCAATTTGCTCCACTTTACAACTTGGCACGTTTTCACAGGTAGCATTTTGAAATAGCACATTATCAATGCACTAGCATGGCACAGGCAGCACATAAATAGGGAATGAAAGAGAACTTGTAAATTTGGCTCCGTTTATATACACTTTAAACTTAAATTTTGAACATTTTAGAAGCCGAAAACCCATTAGACGTTGGTAAATATCTCTAAACGCAAATTTAAAAAAAGCAATGTATGCAGGCAATAGGCATTTGTCTAACTATCCGCGCTCTAGTCATGACCATTAATCCAATTAGCAACGGAATTGTTAAACTAGAAATTTTAAAATATAAAGTAAATAACCGTTAAATAAATTCTAAAGAAAACTAAGCAACAATTACAAAAAGACCAGATGATAATGAAAGAACAACTCTAAATAAGATAAACAAGGACCAGTAACCTAAATTAGTATAGAAGTTATTATGTAGACAGCGCTGAATATTCTTTCACGCTCTGTCTTAATCATTTCTGGTTGATAGCAAGGTAGTTATGTTTGGTTGAATGTATCTCTTCTCCAGCAGGGGCGTACCGACGATCCTGTAGAAAGGTGAAATACGTATCTGCGTCTCTGGAGAGGAGATATATTCACAAATATATAACTTGTATTGTGTTCTTCACACCCCATTTTTAATAATATTTTATATTATTAAAAATACTTCTGTATTATACAAATTGGTGTGGTTTTTACCCACTCATGTATGTTTCAAATTATTTTGTTATATACGCATTCGGTTCGCCCGACAAGTAGTGAAGACACGATAATACAGTTTTTTATAGATATGGTTGTTACCGTCTATAGAAACACGTTGCTTAGTTCGGCAGTTATTATGTAGACAGCGCTGAATATTCTTTCACGCTCTGTCTTAATAATTTCTGGTTGATAGCAAGGTAGTTATGTTTGGTTGAACGTATCTCTTCTCCAGCAGGGGCGTACCGACGATCCTGTAGAAAGGTGAAATACGTATCTGCGTCTCTGGAGAGGAGATACATTCACAAATATATAACTTGTATTGTGTTCTTCACACCCCATTTTTAATAATATTTTATATTATTAAAAATACTTTTGTAGTATAGAAGTAAATAATAATATTCATTGAATGAAGATACTACACAAATAAGCTCTTAAATAAATTAACAATAACAACTTTAAATAAATTTAGTATGTTTTCTGCATGTGCATATAGACGTTCTTTCTCTGACAGGCATACAAAATAAAAAATCAAAAAATGTTTTGTAAAATAATCTCCTAACATTAATACAATTAGTGTACTGATAATGAAGTATCTCTCACTCACAGAATTTGTGGAGGTGATAAATTCTTTTTGCAGCAATGCCTTATGACGACAGCTCTCATATCAGTTTGATTTAACGGGTTATCATAAAATAAGTGATATATTTTAAATTATTATAACATTTAACAAATTAAGTTAATAACAAAAAATAAATGAAATCTAATTGCTTAAGAAATGGGATTTAGTATGCATAAAACCAGTTACGGCAATTGCTCTAAATGACCTCCATTTTGTTGTTGTAAGATTACCAACCTTTCCTCCAAATTGTACACAGCATTCCGTAACATTTCTGGTTGAACTGCACGAATTTGCTCAATGATATTGTCTTTTAATTCTTTTAGCGTTGTTGGTCGCCTTCTAAACACTAAACTTTTTAAATAACCCCACAGCCAGTAATCCGCTGGGTTAAGATCAGATGATCTTGGTGGCCATGAATTTGCGAAATGTCTGCTTAAAACACGATCTTGAAAAACGTTTGTTAACAATTCTTTGATCGGTTGCAAAATGTGCGGGGGTGCTCCATCCTGCATAAAAATGATGTTTTCAATTCCGTGGTGCTCGTTCTGCAGCTGTGAAATAACATAATCTCTTAACATTTGCAAGTATCGTTCACCGTTTACAATTACAGATACGACTTTTCCATTCTGCATTTCCTCGTAGAAATACGGATCAATGATAAAATCAGCTGTAAAACCGCACCAAACGGTGACTTTCTTGTCATAAAGACCCTGTTTAACGATATCTTGTGGATATTCTTCAGACCAGATTCTACAGTTTTGAGTATTGATTCCACCATTCAGAGTAAAATGTGCCTCATCTGTCCATAAAATGCGGGATAACCATTCGGGTTCAATTTCCACCTGAGCCATTACTCGCAAAGAGAAATCGTACCTAGAAGCCAAATCTGCCTCCTTTAATTCAAACAGCATTTTCAGTTTATATGGATACATTTTTAGAATTTTGTGTAAAATTTTCCAAACCGTGGTATACGACACTTGCAATCGCTTGAATATCGCATTTGTACTGCTGATTTCTAGTGGATTACTTCTGGCTATGTCCTGATTTTCATGAAGAACCTCTGCAACTTGGACATCATTAATTCTTGGGCTTCCTGATCTTGGTAGGTCAGTTACAGACCCTGTTCTTTCAAATTTTTGTATCAAATTGCGGTACGCTTCCATTTGACAGGGCCCCCTTCTCAAACCCATTCTCGTGCGAAATCTTCCTAATCCAACAGTGTAATTTCTGCCGCATTCATAATAACACTGAACTAAACCAATTCGTATTTGTAAATCCATGCTATTACAGCTTGAGTCGTTTGAACTCTACGTCTACTTGAGTTTTAATTTCAAAATAAAACTCCAAATTAAATGATTTCGTTTTGACACTCATGTCAACAATTGTAATGCCAACTCTTTCGTTTTTCATAGATACAGCAAAATCCAAATCCAAAAGCAACTAGATTCTATTTACTTTTTGCTACTAGCTTGATTTCTTAAAATTATATAAGATTTTAAAGTATACCCTTTACTTTATGATTACCTTTTAGATTCAAATTAGTAAACCTTAAATGAACCAAAAGAGACAATTAAATATTTAAGTGCAGTATTTAAATAAATGGCGAAATCATAGGAACATTATTGCTAGTCAAAGGCTACTATGTTACCACAATAATTTGTGAATTCTTCTCGCATTCGAAATCAAACACTTTTTTTGTATTGCTCTTGATTCACTGTATTTTCAATCTTAGATTTATACTGTAATTTCATATTGCTGCCGATGGTAGGTGCTTTACAGTTTTAAAAGTTTTTTTGTAAGATACATTTATATATGAGGGCTGTTCTTTTCACTAAGGCTATCTAAAAGGCCTTGACATTTGGCTAAAATTTTTTTTGACATTTTCACCTAGTTGAACAATATATTTAAGTATTTTTAAACTGCAAAGGTTTAAATTAATCAACACAACAAATTATTGTATTCTAAAAATAGGATAATCGAGCTGTGATTTTTTTACAAATTCAAATGTGGCTTAAGCCGTAAGGAATTTTTTGAGAAAATCAATCGGGTATTTGGTGACGAGTCATGTTCCCTAACTAACTAACGCAAAGCAGCAGTACAATGAATTACGACGTGGTCGACTTTCCTTAAATGACACGTTCCCAGTTCCTGAGCCGAAAACGGCTATTACAGGCAAGAACAGCATTGATTTTGTTCGCGAAGTATTTAAGCAAACCTAGATTGGTGGCAAGGTATCGTATACAATCATTTGAAATTATAGAAGCTTTGTTCCCTTGGATACCTTACAATTTGGTTCGGGTTCAAAAAGAACACATTTGAGATTGTATGCATTAGATCGCATTGCCAATGGATGGGATATTTCCAGTAAACAGTAAAAAAAAATTGGAAATTACGTGAAGCAGAAACTCGTTTGGATTTTATTTTTATATTGTTCGAAGCAGAAACAACGGGAAAGTTGTATCATTTAACCATATGTACGTGGATTTTTAACAAAAAATTATAACAAGTAACAGAAGCAACATTTTATAACTAGAAAAACTGCCACCTCTAGTACAACGTATGACCGCCACGAGCATCAATTAAAGCTTGACATTGTTGCATACTGTCTATCAGCGTGTTAAAGATGTTTTACTCCAGATCATTCCATAGCTGTGGTAGGATGAGTCTTAAGTCATCCAAAGTTTCTGGAGCAGGTTGGAATTGATCTAATCATGTTTGAAGCATATCCCATGCATGTTCAATACAGTTCAGATCAGGTAATCGTAGAGGTGGTTGTAGATGTTGAATGGCAGCTCCTCAATGGCATCGAGGATTATAGCACCGCGGTGAGGTCTAGCATTATCGTCAAGGGAACAAAAGTTTTCACCAACGGCACCTTAAAAATTCGGTATAATATTATCAATAATGTTGTCCCTGAATTGCAATCCATTCATGCTTCCATGACAAAGGTAGAAGTCTGTACGCCCATTAAAGCATATGCTACCCCAAACTGTTATAGAGCCTCCTCGAAAAAGATGAACTTTTTCAACAAAGCGAAGATTTATAGATTCCTGGCCGAGTCCAAACGCGAACTCTTCGACTCTCTGAAAATTGGACATATTCATTAGCGCCATTGTTGATTCCAATTAACAGGTTCTCTTGCCCACTCAAACTTTAGTTGCTTATGTTCACCAATCAAAGAATTGCCTCTTAATGGACGCCTAGATACAATATTAGCTTCGTATAGACGTCACCTCATAGTTTCTCTAGAAACATTAATGTTGGTTGCTGTTTGAAACCTCTCTTGCAGTATTACGTAAGTTTCGTGAGGATGTGTTCTTGGAAATAGTGTAATGTAACGGTCTTGCATTTGTATTGTCAAGAACTGTCAAGAAATAAACAACCCGTAACTAGGCAACGGTCGCTTTTGTGCCATTTTACACTATATCCCTATCTCATATGGTGCAGTTTATTTCTATAAATAACCTAAAACCAATAAAACGATTTATTATTAATTTTTCTTAATCATCGGGAGATTTCTTATTATATTCTGCTTTTTCATCTTCTATGATACTTTTTCCGCATATTACTATTGTAATTACTTTTGTGTAACTATCTTCAAATAGTGATTTCCGACACATCCATTACACTTCAATCAATAGCTTTATTCGAAAATTAATGGTTTTCCTTTGCTATTTCTACGATCTGTCAATCATCAAGAAATAATTTGAGCATTTTTACTAAAATATTGACGTGTAATACTACATAGTTTGTTTAAGTTGTTTAGTTTTATTACAGTAAAACCTGTGTTAACGGGCACTTGTGTAAAGCAATCACCTCAGGTAACGAACAGTTTAAAAGTTCCCCGAACCGACTATAAGGAAATTCCCATATACGAAAATCCTTTATCTACGCCACTTTTATAAAACGACCTCGGCCAAATAAACCCAATTTTGTATGGCCTAATCTTCATAGAAATTTACCTGCCAATAGACGCCCGACTATTTATGATGTATCTTTATTGATGGAAATACCCATTTTTATTACGCATTAGTGCGAAATTGCCCATAATTATGTATTCCTAGTATGTACACATAATTAAATTAAACTTGTAGAAACTAATGCGATCTCAGTCCAAAATATGCCACGAAAGCATATTGCTGGCGCAATACGTACATGTTTATGTTTGATCAAACAGAAATCGCCTTCATTTCTACAAGTTTACACATAATGTTGCCTTTCGGTTACTTGGTTAGTTTCAAATTCTCTCCGTATGCGAAAGGCTCTTTCGGTTGCTTGATTAGTTTAAAGTTGTTCCCGTATTCGAAAGGTTCTTAATTAAGTATGTCGCTAAAAGGAAAACGTTTGTCGCTAAAACACAAAATAAATATAATCAAAGAAAGTGAAAAATATGCGTTAAGTTTGCGAAAGTTGGCCGAAAAATGTTGGGTTGGGAAAACGCAAATTAACGATAACATGAAAAATAAAGGTGGATTAAAAAAAGATGGTTGAAGAAGTTGTTAACTTGGAGCAAAAACGAAAATTTCCGAAGTCGGGAAGATTGGTAGTGGATCTATCTTGACTATTTTACTGCGTTTAAATATGGAAGGCGAAAAAGAAGGGTAAGGGTAATCGTGTTGACAAATTGGACTTAGAATGGGTTTCTAGAAAAAGGCTAGGATGACAGAAATTATGACAATATGGCTGCATAAATTTGGCAATAAAAGGAAAAAACAAAATATAAAAGTGCTTCTTTTCTTGAATAAAGCTACATCACATTCTAAACTTCCATTAGAAAATGTTAAACTAGTCAAAGCCACGGCTCAAGAGGATAACCACTATCCCCTGTCTGGAATTGAAAATAAATACACATGCATATATGCAACTGTTTAACTGTTTACCTATTAAACGTGTTAAGGTATCCCCGTGTTTGTATTGCTCCCTTAAGTAATTTCTAATATTACTTGTTTGCCATATAGCAGCATCATGCACTGATCCTGGATTTCATGTACTACATCCAATTATCTTGCAATTGGAATCTCCAAACTAAAAATGAAATATATTTAGAATTAGCCCCTAATGTGATATTTTACCTTTCACTATATCAATATATATTTATACACATTATTTTACTTACAAGCATTGTATTTATAGAATATCTTCTTTTTCTGTCATCCATAAAGTGGGCGATACGCATCATTTACTGGGGGGAGCAGGTATCCCAACATGAGTTCCTCAATTACACCCACAACTCCTCGAGCACCCCATTTTTCATAGAAACTACAATTCAAGACAGATATATACAACAAATTTCTAAAACTATAAATACATTAATAATTATATGCTTGATAACTGCAGCAGGTAGCAGACCTTTTGTCTAAACGAAATAACTGCTGGAAGTGTATTTCAGATAATTCAAAAGGATTCATTGTACAATTCATTACGATACATCCTTAGAGTTTATAGGAAATCGTAAGCTACGCACGACTTCAGAATTGCATTTTGTACTTTCCCGACTTACGAGGCTTACAGATTTTGTGACGATGCTTATAAAAATATTCTTAAAAACCTGTTTATATATTATAATCTCATTATTTATCAAATTTTGTGTTTTATGTTTTTTTAATGTTTGATTTTTTTAAGGTTTTCTTTTGAAGAGGTTAGAATTATCTGACATTGCTGCCTATGGCATCTTGCAATTTCATGAAAAACTAAATACAAATCTCCCCACTACTTCTAATCCTGCGCGAACTTACCCCTCCTCGCGCCAACTTAATTCGCGTTTGCTTATACGTATCTATAATATGCACCTAGTCTATGTTTTGCACATATTGAATACATTAAAATAGTTTTAGTTTTTCATGTACATATTGCCATGGATTTTTCCCCGAAGAAAAATTAAAGAAACAGTAAAAGACTATTTATATTTATGTACATTTTATTCCAGGAAAATAATTAGAGATTTAGTATATTTAATTTAAAATTTGATTATAATGTGTATTTTTGTCCACGTCTGTAGGATGTCCGAACGTTGTCTTGAACTGAATAGTTCGACTGTTGCCGGTTGGAGACTTATCGTAGTCGATCTTTTGATTTATGTTCTAGGCATGGAGATATTCATTTCCGTGGGGGAGAGTGAGAGATTTTTCATCCTTTAGACAGATAGGTCGAGTTAATTTTTTTTGAATAAGAACTTCCTTTTTATTCAAAGCATTATAGTTAATTTCGGTTTGATCACATTAATTAATGGCTTATTTTATTAATTTCACACTTTAAGATATTTGTATATGAAATGAGCTCATAAATTCTTTAAATTTTATTTAAAATATATATTTATAGTCAGAAAAATTTTCAACATTTTAGTTTTTTTGCTAGTTTTTTTGCTTTCGTTGGCGGTAGTCATATGAAGGTCAGGGTATTTTGGTGGGAACGTTGATCATGTTATTTCAGCGCATGATCCGGTCATTTTGAGTTGCGCGCGCTGACAGATAATTTTCTGTTTGACGTTTGAAGTTTCTGGTTAATGTAATTAATTAAATTTGAAAGTTTTGCTAACTATTTAATTAGGTTAGGTTTATTCGCCGTCAAATTGAGGTTTTTTCCTTGTATTCCAGTCAATATTTATACAAGTTTTCCTCCGTCTTATGCATGAGTGTTGCATAAGACACTCTTAATACTTTGTTAAGAGAGTTTTTTTTTTAATTATATGTTTGTGTTGTTAACGTGACTTTTATTTCTAATACCTTTTTTATTTAACACATACCCCTTCGTGGGTAACCTGAAGATACAAGAGCTCCTGGAAGGCTGAACCGACTAGAGTTAAACCGAGCAAGCTGTTGTGTATTGTGGGCCAATTCAAATAATTAATCAACACCACAGTTCATAGCAATATGTGCATTTATATAATATTTACTTTAATTAATCAAATAAAGAAAAAAATCATAAAAACCAATTACGTATTTTAATTGTAAGACCAAAACCCTGACAATTACAATCACCTCTATATAACGGCCAATATTATTTCTTTTTTTGGTGGTCGTTATTGACAGGTTTTACTGTATATTATTTATTTGGAATATAGTCTTGTGTCCAAAAGCCGACGTATTTTGTTTCACTTTTTCTCTATTGTATTCTTTTTTACCCGTATCAGTATTAGAATTCAATTACGGAAATATATAAAAATATCGAAAAACAAACATCGATATTATCGAGTCGTATTGTACTGTGATATATCACCTGCTGTTTCCATTTAAGATATGTCTAAATATGTTTATTATTAAAGAGCAATAATGATTATTGATTAATGAATAGGAAATTAAGGTAGATTATGTTAAGTAAAATTAGTAAAGTTTTTTTTCAGTATGTTTAAATTTTAGGTAATTTTAGTAATAGGAAGTAATTTTATTTCATTATGAAACAGACATGTAAATAAATTTACATATCTGTAACTGTATACTTGGACAATACCTCGTATTTTCGGCATTTACTTCTGCTTAAGACATATGTTTCTGCCATTTATAGGCGTCGTCAGCTAAGCTAATGAAGCAATGTATACAAGCTTCATTAGCTTAGCTGACGACGCCTATAAATGGCAGAAACATATGTCTTAAGCAGAAGTAAATGTCGAAAATACGAGGTGTTGTCCAAGTATACAGTTACAGATATGTAAATTTATTTACATGTCTGTTTCATAATGAAACAAAAGCTTTATACGTGCATATAACGTATAGACATATTTAAAACATTTTTGTAGAAGTAATTTTAGTTTATTTCATTATTCAAGGCTGGGTGTAAGAACAGGGGGGCGGCTATCCAACCCTGAATCTGACAATACAGTTATGGAGGTATAATTTAAAATATGTTATTTATAGAATTTGCAATTATTTCTATCTGCAACTTTTTGCAATAAAGACATTTATTATTATTAAAATTATTACTTACAAAAAAAAAATAAATACATTAATTTATAATATTTTTTTATGGTCCTTAAACATTTATACAGGGCGATTCATAACTTATACGACAAACGTAATGGGTGAACTTATTTTGAAGAAATAAGTTCCTATGTACATGTGGCAAAACATCAATAGTTTGCGATATACTGGGTCTCTAAATTATCCGCGCGCAAACCCACAATTACTACAAATAAAGTACAAATATTTTTATTAATTAAAGTGGCCGTAAACATTAGTATCTAATTTAATAAATTCTCAAAATGTGCTCAATGAGCTTGAAAACAAGCATTTCAACGTTACACTAAAGAATTGCATACAGGATTAATAACATTTTGTTCACGCATACCATTGGCACGGTTAATAATTCAGTCCATGAGCTTCAATCTCCACTGCATACATATATCGTTTTAATTCTCCCCAGAAATAAAGTCTAATGGGGAGCGTTGTGGCCATTGCACTGGACCTTATTGTCCAAAACCCTATCCAAACGATTTTTCAAAAAATTTAAGTAATTAATACAATTTAAACGATATTTTTAAATTTTAATTTCTAAAATTTTTAAATTAAGAATTCTCGCTCAAAAATTAATACTAAAACGTCGCTGATTTCATCGCTGTCGAATAGCATGTCCACAATACATTAGATAGGAATGCTGGATGTTCTATTATTTGAAATGTTTGAAAATAATAGGGATGAAGCACTCCGCGTTGTAAAACTCTCCATACGGAACTTTGACTAGAATTTTTCAGTCGTGTAGAGTACTGATGCGAGGGTTATCAATTACAGCATCGACAATTGCTTCTTCCACTTCTGCGTTGTGCAACACATGCGGACCTCCGATATGTTTTGGCAATACACAACCAGTTTTTCGGGATCTTTGAAATGTTCTTGAAAATACTTCTCGTCCTGGCTGTCTTCTATTTGAAAACCGTCGTTGATATTCTCGTGCAGCTTTACGTGCATTACCATCACAAAGACCATAAACATAAATCATATCCGTATATTAAAGTGAACTAATAGATGCCATATTTAGAGGGTTTTTTAACGTTTGCAGAAAAATAGAGCAAATGCAGTAACAATTTGACAATTTTATTACATTCATTTGTTGCTATGGTGTGTCTCAGAATAAGAAGGAGTGAATCAAATATACCGCCAAAACTCGGTCCACACAGCTTAAAATTTGACCTACCGTACATATACACACCTGAGATTGTAGTTGTTTGATATAATGTCATTTATTTTTATTACATACTTAACATAACCTATTGCTGACGTTCCGAAAAGCACGAGCATAAATATTTCATATATATCATTATGTATATATATCATATTTCCACAAAATATTGCTAATTTAAAGTAAAACAAAAACGACATTTAGAAGTTATTACAAAACTACCTCAAAAATAGGCGCGGCTTGTGATGACGTACTGTTGGGGCACATACAACAATGCGAGTGCTTCGTGTATTCTCGTGTACTAACTGTAGCGTTTTCTTAGCAAACACCAAAAATACACGAGGTACACACATCATTGTACGTGCCCCTACAGTACGTCATCACGAGCCGCGCCTGCTCAAAAAGACAACTTAAAATTATAAAAAAAAAAACACAGTATTTCGTGTATATGTTATCTATATTCCTACAAAATATTGCTAATTTAAAGTAAGACACAAACTACATTTCGAATATATTACAAAACTACTTCAAAAATACAAAGTAGAAAGAATAGTAAAAAGTGAAACCTATGCACTATTAGTCTGTTTCACTCATGCTGGATGCTAACGATTTCTGTCACTGTTTCCAATATAAATAATAAATGGTTCCAAGATATCGTCCATTAAACCATCTAGGTCCTACATTCTACTTTAATTACATGGCCAATACAATTTTTCCATTTGTTCACTGTAACATTTGTAAGTGCTTCCATTAAAAGTTCTTGCACATGTGATATTTTGCACGTTTTATTTTTTGAAGCAACTTGAATTGCAGTTTTCCTTCAGGAAGGAAGAAGTTGGTACCTTTTCAGCTATACATGAATGATATGTTGCATTGTCCATCACTATTACAACATTATCTGATAACTTTGGCAATATCTTTGCAAACCAATCGTCAATAACAGTGCTATTCATTTATCATGATAGTCAGCTGAAATAAATGTTGCATATTATAATAATAATAACCACAGTTTTTCACATACACTTACTTGAAATTATTAAGTTTTAAGAAACTGTGTATGGTAGCTCTACTTATTTTTGGTACAGGTACATCTCTAGTACTTATTCTGCCATGATTTTATTAAGAGTCGAAAGATTTGATTTAGTACAGCGGTAGATAACGGTAACAATGTCAGAAAAATGCTAGAAAACGTTGCAGGTTATATTTGTATATAAAACATAACCTGTTAACTGGCCGATATTTCTAGATTATTACCGATATTGAACTAGGCTGCAGGCTCTTCTGCAGCCTAGGTCAAATTGAAATTCTTGAAAAATAAGTAGATTTTGGCGGGATATTAGAATCACTTCATATTCTGAGGCACACCATAGGACACCAATTATGGCGCCTACCTCGTATGATACTGTACTGCGTGCATCTCAACTCGTGGAATGCAATTAAATATGTAGTATTGTGAGTTTGCATACGGATAATTTAGAAACCCAGTATATCGCAAACTAAAGATTTGTCACATGTACATGCGGACTTCAAAATACCACTCCTGTTCACCCATTTACGTTTATTGTATAAGTTATGAATCACCCTGTATATGTATTATGTTTAAAGCTTGGCGACGTTTTCTCTCTTGTCTATAACATCGATATTTCGATGAAAAAGCATCGGTGTTAAAATATCGACATTTTTGATCGATAGATCTATCTTTTCAAAACATGGACATCCAGGTTAATATGAAGTGGTGAATGCATATAACTCACATAAAACATTGTTCACGACTGGACGTTCTTCGTTTGTTATAATTAACACTTTCTTTTTATTAGACGTGTTTTATTATCCAATTTATCTTTGCAAAATTACCAGCAGCAAATTTACTGCTCCAAATCTAAAAACATTAATACATCTGGTATTTTTATATTATTCATAATTATTCACAAGTATTTACTTATAAATAAAAATGCCAAAAATTATATACGATATTAATATCTGTATTTGTTTAAGTAACTAATATATATTTAAAAGTATAAAAGTAAAATTGGATCACATTTTTAATTGTTGGAGCAGAAAGTATAAGTACAAATTATATGAATCTTTTGCAACGTTGTTGTAGAAGATATCTGTAATATCGTTTATTGTCTAACATAATATAGGTATGTCAATCTCAGATGGCGCACAATACAAATTTAGAAATAAATTAGGCGAAGTGTTAGGAGATGGCGCCACTTTTTACATTCTTAAATTATAATATATTTCTAGATATTTCAAGATTTATGAATTATTTAATTAACATATGTAACATTTGAATTATGAATATTCATCTTATGTTTAAGTAAAATGTTTGCGTGCTGTATGAGAGATTTCTACAGCCACTATTTCATTTCTTAAGTCAAACATTAACCTTAATGCGAAAACAGTGTTTTTCATCAATGAAATTATAGTCGAGCATAAATTAAATCGAATGTGCATTAGTTTAGGTAAGTGTTTTTGATGTTCAAAAATAAATTACACGATCTGACCATTAAATAATAGCCGTAAATAGTTGGTTTCGCTTTGGATATCTACGTAAACGTATTGCTTATAATAAATAACTTTCCGAGGTAGACTATCGGAAATTTATTATTTCAAAACTTTACTTGACTTGTAATGGTAATGACTAACCATTGATGAAGTATAATCGTTTTCTCTCTTCCGTTATTATTAGGGTTCGGTATTAATTCTCTTTTGGCCGAGCTTCTGACTGGCTGATGGCATGGCAGTCAGTATGTTTACAATAGGATAAAAGGAGGCTATTAGGGGTTCCGATTCCTGTGGAGAGTGTAAACATTGCAACGCCAGGAACGGACGCGAAAAGCTAAAAGCTTAAAACTGAAGTGTTTACCGATTGTTAAAAGTCACTTGTTTTTAATTGTATGTGTGTGTTATGTACACACCCGTATGTTTATGTATGATGTATGTACATGTGATCTATTTTTATATCACCATCATGTGTATATGAAGCTATTATAGATATGGACACGTGGGCAGAAAGATTGGTGCAAAATACTTCAGCACCGAATGTTAATGAAAAGACATTTCCGTTAAATAAAGCACATATTCGTTTATGCTTCTAAAAACATTAGCAAGACATTTTTTCTATATTTGGGTAGTAGTAATATTTTATTAAGATGCTTAATTATATACACTAGGTACCTAATTGATGTTCTCGTATCTATTTAATTATGTTTTCTTTTCTAATGTATCTAGAATAATTTAATAAAAACAATAATAATAGTAATCCAATCAAATTACAAATAGAATTGAACAATACACTGAGCAACGAGCTTTTGTCATTGTCCTAAAATAAACAGCAAAATGAGTTTATAACAATATATTTTAGCAATAGACAAAGCTCCATATTAATTTTAATTCTTTAAGTTTATTGTGTTTATACAATTGGCACTTAAAAATGCTAGGTCTTTTACAATCCACCACTTTCTCTTTAAGAGGAACGAGGAACAAGTTGTCGATTCGAAAACGTTAACAAAAGGAGCATTATTTTTGTTCAAATAGTCGGCAGTAGCTACCTCAGCTTTATTAGTAGAGACCGGACGCATCAGGCCGAAATTACGATGGGCCATATCAATAGTCCATAATGTCGCTAAGTACAACACACAGTTATTGAATAGCACTTTTTATTCGGTTACTTCAATATTACAGTTAAATTCCTTTCTTCATGGGCGTAGATAGATGCGCGAGGGGTTTTTATAACTTATTTTATTTATTAGTTTATATTTCATAAGATAATATGAGCTAGTTTCTTTTTGTCATTGCTTTAACTGTTAATTACATACTTCGTAATTTTTGTAATAGGTCCTGTTTAATATCGGTTCATCGAATCTACTTGTCCCAATTATTTTGACGTGTCCAGTGAATTTCGTTAAGTTTCAATAACTTACGCATACATTTTTAATTTTCAATTAATTAGATCTAGAACATTGTTTAAGTTACTTTTTCATATATGATATAGAACAACGTCGAGAATGGCGAGTTGGATTAAGGGTCATACTGATTGTATGTCAATTGCCAGTGATTTCGAAATTTATTACAAAGTCTGTAAAATATCATTTAAAAATTGCAAGAAATCGCACGTAAAACGTCACATAGAATCGCAAACACATACACAGAAATTAGACACTTCGAAATCTGATAATTTTAGCAAAGAAGAAAATATACTGGTCGAAATGTTCCTGATGAATCCACCTTACGCAAATATTATGTTTCTAAGTGCTACACGAAAGTAGTATAACGCATGAGAAGCCATATTTCAAATCAGTGCTTATGGATAAGTGCCGACGAAGTTGTCGATATATTAGGACGCTGCGTGATAAATGTTGTAGCTGGTGTACTTCATCCAACTATTCCATATAACGCATATGTCAAACAGCAAAAGTTATAAATGCAATTGGTGCGGAAACAGTAGCTAAAACCATTTACGAGAATATACACCAAATGCTTCATTCGGACGACAAGTATAAAGAAAAAATACTTTTATTTGTCAGTGACAGTGCCTCATATATGTTAGAAACAGGCAGACTATTGACGGAAACATATCCAAATATGCTGCATATTACTTGTGTAGCACATGCCAAACTACCAAAACTAATCACTTATTTTGAAAATCAAATTAGATGTGGCTATTAATGATGAAAAATATTCCAAGTGACTTCGGATGTGTCCTTCGGTAAAAGTTAAACGCAGTTTTTAATAGAAATCCATATTTAATAACGTGGCGGCAGTTTTGTATGGGGCCAATGCCTTAAAATCTAACTACTAAATACAGCATATTTCTAGTATGCACCTATAACCAGTTGCGATGTAGAAATGACATTTTCTATCTACAAGGATGTATTTCATTCAAAGATAACAAATAGTATTGGTAGTTAATATTAATACTCCTTTACTCAACTTGAACTATAAAATGAACAAATAAAAATGTATTTTGTATTGTATAGATCACCATCCGTTTGTTTTCCAATTATATAAATAAAATTAAAAACTCTTTAAAAATACAAATTTTTAATAGTACGCCCGTGAGCAATTAGTCATCAACTATATTGGCTTCATGTTTTTGAATCACAACGGTCCCTCGGAAATCTACGAGTACGAAATAAAGAAGCAACGGGAATACAACTGGAGAAACTCGTAATGATGGAAATGAACACAGTAATATTTTAGAGCAATCTGCGCCTATAAGAGTTTGAAGGGAATATTTATCAGATATTACATGATACTCTAATGTTGGTCCAATATGCGCATTTATTTATTATACTATTAATGCGGTATATTTATTGTATTTTATGTTGCTAATTTGCAAACCAAAAAGTGTTAAATAAAAAAAAGGAGTGCAAAAGTGCAAAAGTAGTAATTTATTAAAATCGTGGAATGCTTTATTTTCAAACATTGTTTGCATTAGCCTCCATTACTGTTAAACGTAACAGTAATTGAGCCTACTGGTTCTTCGTCTTCGTTTAGTGATCATAAAGTTTTGCAGTATCTTATTGAATTAATCGTTGATCCCTACGATATATATTCGGTATGATGACTCCATTTGCATCCCAGAAGATGGTGATCGCGACTTTATGCGCTGATGGATCTCTTTTAAAATCTCGTACACGTGGAGAATTTCTGGGTAATAGTGATGAACCCAATATTCGTCTTCGGTGGTGATGTTCATGAGGAATTCGTCTCCTTCACATCGGTACTGGTTAAGAAGTGTTTTGACAAATGTGCTTTCTTTCTTCATTCATGACATTCGTTAATTGTTGCGACACCTATCTTACGCAATTTTTTTTTAAATTCAACGTTTAAATAATGTACTGGACTCTTTCTTGACTAATGCCTAATTGCCTAATATTTTTTGAATCGATTACAGACATGCTTTCCTCATTCTGGACGTAAAGACATTTTGAACACTCGTTATGTAGAGAAATTGACTGAGAAGACTGAGAGACTTATAATTCAAATTGAGTTCGGCATATGTTTCGTATTTAATAAAGAAAAAAAAAAAATACAAAAACTTACAGAAAATTCAATCGTGAAAGAGTTTATTCTGTAAGAGACTAATATGAATCTTTCTAGATTGTTTGCGGAACAAGTTATCCCGAACGCTTGTTTCAGTATATTTATTCTCCCTTTTGTGCAGTTTCTTAGGAAAACAAGAACCAGATAAACCAACTGTTAGAAATGTAGTAATTGTTAACTGATGAGACAAATAATTAAGGAACATCCACCGATTTCTTTGCAAAACTTTCAGCTAGAACTAGAGATCTCGTTTCAGGTACTACAAAATATTTCCTTAGAAATTATCTACACCTACAACTTTACCGTTTGCAAGCGATGCATGAAATATACATTATTATGATAACTTCGATCCAAATTCTGTTAAATCATTTAAGTTAAGACGTTTGTACAAATGCTTATAAAATGAAGTGTTGGATTTGGAAGCTTGCAAGTGCTTTTATATTTGTATTATCGTGACGTTCTTTGGGGATGTCCGTAGAACTACATAGTTTTGTGGAAGCTCATAAACAAAACCTTGATTTCAAAATCGTCCAATTTTAAAATATCCGGCACTTTACTGTTGTTTCTTTACAGTGGCTTATACTATAAAATATATATTAATTTTTCTACATGTTACTAAGTTGCGCAAAATTACATAACATTGCGGTTACTTTTACCTGGTCGTGACATGACAGAAATTTACCAAAGAAATTTAGTTGTATTCTTGCACTAGTTTCACCAAAAGAAAATCACAGTCACATTCTTTTTAATTTTACATCACTGTGGTCTACAGTGACATTTTAGTAGCTGTGTAAAAATCACCGGCAATGAAATATCGCTCATCCTTAGAGAGTACTACCTGGCAGATGTGTTTTTCGCAGTTAAAGAAATATAGAAAAACTGAATTTTATTGTCGGAATTACAAGAAATTTATGTGCCTTGAACATTTTATCAACATATGACAATTTAAAGATTGCCATCTATTTGCAGTCTATAATGCGGATGGCGATAATAATACCTTGATTGTATTATGTATTTGTTGACCTAAGTTACAATTTCTAGTAATAAAAGTTTTTCTGTGTATGTCTGTTTCGTTATAGTTATTTTCTTTAAACAAATCCGCATAGAGCTGAATTAAGCACGGAAAAAAATCCATACGCATTACCGCCTATAAAACTGACTATTTTATAGACGAACACGCCTAATATTATTAAATGTGACTCCTCCTTCCTCTAGTACAATTTGCTCATTCTCTAATTTTTAGAATTATACAGTTTTTTGGAAAATGTATTCTATTTATATTTAATTAAATATAGACAGAGCAATATTAATTTTTGAAAGATAGAGATACCGGTTTGCGCTACATTTTTTTAAGTTAATTAATTATATTCTCTCAGAGCTAACCTTTAACTATGTCGAGTTTGATTCTTTAAGGAATATACTATTACGAGTGCCAATTAATTTAAAATCTGGAACTTATCTGTTCATCAGTGTCCTATTCTATTGAAAATTAGTTCTCCATTTTGTGGCTTTTTGTTTTTAAAATGTTGTAGAGGATTTAAGGATAGAGATAAAATTTTATGTTATATAAAAGAAAACCACATACGAGGGATAAGCTGAATTTATTGAAAATAAGAAAATTTAGTAGACTGAAAAATAATCATACAGTGTTTATTTAGAGCAACTCTTTATCTTCATTCGACGTTTTGTTGTTGAAGTTACGTTCGTTATAAATCAGCTACTTATATTTTAAAAGTAAAAGGAAATGAAATTAACCAGAGAGCACTTTCGGACCATAATTTATTATGATTCTAAAAGAGGTTTAAGCACTTATGAGTGCAAAGGGAGTTTAGATTCGGTTTTGAGTGAACAAGCATTTTCCTTGGCTACAATTTACCGATGATAGAAGAAATTTGAATGCGAAAGCAATTCTGTTGGGCATCAAAAAGGAGTGGGGCGTCCTCTACGTCTGTTACCGGCAAAAACATTGCGGCTGTTAAAAAAATAATTGAAGAGGACAAAAAAGTCACTTATCCGGTAATAGGTCATCAACTCAAGATTGGATTCTAACAATCATACACGATCACCTGCATTTAAAAGAGTGCTAAGTCGTTTTGTGCCGCATCACCTGACTTCCAAAATAGTGTCAGTTGACGAAACTTATAGTCACTATGTACACGGTATTCTTCAGAAGTACGGGCTTAGTAAATGCAATTAGGCTAGATGGACAAAAGACAGTTACAGCTAAGTGGTACACTGAAAAAAAAATGAAAAATGCCTGAAGTGTTCAGTAGAGTTCCAGTCAAGGGAATTATACACCACCATGATAATGCATCGTCCCATACGGTAGTTTTAACTCTCCAGTTTTTGTCTGGAAAAATATAGAGTATTAGAACATCCGCCGTACTTACCTGATTTAGCAATGTGTGATTTTTGGCTATTTTTTGCCAAGGTTTTCGATACAATTAATCATAAGCTTCTTATACAGAAACTTGGTTCTATTGATCTGAATGCTGCGTTTTGTAAGCTAATCAACTCTTATTTGCCCAATATAGATATATATATATATATATATATATATATATATATATATATATATATATAAGTTTTATATATATATATAAAATAAAAATTGTTGGGGAATCCGGCAATAAAAACCTTTAATTAGTCAATTAGAGTCCTTTATTTTATACCTTATATTTCGCTCTGTAGATTTAGAGCTTCATCAGAGGTCACTTTAATCAAAAGAAAATACAACCTTAGCTAATTTAGTCTACTAATTATAAAAAGATCAATACTTACAAAAGCGGACTAGTTGTTGTGAGAGATATATACATTTTCAAAAAAACACAAACCGGTAGAGAACAGGAAACCCACGTAATACAAACAAAACGTCATATTAATTAAAAATTGTGTCTTTAAAAGCTTATTGTTATTACATATTAAAAACCATTAAAAAAAAATTCTTTTTTCAGCAAACACATTAAAAAAAGGAAACACGTAGCAAAGAAACTACTTGTTTTGATGTAAATTACATTTTAACAACTTAAGTGTTGACACGGTAGTGTATTGAATTTTCAAAACCAATATCATATTCGTATATGCAAAACCGACGATAAAAATACAGAGGTGAAAAACAACCAATGTCAAGGTTAACGATATATATACAGATGTTCAAAAGTTGTGTGCTTAATTTCAATAATGTGTTACCTTACAACAGGTTAAACTTAATTAAAAAGAATTGCAAAATTAAAATTATAATTATCCGAAAAAATTGCGAAATGAAAAATGTGTTAAATGCCATCAATAGAGTTAATATTCTGTGTATTTTGGTGAATTGAGTTTTTGATATTAGAAAAGGTCAGCAAAAAGGCATATATTGCGCTTATATTATTTGTGTCAGATCTGAAATTCATAGCGTTAGTATTATTTTTGATCTCAACCATCTCCAAAAACTCCCTACATTTTAAACTATTAACTGTCTGGAGGATTTTAACATTCTCAAAATTTGGGTTGTGGTTGTATTTGATCATATGTGAGGACAAAGCACATCTGCTCTTCCCAGTTCGAACGTCGCTTTTATGTGTGGTAAGTCTGGTTTTTAACCAAGTTGAGGTATGACCTATATAAACTTTGTTGCATTCATTGCAAGGAATGCTATATACAACGTTCGACCGGAAAGGCAAAGGTGTCAAGTCCTTAGTTTTACTAAAATAAGTGCGTAACGGATTGTAGTTATAAAAACCCAATTTAATATCGTCTGTGGCGAGGACGCCAGAGAGCCGCTCCGACACCCCCACAATGTAAGGAAATCTGTAATATTTCAAAATTTTTGGCTGGTCCTTGTTGGTAAGGTCTGCGCTCTGACCGTAAGTAGCTGGTGTGGAAAAAATCAGTCTACTAATCAAACCCCGAGGGTAACCGTTGTTTGCAAACATTCCATCCAACAATCGAGCTCTAAATCTACAGAGCGAAATATAAGGTATAAAATAAAGGACTCTAATTGACTAATTAAAGGTTTTTATTGCCGGATACCCCAACAATTTTTATTTTACATACTTGCTTTAACGGCAAAGACTCGTTGTCTACTTATATATATATATATATATATATATATATATATATATAATAACTTCGTGACCTTGGTATGATATGGTAAACCTAATCAGTAGGCGATTAAAGGTCTGTATATTACTTCAAAATATATGTATTTAAAAAACTCTACATGTTTCGGCTGTATACGCCTTTTTCAAGAGAATTCAAAATATGAATGACAGGATATAAATGTCAATATATGCAATGACATTTATATCCTGTCATTCATATTTTGAATTCTCTTGAAAAAGGCGTATACAGCCGAAACATGTAGAGTTTTTTAAATACATATATTTTGAAGTAATATACAGACCTTTAATCGCCTACTGATTAGGTTTACTATATATATATATATATATATATATATATATATATATATATATATTAGATATGTTTTTTATAATGGTTTTAATCATTAGAATCTGTTGTATTATCTGTAATTCCACAAGGATAAAATTTAGGTCCTTTGCTTTTTAATATATACATTAATGACTTGTTTCCATTAGTATTTTGCCAAATATTAGCATATGTGGCTGATCTTGAGCTCTTTCATAGTATCTGTGATCAACGCGATGTAGACATACTTCAACATAATTTGAGTTTCCTGGCCAATTGGTCCGAAAAGAATAAACTTGTTTCGAACGTTAACAAATCTGATGTTATGACTTTCACTAGAATAAACCATCCATACTTGTCTTCCTATTAAATTTATGATAATCAACTTACCAGCATGAGTAAAATTAGAGATCTTGTGATTAGAGATCTTTGAGATCTGTGTTATTTGATTCATATTTATCGTTTAATAGTAATGTTTAAATAATTTGTTGGTCTGTCACAAGAATGTTAGGATTTATTATCAGAACTTGTAAATATCTCAATGATGATGCGCCTCTGGAATCCATATACTTCGCTTTTGTTCTTCCAAAATTGAAATATACATCTCATGTTTGGTTCCTTCATTATACGAGGGTGGACTCTCAAAAAAAGATTGTTCAACCTCTGCAAACCACTGATTTACCACACATATCACATCATTATCCGACGGAAATCCACGAAAGTGGTTTTTAAGGTTTGGAGACAGTTGGTAATCGCTGGGGGTTAAATCTGGCGAATATGTCAGATGCTCAAGTAATTCGAAGCCTGCTTCAGCTATTGCAGCTGTTGCAATGGCGTACCTGTGATTGGATGCATTATCCTGATGCAAAAGAACACCTTTACGAAACTTTCCCCAATGTTTTTCTTTTCTTATTAGTCCTCGTATATTATGATAAATCTTCTGTTCGGTTCGATTTAATAAAATACACGGTAATTAAAAATACCTTTACTGATGAACAGTACACTAAAAAATAATTAATTACAAATAACTATTTATATTACTGTTTACGTAACTACCGTATAAGCTGGTTATTTATTTATGCTGGTGGCATTTATATTAAAACTAGGTGTGTTTTCTGAATATTTTATTTATTTAACAAAAAACACGTAAAATTTAATACATAATGTAAACTTTAAACTTAAACTCTTTACTCTTATATGAGACTGCATGTCTCTTGTTGTAAATATGATACTATTTGATACGGATGTTATGAAGAGAATGCTCTGTACTGTGTTGTTATTGTTGAGTTGATACTGTTCTGTTTTGTACTCTCTTACAAATAGGTAAAAATATACTACTACCCCTAAAACTATTACATAATTAAATGCGTGTATTGTTGTACATAGCATTATTTGACGTCACATCGGCGAATTTTTCGTTGTTATTAATTCGTAGAAATTGTACCTACTGGCAACAATACGAGATTTACGATAGGATTTTAAACCTTACTAAGAAATAATAAAATATTATTACGAAGTAGGGGTTTCTAGGTGTTATAAATCTAAGTATGTAGTTCCGGATTAATTTATTGGTCAGATTAAATATCGTCTCTTGAATGCCTTGACTAATAACCCTATGTAATAAAAGAAGCGGTTTAAATTATAAAGTAGGTAATAAATAAATTGGCAAATATAAATTCTTAGAATCCAAAGAAAGTTTTATAATTTGAATATGGTGATAAAAGAATATTATGCAGTGGTTTAAACATGAAAATGCAGGTTGAATATTCATAAAATTGGAAATGTTATAGTTTAATTCTTTATCCTAAATTTACTTATATCTAACATATATAAATATATCAAATTTCCTTTTATGACGAAACAATATTGATCACGGCTTAAATGCATCATCCTTCCCCTTGAGCTTTTCTATAGTCGTCGAGCTATTCTAGAATAATCTAGGTTTTGGACATTTTGGAATGTCCTATAGCACGCACAATCGGTGACGTCATCGCTTAGATCGCCGGTTAACGCAGCGTCGCATGACGGACAATATGATACCAATGGTTTAAATTTTCACATATTGTACGATTCAGAAATATTAAATACAAAAGGTAACAATTGTGTTTCAATGTAGATGTTTAAAGAGGATGATTTTTTTACATTCTATGTAATAGCTTGCTACTTATTTATTCATTTTAGTGAATTATTTCAGAACCGCACTATTTTTACAATGATAAACTGAATTTCAGTTTTTGAAATATTATGAACAACTTGTTGTGACACTAATAAAAGTATATATGTAATATAAAATCCCTTGTATTGTTGAATTATCAATTGAAAAATTTTAGTATATTATTAAGGTGGGTTAATATCATCTGATGTCTTCACCATCAGTCAGGTATGTCAAATGCCAAAAAGGGGAAACAATGTAGTTAATATTACTACATTGATGCCAGTCTAAATATTCTATTGCAAAACTGCTAACGCTTTATATTACTTACCCGGTAAATACATCCACAAATGTTATATATAAATTATTCAAATGTTGATTTTCTTTAATAATGTTTGCTGATACATTTCATAATTAATTTTTCAATTGAATGATACTGAAGGCATTAACTTTTTATAAACCCTAGGGACCAGCCTGAGAATTCCTAGGTTCTGGGAATGAAGGAATACAACAGTACTTTTAATCTTCTAACTGCAAAAAATATTTTGTTACAGAATATCATATTGACATTTCGTTTCATCACTAACATACTAAGAACGTATGAAAGATCGATGTTTAACAATAAGCTAGCATTTTTTCTATCTTTTCTTTACTTTTTAAAGGTTAAAAGTTTTTCTAATAGAATTTATGCTGCTAAATTTTGATTAACTATATTTTCCCAAAAAAATAAGAAAAAAATACTTAAAACGTATTTGAAATATTAATGCATAATTTGTTAAATTGAAAAAAAATCTTGTGTATTTTTCTTGCTTAACTTAATTGTTTCTTATTTTTAATCTTCTTGATAATTCTTGAAATCGTTGCTAAATTTTTAGAATATCTACATAGTGTTGTACTAGAATCCCATGTAAGAGGGTGACTTAAAAACATGATTTATTTTTATTGTAGAGTTTTTAACCCTTTTTAAACTGTATATACTCTTCCTTTAATTATTTGTTTTTGTTAGACTATCCAGTCACTTTTTCTTTCACCGTTTAGAAAGATTAAATTAGAATTGCATTTCTGTTTTATTTATCGTATACACATTTCAGTAGGAGACATTAAAAAGTAGTAGTAAAAACCCACATTTGTCATATGTGTACGTATCTGTGAAACATCATCCTAATCACATCGAAAAATGTCTATTTCTTGAGTTAAATATTTTTTTGAAAAAATGATGTCAAACATCTTGTTTTTTTAGGAGTTTCTACTTAAAATTGTTAATATTGTTCTTACTGCTTATTTAATTCGCAATAGGTGGAGGCTGTGGCTTGAAATCTGAAACAGACAGAAACAAGAAAAATTCCTAACAATAAAATATATTAATAAATTCTATATACGTATTTCGACAATAAGTTGCCATCTTCAGTAGAACAAGCTGAAAATGAAAATAGTGCTAAACGTAGCATCTTTGAAGATATGCTCTTCACCAAATCGTTAGTGGGATAACACTGAAACACTTGTTCTACTGAAGATGGCAATTTGTTGCCGAAATACGTATAATATAATTTAATAATATATTTTGTGGTTAGGAATTTTTCTTGTTTCTGTCTGTTTCACTTATTTAATTGTTTGTTTGTGCTTCTATTGCCCTGTTTTGATACAGGTTTATTAATTATTATTATATTGTAGGCGAAAGAAGTGCATAATGAGGCTGTTTGAATCTGAATTATTTTCTGGATTTTTTTTATTATTTTTCTGGTAGTTTTCTTATGTATAACCCATATAATTCATTATTTATTCAAATAATTCTTATTGATATTAATATTTTTAATGCATGTTATTAAACAAGAATAATGACTAGCTAACATTTTTGTTTTCATTTTTGATATTATTATTGGTCCAAATAAATATGAGGATGGATGAAGCAAAGAGTGCGAATCGGGATTAATCAATTTTTGAATTGTGCAGTACGTGGTTAATTTTGCGAGAAAATAATTTCTTTATAAAAAAAAACATAGGTTATGTAATGCCAGTAAAGAATATTATGTGTGAAAAACTATGTCTGTAAGGTGATGACCATTTTATTGAATACAAATCTGAAGTCTTTCCTTGATCTTGGAATGCATTTTTTCAAGAGGACGCAAAACAGCACCGAACCTGGACTGGACATCACTCGATTCGGAAACAAAGTTCGTACAGCTGCTATCGAAGCTCTTGCTGTATTGGCGGTGGTCCCATATTGTTAGTACCACAAATTAGGTCCACCAATTCGTCGTCTACAGAGTTCCAGAACAAAAAAGTTACTTGACATGTATACAGGGTTGGCCATTTAAGGTTGCGGTTTTTGAAGTCATATTAAACATACAAAACATTAATTTAAAAAAATTATTTATTTGTGCAATTAAACAACAAGATCTGCGGTTTAATAAATCAGGTTTTCGAAGTGAGAGCCGCGAGCAAAGATAACATTTCGCAGCCTCTTCTCAAATTCTCCAGAAACTGCTTGAAGTGTGGCGTACGGTATCGCTTCTATTCGCTGCCGTATTGCCATTTAAACGTCATCCAGGGTGTCTATACCATCGCGATATACCGTATCTTTTAATGATTCCCACAGGTAGAAATCGCAAGGATTGAGGTCTGGACTATATGGTGGCCATGATATCCCTCCGCCTGTAACCTGTTGAGCGTCAAGACCAATGATTCTGTTACCGAAATGTTCTTCAAGAATGTTGAAAACTTCTCCCGTGCGATGCGGACGAGCCCCGTCTTGCATAAACCATGCATTCTCCACCATATTTAATCCATGCGCCACGGGAATAAAAGACTCATTAAGCATTTCACGGTTCCATTGACAATCACGGGACCGATAATTCCTGCCGACGAGATAGCACTCCATACAGTCAACCGTCGAGGGTCAAGAGGACGAACAATTGCTAGATGTGGATTTTCTGTCCCCCAATGTCTCCAATTTTGCTTATTCATATAACCGGATACATCGAAATGTGACTCATCCGACCACCACACTCGTTCCAATGACATGCTGCCATTTTCAATGCGTTCGATGATTTCGTTCGCAAAATTGTAGCGTCGCTCCATATCAAACGGTCTCAACGGCTGATCGATCTGGATTTTGTATGCTTTCATCTTTAGATCTTGCTTTAGGATCCGCCTTAGTGTTGTACGGGGTATTTCAAGTTCTTGAGATGCTCTTGAGGTCGATGTTGAAGTTTGAGCTGTAAAGTGCTCCCGTACTCGTTCTATGGTTTCCGGTACCCGGATGGTCTTTTGACGTTCTCTAACAGTCTAACTAATCCTAAGATATTGTCAGATTAGTAGACATGGAAACACGATAACGAATAATTTGTTACTTTTCTAATTTATCTTTCTTTCCTTACCTTTTTATAGTGTTTTTCGTTGGTGTGCTATTTCTCCCGAATAGAGTAAGCAAGTGTCTTGCCGTAGCTACAAAAGATTCCCCATTTCTATAATAATATTTTATTAATTCCACACGCACTTCCGTTGGATACGACGCCATCTTGAAAACTGACAAGGCAAATTTTTCATATATTTATTGTAAACCGCGCTTGGCCCTCTAGTGTAAAAAATATATATTATATTAATTTATATATATACAAGGGAATAGCGCGATTTTTAAAACCGCAACATTAAATGGCCAATCCGTTATATAGCGAACAGAGTTGACCGTCACGGTCACTCCGTTCTCTTCGAAGAAGTGAGGGTCAATGAGGCAACGTTTAGGGACTCCACACCAAACCGTAGATTTTGCACTGTGTAGAGAGTGTTCATTCAACTGACGGGGCTTGCGTGTTGTCCAATATCAGCAGTTTGGTTTGTTTAAATCACCATTTAGGTAAAAATGCGCTTCATCGCATTTTCGTTTCCTGAAACGGTTTGCATAATTTATGCGAACGCAACTCTTTGTGTGTAGTCACCTTCATTGAGCTTCTGTACCATCGCACTCTTATAAGGATGAAATCCTAAATCTTTATGGAGAATGCGTCTTACTATGTGTTCATTAATTTGCAGTTCTGTGGTGCTGAACGACCAGGACCAGAATCACCCATCTCACTCTTTCCATATTCTCTGGAATCCAGGCACTTCTCTGTGGGCTTGGAGATTTATTTTTCATCACGGTTGCTCTGGTTATGAAGCCGGAATATTTCCGTGACGCCCGATATTGAACTGCCGTCGGAATTCCCGCTGTGCGTTGACAAATGCGCGAAAATCATACGCGAAAATGCGAGGTTCTAATCTCCACAACACTATGTTGGATACTGATACGTTAATGGCGAACCAAGTAGATATGAAAGATTGATTCCCCACTCCTCTATCACCTACCCTCTCAGAGTACTATCAAAATTAAAAATTTACTATTCCCGGGCGCACCCTGTAGAATGCCCCGGATCGACATTTACTGTAACTACTCCAGAAATGGTTAATAAAGTCCATGCCCTTGTAAATAATGATCTTAGATTGAAAATATGTGAGAAAGCTAATGAAGGATACATTTCAACCGAATGGGCATGTAATATTTTGCACGAACATTTAAACATGAAAAAGCTATCTGCGAGATGGGTGCCACGTTTGCTTAATGCTGATCCAATGCGCACTCGCATCCAAATCTCAGGAGAACGTAGTTCAAAGTAATCCAAGGGAATTTGTCCGTCGATATGTCATAGTAGATGAAACTTTGATACATCATTATACTCCACGAAAATACAGTAAAAACAATGAATTTCTCCTGGAGAATGTGCTCCAAAGAAGGCAAAAACAGTTTTATCGATCAATAAGAATATGGTCACGATCTTTAAAATTACAGGGGCGTAATCTTTATTGACTGTTTACGCAAGGGAAGTACGATAACTACCCAATATTATTCTGATTTGCTGACGCCTTTTGATGGAAAATGGAAGAAAAGATGGCCGCATTTGTTGATGAAAAAAAATATTGTTCATCACTAGAGACTGGACACATGAGGCCGACATTACCATGAACCATATAAATAGTCTATAACATCGCTAAACAGGCGCGGCTCGTTATGACGTATTTGGTAGGGCGCGTACAATGATGCGAGTGCTTCGTATATTCTCGTGTACTAACTGTAGCATTTTCTTAGTAAACACCGAAAACACACGAGGCACTCGTATCGTTGTACGCGCCCTCCCAAATACGTCATCACGAGCCGCGTCTGTCGCTAAGTACAACACGCAGTTATTCATTCTGTTAACCGCACATTTTTTTTTTCGTTGAATTGTGACGCAATTACTTCAATAATACAGTTAAATTCCTGTCTTCATGGCCGTAGATAGAAGCGTGAGGAGTTTTTAAAATTTATTTTATTTATTAGTTTATATTTCGTAAAATAAATAAAGTACGGTAAGTTAGTTTCTTTTTTTCATTGTTTAAGCTGTTAATTACATACTCCGTAATTTTGGTAATAGATCTTGTTCAATATCGTTTCATCGAATCTACTTCTCCAAATTATTTTGACGTAAGTGTCCAGTAAATTTCGTTAAGTTTCAATAACTTACGCATACATTTTTAATTTTCATTTATTTAGATCTAGAACATTGTTTAAGTTACTTGGCCAGATATGATATGTTACAACGACGAGAATGGCATGATGAAACAATGCCGAGTTGAATTAAGGATCAAACTGATTGTTAAATATCGTTAAATAATTCCAAGAAATCGCACGTAAAACGACATTTAGAATCGCAAACACATTCACAGAAATTATACCCGTTGGAATCTGACAATTTTAACGAAGAACTCTGCGAAACTTTAATGGCGGCAAATAAACTTAACAAACCCACATTCAAAACATTTGCAAAAATATACTGCTCAAAATGTTCCTGATGAATCCACCTTACGCAAATATTATGTTTCTAAGTGTTATACAAAAGCAGTAGAACGCATTAGAAGCCGTATTTCAAATAAGTACCTATGGATAAGTGCCGACGAGACTGTCGATATATTAGGACGCTGTGTGGTAAATGTTGTAGTTGGTGTACTACATCCAACTATTCCATATACCGCATATGTAATAGCAACAAAAGTTATAAATACAGTTGATGCGGAAACAGTAGCTAAAACCATTTACGAGAGTGCACGCATCAAATACTCATTCGGACGACAGGTACAAAGAAAAAATACTTCTATTTGTCAGTGACAATGCTGCGTATATGTTAAAACAGGCAGACTATTAAAGGAAACTTATCCAAATACGCTGTATTACATGTGTTGCACATGCTCTACAGAATCTGTGAATATATCAAAGACACCTTTCCGGAAGTTGAAAAACTTGTACGCGCTTTTAAAAAAGTTTTCAGAAAAGCACCATCGAGAGTAGCTTTTTACAGGGAAAAACTTACATCTTTATCACTACCTCCCTCTCCAGTAATAACTAGATGGGGAACATGGTTGGAAGCTACCAGTTCTTTTGCAGAGAATTTCGATAGTTTACAAAATTTCGTTACATCTATAAATGACGATGCTCGAAGTATTTCTGAGTGCAAGATAATACAAATTCTAAATTTAAAAAATCAGTTGTACTTTTTTGAGGAACACTGCAAATTTTCCAAAACTAATCACTTATTTTGCAAACCAAAATTTCAAATTAAATGATGGATTAACCACATTAGATGTGGCTATTAATAATTTGAAAAATATTGCAAGTGACTTCGGATGTGACGCAGTTTTAATGGAAATCCAGATTTAATAACATGGCGGCAATTGTGTATGGGGACAAAGCCTCAAAATCTAACTGATAATTGCTCAATAGGCTGAAATAAGAGAATATTTTCAGAGCGCACCTGTAACCAGTTGCGATGTAGAAAGGACGTTTTCTATTTACAAGGATCTATTTCATTCAAGGAGAATAAATTTTACAGAAGGGATCCTTGAGAAAGTATTGCTAGTTAATACTAATACTCCTTTACTCAATTTGAACTACAAAATAAAAAAAATGAACAAATAAAAATGTTTTGCTTTCCAATTATATAAATACAATTCAAAAACTCTTTAAAAGTACAAATTTTCAATAGTACGCCCGTGTGCGATGAGTCATCGGGCTCTCGTGTCCGTTCCCTATTCATCACGATAATGCTTTCTCCTTCGATCGCTGTTGCTACAGGAAAATTTTTTAATTTTTTAATTGTGCTGCGAATTGCTGCCTCATTCACCATATTCGCCAAATCTGGCTTCCCAGTGATTTCTTTTTATTTCCAAATTTTAAGAAATGGCTCAGTGGAAAGAGATTTTGCGCAAATGAAGAGATAATAACTGAGACAAATGCATATTGCAGAGTTGCCCAAAGAATACTTTTTGAATGGTATGAAAAAATTGGAAACTCGCAGGGCTAAGTATGTAAGGCTTGCAAGGGGATTATGTCGAAAATAAAATATATTTTTTGAATCAGAATAATTGAAACATACATGAGTGGCTAAAACCCCGCCAGTTTTGTATAATACAAAGGTATTTTTAATAATAAAATGTTATTAAAAAATCTGGTGTGAAGAACACAAATACAGGTTCACTATTAATATTTTTTGTGAACGTGTCCGAACATATCCCTCCCCAGAAACGTAGATACGTATTTCGCCTTTCTACAGGCTCATCGGTACGCCCCTGCTGGAGAAAGGATATCTTCAGACACATCCATAAAAAAGAACCACATCGCCATATCACAGAAATTATCCAGACCGAGCGTAGAAGTAAATTCAGCGCTGCCTGTTGTCAGACAGCCGAAGTACCTCGCCCTGTCCACATTTTTTGTGAATGTCTAAAGATATCCTTTCTCCAGCAGGGGCGTACCGATGAGCCTGTAGAAAGGCGAAATACGTATACGAAATACGATATGTTCGGACACGTTCACAAAAAATATTAATAGTGAACCTGTATTTGTGTTCTTCACACCAGATTTTTAATAATATTTTATTATTAAAAATACCTGTATTGTATTATATTTTTTGCCCCAAAATAAGTATTTAATCGGAAAGTCACTCCCGTCCAAATCGCTCGCATAAATAATATAATCGTCATTAACAATCTTACTTTGTGCGAATGATGTATTCTTTGTTATTCTACTTCTAGGTCTCAACATGTAATATATTAAACTAATCTTTCAAATATAAAGATTATTAGAGAATGAGAATCTTAAAGAAAATTGTCTTTTAGTCACTTACAATCTATAAATTTGAACTTTCAGTTCTGTAATATATTTTCCTTTAAATAATTAGATATTATACATGTAAAAAAGTTCAAATAAAACAAAATAAACGTTTTTAAATTAACTGCTTGTTTATTTATACATTTTCTGTGCATAAATATTAAATAAAGTGCTTTTATATAAACACTGCCTATCGTCTAAATTATATACATTATATTACACTAAAAAAATTATCAATAAAAACAAAATTCTGAAGAATAGTAGTGATATTGCTTGTATTATGTTCTTTACCTAACAGTGCATGAAAATTCAATGCTGTTCTCTTTGATCCGGATTTAAATCTTCTTCGTGTGCCATGCTATTTACCAAAGCAGGGTGGTAGTAGTTAAAATAAGGAAATAATTGCATAGAATTGTTATATTGTTGACACAAATTCAACATTGATTCTTGTAGAGTTTTTGTAGTGTATTTCTGTGTTAAATTCTTATTAAACTGGTCGTAAACGAAGAAATCATTCTTATTTTCCGGATAAAATCCATGCTTTTGATATATCATAGGCATATCGTCCTTAACTAATACTTTAACAGCCACTTTTCTAGCGTTCTGATTCAATAGTGAAGATTCCTGCATTTGCATTTGTTTTCTCTTTGTCTTGTAGCGTCTGTTCTGGTACCATATTTTCACCTGTGTCTCCGTTAACTTTAAAGCCTGTGCAAGGTCCGCCCGCTCGGGTCCACTCAGATATCTCTGCTGGCTGAATCGGCGTTCCAATTCAAATACCTGCGCGTGTGTGAATGCCGCTCGGGATCTTTTCTTGCGACCTGATTGGTTCGCGTCCCTGTCGGTGTCTTCAGATTGGCCGATGTGCTGATATTCCGGTGTGTTATAACCAGAGAAACCCGGATTCGTATCTGTAAAAATAGAAACGTAGAATAAGAAAATACGCTTCGGCTATCTGTTTTATTAAAAATTAAAGTTGTCGAATTGTAATTTATTTTTATATGCATATACATATACTAAGTTTGAATACAATATTACGATTTACATATAGTAATATAAAAATTTAATTGTAGTAGAAAGTACATCTTAATTTTATTTAAAAGCATTTTTTAATAGACATAATATGTAAAGCATAATATATATCGTATTTAATAATTCAAGTGGAATTACAAACTCGTTGTGGCACAATTCTAATTTATTATCTTACGGAAATCTTTGCGTTACAGTTTACAAACAATAGGCCAACAAAATAAACAAATTAACTCAAAATGGAAAAAGTAAATGAGAAATAATCTCTATTAATTGAAAAAATTTTGCAGCAAAAGTATTGCATAAAATCTTGAAGACAAACACATAATTTGAACGTCACTAAATTATTTATAATATCATTGTTTCGCCGCAACAAGGTTTTTGAGATATCTAATATATCTCTTATAAAAATATAGATACTAAATATCTGACAAAGCTATTGGGAGTAGAGATGTCAATTTTCGATATTTTTAAGTAATCGTTACTAGTCGTTATTCAAGCCTTGGGTAATTGTTGAATGTTGATTACTTTGATTATTTTAATTATTTCGATTACTTTGATACTTTTGATTCATATATGTATTTACATATTCATTTTACATAAGTACGAGTTTAACGTTCGGTACTGGCCTTATTGTATCAGTAATATTATTAACCTGGCAGAATTAGTAATGGTATACCGTGCTTTCATAATAGGTTGTAACCCACGTGACGTGTTGCAATATTGGTTGCATACATTAGGATTGGCAATCCTGCATAATAAGTTCCTAAACTCAAATGTTTTGTTATGACAGTTTTGTACGTTTTGTGTATTGTGTGAATTAGATTTTCTTTGCATTAATTTTGTATTTATTTCGCGTTAAAAAAGTCAGTTCTTTGAAGAGCTATTGAAGATATTCTAACTTTTGTGAAGGTTAGTTATCTATTAATAACATTGAATGTATGTATAAATAAAATAATTTCATTTTAGGTTAGAACCTCCAAAATGGCATTTATAGTCGAACAAGATGCATTCATTTTAGTGGCCCATTATAGAAGTGCTACACAAGATGCCGAAGGCAATTGGAGTTATTCACTTCCAAGTTGTATAGATCAATTTATACAACGCTTCCCAGATTTTGACTTTGATTATGATTCATTTCGACATCGTAGACATATTATAACATATCGTTTTGAGGATAAACATTGTATTTGTAAAGGTAAATCGACAGGGAGGCCCACCAAATTAACTGAAGCTGTTGTAGATGATATTCGGCAGCGAGTAGAACATAGCCCTCATAAATCAGTTAAAAAACTATCTCAGCAAACAGGTATTTCATATTTATTTTTAATTGTACAAAGTTAACATTCAAAAAAATGTTCTTGTAGGTCTCTCAGTTGGAACATGTCACAAAGCATTAACAAAAAAGATACATATGCATCCTTATAAAGTTACTGTTGTTCATCAGTTACATCCAGTCGATTACGATAGGCGAATTAGATTTTGTGAATGGTTTAATAATCGAATGAACGATGATCTCCTAGATTTAACTTTTTTTTAGTGACGAAGCATGGGTACATCTTACAGGATACGTAAATTCACAAAATTATAGATCTTGGGCTACAGAAAATCCACACCAACTAGTAGAAACATCATTACATCCTTTAAAAGTAGGAATATGGGTGGGAATGTCGAGAAGAAGAATTATTGGGCCAATTTTCTTTTACGATACCATTACTGCAGCAAGATATCGAGGAATATTAAATGAATTTATTAATCAGCTGCATGACGATGAATTAGAAAATGGCTGGTTTCAACAAGATAATGCACCTGCTCACACGGCCAGAGACACACACCACTATTTGACAGAATTTTACGACGATAGACTGTTTTAATTTATGGCCACCCCGTTCTCCCGATCTTACTCCGCTTGATTTTTACTTATTTGGACATTTGAAAAATAGGATATATAGAAATAGACTACATAATTTACAAGAACTAGAAGCAGCAATTGTGCATGAAATAAATAACATTACGCAGAATAATTTACATAATGTTTTTGAAAATTTAAAACGTAGGGTGAATATTTGTTTGCAACAAAATGGTCATCATTTCCAACATTTATCATAAATATGTTATTGTGAAAAAGCTTTCAGTACGTTAGCTCCTCATAAAATGTGTTTGTACAGAGGCAAAATTGACAATTTTTTCATTATTAACTGTAAATAAAATTTATGCTATTAAAATGATAATAAACACTAGTGTTTTAATTGAATAAACATACAACTAAAATTTATTTTTATTATTCCAAGAAATTACTTACTTTTCAATTAAAATAAAATTAAAAAACATCTGTCAAACTATTTTGAACTAGGAATATTTGTATAGGAGTAGTACCAATCTGTAATGTTGGTTGCATATGTATCATGTTACAACAAATAATGAAGGCTCTGTACGTATACTGATAAAAATGTATGTAATATTTCATGATATATTCTTTAAAGTTTACATAATTAATAATGGAATTAAAGAAAATCACATAACATACTGTGCGATATGCAAATACATAGTAAATATCAAGTATTTATTATGTAATATTATTTTGTCTAGAGAATATTTCCTGAAATCTAGTAAAAGCGCATAACATGTTATGTGTTTTTAAGTTGAAGCATGCGCACCAACGCTATTCACCGCCATTAGCCATTTGTGTTCGTCGAGTTACATTGCCTCGTAATTGTGTTAGTGTTCTTTATTGTGGTAGCAGTTAAAACAGGTAGGCTTATGACTAAGTACTATAACAATGATTATTTGCAAAGTATGCAAATTTAACTGTGCAACACAGAGAAAATACGATTTACATCAATATTTACACCGAAATTGGAAGACAGTTTCTTTTCATTGCACACATGAGAACTGTAATATGATATTTATAACCTATACAAGATTTTAGCAACATATTTTTAGAATGCATAAACTACATGAAAAAATAATTCATGAAACGTACTCATGTGCTCAAAGTAATTGTAATTTTTGTGTCAACAATAAAAAACAATTTCTCTCACATATATGTCAGCATATTAAAACAGGCGAGAGAATACATTGTCCATTCATTTCTATTTGCAAATGCAAAACAATATACGCGACTGTTACTAGTTTTAGATCGCATATAACTAGAAATAATTTTAATAAAAAAAGTATTTTAAATATAATAATGTGTGGGAATTTTTGTGGGAATAAATATTCCCACAAAAGCTTTCAAAGTTGTAGCAAAAAGAATCATCGACGATACACCAGAGCTTTTCAGGATGTCGATGAAGATGGCGTCGTATTGGGAGATGGTACACACTCTCTTGTAAGTAAATTACAAGAAAGAAATAATTACCTGAATAGACCACATTTACTAAAACCTAAAGATCCATCAATAAGTCCGATAGTATCAAAAAAAGTTCATGTTAGTTCACGAGCGGGCTGTTCAAATTGGAATCCAGTGTCTGTCCAATGTAGTAACGAAACTATCAAAAATGTAAATGCCCAGCCTATAGATACCAATCTTTATTCTATATTAGAAAAAACTTACGCTGAACAAAGAAGATTTATTAACACTACTCCAAAAATTGAAGAAGTTAAGGAGAGATGGCCAATTTTGTTTTCGAGAGATGCCATTTATTGGCATTCTAATAAACTCACTAATTCAGATATTCATTTAATAAAAGAGTATTTCAAAGGAAATGGAAAAATAAAAATGTTTTTGAATAAGAAATCTAAATTAACATTAGATGAAAATGAAAACGCTTCCACCAAAAAAATTTTGGAAGCAATTACAAACTATTTTCACGAGTATTTGGGCGCTATTTATAGATATGTAGAGGTAAAAATAGCTATTACTTTTGCATAATTTTATAAAAATATTACTGAGTTTATTTACAGGGGCCATCAGATGATGTAAGTGTTGACCTACCTGCAGCTAATACACCAAGTATAATGGAAAAAGGTAAATGTTTTGTAAAAATGTAAAATATCAAAGCAAGTTATAAGTAGGATAATAATGAAAATTTGGAATGAGCAATTTCATGTAATCTAGGCAGTTTAAAAGACTTTGTAGTAAAAATAAATAAGCGTAATATAATTTTGAAACAAATTTCTTCACACTAATTTATCGTTGTAGTAAACGTATATATAATGTTATTGTGATATTTATAATAGAACATAATGAAACAATCTAGAATACAGTATTGCTGTAACATTTTTCTCAGTGTATGATTTTCTTTAAATATGGTTTTATATGTTGTGTAGGACCAGAAGAAACCCTCGGTTTATACCATGTTTACATGGAACAACAATTAATTAATCTGGAACCTTACGACAACTTCGAAGACGCATTAATGGTGTGTTTTTCGTTGTATTTTATTTATTTATAACATACAGTATCCCAAAACTTGTAGTGCAACCCTAGAACTTATTCAGCGACTTATACTTAAAATACACCCAGACAGTGGATCGAAATAAAAAAAAGTTAATTTACGTTGCGTACATGAATTAAGTTACGTATTCAGACGCAATATTAATCAAAGAAATATTATAGAGTACCTTCGTGGATTAGCGCATAATTTTAGTTTAAATCATTAAAAATTTTTATATAAATAGATAAAGTTGATAATGCTAATTATTATTGTACAAAATTGTGTAAAAAATTGTAATATAATACTAATATGGAATTTGTGCTATGTGTACTCCTTTTGGATTGCTTGCAAGTTTGGTTTTATATTGGGCGGTGGTGATTAATTTTTATTTTACCGTAGGAAAAGGAAAGGGGGTCCGGTTTTATGAAACAGTACACACACATCTCACATCAATCAATATGGTGACTTCTAAATAATTTTTTTTGCTACATACTTTAAGTGTATATTTTTATACTATGAAATCATAATATAATATATACACATACTTCTACAAGGGTGTAACAGAAATATGTAAAATTAATTTTAATTGGTAATATAACTCGTCAACAAGAACCACTTTTCTGCTATTTTGGCGAAAAACAATCTTCAATTTCGGAAAAAATAAGAATTTTTTTGCTGTAATAGTCGTAGGCCACTAAATGCTTCCATGACTCTCGTCTAAATAACATAAGAAAAAGGTGTTTCTTTTGACGAGTTTCAGTACCAGTTAATTAAGTTTTGCACTAATTTCTGTAACACTGAAGAGAGGTGTCCGTTTAGGGAGGTCTCCAAGAAAAGTAATTCTTTTTACTTGCTGAAACAATAAAAATTTACCCCGAAAATTCCATGTATTTATACTAAAATGTCATTTAATGAACACACAAATTATAGGTATTAACATATCTAGGAATGTAATGAATGTCATTACATCTGCAGATGTCGGTTAAAATCCTCGCTGATTTTAAGACATCTAAGGATGTAATGACATTCATTACATCCGAGGTGTGTTCAAGATTGAATCGGTTTCTGTACATTGAACGTATAAAATTAAATTCAAAAACTCGTTTTGGAAAGTGACAGTGACAGATTATTAACAAATATTGACAAATTGGTATGTAAAATTGACATATCGGTATTGTAAATTTTTAACATCCAGCATGAGGTTGAAATAGGTACGTACAATTGACATATCGGTATTGTAAATTTTTAACATCCAGCATAATGTTATGCCATAGTTACCAGACTATTTTTGTGAATGTAAAGGACCGTTTAACCGACAGAAAGCGATTAAAGTCATTTCTTCTTGCTAACATGTGGATTAAGATTATAAGCCGATAAACAGTGTTTACTTTCATACGATTTTAAAAGTATCAAAAATATTCACTTTGCCCCGCTCCGAACCGCCCGGCTGCGAATCGTCTCGGCCCCGAAAGGGCTCGGCCCCAAAACGGCTCGGCTCCCAAACGTCCCGGCCACGAAACGGCGACTCCGAATCGGCGGCCCCGAAACGGCGGCGACGAAACGTCCTAGACCCGTAAAGAAATGCTTTGATTATCTTCCTGTATTAAATATAATAAGTGCTAATAATTATGAAATGTATGTATTTGAATAATGGACATATCTATAAATATTCCATAATTTATTGTGTAAATTTCCATAACATAACGTTGATTACAATATTGCCAACGTTATGTTATGTAATCTTTATTGGTGCTAAAATTTTACCATATTCAACTATGGATCTTTACTCTGTGAAAATGCACATGTAATTATGTAATTTTACGGTGTAAATATGCATATGTAATTATGCGATTTTACGGTGTAAATATGCATATGTAATTATGTAATTTTACAATGTAAATTTCCATTTCCAATTATACAAATTTACAGTGTAAATTTCAGTAAGCAATCATTGAAAATAATTCCATAACTTATTCTGTAAATTTAAAATTCCATAACATAACGTTGGTTACAAAATTGCCAACGTTATGTTATGTAATTTATTTTTACAGTGTAGCTGCTTTTTCACTTAATTTGCGGAAATATAAAAACGAATTGCGCAAATTTTATCAAATTGTATACAATATTGTAATATATTTATTATAATGTAGCGTATATGATGCGTTAATAAATATTTAAAAAATGTAGGCAAACAAGAAATTACACTTTAATACATTACATATAATCATTTTGCGACAGTATCTAACAACAGGTAAAGTGTAAACTAATAAAATGATGTTGACTGTTGACGGATAAAAAGCATGCTTTACATTTTCATCTTTTAACATCATTGTATTTGTTGGCACTTTGTCGTAAATCCTTTCCTCACATTGGTTCAATTTGTAAGTATATTTTTATTGTATAGATATTATATAATATGTTGTATTAATTACAATTTAATTAGCGTTACTCTACCCTGATGAAGCACGCCAATTGAGTGGCGAAATATTGTCTAAAAATAGGCAATTAAAAGGATATTTCCAAACTCCCTAACCAAATTTCTAACCGAGACTCCTGATCTTATCAAATCAAATTATATTTTAAATCCCAATTGTGTATCGTATTTGTCGATGCTACAGTTTGTATTTATTTGAAAATATGTAAATTAATTTAAAAATAATCACTGATGAACATGATTAGTTTATTTGAAATTTATTTACTTATAATAAATTAAATTGTCTGCACATTCTGTAAATCTCAATTTGTTAATTACCCAAATAAATTGAATTGCAAAATTTATACTTGACATGTTTATATTTAAGAAGTAAGTTTAGATAATCAATGAATATGATATCTTGTACCCGTAGATTTATACTACATATATACATGTAATACGTATGTATGAACATAACGATATGTACAAAAGTAATCAAATACGAATGAAACAATTACATTTTAAAATAGGTAATCTTTACTCCGAGTTCGCTCGTGTAACGAATACTAATGCACATAGTTACTTTTTTGACATGAATAAATTGCAATAGCGAAACAATTGATTGATACATTATAAATAAATTAATGAAATTCAAATTATGTGTTTTTGTTCATATTATTGGAAATTAGCCTAGTAAAGGCTAATGTTATACAAGTGTGGAATAAGTTTGAAAGCACAAATAAATTCACTCTCTTATTACGTTATAGTATTCATGTAGAATGCGTTTCTTCGAGTATGAAAATGAAACGCGTCCCTATTTATTATTGCTTTGTAAATTGCCGATGAAGGATATAATCAATGGCGGTTGTTAAACATATATTTTATATATTAAATTTGCTTAAAACGATCTGGGCCTGAGTTTTTTCATTGCATTTTGATTTAATAAACATGTTTGAAATCTAGTTCTTGCAAAATTTTGGTTTTCACATAATTTCATAGTTTTCCCAGAAATAATTTTTACGTTAAAAGTTTATAACGATAAAAACTTCTGAGTTGGTGTTGTCACAAACTCAGTAATTAAACACGATATTCTCGAATTATTACAAACATGTTTCAACCAAAACTGTTTTCAAGTTAATAATGCTCTGTATGACAGTAATTGATGTATATTTTTTTGGCGTAGATATGTTAATACATATTATAATATGCAATTTACGTTAGAGAGGTAAATAAAAGATTTCCTACACCTAACAATTGAAAGAGTAAACAGTAAACTAGAACTTTAATTCCATCCGATACAAAACTAATTAATAGGATATAATCGAAGGATTTGCAGACCAACCAACATCTCTATGTCAAAGATTAATTTTAACAAGGAATTCAATATTATATAGTAGTAGTAGGTGTAATCCCCAAATAGAATGCAATATTTGATAGAAAAGTTGTACAAGAAGGTCCTTTCAAATGTCTACCCAAAAATTAAAAAAGATTACCTACTGTAAATTTATAGTAAATATTTAAATTTGATCCTCTAATCTGAAATTATTAAAATTTCTCAAAAAAATGAATATCCGAGTGACTTTCAGAACAGATAATTTTTCCCCTACATTTATTTTATAAAAATTACAAGCTGTTCAAGAATTGATCAATGAGTAACGTTGTGCAAACTTAAATCAATACCATAAAACTTAGACTAAAGATTTACTAGTATTACTAGTATTCACTAGTATCCCCTAGATTCTAATAACATAATTAAACTAATATTAACGTGTACATTGATACTATGCCCTGCTTTTGCCAAACATTGAGCTAGCTCGAAAGTTTTGTTCCTTTTGAGGCTTCTGATTAGGTTCGTGTTATCGAGGAGCTGGATAGCTTAAACATTTAAGAACATATAATACCATTTCAAAATATATTAACTATAACAAAGACAGAATCCATAATAATAAGAAGTTAAAGAGTCCATAAGATCATATGTGGTACATATTACTTGCTCTTCCTTCGCACAGGAAGATCTTTCAATAAATTGATATCAGAATTTATTTCAATTTTCAGTAGTAATAACGAAAGTCATTTAGAAATAGCCTTTTGTCTAATTATGAATAAAGCTGGGAATTATATGCACACGGAAATTGTATTATATGCGCATATATGTTTCAAAAATTCGATGAAAATATGCAGAACTTTCATTAAAATATGCAAAAATATGTAAAGTTTAAGTGAAAGTTACACAATTAAATTATTGTCAAAATATTAAATAATGTCGATATAAAATTAGAGATACAACAAATATGTACTATATCAATATTTTATTCGAAATTTTACAATCTAAACAAAGTAATTCTTTGTATTTATATTCGCCTTTATATAGTATTTTAAACATTTACAATTAAATGCTTTTCTAAATTATCAACTAAAAATGATCGTCTGCGATTTGTCAGTAATAGCTTGTATATTAAAAAGCTTCGCTCAAAATATCAACTGATGGAATTGGCGCATACTTATATTTGCTGATAATTGATGGACTCATCTCAATAGTTTCATTGTAGTTTCCTTGCAACACACTGGATATTTGCTGTAAAGCCCTCGTTTTTCTCTAGGACTTGTGCTAATTTAATTTTGAACCACTCTCCTATGGTACCTCTCATATTATAAATTTTGTTCTTGAAACTTTGAATCAATTCTATAGATTCACTGAGTTCACTAATAAAACCATAGTTTGCTTTGATAAAAGCTCACTCTTGACGCATTTGCGGTTTATTTAGTATATCTTTGCAATCTGTAATTGCTATCGAGTCGTTTGAAAAAGAGAGAATGAATTCTCTTATCTGTTCAAACGTATCTGCATAAAATACAGCAGCATCAAGCCACGTGCCCCATCTTGTTATTACGGGTTGTGGTGGTAGTGCCAGACCAGGTAACTTAACTTTGTATGCTTGAACCCTCAGCGGTGCTTTAATAAATAGTTTTTGTGACAATTTGATCAATGAATTAATATCTGGAAATGTATAACGTATTTCTTCTGCTACTCTGTTAACAGTATGGGCCAAACATGTTACGTTCATCAGATTCGGATAGAAAATCTTTAAAGTTTGTGCTGACTTCACCATATATGTCGCAGCATCAGATAATATCAGTAATACTTTGTCACTTGGTATGGCATTCGGCAAATAATACCTCGTTAAACTGTCGCTTATAAATCTTGTTATAGTTAAGTTATTTGTTTTCTCCAATTTTTCTGTACCAACTAAAAAGGATTAGCAGGCGCAATTTTCATTTAAAATGCCAATCAATAAGTTGGCAATATATTGTCCGCAACTATCTGTTGTCTCATCGTCTACGAAATAAATATAATTTTCACTTACTGTTTCCTTAATTTTCATCATAGTTTCTTCAAGCAATAAATTAATATACTTCTGTCTTGTCCGGCAAATTAGGGGGGGGGGGGGGGAGTACTAATTCGTACCTTAATACTTCAATTTTTTTACAGCAACCGTATTGAGATGCATAGGTGCATTATGGTGAAAGAGCATTTTTTCTTGTCATTCTTGGAAGCTTTTCAGCGATAGCTGCCTTCAAATAATCTAGAAGATTTGTGTAATAGTCACTATTTACGGTCTTGCCTTTTTGAAGATGATCTAACAACAATATTCCTTTTGTGTCACAAAATACCCATGCCATCAACTTTCTCGCTAATAAAACTCTCTTGGCCTTCTTTGGAGTTGGTTCTTCACGTTTGGTCCACATCTTTGACAGTTGTGTAGATTCGGATGTATTATAATCAACCCATCTTTCGTCACAAACAAAAAATCTGTTGTGTTGCTTTTAAAAGTTTCTAAGTGTTTGCTGTCAAATATCGATGAATAATTATTCATCAATATAGATATAGAACGATAGAGCAAACACGTTTTCGTTCCGTCGTCAGTAAATGCGGCACCCATGTTGCCTACATTCTCATATCTAGTTCTTCGTGCAAAATATAAAGCACCCGTTTCTTTAAAATGCCCACTGCCTCTACTATTTATAACGCTTTCAATCGTCGGCGTAGCCGAAAACGGCTACAAGTCCAGAAATGCTGAAATTGATCGAGCATTTCTGGACTTGTAGCCGTCTTTGGTCGTCCACTGCGAAGATAATCTTTTAAACTGCTCCTACCACGAATACATTTATTGCCCCATTTTCTGGCGGTTGTATACGAAGAACAACCCTCACAAGTGTATCTCGCACATCAGCATGGATTTCAGTAAAGGACATGTCCTTCTTTGAAAGATACTTAATCACTGCACGATGTTCAAAATGATCCATTTACACTTAATTAGTAACAAGGTAACATTAAAAAAATTGTATACGAAACATGCTTTGTCACAAATTTATTAAACACTAACAGTAACAGTAACACATTTGTGTTTTTTTTATTTCACGGCCTACTACTTTAGCCGATTGCGCGTAGTCAACCCGACATCGTATCCTTAATTTTTCTTCTTTGCAAATATAAAAAATACCCACATATTTATATATGTGTTCTTGTACAATTTAGAAGTCCTTTCTACAATTAGTTTTATACTTCGTGGCCTAACTAGTTTTAAGTTTGAAGCCTACCCCAACCAGTAGAACTCTTAATGCATAAATTTTGTTAAAGGTAGACTAGGCTTTGTTATTTCTATTCTCTACAGTAATACTGTACTTGTTAATTTTTTGCCATCGAGAAGTAATGGTTGTTAATCCTTCACACATCAATACTTATGTGGTTCGAATTGTCTGTGTTTTTTATATATTCAGAACTTCAGATAATTGTGCTATTCAACCGTTTACTATTACTAATAATAAGACTAGCAGTATTATTAGCATTCTTATGTACAAGACAAACATAGTATATAATAGAAAGAAAGGTTTAAGCAGAAGATAAAGATTTACAGTTATATTAAGTTAATGCATTTCATATTCAAATTATCCGCTTCCTAAAAAACAATTTCAGTAATTACGACTTTTTGAAACTTGCGTATTATTTTTAGAGAGCATTTACTTAAGATTAAAATTTTGGGAAATGTATAATTACACAGAACCTGTATTGAAAGTACAAGACATCCCTTACGTAGAGTAGAAAGGTCGAAGTAAAGTTTAAATATGTAATCAAAAGGAGTAAGTCTTAAAATAAACTTGTATTAACACATAAAATTGAAAATAGTACTACCAGTACTTCTGTACCACTATTGTAGTACTATAGTACCATTGGGTATGATTTAAAACATATTTGTTTATTTAAACAAATGTTAGTTTCTTAAAGATAACATAATAATAATACTAACTTGAGCCTTGTATTATTAACTATTGTAAATAATCAATCAATTATTATTTAATAATAATAATGGTGAAAGAACAATGTTTTGAGCATGACAGTGAAAATGATATTTATCATATCTGAACTAGATATGATTTTATGAATCGTTTTTGAATTATTTCTTGTGTGTTTTTAGTTTTATTACTTTAGACAGAGAATAATTGAAATATTCTCATTACGAAGATACGTAATATAAGGGCAAATATAAAAACATCTATTATTTCAGAGAAATTGTAAGAGTAAAAATTCACCAACTATTAAAGATGTTGACGTGACAAGCGATCAACCAATCAAAATGGGAAAAAGGAATGAGGCAAATAGACAACGAATTAAATTAACTCAATAAATGAACATTGATCTATATCGTTGCCTAAATTATAAAAATGTAGGCTATCAAAATTATTTACAGCAGAGAACTAGAGCAAACGATTATACAACTTAATCCAATGTTAATAAATGTTCAATAAAAGTCTTAATTTATTAAGAACCATTATTGTCCGGAAACATGTAGAAGATAGATAGGTGTATCGAAATGCAGACAATAATACTATTAGAAACATGCAGTATAATAAGAAAAGTTTTTAATATTCCTTGAGCAGTTTCAAAGATATTGTTAACAAAAACATCATAAATCTTCTAGTAGCGTTCTCTGATATTATATTAATACCCCAAAACTAGCCGGTTACAACCAAGCTCATATTCAATGATATGTGGGTTGAGTAAAATGTCTCCCGGCGACAAACCAAGAAAGCGCGAGAAAAATAGAAGCCATTATAATGCTAATAATATCTATTAATTGCCCAAACAGGAAAATCCCAGATAGCGCAAAGAAATACATAATAAATAGCGCAATGTCGAATAATTCAAAAATAATAAAGTATGATATAAGTATGACGTTCAACTCTAACAGAAAACAGAAACAATAATGTAATATCTATATAAATGTAAAGATTAAACTAAATGTAAAACTAGAGAAGAAAAGCAAATATTACCAAAGTAAATAAATAATAAAGAATAAACATGAGTCAGTGATATACATCTACATTGATATTACCTAAAATTTTTGGACGGCGTGAAATAAAGGTGCCTTGAATTACATATTTGTTCTTAATGTGACAATAATTTCGGCAGATATTGACGTTAGGCGTGGAAGGTAAAAACTACATCGGAAAAGTAACCATAACCACATTCATATGGAATTATATATAAATATTTCTCCTTAAATTTTGATGTTGATATCTTTATAACTTTAAAATGTATACACGATAATAATTGTATTTTGCATCTGTTGTGTTTTGATTTTGCGCTATTTCTTTACTTGTTAATATAAACATTAATAATATAATTATATTATATTCTGTATTATTACAAAGGTACTAATACTCAGAGTTTCATTTACCTTGCTATATATTATATAATTATATAAAGTTAGTTTTAAGTTGAACGTACGTATTATATTATAATAAACAACTTGTTCACACTTAAACCCGCACCATCGGTAACTCCGTTATTATTGGAGCTAGGAAGTCGTCCAAATTAGCAAACTAGTAGGATTTTCCTGGCGGTTACGACGATGAAAACAAAAAAAACTATTGAGCGTCGCGTTTTTCAGATATTTGACAAAATGTAATTTTTAAAATGGAACACCTATTTATTTTTAAGCGGTTGAATAAAGAATTTAGTTCTGAATAAAAATGTTTCAATACATTATCTCAAAAAAATTGAAAATAAAAAAGTTATTACGTGATTTCTTAATCATTGCATTTTGTTTAAAAAAAATTATGAAAGACGTAGCATATTTCACATGTTTATCCAATTGAAGTCATCTTCAGATATTAAATAAAATAATATCATAAACATCCTTAAAATTAGCTTACTTTATCACTAAAACGTAAGTTTTCAAATGAGATACAGTGCATTTTTAGGGATTTAGGATTTGTTTTTAGGGATGCTTAACGAAATTTGTAATTAAATAATATGTACCGATTATTGTAGGCTATTCTCTTGTTGAATGGATGAAAAAAATTTGTATAGGTCCGAGAAGGTTTGTTCATAACATTCCTAAATGAATTCAAACGAAACGTTGTGTTTTTAACGAAATTTATTTTGATTTCGTCCACGAAACTTAAGAATAACAAATAAAAGAATAATGATCACTATCAATCAACATATATAACTAATAATTGTTCGAAGGTACCACCTTCTTGGTCCAGACACTTGCGGGCTCTTTTCTGAGTGCAGCGCGTGGCTTTGAGAAGGGTTCTTCCATCAATATTCCGAATAATGGCCGTAATGCTATTTTGAAGTTCTTCCACATTTTGGTAACGATGTTTGTAAACTTCATTTTTCACTCGGCCCCATAAAAAAAAATCTAGCGGAGTTAGATCTGGCGAGCATGGGGGCCACAGAACTGGTCCATGAGTTCCAATCCAACGGGATCCAAACAGTCTCTCCAGTAATGCGTTAACGATATGGTGATTTTGAGCCGGTGCACCGTCTTGTTGGAAGTATATCCGCGGCCTATCCATCAAGTTCACGTTGTCCACGAAATCTTCCAATACATGAGACATAATGTCCTCATATCTCTCTCCCGTCAATGAGCCGCGGTAAAAAAAAAGGACCCACAATTTTAGATCCAATCATACCACACCAAACATTAAGGCTGAACCGATGTTGTGGATTAGTGCGATGAGTCAAAAAAGGATTTTCCCGGTACTCCAAAAATGATAGTTTTTTCGATTAAACATTCCCTTATTAGAGAAGTTACTTTCATCCGACCATAAAACATATCGAGGAAAATTTGGATCTTCTTCACATTTATGTAGGAACAATTCACAAAATTCCATTCTTCTTATATCATCATTAAGATGCAAAGTTTGTACTGGCCGATACTTGTATGGCTCAAAATTATATTTTTTCAAAATTTTATAAATCGTTCCCAATGAAAGGTCTATTTCTCTAGCCAATTCTCTAATTGAATTGTTAGGATGAGCCTCAAAATATCCCAGTACATTTATCTCTACCTCCTCACTAACCACAAATTGCTTCTTCGTTCTAGTCTTCTTGAAAACCTCTTCGTTTCGCCGAAATTGTCTGTATAATTCCAAGAAATATCTTCTTTGAGGAATCGCGCGTTCGGGAAACATTGCACTATAATGTTCGCGAGCTCTAATAGTGTTTTTTCTCTGAAATATTTAAGCTTCCATAATATCACATTTTTCCTCATGTGTGAAAACCATTTTTATTAGAAGAAAACACGAAGAAAAAAGCAAAATAACAAAGCGAATTTTAAAACACTGAAAGATTAATTTGACGGATTGTTATTGAATATTTTTTTTAATTTTTATTGGTGCCTACTTGATCTAAATTGTAACAACTATTGTAATGAAAGCTAATTTCATTTTCTCTTTTCCTTTTTTTCTGAGTGGAGTTTTAAATTATACTGTGTCCCATTTTAAAATGGGTACTTTTCTGATTATCTCGGGAATATGCCCATTTAAAGAAATCACGTGATAACTTTTTATTTTCAATTTTTTTGAGATAATGTATTGAAACATTTTTGTTCAGAACTAAATTCTTTATTCAACCGCATATAAATATACTGGATGTTCCATTTTAAAAATTACATTTTGTCAAATATCTGAAAAAACGCGACGTTCAATTGTTTTTTTGTTTTTATCGTCCTAACCGCCAGGAAAAATCCTACTAGTTTGCTAATTTGGACGACTTCGTAGCTCCAATAATAACGGAGTTACCAATGGTGCGGGTTTAAGTGTGAACACCCTGTATATATATATATATATATATATATATATATTCTATTTATATCCCTTTTTATTCATATAAGCGCCTATTTGAATTGTCTGAATTCTAAAACTGCCTCTTTTTTAAATTTGTAGATGTAGCGGTTCACAAATTTAAAATGAAATATAAATAAATTAGCTACAGCTTTATCCCACTACATCACACAACTAAAAATCTCCAATTTACCGTTATTTTAAAGAGTAAATCGAAAAAAAAACAGGTATATTTAAAAAAGTTATGTTGCAATTTTTAAAATAGTCGTAACCCAAAGTAGCTTGTAAATTTAAATTCGCAACATTATTTCACTCATTTCATTATGAAGGACTTCTTCATTTAGGCTTCATTCCTAGCGTACTGTTTTGCTGATAGCTATCACAAACCTACGTATACTAGCATTAAAACCTAAACAGTATTTCCATCCACATCATCCTCCACAAAAACGTGATAGACTCCAAGGACCCTTCTCCGTATCTAATTCCTTATCCCAACAAATCAATCATGTTACCAATACCTTAATCAAGAACAACTACTCCAAACATCAACATCCTAAGTAAAGACTGTTCAGTTCCATTTCTCAACACACTTCCGACATTTCTAAAGTCCATATTCCTGATAGCAGGAATATACGAATCAAACTTTCTTAAATGTAACATCAAAACCATCTATAAAATCGACTTCATATTATAGGGCCCCTTTTCTAATAAAGATCGAAATCATCTAAAAGCCCTTGATGTTCACGAATTCAATGCTTGTGCGGCAGTTTGTACATAGGCAAAACAAAGCGGTCGGTAAATACTCGCGTTTTTGAGTACGACCGTTGTACTAATGTCCTGCACGTAACCAGCTCTGCATCAACCACGATGACAGATATAACAACACATGTAAAACCCTTCTATCTAAACAACTTAACCGTAACCATGATGTTCCACTGTCTAAAACATCACCCATATAACCCTGTTTTGGATATAAAAAATATAAATGACAGAATATATGATATTCTGTCATTTATATTTTTTATGTCCTTGACAAAGGCATCATTGCCGAAACATGTAGGGTTGTTTTAAATATATATACTTTAAAGTCATAAACCAGACCTTTAATCCCCGACTTATTAAGTTTACCATATATATATATATATATATATATATATATATATATATATATATATATAAATATTATCAAATTAGTATATAATTGTGAAGTAAATGTGAATGTAAACATTGCTGTCTACAAATTACAATACAAATCAAACGCAAACATAGACCAAGAGCAACAGCAGTACGGGATGATCGCTTTATTAGTACGGCCTCCTTGCGGAATCGTATGTTAAATGCTGTCCAGCTTAAACAAGAACTTCAAAATGTCAGAGGAGCAACAGTAAGTCGCTAGACTGCTAGAAGAAGACTTCTTGAAAATAGGCTAAGATGTCGGAAACCCGCAACTGGTACAAAATTGACGCCAGCACATCGTGTAGAGCGCCTACGTTTTGCTCGTAAACATGTAAACTGGACGTTGGAGCAATGAAGCTCTGTGCTCTTTTCAGACGAGACCAAGATTTGTCTATATGGCAGCGATAGAAGAGCTAGAGTCTATAGTCGTCAAGGAGAACGATTTTCAGAGCGCTGCATAGTGGAGCAAGTAGCTTTTGGCGAAGATTTGTGAATGTACTGGGGTGGGCATTTCTCTTCATGCGAAAACCGAACTAGCTCTATATATCCCTAGGTAGCCTAGGCAGTTTAACTGCTTAACGCTATCTTGATGAAGTCTTAGAAATTGTCCCCTATGCTAGCTTCATTGGCGATAATTTCTTATTTATGCAGGATAAGGCAATGAAGCATACAGTTGAGATTGTTCAAAATTACCTCAACGAAGTTGATGTACGAGTCACAGAGTGCCCAGCTAAAGTCTGGAAATGAATCCGATTGAGCACACGTGGGATGTACTCAAGAAAAGAATTCGATCACGGGCTTCAGCTCCAGCAACGCTTCTGGAACTGACAAGGGCTGCTCAAAAAGAGTGGGATAATATCCCTGAGGATGTTGTTCATGGGCTGATCAAATCATTCCAAACCGTATGCAAGCTGTTATACGGGCTAGAGGGGGCCATACAAAGTATTGAGTTAACCGCATTTATTGAAACTTGTTTTTGTTTCTATTATTAATAAACAATTTTAATTTTTTTAAAATTTTTTAATTAATCTAACTACGATAACAACAATTTTGTTAGCACGATAAACAAGAGCTAACCATAGATTAATTTCAGTTAATGTTATTAGTTATTAGGAATGTTTCTGAGCAGACGATTATTACTACTATTATACTTTTACAGCATTTTTTTTCAAGACTTGTGTAGAATTAAAACAAGTTCGTTGAGTGCATGTTACCGATCAATTCAGTTAAATGAGCGAGGGATATTTGACAGGAACTATTATGGATGACTATTATGACTATGGTACATATAAACACGTTTTATTTTTCCACATAATCGCCTTTCAAATCTATACACTTAGATCAACGGTGTTCCAATTTTTTTAAAGCTTTTCAGAAAGTAGAATATCTAAACTTTGCAAAATAAAATCTCAGTGATAAGTTCCATGTTCGATCTGAACCTCCGCTTGTTAAACTACTTCTTCAGATTCGGTAATAGAAAGAAATCATAAGGGACTAGATAAGATGAATATCAGGAACGAGGCTGCAATCCAAAATGTAAATCGACATTACTACTGTATACATACTTCAACTAATCTCGTCTTATTTGAGCCACAGATCTAGTTACGTCTACTACAATGGATTTCAATCCAGGCAGTACACTCCATAGCTTTCAATCCAGTATACTCTATCGTCAGGCGTTCCTTAGGAATCTACTCTAGGAACTTTATTATTTAATATTTTTATTAATATGATCTTGTGTTCTTGAATTTTAGAGTACTAGAATACGATGAAGATCTTAAGATGATCTGTTCTAAAGTTTTGTTGTTGAATACTTGCAAGGAATTATTAAATAAACTTCAATTGCTTGATCAGTGGTGTAGACACAATGAAATTGCCTTGGTCACTGACAATTTTGCAAATGTCTCGTATATCCGTGTTAGGGATTTGGGGATGTAGAAGTTTTATTTGATTCATGATCACGATTTTATAGTCATATTCATGGTATCTGTACTACAATTATTAATTTTTTAAATTTAATTGTAGGTGATTTCGTAATTCGTTATCTGTTATTTAAGTGTGATGAATCATAACCGCAAAGAGGCATCGAATATACGTCTTTTCGGGAACGGCATTCTTGAAATTTCCTTAGTTGTAGAAGAGAACAACTTAGTGCAAGCTTTCTCTGCTTAAATTATTAAATGACAGGAATAATAACAATAATAATTTTCTTTGTTGTCCAACAGAATAAAAAAAATCCAATTCCGGGGCAAAATATAACATAAAAATGCAGTTAAATAAAAATAAAAAATATAATGTTAATAAAACAAATAACAATTCATATTAATAGAAACAGTGGTCGTGTAGTAGTAAAAAGAGAAGGGATCCTAGTAATATTTGTGCAGGTAGTTTGTCATATGCGATAAAGGCCATTTTAATAATACATCATCCGGCAATGGTAATGGTAAATGTGTTCGACGAGAAGTGAATATTTTAGAACGAATTTATTTAATTGTCTATATTATTATTTTTATTAAAATCGTTTAATAAATTAATATAATATGGCTCTGTGATTGTTCTCCTCTTTTCAAAGTAATCGATAGCATAACCTTTCTGACACATGAAACTACTTTCGACTTCTTTCGAGCTCGTTCGCCAGCAAAAGTCCATCGTTTCGATGTTTTCTTCCATTTCTAGAGTATAGTGATGAATCTATGCTTCCTCTACAGTTGTATAACCCCACAAAGATACACTTAGATTGCGCTTGTACATATTCAAATATAGCGGTGAAGTTATCACATTATTTCATTTTTGGTTGTCTGACAGTAAATACGGATCCCATCTTATTTTTTTCATGCTCGAATATTAGTATAAAATATTGAATATATGTTCAGTAGAGATGTCTATAATCTGTGCTATTTCACGCATATTCAATCGACGATATTTCAACGCCATATCACGAACTTTGTAAATCAATCCCTCGGTAGTCACTGTAAACGAAGGATCTAGGCACCCTCCGTCAACTGTGTTCATATGACCGCAACGAAATTCAGTGAACCACTATTCCATGCGCAGGAGCAGAATGCTTCTAATATTTTTTTTAACTTTTCTTGGGGCTTGACATGTTTTACACATAAAAAAGTGTTTTATCAACACACGAAATTCATTGTTTTTCATGTTCACAAGTAAATACGAAGTTATTGGCTTTCCAACCGTTATGAAACAATAACTATTTTATACAGAGTGGTTGGTTTTTCATTGTACACTCAATATTTTCGTTGAGAGTATTATATTTAAAACAAATCAAAACGTACCCGATACTATTTTTTGCCTTCTTTCCGTGAAACTTTCTTTGTGTGAAACAGAGTGCTACCACTCGAAAAACAAAATATGATCTAATGAAATTATTTTTTTTTAATTGAACATCCTGTATATTATTGGATATTTAGATAGCTTATTCAATTCTAAATACAGCATATTTTTTTTATAGCAGGATAAAGTAAAAACACTATTGAAGAAATTGTCCAAAATGTCCACAATTTTTGCTTCAATAAGGTGCAAATGATCTTATTTTTGATAAATCCCCAGACAAAAAATCGAATATTGAAAGCTCAGACGATTTCGGAGGCCATAAATGTGGCCCTTTATTCTCAATCCACCTATTTTCAAATTCTAATTGTGAAAAAATTGTTACTAATTGCGCGGTATGAGGTGGTGCGCCATCAAGTTGGAACCACATTTGTCTCAGGATAGCTTTAGACAGATGGTCTAAATATTCTTGAAATTCAGTTTCAAGAAAGTTTCAATATGGGTTTTGATTAAGTGTGCCGTTATAGAAATAGGGCCTTAATAATTGATCCCTTATCACACCTATCCAGACATTTGTAGAAGGAACGTACTGGAAACGAGCTTCCTGAATCCTACGAAGATTCACGTCATTTAAAAAGTGATTATTCTGTTTATTAAACACATCATTCCGATTAAAATTTACTTCATCCATCCATAAAATTCTAAACTGTGTCGGTATACGAACTGACATTTAAACATTATTTTGTTTTTTACTCGATTACATTTCCAAAACAAACTTTTTCTTTTTCTATTTTTGTTATTATGGCGTCATTCATTGCCCAACGAAAAAAAAATATATATACTGTATTCAGAATTGAATAAGCTAGCTAAATATCCAGTAATATATAGGGAGTTCAATTAAAACAGAAATGATAGGCAGTCTATTTCATAGGATCGAGAAGAGGGCAAAAAATAGTATCGGATGCGTTTTTATTTCTTTAAAATATGATACTCTCAACGAAAATATTGAGTGTACAATGAAAAACCAACCACACTATATGTAACTTTGTACCGTCAAATACATATCGTTCATAAATAAATACAAGAAACGATGAAGAAGAAACCCTGTTTCGTAAACTACGGCGCAAATCTAATTTTTCAGAATTTTTGATCACTCCGTATTTACAGCAATTAAAATTTATTAAATCAATCAGAGCATAAGGATAATGTATATAGTATACTCGTTGCTTAATGTGTTGGAACCCGTCTCCTTTAGAAATAAACCGTTAATGATGAGGCGATTGATGATGTCGATTAGAGTTTGTTTCTCGTGACCAATTACTTAAATTAAGCCCAAAAAGGACGCCCGCACCACATCGCACACCATCGTCGCCGTCTAAGGAAAGCTTTTTAGTTAAAAGCTTTCACTGGTAAAGTAAGTATAGGTGACAGTCCGTACCAGTGGCCATTTCCGCGCCGCGTCTCATCCTTTAGATTGTAAAACGACGGAAAAATTGTCCTCTAAACTTCTTACGTAACGAACGTATGTCGTGATTTCGCATAAAAGGCGAATTATTAATTTAATGGAGTCTCTAATGTTGGGTTTTTGTGTCGTTCGGGGTATTTTTAGGGTCGACCTATAATAATGATCATGAGGAATGACTTCCATTTTGCAATCAATCAATTCTTTTTTATATGCGTGGTATAAGGCATGTGTTATAGACGATTTAGTTTGTATATATTGAGACGTAAGTGCGTAAGTTTTCGAAAAGAGTTTAATTTGTTAATTGATGTCGTCAAAGAATCTTTTATTCGAACCGAAATACAAAAGGGGAGCTAGTCTATGATTTTAAAAGATCGTAATTTACAATTTGTAAATATTCACTGATTTATAACAACTACAATTTTGTACAAATAATAAGTAAAATATTCAACAGTTTTGTTAAAATCCTGGTATTTATTTATCATGAAATATCTTGTTTCAATTTTATCTTATCTTATATATTAAATACTATTTCACAATTTAGTCCCTACAATTTGATAAAAAACCGTAAATCTTGGAATATACGAGGGCAGGTTGACTTAATCGCGCGATCGTCTAGAGTAGGCCGTGAAATAAAAAAATTCACATCACATTTTGACAACCGATGCCTTGTCAGTTTACTGTTAGTGTTTCATAAATTTGTGACAAAGTATGTCTCGTAGGCAATTTTCTAAATGTTACTCTGCTACTGCTCTGCTATTAACTGTAAATGGATACTTTTGAACATCGTGCAGTGATTAAGTATAAAGTAAGGTATATCCTTTACCAAAATCCATGATGATATGCAAAATACACTGTGAGAGGGTTGTCCTTCGTATACAACAGTCAGAAAATGGGGAAATGGACTTAAGCATGGCAAGAGCTGCAAGTCCAGAAATGGTGGATAAAGTCCAAGATTTGTTGCTGTTACGGACGATTGAAAGCGTTAGAAATAGGAGGGGCAGTCGGTATTTCAAACGAACGCGTGCTATGTATTTTGCACGAATAACTTGATATGACAAAGCTTTCGGTAAGATGGGTGCTGCGTTTACTGACGACGGAACAAAGCCATACTCGCTGACAAATATTTATGAATAATTTAGAAAATTTTAAACAGATTTATTGCGCCGATTTGCTTCTTGTGACGAAATACAGGTTCATAATTATTCACACGAATCTAATCAACAGTTGAAGATGTGAAGCAAAGGTGGAGAACCAACTCCAGTGAAGTCTAAGACAGTTTTGTTGGCGGGAAAGGTGATGGCATCGGTATTTTTGGATGGAAAAAAATATTGTTGATAAACTATCTTTAAAAGGGAAAGACCGTAAACGGCGAATATTACCCAAATCTTCTAGATCATTTGAAGACAGCTATCGCTGAAAAGCATGGAGAAATGAGTAAGAAGAAAGTGCTCTTTCACTTAGTTTGGGATAATTCGAATGAAAAATAATAATAGACTGTTCGATTATTGTTATAATCGAGACTGCTCGAGTACTCAACTTAATTCACTCGAACGATTTAATTTACTCGAATGATTGAATTGAACATAAATATTTAACCTTGGTAGAATACATACCTTTTCTTTCTTGTTTATTAAGTATTTTATAATAAATAATTATTAAAATGATTAAAAGCTCGGATCTAAAAATGTGGCCTTTGCAAAAATTTTGTTTGTTTGAAAGCTTCCAAGGCAACGACTGGTAATTTCCTGTAGGGCTGTTTTTGTATGGACCAGTTTGGGTTGCTCTTAATGAATGTTGTAATCCCCTAATTAGAGGAATTACTAGAGAGATGGTAACAGGTTTTTCTCCTGAAAGTATTGTGGTTAAAAGTTCTACTGGTTTTAGCAGTGCAACGCAGTCTTTCAAAGTATTCCATTCCTGAGCATTTATGTAAATGTTTTATAATTTATTGCAGATAGCGCATTTTGCTAATTTCCCATTCGCTAACTTGCACCCGGTCGAATTATTTTATCTGATAATTTTTAAATGTAAGCGGGAATATTAATTAAATTTAGATAATTCAAACGTGCATGCACTAAATCCTGATATAATTGAAGAACAAATATACAGGGTCCGGCAACGAAGCGGGGACGGAAGATTACACGCGTATTTGAAAGTTAGTCAAATATTTAGTCATCGGATATCCTTCCGTATAATCAAGCGCACGTTTTAAAAATATTTTGTTTTATACAGGCTGTTCCAGATGGAAGTGCCAGACTAAAGTTGCATTTTTTAAATGGAACATCCTATATATTAATAAATAAAATGATTCGCGCTTGAACGCTGGTTACATCGATATAATGTTGTATGGATCTAAAGTTGATAGTTTCTGTGTAAATAATTATTTTACTTGATAAATTGATACATTTCAGTAGGCTATTCTGCATAAGGAAAGTCAAAAGATCCGAAACCAATAGATTAGAATATTTTCTACTAGTATGCACTTTCGTTGCTACGTGAAATAAATTCTGCAACTGCTCGCGTTATACAGGGTGTTCACAATTTCGCAAAATCCAAGAAATCTCGAAATTTTTAAATGGAACACCCTGTATATTTTTAGCTCATTGAAAAGCTCTTTTACTACGCTTTCTATTGATACCTCATTTGATGCACCTAGGATGGATCATTTGCTTATTATTTCTTTTTAGATTTGAATTAATGAAAAATGCTTGTATTTTTAGTAGCTAATTTGCGCTTTTAAACCTTCTGTAAGATCGGATATTCAACAAATTATCCATAAATGGTCTATAACAAGAAGAAACCCCCTTAAGTACGAGAAACAGTTGATTTTCACTCAGCGGTGAAAGCAAACATTAAATTAATATAAAGTAATATAGCATTTTCAATAGATTCACTGCTGATCAAGTTATCTGGTGTCAGTTTTAAGCTTGTATACTTAATAACCAAGTTGTCAAAAATTTCGTTCCAGCTTACAAAGTATTTCGTTCAATCTTTAAAAGAAATTGCTTTAATGACTAATTTTATTGAAGAAATGGTGAATATGATATTTATTTTTGGGGAGTGTACAAGAAATTGTCCCCTGGCAAGTAGAGTATATGCAGAGAGATTTCCAAACCTTGAAGGAAAGTCAAGACCGGAAGCATTTGAAAGGTTATTAGAGAGATTTACAGAAACTGGTAGTGTAACATACAAGAAGAGAGAAATAAATAAGCCGGTAATCAATGAAAAAAACGAATTGGCCGTATTATTAACAATACAGGAAACTCCACATATAAGTATAGACGGTATTTCAAAGGTATCAGCTATTGAAGATAGGAGCGTACGAAGAATTTTAAGAAGTCATAAGTATCATCCGTACCATATGGAATTAAATCAGGAATTGCATTGTGATGATTTCATTAAAAGAACAGACTTTTGTGGTTGGTTGTTAAATAAAATGCGAGAAATGCCAAATATTTTGACAAAGATTTTGTTTAGCGATGAGGCTACTTTCAAAAGTAATGGGGCGGTAAATAAACATCTGTATAAAACAAAATATTTTTAAAACGTGCGCTTGATGGTACGGAAGGATATCCGATGACTAAATATTTGACTAACTTTCAAATACGCGCGTAATCTTCCGTCCCCGCTTCGTTGCCGGAGCCTGTATATAGATACTGAAATTTCAAATTTCTCGCGGTGATTAACCGACGTGACATGTGGTAGTTTGTGTACACGAGTCATCTCAAGCAGGTAAACATGCGGCGAATTACCATCGATATTGCACGGTTCCAATACATTGAATGTAACATTCAAGTAATGAGTATTCGAATGATCATTCGATTATTAAAAGAACTCGAATACCAAGTACTCGATTATTGAAATCATTCGATTATGCCCATCACTACTTTCACACCTGTACATTCCAGTATGGTTGCTGCAAAAAAAAATTGAAGAATTAAGTTTCGAATTAGTACCACACTCCCACCCCCCACCATATTCGCTAGACCTGGCACACCATGTGACTTTCATCTATTCCCTAAATTAAAAGTTTTTCTCGAAGGCAAAAAATTCTGTATAAATGCAGAGCTTCAACAGTGAACGATTATTTTGCAGGGTTGGACTTTCGAGGAATAAAGAACCTTGAACACAGATGAAACAAATATATAGAATTAAGGGGTGATTATGTAGAAAAGTAAAGTTTGTTTATTTAAATTATTCCTTTGTTTCTGTACGATCGCACGAATTAACCAACTCGCCCTTGTAATTGTATTATATTTATTATTATATATTTCTTAGTAGTTGAGTAAATATCTAGTTTCAAAAGTATGGACCCAATCTAGGCCACGTGAATCTTTTAACAAAACAAAAAAAAATGTATTAAATTGGGATATATTGAGTGGATACATAAGTAGATACACTTTTCTGTTGAATTCGAAATTTCTTAACAAAAAAATACATGAACTAATCAAGAATATATTCGCATCTATTATTTAGGATTACTTCCTAACGATCTAGCAATTTTTCGATTCTACGCCTGAAGAAATCAGGTGGATTGGAAATAAAGAACTGTCAAGACATTTTTGAAGCGTGACATCTTTATCAAAGGAGATTCTTCGAAGGTTGTTTGATAGAGAGCGTAGGAAATGGACATCTTATGGAGTGAAATTAGGAGAATAAGGGGGGTTGTGAAATGGCATCACAACTGAGGATTCAATTATTTTGTAAAGTGACTTGATGATTTCTTCTCAGCCTTGAATTATGGCCTCAAGTTAACGAAGCTATTAACAGCAAATCTCAGCTGTGACGATTACATTTTTCGGAAGTAGGTTATAGTGGATGATGCTTTCTTTGTCTCACCAGGTGCATCTTCCGAACAAACTCATCAGCGTACGCGGATGACTTTGTTCGTCAAATTGCTTTTTCGTTAGGGCTAAGCCATTCTTTTCTGTTCTTACTGTTTACAGCAAGGCATAATTATTCGTCACTAGTCACAATATGGGCTGAAATTGATCGATGTTGTGGATGAGCTAAACAATAATGCGCCAGCAAATAAGAAGAAATGCCGGTACGCTGATTCTTGTTATTTTCGCTCAAAACATGCCGCAGTTTTTTATTCTTGCCCATGGAATTCAAGTATCCTATTATGGTTGATTGGTTACAATTCATTATAATGGCACATTCCCGAGTTGAATGGATGTTGTGAGTCATCATGAATTAAAGCGCCTAGATGATCTTCATTGAAGACCGATGGCCGAACGTTGGGAGCCGTATGCGGCAAAAGAACCCTCTTTAAATGGAGAAACCTCTTTACGTGCAGTAATCTCCCCAATTATATTTTTTCCGCAAATAGCATAAATGATTCTAGTGGCTTTCAATGTATTAATTCCTTAGTTAAACTCGAAAATATATGTTTGTTAAACTCAGTTTTTATATAGCAATAACTAATTAAAATACAGTTGGTCTCTACCACCCACAGATTTTTTTGCACAAAAGAAAAGGAAAAAAATTTAAAAAAAATCTTATAATAGGCGTTTTAATACATTTTAAAATGAATGTACTACTTCAAATTCTAGGTATTAACCCAAAAATGATTTTCTGTTGTGTTTTTAAAGAAATTTGTTAAATAGGCTGTCATTACCTGATGTAAATCTTTTATTACATGTATTAATTTTGGACAAGATTTCCGGAAATTTTTAGCTGCTAAATTCTATTTATTATGCTTTCACTTTATTAGTACTACTAAGAAGGATTTCAAGTTTATCACTCCAAACAAAATGTATATTTCAATGTCATTTACTTCATTATAGCTCTGAGTGTCGATCAAGTAAACAAGTAAAATTAATTTGTCTTTAGTGTTGTGCGTGGTATTTGATAAATAAACATTGCTTAAAAATATGTCCAGCCGGTGTTGCAAAAACAAACCAGATGATTTCTGTTATATTTGTGGATATTTCGTCTTGAAAAAGTTTAAGAGACCAATTGGTGAATTTGTAAAAAATGCATATTATGCTTATTTCAAAATCAAATTAAGAGATCAAGATAAAGATTGGGCACCGCACGTTGTTTGTAAGGTATGTGAAGAAGGTTTAAGACATTGGACCAAAGGGAATAGAAAAAGCCTTCCTTTTGGAATACCGATGGTTTGGAGAGAACCGCAAAATCATCATGAAGATTGCTACTTTTGTCTTTGTGATATTAAGGGGCATAATAGAAAAACTTTGAAACATATTTTGTACCCAAATAATATTAATCAGCTATCAGACCAGTTCCTCGCAGTGATCATGTACCTATACCTATACCCCCAAAATACTACAAGAAGATATTGAAACCTCTTCAACTTCCGGCTCCGTACAGATGGATAGTGATTTTGAACCATCAACCTCAGGTCAAAACCAACCTCAGCTATTTTCACAAGCCGAACTGAATGATTTAGTAAGAGATTTGGGACTTTCAAAAGATCTTTCTGAAGTACTGGGGTCTAGGTTGAAACAAAAAAAATTGCTTGCCCCAGAAACTGCCTTCTGTTGGTATAGAAATCGTGAGGCTGGATTTGTAAAATATTTTGCACAAAATGGACCACTCGTGTATTGCCAAGCAATTGCTGTTCTACTTACTTTCCTCTGAGCTCCTGAGTACACACCTTCTGACTGGAGACTTTTCATCGACTTTTCAAAAAGGAGCCTTAAAGCTGTTCTTTTACATAATGGCAATGTTTTTGCTTCTGTTCCGGTCGGCCATTGTGTTCATTTAAAGGAAAACTGAAAATTTACAGGAATTACTTTTAAGAATACAATATGAAAATCACAACTGAGAAGTGTGTGGAGATTTAAAAATTTTAGGCCTTCTCTTGGGTCAGCAGTCTGGATATACTAAATTTCCATGTTTCCTGTGCGAGTGGGATAGCAGAAATCGAGAACAGCATTGGATAAAAAGAGACTGGCCACAAAGGGTGACTTTAACACCTGGAACCAAGAATGTAATTCGCGAAAGTCTCATTGACCCTCAAAAAGTGTTACTTCCACCGCTTCACATAAAACTTGGACTTATGAAACAATTTGTTAAGGCATTAAACAAAGAAGGAAATTGTTTTAAATATTTGGTGTAAAACATTTCCGACTCTGTCAGAGGCAAAATTAAAGGAGGAAATCTTTGTAGGTCCGCAGATTAGGAGCTTGGTGAAAGATAAAGAATTTGAAAATGTGATGGAAGATAAGGAAAAACATGCATGGCATGCTTTTAACGAAGTTGTACATAAATTTCTAGGGAATTATAAAGACACAAACTATGTTGAGATCGTCGAAAATATGCTGGAAAAATTCAAGATTCTTGGTTGCAATATGAGCATAAAAATTCACTTTTTACATTCCCATTTGGACTATTTCCCAGAAAACCTTGGGGACGTGAGGGAAGAGCAAGGACAAATATTTCACCAGGATATTAAAGAGATGGAAAAAAGATACCAAGGGCGCTGGGACACAAAAATGATGGCCGATTACTGTTGGACATTGAGCTGAATATGACAGAAAAACAACCAAACGAAGCTTTTCTGAAAAACGAAAACTTTTTTTAAGAAGCATAAATAATAAATAACTATTTCTAATAGTTTCTATGTGTATATTTTTAAATATAATATAAAACTAGCTTATAAATGAAATAAATCGTGTTTTTTCTATATTTTTTTATTTCACTGGTTTGGAAAATAACCTTACGTGATACAAAAAAAAATAAAAACAGATTAAAAAGCAGCGCTACCCAATTACTAGAAAACAGTTAAAATTTTAAAATCAACTTTCGAAGTCTTGAAAAATGCAGGCCTGTGTAATAATAATTTATATAAATTAAAATACTACTCAATTAGATAATATTAGGATATTAAAATAATTTAGGCAAATGCATTACAATTTTTATAAAAGTATTCTCATCCTAGAAACCAATAGCGTTATGAATTTATGAATCAAACCGATATATTGCAATTAATATATACTGTCTTTGTATTTCTAAATGCTTTTTAGCTTACGCTTTCTGTTTAGTACTTTTTTTAAAAGCAACCAAGATTAATTTAATAATTATTTAAAAACTTCCTCATATTATTTTGATAACATATTGCGATATGAGTTATTTGATAGCCTAAGCGATGACGTCAACGATTGTGTACTAGACTAGGAAGCTAAGAGACTGGAAAGAGGACCATCGGGAAAATCTCAGAGGCCTATACATATATAAAACCCATATTTTAAAATCATATTTATGTTTAGTACGTCATAGAATTAAAATTCAGCACTTGACTATCAGAATTAACTTTTTAGTCATCTAAATATTAATAATAGTTTAATTAACTGAAAAAGGACGTATTAAAATTCTGATGATGATTTGGTTTGGTGACCGCGTCAGAACTCATGGAGAAGTATGCGATTTATTTAATAATTTGCATCAAGATCGGCATCAAATATCACGAACCGTCGTTAGTAAAATTTTGAGAAGGTATAGCTTGACCGAAAATTTTCTGAAAAACGGACGACCAAAACTCACAACTAATGAAGTTATTGCTCAAGATATTGCTATAGCATTGGAAGAATTACCACAACCTTCTACTACATCCTCGCACTAATCTATGATATAAGTTGCGGATCAGTAGTCGGAATGCACGAAAAATATCATCCGTATAAACCAGATTTAGTGAAAGAATTATTGGATGGGGATTATGATCGTAGAATTGAATTTTGCGAAAGAGTGGTGGATATTTGCAAAAATGACCAATATTGACCAAATGACATACAATTTGTTGACGAGTCAAGGTTTTGTTTAACTGGTACCGTTAATCGCCATAATTGTCGATATTGGTCAACAGATAACCCTCATTGGATTCTAGAAACGCATACACAACATCCGCAGAAATTAAACGTTTGGGCTGGTATTTTCAGGAACCGTAATATTTGGTAGATCGTAGAACCAGGTATTTTCAGGAATTTAGATGTTTTACGTGATAAAGTTATTCCTAATATTGAGGAAGATGGAGAATTACTTGTAAGTGCTTGGTTTCAACAAGATGGAGCACCCCCTCACTATGCTCTTAATGTTAGTATTTTTTTAAACGAAACAGTCCCAAATTGGTCGTAGACGATTCATTGGATGGCCCGGCCCGCATGATCTCCAGATTTAAATCCCCTAGATTCTTTCTTTGGGAGTCAGTTAAAATCTGTGGTTTATACTAGACAACCGCATAATCTGGAAGAGTTATGGCAGAGAATAATGCGGAAGTATAATTAATTCGTGAGAAGGCTTTGGCAAATGAGATTAAAGAATTTGTTCAAAGACTTGCATATTGTCAAGAAGCGAACAGTCATCATTTTGAGCACTTTCTTAACTGATATTGATTTTGTTTGGATTTTTTGTGTTATTTTTCTAGTTTTCAATGAAATTTGCATTATTAGACTTTATTAAATATATCTGTCGTTGTTGAACAAATAGTGCCAAAACTTATTATTGCTGAACTCCCAGAACAGGGCCCTATTGAATTTCGTAAAATTATAAAGGCTGTTTCATTTAAAATAAAAAAGTTAACATCGTTCTCTGATTCTGGTATAAACATGCTCCTCGAATTCCCCTATTTACATTAACTTAAATGTGGAAAATTTTATTAAAATCTAAGTAGCCGAATCAAAGATATTCGAAGATTATGAACCATTGCTAACTTCTGTTGGTCGGATATTTGTACTGATATCCCCTATTCCACTAATATATATGCACTAATTAGTTTAAACCATTGCTGACTTGCGTTGGACGGATATTTGTACTGATATCTCCAGATTTATTAGCTCATTGATATGTTTTTTGGAATTATTTAACTTAGACAGACTATGGTGATGAGTTATACATGTTTAGTTGTGTAGTGGTTCCACACAAGAGTCCCTTTTGCATGGTTAACATTTTGTTTTGTATATCTATATCTAATTTCCTTATATTTTATCGTAGTATCCCTGAGAAAGCACTGAAGTAAGTGCGAAATATTGGCATGAAATAAATGGCATCGTAAATTGAATATAACGTTGCTGTCCTCCCAATATACCTGATTCTAACCTATGCACTAACGGCAAATATTTTTCATATATATATATATAATACAATAGGAGGACGCTTGTCAAAGTAAACTAGATTAACATTTCAATTGAATATATAATATATTGAAGCAAGTAAAATTGAGCAAGGCACAAAACAAAATTTATTTTTCAAAAAAGTATCTCGTTTGCTTTTTTTATCTTCCTTCTTTTTGTATAGATTTGTATATTTTAAGCACATTTTTTACATAGTGCATGTGTTTTTTGTAATTTTTAATTAACTGTTTCAAGGTGACGGTTGGTTCCTTAATTTCTTTGCTAAACTACACAAGAATTCTGTATATTAATACCAAATAAATGAAGGAAAGCTGTAGTATTTCCCTCAGCTCCTGGTAACAAAATAAACGCGGGAGTAAACGCCAATACCATCAATGGCTTTATTATAATCTTACACAGTTTCAAATTTTATAAACGTTCTTCAATATTAGATTAAATATTATGACTCTTCAATCACATTAATTCATGCAACTTCAACCTATTTGGACAAACGATGCTGAAGTTCCATTAACCCATTTTTCTAACGATGTTTTTCAAGATCCTCCAAACTTTGGTCCGTTGCTGCAATAAATTCTTCATCCAATCGAAGCTTCTTGCCAGCAAGAAAAAGTTTGAGTTTGGATAATAAATTGGTGTCACTTGGGGCTAAATCTGGCAAATAGGCTAAATGAGACACAACCTGAAATCTCAATTGTTCCAAATTTTCGCAAACAACTTGACAGGTAAAAAACTTATTTATGGGACTTTCCAGGTCGAAATTATTTTCCAGAATAGCAGCATACGGTCATGGTCCGTTAATGGTTTAATGATTCGCAAGATAGTTTATGAAAATTATCCTCTTAGAAACCCAAAATTTTGTGGCTATTACTTTGCCCGTTGGTAGAAATGCCTTGGTTTGTTTTGGAGGAGTGATTGCCATTTGGATTCAGGAACATGGTGGTGAGTCGGATTTCACCAAATATAACAAATCTTCGCAAAAAACAACTTCGTTCATGTAAAAGAGTTAAACTATCGCTCGACGTTTGGATTCTTTCATGTTTTTAATTGCAATTCAATATTCGGCATACCCACTATACTAACCGCTTGGATATAGCCAATTCTGCGTATAAAACGTGATGTCTGCGTCAAGCCAGTACCTTCGCAATGCTGTCATTGTTGTCAATTTCTCAATAGTTCAAAGGAATATAGTCAATTTTCTTGTCATATTCGTAGTAGTTTTTAGTGGTCCTGGTTCCACAACATTTATAATGTTTATCTCACCACGTTTAAATCGAGCAATCCAGAAACGAGTTATGGCTTTCGAAGGAGCATTGTTACTCAAAGTTTGTTGCATATTAGTTAAGATTTCATATGTGTTTAGTCATTTAAAAAATACATATTTGATTGTACCACAAGTTGCGAGTGTATGCATTTTAGGATATTTTATTTAGGCACTCTATGTATACTAGTGCAACTTTCAGATGTCAGATATTAACCAAATATTTTCCAAAGTTTTACCGAAAAATGACACTTAGTTGTACTTCCCACCAAATAGCCCTCTTATTTTCAAGGGTGTTAATAATATCGAATAATCTCTGGTACAATAAATAGAATAATCAGGAGCGAATCATAAAGAGTTCAAATACTTTTATAATGATCACGCCATAGGGTTGTGTTGGTCAAATAATAATATTAATTCATCTCTTGGGTGAATGTATATTTAATTTTAGAGTAAAAACGATGAAAGGAATTCAAAGGAATTCAAATCAGTAATGCATTAAAAGAAAATATATTATACTAACAAATTGTTTATTATTTTTGGTTAATTGATTTCTGCGAAGCTGCGTCACCAAGAAAGGCCGCTTTAGAAGACTAAACTATTTTTTAGCCTGATTCTAAAGAATACATTTCTAATTAAAAGCCAATATATAGAACTACTTCTTGTGTGGCATAAGGTCGCGTACTATCCTGTTGAAGCCAATAACCCTGGATAATTGCCAAGGCTTTCGTTTAGTACATAAATTTTTAATAGTTTTCATTGCGGTGTAAGTCTGCCATTAGAAAATTTGTCCAGAATGGTTTTAGACCTCATGTCGTTTACGAAATATTCATATTTTCATAAATATTTCGGTATCTAAATTTCGAACATCTAAATTTGAATAAACTAACTTAACTATATAAAATTATAATAGAAGCTTCAAAATGCATTCTTAATTTTTCATGTCTATTGAAATATGATAACCTGAGATACTTTCTTCAATTATCCAATATAGTTATTTGCATTGCTTCTTTTCTTGGTATTTTATTATTACAAATTACAAACCAATAGTTTGCTTCTTTTTAACTCGCCAATATTCGATACAACATTCAAAAATTATATTACAAACAATTATTTCAGGATATTGATTAATAATTAGTAAATTTTATTAGTAATCTAACGAGCGTACTTGAAGCAAGGAGTGCATGTTCGTTTTTCACTTCCAAGATTACCAAAACTTGATTTATTGGATTCATGTCCTGTTAAATTGTTTGTCTTTTCTTAATATTACCTATATCGGATTTAACATTATACAACCAGTAGTTCTGCTTAATTTGTAATGTCCTCTTTCTGTAGTAATAAACAAATATATGACCGTAAAATGACAATTATTTCGCCAAGAAAGTGGCTTTCTCAGCTACGCACTGCTTCTCACACACGCACTAGCGCTATAAAATAACGTTTGGTCCCAAAGTTTTCGGAAAAATGTTAGATGATTTGTAGTTGTACTAAATAACGTTGATTAAGTTGTCGCTGGATATTATATGTCACAATTGACTTGCTTTAATTACGACAGTTCAGTTTTTGTGATCTGATTCAGCAAAATGATTTACAAGCTAAATATTCGTAAAAGAATTTACAATCTAGTTGAACGAATGCCCAAGCGTGATGTTGCCATTTATCGTTCTTTACCAACAATTTATCAAACCATAAAAGAATGTGGAGACGGAATACCCTGTGTTAATTTACCCAAAAGTGGTCGACCAAGAATGTTGAGCCAAGTCGGGGAACAAAGAATGCTTGAAACCGTTAAGGACAGAGTTGGAGTTCAGCAGATTCGGTGTATCAAAGACCACTGTTTTTCAAACAATTTCCCGAAATTTCCAATGTTTCGAAAACGGAAACCACCAAAATATACCGTGGCTCAGTTACAAACAATAACCAGATGTTGTCGTGTGCTAAAACACATTTATTTTATTAATAAACTGATTGTAATGGATAATGAGAAATATTTCACCTTAACCCATTCAGAAATTAAGAGAAATAACAAATTGCATATCGATGCGACAATTCGCATCAACCTTTGATACAAAATAATACAAATCTGTATAAAAACAAATTTGTATCTGTATATACATGGACACACAGCACGCATTTACCAGCGTTTGCTTCAACCACCAGACGCATGCGTTTCTGTCTAACGACTTTATCAATGACCGATTTACGTAGACAAACGACTGTAGGTACACCTCGCGGTCATGTAGCAAATTTTGTCCTATCAGATGACACCAGATAACCTCATGACATCTGACGGACAAAACCTACCACGCCGGTGCAAAGTGTTTCTTCTCGAATAGCTAAGCTATTACAGGAAAAGAAAAAATACGCATATTACTGTGAGTCCATTAACTCGTCGCCAGGTGGCGTAATATAGCAAAAACAAATTGCACATCGATGCGACAATTCGCATCAAGCTGCTTTGATACAAAATAATACAAATCTGTATAAAAACAAATTTGTATCTGTATATACATAGACACACAGCACGCATTTACCAGCGTTTGCTTCAACCACCAGACGCATGCGTTTCTGTCTAACGACTTTATGAATGACGGATTTACGAAGACGAACGACAAACGACAAACGACAAACGATTTGTTTTTATAGAGATTTGTATTATTTTGTATCAAAGCTTGATGGGAATTGTCGCATCGATATGCAATTTGTTTTTGCTATATTACGCCACCTGGCGACGAGTTAATGGACTCACAGTAATATGCGTATTTTTTATTTTCCAGTAATAGCTTAGCTATTCGAGAAGAAACAGTTTGCACCGGCGTGGTAGGTTTTGTCCGTCAGATGTCATGAGGTTATCTGGTGTCATCTGATAGGACAAAATTTGCTACATGACCGCGAGGTGTGCCTACAGTCGTTTGTCTTCGTAAATCCGTCATTGATAAAGTCGTTAGACAGAAAGGCATGCGTCTGGTGGTTGAAGCAAACGCTGGTAAATGCGTGCTGTGTGTCCATGTATATACAGATACAAATTTGTTTTTATACAGATTTGTATTATTTTGTATCACCAAACAATGTCAAATTCAAAGGTAAATCCAAATTTGTTGATAAAATTTTAGTGTGGTGTGCCATTTCTTAGGCCGAATTTATCTCGCAGAATTATGCTAGAGTTACTAGAGACGGGTATAACCAAAAAAACATAAACTTTCTTCTTAAATCAGACCAAATGTACCTTAGGCTCGGCGAATAGAGGAATTTTGGTTAATAATATTGACCAAAACGTGCATGAAAATAGATGGAAAGCTGCAAATGAAGGCCAATTACGACGTCGAATTTTTCAAAAATTGCGAGAAATTGATCGTGCTGTTGTTTAGAAGATGATGGGACAAGTCAGAAGAAAACTGAGCACCATCGAAGATAATGACCCACTATCAATATTTTGAAGGTTAAGTATTTATTGTTAATTGTTGTAATACATAGTTTATAAAGTAAATCAGTGTTGAGAAAGTTATCAACATCTAAAATTTTTCCGAGAACTTTGCGACCATAAGTTAACGTTAGTTTGAAATTTGCTCTAGTACATATTTGACGAAGTCACTGTGTTGGCGAAACAATCATTGTTTTACGATCACATACTAATAAAGTGAAAATTTGAATTATTAGTTTTATTTCTATTTTAATAATACCTATATTGTGCGAGAGTATAGTTCGCAAAGAAGTTTACGCTAGGTGCTTTAATGCATCCTAGCATTGCTTTTTGGGTCTTGGCGATTCCATGAACCCAACAAGCCACTGCTGACAGGCAGCGAAATTGGTAGATATGCTTGTATATCGCGCACAGTTCAACCAATTATGGTTAAGACTAGTACCGCCGGGGTCAAGAACCCCCGGAGACTTAATTTCCGAGCTCAACCGTCTGAGGTGGACCCGCGGGAGCAGTGGTTGAAAGCCCAAGAAGGCTAGAGGTGTTTCCGCGCAGCGTATCTGGTCGGGTACTGACCTGTAGAGGCGGTAGTGAGTTAGATAGGTACCTGTAGGGTGCTGAAAGGTTCTTGTTCTTTGCTGAGAACGGGCGCGCTGATTGAGTGTATCTCAATTCCGCTGATTGGAGGCTGTGATAAATGGGCCCTCGGGGCAGGTGTTACCATATTAAATATTAACGAGACACTAGTTGTCTGCGAGCATATTCATTTAAAGGACGATGTAAAAATGGACAGTGTTCATTATAGTTATTATCTTTTATTTGTGACTCTTGTTTCTCGAGTTCCTGGCCGCGTGGGAAATGTATCCTGAAAAGGATCGTTGTCTGGACGTTTCAACGAGATTACACACGTAATTTTCTAGAGCTGGTTTATCGCTAGCTGGAGATCGTCTGACGATCTGAAGTTCCAATCTTTTAGCTTATTTTATAATTTTTTCTAGTTTTCTCATACATAATACTAGATTTTAGAGATTATTCACAAAATTATGAAATAAAATTTGTTAATATTGTGGCGTTTAATTAAATCATGTACGGAGGCAAGAATAAGCGCAGGAATACAATGAATAATAGAATGGCAAGAAACAGAAAAAGAAGAAGACCGCGAATAACTTTACTGCAACATGAGAATTTAAAAACGGGAGCATTTCACTGATGGCAAGAGAAAAGGACAGAAAACTATGGAGAGATCTTAGAGAGATAAACTGAATTTCACACCTGAAGAAATCTGGTGGTTTGGAAGTGAAGAAGTCGTCAATCGCCTATTTTAATGCGCGACGTTGTTATTAAACGAGATTCTTCGAATGTTGTTTGATAAAAACCGACAAAATGAAAATGTAGCGAAGCGAGATCAGAAGCATATGCGAATGTAGAATGATGTTGCTTTTGTAATGTTAGTGTGTTGTGAGGGTGAACGTAATGACTTGACGAGGTCTTAACAGGCTTTTTTTTTTAATTGCGGCCTTTAACCGACAGATTTGCTGACATTAAATGTCAGCATTGTTAGTTACATTCCTCGAAAGGAACACATAATAGACGACGATTTTTTTGTCTCACCAGATGCACATCTTCACTAGTATCTTCCAAAAACTTAATGCCAGTTGCAGAGGGAATTGTCAGGTCATGATTTATTATTATGTCCGCGTCCGTAGTTCGACTTAAGATAGTTGGCTGTCGGCATTCACGAAGACAAAAACAAGGTGAACCTTCTCGGACAGTAAGCTACGGATTTCATCCCGGAACACCCGGTCCACCCGTAACTTATCACTACGCTATCGGCTGTATAATTGTAATACCTATTAACTGTTAGGCTTTCGCTATTGAGTAAGAAAAAACAATCAGTAGATAGACCCCTTGAAGCCTTTCGATTACGTTCTGAAGTTTCACGTTTATCTAAGCATTGTGATATTCTTCCATGACTGTCGCGTATCATCCACTTTTCATCAAGAACCAATCGATCTAGAAAATTTCGCAATTATTTTTTATCGAATGCGCAGAACACGCGTTTATTCGATCTAACTTATTTCGTCAAGATAGTTTATAAGGTATTAACATGTTCAATTCAACTTGAGGTTCTCTTAAGGTTGGGGTTGGATATTCTTCCACTAAAGCCCTTAAAACTAAATTGTTAACCAATATTTGGAAAACACTCCAAACCTCATTTTCAAATGACTCATCTTCACCGCATTTCACCACAAACTCTGTTGTTTATGCTACGAATTCTATCACACTATTCCCTAATTTAAATCAATATTACTTGGGAATGTGTATTGCTCTGTACTCATTTTATATTTTCAAATAAAAATTCTTGTGAATCAACGACTCGCTTTGCACAATAAAGTGCTATTACTATTGAAGTCACGGAATCATTTTATCGAGAAGCTATTAATAAATGACACAGTGTTTTTAGAGTCGTAATATGATATCAAACATACTGGATAGTCTATGTAAGTTTAACAATAATACTTCCAACGAGTGTCCATATTTACTAGCCATTACAAAAAAAGCACAAAATCGGTTTAGAACCAAAGTTCAATATTGGCATTGCCATTTTACTTTCTGCAGGCGAATATTCCAGTCACGTAGAGCATATACTTCTAAATATGTATGTATTAGGTTGATGTATAAGTTCGTAGCGGTGGTTCAGAAGTAAAGCTGTTAGTCTAATTTTGAAGTCTCCGCCGCTTTTGTAACTTTACCAGTTCGAGGGCGGACGTCATTCTGCTGAAAACGACCTGAAGAAATACAGTGGTTCGGCAGTAAAGCCGTTAAGCTAATTTTGAAGCTTTTGCCGCTTTTGTAAAGTTACCGTTGTGAAGGCGGACGTCATTGTGCTGCAAAACGATTTAATGATTTCTACCCAGTCTTCTTTGTTGAGTTGCAGCCTCAAGCAACAGTTATGGTTACATTCCTCAGAAGCAATTCATAGTAGATGATGCCTTCTTTGTCCCAACAAATGCGCAACATCAGCTTCGGCAGATGAGTATTAGCTTTTGGTCGGACTTGCCTTTTTGTTAGGGCTAAGCTATTCTTTTCTATTCTTTTTTAGTTACCAGTAACAATGTGAGGCAGAAACTGTCGACGAGCTAAATGATAACAAACTAGGGAAGAGACAAATTTTGGCACACAGATTCCTGCTGCTTTCGTTGAAAATATGCGACAATAAAACATCTAATTTTTTAATTTAGCCCATGAAATTCAAATGTCATATTTATAGTTGATTGGTAACAATTCAATATAATGATAAACTCTTGAATTGATTGGCGTGGATGTCATTAATCAAAACGTTCAGACTATCTTGATCAAAGTCTGATGATCTTCTTGAATGTTGAAAAATCGTTTACGTTAAAATGGCTCTTTAAATAGTTTCCGTGCTGTACTTTCCCAAATTACGTTTTCTCCGTAAACAGCATAAACAGTTCTAACAGTTTCCGAGGACTAATCTCCTCTGTCGAACATGAATCAAATATCGGGAAATATTTGTTGTTTTCTCCTTGGCGTTCCAACTTCTTTTGTGATTATTAAAACAATCTTTACACAAGTTCAAAAACAATTCGGCAAGCAATAATATGACATTTAAATAACTGCCTTATGCCTAATTTTTTCTCAATGCACTCTCATTCTCGAAGAAAAATGCTGCAAACTTTGCATAAAATATATATATATATATATATATATATATATATATATATAAATATATATAATAATCGCCTACTGATTAGGTTTACCATATAAATATATATATATATATATATATATATATATATATATATATATATATAATTTCTTAGCCGTTCATTTAATATAGCAATTGATAAATTCTTGGAGTTTTTCGGCTTTTATATGAAGTGTTTTATAAATATTATCAAATTAGTATATAATTATGAAGTAAATGTGATTGTAAACATTGCTGTTTACAAATTACAACGCAAGTCATACGAAATTTAATTGAAAAATTTGTTTGTCTTCGTTGGGACTTGAACCCAAGTCTACAGTTTGCCGGACAGTCGCTTTAACCAACTAGGTCATGATAAACCTTGATGCAAGCTAATTAGAAACGCATTATAAGGTGACAATGTTGATGATTCAGATGTCAGTTATTGAAAGTAGATGTCAGTTTTGAAAACAGAAGTCAGTTTTGAAAGCAGATGTTGGTTTTGAAAGCAGATGTCAGTTATTGAAAACAAATGTCAGTTATTAAAAGCAGATGTCAGTTTTGAAAGCAGATGTCAGTTTTGAAAGCAGATGTCAGTTTTTTGAAAGCAGATGTCAGTTTTGATAGCAGATGTCAGTTATTGAAAGCAGATGCCAGTTTTGAAAGCAGAATAAATTATCTAAATATACATATAGCTATGGAGTAATAATTAGCAAGTTCAAATCTTCAAAACTGACATGTTTATGTTTAGTAAGCCAACGAATTAAGATGTAGTAGTTTATTTATACTGACTGAATTAACTTTTTAGTTGTCCAAATATTAATAATGGTTCAATTAACTGAAAAAGAACGTATTGAAATTCTGAAGATGATTGGTTTTGGTGACCACATCAGAACTCATGAAACTTATAGAATTTATTTAACAATTTGCATTAACATCGGTATCCAAATTTACCGAAAAGTGGACGACCAAAAGTTGTGACTAATAAAGTTATTGCTCAGAAGAATTCGCACAGACTTTTACTACATTCCTCACACTAAACTGTGATATATGTTGTCAATCAGTAACCAGAATATTGAAGCACGAAAAATATCAACCGTATAAACCATATTTAGTGCAAGAATTACTAGACGGGGATTATGATCGTATAATTGAATTTTGCGAAAGAATGATGGAGATTTGCAAAAATTACCAATATTTTACCTACAATTTGCAGTTAATCGAGGAGGCTACGTTTTCTTTGAATGACACCGTTAATCGACGTATTTATCGATATTGGTTAATAGATCCAATCAGGGTTATTGGAAGCTGGAAACGCATTCACAACATTCGCAGAAATTAAACGTTTAGGCTGGTATTTTGGGGAACCGTATTATTGATCCTTTTTTCATTCATGGTACACTAACTGGACAGAGATATTTAGAGATCTTTTACGCGATGAGGTTATTCCTAATATTGAGGAAGATGGGGAATTACCTGTAAATATTTGGTTCCCTTCGCTATGCCCTCAATGTTACAAGTTTTTTAAACGAAACATTCCCAAATCGATGGATTGGTCGTAGAGGTTTCATTGAAAAATCTGGAGACCATGCGGGCCGGTGCAAAACCTTATTATTGCCGGATTTCCAGAGCAGAGCTCCATTGAAATTTGTAAAGTATATAGGGTGTTTATAAAATAAAAAAGTTTTCAGCTATACCAGAAGTCTGATTTGGATATAAATATACTCATCGAATCCTCGATTTGCATTTAATTAATTGGGTATGTCTAAATTAAAATCTAAGCAGCCATATCAAAGATATTCAAATACATTTTAGTTTAGTTTGATGCACTGTTTTCACTTATATTTTACCAGATATTCTATTAGTAGAAAAGCGGCTCAATTGTAGATCGTAATTAATATATATTATAATTAATATTCTCTTCATTTAACAAAATTAACTATTAATGGAACCAAATAATTATTTCTAACGAAGACAAGTGAATCAATGTGCGGAAAATGTTTATGATTTTACTCGCATAAAATAAGTTTTTTTTTAAAGAAATTAAATGATTTGGATTTGTTAATGACGATAAACCGCCCGCGAAATTTGCTAGAGCATTGCTCAGAATTTGGTTTACATTTTAATTAGTTTTAGTGTTAGATCTTTTGATCTACCAATTTCCTTCTTTTCGTCCTACGCTGTCTACTCCTACTAGAAGTTTAATTGAACCATTAAGCATATACTAAAAAACACTGTAATTGAAAATAGCACTTGAGAATTCCTAATAAGTTTCTTAGAAACAATTTTTAAATACGTTGATAGATCATTGTTCTCTAATATCTATTTTGAAGTCAGGATCTGACCCAAAAATTTTGTGTTTTTATTGACTAGCATTTCGTGTTCAAAATATTTGAACAATTTGATGTGATCGTAATTAAATTATTATTAATTATTATTAATTAATACTAAACAACTATTACGACCTTACGTTCAGAACAAATTTGGCGCCAATTTTATTTAACATATCTCATACTTCAATACATAAGATTTTTGAAAGAATATGTTTAATTTAGGAAATATTATCTCTTTCGCCGTCTTACGAAAACTATAATCTTTCTAAATTTTGTTTAAAATTGTAACTTTGCTGTGCTAACTTTCTGCATTAGTGTTGTAAATTTTATGTTATTCATAGGTTTTATAATATAAAAGGGTAAGTTGTATAAGTATACCTACATATAGTCGACTTCAACATATTGGTAGAACATCTACACTGTAGTAAGGAAGAAAAAATATTATTACTTGCATCATCGATTGTAACCTCCAAATCAAAAAGCTGATACAAAAGTGCATTTATATTAGAAAATAAAACATAAATTTGTACCCATATCGTCGTCTACCAATCAAATTCTAAACTGTATTTTGGTTTACTGGCTACTACTTAGACCCTTTATTCAAGCAAGTGGAAGAACATATTTTTTTAAATTCTTAAAAATAAGCTTAATTGTCTTTCCAAGTACTGTGTCATTCAGAATTGATTATAATATTATTCAAGCAAATTTGCCTTTCTCGTCCTTCTATACTTAAATCTAGGCTGTATATATCATTTTAGTTCAATATATCTAATCTCAGAAATCGTTATTTAAACTTAATTATATAGAATTCATTTCTAATCTTGCAATTTCTCCATTTTAAAGAATTTAAAGTGTATAGTTTTTAATTTAATTAAGTATATCTGGTCTATTCACCCATGTCAAATCAATTTTTTTCTTATGAACAATTTCTGTATTTTCATTTTCGTAATTTCCGTAGCTGTTATTTTATATTCTATCGTAATATTATATAATGATAATGCAGTTCCAAAAATTAATCTTTATTCATTTGGATAACTAAAGTCTAAAAGTTAAGCTAAATTTGAATCGAAAAGTTTTTAATTGAATTGGGGTGTTTTATTTTAAATTACAAAGGATGTATTACATTGTTCTTTCAGTAACATTCATACTAAAAATTGTTTTTCAGTTTAGTCATTAAATATATTATAATAATTAAGTTGGAAATGGGTTATACAATCTAGGAATTGATATAATTATTTATTTTAAACAAGCTTTAAGCAATAGATAAAACAAATGTCTTGAAGTTAATGACAGAAAATTTTTAAAATTACTAACCTTCAAAATTTTTATTTGATTTGGTCATATCAATAGCTTTTTCTTGTATTTCAGCGTCTTCAGCCTGGGATGGTTGCGACGAGTTCTTGCAATTTAAAATATCGTTTATGGAAAACGGCGTGACCGACGGTGTATTGGACTTCTCGATTTTCGACGTAATTTCTTCATCCATGTCGTATATTTATTTTATTAATATTGCACTTCCTATCACAGATGACTTTTTCACGTGCTTTTGACAGTAGTCCAAAACATAATATAATTTAAACAGTAAACACAACAGAAATATCTAATCCATTTAAATGGTAACTTAAAAACCGCCGAAGAATTACTATTCAGATTTAAAGATCTATTAATTATTGTGATAATGATAGAGATATGTTTCTCTTCCTTTTATGGACTGTTCTATTTCTAATTTACTTATCTTTTAACTTCGTATAAGAATATGTGTATTAGACAAAATCTGCCTTGTAACTGACAACGTACATCATCTAAATTGTTCCGACAGCGTATAGACTTCAGTATATGTTTGTCTTCGTCTTTCTGAAGCGTCCGAATTAATAGCTTCATCTTTTTCTCTTGAGAACTAGTTGAAAAGGGGAGGGTCTTAGAGCTTTATTTCTTTTTATTGGAGAGCTTCAGTATTAATTTCTCGGGTTTATTAATTGCATTGTTTATTATTTTTTTCTCTTACTTTTCATTAGCAACATGTCGTTGGTGCTGATTTATTATGATTAATAATAAAACCATGCAAATACTTGTATTAGTATAACTAACCAAAAAATATAAACAATTTTAATATACAAAAATATTGTCGGACGTTCAATATTTACAAATTTTATAGTTTAATTAATAGAAAACATAACTGGTTATATTCGATTAATTATAATCATTGTTTATTTTTGTGGTGTCCATTGAAATTGGCTGGTGACGATACTTGAATATGTTCACTTAAAAACAATAAAACGTAAAATAGTACTTTAGACGTATTAAATAGCTTTTTATATATATTCTCTAAATATTCTCTTTTTATCAGTTACTGTTTGTTTTTAATTAAATTTGTCAAAAATTGTATGTTAAAATAAGTCTAAAGATAAGACTTGCTAAACAGATTAGTTGTATTAAAGGGCTCTATTTTAAGATATACATTGCACACTATACAAAATAATATTTATAATAATGTCTACCGCGTAATTAATTAATATTATTATTTAATTAACTGATTGGCCATATTTGTGTACTTATACTAATATTAATGTCACGTGTTTAAATTTCTTCAGTCTAATAAACTTTCTTTTTGAAAATATGTTTAATCCTCCTGTTTTAAAGGATGTGATAGGTTTCACGGGATAATTTTAATCCTTCTTGATCAAAACTAATAACACTTACATTTTAACTTTTTAAATAAAAATTTATATATCAGTTTTAGAATGTTTAAACGATAATTGAATTGTTAATTGACGAAGGAGATACTTGTTGAAACTTCATTATAACGCTAAGAAATAAGTAATTAAACTTCTAGTTTCAAAAATTCTTTTATTGTAAATACCACTACAATATTGTTTCGCCATACAATGGCTTCATCAGGTGGATGAAATACTGTATTTCATGTATTTCATCCACCTGATGAAGCCATTGTATGGCGAAACAATATTGTAGTGGTATTTACAATAAAAGAATTTTTGAAATTAGAAGTTTAATTACTTATTTCTTAGCGTGATAATTGAATTAATCGATCGCCTTGACTTTTGAGTTTATAATATTCGTTTTCAAATTGTTCCATTTCATTTTTCTCGGATTCGGTCTGACCAAATCCTTCTATTTTAAGTTGAACTTCATCGAATTGTTGCAATAAGGTTATAAAATTTTCTTGCCGAGAACGCAATTGAAAAATATCTACTGTTTCACTTAACTTACTTAGATATTTATTAAATCTTATTAGTTTTGACTTTAAACTAGCTCGCTTTTGTTTGAGAGCAATTAAAGTTTCTTCCGCCATTATGTTTTTTGTGCAAATTGAGAGAGGTATTTTAGGACAAAGAAATAAATGAAAATTTAATTGGAGACTAACCTGTTACACGTTGATCAGTCTTGCTGCTTTACTCCTGGGCTTTCGATTTGTGTTCCTAGTTTTTGATTTCCGGTGGCTTACAGGACCATATACTGGATATGCGCCTCTCGAAGTACCATATATTTTGGAATCTAAAAAGAACAAGTGTCTTTCATAGTACACAAATTGAAAAATTACTGTCGGTTAAATTATAAAAAAACAAAAGCTCCATGCTGCCTTTCAACATTTGAAGCGCATCATAGCTTTTGTTAATATCGACAACCTATAAAAAATTTCTGAAGGATGTTCAAAACAGTATTGCAACATTTAATTCAGAATGAATGTTAGTAGGACCCAGAGAAGCTACTGAAGGAGCTTAAGATGATCCCAGGCAAATTGTCGGCGCTTTCACTAACTTTATTAAATTTTCGATACCGAAGGGTGTAAAAATGACGTGGTTGACAAAGGGAGTACTCCATATTGCAAGTAGGTAAGTATACTCACAAAGATGCTCATACAGCCGCTCATGAAAGTAAAAGGGAATAAATAAGGAAATATTTCTTTCTAAAATAAATATAACCTATTTTATTTGATGCAATTGGCACTTAGAAGATGTTATTGTTTGTACAGTTGTTTGGTGTTCAGCACAAACAAAGTTTTTACACAAATGACAAAGTTTTCTACTTTTGCAACATTCACATTGATTTTATTACGGCTATTGTTAGCAATACATCGCTGAAGGAGATGATTAAGTACCGAATTGATTACTAATGCATTGCGTAGATATCTTCACATATCTGTCGACAATTTCATCTACTCTAATATTAACTACTTAAATTATTGGAAATTAGTAAGAACTTGTTAAGAACTGTACTGAAAGGTGAGATAAAAGGTTGTTGCCAACTATACTATCGAATTTCGGCGATGTTCTTGAAATGTGCTTTTATACTTACACGTACTTATCTCCATAGTTTAATATCAATAGATCAAGATGGCTTCATTAATAAATGTTACAGTATCAAACATAGTATGATGCGCATATATTGGACCAACATGGAAAGGTTGACGTTGTATAAGTATATAGACCTCTCTTAAGCCTTCGATCAAAAGTTTTTCACTTGTTGGATCGAAGTTTGAATATGCATCTCTGGTGTTTGCTATTATTATCAAGCGCATAAAAACATCTTGAGAAGAACGTCAATTTTTGAAATTACTAGGTTTAAAATTGATAGCCATTGTCATGTACGAGGTGTTGATCATTTAGAACTACTTCAAGGATCACTATTAGCTTGCTAGAGGACAGGTGTATTGCTACTAGCTTGTCATTTTTGCACAAAGTCTTAGATAATGAAGTCGATTGCCCTTGACTTCTCCAACAATTAAATTTTCACATCCCTCGACCGTCGGTCCGTTATCATACTACATTTTGCTGTCGTCTTTCGCTTTATAGATAATGTGCAACAGTTTCAATAATTTCATGATATCCCATGCAAACGATATCCATCAGGAGTCTATAAGATTATTTTGCATCAGTTATATTTATGTTTGTCCTTTTAATGAAAGATTCTGTTGAGCGAATAAACTATTATTATTATTATTGTAATATTAATAACTTGCAGAACATTTAGAAGACTCAAGTTTTACTATTTTTTAAGAGAAGAGGAAATTAATTAAATTTAAATACAATCTCTATTTTTTAACGAATTAGTTGTCTTATTTTTCAGTGCTTTTAATACATTGAATCACCTTTATAAATATCTGCTTCTCATAGCCTTTTCAACACTTTGTGCCCATGTTTTATTATAAGCTTCCATACTTGGGTGGCGCGATGATAGTTGGCTAGTATAATTTACTTATTAAAGTCGGTTTTCAATCAATCTACTGGCTTAATGATACAACCACTTGTTTTACTAGTTTAGTCTATGTTCATAATTGACTAGCATATTTATTATAATCTCAGCGCTAATATTTTAGCTGGTTAACTGAACTCTAAGCTCAAAGCTTATCAAGACGACGGAAACTCAAATTATAGAAATATAAAATATTCCACTATTTTGTTACGTAAGTCTCAATGACGTGAAGAGGAACTACTGATTGTTTTCCTTTACAATTTCCCTTACTCCAAGAAAAACTAATCTTTTATCTATTGTTCCGTTCGTCATTCTTTGAACAACAAAAAAGCACAATTTGAAATTCCTTCTTCTTCTTCTTTCTCTTTCCTTAAGACTTAGTCTTGTTTCTTCTACTATTTCAATTTTGTTCAGCCTCTTGGGAAGCAGATGTCCAGCTCTCGCACCATCTCTTGGGAGGTCGGCCTGGAGGTTTCCTTGAGTTCGGTTTTTCGTTCTTTGCCCATTTTGCCCATAGATCCCCCGTCATTCGGTCGACGTGGTCTCGCCAGTACCTTCGTCTATTTCTCGTAAATTGCACCACGTCTTGAATTTTAAGGTCTGTTCGTATATCCCTGCTTCTTACATGATCTCTCAAGCTTACTCCTCTGATATTCCTTAAGGTCCTCATCTCCGTTGCTCTCATCATGCTCTTCGTTTTTGTTGTGTCCGCTCGGGTTTCCACTGCGTATGTAATCACCGGTCTTACGGCTGTTTTATATATGCGGACTTTACTTTCGGTGGACATGTATTTATTCCTCCATATGAGGTCCCTTAGGTAGCCAGAAATTCTTGAGGCTTTATTCATTTGTGTTCTGACTTCCTGTTGTAGGTTTTTGGAGCTTGTTATCTCGACTCCCAGGTACATCTAGTGGGTTCTTTTGCTATGACCATTGATTCTGTCTTCTCCACTGATATCTGCATGTTAAGGTTCTTTGCTTTTGTTTGGAAATTTGTTTGAAATTCCATTTCTTTTAATTACAATCGTATAATAGTATATGAGTAAAAAAAACATCAATTTTGATAGGTTAAAGGTCCGTTTCAAAAAATTTTGAGGATTGTCTGTTGTCCAAATGCAGAGTTCTTGATATTGAATGGCTTATTTATTTGATTTACTTATTTCTAAATGCCTTTGGTGCCTCATGTTTACATGTCCATCAGGAATGTTGTTCATAAAATGTGAACAAATCTCATATAGATGTTATTAATAATGTGACTAATACATAAACAAAATATTATTTTGTATCCTTTTTCTACATTTTTGGTAGGTACGTAACGCATGCTTTTTATTTAATTAGATTCTAATTATTATTAAAATTTTCGATAACCTTAAAACTATCTACATATCGTTAAATTATTTACATACAGTGTTTTATATCAAATTAGAATGTTATACATGAGGTGCATTTTAAAAACGCAGCCTTTGTTGATTTCTTTTTCTTTTGTGTCTGCTATTCAGGCTCCGTTTAATTAACTCATTTTATTTCAATGGTGCGCCAATTTTTGTTGTTTGTTTGTGTATTTTTTTTTAAGTTCTGTTAAGATTTTCAATATCAGTTTACAGGTGTGATTATTATTAGTATAAGAAAACTCAATATATCCCAAACTGTTGATTTTCATTTCCAATCAAAATTCCTGTGACGCCTCAAAATTCAATACAAACGCTGTGTAATTTTGTAATAAGTTTTAGCGAAAAGAAAACAATAATTTATTTGATTCTTAAACTGTATTATCATTTTTATTATGTCCATAATAAGCTGTTTACATTTTAGAATAAATGCATTTGATTTATCGTATCTGTTATCTCTTATTTTACTTAAATATTTACTGGTGCGTAAGCGCACCACTGACTCTATATGTGAACCAAAGTCAATTATTGCAGATTTCGACAAGTTATAGAATAAAACTCACAGATGCAGTATTTATTTGTATCTTGTGCAGTGCGGTTGTCATTTGATTAGAATTAGTGAAACATGGCATTGTTAAGATATTTAACTCAAAAGGAATTAGAAGCTGCCCTGGAGGAGATTGTAACGGACTTGGAGAATAATAATGAAAGTCGTAAGTACCCGTATTTACATATTTTTACATATCATCAAAAGTATTAAACTATTTAGTTTAACTCCAAGTTATTGTGTGAATAACATAAAATATTTATATACAGAACATATCGACGACGTTTGTATTCCACCTACCATGGATTCTCTGACCGACGAGGAAACTATTGATGACGAAAGCAATTTACGAGAAGTTCAGGAACTACATGATATAGTCGGAACTTTTGAGATGCATGTACTGAAATATACAGAGTGTATCGACCAGTTCTGCATTTTGTCTACTGCCGCACCTGCACCTAATTTTGACTCATCAGATGATGAAATATTGGAATCCAAAACAAGACGTCTGTTGTCTGCAAACGACCACCTAGCTTTTGAAGTCAAATGGAGAAAGGGTCAAATTAAATATACTCAAACACCTATATCCGAAGAGTTTCGATCATGCGAGGAAGTAAAAGATGCGCTTTCGGGAAAATCGTCTCTTGAAATAGTTTTCGCGATTTTAGATGACGAAGTGATTGACTCGATTTTAAAATTTTCACTAAAATATGCTCAAGACAATAACCGCCATGAATTTTCATGATCAAAAAACGATCTCTTAAATTTTATAGCAATTTTACTGTTTTTCAGTTATTATTCATTACCGCATATTCAACATTTTTCAACACTGGTCTACTGATGAAGACAAAGGAATCGATATTTTCAAGAAATGTAAAGGCCGAATTAAATTTTAATCTATCAAGCAGAGCTTACATTTATCTGACAATAATCTGTTGAATAAAAATGATAAATATGCAAAAGTTAGAGCCTTTTTCGATGTTATAAATAAAAAAGATTACAATTTGGAAAATTTGCATTCAACTTATCCATAGATGACCAAATGGTTTTCATAGTTGAACTCCGTTATAATAATGAAGGCCACCTCATGATTTCTCATGCTAGTAAACCTCGATGAAGGTGTAGAATTTGCCATAGTCACACAATTTATATTTGCAAAATGTAACGTACATTTACATACGTTATGCTTCGTACAATATCATCAAAAATGAATCAGGATTTTCCCAGTGGTTTGCTCGTGCACCAAGAATTATTGTACTGTTTTTTGTATCAGACGAGGCTCTATGTAAAAAATATTTAAATGGGATTTAAGTAAAACACTTATACTAATTTCCAGTATATATTACACTTTATTATATATTAATAAATAGGTGACATGTTTTGCTACGATGTAGCTTCTTCGGATCTTATATTACTACTGAACACGCTCTTCACAAATGTATGGCTTTTTTCTAAACTATTTCAATGGGTTGCACTTGTCTACATTAGAATCGTCTCTTACCGATATATCGTCTAAAATTATTGTTATTTTAATATTTAATGAAACCAGTTTAAAAGCGGGGAATTATTAAGGTCTAATTGGTCATTTAACAATATATCTGCATATTTAAGTTTATTTATTTCTAAGGATTCCAGTAAATTTAACTTTAATCCTTTTTGTTGTGACTGTAAAATTTCAAAATCTTTATTGAAACTATGATTATTTTCCAACAAATTAATTGCATAATTGGAATCTGTCTTTTTGTTAATAAAACTTTTAAAATGTTCCTGTATTCTTTTCTCAAAGCTCCTACCAGTTTGGCCTATGTATGTATTAGGGCACTCTTTACATGTTAGTTTGTATACTCCGGATTTATTACTTTTGCTTGTCTTGGATTTATTATTTTTTATGAATTTCCCTAAAGAATTATTAGTTTTATAAGCTACATTTATATCTGTTTTTCGTAAATATTTTCCTATTTTTTCACTTATCGGTCCTATGTATGTTAATAATTTATAATTGCTTGGTTTATCTTTTATTATTGGGTACACATTTTCTATTGCTTTCCTATATTTCTTTTTTCTTAAAATTGTATCTACTATATTTGGGTTATATCCATTATTTTGCGCTATTTGTTTAATGATATTTAATTCTTTGAAGAAGTTTTCATTATTTAAAGGTACTGATATTAATCTGTGTATCATACAATGGAATGATGCTAGTTTATGACTTACCGGGTGACAGGAACTATTGTGAATGATAACATTTGTGTGTGAGGGTTTGTGATATATTGAAAAGATATGTTTATTATTTTGTCTAGAAATTGTAAGGTCCAAGAAGTTTATACTTTGATCTGATTCTTATTCTATGGTGAACTTAATGTTTTGGTGTAGATTATTTATGTGTTCAAAAAATTGGTTTAATTGTCTATCTGTGCCTCTGAAACAAGCTAATACGTCATCTACATATCTGTGCCAGTATATAAAATATTTAAAATTGGGATGTTCTTTAATTTGACTTTCTAAATTATCCATAAAAATCTCTGATAATAGCGGACTCAATGAGTTGCCCATTATTAGGCCATCATTACATGAATATATCTTACTGTCAAATTCAAAATAGTTTTTATCTAAACAGATAGTTTTAAGAGAACTTATGATATCTAATTTTTTAACTATATTAACATTTTGAATTGTTAACAAATTCTCCACCAAATTAATGGTGTCTTTTATCGGGATACTAGGGAATAAATTAGTAATGTCGAATGATATTAGCTTGGCATTATCTTAAAAGAAATATAGGAAAGCAATAGAAAATGTGTACCCAATAATAAAAGATAAACCAAGCAATTATAAATTATTAACATACATAGGACCGATAAGTGAAAAAATAGGAAAAATTTTACGAAAAACAGATATAAATGTAGCTTATAAAACTAATAATTCTTTAGGGAAATTCATAAAAAATAATAAATCCAAGACAAGCAAAAGTAATAAATCCGGAGTATACAAACTAACATGTAAAGAGTGCCCTAAAACATACATAGGCCAAACTGGTAGGAGCTTTGAGAAAAGAATACAGGAACATTTTAAAAGTTTTATTAACAAAAAGACAGATTCCAATTATGCAATTCATTTGTTGGAAAATAATCATGGTTTCAATAAAGATTTCGAAATTTTACAGTCACAACAAAAAGGATTAAAGTTAAATTTACTGGAATCCTTAGAAATAAATAAACTTAAATATGCAGATATATTGTTAAATGACCAATTAGGCCTTAATAATTCCCCGCTTTTAAACTGGTTTCATTAAATATTAAAATAGCAATAATTTTAGACGATATATCGGTAAGAGACGATTCTAATGTAGACAAGTGCAACCCATTGAAATAGTTTAGAAAAAAGCCATACATTTGTGAAGAGCGTGTTCAGTAGTAATATAAAATCCGAAGAAGCTACATCGTAGCGAAACATGTCATCGATTTATTAATATATAATAAAGTGTAATATATACTGGAAATTAGTATAAGTGTTTTACTTAAATCCCATTTACATATAATGGATTTCCAGCAAGTATCGGCCGATTCAATTAAATTTAAAAAATATTTGTATTTTAATTGTTTCTTGTAACGTAAACGTTTTCATAGTACTACATGCTTGTTGAAATTGTTAATTATTTGTCAAGTGTTCGAAAATAATATTTAATGTTTCTTCCCAGTGGTTCGTTTACGTACCAGGCGTAATGGCGTACATTTCAAATTTTTATTTGTTTTTACTAGTGAAGTATATTCTTAAGGGTTCTAAAATAAATATTTACTAACTGTAATGTTCGTTTCACTGATTTTTATACCTTTGGAATAATATGGGTTAATTCATCCATCATCCATCATTAAATTCTATTTTTATCTTTATACCAAGCGAAATTTCTCAGTAATAGGTCAACACAATTGGCGGCTTTCGCGATTTTCGCTTCAAACCGCTGCTGGTTTCCAAAAACCTTTGGACCAGCCTATAACGTGACGTTCAAATATGAGAGCTACGTCCTGATTAGGATATTCTACCGAAAATTACTGAAGTTGCGATCGCAGAAAGTAAGTCTAATGAAGGTGTCTTATTGCACCGAAAACGCCATTATTCTAATGTCCTTGTAAAGACAGATTAAAAAAATGCGTAGAGAACAGAGCAATAAAAATACAATACCGTAAGCAAATTCAATAAACTCCTTTTTATAGTAGATACGAGATTTAATGGAAAGTAAATAAACTGTGGTTCCAGAAATTTCTTCAAATTCAGACAGAATACACAAAAAATGTTTTATATGAAATTTAATAAATACAAAATATTAAATTGAAAGTTAAATAATCCAAATTGTTGACTTCAAATATCGTAGTGTATTGACAACTATTGCAAGAATTATCAAATTTTAAAATTATTATTTTTTTTTAAAGGAGGTAAAAAAGAAAATTCAGAAGAAGTAACCTAAAGAACACGTATCATAAGATCCTACTTTTTTAGGAATAAAAAAGTTGGCTCAAGTTGGATTCCTAAAAAAGTAGGATCATCGCTGGCCTAAGTGAATAGAATTGAAAGGCGATCATGTAAAACATTTATTCTACCAATAATAGCTTTTATTTGAAAGTAATGTTCTCGTCAAATATTCCTCCGTAAGTACTTAATCTACAGGTCGGTATTATGTATGTAAACGGTCAAGTACCTCGAGAACAGTTCGAGATATAATGAAATTTTGTACACGAATATAAGGAAAAGTTTGAATATTTTTGGCTCTTCTTTAATTTTTTTCTTATCGCATATTTGAAATCCAAAGCTAACTTGATTTTTTTTAATGACAATAGTGCTTGAATTTGGTGTCGTCGGAAAGTTCAGCGATGTAAATACATATAAAATGTCTATTTTCCAAAGTAGTTTTAAAGAAAACGGTTAAAAAGTGTTTCGGTCTCTTTAGGGGTAACAACAATAAAGAATATTTATTAAATAACAAATTATTTACAAAAGGTGTTCAAACTGTCCGCCATTAACTTCCTTGCAGTAATGGATACGTCGAATGAAGCCTCGAATTGCGTTTTCCCAGCAAATCAAAGGTATATCAGAATTTTCTTGCCGATTTCGTAATTTCGGATCTTCGAGATTTTCTGGCCTATTAACATAAACACGATTTTTTAAATACCCCCACAAAAAGAAATTAAGTGGTGCCACGTCTGGTGAAATTGCCGGCCATTTGATAGTTCCTCGTCGGCCGATCCATCGGTTTGGAAAAGTATCATTAAGAAAATTTCTAACGTTAATGGCAGAGTGTGCTGATGCACCATCTTACTGCAATCATATTTCCTGGTTTTGATTAAGTCGAGGGATAATATTTTATTCCAATAATTCTAAATATTTATCTTCTGTCAAGTTGCCATCAATGAAAAAAGGTCCTGTAATTATCGTTGCTAATAAATCCCATCCAAACATTTGGTTTTTGTGCCCAGTATCTCTGGTACACTTGTACCTGTTAACATGAATATTTAAACAAAATGTTGCTTCATCCTTTAAATTATATGTGAAATAAAATTTGGATTGGTATTCATTTTTTCTATTATAACTTCGCAAAATTCAATCCTACGATCAAAATCACCTTCACTTAATTCTTGCAGTAATTTCATTTTGTAACGATAAAAATATTTTTTTTAATAAAAACATGCTATGAATCTTCGTCATTAGTTTTAATTTTTTTGTTAACACTGCCTATATCTATGATATCTATGTATCATTCCACCGTTTTTGAAACTGTTGATTTATTGATGTTTCTATTTGGATGTACTTCATTAAATAATCGACAAACTTTAGCATAAGTGCGTTTTCTGACGCCGTATACAACCTTTGCTGTTGTTAGAAGTCTTTCTCTTTCAGTTAAAAATATCTTAATTTCGTATAATAATCTAAACAAATCTAAAACTCAAAGATGGACGTTAACGGTTGTCAAGCGTAACTAAATACTTGATCCGTTATCCGTAGTTTCATAGCCAACTAAACGAAAAATGCATTTACCCCAAAAGAAACCGAAGCACTTCTTATCCATTTTTTATAAAACTATTTTGGAAAAGAGACACTATATTTACATTACTGAATTCAGAAAAAAATGGTCTTTCCAGCGAGGTCAAATTAATATACTGTTGCCTTTAAAAAAAACTTAAGAAAGCCTAAAATATAGCGAACGAGATCCAAACATCTCCTTGTATATGTATACAAAATTTCATTTAGACATCTCGAACTGTTCTCGAGATAGTTGACCACTTCCATACATAATAGCGACCAGTACTGCTTTTGCAATACATTTCATTCGCTCTGTAATTGATTTATACAGGCTGGCCCAAAATGACCGAAGGGGTTTGAGTTCATTATAACTTCTTATTTAAGACATAATTATTAAATTTTTTTAATTTTAAATACAGTATATGAATGGAGAATATTTTTAATTGAATTATGAAAAATTATATCTCGCAAGTGGTGGCCATTTTCTGCGTCGCATATTCGTGCTCTTTCCAAAACATTTTCCATAACCTTTCGCAAAACTTCAGGTGTTACGTTGTTGATTTCGTCGCGGATATTATTTTTTAATTGCTGTATGGTTCGAGGCTAATTAATATAGACTTTTCCTTTCAAATAACCCCAAAGGAAACAATCTGAAGCGGTTAAATACGGTGAACGCGGAGGCCATTTAAAATCGCTTGTACGGCAAATAATTCGCTCACCAAAGATGTCGCGTAAAAGAGCCATTCTGTCCCTCGCAGTGTGCGCTGTGGCTCCATCCTGTTGAAACCATACTTGCGGATGGTTTTCCACGGCTGGCCTTAAAAAATTTTCCAACATTGTCCGATATCTAACACCAGTGATGGAAACGGCGACACCGTGTTCATTTTCAAAAAAATATGGGCCAATTATCCTTTCCGACGAAACACCGCACCAAACGGTACACTTAAGTGGGTGTAATTCTCGCTGTTGAGCTACTCTTGGATTTTCCGTAGCCCATATCTGCAGTTTTGCCTATTAACGAACCCATTTAATTGGAAATGGGCTTCGTCCCTCATAATTAAATTATGAACAAAATCATGATTTTCTTCTGCTTTTTGACTAAAATAAATTGCATAATCAAGTCGTTGCTGGTAATCTGTGGGTTTCAATTGTTGGCCAAACTGAATTTTGTATGGAAACATTCTTATTGTACGCAAAATTCTCTGCAGCGACCCTCTTGAGAGGCCAAGTTGTGTCGAGCGTCTCCTGGTTGATGTTTCTCCATCCTCCCGAATACTCTCCTGTACCTGTTCAATATTGTCACCGTGTGCACCGTTCGTCGTATGCCGGCACCAGGAAGGTTCCTTACTGCCCCTTGTTCTCAAAAATTTGCAACCAGACGGTTTATTGTTGACTCTGAGGGTCCAACCCGCACATTAAAATAACGACGATATGCACGCTGAGTCAAAACAATGGATCGTTGATTTGAAAAATAAAGTTCAACGATTTTGGCACGTTGTTCAATTGTGTACTGTTCCATTTTAAATTCCCCAAGTCTTCTTTACAAAATACTGAAAACAAAAAAAAATATAATAAAAAAGTTATAAGGAATTAAAACCCCTTCGGTCATTTTGGGCCACCCTGTATTAACTTTTGGGCAATGAAAACTATTAACGGGTATCTATTAATGATGGAAGCTGATGGTATGTATCTCATTATGATTTTACCATTACCAGAGAGCGGACTCGAACGTTTAATGATTCATAGTCCATTGGCGTGCGCCTTGTATTCGCAATATGTTTATTTCTGTAAGCGATCCGTGGATTTCGAACAATTTGATACGTGTGGGCACTGCATAAGTGGCACATACCTACATAAGCAGTTAATATGTATCTGACAATGCACAATAGAGAGAATGTAATAAAGGTTTTGGTAATCGGCAGCAACTACTGTTGAAACAAATGTAAGACAAGCGAATTGCGTATCGAATTTTTAATAAAACAAAAATAATTTACAATGTACAAAACTCAAAACTATGTACTTTCTCTGAAACATTGAAAGTGTAAAACATTACTATGAACAACTAAAATTTGGTGTTCCTGTGTTAAATTAGTTTTTTTTAGAAGTTAAAACGTCTTTAAAAACAGAGAATGTCCGTTACACATCACAACTGGCGATGGGTGCGTGATTAAAATGTTGCAAAAGTGCACCAACTCTGTGCAGAATTAATTCAGAAGGTATTCTTTTCATTCGATCGATAACGGTTTTAAGTTAATTATTGCCTTTTTTAGGTTAATATCTTGATTTTGCATGGAAGTAATTGTATCTGTAAGACACTGGAAATTAGCGTTAATCAAGTTTAGCTGCTTTTATAAATTTTCAATATGTATCAGGTGTTTACAATTAGAAATGCTTTGCGTATCCTCTTCTTGAAGATGAAAAACAAAATTTTTTAATTCATCCAAGTGTTGTGAATAGAAAAATGCTACTTCTAGCCATGTTCCCCACCTAGTTAATACCGGATCTAAGGCAAATTTGGAAGTATTTTTCTATATAATGCCACTCATGAAGGTGCTTTAATAACTTCCCTGTTTTTAACATATAAGCTGCCGCATCCATAACAAATAATAGCGTCTTGTGTTTATAGTTGTTATCCGAAGACAGAACATTATGAATACATTGATCAATTACTTCTGCATCTGTTTCACCATTTACGACAGGCAATATTTTAGTTGCAATTAAGTATGGTTGGTATGAAGTTGTCGGATGAAGAATACCAACAACTACATTTAACACATATCGTCCCATTACATCCGTTGTTTCATCTGCACTTGGACCTAAACACAAAGACCAGATGGATCGGTTCGTATTTTTTCAATGGTTCGCAAATAACATTTTGGTAAGTGGTATATACGTAAAGTAGATTCATCTGGTATATGACGATCAGTATATTTTGTAGGAAACCTCTTGAGGACTGGATTGTTAAGCTTTTTGAATGGGATATTGGCCGCCATGAAAGCTTCACACAGTTCTTCGTTAAAAGTGTCAGGTGCAGATGGTCATATATTATCTTGATGAGTTTTAGAAGAAACATGTCTCTGCACATTACACTTTTGTGGGCGCCTTAAACTTAATGAAGAGGCACTGCAATATATCTCGGTATCATTACAATCTGTATGGCCTCCATCTAATCCATCCTACCATGGTTGCCCTACAAGAATTCTCCATAATTAATGAAAATAAAGAGAAATACTAAGAACAGAAAGAAATGAACTAAAAAGAAGAAACGAAAACTACTCTAAAAATAAGGTAGTAAATTAAACTTAATATTTATAAAAAATTATAGGATAAATATACAATATAACAATATAAAACGGATTTCTTAAAATCAGAAGCCAGAAGCAATCCCTTATAGAAGAGAATAGAGAATATACTATCTCAAGAACAACTAATACATATATGTATATGCATGCATAACAGCATGTAAACACGAGAATACACTTTGGAAATTGGTGGATATAATTTTTTAAGCGATTATTTCAACGAAATCTAACGAAATAATATATCAATGTATATTACATCTTACATTTGATTAGGAAATACACACAATTTGCTATTCATAACGACGGAAATAACAACATCTGCTCAACGAATGCAATTCAGCAAGCAAATAGTGGGGCTGTTATAACATGCATACTATACCTGATATCGCTACAATATATTATCGGGGCAATTGGTTAGAACAATTAACATTAGCGTCCCATGCGGTAATCACCTTTGATGTAATAATAAAAAATATTTGTTAAATCCAACATAATACCTTTACTTTTGGAAATATTTAATGCCAGTATTTGCTAATTACACTTATTTAACAAAATAAACGTTAAAATTTTTGTTACGGCAAACATAAACAAACATTCTTCTCTAAATTAATAACAAGATTACAAAAAATGTTGGAAATGGTGACACCGGATGCAACAGACAAATTTTATCATCCGCTTCATGTTTTAAAAAATTTATATATCGCATAATGTAGACTCCGGCTTCTTAGAAATTATCTATACATTTATCGAAATAGAATAGATGACAGAATATTCGCTGCATTGTTATTACTGCCTCGGTTGAGTAGTTATAAATTTCATCTTTTGTTGATGGATTATATTTTGCGTTAATTGCTATCAATAGATCCTCAAAATAATTGTACGCATGTTATTAATGAGTTAGAGAAATTACTACAATTTTTGAAATTATACGAGTTGATGTGCCACGCGTAATTTTCGTCGGTTTTCTTCATTCCATTGTCTCTTTTCCACGTGGAAATGATTTATTTATTATCTGGTCTGCATATCGCAGATTTGCTGAAAACAAGGTTCATTACAGTGGCAACATTATTTCCCTGGAAATTCTTAAAGTACAAGGAAATTCAGGCACATGCCTACTTAATGAACAAACTATCTTACTATGGAAGGTGTATTTGGCATGTTCTGATCTGACACAAAGATAACGCGAGACCGAATGACTATGATATTTGTCAAGTATGATCCTTAGATGGCATTCTGCAAAATTTCTGATATGAGCTTTTTTAGTAAAACCATTTCAAATTGACCGGTCAAACAATACTATCGTTTTGAAAGGCATAATCCGGCATCCTTCTTTAAAACTCCTTGCCCCTCAGAGCTTTACCAACATTTTACAACTTGCGGCTTTTTCCTCTTCCCAGAATCTAATAATATTATGTTTTAAGTGAACACTTTTTTTCTGATTTTCTTTTAGCCACATTAACTATTATATAGTAAAGCAATATTATTTATTTATTAATGTTGTGAATGTTAAAAGTATAAAGTAAGTAAAGGATAAGTTTTGACATTTTGTCTTGGAGCTTTTATTTTAAGGGATGTAACCTTGACGGATACAAGGAAAGAGATACATTCCATTTTATAAGATTCTTCTTATTCGATTTCGACGCTAAAAAATGAGTCATGTCGTACACCAATTCCAGGTCATGAACGCTCAATCGCTCGAAATCGTCGCAAAAATTCACGATCCTTTACTAATTGTTCGCCGACTGAAAGTACGTGATCTTACTGACATTGCAAAGATCTCGATACACCGTGTCCACACGTTTTACACGATGCTTTGGGTATGAACAAGTTTTCCTCTCAATTGTCAAAAATGCGCCAAATGAAGCAAACATAATTCCGGTTTTCTGGAATTCTCAAGATGTATAGCTCATTGAATACCGAGAACAAGGTACGAGAGTACTAGTCTCCACTACTAAATCAGATGAAGAATGCTATTTAATCTAAGCTTCCGCATCTGGTCAAAACGAAAGTCCTCTTTCACTACAATAACGCGTCTGCAGAGATCTCAGATTGTGGCTGCAAAACTCCATGACCTACGCATCGACAAATATGGTGCATTCCACATGCACTACATTCCTCAAATTAGACTCCCAGCAATTACTTTTCCTTCAAGGCCTGAAGGAATGAAACTGAGACAAAAGTCATATTCTACTGCGAGTATTCAAAATTGAAAAGTCATTAATTGAATTGCATTCTAAGATTTAAAAATTAATAAAAAAAATTTCAAAAATATTGTGTTTTCTTTATCAGATCGAGAACATTTCCAACGCTCTTCGTGCAACTTCTCTTTGAATCATGTTCTTAGAAATAATATTTTAATTTTGTAATTGTATTATAATCGCATGCAATAGACACCTTAGTGTAGGACATACGTTCAAATATGGTTTCTAATACGAGAGTGAATTCAATTTAAACCGGACTTTTGTTTTCATACGAAGTTAACTGAGCGGAGCTGACAATTGAGCAGGGTTCTTGTAGCCGGGAAAATCTGGAGGGGTTTGACGTGGTTTTGCGCACCTGCCAGTATTTAGGCTCGCCAGTACAGCTATATCTGAACAAGAGGTTACACCGGCGATTGAGCAACGCATTATTATCAAGTTTCTGACGAACAAGAATACCAAGCCCAGCGAAATTCTGACTAGACTAACTAGATAGTTTGGTGACACAACTTTATCACGTACCCAAGTATATGGCTGGGTTAAAGAATTCTAGGATGGCCGTGAAACTGTAGGCCATGAGAGGAATAATAGGCGTCCCAGGACACCTGTGACTGATGACAACATTCGAGGGATTGGTGACCTCATTGAAGGTAATCGGCACCTTACGATTGATGAAATCGCTAGTGAAGTACAAATAAGTCACAGCAGTGTGTATTATTACTGGGCTACATCTGGGTTTCCGCAAAATTTGTTCAAAATGGGTTGCAGGGCTTTCGACAAATAATAAAAAACAGATTCGAAGATACACTTGCCAAAGACTGCTCAATTTCAACGAGAAATAAATAATTTTCTGCAAAGAATAGTGACATATGATGAAACATAGTTTTGTCACTATATATTCGAATCCAAAATAGCGAGTTTGGAGTGGCGAAGGAGTGAAGAACCTCGCCCTGTGATAGAAAAACAGGTTTATCAGCTTGGAAAGTTCTTGTAACTGTCTTTTTCGAATGGAAAGATGTTTTGCTAATTGATTTCTTACGCGAACGTCGAACTGTGGACGCTGCCTATTACTGCCAGCTCATGGATAGGGCAAAAGCCGCACACAGAAACAAAAGGTGCAACCGACTAATCAGAAATGTGATTTTGCTGCATGACAATGCACGAACTCACACGGCCGCACTGACTCGAGCTAAAATGAACCAAATCCACTGGGAATTTCTAGAACATCCTCCCTACAGCCAATATCTATCCTCATGCGACTTTCATATGTTTGAGCCACTGAAGGAAGCACTAGGCGAACACCAACTTCAGGTAGAGGAGTTTGTGCGCAATTGGCTGTTGAGGCGGTCTCATACTTTTTACGAACACGGGATCCACAAGCTCCCTAAACGCTGGGGAAATATATAAATGTTGTAGGAGATTATGTAGAAAAACAATAAACTTGTTTTTGTAATTTTATTTTGACCTAATAATTTATTAGAAACAATGTCTGGTAACAGTGCACGTAATCTGTCACAAACGTATAATTTTGAATGAGCATGGCCGTCTCTAATGAGGAAAGTTTTTGAAGGCACGTTGTAATAAATTATACGTTTTTTATTTATATTTAAAACAGTTTTAAAATTAGTACACTTTTCTTAGGAACAAAATTAACATTTCGTTACTAAATTTTTATCATTCAAACTACCAAAGAAAAGGAATTAATACGAATTAAAGTACTTTTTCACGTTTTAAAGAGTCCCCAATTCCGTTCTGTCATCTGTAAATTCTTCCGAGTATTAGCATATGAATGCAGAAGCTAAGCCGGTACGTGCAGAAATCATTGCCTCGAGATTGACGACTTCTTAAATAACAATTTTCCAAATTACCTACGCGCGGAAACTTTCGGAAATTCGGTTGAAAGTTACAAAAGGCCGCAAATTAAATTCAACATTCTCTTCATTAAGATAATGTCTATATTGAGATTTGTATTCTACGAAATTTTAAGATGCAAATAAGCTTTGGCCTTGATTTACACACATCTTTTGAAATTGTTTATTGTTTTATGTAAATATACATACAAGAAATATTTATTGTTGTTATTTATAGTAAAAAATAAATTGCCTGTGTTTAGTCTAATAGAAATTAAAGCTAGAAAGAATAGTAATGTGTGCTAATTTCATTGCCCTTTGTGAAAGAGAAAATAAATAGCTGGTTAATTATATATATCGTAAGAGCAATTTTTTTCACTTTATAGTTCACTCTATCTATTCCTTTCGAATGGCTATTAAATTCGCTTGTAACTATTAGGAAGTTTGTAATTACGTATTAGTAGAAAAATGTTTCATATTGCTGTGTGTAACGATCAAGTGGTCAATTAACACAACAAACTCACAACTATATCTGTTTCTTCATCAAGAGATTCTACAATATCAATAAAAAAGACACAATACATTGACACGTTACAACAATAATAAAGTACAGGATCCAGAATTAATAAATAGCAATCAAGAATATGAACATATCGAAATTATTTGACATTTATATTAAAAACATCAAATTGGTGATAAATTGGGGATGAAACGAGCCTCCACGAAGATTGAAAACACAAGCGACAACCTTAGCAATCCGTCACCTCCTGGTAGCGTCTGAAAATGGATAACCATACTTAGACGGCCGATCCATTGACCGTCTGAGCTTGATTTGATATGATAATAGCTTTGTGTAATTATTCAAAGATATTAATAAAAAACTAAAAAATATACTTATGAGCAGGAAGTACTTAATTGTATGTATTGCTAGCTTTATTTGTTATGAAGTGGTCTTTATAATAGTTGATCTAATATATGTAAGATACCTTATCGTAACGTAAAAAATATAGGTGCATCCACAGGTTAAATCTATGGTTCGCTTCTGTAGAGGATCTGGCACTGGAAAAAAGCTAACCTTGCGTCGGACCAAAGATCTTCTTCTGTTTTAGGTTCTACGACAGCACGTCCAGCAATTGAGCATACTACTCTTTGTACTATCCCTAATAGATCTCTCAGTTCCACTCTGTTAGCCTTGTGTTCTCGATAAAAGCCACAATCCTCCTCAGGGGAGTTTGAGTGCACTCGTAGGATCCAATAGATCTCTTCCGAAATATTTCTGTCTGAGTCCCTTCAGTTCCTCACACGTGTATATTACATGAAGATTAGTTTCTTCCTGTTGTTTACATCTCCTATACCAGGGCGCGCTAATCAAGCCCATATAGTACAGATATTTCCTTAAAGGACAATGTCCGGTTATTAAGCCGGTAACTATTTGAATTGCTTTTTTATTACTACGAATTAGTTTGCTGAAAACCTTCCATCCAGTTCCCTTAGTAGTGTTTTAGTATGAGTTAACCTTCCGTTAACCTCCATTTCTTTTTATGTTCTCTTTCTAGCCATAACCAGATCTCCTTTTAATGGAATCCTTAGCGATGCCACATTCAGGTTATGGTGTTATAAAGTTCCTATTAGTACCTTCTTTAGCCAGTTTGTCGTCTCATTGCCTTTAATTCCCTCATGTCCTGACACCCATATCAGCGACACGATATTGTCTTGTGACAGTTTAATGAGGACCTGTACAATATTCCACCAGTTTAGACCTGATAGATGGATTCATAATGGCTTTAATAGCTGCCTGACTATCAGTTATTATGTTGATTTTTTTGTTTGCGCAGCCGGCTTCCCGAACTTCCTCGGCGCAGGTTGCGACTGCAAATAATTCGGTCTGGAAAACCGTCGCATGTTTCCCAGACATATTGATATCTTCCTTCTAGGGTACATTCTGTATATGTCTGCACCTGTCCCCTGACTAGATTGTGATCCATCAGTGTACCAGGTGCCGGCACCATAATCGCTCGAGCGAGTTTTGCCTGTTCCCTGGTCGGTAGAAATATGTTCAGCTTAATTGTAAACGTAATATCAGGTGCCATACTATCCGCCGGCATTTGAAATGTCGGCTTTTCCAGTATAGTTCCTGTAATATATGTATGACCCCCTACAACCTTATTAGGACATCATACGTCATTGGCCTTCAGCCTCAGGATCGCAGTCATGGCTTCAGCTTTTACAAATCTTTCCAGAGGAGGGAAATCCACGATGGCCTCCATGGAGGTGGTTCCCGTGCTGTTCATAGCTCCCGTGATTCCCAACAGGACTGTAGCTGGAGAGTCGTGAGGAGCCCTACCGACGATGTCCGCTCCGTCCTCATCCACCAGATAACTGCTCCATAGGTAATCGTTAGTCTTACTACTGCTATGTACCACATTTGGTTTTAGTCCTCAGGTCTTACCAACATCTCTTCTGCATCTCCAAAAGCCTCCTTGAGGACACCCTTTTGTTGTCTTCATGGAGATCGTTTTGTTTTGCATTAGGGCATGAACTACTCTGCTACTCAGCATGTTATGATCCCAATTGCACGTGGTGCTCTTTATTTTTCGATCTTTTAAATATCGAATAATGGAAGACGTCGATATATTATCGAAAGTTCCCTCTATGTCAAAGAAGACTGCAAGTGCAATTTCCTTATGGTGTGGGCTCCTTTCGAGCCCTCTCACTAGGCTGTGCAGGGCAGCCTCACCTGATTTTCCCATATGATATGCCCATTGCAGTGGATCTAGAGGAGATCTGTCCACAGCCTCTTCTTTAATATTTAAATATATAATTTTTCCATAGTCTTCAACATAAAAGAGGTAAGACTAATTGGTTTAAATGATTTAGGGTGGTATGTGTTACTTTTACAGGTTTTGGAATAAACACTACTCTAGTTTCTCTCCATGCCCTAGGTATATAACCCATGGCATGGCTAGACCTGAATAAATCCAATAGAGGACCCATAATTTCCCCATTTCCCTCTTGAAGGGGCTTAGGAAACACTTTGTCTGGTCCTGCGGATTTATATGGTTCAAACGACCCTATCGTTCATCTAATTAAATGGAGCTTGAAGAGCTCGTTTGATATGTCCCAATCATTCCTAGTCGCCCTCCAACAGGTGACAAGTTGATTGATATCACAGTTAACCATACGCTACGAGTCTGTAAAGTGTACACCCAGAAGATAATTTAAATTCTCTTCCACCTCCCGTCCGATTTTTGTATAGATCTAATTGCATTGGAAAGATCTTTTTTCGAGAATTCTGTTAATCTGGCCATGTCAGGGACACCTTCGATGTCCTCACAGTATTTTCTCCAGGTCTTCCTTTTGCTCTCTTTGATTTTATCATTGTATTTATTGAGGAGAGCCTTGTAGGCTTCCCAATTACTTGTTTTCTTCGCCTTAATTAATAAATTAATAATTAAATGATCGGCGAGTTTCTTTCCTTAGGTCCCTTGGTTAAGTCTATATTCCACCAGGCAGCCGGCCTAGCTATACGGCGCTCCCTAAGGGGACAGTTATTTTCATAGCAGGAAAAAATGGTCCGTTGCAACCATGCAACAGCCAACTCCAGCACTTCTACATCCCTATTCTAACAGGGATGTTTCGGGTTGCAGCTAACAGATCTTCTGTTAGCTGCAGATCGTCTGTTCTGTTGGGATCCCTGTATAGTCTGGGTTCTGTTAAATCTATACATAATTCATAGCGGATATACACATGATCAGAGAGCGACGGCTCCTCGGATACATGCCACCCCTTTTCAATATCCCGTACTTCCAAAGTGCATAAGGTTACATCTATGATGATCTATGAGTGATTTCCCCCTTGAAGACCTAAATGTCGGTTTATCACCTTGATACAGATAATCAAGTTTAGTACCACAGAGATAGCTAAAGAGAGACTTCCCCCTATATTTGTTATCCTTGTCGCCTCAAGGCTTATGATGAGCATTAGTACCTGCACCGATAATCAATTCCAAAGATGGGACCAGAGATGTTGCAATAAGTATTTTCGTGAAATACACGTTCGATGTTTCTAATTTATTTTGAAAGGTGTCTGAATTTTTTGTAAACGTTTTAACACTTGAATCAGGTTACTAAAGCTTGTATTTCTCATTTTATACCTTGGTGCAGAAAAGTTTACGTATTAACAGTTTACACAACATGACGCCAATCAGCAATTGTTGTTGTTTTTCCAAGGCCTCTTATTTACTTTTCCAAATTAGTATTATTTTTATCTGTATTTCTTTTAATAGATTTATCTTAACTAATATTAGTTATTCTAATTACTAATTTCACTTCTTTTCTGATGACCTACAAATTCTTCTAAAATTGGCGTCAAACTGTTGGGGATGCTAAGACATTAAGTATTATTAATGTAACCATTTTGTTTTAAAATGGATATCAAACAGGGATGAAAGTATTGACATTAGTATCACATAGGATGCATTTCATCGAATAGTAGACAAGAATAGAAAGTATTATAGAGTATTGAGTTGATTAAATACAATTGCAAAATTTAGCGAAAACTTATTTACATGAATTTTATGTGTTTGAGTCGACCAAGAAATAGTGATTTGTTCCATAATTGTATATATAAAAACTGCTTTAAATATACACTACTCTTCACGGATATATAATATATCATAAATTCATAAACCTTCAATAAATTTCAAGAGTATATACTATTATGATCAAAAAGTATCAGGACTGGTTAAGTGATTTTAAAGACTTTACTCTGCACTTCTTGCTGTTGATTGGCGTTTCCTGGATGATGTAACCGATGTTAATGTAGTTATTGATTTTTTTGTTTACAACAAAATTTACTCCGTTATTGACTTGGGGGTCCTTCTGTTTCGCGTGGCTCGAGTGAAGGCTTTCTAGTGTGGTTTAAACCTAATACTAAGAAGCTTTCCTAACTAAAATGATATTACCATCGAAAATGGAAATGAACTGGAAACGATCATTTTAACCCTTTCTGTACCATAGCCGTATATATTAGTCAAAGTATGAACGGTTCCTCAGGATCACTGCCGTATATATACGACCAGGGTTGTAAGAGTTGTATGACTTTATGTAGATCATTGCCGTATATATGTGGCAGTAATAGATTTAGCGCCTTTACTAGGACCACTACCGTATTTATGTGTCGCTTCGTGCTGCATCTGTAAGCCCAATGCCGGATAAATAAGGTACCTGAAGCAGTAACTGTTGGGCGACTGCCTCATATACACGGCACATTTGCGCAACACTACAAAGTATAGTTATTGTGAATGAAATAGGTGGGGGTATCCGTGTACAAGTTGGGACATGTTTTTAGTATTAGGTAAATTGCAGTATAGAGAAGGCGAGTGTACGCTATGGCTTCAAGTACGAGTGCTTCTACAAGTTATACAAGTGGTTCTAGATGTAAAAGGAATCGTGACAATGACAATGTAGGGATTTGTGGAATGACAACAGCTGAATATGAAAGCATTTTAGCGAGTTTAGATTCTGACGAAGAACCTTTCGTTGATAGCGGCAGTGAATACGAGCGTGATCAAAATGAATCCGATGCAAGTGATGACAGCTCGGATGAAACGGAACTGGAACAAAATAATAATGTTACAGCTGATGATGATAATTCTGAAATTAAAGAACAAAGTGCACAAAGAAGAGTTTTATCACTAAATTGGCGTAATACAGCGTTCAAGCCCACAATACATACATTCGACGATAAACATTCTGGTTTGCAAGAATCTCTAGAAGACAAATCAAATGCACTTAGCTATTTTCTGTTCTTTGTAAATTCAGAAGTAGTGAAGCTAAATGTAGACGAAACTAATAAATATGCTTCGGAAAATAAGGAGAACAAAAACCTAAAATGGAAAGAAATAGATGAGGATGAATTTTATGTATTTTTAGCTGTTATGTTACTTACTGCACGTCATAGAAAAAATAATATGAAAGAACATTGGTCTACGGATGCACTACTTCACACACCACTAATTTCGCAGGTAATGCCCAGAAATCGTTTTTTAGCGATACTGAGCATGTTACATTTTTCAAATAACGCTGATCAGAAACAAGGTGATTCTTCCTATAAGATACGAGAATTGTTAACTAAAATGACCCGTTACAGTACATTACAAACTGTTTAGATGTAAACACCTGAGGAAGCCACTGTGTTGGCGAAACAATTGTCGTTTTACGAGTAATGATTAAAAGTGAAGATTAAAACCGTAGTTTTATTTCTATTCTTAATTATGGATCTTCATCAAGTAAATGCCGAATTAATTCAATTATTCTACGATGACTCCTACTAAGAAGCAGCGAGCCATGAAAAAGGTTATATATGCTTGTATTCTTCAGAAGTACGGGCTTAGTAAATGCAATTTAGCTAGATGGACAAAAGACAGTTACAGCTAAGTGGTACACTGAACAATGTTTACCTGAAGTGTTCAAGAGAGCTCCAGACAAGGAAATTACGCTCCACCATTAAAATGCATAGTTCCATATGGCAGTTTTAATTCTTTAGTTTTTGGCTGGAAAATATATAAAAGTAATAGATCATCCGCCTTAATTAATGTGTGACTTTTGGCTATTTTTTGGGCTTAAACGCAATTTGTGGGGTAGAAGATTTTTATCTGAAGAAGAGATTGATACCGCAGCTCACGCTTACTTTGAAGGTATTCCGAAACAAGAATGGTTGGGAGCTTTTAAACAGTGGAATGAAAGACTAGTTAAGTGTATCATTGCTGAAGCATATTTAAAATAAAATCCTAGAAAATATTAACAATAATTTCAGCTTGTCCGTCGTACAAGATATTTATAGTGCACTACACCATGGTTTTAAAATAAAACTCGTAACAACCTTGAGGTTTTTTGAACTTGCTTCACCTTCAGCACGATATTCACCGGATTGATCGCCTGTTTCGAGTCATAAATTTAGATACATGTCTCATCGCCCATTGTTTCATGATACGCATGGTAATCAAAAATAATACCGTACTGAAGTAACCATATTGTTTTTTTTAGAATTGGTCATTTTAAAATCAATCCAGTCTGAAGGCCATGCGAACTTGAATCGATTCAAATGAAATACCCGTATTATCTACAAGGACTTGAATTATCGAAGGACCATTTTTTAGCATTTCTTTATTCTCTTGGCGTAGTTTTATCAATTTGAACATCCAGTTACTTTTGCATTTGCAAATCTATGCGGTAGAATTCCCTCTCGATCTTCAATTAATTTCATTTTTAGTAGCTGTATTACTGCCGGCATGCACATATTGTCTACCTTCTTCTTGTTTATACACACATCAACATAATCTAAGGATATATCTTATTTGCTTTAAAAAAATAATTTAGTGCATCTTTTTATCCATTTTTGTCTTGAAAGTTAAATGTAAAATAAGCTATGAGTGAAATTAACTTAAATTAATATTTAACACAATTTTAATAATAATTTATTAATTAGAAATTAGAAATTCTACAAAATGGTACTAAACAACAATTCAAAATTAATCTTATATTGAATTAAAAAATTTGAAGATTAAGGAATTAATAAAGAGTTGGACCTCCTTTGGAGTTTAAAACCGCCCTACATCTTCTTGGCATAGACAGAATAAGATTGTCCAAGTCTTCTTGTGGAAGAAGATTCACCTGTTGTGAAAGAAGTTCTTGCAGTTGCCGTCGATTTTGTATAGCGTCCATATGTGGTAGGCATCTTCTCTGAAGCATATCCCATGCATGCTCAATGGGATTGAGGCCTGGGGATTGAGCTGGCCATGGCAAAACCTCAATTCTTGCTTCATTGAGCCAATCGGTAACAACTCTTGCCACATGTGATCGTGCATTGTCATGCATAAGGGTTAAATTTCGGCCCAACACTCCTGCAAGTGGCTGAACAACAGGTTCAAGAATATTCTGGATATATTGCTCAGCATTTGAGAATTGATTTAGAAAAACGAGATCAGTTTTCCTACCCAGCATAATTCCCGCCCATATCATTACAGTACCACCTCGGGGGACACCTAAGTATCTTTTTTATTTTGAAAGTATTTAATATAAAATTTTTATCACTTGTGTAGCCACGACAATGCACCTTTTTGTGTAAATAATATCTAGCCAACTATAATTAAAATACTGATTAAATAATAAATAAAAGTACTGTTTCAAGTAAAGTGATACTAGCGATTAAGCAAAAAAGCATTAGGAAAAGTTTTTACAAATCACTCAAGAACCCCTAATACCAAATTTCGCTGAAAATTTTTCATTTTTAAATTCTTCTACATTTTGATGCTATCTATATAATAGATAATAGTTTCTTATTGCAATAAGAAGAGTGCCATGAAGCAAAAAATAATTTGTCACTTCAAACGTCAATTTACTAAACAGTTTAACTTTAGTTGTAACTATTGAACTTTGCTGAGCAATGGGCCGATAGACATTTAAATATTGCTCAAAAAGTAGAAATTATTAGAATTGTTGGTTATAATGTACGTTCTACCCGATAGGCTGCTAGCCATATCTCGTAAACTCGTGTGAGGATTATTACGATACGTTGCTAATATTACTGCATCGAAGTGTTGTTCTCGATTGTTCAATTCTCGATGACGTGGTTTAGCAACATTTCCAGTAGTGTTGAAACTGGTATTCACGTATGCTACAATTCGATAACGGACGGGTGGACGTTCAGGATGTTCAGGTAGAACGTACATTATAACCAACAATTCGAGTCATTTTTGAGCAATAGGTTAAATGTCTATCGATAGTTACAACTGAAGTAAACTGTTGTGAATTGACGTTTAAAGTGATAAATAATTTTTTTGCTTCATGGCACTCTTATTATTGCAATAATAAACTTTTGTCTACAGATAGCATAAAAATGTAGAAGAATTTAAAAATGAAATATTTTCAGCGAAATTTGGTATTAGGTGTTCTTGAGTAATTTGCAAAAACTTTTCCTAATACGTTTTTGCTCTATCTTAATCGCTAGTATGACATTACTAGAAACACTTCTTTTTATTTTAATTATAGTTGGCTAGATATTTACTTTACAAAAACTCTATTCATACGCAAAGGTGCATTGTCGTGGCCTATAGAACTGATAAAAATTTTGTATTGATTGCTTTCAAAATAAATAAAAAAGGTATTTAGGTATCCTCATGAAAAGTGAAACACACTGTATATTATAAACTTATATTATATTACATATTATAGAATGGATATTACTGAAAATTAATTGAATTTCAAAAGATTTCAATTTTTTTTATCCAACGTAATATTACGAATTTCGTATTTTATTGATAAATTTTTCTAAATATTTTCCAAAATATTGTTTATTTTTTCAGAAATATTTACATAAAAATTATTGACTTATTGTGCACTTCTTGGGCATGCTGTAGCCTTGCTGCATTACCAGGCTGATGCCAGACTCTTAATCTGCGAGTATCTGGTCTTAATCCGAATCGCCACTCGTCAGAAAAAAGTATAGTCGACCATTGTTCTCGAGTTCAGTTTAAGTGTTCTCGAGCCCAGTTTACTCGATGTCCTCGATTTCCCCTGGTTAATGGTGGAACCCTAAGGGGGCGTCTGGAGTGAAGATTGACTTCTCTTAAACGACGCCTGATGGTTTGGCTGTGGACTGTCACGTTATGCACTGCCTGGAGACGCGATTTTAACTCAGTAGCAGTTAGTGAACTCTGTCGGCGAGCCTGAAGAGTGATGTACCGGTCCTGAATAGCAGTGGTGGCGCGTCTTCTTCCAAGATGTTGTCCCCTGGGATTACCTGTATCTCTGTAACGTCGCCATAGTCGGCTAATTACGCTCTGTGTTGTACCTAGCCGCTCCGCTACGTCAACTTGTCTTACTCCAACTTCCAGCATTCCAGCATTCCAACTGCCCTATTCATTTCGTCAGGATGCAAATGACAACGTCTATTTTGTTCATTCATGTTTGCTTTTAACGCAATTTATGCTTACACTTATCAATGGGTACTAATTTTTGTGAAACAACGCAGAAATGGTGGGAGAAGTAATACACTAAAGTTAAAATTTAAAACATTTTAAGATTTATCATTAACTGTACTTGTTTAATGGATACTTTTGACAGATAGTTGAAGTTACCTAGCAACCAAACTAAACAACAAAAGACAATATTAACGGAAGTAAAATCAAGCAAATAAAAATTGATATCCTTAGATTATGTTGATGTGTGTATCTACATACATAAACATAAACAAACAATAATTTTTATTTGTTTAAAAAAATAATTTTTGCTTCTTTTAACACATTTTTATATCTTAAAAGTTATTTGTAAAATAAGATGACTGCAATTGACTTAAAACAATATTTAAACAACTTTAATAAGAAGTTTCAGAAATTCTTTAGAAAATGAAACTACACAAAATTTCAAAATTAAGCTTACATTGAATTAATAATTTGGTGATTAAGGAATTAATAAATAGTTGGACCTCCTCTGGAGTTTAAAATGGCACTACATTTTCTTGGCATTGTCAGAATAAGATTGTCCAAGTCTTCTTATGGAAGAAGATTCCACTGTTGTGAAAGCAGTTCTTGCATCTGTCTTCAATTTTGTATAGTGACCATATGTGTCAGGCATCTTCTATATGCACGCTCAATTGTATTGAGGCCTGAGGATTGCGCTGCCCATGGCAAAACTCTTGCCACATGTGGTCGTGCATTGTTTTGCATAAAGGTTAAATTTCAGCCCAACGCTTCTGCAAATGGCTGAAAAATAGATTGAAAAATGTTCTACAAACATCCGTCAGCATTTAAGAATTGATCTGGAAAAACTAGATCAGTTTTTCTACCCAGCGTAATTCCCGCCCATATCATTAGAGTACCACCTCGATAAATGCGTACTTCTTGGCTATGCCCTACTGCTTTATCAGGCTGACGCCAGACTCTTAATCTGCGAGTATCTGGTCTTAATCCGAATCGAGACTCGTTGGAAAACAGCATAGTCAACCATTGCTCTCGAGTTCAGTTTAAGTGTTCCCGAGCCCAGTTTACTCGATTTCATCGATTTTCCCTGCTTAAGGTTTAACCTTAAGAGGGCGTCTGGAGTGAAGATTAGCTTCTCTTAAACGACGTCTGATGGTTTGACTGTGGACTGTTATATTATGCGTGCCAGAAGACGCGATCTTAACTCAGTAGCAGTTACTGAACTCTGTCGGCAAGCCTGTAAATAGCAGTAATGGCGCGTCTTCTTCCAAGATGTTGTTCTCTGGAGTTACCTGTATCTCTGTACCGTCGCCATAGTCAGTTAATTACGTTCTGTGTTATTTCGTCAGAATGCAAATAACGACGTCTATTTTGTTTATTAATTAAAATTTTAACACATTTTAAGAATCAACAATGAACTGTGGTCGTTTAAAGAATACTTTTGACGGAAGTTACCTAGCCACCAAGCTGAAACAAAAAAAGGAAATCTTAAGTAAATTCAAAGCAAGCAAATAAAATAAAAATTATCCTTAGATTATGTTGATATATGTACGTACATACATATTGTACTTTGTCCATATTTTTTTGAATAAATTCATTTGTTTTAAATAAAATATTCTTATTGTACATACCGTAATCGACAAATTTTAATTTCTGGTACGAAAGTAGAAGAGGAAAAGAGCGCGACTGGGAAAAGTAAAGAAAGACATACCGTGTGTCCCAATTTCGATGCTCACCATTGGTATCTCGGTTATTAGAAGATATAGAACAACGGTTAAATGGGGAATGTTTTGCAGAATTCAATACTCGGGGCAAATCCCATTTCAAATTAGACCTAACTTTTTAATTTTTTAAAATATTTTGAAAAATCCAAAATTTGCCGATTTCGTTATTCCTCAATAACTCGATAACGCTTAGTCTGACCTCTTTTAAAGTTTTACATTGTTGAGACACTTTTTTAAAACAAATTATTTGATACAAACAGAAACCCCCGATTGTCATTTGTTTTTAAGTTATTACCACTATCTTTTGTTTTTCATATGGCGGCCATATTGGATTTTGGGTTTGTTAGGTAGTCCTCAAAATGTGCTTTTCAACGATGTATAACATGCCTGAAAAATTTTTATTTATAAGGAAAATATTAATAAAAACGTAAATTAATCTTTAATATGAAATTAGTAGGCTGAAAAATTAAACACCAATGTCAAATGAAAGTGAAAAGATATTCTAAGTATAGCAAACGCCAATTAAGTTGGCATGAGGAGGGGTAAGTTCGCGCAGGATAAAAAGTAGTGGGGAGATTTGTATTTGGTTTTACATCAAATGTCAGAAAATTCTAACCTCTGCGCGTGTATCACTAGCAAAGACATTATGTTCCGTCAAACGTCAATGCTAATGTATTCTGACAATGAAACAAAACGATAACCTGTCAAAGTACAATTAGTACTGCAGAGATAAGTTAATTAAAACTACTTGTAGTTAGTGATAAGTAATTATTGTCAAGTATTAAGATTTATAAGTATTTATAATGGCACATACATATTCAAACGAAGAAAAAGTTGATATGTTGGAAGTGTATTTCAAAGCAAATAGAAACACTGAAAATGCGTGCACGAGTTAGGCAGAGCGTTTTCCAGAAAGACAACAGCCACACAGGACAATTTTTAGAAGACTAGTTAGCAAATTAAAAAACTTTGGAAGCTTCGAACAAAAACGAGCTAACTATGAAGTTAATGATGCTGATACACGTCGAAATAATATTTTGCAGAACGTTAGGAACAATCCCAGCACATCAGTTCGTCGTGTGACACGAGAAACAGGGATTTCAAAATCTACTGTTCACAGAACCTTGACGAAAAACAAGTATCACCCTTACAAACCAACAATTGTACAAGGTTTAAGTGATAATAACAATCACCGACGATTACAGTTTAGCAGGTGGTACCTTCAAAAATGTGAATATGACGCTAATTTTCCTAGGAAAATACTATGGACAGATGAAACACGATTTACCAATTGTGGAGTGTTCAATAGGAATAACTATCATCATTGGTCTACTGAAAATCCACATTTGGTAAATCAAAGAAGATTTCAAGTTCGATTTGGTTTTAATGTCTGGTGCGGTTTAATTGGTATGACATTTTGTTTACTTTTTTTTTGTTTTTTAAACTCTTTTTTTCGTTTTAGATAATCAGTTAAAAGGTCCTTTCATCTTTTATTACAATTTAACTGGTAACAGATATTTGGAGCTACTAACAAACGAGATAATGCCTGCTTTGAGGCAAATTATTAATCCCGAGAACATGCAAAACATCTGGTTCCAGCAAGATGGTTGCCCGGCCCATAACAGTCGTAACGTGCAACATTTTTTGAGAGAAAACTTTAATGCAATGGCCTGCGAGATCACCCGACCTTACCCCGCTTGACTATTATTTATGGGGTACCACTAAAAACGAAGTATTTGATTTTGAACCGCCAGAAACTCGGGAAATTTTAGAACAAAGAGTACTAGATGTGCTACGATCAGTAAACGGAAACACGCTACGTAGAGTTTGTAACTCTACTCGAACAAGGTGTCAAAATTGTGTGGAACAGAATGGTCGTCATATTGAACAATTTCTTTAAGTGAATGTGAACTTTAAGTTCTGTATCTTGACTTTTTATTTCTATAATTTTTTTACCTTTTCGTTTGTTTACAGTATTACTTAGAATATCTTTTCACTTTCATTTGACATTGGTGTTTAATTTTTCAGCCTACTAATTTCATATTAAAGATTAATTTACGTTTTTATTAATATTTTCCTTATAAATAAAAATTTTTCAGGCATGTTATACATCGTTGAAAAGCACATTTTGAGGACTACCTAACAAACCCAAAATCAAATATGGCCGCCATATGAAAAACAAAAGATAGTGGTAATAACTTAAAAACAAATGACAATCGGGGTTTCTGTTTGTATCAAATAATTTGTTTTAAAAAAGTGTCTCAACAATGTAAAACTTTAAAAGAGGTCAGACTAAGCGTTATCGAGTTATTGAGGAATAACGAAATCGGCAAATTTTTGATTTTTCAAAATATTTTAAAAATTTAAAAAGTTAGGTCTAATTTGAAATGGGATTTGCCCCGAGTATTGAATTCTGCAAAACATTCCCCATTTAACCGTTGTTCTATATCTTCTAATAACCGAGATACCAATGGTGAGCATCGAAATTGGGACACACGGTATAGCGAAGTTGCCAATGAATGTATGCAAGTAGAAGAAATACGGTACGATAAGGTTCAGTCAGATTATAGCAAGTCAGTAAGTCTACTGCTTCAGAGTGATGTAGAACGCATCTTAGAAATACATAGAAAATTCGACACGAATATTTACAGAAAAATATTTATTTCGTGGTGTATTACTTTTATGAGGATGTACAACAAAGCTTATATTTTGCACGTATAAATAAAATGAAATTAAATTTTAATTCTAAATTATGTAAAAAAAAATAAATGTAACTCTTATGAAAAGAAAATAAATGAACTCTTCTCCGATAATAATATTATAAGCATATCAGGTGTTAATGTTAAGAATGCTCTCAATATTTTTTCTCGCATTTCATTTATATTATGCAGTACCTATAAAAAGAAAAGACAATTTAATTATTTAAAATACCAGCCATACATTTAATTTTTGTGGATATCGGGTATATACAGGTACATTGAGGTGTCTACCGGCGTAATACCATTTTATGATTTGTGTCTTGTCTTGAGTTGTAAAAACATGCATGTTGAAATCCACTATGTATTAATACACGCACGTAGAGAAGCAAGTGTTGTACACTAGGGTGGAGCGATTTTTTTTTTATTTAGCAATAGCTTTGGAATACCTGTAAAAAGTTGCTCTATTATCTCCCAAATATACACAGAAAATTTCATTTCGCACATGATATATTTAGAGGTGCCCCCGACATTATTAAATTTGGCAAAATTCATGAATTTAGTCGAAAAATCAAAAATATTTAATCAACCCTAAATTACACACTGAGTGTTGCGCAGTTAGTATAAGATAGAAAAATATAATCCGAAGCGAGCGTATTAAGACGCGTGGGTGTTGAAGCACGTGGAGACGATTTCGCAACTCTCCTAAAACGTTATTCGAACGCTATAGTCAACTCGCGTGAGTACTATTTCACTTGTGATACCCTTTGAATTTTACGTCTGAGATCAAGAAATAAGACTCATGTAAGTAGTATTTTCAATTTCCTATTTAGGTTTCAGATATTACTGTAATACTTTAGCACATATTATATATCTTTATTACAGTAAAATGTCTCAAGTCAAAACACGACAAATGATGACCTGTGCTGTGTTCGGATTACCAAAGAAGTTACCAGTATCTCAATTACCAACTTATAATGACGTTATGAAAAATTACCTATTCATTAAAAATGAATTAAAGCCCAATAAAACAGTAAAAGAGCCAACCGTTCATGACATATCCGAATTATTGGCTCAAGAAGTTTTCGAAATTTGGCAAAAAGCTTCGCTGCCAACTGTTAGTGTTAAGAGAATTCTACAATTTATTCGTTCCTACCATAACAAATATAGAATCTTAATGAAACCTTATAAAGGTCGTCAAACAAACAAAAATTACGAAGAAAAGATCAATAGATTTATAACTGAGTCCCACAGATTATTTGATGTTTGCAGTTGCAAATGTAAACTTTTCTCAAATTGTAGTTATTTAAAAGGCAGTCGTGTTCCCAAGGAAGAAATAATTTTTTTACTCGATCAAAGAACAACAAGAAAAATGGTCACAGGCAGTGTAGATGTGGTTGAAACTATAAAAAATAAGAAAAAAGAAGAAAGAAAACAAAAAAGTTTATCGCGTAACAGAGAGATAACTGATTTTGAGAAACCGTGTTGTTCGCGTTCTTTACCTGAAGACTTGACAGTTCAAGCGATAGCGTAGCTTCTAGTCCTTACTTTGAAGCATCAAAAAAAGCAGTTGATCCGCCACCAAAAAAAAAGGAGATAAAATTTACCAGCATTAGTTCTTGCCTGCGATCGTACTGGAGTTACTGACAGAGCCGCTGCCATTATAGCTTCTTCTGTGTTAAAAGATGTTGGCATTATTTCACCAAAGGATCCAAGTGGTGTTATTGATCGTTCAAAGTTGCGCCGTGAAAGAACTAAAGTCAGAACAGCTTTACAGGATGCAGATCGCAAGAAAACCCTACGCGGTATGTATTTTGATGGGAAAAAGGATAAAACGTTGATTAGTATTCGGAAAAGAAATAAATTTTACAGAAAAAGGGTACTAGAAGACCATTATGTGATTTTGTCAGAGCCAGGAAGCGACTATTTCGGGCATGTCACAGGTGAGTTGGGAACTGCTAAATGTATTAAAGATACTATATTAACTCACTTGAAATCCAAATCGGTGAAACTCAGTGAAATAGTTGTTGTTGGTTGCGATGGAACAGTAGTAAACACATGTTTTAAAGCTGGTATTATTCGTTTGATGGAAGAATAACTGAATAAACCACTGAACCTGGATCTCTCAACCACTCTAGATGGCTTATAACAGCAAATCGAATTCTAAGATTATATGCTACTAAACAGGACCCCGAAGAAAAATTGTTGATATTAGCCACGTACGTGATGAGAGTTTATGGTCCGATGTGGTTTAGAATAAAATGTAATCTCTCGTGTATAAACGGAGCTAAGCACCAGTGGCAAACAATTAGTCTGAGTCGCTATTTGAACGCCGATATGAAGAAGGTCATTATTGGCAAGGTAATCCAATGAAATGGATTTTTTTGTCGCCCAGAAAATCTTCTTATTTCTATGCTTGGAGATGAAAGGGAAATCATACGAGATCTAGAATATCGACGAATTTTAAAAGCAAGAAGTGAGAAAGCTCCAGGACTTCGAACGTTTAAACTGCCTTCATTTAATTTCGATGCTGAAGATTATACCGACATTATAACGTGGCGAGACTGTGAGATAACTGAGCCACCTCTGACTTTAAATTTATCTAATGACGACTTGAAAGCCACTGTCAAAGACGGTCTTGGCACATGTCAAAAAATTAAAGATTTTCCATGCCGTACTCAAGCCGTTGAGCGCTGCATCAAAGTGGGGACAGAAGCTTCAAGTGCAGTTTGTGGAAAACATAAACGAGACGGTTTCATCAGGGCAAGGCTACTATCACGTCAACAAATGCCTACTTTTGATACAAAAAAACAATTTAATATATAATTATTGTATTTCTGAATAATTATCTAGTTTACCATTATTTCTTGTAACTCGCTTCTTTAAATCTGTATAAAAAATATAAGATATTGACCTAACAAATAAAATATATAGTTTGATCACAATATGAAAAATAGGTAATTTTTTTAATATTCAATTGTGTTGGGGCACCTCAAAACATCATTACAAATACGTAATATTTCGTACGTTTAATTTACTCATGGAAATGCAACTTTATATCGCTATACCATATTAAAAAACAAATTTTTTTTTTTATTCATACATTATCGCTCCATCCTATTGTACACCCGGCAAGTGTTTGTTATGTGTGTCCATCACTTTGCTTCTCCCTCCACTGTTTGAAAGCAGGCAACGTTGGATATGACATACATACGCTATATACGCAAACAGAAATTATAATTTGTCGACTACGGTATAAGTGATATATTATCATATTTTATACGATACGTATGATATAGGTATGTACGCCATTTTAAATATTCCGAAAATTACATTATTTTGTTGGTATAAGTTCATTTGTTTTAAATAAATTATGTATGTGTTTTCTCCATTATTTATAAGCGTTTTCTGGTATTGTGTCATAAAAATTTTGGAACAATTTTGGAGTGCGATTGGGTGTGAGTAACATTTCGATTTTTAAATTACAATGTAGAGCAAGTATAATATAAGCCATAGAGCACCGAAAACCAAATACTGTGATATATATAATATTAATATTTTATCTATTTTTATTACCTACAGATATGCTAAAAACCGAACATTAGCTTTCAGCATATCTCTGGAATCTTTAGAGAACGTCTTTACCCTCTTAACCCAGATATTGCCACCGTCCTTTTAAAAGATCCTGATACAGATCCACTAAAAATATATTTCAAATTGTTACATTCAGATGGAGTCTTGATAGGCATATTGTCTACAGTTTTATGAGTAGATTTTTCCCGGCGTCTGAGTTATTATGTTCTCTTAAGTGTTTTGAAAATCGACTTTCAAACCAGCCAATAACCAATGAGAATTCTGGTCATGAAGAAAACGTTGTCTCTAGTAATTTGTCTTTAGTAATTTAGATCAGAAGGGAAATACTTAATGAATCTGAATGACAGAACGGAGTTCAAGTTGAAAGTTGAAGTGCACAAGGCGAACAACACGACAGGCAAGATTAATTGCCACTGATATCTTTTGTAAAAAGGACTAAGCAAGATCTGGATAAGTCAAAATTTCGAGCTCTGAAAACAGAAACGAAGCCTTGCTTATGTCAGCTATAGCCTCAAGCAAGACTTCGTTTCTTGTTTATCTACATGGACTGCTTCGAATGAAGAGTACCACGAAATGTTCTCATCTACAGAAGTTTTTATGAAATTCAGTCGTTTATGTCAGCTATAGCCACAAGCAAGACTTCGTTTCTTCTTTATCTACATGGACTGCTTCGAATGAATAGTACCACGAAATGTTCTCACCTACAGAAGTTTTTATGAAATCCAGTGATGACGAAGTTATTAATATGTTAGTTCATTATTCAAACTTTTACAATTAAGTAAGTGATATCCAGCTAGAGGAGATACGTTGCTATATATTACTCTTTAGTCTACCAGGCCGAGAGATGTTTTGTAAAAATTCCAAAGGCTCAAACAATCCTCTCTAGCACTTTCCAATCGATTTCGCTTTTTGATGCAAACTATTCATTGTAAGGAGAATTTTGACTTGGATCAGAATGACGAAACTTTCAAAAACGCACCCTTTGTTCTAAGTTTTGAACCGGCGTTTTATTGAGCTGGCTCCTATAAAGAACGTTCATAGCATCGATGAGTCAATGGTGCCTATAAAATTTGATGTGCGACCTATAAGTTGGGCTACATAAAGTAGTTTAATTCATACCAACGCGCGACAACTATATTACCACAAAAGTACAAACATCTTGGATTAGGGGCAAGTGTGATTTGGCAGTTTGCTGGTATAATTCATCTTTGCAAAGAAAAACAATGTATATAGTTTTTTCGATAATTTTTTTACATCAATAAAACTTTTGGATGAATTATATTTGCCGGGTATCAAAGGGACAGGGCCTATTACGGCGAAGAGAGTGGGAAAGACTATACGTCGTCACATTCGAGCATTCTCAAAAAGAAGGAGCAAGGTTTCTTTGAATATTCTGTCGATGGAGCTATTATCTGTAAGTGGCATGACAACAATGTCGTATCTATGGCGGCTAATATATTACTGATTTTCCTTAAAATAACAGTAAAGAGTTACTCCGAACAACAGAAAAGTTCAATAGAAGTTAATCACCTATTCATGATCAAGAAGTATAATGAAAATATGGTGGGAGTAGACAGGGCTTATCAAAACATCAGTCTCTACCGCATATCAATTAGAGGAAAATATATTCACTCATTGTCTTGACATGGCTGAGCAGAATGTCTGGCAATGGTACAGAAATTATAAAGGGAAATTAGATCATTTAACATTCTGTCGCAGTGTGGCAATGGACCTTTTGGAATCTTTAAAAATGTAACACCAGAGGATCATCTTAGTCTTCAACTAGTCTGCATAAGTTTTCAAGATATGACGGCAAGTATCAGTTATAATGTATCAAGACAAACAAAAACTGTGAGTAAATTGCCACAACAAAGCAAACTTCATCTACCATAAATGTAACGTTGCGTTGCATCCTAAGGCATGTTTTATTGTATCTAGCTGTTTTTAAGTTGTCTTTTTTTGTTCAAATACATGGTTATTTTGTTTTCAAATGTATCAAAATTTATCATTAAGACATTATCCATATTTTGCCATCGACCTTTTAAAAGAACATGAATATTTGGAAACCTAAGAACAAAAATGCTAAAGTAATTTTTAACATGTGTTTCTCTAGCGCAATTGAGGTATGTTACAATAAAATCAGGGTAGAAAAATAGTTTCGGAAATATCTGGGTTAATACTTTTCGGTACGAAAAATAGTACTGAGAATATCCTAGAATGAACTACCCACTCATAAAGGTTTTTAATTTTTTCTCTTGCTGCTCCATGTTCAATCCATGCTCTCTCTTTGTGTTATTCGTTAGCTTGCTTTTTCTTTCATTAGTTAATTAGTTGGGTCAATAAACGTTCGTTTCTTGAAGTGTTTCTTGTCATAAAAAAATTTAAAATTGCATATTATTTTTTTTTGTTTTTTCTAATGACGGAAGGTTATCAAGGTTACTATGTAATATTATTAAAAATAAGTCAATTACTTTAATTAAACTTACCGAAAAATTAAATTAATGTGTATATTTTAAATTCGTTGAACAAATATTGCCTTTTTGGTAATTAGTAATCATATTTCTATTAAATAACATATTTCAATACAAATTTTTTTTTTTAATCTTGAGCATAGATAAATAATTTGTATTTCACGACCTATTTTATTTAATAATAAATTAATTGTTTCGCCAATACAATGGGTTCATTAGATCAGATTCATCTTATGAACGCATTTTAGTGGAGACACAATTGTTATATCAATAAAATAGTAAAACTCAAATAAAATATTTGTGTTCAAGAAGTTATTAGAATTTCATCAAGTAACTACTGGTAGTGTAATAGAAATTTTCTTTTTATTTTTTAGTAATTGATATACCTCTCTGGTTAAAAGGTACTACTATCAATTGATCTGAATGTTATCAAATATTTCAACACATTAAGGTTCCAGTTAACAAGAGCCAACTGCATTTCATTATGTATAATTGATTTAGGTCTTTATCCTCTTAGAAGGGAATACGACATTAATACTTGAATATACACACGAACATAAACATATATTTATACAATGAAACACATGTTAGTTCTTAAAAACGTTAAGTGTAAACAATGAAATTTAACAACATATACAATTATGACGAGTTATAATCTAAACTAAAAGATAGTGTTTCAGTTTTTAAGGAAAGAAAAAAAATGCTAGGTCTCGCCCGAGTGTATGGAAATTACCTACTCCGCTTAAACGTTTTAAGCTATTGAACATCTCATATTTCTAGTGTTTCGTAGGTACTTGCTGAAATGTTTTCATATTTATTTATAATTTATGCATTTTACCGAGATACTTTAAGAGGAATCTATAAAGGAGTCTTTAGGTTGTCATTTTCTGCAAATGCACAGGTACACACAATAAAAAAAAACGTTAAAAATGTTAATGAGGATTTTAAATATGAGCGAAGGCAATTAAGAAGGGTTATCTATATATATATATGAGTTATTGCTTCACAAATTTATAATATTTAAAATAGATTTGGCTTATCGGCATTATAAAGAAAATACTGATGTCACAAATAATTATTTATTTATTTATTGCCCAACAGATAACCCCAACAGATACATCCAATTACAGGACACAAAAATGTAACAAATTTGTTGTATCATCTACATAATAAACACATTAATTAATTAACTTACACAAAATAAACAATAATTCTAACAAAAAATGATTCTTATATTCTAAAGAGTATATAAAAAATAAATATATGATAATAATATAAAAGATTCTTAAAGAAAAACAAAAGAAAGTTAATATTGTTCGGCAATGATGGTACATCTATGCCAATGTGGAGCAGATTGTATAAAAATTTAATATAATTTTGATGCCAACGGTTCTCCAAGGAATGGAACTGATAGGTATCCACTAACGCGATATGGTTAATATCCTTAGGTGGATAAGATCCAGTACGCTTAAAATGTAAATATTTTAAAAATTTTTCTGAATAGGTTCCTAGAAATTAACGTAAGTTATGTAGATAAGAGATAATTTGGGTCGAAAAAAAGTAAAATAAAGCAGGACAATAGCATCCACAGAGGAGAAATTGTTCGGGTTCCGTATAATAAAATCCAGGGTCTTGAATGAAGAAGACACTGTATCCAAGATTCGCTCAGTATCAAATGTGATACTGTGATTTGATGAGGGAGTGACACACAATTCCCATCCATTTCTATACACTTAGTCTAATGACTTTTTTTTAAGTCATCTAAAACGTATTTTTTATCGTTGCCGCCTTTACCTTTGTTCCGAATGTCTTTCCAAGCTTTTTCTTTCAAGAATAAACCACTCGAAGCCAAATCTGGTGGATGAGAAAGCAAATTCGTAACCTAATTTAACAAATTTAGCCATTGTCACAACGGATAAATAAGAGGGCTCGTTCTTCTTTATGTAATAAAACTTTTTTTCTGAAAAACGGCGGGTATTATGGAAACCATATCGTTTGAAATTTTACTCAGTAAATTCAATGTTTTAGACTAACAAGATAGAGCTAGTATTTTTATACATAAATACAGTATGTATATTGTTATAAGTCCCACTTAGCAAATGTTCTACGGTTTTCGACAGATTCGATAATATTTATTTCAATTTCTTAATTGATTAGAGACTGTAGGACTAGATATAGGATTCTTTTTTGAAGTATATCTCGAAAAAATGAAAATAACTGGATCAGGTAACTAACCGTATCGAAAGTAACGACGAAAACTTTAATTCACTTTTACTCCGGAACCAATCAAATTAAGAATTGGTAGATGTCTGGCTATGCTTGTATATAAAGAGCTACGCACGGCTCTTACAATTCAATGTAAGTCGGTTTGTGGCAGCTGAACATCAATTATTTCATAATGTCGTGTACGTATATAAATAATTCAAACAGTTTCTGTTACGTATGTGGAGAATTCACTACCCACCAGCACTAGCTGAATATTTCACCATTGATCATCAAGACAAGCCATGGGCTCCCAGACAGAATTAGTTACACAATATACAAATGGTATCAGCACAGACCTCAAAGTTGTAGCAATTGTACTCGGTTTACAACTAGGGTATACAAGGAATTGTTTTATTTGAGAGTGGAATAGTCAATTAAGAAATTTCCACTATATTGTTAAAGACTGGCCAGTCACCGCTCAGTATATTCCTGGGCAAAGGAATATACTTCATAAGTCACTAGTTGAACCTGATCAAGTACTTCTACCACAATTACACATAAAATTAGGTTTGATGAAAAATTTCGTGAAAGCAACGCATAAAGATGGCAGTGGATTCCAATACCTTAAACAAAAATTTATCAAAATCTGAGAAGAAAAACTTAAACAGGGATTTTTTGTAAGATCCCAAATTAAACTTCTACAACAAGATAAAAAATTTGAAGAAACCTTAAGTGACTTGGAGCGAGTTGCTTGGAATGCTTTTCAAAATGTGACCCACAATTTTCTAGGAAACAGAAAATCTAACAATTATATAGGACTTATTAATGAACTTCATATCATAAATTGGGTTGTAACATGAGCCTTAAAATACATTTTTCTATTTTGCGTTCGAAATGAACTCATTATGAAACCAAAAACAGTATCGAAATGAGCTCTATTTCGATACACTTTTTTTCATTTTTCAATGTTGGCGTTGTTCGAATACAGAAATAAATATCATTGCTGTCATATGATTTTAAGAATTTATGTACATTTGACAGATATGATATATATTCGTATTTTACACAAACAACGTATGTTGTATACAATTGACAACAACATATATATGTTTGCATGTCACTCATGTTTATATTTTTAAATGAAATATCAAGTAATGTTAACGAAAATTAATAAATAATATGAAATATAATATACTTAGCGGATAGCAAGATTTAAATTTGAAAATGTCAAGTATCAATGTGACCAACTGCATGCTTTATATAAAAATTAAACTCTGAACTTTAAAATTAAATAATTCCAATTTAAGCAATTTATTAATGTAAAAAACGCAAAATAGAAAAAATAGTATAAAAAACTCGTTTCATAAGGCCTTTTGCCGCACTCGCTCTTTAGAAAACTCGCCGCAAGCGGCTCGTTTTCTAAACTGATCTCGTGCGGCAAAATGGTGCCTTATGAAACTCGTTTTTTAATATACTATTTTCTATTTTGCGTTCGAAATGAACTCATTATGAAACCCAAAACAGTATCGAAATGAGCTTCATTTCGATACACTTTTTTTCATTTTTCAATGTTGGCGTTGTTCGAATACAGAAATAAATATCATTGCTGTCATTTGATTTTAAGAATTTAAGTACATTTGACAGATATGATATATGTCCGTATTTTACACAAACAACGTATGTTGTATACAATTAACAACAACATATATATGTTTCTATGTCACTCATGTTTATATTTTTAAATTAAATATCAAGTAATGTTAACGAAAATTTATAAATAATATGTAATATAATATACTTGGCGGATAGCAAGATTTAAACTTGAAAATGTCAAGTATCAATGTGACCAACTGCATGCTTTATATAAAAATTAAACTCTGAACTTTCAAATTAAGTAATTCCAATTTAAGCAATTTATTGATGTAAAAAACGCAAAATAGAAAAAACGGTATAAGAAACTCGTTTCATAAGGCCTTTTGCCGCACTCGCTCTTTAAAAAACCCGCCGCTATCGCGGCTCGTTTTCTAAACTGATCTCGTGCGGCAAAATGGTGCCTTATGAAACTTGTTTTTTAATATACTATTTTTGCACTCGCATCTGGATGTATTTCCCCGGAACCTCCGCAACGTGAAGATGCATATGACGAAAGGTTTCATCAAGATATTTCAGTTATTGAAAAACGTTATCAGGGCAAGTGATATCAGGAAGTGCTGAAGAACAGTATAAAAGAAAAGTAAAAAGAAAAAAAATTTAACAGGACGATACCATACAGCTCTATATAATGTACATATCTAATTAATATTATTTCATTTACTTCTCAATATTTTGCTTTCCAAAACCTAACGTGCCATTATTACTAATGTTTGAACTATAAAAGAAACGAAAACTGCATACAATTTCTAAAGAAAAATATTAAAAAACGAAAACTTGTTGTCATTTAGTGTTCATTGGGGGAAGATTTTTTGATTGAAAATTAGAAGTTGCTTTCCCGCGTGAAATATATTACAAGAACAATACAACATTAAAAGTGTTGCGATTAACAACCAGTGTAATTTAACTGCTTAAGTGATAATGTTATCAGATTTAATGATATTATACTAAGTTAACAATGCAACCTAAACATTCTTTGTTACTGATTTTATAGCGAAGTTGATTTTTTATTTAGTATTTAACATTGCGTGGTTTATAGAAATGCGACGGCATTTCGTTTATATATTTGGTAACTTTTTTCAACGAAGCGTTTAATACAAAGGTATTTTTAATAATATAAAATATTATTAAAAATCTGTTGAGAAGAACACAAATACAGGTTCACTATTAATATTTTTTGTGAACGTGTCAGAACATATCCCGCCCCAAAGACGTAGATACGTATTTCGCCTTTCTACAGGCTCATCGGTACGCCTCTGCTGGAGAAAGGATATCTTCAGACACATTCACAAAAAAGAACCACATCTCCACATCACAGAAATTATCCAGACCGAGCGTAGAAGTAAATTCAGCGCTGCCTGTTGTCAGACAGCCGAAGTACCTCGCCCCATCCACATAACCAATGTGAAGTAACGACGCCCTTCCACAGGTGGCACAGCCATCTCTCTAGAAACTGCATTTTGTTTGTGTCTTCACTCATACCACGGGCTGACCGCATGTGTAATGTATCAGAATAATTGAAACATACATGAGTAGGTAAACCCCACCAGTTCTGTATAATACTTGTAATAATTGTAATAATAATTGGAAGGGCGTCATTACTTCACATTGGTTATGTGGACGGGGCGAGGTACTTCGGCTGTCTGAAAACAGGCAGCGCTGAATTTACTTCTACGCTCGGTCTGGATAATTTCTGTGATGTGGAGATGTGGTTCTTTTTTGTGAATGTGTCTGAAGATATCCTTTCTCCAGCAGGGGCGTACCGATGAGCCTGTAGAAAGGCGAAATACGTATCTACGTCTCTGGGGAGGGATATGTTCGGACACGTTCACAAAAATATTAATGGTGAACCTGTATTTGTGTTCTTCACACCAGATTTTTAATAATATTTTATATTATTACTAACTATCACTATCACTAACAATGCACAATATATAACATTTACATACTCGACATAAGTGTCTATATTTTAATAAAGCGTATACAATAACGCTTAAAATTTATTACACAGGAGGAAAGTATATATGTACATTGATCATTTAAGACGAAAGGATCTGAAATAAACGAAAAATTTGAGTTTTTCATAGAGTATTTTCCCTTTTCTATAAAATTCCAATCATAACATATAACGTAGATTTAAACAACAACTTGAATCTAGCCACAAATGAATAAAAGGTACAGACATTACTTGACTCGAAAAGCGACACCGCAAAATTTTGTTCTTGTGAAACATCCGAACAATCCGCAACTGTGCGAATAATTTTATAACAAAAAAATTAAACTAAATCTTATTCTTCTGTACCTACTGGAAAGATGGTAACTGAAAACTAGATAACAACTCGAAATGATCGGTCTTTCTTTGAGGATAAATATGGTCTATTCTAAACCACATAAAATCTACCAAATCTACGCTGAATTACCTTCACATGACGTTTCTGATTTTGAAAAAAAAATACCATCTCAGAGATGTACTCCAGGCGGATCATACTAAAGCAAAACAGAGGAGTATATTTAGATTATTAAAGGATGCAGTTGCGTATAATAAATCTTAAACATCTCCTAGTAAATAAATATGTACCACTATGTGATATCACTCAGTAAAATTTTGAAACCATATTTTGTATAAATATTTACTGTGGTGAAGGTAATAAATGATTAAATTTTCATTGCAATAGTTTGTTTTATATAGAAAATTTAATAATAATTTTCTGCTCTACGCCTACAAATACATTCTACATTTACGAAGTTCTTGAACCATTCGCTTTGCTATATTTTCAAAGGCGAAATGCCCTCATGACTGTTAGATTAGGATTCCAGTCAGAGGTCCATAGAACATATCCGGGCTATAATAGGTCCACGGGTTGCTATGCTTTCCAATCGTAAAACGAATCTACAACAGCTACATGATGCCTTATAAGTTACTTTGAATTTATTAAAAGCATATCCATGCGAATAGCAGAATGTATTCGTCTACATGGGGTCGAAACTCATTATTAAATTTTCTCTATAAATGGTACCAAATTTTCGAAGAGAATTTAATCATTTATTATTCTCAATGCAGCTAACATTTGTTCGAAGTTTAGTTTCAGAATATTTATTTTTACTGGGTGATTCGCATTTTCTGTCACATCGTATATATAAGGTGTCCCAACAGGAACTTGGCGATTTAAGTTCCAAATAACATGCGTAGTATTTAGAAATTCAACGATTTATTAACATAAACATAAAATAGAAACCCTAAAATTATATGTGGAACAAGATATTGGATAAATGTCCACCGTGACTTCTATTGCATACAGCGATTCTTTTTTTAAAATTTTCAATGAATTTATCACACATATGCAAGTTAATCTCGCCAATAGCCGCACGAATGTTATTTTTTAATTCATCAATTGTCTGTGGATTATTTGTGTAGACTTGATCCTTAAGGAAACCCCAAAGGAAAAATTCCAGCGGTGTTATGTCGCAGGATCTTGCAGGCCAATCCACGTCACCATTACGAGAAATCACACGGCGAGGGAATTTCTCCTGCAGTAAATTTAGAGTTTCCCTGGCAGTGTGACAAGTGGCCCCATCTTGTTGAAAGTAAAGATTGTTGAGGTCCATATCTTCCAAACGAGGCCATAGAAAGTTATTCAACATCTGTCGATACCGCTCCCCATTTACAGTTTCTGCTTCTCCATTCTCATTTTCAAAAAAGTTAGGTCCAAGAACACCATTGGCCGAGAAACCGCACCATACAGTGACACGTAGTGGGTGCATGGGTTTTTCAATAATCTCTCGAGGATTTTCACACCCCCAAATGCGGCAGTTTTGTTTATTTACGTAACCCCCTATGTCAAAATGGGCTTCGTCACTGAATATGATTCGCTTACAGAATTCGTCATCAAAATCAGTTTGCTCCAAAATCCAACTGGCAAAGATACAGCGGTGGTGATGGTCCCTGGGCTTCAATTCTTGTGTTAACTGGATTTTGTATGCGTGTAGCCGAAGGTCTTTTGTTAAAATTCGTTCCAGAGATGATCTTGAGATGGCCAATTGCTGTGACCGATGACGAATTGAAGTTTTTGGACTTTCGGTAACACTTTCATTCACCATAGCGATATTTTCAACTGACCGAACGTTACGAGGACGTAGTGGTGTCTTTACATCGAGAACAGAACCAGTTCGCTCAAATTTTCCATTAAATTTCTAATTGCCGTATTGCTGGGAATATGATTCTGATGAAAACAACGCGTAGTCGACGAATTGTGTTCGTAATGGAACGACCATTTTCATAATAAATTTGAACAATTTGGTTCTTCAGTCGTGGTTCAGTCGTGGTTCTTCAGTCGTGGTTCTTCAGTCGTGAAACGTTGCATGATGACTTTTACAAGTTTATAGATGACATATACCAAATATTAGGTTGGTAAGTTACCTTATTTGAAAATAATGAGAAATTTAAATCACCAAGTTCCTGTTGGGACACCTTTTATAACTAAATACTTTGTTCATACTGGATAATGTGCTTCTTGACAGCTACAGTCAGTTAGCACTTTCAATGTTTCCGATTGCATTGTTAAATTTAAATTTTAATAGGTTTCGATTTATTTTCATTTTGATTTAATTATTTCGTGTGACGTTGCGTTGAAATTAAACTCTATCGTTTACCACAGCATTCATTTCGTGAGTATAGTTTGTTTTTTTCATTGTTTTTTTAATGTTTTTCATATATTTCAGTGCAATTGGTGGTGAAACTGAGCTGTGTCGATTGATTTTCATTTGAATTCAAATTATATCGTGAAATTGACCTCTTCAGAGTGATTTCTTCGTATTTCGTTTCTCATTGAGTTGGGATTGAGCTGTGTTGATGATTCTTTTCAATTTAGCCGGACTGAGTCACAGCGACACGTGGCCGGGTACAGCTAGTATAGGATAAATTTGAAAATGTACGTTAGAGTATACAGTAAATAAACAATTGATAAAAAAAGCCACAATAAAAAGCTAATTATTAATGAAATGAGCTATTGTTTAGAGAATTGTCCTTCATAAGTAAAAATTCAGTTTCATTCAAGTAGGGAAATTTTTCCAATGTGGTTTTTGCAGAATTAATTTATTCACTAATTCATCGATTGGTCTATTGATGCGTTTTTATATTCATTAGCTTTGTCGCAGTAACGATCTTCAAACTACAACGCGAGCACGAAGACTGACTACCAGATTGCTGGCTTACCAAAATTTATGTCGCGCGTCTGTGCTTAATACGTGCATATACATATATGCTGTGACTCCTGGGCATTTTAATATGATGATCATTAGATCTTGACGTGATTCCGGATGCATTCGACCGCACACGTTGTTCCAAACGGGCTGCTGTTTGAAATCGCTGTATAGTAACCGTTAATTTCTTAATATTTAGTTTGGCTTCATCATCTATAAACTAATAAAATTAAGATAAATGAGTATTTTCGTCAAATTTAAATTTGTATAGCGTTCACAATGTATTAAAACAAGTGCATCTCGTAAAGTTTTTGTTAGACATAATTAAATAAAATTTTCACAACTGAAACAGAAATGAAGTGTATGTCTTTAACAATAATTCCTTCTGTAATACCGAAAACGCTCAGAATTTTACTGAAGAAGATATATTACTTTGGACGAATTCCTTACATGGTTCCTCCTTCAGTTCCTAATTCTTATCATTAAATATAACAAATATGTTTCGAAATGGCCCCTTTTATACGTTTTTAGTGCAATTGTTTTTCAAAAATAATTTACCTACTAAAAAACGCTTGAACGATAATTCTGTTAATAAAACTGTTTCATCCTCCTGGTTTGAAGGACGTTCGGTATGTGTCGACCGAAGTATGAGTTGAAGTAATACAATAGTTTTTGTATAACACTAATATATTTATAAATTTAATCTTGGAGTTCCGTTAACTTAATATAAACGAAGTATCTGGTCTTAATACTAAAGACCGAGAAAACTTGCTAATAAATAATATTTGCTCCTATTTAGATCACTGAGATCTTAGTAGGAACTGTTAGTTAGATCACTGAGACCTAAGCTTTAACTCGAAGAAATCGTACTTGGAACTGTAGTGAGCTCTAAGAGATCTTGTTTTGAACTGTAGTGGGCTCTAAGAGATCTTGTTTGGAACTGTTTCTTCATTCCCATATTTTTCGGCAAGAAAGTTTTGTCCCCGCCAATCACAAGAGAGGGAGAAAACAATGAAATTGAGTATACGGAAATTTACATATAACCATTTTTACCTTTCTAAGAAAAGTATATGCTGTAGTTTCCAACGTCATAAATGTATTAAAATAAACAATTTACGCCGGAAACCCTTAATTATAGAAAATAAAATACCTCTTAAAGTAATAAATATACAATGCACAGAGATAACCTAATAATTCGCAGAATTGCATCGAACCAAATTATTTAACCTATTATAATAATATATAACAGGAAATATGTACAATGAAACTTATTCTATTATATATATGCTTATTCAAATACATTTACATAATGGATGGATTAACCAGAGGGTTGCGCCTGTAATAAAATAAATAGTTTTTATGACTGTAGAAAATAAGACAATGAATAAATGTAATACCTGACCAGGCCTAAACTAATTAACAATATTAAATATATCTGAACTCCAAGACCTTTTCTATATACAATATATAATATTTACAATTTAAAACTAGGATTAAACATAAATATACCTACATCTTAATAAAACCAAAAATACAAAATGAAATCTATTTTGCCCGAACAAAAACTGAATTGAAAGTTATATCCTATCAATTTGAGATACTAATCATGTTATAATGTTGGTATTACCAATTTTCAATTTAGTAGCATTAATTAGTTAAGTACATAACCAGTGCTATAGACTTTCAGTTCTTCCATCATCTTCCTTTCGAAGCATTAAATAATCGATCTAAAGTTGATAGTATTAAGTCGCGTAATAACTAAAGTCATTCCTATAGCATGCGTTGGTAAAGCTGTTTGTCGAACATAACATAAATATATATTTTATGAACAAAAATTGTGCCATTTAGTGAACATGTTTTGTACAAGAAATTTTTTTCTGGAAACGATACAAAAGACACATAAAATTTAGTAAATTACTTTATTGTTTTCCAATGTATTCCAAGGCCTTCGATATCAACACATTTTTGCAAACGCTTGAATCAATTTGCGAAGCATCTTTTCTATTCTGAAGCAGGTAATTCGTAAACCACTGTTCGGAATTGTTCAACAGTTGCTTCAGATGACGAAAATCACTGACCACACATTTTATTTTTTATGTTTAGGAACAAATAGTAATTAATGATATAATTTCTATTTGTTCTATTTGTTGTTGTGGTCGCCACATATTCAGTAAAACCAGAGAAACAAGTGATCATTTACATCGCGAAACTGCGTAAACAAACAAAACTTTCCTAGCTTTTGGCTCGCTTTGAAGAATCCAAACAGTTGATGTTTACTTTCAGGGTCGTATGAATAAATCGTCACCCATAACGATGTTATAGACTAACAAACGACCACAGCTGAATGTTTTTAGTATTTCTTTGTACTATTTGACACGAGCTTGTTTTTGAGCTTCTGTAAAACAGTGGACGATCCAACGATTTCAAAGCTCGCGTACCTTCAAATGCTTATGAAAAATATTGTATATTGCTTTCACACCAATCCCCAATGATGCTTTAATCTCAGGGCACGTAGCATGTCGAGACATCATCATTAGCGACAACAGACTTCTACATAAGGCTTTCACGATATTCTCCCTATAACTGTGCTACTGTGCAAACATTGCTCTTTGTTGGTGCTTCATCCTCAAAGGCCATATAAACTCGAATGATACGATATGTCGATGTTAAACAATATTAGAAATATTATAAAATCATGATTTGCATATTTTCACTATTTTTATCTAAAACTGTATTGTTTTAAGTGCTCTGTAAACAAAACTGATTCAGTTTACTAGTAAGTGTAGAGTAAATAATTTGTTAGAAATATCCATTTTAGGAATATGTCAGTAAAGAATCCAAAGATTCACTTAAACTATTTACTAGATTCCAAAAATTTTCCCAGTTGTGTACGTAAGAATTACAGTTTTTCTGTTTACATTATTGAATTTAACAACCAGAAAATGGTGGACAAAAAATATATTAAACACTGCATGTATTAGAAGTTCCACTTCGGAAGAAAAGCAAAATATTTGCGGTGTGCTGGGTAAAAATGTTGCTGCTATTTGAGAAAACAACGTTGATTCAAAAAAACTTTTCATTACATGACAAAAGTTGTCATACCGTATATGCAATTTTAATACAGAAGCAACGTAAGTCCTTTTAATTCAAAATTCTTAAGCAACACAAGCTTGTTGCGTTATTTAATTGTTCTCAAAAACATTTTCAATCAATCACGATCGCTTGACAAGATTTAAGAGTTTGGGAAGTGGGTTTCAGACGTATTAACCAAATATAACCGCGATAACAGAGGTCCTCTGCAATTCTCTCCTGTTATGTCAAAAGCGTTTGCTGTTTATAAAACAAATTGTGGCCGGAGGTGAAAAATGAGTACTCTGAGAAAATTTGTAGAGGCCACCTTAATAGATGAAGTGAGATTTCTCAATAAGTGCCAAAACTAAACTTTCACCAGAAGAAATCGATGTGTATATGTATCATGAAACTTTCAAAAAATAACATATTTTGAGCTGTTACCTGCCAATCAAACCATCTAGAGTGTGGTTTAGTGAAGAACAATTGGAGAGACTTCATCAAAACCCGCACTGGTCAATCGGAAGAATGTAATTCTTCAACGTTATCAATTCTGGCCACATGCAGCATGAATCACTGCAAAATAAAATAGATTAGTTAGCATTGGAAACTTCTTCCGTGTCCCGTATACTTCCACCACATTTCGTCTTCTGACTATCACTGGTTTCGTTCCTTAGAATTCTCCAGAGTTATCGAAATATATATCGAAATTAAAACGCGACTGACACAGTTGCACACATTTGCATTTAACAACCACACTTTTCAACATCTTTTTATTACAATTGTTGGAAAATATCGATTATAGAAGATGTTTCAAAATGAACGCAAGATTTTAATTTCGTTACATTTTCTTTTAAAATTGTTTTGTTAAAAATTTGACAACCGTGAAATAGGCCAATCGCGATTATCAGCCATGTACCTAACGCTACACGAATGAATGGATATCAATATCGAAAATTTGTTTAAATTTGCTGAAAGTTTAGCGTAAACAGTTGGCAGAGCACGTGCAGAGTACAAGCAATTTTGTTGTCGATAAAATGCACCATATTGTTCGACAGTTAAGACACTGATTGAAAAATTAGTTCGAATTGCTTCCATCCTGAACGTGACATCATGATGTCATCCTCAGTTAGGCCGGTCATATGAAAATATTGCCTTAATAACTGCAATTGTTAATGAGTATCTAGTCACTTCTGTTGAGCAGTTGTTCGTAGCAACTGCCCTGACTCTGCAAATTGACAAGTAGTTTTAGAAAATTTTAAAGAAAATTCTCTATCTTCATTTTTGCAGGTCAATTGACTCGAAGGCTTAAACCAGGTGATGCTGCACAAAGCCGTTCTATTGTCAACTGAATGTAGGAAAACCAACCAACAGACACTGATTTTATTAGAAAGATGTAGCGAAGAAGCCCATTTCCACTTGAATGGGTTCATGAACACACAAAACAGTCGGATTTTAGAATGAAAGAATTCATGAGAAAGCAATTCATCCTCAACGAGTCATCGTTTGGTGCCGATTTTAGACTGGTGAAGTGGTTGGGTCATATTTAAGGACAACACCGGCAATGGAGTGACAGTGAAAGGAATGTTATTGTAATATGATAAATGCGCTTTGGGGCCTGCATTGGTCGGTGTGGATTTAGACGAGATGTGGTTTTAGCAGGACAGGGAACCTATTATACAGCGTGAAAGACAATGCATTCGTTACGACCAGAATTAACCACTGAGATCATGCGATCTAATACCGTGCAACTTCTTCCTATAAAATTTTGTGAATTCTTCCATCTATATCAATCGATCAACCACAATTTCCGCGCTGAAGCTATATTTCATACTAAAATAAACATATTTGCAAGTTCCGAGTAGATAATCTATTTTATTGAAAAATACAATCTTGCGCTCGTTTTTAAAGAACTACATTATAGCCTAAATTTTTGTTCACATCCTAGATAAATAGTTTTAAAGACGTACGACAAAAAAGACAATTATAATTATTAGACCTGACATAGCTTCTCGATGGCATTCGATATTTGACGGTATTATTAAATTCTACACATGTTGAACATTGTTTGCGTAGATTTGAACCTGAAGTGAAGTAATGTAGTTCTTTTAACTGCCAAAAACTAATCTACTTAATAACTTCAAGTTATCGACCACCTTTATTGTTCTGTAAATTTAGTACAGGTTCTACTTATTCGACCATATTAAACTTATTGAATATCTTAGTTTTTAATTTTAGCACCCTGAGTAGATTGTTACTTAAATAAATATAAACTTCTTTAAGAAATATATTTTATTATGAGATTAACAATCATTTAAAATCCAAGTTGTTCAGATACGGAACTTTTTAACCCTCTTACTTTACATTTAACCATATATATTGACGAATATCGCCTTCATGCATAGCTGCCTCGACCGTTCTGGTGTGAAATCGGCACAATTGCACACATTTGCATTTTAACCACAACACTTTTCGACATCTTTTCATTCCAATCAATTCCATTATTTTATCAAGTCGTTTGACCAGATAAACAGTACAAATTCGTAACAGGGACGGTCCTCGATAGAATGATTGTCAAATGAATTGCTCGATTGTCACGACGGGGGAGATACTTTTGCGGCAATTTTCATCGTGTACTTCGCAAGGAAGTATATTTAGTCAAATCGATCATTCGTAAAAGTACTAATGATGATTAGACGATGATGGTGGCGATGACGTGGGCGACGGCAACTATCGACGACGTGTTGAATTACATTTATTTAGGAGTTTTTCCGCCTCTTCTATTGTGAGTGTTTGATAGTCGTTGTGGTGAGATCTCGCTGAAAATGTAGTTATAAAGGATATTTTCGAGAACTAATCCGTGCCTATCGAAGTTTTTACAATGTAGGGTAAAATAATATTTCATATTTAATTACTTAAAGGAATAACTGTAGTATCTTTTCTTTTTAAGTTAGCTTATTGTGATCTACATAAAGCATTTGATACGGCAAACGATTTATGCCTCCTGATAAGTTATAGGTATTATTATGTTTCATGACGAGAAATTGTTGACAGTGGATGATTAATTGAATTAGGATATTTTCAACGTTTATTGGAACAAGGTAATCCGACGTTTTGGCCCTTAATCTACTACCGTCTTCAGGGTAGCCCTAAGAAGAACTGTTCCTTGCCAAACTCATAGTTCGACGCATACGTTTTTTTCCATTTTTTTGTCGAAATGTACTCGTGCGAGATTCGAACCTGCTCTGTAAATTCAAACTTTTTCAATTATTATTATTATCAAATTATCAAGCACACTAACCAGTGAGCTATGTGGAGGGGGTGGCAGAGTATTGTTTCTTAAAGCTTGTATTTAAGCTACATGTACCTGCGCAGTATGCTCATATGTTTCTGCACGGTGTCATATGCGCGTATTCCGAGGTTATTTTTTTCGGCGTATATTTTCTCTAATCAAGGATACCCAGACGTTCTTGATTTCCAGGCTTGGTGTACTTATGGCGTTCGGTGTTGCAACCATATAAGCTGCCTTCTTCAATTTTCTTTTTGTTTGGTTCAGATGAAATAGGTATTCTTGGTTCTTCGTTCTCTTTCAGATGAAAGAGATAGAAAAGAGTATTGAATAATGTAACCAACATACTGAAAAAATAGTCCAAGAACAAGAACAGCAAGCAAGCGTGTACACTACGGCAATCCCATATGTCAAAGGCCTATCGGAAAAGAGCAGAAGAATAGGCAATAACAATTCCTGGGCGAAACTAAAGCAGACAACGAAAATCAGAGAACAAATATACAAAGTACCATATCAATGTGGAAGAACTCCGGACATCAGAGAAACAGACAGCCCCTACAAGTCAGGATCGAAGAACATCAAAAATTGGTCCAATTAAGGGAAACAAATAAGTCGCGCCTAGCTTGACATGCTTGGGAAAGTCATGGGATTAGATGGAATGATGCAGCAATCCTGGAAAAAGAAGACCACCAAACAAAAAGAAAGCCTAAGGAGACAGCATATATGGTTACAACACTGAACGTCATATGTACACCAAGCCTGGAAATCAAGAACGTGTGGCTACCCTTGATTTTAGAAAATATATACAGAACCTCGGAATCGGAGACAAAATAAATGAGTCTTCTTGCGCATCATGTTCTGTGTAGATACATGTAGCATCATTACAAGTTATAAGAAACAATATTCTCCACTAGCTCAGCGGTTAGTGTGCTCGATTCAGAAAAATGTTTGTATTTACAGACCCAGTTCGAATTTCGCGCGAGTAGATTTCGTTAAAAAACTGGGTAAAAGTATATCCGTCAAACCATGAGTTTGGCAAGGAACGATCCTTCTCAGGGCTACCCTGAAGACGGCAATAGATTAACTGCCGAAATGCCGAATTACCTAAATCCAAAAAACGATGAAAATAGCCCAAACAACTACTCAGTTATATTATTATGGTATTTAAGATGTATTAAATGGCAAAATTGCACGCATTACTTATTATATATTCTCATCTACAAGTATTCATAGTATTATACACATTATTGCTTGTAGTAATACAGTTTACTTCACAGCGCAACATCTTCCAAAATACTAGGCGGTATAGAGAAATTTCCGGAATTTTGAAGGTAGTGTGCGTTCAAAGCATTATTGTGCTATATGGTGTGAGCGACGTCTATACTAATTCAGTCTGTTAGACGATACTTTGCTTGAGGTAACAAACAGTTTTTATGTTTATATTTGTTGAGTTCTATTTGAGTTATTCTGCGACACTACAATGTCTGATGTCAAATGCTGGCCTCTGCTATAAAACACTGAATATGCTTAAACAAGCTTTTGGTGAAGATGCTTTAGGCCAAAGGCAAACTTATGAGTGCCTGTTTTAAAAATCGACGTGTCGGTTGATGATGATGAGTGCTCTGGTCGTCCATCGACGGAAAATACGCAGCAAAATGCGTGATGCATCCTGCAGGAGCGGAGGGAGAAAAGTTTGTGCCAATGTTACTCAGTACTGAATAAAAATAGCACCGTGTTCATATGTGCACGAAGCTGGAAGAAACTGTCGAAAAGGATGCGAACTTCAGCACTAGAATCGTTACAGCAGTGGAAAACGCCATTTCCACCACGACTGAAGAAACCACAGCAAGTTCCAAGCAACGTCATGTCGATTTTGATTTGCTTCTTTGTCACTAATGGCATCGTTCACAAAAAATTTATCCTACCATGTGAAACAGTTCATGGACGATTTTATTGCAATGTTTTTCGGCGACTAAGAGAAGACATCTCACACAAGCGACCTGCCCAACTATACGGGAATTCTACACCACAACAATGCCCCAACCCACACATCACTTGTTGTGCGTCAGTTTCTAACCTCAATGAAGACAGCAGTACTACACCACCCACCCTACTCCTAAATCTTACCTCTTGTGATTTCTTCCTGTTTCCGAAGCACAAGGGGCGCCGTTTTTAGATGATTGAGGAGATTCAGACTGAATCGAAGGCAGTGTTGAACACGTTAACATCGAAGGCTTCCAGTATTGCTTCCAGTCATGGACAAGTCGTGGGATCGGTGTATTAATGTGGAAGGAGAGTACTTTGATAGAGATTGTAGTGTTTATTTTACGTTCCTGGAAGTTCTAGGTAACACCTCGTATGCTCTGTTCTGTAGGATTTACGGTTAATGTGATACGTACATATTTAAAAAATCCAATAAATTATTTACTTTTTTTATATATAAATTTTAAAAAGATATATACCGTACTTTGTCCCTTGGGGTGTTACATTGGCCCATTACGCCAAATTATTTTAAATAGGGCCGTAGAATAAACAGGTGTCTATAGAGGCTAGGCTGCAATCAGAACTACTAAGCAGAACCCAAGGCTGGTAAACTAGAGAGGATGGCCAAATAACGCAAATTTGTCCGCCAGGCACCGCCACCACTTTGACGTCGGGACGTAAAAGGGAGATCTGGTTATAGCTAGAAAAATATCATAAAAATAAATGGAGGTTAACGGAAGGTCAACTTCATACAAAAACACTACTAAGGGGGCTGGACGGAAAGTTTTAGCCAACCTAATTCGTAGTAGCAAAAGAGAAATTAAAATAATTACCGGGCTAATAACCGGACATTGTCCTTTAAGGAAGCATTTGTACACCATGGGCTTGGTTAGCGAGCCCTGGTGTAGGAGATGTGAAAAACAGGAGGAAACTAGCCTTCATGTAATATGCACATGTGAGGAACTGAAGTAACTCAGACAGAAATATTTCGGGAGAGATCTATTGGATCCTTCGAGTGTACTCAAACTTCCCCTGAGGAGGATAGTGGCTTTTATCGAGGACACAAGACTAACAGAGTGGAATTGAGAGATCTATTGGGTATAGTACAAAGAGCAGTGTACTCAAGTGCCTGGACGTGGTGGCGTCCAACCCAAAACAGAGAAGAAAAGGACGTCGGAACGAGATCTCTATCGACAAATACACATTTAAAATATAACAAAATAATTTGAAACATACATGAGTGGGTAAAAACCACACCAATTTGTATAATACAAAAGTATTTTTAATAATATAAAATATTATTAAAAATGGGGTGTGAAGAACACAATACAAGTTATATATTTGTGAATGTATCTCCTCTCCAGAGACGCAGATACGTATTTCACCTTTCTACAGGATCGTCGGTACGCCCCTGCTGGAGAAGAGATACATTCAACCAAACATAACTACCTTGCTATCAACCCGAAATTATTAAGACAGAGCGTGAAAGAATATTCAGCGCTCTCTACATAATAACGGCCGAACTAAGCAACGTGTTTCTATAGACGTACGCGAAATACGTATCTGCGTCTCTGGAGAGGAGATACATTCACAAATATATAACTTGTATTGTGTTCTTCACACCCTATTTTTAATAATATTTTATATTATTAAAAATACTTTTACATTTAAAATACACAACGCAGAGTACATATTCTTATATTATTATTATTATTACAGATTTATATACAATTTATTAAAGTAATTGAAATATAGAATATCTAAGATGCTCTTTTTACACGACTGTGGAATAAATAGAATAAATCAATATATAAACTATTATTTCGTAGCAAAAATCATAGGCAACAAAAGCACAATTATCAGGAAATATAACCAAACCAGAAATATGTTTAAATTTAGAATAAAAAGAAATACCTCATAACTTAAACAACATTTATTAATTTAGTATTATATTAGAAAATAGACAGGAGAACATAATCTAGTTCAGTTTTCACGTGGAGCACTATTTTGTAAATGTAAGTTGTGTGAAACCCAACCACTATTAACATGAACTAACGTTCGGCCCTTTAGAATGACTTTATTAATATATGTTTCAATATATAATCGATATGCCCTGAAGGAGATGGAAACACATTTTACGAAACACTGATTTAGTTTATTGTTTTGTTTAACTTTTTAATTTGTTTTCTATTTGAATCAGTATTAGTTTTTTTTTTGTTAGTTATAGTACGTTTGGCCTTTAAGTTCCAGAAATTCATGCGAATTATAGTTCTTAATTTACAAAAACCTTTCTCCAGGATTTTTGCGAAAGAACTCTCCCTGATGAATTTCAAAATATTTATTCCACTTTTTAATATAACTTCCATTGCTCAGTCGGTTTTATAAGCCCTCCATATGACAATTTTTGAACCCCAGATGGAATGCTATAGCTGTGGTCTCGCTTTACTTTATAAGTAAATTGTCCTAAAATTGGACGTGTATCTTTATACTTTAACTTACCATCCTTGCACACAGCATTCAAAACTAACCCACATAGGAAACTCAATGTTGGAAAAATTATGGCTGTAAGTTTCTTGTACACAAATTTAACTTACTAGTTTTTAGTTTTTATCAGTTTTTATTACCTAAAATACGGACGTAGATACAGAGAGTTCACGCAAAAACGTTCCTAGCGCACTTATTTGGAGTCGGATTGTAAGAAGCGATACGTCAAATTAAATGGCTTAAAAAGTACTACGAACTGAAGCTTAAATCCAATTTTTACATGTTTATCGTTTCCAGGGCCAAATGTCAATTGTTTTTTTCATATTGTAACACTAATTTTTTTTGATAATTTAATAGAGATTTCTTTTCTGAGATCAGTGATGTACCACAATCGATATTTCTGATTACTTTACGGTAATAAAAAAACTAAGATTGACATAGCCGTGGTTTTTGGAAACAATGTTTCAGTACGAAAACAAGAATCTTTTCAACAACTAAATCTAAACAACAGATAACGTTTAATAACTGAACAACTAAATACAAATGACAAATTAACGAAAATGTTCAAATTGGGCACCGTTTCTTTGAAGACATTCTCGACATCTAGATACTACACTTTGTGTTGCATTAATTAGAATTTCTGCTGACGTTTCCCGACAAGCGTTGACTATTCTTTCTTTCAAAATTTGGGCCGTTTCTGGGCGAGTGACATAAATAGTGTCTTGAATGTATCCCCAAAAGAAAAAATCCCACAAGACCGGACGGGCCATGGTACAAGTTCGTAAGTTCCTATCCATTTATCTTCAAATTCCGTATTTAAATAATCTCGAATTATAAGAGCGTTACGTGGTGTAGCTCTATCTTGTTGAAGGAATAGTTCATTACTTTCAATAAATGGTAATATTTCTTATAAATCTTCAGTCAAAACTTGGAGATATTTTTCTTGGTTGAGATTTCCTTCAATAAAAATTGGTCCTATTATCCTGCCGCCTAGTATCCTATACCAAACGTTCACAGAAAACCTTATTTGAGGATTTTGTTCGATGGTTATATGTGGGTTCTCTACACTCCAGTACCGGTAATTAAATCGATTAGGATGTCTTTTGTTTGTAAATTTACATTCGTCAGTCCACAGGATTTTTGTGTAAAACAACGAATTTCGCCTTAATTCGTTTAATACGAAATTACAAAAATTTATCCGACTCTGTGGATCGTTTTCATACATTGTATGATTTTTTTGCGATACGAGCATTTATTCTTCTTTAAAATGGCATGTACGCTTCCGATTAAGACCTTAAAACTCTCAGAAATTTGTCTCACTGACGTCCAATGATTTTCTTCATGGCTCAGTAAAACATTCATCTCAAGATTTTCGTCTTGATATACAATTTCGGCTTTTTAGTTTTTTGAAACTTCCATGTTGACGTAAGTTGGATACCAAACGAGCAAAGTTGCGATCCATCTATTGGGAAAACGTTCTTGGTACCGACGCAACGTTTCTCCACTCTTTTTATTACTCTCAAAATAAACCTGTAGCATGTCAACAAGTTTATTATTCATTTTTGTTGCAAAAAATAGTTAAACAAACCAAAACTGACGTATACAATTTTTAACACTTAGTTTTCATAACCAGCGCTATGTCTCAGTAGTTTCTCAAAGCCTATTGCAAATAAACCCAAGTATTATTTAAAAACCACGGCTGTGTCAATCTTAGTTATTATTTTTTTTATTACCCTAAAGTAAATCAGAAATATCGATTGTGATACATCACTGAATTCAGAAAAAAAATCTCTATCAAATTATCAAAAAAAAAGGATACAATTTGAGAAAAAAAATTGACATTTCACATTGGAAATGATAAACAGATAAAAATTAGATTTAAGCTTCAGTTTGTAAAGGCTGATTCATTTGGAGGTACTTTTTTAGGTGGGGATTTAATGGCTGAGCGCGCATGCGACGCGTCAGCGGACTGCGCTTTCTGGTTCAGTACTATTTGACATTACGTAATGGAAAGACTTAGCCCGTCACAGCGTCTACAAATAGTACAGCTTTATTACGAAAATGGGCGTTCTACAAGGAATGTGTATCGTGAGCTTAGAGCAACATATGGGCCACATAATCGGCCTACCGAACGCACAATTCGCCATACCATCAATAACTTTGAAACTCAATTTACAGTAATGGATAATACGCGAACACATAGACCTCATCCAGCACGTAGTGAAGGAAATATAACGGCGGTAGCAGCGAGTGTACGCGAAGACCGGGAAGAATCAATTCGTCGCCGTTCTCAACAGCTTGGTTTGTCGTATGCAACAACTTGGCGTATTTTACGAAAGGATCTTGGTTTAAAAGCATACAAAATTCAACTAGTGCAAGAACTAAAGGCGACCGACCTTCCGAATCGTTTCCGTTTCAGCCGTTGGACTCTTGATAAACTTGCAGAAGATCCACTGTTTTCGACAAAAATTTTGTTCTCCGATAGGCCCATTTCTGGCTTAATGGGTACGTGAATAAGCAAAATGCCCGTATTTGGGGTGATGAGCAACCTGAAGAGATTGAAGTGCTACCATTACATCCAGACAAAACAAGTGTTTGGTGCGGATTATGGGCCGGTGGAATAATTGGTCCATATTTTTTCAAAACAGAAGCCGGCCGGAATGTGACTGTGAATGGCGACTTGACACCCGTGGTCTACAAGACATTTACTTCCAACAAGATGGCGCCACTAGCCATACAGCTCGTAAAACTATGGCTTTACTGCGAGAACGATTCGGTGAAGACTACGTTAACCGCAGTCGCGGCCAACATTTGAGAGAAATAATCTTTAAAAAATAGTTGTAAAGAATGGTTCTTTTGTATGATAATCAAGTTTCTTAAATAAATTGGCCTTTTTCATTTGTTCTTTGCTTTTGGAAAAAGTATCTCTAAATGAATCACCCGTTATTACTTTTTAAGCCTTTTAATTTGACGTATCGCTTATCCGACTCCAAATAAGTGCGCTAGGGGCTGGGGAGTTTTTGCGTTAACACCCTGTTTAATAATGCTCTAAATATCGAATAGGTATCACAAATATCAACATCATAAAAAAATAAAGGTCTTCTGCCGCCGAATAAATTGGGGGAATAATGTAAACGAATAAATTTGGTTAATCAAGATTTTAAAATTTACAGTAAGTTCAGTGAAATGCAATATAATAACAAGTAGACTCAAAATTGATATGCACTAGAACCTGTATATAAATTTGTAATGAGAATAAATACTGAAATAATAATAATAAGTGTGCAAATACATATATTGTTTTCATAGAAACGTTTTCATGGAAGCCATATATTTGTAAGCAATTTTTTACTACTTCACTACTCATTTTCATTATAAATTTATACACAGGTACTAGTTTTGAGTTTACTAATTCAGTTATTATATTTAGTATCACTGAATTTGTTGTAAATTTTAAAATATTGAGGAAATAAATTCATCTATTATAAATTATGAACATGTATTCCCGCCAATTTAGGTCTTGTTGTGATGACACAGCGTTAGTGACAATTGGCGAACATTGCAGGACAAGTATCTGGCCATCCCCTTTAGTTTATTATCTTTGAGCAGAACCTGTATGAAAGATGATTTCGATCGATATGTATTCGAACTTCTCCTAACTTACGATAGATAGACTAATCGAATGACATATCGGTAGACTTAAACCTGCTGTTTATTAATTGTCAAACTTCCACGTATGTAAGTGCTACCAGTTGCTTGTTTCATCTAGTACGTGACTATTATTACATACATATCTTCTTCTTTAGGTGCCGTCTCCGCTTCGAAGGTTGGCAATTATCATAGCAATTCTTACTTTTGAAACCGCTGCTCTAAACAGTTCATTATTATTGCATCCAAACCAGTCCCTAAGGTTCTTCAGCCATGAATTCCGTCTTCTTCCTATAGATCTCTTGCCCGGGATTTTTCCCTGCATAATTATTTGTAGTATTTCATATTTTTCTCCCCTCATGACATGTCCCATGTACAGCAGTTTTATTCTCTTAATTGTCGGAATCACTTCTCTCTCCTTATGCATACGTCTCATCACTTCTACGTTGGTTTTTCTCTCTACCCATGAGATCTTCAATATTCTCCGGTATACCCACATCTCAAATGCCTCCAGTCTCCTCATGTCGGTTACCTTCAGCGTCCAGGCCTCCATCCCATAGTATAGTATAGACAGCACATAGCATCTCATCAGTCGTATTTTTAAGTCAAGGTTTTAATCTCGGCAGCAGAAAAGCCTTTTCATCCTTGTAAAGGTGCTTCTCGCCCGTTCTATTCTGACTCGTATTTCTTGGGAGCTGTCATTGTTCTCATTAATAATCATGCCCAGGTATTTGTATTGTCTTACTCTCTCAATAGGCTGGTTCTTCACATATATCTTACGATTATCTTTAGTTGTTTTTGTTATCAGCATATATTTTGTTTTGCTTATGTTCAGCGTTAGTCCATACTCTTCGCTTACTGTGACCATTCTGTTAATTAGCGTCTGTAGGTCCTTGTGTGTTCCAGCTAAAATAACTGTATCGTCAGCGTACCTCAGATTATTTATTGTTATGCCGTTAATCTTAATGCCCTTGTCCCGATCATCAAGTGCTCTATTTACTATGTCCTCCGAGTACACATTAAAGAGGATTGGCAACAGTATACACCCCTGACGAACACCTCTTCGTATTTCTATTTCCTCTGATGTCGTGTCTTCTATTCGTACTGCTGCATTTTGGCCATAGTATAGGTTTGAGATTAATCTTATGTCTCTGAGGTCTATCCTTCTCTTGACCAATGTTTCTATGAGTTGATCATGTATAACTTTATCAAATGCTTTATTGTAATCTATAAAGCAGGCGTAAATGTCCTGGTTTACGTCTAGGCATCTTTGTGATAGGACATTTAGTGCAAATAGTGCTTCCCTTGTTCCCAGGCCCTTACGGAATCCAAACTGACTATCGCTGATATCTACATCCAATTTCCTGAATATTCTATTATGGACCACCTTCAACAGGACTTTCAATGTGTGAACCATCATACATACATATAGCTCCTCGCGCTAACATAATTGACGTTTGCTATACCTTTCTTAATGCTGTGCAAGTATAATTTTGGAGATTTATTAAAATATTTTTTGATAATATATTTTGTATTTGAGATCATTTTTGGCCCGCTTATGCAGGTTACTTTATCCTGGGTCAAAGTAATCCGTAGATACACAAAAATTTCCCTTTCTTGTTTGTAACGTTCTATTAATTAGTGTAACTCATTATTTCTTTCCAGATGGAATAAATCTTAGGAACGTACAAATGCCTAGCCAGTATAAGAGAAAAGTTGGCAGCCGCTCCTACGCTGACTATAGTCAGGAAAAATAGCAACTCTATCTGGGTGCCATAAGAAATAAGGTGATGACAAAAGATGAGCTACAGGATATTGTAAAATACCTAGGAGTACTATTAAAAACAAGCTAAAAAATAAATTTCCTTCAAAACCGAAACATCCAAACGCGTATACTGAAGCCGAAGAAAGTTATATCTTCAGAATTATCAATTCGATTAGCTGCAAACATCAAAAAGGTTAGAGCAGGCGCAAATGAAGCAATGATCAGCGAATATACATCGACAATGTTAAAGTAGTCACAGAAGATGATAAATATTGGTTCCTTGCGATTATTTTCTTCTAATTTGAGTAGAACCAAAAGTGATTCTATTGATGTGTTACATGAGAATGAAATTCTTGCCATATTCAGTACTATGTAATTACTTGAATAAATAATAGTATTTGAAATCTTGTTTAAAGTAGTGAATATTTTAATTATTATTAACACTAAAATATCGAGATTTCGAATATTTCTAAACGAAAATAAACACGCTACAAGTATTCTCAACGCGCGATTACGTAACAATTTTCGGATGTGCAAAAACACCTACATAACACTTACGTAACGCCGATTTTACCTCAAATATTTATCAAACTCAACGTGTACATCTTTCACCGAGGTGATTCGGTATGTTCGGTGTACGTATACACCTATTTCGCCTTTGCCTTGCTTTTGGGTCTAACATAATAATGTAAACTACGCGAGTATGAATTATAATAACCACATGTGAGGTAAGCACTTCTCTCAAGTATGTGTACTTAGGCAGATATGTTTATAAAATAACTATTTTAAAACATTAAGTGGCGTGTTCCAGTGCATATTACATATTTTTAAGTAGGCACGACTTCCAAAATATTAGACCGGAGTTAATTTCCATCACTGATAAGTGGCCACGCACTCACCGAATTACGGGTTCTTCTAATATTCCTCCTTCGTTCTTCAATGCTAAACGTCTATATTACTGTATGAAGAGTATGTTTAAGTGTTTTGACGTAAGATATACTAGTTTTTATTTCTTTCTTGTTCTGGTTTCTTTTCATCTCATTTCCTTAACAGTGGATCTCGAGTATTGTACAATTTCTACAGTATTTGTGTTGAAACGATTTCTTGAAACTCAATTTAACTACTTGAGTAATAATTAGTTCTACTGGTATTAGATTACGATGTGAATCATCAGTTGATAGTATATGCAGTAAATGAGTGATATTAAAGTAATGAAGTCAGGAATCATTTTTCATTTCTATAATTTACAGTACAAATAGTACTCAATTATTTTGCTAGAGGCACCTAGATCTTAAAAACGACAGTATCAGGAAATTATACTGAAACCGTTTTCAAGTATTACTAAAAGATTTTCTAAGAAAGACTACTGAAAATGTAATAGTGTAATGAGTAATGACAATGACCAAGCAATTACATATACCGCGATATCATAAAGTTTCTGGGTCCAAGATGGCATTGAAATAGAAAATATATATCTGAACTTTATAAAAAGCGTTCAAATAAGCTTTGCCTCTAGTAGGCCATTCCTTTAAAAACGTATGATTATTAATAATTTAAATTTGCATTAGTTGTCAATTAGACAGATGCATAGTTGACAAAAATTGCTTTGTAATTTAAAATTGATTTAACATGGTTTTTACTATACAACACAAATCATTAATGCTAGAATCTTATTTTCGAAACGGACGTAAGATTGACGGACAATGGCAGTATTCTCTTCAAGATTGTTTAGAAGAATTTAGAAATGAGTTCCCTAACGTCATCTTTGATTATGACAGTTTTCGGCACACAGTGACACATTCCGTTATGGTTCCGCAGAAAATTGGTGTATGGTGTGCGATTAGTCGAAGGAAAATTATTGGCCCTATTTTTTTTAACGGAACCTTAACAGGAGAAAGGTATCGACAAGAAATTATTATGCCATTTATCGAACAGCTTGACGACGAAGAAATAACACAGGGTTACTTTCAACAAGACGGAGCTAGAGCACACACAGCAGGTGAAACAATTAATATTCTGCAGCAATTTTTTCAAAATCGGTTGATAAGTTTAAACACTGAACATGAATTTCCACCAAGATCTTGTGACATTACCCCATGTGATTTCTTTTTATGGCCATTCTTAAAGAACTCAATTTATCAAGTACAGATACCTGATCTTGCAGGCCTTCAAATCAGAATTGCTGAAAGAATTAATGGAATTGACAATGCGATACTACAAAACACTTTTCCTCCATTAGAAGAAGATGTGAGAAATGTTTCGAACAAGGTGGTGGATACTTTGAACAATTTTTATAAAATTTTGCTTGTTTGTTGGAAATAAACATATTTCATTCACTTAAAAATGTTCGTTTTATTATTTTGACATTTGTCATTTCAATCAAATATCTCATCTCATAACCAACAAAATTCCTATTAAAATTAGTAACAAGCTAAGACATAATCATAATTTCCAAGGGCTACTTTGAGGTAAAATTTATTTGTACATATTATCATACTGGTAACTTAACCTTAATTTTTGAAAATTATTTTGATAGTGTCATCGTGACATCAATAAATATGTCATTTGATTTAATAAAGATACAATAAAATAACAAGCTCAGCTTGTATTCAAAATTTTATTAATAAAAAAAGGCAAAATTAAAGCAAATGTTGAAATTGTTGTCCGTTATTTTCAATTCCCAATGTGACACGCCTTTTAATGCTGTTAAAGGCATTTTGCAGCATTGCGGGCGTTATTAATGCACATTCGTCAATAATTCTTTGTTGCATATCTTGCAAATTAGCAACAAGAGTTTTAAATATTCTATTCTTTAGGTGAGGAAACACGAAAAAGTCCATAATTATCAAACAAGGTGATCGTGGTGGAAACTCAACTTCCGTATGTAAACTTATGATCCGATCGTCAAAAAACTCACGAAGAAAAGCAATATTTTCTCGTGTTGTGTGTGCCGTTGCACCATCTTGTTGAAAGTATCCATATTGCAATTCATCATCATGCAACTGTTCAATAAATTCATTCAGAATGTTTCTATACCTCTCAGCATTGTGAAATTAAAAAAAATAGGCAACAACTCTGCGGCGAGAAACTGCTAGCCAAACACCAAGTTTCGCATTATGGAGAAACGATTCAATAAAAATATGAGGATTTTCACTACTCCACATTCGAGTATTTTGGGAATTGAAATACCCCGAAAGATGAAACCATGCTTCATCAGAGAAAAATGACAAATTTAGCAGGTCATCATCTTCTATTAAGTTATTTGCAAACCACTGGCAGTACGCACGACGTCTAGGCTAGTCTACCGGCAAAATAGCCTGATGTGATTGCATCTTATACGGATGCATGTGTAAGTTTTTCTTTACAATTTTCTGACATGTTCCATAAGAAAGTCCAATCTCTTGAGAAAGGCGTTTCAAAGGTTTTGTGGGTTCATTTACCATACGTTGACGAACATCATTTATAACTTGTTCCGAACGAACAGTTGGTCTACCAGTACGTGATTTATGACCCACAGAACCAGTCTCACGAAACACACCAACACAATTGGAAAGGCAATTATAAAAATCTTTGGGAATTACAGCTAACTCTGGAAAGTGCTCTCTAAAATCATCCAAACATGCACGTTGACTGTACACCCAAATTCCATCAATTCGCACTCCACTCCGAAAATAGGCTTCAATCATGTACGCTTTTTGCACTATATTGTAAACCATATTTGAATTTACTCGAATGTGCTATGCTTCAAACTCGACGTTCAAACTTGCTTACAGCAATTCTAACAGATTAATGGATGACAGATAATGTCACTGTCAAAATAATTTACAAAACAGAGTTATAGTTCCTAACTTAAGTTCAGACATACAATTTATATTACAAAGCCATCTTCGTCCTAGAAACTTTATGATATCACGGTATTATACAAGCCCATTCAAAATAAACGCCCAACATCTTTGTTTTTGTCCATGTTATTAGCTAAGTTAAATTAAGAAACTAATAAGTATATTTAGTGCTGATGAATGTGCAATAACTTTGCAAATAACGCGTTTCCAAGATAATGAAATATTTGAAGAATCATTAAAGAATTTTAGGTGAATACATTTCTATAAAATACAAATACGATTTTTTCGTTGGTGCAAATAAGAACAAAAACACATTAGCTTTTACGTTGGTTTGTCATCTTATAATGCTCATATAATTGTTATTATTGAGACTTGGCTTGATGATTTCGTTTGTAACTTAGAATTAGGTGCTCCTTCTTTTATCTAGTACTAAAAGAAATATTGTTACATGAATTTTTAGTTGTAAAATAGAAATGAGAAAAGATTTCATAGCAATTTTTACAAAATTTATTGCCAATAAATAAGCAACAAATATTTCATCAAATTATTTAAAACGACCTCCAGTTGCCTTAACACAGGACTTCAAACGCTTTGGCCATGTATTTACTGCAACACATACGTTCTCCATTGGGAAATTTTTCACAGCATGCCTTAAATCTGACCATAACTTGTAATATAAGAAATTAAGAACCAGCATAAAGAAACACCATAAATAAAGGAATATCAACCGGAGAAATCGAATTCGGTACGTTGCACAGTGCGAAATTTAGGAAGTTTAGCGGAACTTTATTCAATTTTTGAAATACGTAAAATGCATAAGATTATTTATTATTTTGTTAGGTAAATACCCCGCCTCTAAAACCTCATACTCAGTTTGGGGATTTACCCTGCAAAAGAACCGCAAAATGCACCCAAAATTCGCATTACTTATTCAATCATACTTTTTGCCTATAGAAAGCTATTCGATACGTTAAAGCTAATAGAGTGGTACATAGAAATGGCAAATCAGTAGGCCATGATTTTTTCTTCATGTATTTTATTAGAAAATTGTCAATTATTGGCATTTAATTCATTGCAAAATCTCTCCTTGCTCGTGTGTGATTTGTGATTTTTAAGAAGTAAATTAAATTTACATTTTTAACTTTAGTGGAGATTTTAAAAAGTGATACCACATAATACCAGCTTGAAACGCACAACATTTTAAAGTTTTTTTTCCTTCTGTTGAACACTCAAAAGATCTTCTGCGATATTTTGCGATCTTCTTTTAAATGAAACATTTTCCAGAATGACTTTGCAAGTTTCATATAAGTGTATATTCCAAAAGTGGAAGGAAGAACCGACATCGGATGCCATCATTGGTTTTGTTTTGGAAAAAATAGGCTCACCAATGTTAAGATTTGATGTTCTTTGCAGTTTAAAGGCAACTCTTCGCGCACTGGTTCGTAAAATACGAAAAAGGTGGAGGGAATCCAGACGAAATTTAGCATCATTTCTGAATAAAAATGCTGTCTGGCTTGAAAATATTGTAAAGTTTTCAAATGCTGTAAGGGATGCATTGCCCAGTGGATCGAGGACCAATGCAGGCAGACCTAAAAAAGAATTTAGGTATTGTCATCCTAAAGTGCAAAACAGAAAAGTGCATCATCTTCTGAAGTCCGGTAGTCAAGACGAGTTAGCCAAAGCAACCGTAACAAAGCTATACCAATCTGGAAAACGAAACTCTGCAGCGATTGTCAAGGAACTGGCATCTGCTTCTCCAGAAATGGGAAGCAAAATGGCTCGCATGTCTTCTTCAAACAGCCCACGAAAATTAACTCCGGACCAGGCTCTGGCGCTACTTATTGATGCAAATTTATCGTCAAATCAATACAACATTGTTCGGGATCAAGCAAAACATCACGGTTGCACTTTGTATCCACCTTATTATGTTGTAAAGGAGGCAAAGATGTTATGCTATCCAAAGGACATAATAATAACTGAAGTTTCAGCTGAAGTATCAGTTCAGTCGCTTATAAATCATACCATAGCAAGACTTTGTACAGCGCTGGAAGAGACTCTTAGAACTTTGTCAAACGTTAAAGCACTAAATATGATCGTAAAGTGGGGTTGTGATGGGGCGGAACAAGTTAACTATCGACAAAAGTATATGGACAAACATAGCTCTGATGATAGTATGTTTAGTGTATCAATGGTACCAATCCAAATGTGCTCCGTAAATGATAATGGTGATAATCAGTCACTAATTTGGAAAAACCCAGCATCTTCTTCTTCCACACGGTACTGTCGCCCCATTAAGTTCGTTTTTACCAAAGAAACAGTCAGTGTAATTACCTCAGAAGTAAACAAAGTGAAAGAACAAATATCTGAACTTACTCCAACCACTATACTTGTAGATGGCAAGCAATTTCAGGTTACACCAAATATAATCTTTTGTATGATTGACGGTAAAGTATGCAATGCTGTATCATCCTGTGCATCATCACAAACATGCTACTTATGTGGGGCTAAACCTAGTGAAATGAACAACATCTGCGATATACCTCAAAAAAATATAAACGAATCCTTTTTATCCCTTGGACTATTGCCCCTCCATGCATGGATAAGGTTATTGGAATGTATTTTACATATATCGTACAAACTTGATATTAAAGCATGGCAAGCTCGTGGAGCAGAAAATAAAACAAAAGTTGCAGAGAAGAAAAAATATATTCAACAAAAATTCAAAGAGGAGCTTGGCTTGCTTATAGATATGCCAAAACAGCAGACCGGAAACACAAGCGATGGTAATACCACGAGGAAATTCTTTAGAAATGCCGAAAAGTCTGCCGAAATAACTGGCGTTAACTTGATCAAATTGATCAAACGTTTTCATGTGCTGTTAGAGTGCCTAAATTGTGGTCTTAAAATTGATTCAGAAAAGTTCGGCGAATATGGAAGAGAAACTTTGGAATTGTATTTGAAAGAATATTTCTGGTACTCAATGCCCGTAAGTGTGCATAAAGTCCTTTGTCATGGAAAGGATATTATAGACTCTTGCATTCTTCCGATCGGACAACTTTCTGAAGAAGCTCAGGAGGCAAGAAACAAAGACTGCAGAAAATATCGCGAACTTTTTACTAGAAAAACGTCAAGAATAGACACAAATACGGATTTATTTTATCGACTGCTTATTTCGTCGGATCCGTACATCGCTAGTCTTCGTAAAGCACCCAAAACTAAGCATAGTGAAGTTACACCAGAAGTTTTAGTGTTGTTAGAAAGATTTGCAGGCCCGTGTAATGATTGCGAGTATTCAGACGATTGCAATGAGTCTAGTTCTGAATAGGTTTTCAAAATGTTGTTATAAAACGTATGTTTTTATAATTGTTCTATAATAAAAAACACAAATAAACTCAAAAACTTTAAATAAAAGATATTAATTTTTATTAAAAATTTTAAAAACCAACAAATAGAACTGTTTTACTGTTTTGAATAATTAAGTTCCGGTAAACTCAAGAAATTTCGCACTGTGCGTTGCTCTGAAACCACTGTCGAGTTGTTCTGACCGCTGAATCTTGTTGTAATGTCCATGTTCACTGTTAAACAATGTGTGGCTCAATGATTTAACAACGCATTCTTAAACATTTTCCTGATACACGGCTGAAGAGGTTTTAACTATTTTTTCGCAGAAAATAAATGTTTGTCACTCCTTTCTAACTGACTCCCCATCAAAACATTACGAATGAAGGATGATGACCTCTTTGTACACTTGGAGCCAACTGTTTTACTTCTTTTGATGACGATAGCATAAATCTTGTCATTTTGTTTATTAAAAGATTCTTCAACAGTGAAGATCTTTTCATCTGTGAAGAGGATTCGCGTATGTTGTTCATTCGCGTATCGAGTCAGAAATTGTTCTAATTTTCGTTTCCGTTTTCTTTTTAAATCATCAGTAAGAAGAGATATCTTATCGATAATTTAAAAAGGAAACAGAAACAAAAACAACTTCTGACTATGTACCTTTTATATGCTGTTAGTCCAAGGTTTTGATTTATGATGCGCGACATTGATTGGGTCGATATCTTCATTTCATGGCTCACTTTTTGTTTCCTTAATGGATTACGCTTAATTTGCGCCTTTACTGCTTTAATCGCTTGTTGAGTTCTAACAGAGCGAGGTCTTCCTTTTCTTTAACGATCTCTAACATTACCAGTGTCGTATAATTTTATTGCACGGTATACTGACATACTACTGACTTCCAGTGGCTGCAAAGTTTTTAAAATTGAAGATTTCTCGATACCACACTTATGGAAAACAAATACAGCAACGCGGTTCTCTACGTCCCCCCATTATCAAACTATATTTTATCTTTAAAATTTGCATACACTTGAATAGCGGGAATGTTAACTGATAGTAAATATTCGTCTTTTGTTTATTTTATTTGTAACAGCACTTGTGATTTATACATAAAATTTTGTAACAGTATTTATGTTAGTACTAAGCTCAAAAAAAGGTATACCGCCTAATTCTGAGTAAACGCAACGATCCGAATGTATGAATATTTCTCCCGCTTCGAATACAATTCCCCTGAATGCTGTAGGCGCGTCAACATCAATGTCATACATATAGCAAGCGCCAATTAAGTTGGCGCGAGGGGGGGTTTAGCAACCGACTGTTTTGTGATTGGTTTAACATGGATGTCATACATATAGCAAGCGCCAATTAAGTTGGCGCGAGGAGGGGGTTTAGCAACAGACTGTTTTGTGATTGGCTTAACGCGTTCAGGGGATTTTTATTCGGAGCGGGACAAATATTCGTACATTCAGGCCGTTGCGTTTGCTCAGAATCAGGCGGTATAACCCCTTACCACAATTATTAATCGTATCCTAAATTCGTATTTCGACAACTAAGTTGTCATCATCATACCTACTGATGATGACCACTTAGTTGTCGAAATACGTATTTAGGATACGATTAATAATTGTGGTAAGGAGTTATATACCTTTTTTAAGTTTTTACTTGACCACAGTCTCCAAAGAAAGACTTTTAGTACTAAGCTGACAGAAAATTTTCTGTTGCTAATCGTTCTATAGGAGGTGGTATTTTTGTCTTCCGATATCATCTACGTACATATTGATACACCCTTTACCTCTTCTTTAGTTCCCTTAGTTGATGCAGTTGCTTGTATTTCCAACTTTAACTCAATTATCTTTTACCTTGTAGCTGTTTACATTCCAGCTAATACTTAATAATCAAGATTTTGAACTTTTTTGTGAAGCCCTTGAGACCATTTTGTTTGATCAAGCTATTCTCCTACTTGGTGATTTTAACTCGTCACAGTTTATAAATGATTCATTATCCTGTACTAATTGTTGTGCTTTCAATTGTTTGTGTAGTTTTTTAAATCTTAAACAATTTAATACCATAACCAATTGTAACAATCGTCTTCTTCATCTTGTTACTGCTAATTTTCTAAACCAAAGAAACTGAAGTAACTGAAATGTTTTTCTCAAGTATCTCAAACTTGAAATTAAAAGAATATGTTCGATGCAAATGCAAGTCTTCCCGTAACCATTTCTTTTATAATCAATTTATATGACTCCGGACCATTTGTAAGAGTAATATAGCTACCGCTTACGCCATCTATTGAAGTTGGACAATCTCTCCAAATCGATCCAAAAAATGTATTTCAATACATTTATTCTAAGCAATTCTCGACTCGTATACCCAAAACTGTATGAAACAGACTTTTGGGTATACGAGAAAGGTACCATTATGGAAATGATAGATTCTCCTTAAGGTATGGTTGATGCATTTATCAATAAATTTTCTTCTGTACACTCTATAAGTAACAATTTTTATTACATTCAGGAGGATACTAATTATAGTCTTTTTGCATTAGTATCAGTAACTGAAGACGAAGTGTTTAGTACTATGGAAATATTCCCCCAGGCAAATATTGCTGGTTATGATTTAATTCCTAGCTTTATCCTACATAATGCAAAATTTGCCCTTATAAAACCTCGAACTGCTTCTTTCCCGACCATCTGGAGGATAAGGCAGTATTTAAAAATCGTGGTAATGCTCATGGTGATATAATGCACTGTAGACTCATATCAATACAGCCGAATTTTTCTAAAGTATTTCACAATGTAATTTGTTCCTGTCTATATCATAAAACAAAATCTTACATTTTTCTATTTCTATATAGCTTTATGCGAGGTAGATCAACAGTGAAAAATCTTGTGACTATTTGCCAGTTTATTAGTGAGCAACTCGATGCTCGTGGTCAAGTTGACATCATGTATACGGACTTTAGTAGTGCCTTTGATCTAATTTACTATGGAATTTACTTATTAAGTTGTCTGCATTTGGGTTAAGTCCTTCCCCATTACTTCTTCTGCAGTCTTGCTGCTTAAATAGTCGATTTATATACCAAAAAAGTTTAAGTACATCAATACATTAAACACGTATTACGCATTTGTTACAAATGATGCAGACATGCAATATACACGTCTGTAACTGTACACACGGACATATACCTCGTATTTTCCAACATTTACTTCTGCCTAAGACACGTGTTTCTGCCATCCACTATCAGGCTTCATCACTTAGGCTAGTGAAGTCAAGCTTAAAAGAATCGCCTCACAAAGGCGTAATACGTGCTTAACGTACAAGATATTTAAAAGCCGCCCTTCTAAAAATGTCGTTTTACAAAAATATATATTTACTGAAAAGGAAAAAGAGCTCATACTAATGTTAGATTCTAAAACACGCTGGAATAGTTTAATAATGGAATGATTTTTGAAATTTAAAAATTTAATTCAGAAAGGATTAATTGACTAGTAAACTAGAAACCATTTTAGGGTCTTTACATAATTATAACGACTTTAAAAAAGAACTCGAAACCGACAAAAGGAGGCTAATAAAGTCAAACATTTATGAAAAGTAAACACAAAGCTGTTCAGAGAAATTCGGCGAAGATGATGATGACGTTAATATCGGAAAAGAATTGTCTCTCAAGAAGAAATTGCAATTAGCTATAAATTAAAAAAATGCCACAAACAATAATATAAAACTACAAAAAAAATAGATTTATCCAAAACCGTCAGACGAGAGACCGAGTTGTTAGAAGATGAAGGACTTCCAGGAAAATATTTAGAGGAAGTATACCGCTTATTATTAACAGTACCGATAATCAGCGTAGATATGGAAAAAACATTTTCAACTGCAGATAATTTGTTCACAAAAATACCTTCCAGCTTTACTGATAGATCAACGTTTTTTACAATCACATTTCAAAAATATGCAGTCAATTAATTAGTTAGTGTTTTTTCTATTAATAGATGTTATAAATGGTGAGCCACAAAAAAAAGTTTTCAGAATATGCCATGGATTAATCAGTTATGTCTTAGATCTAACCTACATTTCGTACTATTAGTAATAGGTTGAATCGTACTTATGATTATTTACAAATGACACTTCATCAATTCTCAAAGCTCAGACGTGACTTATATGTCTATCTCAGTCATTCACGGCCTACCTAGGATACAAATTTAGTGGCTCGCTTGATATAAAAGCCTACACAACAAGATTTTTTTGTGATATTTAGTCTTCTTAATAATAATTATATGTTTTGTTCCTTTATACTGAAGTGGTTTATTTTTTTATATTCTATTTTTTTTTATGTTATAAATTATTATTTTTCCGCTGGTATTATTAATATTTGATCATTTATTTTATATTTGTACATAACAAAATTGTTTATATTTTTACAGTTTATGCTTTTTTTGTGTGTGTAAGACTAATAAATATGGCAAAGAAACAACTGCGTTTTCGTACATTTTGAAAAATTTCTAATATCCGTATTAGCACCGGTATTCCAATACAACGTTTAAAGAAATACGGATATTGTATTTTTGGTCAAGTACTGCAATCACTACTTCTTATCTATTGGTGTTAGAATTACGATTTTATAGTCCCAGAGAGCTTGATTGCCTCTGGGATTCCAGACATTACTAACAAAAGCTTCTCAGTACCTAAGTACTTCATCAAGTCCTATGAGAGTAGGGTACACTCCCTAGTTTTATCCGTTTTACTACCAGTAAAATTTATTTTTTGTTTGATTACTACTTTTCTCTAAGTCTTGATTCTTTTATTTCTTTATTATTATTTTATTTCGTCAAATTTGTCAAAATACAATATAATATTTTACTATTTTCGACCAGTTTATCTCCAGTTTCTCAGTCTCCCATTTTTACTTCTATTATCATTCATTTTACTACACAGGGTTAGGTAAATGTACGGACCTATTCGAATGTCTTTGATATGGCTACTTAGATTTTAATAACACTTTCCACAATTAATTAAATGCAAATCGGGGATTCGAGGAGTATATTTATTTCCGAAGCAGGCTTACGGTTTAGCCGGAAACAATGTTAACCTTTTTATTTTAGCTCTCTACTTTATCATAGCGCCCCCTTAACCTTGGTAAGTGTAAATGAAACAAACTGTATATTTTTACGAATTTCAAGAGAGGTCTGCTATGGGAGTTCAGTAATAATAATAATAAGATTTGGCACCCTTTTGTTAAACAAGGACAAAAATATTTAATTAAAATTTATATTTTAAAATCATGTTTATGTTTAGTACACCGGAATTAAAATTCAGTACTTGATTTAAACTGCCAAAATTAACTTTGTAGTTGTCCAAATACTAATAACAGTTCAATTAACTGAAAAAGAGCATATTGACATTCTGATGATGATTGGTTTTGGTGACCGCCTCAGACCTTATGAAGAAGCATGTGATTTGTCTAACAATTTGTATAACTTAACCGGAGATGTTAGAAATTTACCGGAAAACGGACGACCAAAAGTCGCAACTAATGAAGTTTTTGCTCAAGATTTGCTATAGCATTAGAAGAATTACCACAAACGTCTACTACATCCTTCGCACTAAACTATGATATAATTTGCCGATCAGTAACCAGAATATTGAAGCACTAAAAATGTCGTATATGATCGTATATGTCGGATTTGATCATAGAATTGAATTTTACAAAAGAGTAATGGAAATTTCTAAAAATGACCAATATTTTACATGCAATTTGCTGTTTTCCAACTAGGCTATGTTTTGTTTGAATGGTATCGTTAGTCGCCATAATCGTCGATAGTGGTCAATAGATAACCCTCACTGGTTGCTAGAAATGCACACACAACATCCGCAAAAATTAAAGGTTTGGGCTGGCAATATCAGGAACCGTATTATTGGTCCTTTTTTCATTCATGATACACTAACTGGACAGACATATTTAGATCTTTTACGTGAACAGATTGTTCCTAATATTGAAGAAGATGGGGGAATTACCTGTAACAGTTTAGTTCAAACAAGATGGAGCTTCCCCCCATTATGCTCTTAATGTAAGTTTTTTAAACGAAGCATTCCCAAATCGGTGGATTGATCGTAGAGGATTTATTGAATGGCCGCACAGTCTCCAGATTTAAATCTCCTAGATTTTTTCCTTTGGGGTGCCATTTAAAATCTGGCTAATATTAGGCGACCGCATAATCTGGACGATTTACAGCGAAGACTAATTGAAGAAGTGCAATTCGTGAGGAGGCTTTGGCAAATATCATCATGTTTCTGGGCGAGTAACATAAATAGTGTCTTGAATGTATCCCCAAAAGAACAAATCCAAGTGAGTCATGTCACAAGACCGGACGGGCCATGGTACAAGTTCGTAAGTTCCTATCCATTTATCTTCAAATTCTGTATTTAAATAATCTCGAATTATAAGAGCGTTACGTGGTGTAGCTCTATCTTGTTGAAGGAATAGTTCATTACTTTCAATAAATGGTAATATTTCTTATAAATCTTCAGTCAAAACTTGGAGATATTTTTCTTGGTTGAGATTTCCTTCAACAAAAATTGGTCCTATTATCCTGCCGCCTAGTATCCCATACCAAACGTTCACAGAAAACCTTATTTGAGGATTTTGTTCGATGGTTATATGTGGGGCCTCCACACTCCAGTACCGGTGATTAAATCGATTAAGATGTCTTTTGTTTGTAAATTTACATTTGTCAGTCCACAAGATTTTTGTGCAAAACAACGAATTTCGCCTTAATTCGTTTAAAACGAAATTACAAAAATTTATACGACGCTGTGGATTGTTTTCATAGATTGTATGAATTTTTTGCGATACGAACATTTATTCTTCTTTAAAATGGCATGTACGCTTCCGATTAAGACATTAAAACTCTCAAAAATTTGTCTCACTGACGTCCAACGATTTTCTTCAAGGCTCAGTAAAACATTCATCTCAAGATTCTCGTCTTGATATATAATTTTGGCTTTTTAGTTTTTTGAAACTTCCATATTGACGTAAGTTGGATTCCAAATGAACAAACTTGCGACGACTTGGGACCCATCTATTGGGAAAACGTTCTTGATACCGACGCAATGTTTCTCCACTCTTTTTGTTACTCTCAAAATAAACTTGTAGCATGTCAACAAGTTTATTATTCATTTTTGGTGCAAAAAATTGTTAAACAAACCAAAACTGACGTATACAATTTTTAACACTTAGTTTTCATAGCCAGCGCTATGTCTCAGTAGTTTCTCAAAGCCTATTGCAAATAAACCCAAGTATTATTTAAAAACCACGGCTGTGTCAATCTTAGTTATTATTTTTTTTATTACCCTAAAGTAAATCAGAAATATCAATTGTGATACATCACTGAATTCAGAAAAAAAATCTCTATCAAATTATCAAAAAAAAGGATACAATTTGAGAAAAGAAATTGGCATTTCACCTTGGAAATGATAAACAGATAAAAATTAGATTTAAGCTTCAGTTTGTATTACTTTTTAAGCCTTTTAATTTGACGTATCGCTTATCCGACTCCAAATAAGTGCGCTAGGAGCTGGGCCGTTTTTGCGTGAACACCCTGTTTAGTAATGTTCTAAATATCGAATAGGTATCACAAATATCAACATCATAAAAAAATAAAGGTCTTCTGCCGCCGAATAAATTGGGGGAATAATGTAAACGAATAAATTTGGTTAATCAAGATTTTAAAATTTACAGTAAATTCAGTGAAATGCAATATAATAACAAGTAGACTCAAAACTGATATACACTAGAACCTGTATATAAATTTGTAGTAAGAATAAATTTGGAACTTACTGCAAGTGAGAATTAATGAATATTAAATCTCATTCTTACATGTAAATGCCGACTTATGTGATGCGTTCATAACTACAATCCGACAATCTAAGTTTGTACCAGTATGCAGAACACACCCTTTCGCGACAACGAACTTCCTGGTAATTAGGTTAATTAAGAATTGCTGAAAAAACAAGTCAATCAACGGGAAACGTACAGACGCGTTTCGTTCTAGTTGGAACTTTTCAATGCACGGCATTCCTCGAAGACGGACATTGCTTTTCATTTCTATACTTTCTGTATATATAGTTAACATCAAATGTTAACTATATATACAGAAAGTATAGAAATGAAAAGCAATGTCCGTCTTCGAGGAATGCCGTGCATTGAAAAGTTCCAACTAGAACGAAACGCGTCTGTACGTTTCCTGTTGATTGACTTGTTTTTTTCAGCAATTCTTAAGAATAAATACTGAAATAATTTTAAAATGTGCAAATACATATATTGTTTTCATTGAAACGTTTTCATGTAAGCCATATATTTGTAAGCAATTTTTTACTACTTCACTACTCATTTTCATTATAAATTTATACACAGGTACTAGTTTTGAGTTTACTAAATCAGTTATTATATTTAGTTTCACTGAATTTGTTGTAAATTTTAAAATATTGAGGCAATAAATTCATCTATTATACATTATGAACCCCGCCAATTTAGGTCTTGTTGTGATGTCACAGCGTTAGTGACAATTGGCGAAATTTGCAGGACAGGTATCTGGCCATCCTCTTTAGTTTATTATCTTTGAGCAGAACCTGTATGAAAGAAGATTTCGATCGATATGTATTCGAACTTCTCCTAACTTACGATAGATAGACTAATCGAATGACATATCGGTAGACTTAAACCTGCTGTTTATTAATTGTCAAACTTCCACGTATGTGGAAAAAAATAGATTTATCCAAAACCGTCAGACGAGAGACCGAGTTGTTAGAAGATGAAGGACTTCCAGGAAAATATTTAGAGGAAGTATACCGCTTATTATTAACAGTACCGATAATCAGCGTAGATATGGAAAAAACATTTTCAACTGCAGATAATTTGTTCACAAAAATACCTTCCAGCTTTACTGATAGATCAACGTTTTTTACAATCACATTTCAAAAATATGCAGTCAATTAATTAGTTAGTGTTTTTTCTATTAATAGATGTTATAAATGGTGAGCCACAAAAAAAAGTTTTCAGAATATGCCATGGATTAATCAGTTATGTCTTAGATCTAACCTACATTTCGTACTATTAGTAATAGGTTGAATCGTACTTATGATTATTTACAAATGACACTTCATCAATTCTCAAAGCTCAGACGTGACTTATATGTCTATCTCAGTCATTCACGGCCTACCTAGGATACAAATTTAGTGGCTCGCTTGATATAAAAGCCTACACAACAAGATTTTTTTGTGATATTTAGTCTTCTTAATAATAATTATATGTTTTGTTCCTTTATACTGAAGTGGTTTATTTTTTTATATTCTATTTTTTTTTATGTTATAAATTATTATTTTTCCGCTGGTATTATTAATATTTGATCATTTATTTTATATTTGTACATAACAAAATTGTTTATATTTTTACAGTTTATGCTTTTTTTGTGTGTGTAAGACTAATAAATATGGCAAAGAAACAACTGCGTTTTCGTACATTTTGAAAAATTTCTAATATCCGTATTAGCACCGGTATTCCAATACAACGTTTAAAGAAATACGGATATTGTATTTTTGGTCAAGTACTGCAATCACTACTTCTTATCTATTGGTGTTAGAATTACGATTTTATAGTCCCAGAGAGCTTGATTGCCTCTGGGATTCCAGACATTACTAACAAAAGCTTCTCAGTACCTAAGTACTTCATCAAGTCCTATGAGAGTAGGGTACACTCCCTAGTTTTATCCGTTTTACTACCAGTAAAATTTATTTTTTGTTTGATTACTACTTTTCTCTAAGTCTTGATTCTTTTATTTCTTTATTATTATTTTATTTCGTCAAATTTGTCAAAATACAATATAATATTTTACTATTTTCGACCAGTTTATCTCCAGTTTCTCAGTCTCCCATTTTTACTTCTATTATCATTCATTTTACTACACAGGGTTAGGTAAATGTACGGACCTATTCGAATGTCTTTGATATGGCTACTTAGATTTTAATAACACTTTCCACAATTAATTAAATGCAAATCGGGGATTCGAGGAGTATATTTATTTCCGAAGCAGGCTTACGGTTTAGCCGGAAACAATGTTAACCTTTTTATTTTAGCTCTCTACTTTATCATAGCGCCCCCTTAACCTTGGTAAGTGTAAATGAAACAAACTGTATATTTTTACGAATTTCAAGAGAGGTCTGCTATGGGAGTTCAGTAATAATAATAATAAGATTTGGCACCCTTTTGTTAAACAAGGACAAAAATATTTAATTAAAATTTATATTTTAAAATCATGTTTATGTTTAGTACACCGGAATTAAAATTCAGTACTTGATTTAAACTGCCAAAATTAACTTTGTAGTTGTCCAAATACTAATAACAGTTCAATTAACTGAAAAAGAGCATATTGACATTCTGATGATGATTGGTTTTGGTGACCGCCTCAGACCTTATGAAGAAGCATGTGATTTGTCTAACAATTTGTATAACTTAACCGGAGATGTTAGAAATTTACCGGAAAACGGACGACCAAAAGTCGCAACTAATGAAGTTTTTGCTCAAGATTTGCTATAGCATTAGAAGAATTACCACAAACGTCTACTACATCCTTCGCACTAAACTATGATATAATTTGCCGATCAGTAACCAGAATATTGAAGCACTAAAAATGTCGTATATGATCGTATATGTCGGATTTGATCATAGAATTGAATTTTACAAAAGAGTAATGGAAATTTCTAAAAATGACCAATATTTTACATGCAATTTGCTGTTTTCCAACTAGGCTATGTTTTGTTTGAATGGTATCGTTAGTCGCCATAATCGTCGATAGTGGTCAATAGATAACCCTCACTGGTTGCTAGAAATGCATACACAACATCCGCAAAAATTAAAGGTTTGGGCTGGCAATATCAGGAACCGTATTATTGGTCCTTTTTTCATTCATGATACACTAACTGGACAGACATATTTAGATCTTTTACGTGATCAGATTGTTCCTAATATTGAAGAAGATGGGGGAATTACCTGTAACAGTTTAGTTCAAACAAGATGGAGCTTCCCCCCATTATGCTCTTAATGTAAGTTTTTTAAACGAAGCATTCCCAAATCGGTGGATTGATCGTAGAGGATTTATTGAATGGCCGCACAGTCTCCAGATTTAAATCTCCTAGATTTTTTCCTTTGGGGTGCCATTTAAAATCTGGCTAATATTAGGCGACCGCATAATCTGGACGATTTACAGCGAAGACTAATTGAAGAAGTGCAATTCGTGAGGAGGCTTTGGCAAATATCATTCAGGAATTTGTTCACAGACTTGCATATTGTCAAGAAGTGAACGGTCATCATTTCTAAAACTGATATGGATTTGTTTATATATTTTTATGATCATTTTTCTTGTTCTAAATCAAATTTGCATTATTAGATTTAATTAAATATCTTTGTCGTTGTTGTACAGGGTAAAACGTCGTTATACAGGGTGTTTCATTTAAAATAAGAAAGTCAACATTGTTTCCGGCTAAACCGGAAATCCGATTTGAAAATAAATGTGCTCTTCGAATTCCCTGGTTGCATTAACTTAAATGTGGTAAATTTTATTAAAATCTTAGTAGCCGTATCAAAGATATTCGAATGGGTCCGTACATTTGGCTAACTCTGTATATCTGAATTGTATTTAACATTTGGAATTTACTGCAAGTGAGAATTAATGAATATTAAATCACATTCTTACATGTAAATGTCGACTTATTTAATGCGTATAAATAAGTCGACATTTACATGTAAGAATGTGATTTAATATTCATTAATTCTCACTTGCAGTAAATTCCAAATGTTAACTATATATACAGAAAGTATAGAAATGAAAAAGCAAGGTCGTCATCGAAAGGGAATGCCGTACATTGAGAAGTTCCAATTAGAACGAAACGGTCGTCTGTACGTTTCCTCGCGTTGATAGGCTTGTTTTTTCAGTATTTCTTAATTCTGAATTGTATGTTGTTCGTACATCTTATTGTTCTTTTTTTAACCTAAATATTTCTTCCAAAGATTTTCTTTCATCCACCAAGAAATTAGAAAATAGAAATTAGTATTTTGGTAATCTCGTCTAATTTAAACAAAAAGAAACATAACCTGTACAGATATGTAGTTTTAAATATAATTTAAATCACATCCGAATAACCTTTCAATTGTAACAAAAACAAAATAATAATATTTGTATATGTATATGTGCATGTTACAGAATTTATATATTCTTATTTTGATCAAAATTTTGGTATAACTTCAAAAGTCTTACGTAAATATTTTGTACTTTGAGGAATACGGAATCGTAGAGACAGTATATAGAAGAAAATGCAATTAATTTATCATCTAAACCATTCGAATACATTAAATTTTGTTTATTTTAATCTATTGTCTAGAAATAAGAAACAACACACCAATCATAAACATAAAATTATATCAACAATGAGCCGTAATAAAAAAAGTTGAAGTCCTCATTAAAAGTGATCAAAACAAATACATGTTGTAATTCCGAGAATATCGCTCAATACAAATGAGACAAATGGAAAGGAAATGGTAAACATGAATTTCTGAAACACAAAATAGTGTATACCAAGAGCATGTTCGAAATGGTTAAAGCAAGTAATAAAGCAAGCAATAAAGCAAACAATTTTCACTTTTTTCGGATAATATTCCTAGTTCTTTATTAATTTTAGTACGGTGATTTCGAGTATTGAACCACCTCTAAAACAGTATGAAGAGAAATTAGAAGCAGACGAGTTCTTAGAGACAAAGTAATTTTATAAAAATAAGTACATATGCTCTCGGCCTGACAGGCATATACATATTTAAATGTGGTAGTGTGTTGTTGAATTGATAGCAGGCATAGACTAACACTGACCGAAAACAAAAATATAGAAAATAATGTTTAGTAGAGTTTTTGTCAGTTGTACTACACGTTAGCTTGTATATTGTTTCAAAACCAAGCTTTCTTATAAACTACTTTATATTTATAAAATATTACTAATATAGCTTTTAATTTCTGTATATGCCAGACCGTTGACACAGATAGTGTCAGACTGGAGTTTACAGAAAAATGAATTACAGAAACCAGTTCATACTTACCATTCTTTTCATATTTCACTGTCTAGTTTACTAATTTAAAATTTAGTAAAAATAAGGACCTTCATAATTATAACACCAGAAATGGAACAAACATAAATATTTGTATATATATATATATATATATATATATATTAAAATAATAGACATTTTCTTGGTTTAGCGACCTATAATGAATTTCAGTTTTTTACTACGACGTTTCGACTTTTTTTATATAATTAGGTCTTTTTAAAGTGATTAGAACTAAAAATTAATACAACGAAAGGTAAGAAATATATTTACAATTTGTTTGAATGAATTAAAATTAAAATAATAATTAAAGTAAGGCAAATTAAAGGATACAAAACTCACCAATTAATTTCGTGTTAAAACACATATTTTGTGTAAGTGTGTGTGGTCAGACATGTCGACCTTTTTAGGGTCGAACCGCCTTTCTCGGAATATTTAGTGTAACTAAATGTCTAGGTGCAGAAATGAAATTGTTTATTTCATTTTTAAATTAGTTTGGTCAGGCCATATGTTTGGGAAAATTCAGTATATTTACATTAGGAAAAACATTTTTTTGTGTGGTTGGGGTTGTCTTCTATTGTTTAATGAGCGGATAATAAAGTTTAGAAAGGCAATCAATCTCGTTACGATCGTTGATTGTTTTGTTGTTTTTGAATATATGAATCAATTCTAAGACCTCTCTAGCCTTTGTATTTTTTTGTTTGGTTATTATTTTTGTATTTTCAAAATTAAAATTATGTTTTAATGTTATCTGGTGTTATTTTAAAGCTGTCTGATTTTTGCGTATTTGTGTCCTTTTAATCTTTCTTGTAGTAACTGTTTTGCTTGGCCTATGTATACTTTGTCACAGTCTTTGCAGGGTATGTTATATATTGTATGTGATTGTTTAAGTGTTGGTGTTGAGTGTTGAACCAAACAAAAAAATACAAAGGCTAGGGAGGTCTTAGAAATGATTCATATATTCAAAAACAACAAAACAATCACCGATCGTAACGAGAAGGCAGTCAAAGGCAATCAAACTTTATTATCCGCTCATTAAACAATAGAAGACAACCCCAACCACACAAAAAAAATTTTTGCCCAATGTAAATATACTGTATTTTCCCAAACATATGGCCTGACCAAACTAATTTAAAAACGAAATAAACAATTTCATTTCTGCACCAAGACATTTAGTTACACTAAATATTCCGAGAAAGGCGGTTCGACCCTAAAAAGTCGACATGTCTGACCATACACACTTACAAAAAATATGTGTTTTAACACAAAATAAATTGGTGAGTTTTGTTTCCTTTAATTTTCCTTACTTTAATTATTATTTTAATTTTAATTCATTCATACAAATTGTAAATATATTTCTTACCTTTCGTTGTATTAATTTTTAGTCCTAATCACTTGAAAACGACTTAATTATATAAAAAAAGTCGAAACGTCGTAGTAAAAAACTGAAATTCATTAAAGGTCGCTAAACCAAGAAAATGTCTATTATTTTAATATTATGACACGGCCAATAAAATAAATAAGAAATAAATTTTAATTCTTATTAACACCAAACCGGGTGTCTCAGTTATGTAGTTCCAATGGCGTACCTCAGTTATCCAATAAAATAAAAATTTGAAATTTGGGGTATCTATCTTAATGTTCTTTAAACTTAACCTAATATTAATATTCTTTCACTTCCGGTTTAACCGAAAACGACCCTATCTTAATTATTTTAATCGCACCCTGTATATTTTTCTGAAAATTTGAATTCTACGGAAAATTCTCTTTCCCATAAAATATTACACTTTGTACTTCAAAACAGAGGTGAGATTGCATTTTAAATATTCAAAAATTGGGATAGTAGAAACCCAAGCGATCTATGGAAAGTAAATCAAAATTTGACATTACGTGTTTGTTAACTTTGACAGTTCATAAAGTGTGATTAAAAATTGTCTCAAAGTTGCTTTGAACAAAGTTGTATTTAAAATGAACAACGACGATTTTACAATTATGGAAAAATTGAATATGATCCTCATTTATGGGAAACGGACAAAACAGCACTTCGGTGTTTACGGAGAGCGGTATCCTCACAGATGAATGCCAAGCGCTATGTATTTTAGACGTTTGGCTCCAAATTTGGAGACATGTAGTGCCTCTTCAAAGAAAAAAACTGTTTAAAAAAAGTGACTGCTACTCTCACAGAGCACAGTCTTGGTGTGTTGGAAAGTGTGCTTAATAGTCCGCTTATTTCAATTCGAGAAATTGCAGCAAAATGCAATATCTCTTGTTCTTCTTAAGAAAATTCTTAAAAATTCACCTGCATGAAGGATTAGAACCAGGAGATTATGGCAGAAGACTGGCGTTTTTTGCATGGCTAGCGACTGCCCGTGGAGATGGCATTATTAGCTCAATATTATGGACAGATGAGAACCGCTTCCATAATAATGAAACCGTAAATCGACACAATTGCCATTATTGGTCTGTAGAAAATCCTCATAGGCTGCAAAAGACCAATTCTCAGAGAATTTGGGGAATTAATGTATGGTGCGGCATAATCGATTGGTACATTATTGAACCAAAGTTTTTTGAAGGAACCTTAACTGGTGAGGCATTTTTAGAATTCCTTCAGGGCGAATTTTCAGGTTTTCTTGAAAATGTTCAGCTGAATATACGTGTCAACATGTATTTTCAGCATGATAGGGCACCCGCTCACAATTCTATAAAATTGTAACTGATTATGTTAATCAGATCTTCCCTAATAAGTGGCCAAGCACACATGGACCCGCAAGATCACAAGGTATAACGCCGTTAGATTATTTTCCAAAGGATAGGGTATACCACATGCCTCTTGGTGCCGAGTTATTAAGAAGTGTTACTCCTGATGAACTTTTGCATCGAGCCGAATGTTGCATTGAAGCAAATGGATTTTGAACATTTTCTTTAGCTTCTTTGCTGGCGCTCATGGTTCAAGTTTGGTGCCACTAAGATATTTACAAATAAGTATAATTTTTTTTTTGTGATTCATTTAACATTATTTTTCTGTTATTTGACTTTCAATAAAATGTTTGTAAATCAGTCTTGTCTAAATGAATATTCTTTCTAACAGAGATCTTAAAAATACATTTTTGAAAGTGTATTTTTGCTACTTCAAATTTAAATACGAAATATAGAATATGCTTTTCATAATTTTCTACAATCCCAATTTTTGAATATTTGAAATGCAATTTCACCTCTGTTTTTTGAAGTCTAAATACAAAGTGTAATACTTCATGGGAAAGAGAATTTTCTGTAGAATTTAAATTTGAAGGAAAATATGCAGGGTGCTATTTAAAATTAAAAAGTTACGGTCGTTTCCGGTTAAACCGGAAATAAAAGAATATCAATATTAGGCTCAATTTAAAAAAACATTAGGTGTATATCAGATGCTCCAAATTTAAATTTTTTATTTTATTAGATAACGGAGGTACGCCAATGGAACAACATAACTGAGACACCCGGTATATATAATTATAGAAAATTTCTTGACCGTACTAATATAAATTCATTAATATTTGGGTTATCGGTCTGTTTACATTAAAACTCAAATGTTCATTATCTCAATATTTCGTTATTATTAATAACTTCGTCAGGAGTTATATAAAATTGCAATACATAATTTACACTTCTACTATATATATATATATATATATATATATATATATATATAATTATATAACACGCTGCCACACGAAATAAAAGACTTGCATTGGCGGAGATTCCAGGTCTACAAAAGAAATTTTAGCGTGCTTTTAATGTTTCACCTAGATATATATAATAACAATGCTCTAAATTCAAATCTGATGGCAGTAGTTAGCCATCATTGACACATCCTAATGGCCTTGGCCTTGGTTTCTATTGCTTTTTCCTATGTTTTTGTGAAACCGCTCACCTTGTTCTTCACTCGTTGCACCAAGATTGTTAGGAAAGTAATCAATATGATAGTTGAGAAAATGCACTTTAACACTCATTCTACACCCTAGACTTCGAAATTGGTGTAACAGTTCCTCTACAATTTCCTTATAGTTTTCTTCTTGTTGCCAAGAAAGTTTTTTGTAACTCGTTTGTATGCCAACCATGCTTCTAACTTCTCTAACTCGAATATCGATTGAGGAAAGATCTCATAAGTTCACGAATTTAAGGCCCCTCGAAAATACTTGCTGCTATTCTTAACTTCAGTTTTCTGTGTTTTATAACAAGAAATTTGAAACAATCACTGTCCTTATTCAGAACAGTTACAAATTGCAGAAACAGTTTTGTATTAGCGTTATGTGTTTAATATATTTGTAATATTTAATTCTGAAATTCGGGGTTGTTTCGCACCCTCCATACAGTCCTTATTTGGCCCTTCGGATTTCTGGTTATTGTCAAAGTTGGAGGAGGTATTGAAAGATCAACAATTTTCATCAGATACTGAAAACTGTTGTTCGCAGTTGGATCAACAGGAAATAGTGAAGTTTTTCCTTGGACGGAAGGAAGAAATTAATTCAGTGTTTAGAGAAATGTGTTCCACTAACTAGTGATTATGTGGAAAAATAATTATCTACATTGGTAATACAATAAATTTGCTTTATTTTGGGACTGGTTTCATTATTTTTTTATAGAGTTGGCGACCTTATATATCAATCCGCTCACGTATTTCTGCTTTACTGCGGTAACAGTCGATTTAGTTTACCTATTTTCAATACGTTTGATCATATACCCGTACAAATAACTGCCGTCCATGCATTTTATTTTAGTTCATTGTCGTTTAATTACATTCAAGGAAATACGAAAGATTAGAATATAAATGATCATATTGGCACGATACACGCACCAAAGCAGGCATTGTGGTCTCTGCCCATTATATTATAATAAAGATGGTAATATATTTCAAATATAAATTTTCCCTTCTTGAAAACTTAATATCGAAGCTGTTCTACCATACATCTCATTGTGATTATTACAAACACTTGTCTACAGTATTACCACAAGCGCTAATACATCCATAAATTTTTTATTTTTATTTTATTGTTATATTTTTATTTGCATGCTTTTGACCATTTGTTGACCATTTATAATTGTAATTTTTACACCCCTAACCAAAAAAAAAAAAAATTGATATTTTTTACTAGACATGTACTAAGAAATAATACTTTTAAATTAGTAACTACTGACGATGTGTGCAGTGCACATGAAATGTACATATAGTAAATATACTATTGTTTGTGAAATATAAGGTGTTTTATTTAAGTTTAATAGTGTAATAATTTCACAAGTGCTCAACATATATACTAAGCGCTGTTGGGTTCGGCTGTGGTAGCTAATAAAAAAATGAATTATTTGATAATAAATAATTGTGATGCTGGTGAAGTTGCATCAAAGGTCTAAGACGTGTGTGATGTGTGCTTACATAAATATATTACAACTTACTAACTAAATAAAACAACAACGTTGTCCTTAAAGTTTGTATTTATTATTTACATAAGAAATTGAGATTGATATATTTAAAAGTAATTAAATAAAAGTAATATACACCAGGAACGTTGAATAAGTAATTAAAAATTGACACAAAAATATACTGAAACGAATGTTAAATTAAGCAGTAAATTAAATGTGAATTAATTCTGATTAATATAAAATAATCTATGTATCGAACAATATAAAGTTACGTGTACGTAGTACCACCTTAGAGTGCGTGATTAGTCCCCTCGCCTCTCACGTATCAAGGTGCTTCGTTTATGTCCATTGGCCTCTCACAATACTAGATTTCCCCTTGCCTCGTCACCTTTCAATTAAAGTAAGAGCTTCGACTTCAATCCACTTATTGATCCGCATTTCAAATGAGTGTAGACTACTGAGGAGTGTATCTTCTTGAATTTTGACATAAGTATTTCCTTCACGTGTTGTAGGTACTTGATTGTATACTTTGCATTTGAGATAACCCCATAAAGAGAATCTGGCGAAGTAAGGTCTGGTGATCTAACAGGCCACTTTACTGAACCAGCTCTACCAATCCAGCGACCATTGAAATTACGATAAAGTACTTCACGTGATACCACCAAATAGTGTGCTGAACAACAATAATATTGAAACCATGTTCTGTCGCACTTCCAAATTAACGTCTTAAAGTAGTACTGGCAGTTCATTTTCCAAAACGTCTCGGTACATTTCACTATTCAAGTGTCCTTAAATAATATGGAAGCTTAAATAATATGGATTACTTTGTTCCAAATTATTCCACACCACACGCTGATGGTCCAAGGTTTCTGGTGTTTAACTTGGCGAAACCAGCGTGGATTTTCAACCGTCCAGTAATATTTATTGCGTCGATTAACCGTTCCGTGGTTTATGAAAAACACTTTGCCGTAGAACAACACGTAACGAAAAAAAATGTGGTTTTGTTGTAATTGTTCACGTGCCCACTGACAAAAAGTTGCCTGATTTTGGAAATCAACGCCATTAGGATTAACAGCCACTGTAACTAATAGAGCCACCTCATTATTTTCTCCGGTGACAGTTGCTCAACGGGTCCTTTTTTTCGCTTGAACACTTCCATCAGTAGTGACTCAATAGTACGAAAAAATGAAGCACGTAATCCAATCCTATCCGGAAAACGCTTAGCGTAGAGATTGACAGCATTATCAAGACTTCTGCCAGAACAATTTTAATTTTCTCTTGTACAGTTAAATGTTCCATTCTGTAGTAGGTACTATTAATTGGCTAACAGAAACAGGTCTTTTACTTTTCGAAATATTCTTCGAAATGAGTAAAATAAGTTGTTTCTTAAAGTTCTTTCTTTCTTTTGTACGTTTATTTTGTATTTTTGGAATTAGAGAAAAATACAAATCGAAGAAATAACACAAACGCTAAATACATACATTGTACACACACAAACATTTTTATAGAAATTGTTTTCAACATAAGAAATGGTATTAAAAGAAAAATACATTTTTTCTTTATTTGAAAGCACTCCGATAAGTCATGAGTCATGAGCGAAGGAAGTCGGGTTGACCAAGTATGTGAAGAAGGACGCCCGTTCCTGGGTTGTGATTTGATGAGTCATTATTCGTGGTATTATTTTTATTAAAAACAAATTGCATAATCGTATGCATAGGTTCTTAGTGCGAGAAATTGAAAAAAATGTAATTTCGTCTATTACAGCGCCATCTATCATGAATCGTAATTTTTTTCCGACAAACCCTACGCACTTTTTCCAGTAGAATTAGAATCTGTAATAAAATATACGGGTTCATATTTAAGATTTCAAAGTTACCCTCACACCACCTACATGGAGGGAGATAAGGACTAATTCTAGAACTAATGTATTTCCTCCATAGAATTATTAAATTTTAAATCGGAACATTTTTTCGTGAACTGCTTATTTTTCAAAATATTTGAAAGTTTCAAGTTAAAAAATACACCCGGTATATCAAATTAGTTCTTAGTAACCATTCATTGCGAGTATATCTGTTAGTACTCATTGTGAGTATTATGAAATAATTTATATTTAACTTCTCATTAAGATAATGTCAAAACAAATACATATATAAATGTTGTAAATAGAAGTGTTTATATTATATTGCATTTATCATTTACTATCACCAAGGAGAAAAAAATAAAACGGTGACGATTCTTTACAACCGTGCACGATAAGTAAACAAATGGGGTGCAGCAATTTCAACTACGATAGCCACCAGCACTTGATCCATGGATTTGACACCGAATGAATACCAAATATATTGGGTTCTTAGTGAACTAGATTCGCCCCCACATACGGTCTTTTGCTGCCGGATACCAGAAAAATTATAAAAATTTACATAGAGTTCTTTGTAGCCAGATGACAGAAGAACCAACACATACGATTCTTCGTGAACATGATTCAGATCAAACATCAATAAAGTCTAAATAACTTCAAGCTCTTTCTTTTCCTGGAAATTATTGAAAATTACTGCTCTTCAAGACTTTGAAATCATTTATTTTCTGCTCAAGTTTCTAGCTATCGTTTACTGTTAGTAAGCTTCTATATATAATTAAAACAATTATTCTCGAGACACATTTTCGTTTCAGAAATATATCAATAAAATATCAGATCTGATCTGTCATCAACAACATTTACAAACTTCTCAGTAGTTCTCAAGTTTTGAATGTTCAGTTAAATTATACGTGGGCATAGTAACAATGATCAAAAAATGAGTTTAAAATAAAAACAAATTTCAATGAATTTTTAATAAAATGTCTCCTTTAGTTATGTATATTCGTGGCAAAGACTTCACACAAGTGTTACCTTGTCTTCGATTTTCCATCTCTTAAGCTGTCGGTACGTCAGAGCCTACACTGAAAATGATAGCCTTCTTCTGACAGTATTACACATCAAATTGTAGCGGAGAAATATTAGGAGAATTAGATTTCACAACTTTTTGGACACTGGACACCATCTGTTGATAAGCAGAATGTGTGTTCTTTAAACACAGTATAGAGAACTACTTGCCCTTTCGTTCTACAGGTCTTCAATTAATCTTTATACAACCATGCTTCATTAACCAGAACGAGGAATTTGAAGAAAACCCTATTTAACGCCTTCTTCCGGATTCCAAGTAAACGTATGCACTTTAGCTTTGGTAATGACAAAGCTAAAAAGTTGCATTAGGCTATGTATTGTCAGAATGGTTTCGAAGCGGTCTCTATCACCAAACGTGTATTGATTGACTTGGAATATGTCGTTCGAACATGTTCAGTGATAATATTGAAAAACAATTGTTCGTCGGATCCTCCTTTATTAATACAAGTTAATAATTTCCCTAAACAAAAAAAAATGCTTGTCTCTAACAATTAATTCCAAGTCTTACAAATTTGCTTAACACTTTCGCGGCCAGAGCGGTCATTAATGACCGATGGGTGGCCAGGGCGGTCACCTGGGACCGCTTCGTATCTCTCAATACATACGGTTTTTCTGGCACTTGTGACCGAGAGTACATTGATTCTGTAGTATGCACATGACCGCTGTGGCCTTCCTGGACACTACAGTTAGTCGAGTTTTTAAATTTTGCGCTACAGTTTTGGACAAGGTATAGGGTGGAAACATATTTTTGCGAAGTATGTGAGACATATGAGACACATATCTATCTAAATAACACTTTATTTCTTATTATATATTACAAAGGAAAATATTAAAAATAAAATAAAATATTTTCGGTTTAGTTATAAATGTTATTTTTAATTTACTTATGTTTTGCTGTGAAGCAGTCTAAACAATAGTGAGGTTGATCGTCGCACTGCACGCAATAAGTCGTAACCTTTTTCACCTTACTTTTATCCAAATTTAGTAATCTTTCTCTGTCATAACAGCCTCTACAGTATTTCCTAGATTTAGCTGCTGGTCCATCTCTTTTTGCAAAAGTGTGTGTGTTCATGTTCATATATCTTTTTCTTGATGTTGTAGGCGTATTCATTTCTTCTTCCTCTTCAATATTATCGGTAGTTTCCAACAAACCCATTATAATTTTTGTTCTGAACTCGGATATTGTACTATTTTGATTATTGATTTTCTTGTACAAAATATATGCGTTTACTACTGCGGTACCCAGTAAGACTTCGAGGGCTATTTTTCGATACCATTTGATTGATTTACGAAGTGCAGTATTATAACTAGCCATCTGATCCGAAACATCTATTGAAGATTTTCCAGAATTATATTCTAAAATAGCCGCGGTTTTTGAAAAGTTCCTCCAGATCGTTGTCTAACTTCTACCATTTCACTACCTTGTAGGGTCGAGAGAAAATTCACGTCACGCTTATCACGCCATTTTCCTACACAAATACCTCTACTATTTTCTTTCACGATGATTTCTCCTACTTTTAATTTTTTATTAACTACTTCTTTTGGATTACCTCTGCGATTGGCCCTAAGAGTTCCTAACAGATGTGTATTTTTGTCCAACAACTGATTTGCTAGTTCAATACTTATATAGTAGTTGTCAGTAATTATAGTCCTTCCAGTATTTAGTAAATTCTTAGCTAGAAAGAGGACAGTTTTTGTGGGAACAGATACGGATGGGTCTTTCTCTTTCCCTGAATATAACTTCATGTTCCATGTGAAACCATTATCACTGCAAAGTTTGAACATCTTTAGCCCATACTTATGGGTTTTATTAGGTATATACTGTTTGATCAGCAAACGACCACGAAATGGTATAAGTGATTCACCGATACAAACTACTTTTCCCGGTACATAAACATCCTGACATTTTGTCAAAAACAAGTTGATAAGTGGTTCAATTTTATAAACTCTGTCTCCTACTTGCCAATCATCATTATTACTAAAATGCCACATTTTTAACAAAAGCTCGAACCTATTTCTACTCATTATTTTGGATATAATGGCATTCTTGAAAAGTGGATGTTTGCTCCAATAATGTCGCATAGTTGGCATTTTAACCAGGCCCATATAACTTAGTAGTCCCAAAAAATGTTTCATTTCGATTTGACAGGTTTGGAGACCAATCTCGAAGTCGGGAATTTGGTGCTACGTCTTCGGAAGCGAGAAGTAATTGACTGGCATACAAATTAGTTTGTGTTACCATGGTCTCCAATATCTCTTCATCTATAAATAATAAATAGACAGCTAGTGGATCAGCATCTACCAGTGCTGCCGCATATTCGGACTTGATCCCGGATTCTTGTTCATAAGGAAAATCCATATGATTTCCTCTAGGTTCACTCCACACAACATTTTCTAGAGAATAATCTTTTGATTCAGTGCTTTGACCTTCAACCAAATTTGCACCCTGTATTTCTGTTTGATTATTTTCGGAATTATTCATTTCATCTTCATTATTTTCTAAATTTGTGTAATTGTTTCCTGAATGTGAAGGACCACACTGTGTTTTAATCGATGGAGTAGGCTCAGATAATTCTGAGTCACTTTCTGGAATATATGTAGGATCTTCATCGTCTGAGCCTGAATTTACAAAGGGTTCTATATCACTAGATGGTGTCTCATTATTTTCTAAACTAGATTCATCGCTAGAATCTGCAAAATTTAGTTTCAAAGAAACAAAAATATTTTTAAAGAAACCGACTTACCGTCACTTGCATTAAAATTTTTCGTTGCTAACTCTAAAATACGTCTAGTACGGTTATTCATATTGAGAATCACAGATTTTTCATAAATCTATTGCAGTTTCATTCACAGGTAAGCACACACTCTAACAGACAACAAACTACTGAACACTAATAATGGCAACTAGCAATATTATAGGTGCCGATACAAGTCTCAACACGAAAGTATGACCGCTGTACTGCCCGCTGCTTATGGACGGGAATATGTTTCCTGCAAAATTTTCCTCTTTATAAAAGACATATAAAACAAAAATAGGTGCATATGTCAATGTATATGAACTAATTTATTATAAATACAATTTAAAAGAAAAATTATAACTGGAACTTTTTTTCGAAATTACCTCGGCCGCGAAAGTGTTAATAGAAATATTTTCTAAATACTTTCATTAGGAGAAACGAAAATTAACAAAACATAAATACAAAATAAAAGGTATGTTCGACAAGGACATATTATGTTAGATTATATATTATTATTATTATTATTACATATTGAGTAATTATAGTAATAATAATATCGATTATTGCCCAACAGGTCAAACCCAATTACAGAACAAACAAATTCAAGTACATAAATAAAAAATAATAATAATAAAAATAATAATAGAGTTACAATAAGGATAACATAAATTCCAAAACAAAAAGGAAATATAAATTCAAGATAAAAAGAAAAAGAAAAACTGATGTTATTATTCTCAACGCGGGCTCCCAGTAAATATATCGAAGTATATTGCCTCGGCATTCTACGCCAAGTGCGTCAATGGGGCCTTCCAGAAGATATTTGTGTTTGGTGTCCGGCGGGCAAATGTTGAACATTACCGGGAGGCAATGCGCGGAACACGACGGACCACATATCAATTTATACGCGAAACCGGCGCTATGCAGCGATCAGACAGTGACTGAACACCATGCTGTTCTAGCAAAAAAGGATAGTCCATTCCACAATTCTGATAAATGCCAGATGTTTTGAAACTCAGATACTACAAAAATTAGCGTTGAATTCTCTCTAAAGCAACATTCTGAGTATCGTAAAAGGAGTACCAAACAACAGATCCGTACTGAAGTCTACTCACAACGAACACAAAATATAATGTTTTGAGGAGGTCGGCATTATTTAAAAATTTAGTGAATCGTAGGATAAAACCTAAAGTTTTACTGGTTGAAACTCACATATTTTGCACGTGCAAATTGAAGTTTAAGCAGGGATCGAATCCCAAGATTCCCCACAAAAGCAACTCTAGAAAGTATGTGACCGTCCATAGAATAGGAAGAACGAATAGGTGTTAATTTCCTAATGAAAGACATGACAAAGCGTTTATTTGTATTCAACGTCAAGTGATTGGCACTAGACCAACTGAAAATAAAGTCAATACCTCCCTCCAAACGCTCAACATCAATTGCACTCGATACTACATTGTTTGAATATCATCAGTATAACCCAAGACATTAGAAGGCAAACTTACAAGTAAATCATTTATAAACAGTAAGAATAATAAAGGCCCTAGTTTGGAGCCTTGGAAGGCCCCAGTTGTAGATATAAACGCATGAGACAAGTAACCATTATAGAATACGTAATTAATGAGTATCAGTTCAACGAAGGTTTCTATCAATGGTCTCAGAATTATACAAGGTGTGTATTAATTGGCGGACCCACTACACGTGGCGACATTCTTGGTCTAATTTTGAGTTAAAAGTCCTAATCCTAAAACGATGTATCAGGCTTCCTTTGTCTTCATAATGAATTTGACAGTAGTAATGTATTTGACTAGAACAACATTAGGCTGCCTACTTATTGTTTTACAACGTTGTCAGATTTGTTTTTCGTCAAAATAAGTTAATAAACAAATATTAAAAACAAACTTTAAAATCAAAAAGAAAACTTTAACGAAAGGATAATAACAACAATTCTTCTTTCTTCTAAATTGTAGCTCTTTCTGTCAACAAACATCGAGTAATAATGCTTATTTCAAGACTGAAAGTCCGAACTTTAGGAACCTCGTGCAAAGATATGGAGCATGGTACAACATTTTCGTATTAGGATTTTGGACTCCGAATTTAACGAAGAACATCGCCGCGTGTAGTGGGTCCGCCAATTTATACACAGCCTGTATAGGTGGCGCTTGTGTGATTCGATTACTTCAACCAATGTTGATTACAACGCGTTTATAGTTTTTTTATCTCCTATATTCATAGAATCTGTCCATCATTACATAAACTATAAGACAATAGAAACTTATTGTGACTATGTACATGACATTAAGAGATATGTGCCAGTAAATGTCGTTATAATTGCTGTAGTCTAATCCTCAATATGTAACACAAAAATATATTATATTTAGCAAACTTAAAATCTAGAAGGTAAATCCCACGGTTTAAGGTGTTTTAATCGTCTTACTACTTTTGTTTCATCTGTTAATCTATTCACAAAAACATTAAGATATAATTGGTATAGTATCGGCCAATTATTTCGTTTGACACATACTACGGGACATTCACTATAACACGAAATATCTTGCCGAAATTGCCGCAAGATTTCAATATTTAAGTTGCTTGGTGTTCTCCACAACTCAATACCAAATATTCAGACTTGTTCCAAAAACATTTTATAGCCCAATAATTTGTTACTTATTGGTAGTTGTGACTTCTTGGTTAGCAGCCAGTAGAACTAACTAATAATGAGTTCAAGTTGTTTTCTTTTCGTAAATATATGGCCTCGCCAATTTCGTCTTCATCGAAGACGAAATTGGATCAATGTGCAATTCAAGATATTTAACACATTCGACATTTTTGAGTTTATTACCATTAAATGAAACTCGCAAGCAATTTTCCTTTCTATTAGCAAAGGTGACGTTTAACAGACTTATTCTCGTTAGGTTTTAACCGCCTAGTTTCGAAACATTATTTGAGCCATGTATTTTATCTAAGTTCATCTGGAAATGACTGGTAGCTGCTTTTGGGTTTATATGAGAAATTAAGACAGCTGTATCGTCGACAAAAGTGGAAATCATGGTTAGTCTCATTGTCGCCATGCCGGAGATAAATAATGATATTGATCCTAGCACATTTCCTCATAAAACTCCTGATATGATAGGGTATACGCTTGCGTGGCCTAGTGTTGGACTAGGAAGTATCTTTGACGCAAGTACGATTTAATTATTTCATATATAAGGTGACGAAGTTTTTTTTTGGAATTTGCAACATAATCCTGTATGCCAAATCTTTTCTCGCAATATATCCAGATAGTCAGCAGAGCAATATCTCCTTTCTTCTACGTCTCCATTGGTCTTGTTTATAACTCTATGTAATTGTTCGACCGTTTCATGCTGAAGCCGAATTGGATTCCAAGATTCAAAGTATTCTTTCGAATAGCAGTGTCTCAAATACTTTTGATATTATTGATAACAGATTGGTTTGCCGAGTTTTGAAATCATTATTATTTGAGATATCTTCGAATCACTTGGGAAATAGTCAACTCTGAATATTACATTTAATATTTGGGTTAGGGCTTTAATTGCTTTCGCTGGTAATTCCTGCAAGACCTTTCCCGTAATAAAATTGAATCTCGGAGCTTTCTTGGGATTAATTTCATATTCAACGATATGTATTTTTATTTCTCTTATGGGCGGATTCGGTTGGTGGGGAACCTGTTTTTAATAAATGCTAAAATAAATAATCCGTCCGTCTCCTGATAACCAAAACCAATCTTGTATCAAAAAGGCTTGAAAACAAACAGATGAAGAGCACACGGGAAGAACGATCTTAGTCACATTTTGCAAGTTTTGAGATAAATCAGTCTTAAAGTTTGAAAGTGTCCTGTTATTACATCTTAAAAAAAAACAAAATATCTATTTGCCTTAACTAGATGATTTATTATCGTTTTGGAAAGAAGTAAAGCAATGATGAGCAAAACAAAATTTTTTCACAAAAAGAAAAAATAATTCAAATACACAAAAAAAATGGTAAACGATCTAAGTCTAAAATTTTTTTTTTATATGCTTCCTTTTGGGTAACGAAAATATCCACTGTGACCTCGCCCGTTTGTTGTTTTTGGACATATGTATTAAACTGTCAAAATGACAGGTTATCATTAACATAATATGTAATATATTATGAGCAAGAGGTTTCTTTTTTCTGAAGAGTGTTGTTCCTTATAGTTCCTGCAACGAAGGAAAAATGTTTTAGTTTTAGTTTTTGTCAAAAAGTGATTAGGAAACTTACATCAAATTCATCATAACTCCTATTCTTATCTATGGTCGGCAACTCCAACTAGTAATTTTGATGTTTTTCAGCAACGAATTTCCTTAGCTCCTGTAGCTGTAGGTATTTTTTCTTTGGCACCGGAATAGCTTGTTTATACAACAATTTTGGGGATCCCTGCCAGGTCACATTTGGCCCAGCAATAATGAAGCTTTGTCTCGCTCCGTTATAATTTTCTCTTGTTTCTATTGTTCTTGGATGTTCATGGCTTATACGAACTTCTCTTAGCGGTCTTGTGGAAAATGGGCACTTCTTCTTGTAGGTTGGTGCTAGAAACCCTGTCCAGGCGAAAAACATGTCTTGCTTGCATTCTACAACATCAAATGGCCGAGATTTGCATCTGGCGTTTTTAAAAACTTCCACCCATTGCTGTGGGACATCAACTTTGCTTTTTTGGTTAATTAGACCAAAGTCCTTATCACATTCAAGGTAGGAATGACCTCTTATAGGAAATGTGACAATCACAGAGTCAAAGCGCTTTTTTTTATGTACCAGAAAATGCAAAAATCTTAAAAAGGTGAAGTTTTTGTTTTGGCCAGCGCAGGAATCACAGAAGATCTCTAAATGTCGTACTCCTGCGTCAAGAAAATTAAAGCAAAAATGGTTCAAAAGGGACATAACATCATCTGACCCTTTTTTAGCCACAGTTTGCGGGTATGTATAAAAATAGACTGCCCTGAAGAAAGAATATGAATATTAAAGCTTACGAACGTCAATTGCCGTTTGTAATACACATCATTAGTTGTAATGTTTGGTGTTGGTAAATTCATTGAATAATCCATTGTTATAGCTTCAAAGGTTACTTGTTTTTGGGCATTTTTCTTAGCATTACGTTTACTATTGTAAAAAGTTTCCGCCTTAAGTTTGTGTAATTTGTGTTCAGTTTCAATAGTTCTCAGCTGTTTTTCTATATCTGACTTCTTTTCTTGATTATCAGCATCTATGTTTTTTAGTTGAGTTTCCAAGGAAGCCTTTTTGACTTTAGCTTCGTCGCAGTAACTGCAGGTATCTGATCTAGGGTACCCAAACCCAATGTTAAATTTTGTCGTAAAAATACGTCTGTAAGATTCATAACTTATTTTATGACCTGGATATTTTTTACGAAAGAAAATATACATCTTTTTAATATTTAGAGTCTCTGGAAGATACAGTTTCCTTGGCTTTTTTAAACTATAATGAGATACACGACCCTTAAATGATCTGATATGTTCCTCAACAAGTTGCACCATTTCTGAACTCATTTTATGTTTTCGATTTTGATGCCTACCTACAATTTGAAACTTACACAGATCTAATATTTCTGTAATGTAATGTGTACTTACATCTCATATCGTCAACTGAGCTACCTTGCCTTTTAAGACCACTTTTTATTGTTATTAGTCTTCTGTTTGTTATTCCATATAGACTGATAAAGGCCTGCTGACACACCGACATTTCATGGAATCCATCATTCTCCTCGTTTTGAACTCTAATTTTGTAACAAAATGCACTGCTTCTCAAATTTGCAATATCTTCGCTCTTCCGTGGCCGACGTCTTCTAATTGGCAGCATTGAAATTAACCCAGCTAAATATCTGTTCTGGGAATTTTTGTTTTCTAATAAATTGAAATTTCTTATAATATTATGTTTTCCGCCGTCGCTCAATTTTTGAAAACAACGCTTTTTACACCTACAAGGATTCCTAATCTCAAATGTATGGTTTCGGACATGTTTTTCCACATCTCTTACACGACCACAAGACTTTCTCTTTCGTGTATTACTTAAAAAGTTTGACAATGGCACTGAGTCGCTAACACTACTAGACATGATAATAATATTAATTTCAGACCTTGATAACGCTAGACAAAAAAATGCACTACAGGCTTGAACACGATTAGAAATTAGACTAAAAAATAAACACGAATAAATAGACTCCCCCACTTCGATTGGCTATCGGACTTGGATTGGCTATCGGACTTGGATCGGTTTTCCGTAAATTGGAAGGACTTAGATCGCTCTTTCATTGTACGCTTATTTTAACACGTGATTTTAAGGAACTTAGATCGGTCTTTCCGTGTTTTACTATGAATGGCATAAACTTTGTATGCTAAACTTCCATTTGGCGCATTAATCCCGATTTTCGATATTTTGGACTTAGATCCTTCTTCCCGTGTGCTCTTCAGATGGTACTGCTCAGCAGTTTGTTTTTGCACAATAATGCTTGGCCGACCACTGCGTATCAAACAGTTATAAATGTTACTATCCTACGTCCGGACTCAATACCTAGGGATTATTCATTATTTCTGCATCTTAAAAAATAATTTGCCTTGTAAAAATTTTGAAACTAGCTCCCACTGATTTAACTAGCCAATGAATTTTTCGGATATATAATGAAAAAATTACTGAAAAGGCATAAAAATGTATGGTAACAACGTGACAAAATAATAAGTAAATGTATTTTGCTATGCACACAATGATTTTTTTTAAATGTTATTCGCCTTTGTTTTTGCTTGAATTCTCTGTTTCCTAATTTTGTGTTGCTTTAATAAAGAATAAACTGAAAAGTTATTACGTAGATTTTCTTTTTTAATTCAATCTCTTTACGAAATAAAATATATTTTTCATTTATTCCGAGAACGAAACACCAAAGTTAAATGCCCAATTTGATGTTCCGAAGTCTCTCTTGTGCAAAGTATAGACAGAATGGCATTTGATTGGCCTACAAAAAGTCTTCTAAAGTTGTCAAAGATTTTCTGTCCATCATGATAAAATCGTATTCGTTCGTCAAAATTCGTACAAAATATTTTTTTTTGTTTCGTGTTTTTTTTAACTTATGATTAAGAGAAATACATATCTCAGAACAACTATTATCATTTCATATTATTTTAATATTTTTTTATATTAAAATAATATAAATACGATATTTTTTTCCAATCCGAACTTGATGATTTTTATCTTGTCACAAGGACAGGATAAGTTGCGGACGGGTCTAGGGTTTCTTGATTGAAACGTTTTCAAATAAAATTGTTCGATCGGAACGTGAGCCATTTTGTCTGGTTAGAAGCTGTGGTTAGCTTAAATTGCTCCTGATTCCGTACGAAAAAGAGAGCGCGTCGAGTCCTTTTTATAACTCGACGAAAAACGTTTTTGAGGGTGAGACCCCTGAGATGTTGAATTAAAGACGGAAATCTAATTTAATCAATTAAGCGATTGTTCGTGTAATTTTTAATCCTGGTGATCTATTTTTTATCTAATCGTAGTTAATTAAAGACGTAACTGTGAAGAAGAGATGAACTATTTCATAGAAATAGGGACAAACTATCAAATTTAGTAAAATTATTTTAGAAACTAAATTTTTGGATTTCTATTACATATAATTAACTAATTTATTAACAGTTTTTAAATAGTGTATTAAGATACAAGTTTCATAAAATATGATTTTTGCGCACGAGGTTTAGAAAACGAGCCGTAGGCGAGTTTTTTAATGAACGAATGGGCAAAAATGTCTTATGAAACGTGTTTTTTCTATTCTGCCTTTTAAATATTATAAAATGTTTAAAATAATAGTCGTGTTCAATACGAATATTTTAGATATTTTATTTTGTTGACGTTGGTCACACTGACTTATAATTTGAACATTTCAAATATTTGAAATAAAAAGTAAAATAAAAATGGCATCTTGCTTGTGGTCCAAATATTCGATGTTAAAATGTTGTTTGAATATTTATAAAAATACAAATATCCCAAAATTTACTAAACTAATAGCATATTTAAAAAGATTTTCTGAAAGCTATCAGCCTAAGAAATCGAAGATTTTAGAAATATAGCACATTAACTGATTTATAATAGAAGCCGATGATAAAACATATTTGGCAATGAAAGTAAGTAATAAACATAATTATAGTAGTATTTTACTAATTTTGTACATTATTTTGTTATAATAGTCATATTAAAATTATGTTGATCATTCTTATAATGGGCTTTAATGGAGCTTGCCGTCGTGAAGAAATAACAAACATGATTAAAGATGATATACAGTTTAAAAATCATGTCAAAATGGTTAATTGGCTAAAAACTAATACTTGTTCCTAGACAATTTATTATAACTCAAAGGTTATGGATTGATTTGGTGAAGAAATATTATCATCTTCGTCCCAGTTATGTTACACAGTGGCGTTTTTTTCTGCAATATTGAAATGTCTTGTGTGTAAATATTCCAATAGGTATTAATACAACAGGAAAAGTACCAAAAAGTATTGCTACTTACTTGAAATTACCTAATCCTGCACTGGACATTGTTTTAGACGACCCAGTGTAACACATTTGGCTAATAGTGGAGGAGATTTAATTACAATTAATTGCCATGGACGATGGAAATCTTGCGCTGTGGCTGAAGGTTACACTGATAATTCATCAAGAAAAAATTAGACGTTGCTGAAATGCTATCTAACACTGCACCTAATACGTCCTACTAAAATCATAACGAATCCATCAACTTCTAATTCAATGGACAGTAATTTATTAGTTAATGTGAATCAGCAGGGATTCAAACAAAATATATTGTGTTTCCAGAATCTGCCTGGAATATCTATTAATGCCCACGAATCCTCTAATGTTATAGTAAAAGTATATAACAATTGCAGTAATCACAATGATAAGTAATCTCAATAGAAGGGTCTCAATAGGGTCCAGCTTTGTTAACGAATTTATAGATACACTCCTATAGCAAGAGTCTGTCGTACGCCTTTTATTAAGTATAATCAGTACTAATAAAGTTTTAGCAAATGTCTCTACTATTCACTCTACAATTTTTATTTACATTTTTATCACTGTCGCACGTTCATATCTAACCAAATCTAACTTTTAAAACGATTTAGTTCTATGATTTAGTTACTTATTACACTTGTGACCAACTTGGAAAAAAAATTAAAATGCGGTAAAGTCGTACATTACGATACTGTGTAACCAAGCAATGGGGTATCGTAATTAGCACTTTACGACACCGGAATAGAAAAAAATATTTAAATGAGGCATTTGTGTGGTTGATTTGAACAACGAATGCGACATATTTATATGTCTTAATTTAAAATTGTTTATGACGTTTTCCTATTATTGATCCATGAAAACTGTAAATATGAAATAAAATGATTATTATTACCGACTTTTCGATACTTCCTCGGTGTATCGCCCAGAAACATTTCACTTAACCTACCTATTTTTGCATATGAGCTCAGCTGACGTGGTTGTTTTTTCACTTTAACTATGCGTCAAAGAAGAATACGAGATTCTACCTAGAAATTCCTGAAATTTTAATGTGGCGGGCAAAAGGATGGTAATACAGCTCTATAGAGCGTTTATATTTATTGAGCTGTGTTTGAGTCATTCGACCACCCTACAATGTCTGATGTGAAAGAGCACAGAATATGCATCACATTCTGCTTCCAGTAAAACGGCAACCGAACCTATTAAAATGCTTTGACAAACGTTTGGTGAGGATACTTTAGGCCAGGCGAAAACATAATGAGTGATGCAATCGTTTTAAAAATCGATTGATGAGATGAGCGTTCCGGTCGTCCATCGACGAAAAGCTCTCAACGAAATATCAAAAAGTGCCTGATACTATCCCGCAAGACCGAAAAAGAACAATCCATGATATTTGTAACATTTTTGGCTCGTCGTGCAGCGTTTGTCAGCGTATTCTGTCCAGTGACCTCAACATGCGCGCATTGCTGCGAAGTTTGTGCCAAACTTATTCAGCATCCTGTTTATAGCTGAAAGAAACTGCCGAAAGAGATGCGGACATTAATACCTGAATTATTGCTGGTGATAAATCATATGTGTATTAGGCTGGGTAAAAAAATATTTTTCTTCATTTCTTGAGAGGCTCAGTGATAAAAAGGTGCTAAATGGTATAGCTAATCTGCATATAAAATTTTATTGCATTATTTAATGTTTTACTGCCTCCGGATAGCGATAGAAATTTCAGAAAAAGTATATTTTTGACATCACTTTAATAATACTTTTTAAGTTACATATCTATACAAGTTTTATGCAAAATAATTCTAAGTATCGGTATATAGAGGTAATCCCGATATAAAACTGTACTTTTACAATGTGGATTCACACTGTTAAATTTTCCCAGAACACGCATTTACATATCGCTACCTTAATATAGAAAGTCCCTAACTCAATTTTTTAGAAATCGAGTTTTTCTTTTGGATATTTCGATATATTAGAAGATCATCTATCGAAACATGCAAAACCCTCGATTTAAAAAAATGAGTTAGGGCATTTCTATATTAAGGTAGCGATATACAGCACTGATTCAGTCTAAAGGTTCAATTAGACGTGCCACAGCCGTAACCATATAAAACCAATCGTATGTGCTACAATGTTTTCGATTTTGGTAACATGCCGTAACGCCATAGCCGTAACCGTATATATTAATTGAATTTTGGTTACGGCTATGGTTACGGCTATGGCACGTCTAATTGAACCTTAATACGCACAAATAAGTCATTAAAAGGAACAATAATATAAAATTCTGCTTTTTTATATATTACAAAAACTAAAAAACGTGCTGCTTTTGTATATGTTATCTAAACGGTTCAAGGCAAAAACAAAATAGGGAAATCCCCGTACAATCTTTGTTTCTTACAACACGGAGTTAGATGAGACAAGTGTACCGCGATCGCTAAAATAATTAGTGTTGCGTTGTAAAGTGCTATCATTTATTTGTTTATTTTGTCATTTGAGAAATGGAGCGTACCAGAAATAGTTGGAGGTGTCCTTTGTTTGGTGTTTTATGTGATTTGAAAGATAATATATTACCAACTTATTATTAAAAATCTGGTGTGAAGAACACAAATACAGGTTCACTATTAATATTTTTTGTGAACGTGTCCGAACACATCCCTCCCCAGAGACGTAGGTACGTATTTCGCCTTTCTACAGGTTCGTCGGTACGCCCCTGCTGGAGAAAGGATATTCTCAGACATATTCACTTACATTCACAACTTTGAAAGCCGTTGTTGACCCAGTAATTCAAATAAACAGTTATTTTGCACACCCTGAAAACTTAATACTTGCAATGTTGACAGATCCCCAGCAAGACATTCGTGAATTAGCTGTCCATCGAATTTTGAAAAGTATATCAGCAACATCAAAGCAATTACGGTTTTTTCAGATACCAACGATAAACTTTAATGCATCATCATATTTTGACCTTTTGAATTGGGAAGAAACTATCACTGAACCACCTATATTAAAATCTGTAAATGAATAAAATCTTCGACTGTTTATTGAAGAAGAAAACAATGCAGGAATTGAGCTATTACACCTTCCCTGTCACACCCAATCGGTAGAAAGAGCAGTCAAAGCTGTGGGTGAAGCATCATCTACTTTGTGCAACAAAACAACAAGAGAAGGTGTCCTCAAAACGCAGATAGAATCAAGAAAATTAATGCCGAAATTCGGTAGCAAAAAGGATTTTGTCACAAAATAAACTCATTATATTCATTATTTTTATGATTACCCTTTCTTGCACTTTTGTAAAAAAAAAATTTGTCATGCTTTTTTTCTCTAAATAAATATAATTACAATTGATTTCTAACTTTTCCTAATAATAAACTTAATTAGAGTAATTATATATATATCATGCTTTAAGTTCTTTTTTAAGTACATTTTTGAAAGATTCAACATTAAACCGGAGGCAGAAGATTAACTCCGATTGCTACCAAACTTCGTAACCTAATAACACTTATAATTTGGCATCTTTTTGTCACCGTGCCCATAAAAAAAAAATTAAATTTTTTTTTTCTCCATACATATGTGACCCAGCCTAGTGTGTATGGGTATGATCCCGATACAATGCAGCAGTCATCCCAGTGGAGGGCGCCATAGTCACCACGACCGAAGAAAGACGGCAAACTCGAAGCAACGTCAAGTTAATGTTGATTGGCTTCTTTGACGCTGATGGCATCCTGCACAAAAAATTTCTGGCACCAGGTGAAACAGTTAATTAATGATTTTATTGTGATGTTCTTCGGTAACTAATAGAAAATATTTTACGCAAGCGGCCTCCCAAGTGGCACAACAATCCGTGGATCTTACACCAAGACAATGCACCAACCCCCACGTCACTTGTTGTGCGTCAGTTTCTAGCCTCAACGAAGACGGCAATACTACCATACCCTCCGTGCTCCACTTACCTTGCCTCTTGTGACTTTTTCCTGTTACCGAATTTGAATCTGAAGCTCAAGGGGCGCCGTTTTGAAACGATTGAGGTGATCCAGACCAAATCGCTAACAGTGTTGAACATGCCAAGGCTTCCAGCACTGCCTCCAGTCATGGACAAATCACTGGGATCGATGTACGCATGCGGTAGGAAAGTACTTTAAAGGGGTTAGTAGAAAATAAGTTGTACGAACAGTTTATTGTGTTTTCTTATCACATTTCGAGAATTTCTGGGTAACACCTCGCATCTACTACAAGTTATATGATTATTTTATTCCGTCTCCACGTAGTTTCCACATTTTTATTTCTGATTGAGAAATTTTACTATAATTGTTGTTTTGTTTCTAGGGTTTGTAAGTGATCCAGAAAGTATTTTGCTATAATACCCATTATAGACATCACGATCGGTATTATTGTTACTTTTTATTGATTCGACTGTCCCTCTAATTCGATTGCAAACAGTGTACGTTGTGCTATTTTAATTTTTTTTGTTCAACGTTTTTATCCTTTAAAATCGCTATATTTATCGATAAGAGTAAGTTTTGTCCATTATTTGTAAGTACGCTATCAGTACATATTGTTTTGTCTCAGTACAGGTTCAGTGTTTAGAACCTAATGTTTGTGTGCAAGTTAGTGATATTTAATTTTCGTTACCGTATTATGCCTTTCTTTGTAATCTGTTCCAGTAAGCGTTTAAATTCCCTGCTACATGTTCAATTGTTTCTTTGAAGCAGTGGAATTATCTAGAACTATCGTTTAATATTCATTCTTAAATAATATATTTGATACAATTTTTTGTGGCAATTATACAAACTTATATTGCTAAATAAAATCCTTTTGTTTCAAAAAATAGTTCTCGGATTTTTACCATTGACAAGATAGTATTCTATGTTCGTGCCTTGCGTGACTAATGATTTTCATGCAATGCTTCTGGGCCATTTTTTTTTGTACCATTTCTTCCATGTTTTCTTGTTTTAGTTTCAGTAGATTCAGTCTGCTTATATGACTCCTTAAATGACTGCTTATATGACTGCTTTGTGGATAGGTGTATTTTTATTTAGAAAATATTTTCTTAGGTTCTGTATTTGTGTGTTGAGTAATGTTTGTACGTCTATTAGTCCTCTGCCTCATTTTCTTCTGACTTTAGAGATTGGCTCTATACGAGAGCATTTATATATGCCTTTAGCATACGGCAATCTTTTTAATTTATGTGTTGGCCCATTTAATTACACCGGAAGGGTATGTAAAAACTAGTATTACAAACGTATTAATGGTCTTAAATTCGTTTTTTAGCATTAAGCTTCGATAGGTACAACAACGATAGGTCGTTAGGATGTACAACTATTAGTCTTTGTTTATATTGTCTTAGCTTGCTTGTTCAAATTAGAAATATTTACATGTTTTTGTTGGTTGTCCATTTGTAAATGTTCTTAAATTCAATTTTAAATTTGTTAAATGCTTCTTAATTTTCAGTTTTTCTCTTTCGTTATATCATATGTTTCATAATTGAATATCAATATTGAAGGAGCCGATTCTTCAGGTTATTTTAAGAAAAAACGTTAATATAAACATGAGTCCGAAAACACTCCCTTTTCGAGATAACAGGGTGTCAACCTTCTAAGAAGAAAGTTTTTTTTTATCCTAACATTCATACCACCTTAGATATTTTTATGAAATTCAGTGTATGCCTTCCTACCATTTTTTAAATTTTCTACCAGTGTCGTTAGAGCGAAATTTCGACTGAATATGCTTGAAAAAATAATGGCACGCCATTGCTGCTTCTTTAAATAAAAATTATTTTATTAATGGTGCTTCATTTAGTAACAATAAAGGTCTCTTGACTTTTTTCAATAACTTGAACTCTTTTTCAGTAAAGAAATTAAGAGCAATTATTGTTCCTGTACTAAAAGCAGAATATTAATAGTAGTCTATGTTTGTTGTTGTTTTATTAATTATGACAGTTAAATTAATTTGCTGGTTTAAATATCTGTACAGCGTTATTTTGAAAAAAAAAATGGTTAATTTTACTAAGCGCGAGTTGGCTGACAGTCATTACATGTTTGGTTTAGCTGAAGGCAGCGCACCGGAGGCTAGACGATTGTATCAAGAGCGCTTTCCTTGTAGAATTACATCAGATAGACGAAGATTTTCAAACATACATAGAAGGTTAACTGAAAGAGGTACTTTTAGGCCAAACGATCAATTAAAAGGTCCCCATCGTACTACAAAAACTCCAGGAATTGAAGAAGCAGTTTTAAATTGATGAAAATTCTGAACTTTGCACTAGAAAAATTAGAAATAACTTAAATAGCTCGCACTTTCTAGTTCTGAAAATTCTTCAGGATTTTCTATTATAGCCGTATCATATTCAACGGGCATTCGTTTCTCGAGATTATCGTTTGCATATCAACTTCTGTCAATGATTTTTTCAGAATATTGTGCAAAATCCCATGTTTGACTGTAAAATAATGTTCACAGATGAAGCTAACTTCTCAAGAAACTCTATCATAAATTTTCACTATAATAATGTTTGAGACGAAGAAAGCCCGTAAGCAGTTGTTGAATCTAACCATCAAGACCAATTTTGGGTAAATGCCTGGGCTGGAATTGTTGAAAATTACTAAATTGGCCACAAAGGCTAAATGGCCATAACTATCGTCGGTTTCTAGAGGATGATATGCCAATATTGCTTGAAGAAGTGCCAATTTTAGTTAGAAATGTTATACGGTTCGTGCATGACGGTGCACCAGCTAATTTCAGTTTAGAAGCAAGAGAATATTTGAATCGAGTATTTCATAATCGATGGATAGGTCGTGGTGGATCTCAACCATGGCCTCCGAGGACCCCAGATTTAAATTAAATCTGTTTCTTATGGAGGCATCTTAAAAGTCTGGTTTACTTCAGTTAACAGTGTACAAGAATTGAAGAATCTCATAAGAGCTTCCTGGGATGTAATAAGGAATTTTTCAGAGTGCGCACGAATATAAGAAAAAGAGCTGAAGCATGCATCTTGGGAGGTGGAGGATATTTTCAACAATTCATCTAATTTTCTTTCATTTTCCAAATTGTTATTACATAATTTGTAAACAGTCAATTAAAGTTATTCACTTATTAGATCAGAATTGGTTATTACTTTTCTAATAGTTTTTATAATTTAACTTGTTTTCATACGACGCACGCGAAAACCTTGCATCGTACAAAAACAAGGAATCAAATTTACTCCAAAATAAATGGTTATTCTAAAAAAAATGTATTTTAAGAAAAAGCAGTGGCGTACCATTACGATGTTTTTCTTAGAAGCTTAACACTTTGTATCACGGAAAGGAAGTATTTTCGGACTCATCTTTATATTAATTTTTTTCTTAAAATAACCTTAAGAATCGCCTCTTTCAAAATTGACATTCAATTAAGATACAGCCTGTATAACATGTTGCATTTACTAGTTCCAAATTTCACACCTATGCCTTTGGTAAAATCATTTGTTAAGTCAGTCTGTTATTTCTGATATAGAGAGCAGATCAATTACTTCGAGCAAAAACTGCTATCGTTTAATAAATCGGTTAAGTGGAAGTGCCCTATTTACGTATGTATTATAGTCCTCGTAGACGAACAATCTACGATCGCATTTAATTTCCTATTATTTTCTACATTCCCGTGAAGTTAAAATCTTGTTCAAAACAGTTTTCCACAAATTTACAACGTGCGGACTATTCTTAGTTACTGTAGACAACGCCGAATTTGTCTCCACGAATTTAAGACTAACTAGTGGTTCGCAGGACTGATAAAATAATTCGGGCCAATTTGAACGCTTCCGTGCTTAGGAAGAATTGTTGCAGGGATTTGTGTTCGAAAGTTCTTCTTCTTCTTCTGGTTCTTTAGGTTGAACGCCAGAGTCACTTGAGTACAGTGCTCCTTCTGCCACCCTCAATAGATCTCTCAGCTCCGCTCTGTTAATCTTGGGTCCTCGATAAAAGCCACTATCCTCCTCCGGGGAAATTTGGGCACCTTAGTAGGATCCAATATATCTCTTCCGAAATGTCCTTTCAGTTTCTCACAAGTACATATTAAATTAAGGCTAGTTTCCTCCTGTTTTTCACACCTTCTATACCAGGGCTCGCTAACCAAGCCCATGCTGTACATATGCTTCCTCAAAGGAAAATATCCGGGTATTAAACCGGAAATAATTTTGGTTTCTTTTTTATTACAGCGAATTAGGTTGGCTGAACGCCTAGCCTCTAGCTCCACTAGTAGTGTCTTAGAATGGAGTTGACTTTCCATTAACCTCCACTTCTTTTTATATTCTCTTTCTAGCCATAACCGGACCTGTCTTCTGGCGATTCCACATACAGCTGTTGGTCGTATGAAGTTCCTCTTAGAACCTTCCTTGGCCAGTTCGTCGGGTATCTAATTGCCTTTAATCTCCTCATGTCCTGGCACCCATACCAGCGACACTGTATTGCTTTGTGCCAGTCTATTGAGGACCTGTTTACAATGTTTCACCAGTTTAGATCTGATACATGCATTCATAATGGCTTTAATAGCTGTCTGACTATCAGTCATTAGTTTCAATTTTTTGTTTGCGCAGCCGGCTTCCCGAATTTCCTCGGCGCAGGCTGCGGCACTAAACAATAATGAAAGTTATTTAGATTAGTTGAAATATTTTTTTATGGCGAATACGATACCGCATGAAAAAATCTTATTTCGAGCAGAGATTGACGATTTTTTCAAGAATAAAAGTAATCGATTTTAATGTATTTGCATAGTTCTCATAAGAAGCTTCATGCCTATGCCAACGAATATTTATTTTTTGAAACGACTACGAAGAAATTTACAAAAAACAAAAATATATCGAATTTTTAGATCGCTTTTCAGTAATATAATATAAACTGTACTACTCTTCTAAAGAACTTTCGTTTTGAATTACTATTATAAGAGGATATTAGTTTTAAAAAAATTCATCGAACTATTCGAAGTCGCTACAAATTAAAAAAGAATAATTCTTATTGTCAAATTATTACATCATTACTTAACAATATTCATTTTCTTATCAAAAATCAAACGGAATACATTGTAGTACACCAGATCCTTATCCTATCTGGTGTACTACAGAAAAATATAATAGGACCTCTCCTTTGTTTATTATACACAAGCGATTTACCACCCAAAATATATGCACCAGTCGGCACTTTTGCCGATGACACCGCGAAAATCTACAAGACAATTTGAGCAAGACCCAGGAATGGCTTAGAAAATGGCGAATAAACGTCAGCGAAAGTAAATCAGTACATTTAACTTTTACAATGACACATAAAGCTTAATGGTTGTCGGCTACCACAAGCAAATAATTTAAATATCTTGGCATAAATCTTTATCTCTAAGACATAGCGAAAACCAATTTTTACAAAACCAAAACAACTAGGCTTAAAACTAAGGCAACTGTACTGGCTAATAAGACGCAAACCTCAATTAGCTAATTATAATAATGTGCTACTTTACAAAACTACGCTTAAACCCATTTGAACGTGTACAATCCAAATATGTGGCTCTGCTGCCAACTTCAACCTGGATATTATGAGGGATGTTTCCAAAGTTCAGGGAATTTAGCTATAATTTTTTTATATTGTCAATTTTCATCAATATTACAATGTAGTGTTTCAATATAATCGCCATTTAATTGAATACATTTATACCAACGATAAATTAATTTTTTTAAGGCGTCCTCAAAGAACTTTTTCGGTATCTCCTAAATCCATTTTATTTATTTATTTATGGCACGTTTTACGTCAGTTAAACTCTCAAGACGAACACTCTGTAAAGGTTTTCTCAAATCTCGGAACAGACGAAAATCACTCGATGCGAGATACGGTTATTAAGATGGATGCCAAAGCAATTCCCATCGTAAATCGTTCAAAACATCCTTTGTTTTTATTTCGGTGTGCGGTCTTGTATTATTATCCTGTTGCAGTAACTACGCTTATGCAACTTCCTAGGCCGTTTTCTGCTAAGTGCCTGCCGCTGTGGTCCGAATATTCTGCGTTAATTGTAGTACCTATCGCCAGATAATTCATAAAAATAAGCCCTTCGCAATCTCAGAATACAGTAAGTTATACATTTCCAACAGACGGAACTGCACGTACCTTAAGTGAAGGCCCTTCCTCGGGTTTAGGCCATTCTTTGGATTGACTTTTGGTCTCAGGATTGAAACAAGGAATCCATATTTCGTCAGTGGTTATTATCCGTTGCCAAGTGTCAGACGTATTGAATTTCTGTTCCGGGCCCAACAGCCTTCGCACTCAGCAGGCTGGAATCTTGCTTACACCCAAACAATCACGTAAGATCGCATGAACTGGTCGTATACCTATTCCTAGGCATGCACTAATTTGAGAAGTAGTCATTCGTTTGTCCTCTTTCAGTAGGTTCTCCCCACGGCAGTAATGTTTCATTCATTTACCGACGTGCTTGGGCGACCACTGCGTGGATCGTCTTCTAATGATCTTCTACCACTTTTAAAACAATCAATCCACCGATAGACAGTACTTTTAGATTCTTCAGACTCACTAAACACTCCTTGCAGACGTTTAATAATTTCTGGAGTTTTCACACCCTCTTTCCACAAAAAGAAAATTATTTCTTTTTGAGATTTAGCCGCGTCCCACATGGTTACACAAACAATGCTACGAAAATTCGTCTATATCGATCGAACACCTGAATCAGACTGAGTGAGCAATATTGTACTACATAGCTGCATAAATAAATCAAGACTTGTCTATCCCAATAGCATGGCCTATAAGTTCTGCGTAATTTAATTAAAGCACAATTCCCAGGACTTTGGAAACATGCCCCATATTTAACGATTCCAAAACCAGGTGAATCGAACAATGGTTTATGCACCCTAGTATCTGTCAAATAGGGTTTTACAACTGATTCTGTCAAACAAATTATCAAGGAATACGATGTATGTTACCGTAAGAGATTATTGCTAATACCCAGTGATGAAGTACAAAGACTTAAAAGGTTTAGAACTGTCGATATAATATAAAGATTTAACTGACTTCTAAACAACTTTTGCTTAGTGCTTACTATCTCAAATTAGCCAACGGAATTAATATTCTTACACGTCATTATTTACTTAGTCAGTTCATTGTATATTTATTGGAATTAGAAAAAAAAAGTATTCGTATAGAATTTCATATTATTATATGGATTAGATGGAATAAGTAGATATGGATTTATTTAACAACAGCAGTGACAAAAATACAGTTTATTTTGTAGTTCATAACTGTAGAACATATACAACACGCTCGCCGTCATTAATATAGATTAAAGTCGCAGTATGCAATCGATATCAAAGTAAATTACATCTAAATTAGCTTCATCAAAGTAGGCAAAAGGTACATTTCATTATGTAAATTGTTTACGAAACCGGAAATTTGTTCATTTAGATGATTTACATTGACATTTGTAACTAAAACTTTTCCCCGGTTAAGTGACGAGACTTTGATGGCGAAACATGGCTTGACTTAGCTGGCACGTGCCCATCTATACCAGCCGACCATGTAATCAAAATTAAAGGTCCCCCTTTCAAAGAAAATTAGACCGACTAATTTTCTCTGTCGTATTTATATTATACAATTGTTGTTGGTTGATTTTACCAGATTTCAGTTTCTCTTTGTAATTGCTATTAGAGCACGTTCGATAAATTGTTTCGAGAATATCAAATAATATTATCTTTGTACGTGATACATTCCAATACATTGTTGTGAATTTTTTCCTTTCAAATTGATTATGATTGTTTAGGACAATAAAAACGCGTGAATTTTAAACTAATAAAAATCGTTCCATGATACATACTTTCATTTATCGCTGTTATTATGCACATTTTATTGGAATTCTTTTTCAGTTTACTTTAAACTTGAATGATGGATGTATAAAATAGTGTCTCACAAAATCTTGATATACGTCAATACGTTTTTATTATCTGATTGTTCATCGTACAGAATAAATCTATTGTAGTAATAAATGAATGACTGCCCGCATCCAAAAATTAAAATTTTGTTTATGGATGTGTGGATGTAAAAAAAAAGATTGAAAAATAACGCAAGCTTTTATACAACAAAAAGTACAACTACATGTTCAATATCTATTTATTTGTTATAAGAACGTTTTAAACTGTTTTGGTGCCATCATTGACGTCCTCCTTTTCTAGGTCGGGTTTATATCGTTCGACCTTGCGCAATACTTGCTTCCATACTGCTCTATCACTCCATTGCCATTGCCCTTAATTATTCTCTCAAACTCACTGCCTTTATTATATCTTTCTACCAGGTATTTTTGGATCTTCTAAGTTTCAAGCGATTTGTTGGTGCAAACTGTACCCCAGTCTTGGGCTTTCTATTCTCGGGCATGTTCAAATCACATTAGTATTTTTCTTTCAGTATTAGCTTTTAAAAAGTCTTCAACGCTCATTCGTTACCGTATCGCTTCATTTCATATTCTCTGATGCGTCATTCTGCTATCATTAGTGGATTAGTGGATTCATTCCTGCCGCTTCAAAATTTCTATCAAATTGATTTCAATAAGAGATTAATAGATATTGTACTTTCTCTTTCTCCAATTTCGTGGTTCAAAAATATTTCATTCAAACAAGCAATAATTTCTGTTACTCGTTTCTTTAACTTATCTTTTTCTTCCTTAATTTTGTCTTTGTCTAGTTAAGTAATTGAAAGTTCAGTTCCTATAACAAGATATTTTATTTTATTGTTTATATCCGGCCACCATCTACTGTGTTCCATCTTTGACAATATAAACTTGATCACCAGCAAATTGCAGGGTAAACAGGCAGATCTTATCAACACCTATACATTTTTGTGCAGTATTTCTTCAACAGTCTTAGTGCTCCTGTCGCATAGGTTCCAAATATTTTGGATGAAGAATAGTATCCTTATCGCAAGCCTTTATTCACACCAAAAAGTTTTGCGAAAGGCTGTGTATTACTTTATATGGCGATGTTAGCTTTTCATATAAAATCCGTCCCGCTCTTATAGACGGAAAATGAATATTAATGGCCTATAGCATTTTTCACAACTGTTTTACAGGAACGGTAACGTATTCCTCATCAAGATCGATGAACGTGAGATTTAAGTTTCGATTTGTATTCAGTTTCTCTCTGTAAGTTGTTTCAGACAAAGGACATTGTCTATACTAGTACTTCCCAGTTTAAATCCAAATTGTTCTTCCTCTTCTTACTCTTTGTATTTTATTTTAATTTTTTTTACAATAATTCTGCGACTAAGCAACGACTAGCAACACACTAATTACCAATAATATTAATAATTAACCTGTATTTGTGTTCTTCACACCAGATTTTTAATAATATTTTATATTATTAAAAATACCTTTGTAAAATATAAGCGATTCGTTTGCAACAGGACATCTAAATCTTTGAGCATCGTGTCATACGTTATATCAAATTTCGTTAATTCTACTGGAAATATGATCCTGTAGGCACATGTGTAAATGTATTAATGCAAGTTTTAGAGTAAAATATGTTTTCCTGGCTTCGCGTTCTTCTACACTTCCTTGTATCTTTTATGAAATCTGCTATAAACTGATTGATAAACTTTCGTACTTCGATGGTGCTCTATCAACGAGTATTTGAGATTGAGTTATCCATGCGTTTTCGCTTTTCAATTAATAACTATTTAGTCTTTCTTCTATCTGACCCGGTCATATCAATCTTATGGTACCTTTCTAAATATTATAAATTCCAAGAAATAAAGGAAAACTCTTTAAGAATCATTTCATGAATTCTGACAATGCTGAAAGTAGTCTTGAATCCGCAGTATTCTATGGAATAATATTCAAAGTTACCAACAAAAGAAAAGTTTTAAGCGTTTTTGATAACTCAAACTCATTATTTGTTTGGACAATACACCGTTAAGCTATCAGATACATAAATATTTATCAATATTAAATTAGATACGATAGAAGTTCGTGTTCACAAGTACAGTCTAGATATCCCAAATAGTTATAATTAGTCACGTGGACACAAAGAATGTAGAATATAAAATAGAATTTTCTTCATTATTAAAACTTTCTACAAACTGTTCCCTAATGCTTGGAAGATTTCTATTTTAAGGGAACAAAAAATGTATATATTCACTTCTAGTTAATAAAATTTAGTTAATCTTATTTCGTTTACCTAATAAACGAATTAAATGAAAACTTAAAAAAGGTATAAAACCCCTTACCATAATTAATACTCGTACTATAAATAAAAGCGTCCACGGGTATACACAGTGTATACGTGGAAGCTTTGTAAAGTGTTTCGCGATTCTTTGTGCTAGGTTTACTGTGTTCAACACTATAATTATTAGTTTTACCTACTGAAGATGACAACATAGTTTTCGAAATACATATTTAGGATAAAAGTATTCGCTGGAGAGAGAGGTTTTATACCATTTTTTAAGTTTTCACATAACCACAGTCTCTAAAATAAACCTTTCTCCAAAGAAAGACTTTTCATGAATTAAATTGTGTTAACATAAGTGTTAAGTTTCCAAAATTATATTGGAGACACTACATATATCTCGCCATATACATATATCTCGTGTTTTGAATATAAGCAGTTAAGATTTAGGTTTGTCTCTGTCTTACTATAAAGCGTTTCAAAGCTTGAATAAAATTTCATTTCGCCAAATACTTTTTATCAAACTAGTGTAAATATAATTAACAATTTTCGTAATAAAGTACTAAGCAGTAAACTTTTGTACATAATAAACATCAATGTCTATCAGAATCTGTTAGAGGACACTGTGATCGTCAACATCAGATGTGATGCAGTAATTCCAGAAGGTAGTAGAAGCTATTCAACTTATCGAACACTATGCTGATTAGGAGGCAGAAGAGGGCCAAAGTGCATAAGCTTGCCCAAATGCGTCAGTCTGAAAGTAACGACACAATTAGGACAACATAAATAGAGTAGAATGCCATATTAACACTTTTAGGACTAGTACGAAATTAATTACTGAAAACACTACTAATGTCAAAAACTTAAAAATGTACAATTTTTGATTCATGTAAATTTTTGATCAAATGACAGAATTTAGTTCTTGTTATTAGCATGGTAAAGTTAACTATGAGCACTTACACGTGCCCATAGTCAAAAATAGGAAACTAGATCATGATAGGAGAAAGCTGTTTATTAATACGTTAACATAACTGACAAAATCTATTACCTTTAAACAAATTGCTCATCCGATATTGCACTTTTCCTATTATACGGGAGACTCAAAGCAAAAATCTTTGAAAGTGTACCTGTTTTCGAATAAAATAATCAGATTGATGCATAAGATCATAGCATTTTTTAGTTCCTAGCGTGCATTGAAAAAGCATATGATGTATTTTTGTTTAATTAAATAGCTTATGAATTTATGTAAATTTTGTATTATCAATTAACAACAATTAGCAACAACAGAAGAAAATGGAACATGCAGTGGTAAAAAAACCAGCATTTCCGACATATCATTTTATCCGAGTTCAACACAGGATGCATCGGCAGCCGCCGCAACCATGTGGTCCGTTTGCGGAAAAATTGGAGAGAATACAGCATTAATGTTAACGTCAAGAATAGAAAAAAATATCTTCTCCCAAAACGAGAAAAAAACAACTCCCGGAAGAAAATCTGATACTCAATCAAAAAGTATCTTCTCGAACAAAAACTAATACTCATTCACATAGGCTAAAGTTGTGCATCTGATAGGATAAAAAAAAAGCGTCATCTACTAAGAACTTAATCGATTTGAGGCCGCAGTTCAAGGAAAAGACCGAGAATATATTATCAAATCGTTTTACAGCACGAAACACTCGCCTCAGAATGTTAACATTACAAAAGTGGCTACTCTCATTTGAAAGGTAATTTCACACCCGCCTTTTTCTTGTGACCTCCCTCCATCAGATTTCCATCTCTTTGTCTCTCTATCAAACAAACTTCATCTTCTTCTGATTTTTTGGATTTGACGCCATTATGTGTAGGCACTTGTGTAGGCACTTTAGCACACTGCTCTTCGTACCACTCCCAATAGATCTCTCAATTCCACTCTGTTAGTCTTGTGTCCTCGATAAAAGCCACTATCTCCCTCATGGGAGTACCCTCGTAGGATCCAATAGCTCTCTTCCGAAATGTTTCTGTCTGAGTTCCTTCAGTTACTCACAAGTGTATATTATATGAAAGCTAGTTTCCTCCTGTTTTTCACATCTCCTATACCAGGTCGCTAACCAAGCCCATGCTGTACAGATGCTTCCTTAAGGGACAATTTCCGATTATTAAGCCGGTAATAATTTTAATTTCTTTTTTTATAACAGCCTAGCGTCCAGATGAAACGACCTTCCAGTAGTCTCCTTTAATAACGATGTTGTGTTTCAGAATTAGCATTACAACTTCTTCACTTCCAAACCAATGGATTTTTGTAGGCATTGACTCGAAAAATTACCGGATCGTTGGGATGCAATCGTAAATAATATTTTACATTAGTTAACTTACTTTGTTTGTTAAAATAATAATTAATTTTGAGTTCTATAAAAACGTTACGTATTTAAACATTAACCCAGTATACGAAAAAATCCAACTTTCTTTAACACATGGAATTTTAATTACGCTAATATTATTTCTACACGAAAAATACATCCTAAACCTAGAAGGTTTTTGATCATTTATTATTCTGCTACGACCAGTACGTCGCGCTAAAAAAAAAGAAAAATTCTATATACACCCCGGGGCAGACCCGGCCTCGGGCGACTGAAACCGCCCCCTGCCCGTTCTTGCAAACGTCCAACGGCCCACCCGGCTTCTGAGGCTGCTTCAAGGGCGCCACCGAATTTATGCCGCTGGACGTCGCAAACTCGGAAACAATGATAATATAATAAAAAAAAAAGGCAAGTAGCGTTGGGCAGAAGGCCGGTTCCCCGACCGAGACCCGCCCCACTCTCGAAGATCGAGTAACGAGAAAGAAAAGGCGTTGATTCCAACTAAACAAATCCAATTTATTGACACACTCGGTATATGAGATGAAAAAAATTTTACAAATCTTGAAATGGGAAACTTTTATGATTAAGTTAAAAATTTACTTAGAAACATTGTGTAACATATATAAAAAAAAATTAAAATAAATAAATAGATATAGTGAATTTATTACAATGCGGCTAACGGCCTTAGTTCGCCCTAAAAAAAAAAACAATCCTTATTCCATTATTTTCTGTTGGTTCAGAATGTATTTTACAATTTCAACAATTCATTGAAATAAATCAGTCTTAATCTAGGAAGGTTTTAATTAAAATAAGTTGGCAAAAACATGTAATGCATATTACTAAAGTATTCAAATAATATACATGAATAAAAGCAAGTTAATATTGAAAAGTTTTACATCTGATCGTGAAGCGAGTGAAGAAAAGTATTAAGAAAAGACCCCAAAAAAACAGGTCAGGCAACACAAGTTATTTTGTTTGAAAACACCTGGGAATTTATTAAAATGGTCGATAAGTTATTTGCAATAATTATATACATATAAAATAAAATAAGAAACTGCGAAAGACAAAATAAAATCAACTAAACGAGAGCTTATCTGTCGGGTGGAACGGCTAGTGTGTCCCTTCTCCCATCCAAGATAGCGTCACATGCGGAAATAATCAGGTGGTCATTTTTTCCGTTTTTCCTCGCCCGTCGGTTACACCATCTAAATAAAGGAATAAACAACGAAATAAGCGAAAGGGGAAAAAAAAAGAAAGCCCAGATGCATACCGATGAAATCATTCGATGGCGGTGAGATTAATTAGGTGCTATTTAACGTGCTATTATATTTCCCATTTCTCATCACTTAAGATCCTCAAATTGAGATATCCCATTAGCGATTAATTTCGATATGAATACCAACCAAATCCCTCACAGGGCCGTAATTATAGAAATTACATTAAGGGTACATTGATAAATATCGGTGATGAGGGAGAACGTAACCACGTTTCAAGATCGGCGACTAACGACGGAGTGTAGAGAGCGGGTCTCGTACTTTTCTTTGGAAAAAAGCAAGCACTGAGGTACGAGAAAAAAAAACTTAAAAGAAATCGAACAAATTGACAAATAACGAACAGCGATACCTATACAGGTAGGTTCGTTGGAAATGGAGCAAAATATACTAAAGATAGCATTAATTATATTACAAAATAACGTGATGAAGCGTTGAGCGTTACGGACACGTAACAATTCTTTTTTTTAAATATTCTCCTTACAACTTTAGATTACAAATACGTTATCTTGAGAAACATATTTTTAGACATTACAATTTTGTTTTCCCGATATTTTCAATATTCTCTTAGCAATGTTCGTCTCTGTTTTTGTTCTGACACCAAGCCTTTCTTCCACAAATTGTTCACTGTTATATTTTTTTAACTACGCGTTCCTTACTCACTATCTCCAAAAAATACCCCTTCGCTTCTTTAAATTAATTAAATTCTCAAGTTTTTATTTTCTTAAACATTTTCTAAAAAAAGAGCCTGAATTATTTTATTCTAAATTTCTATTTGACATGCAAAAGAATATGCAAAATTAACCTTAATTTTCAAAAGTGACATTATTCATATCATTCTTTCTCAAAATGCAAATAATGGAAATATAAATTGGAGAATTTTATAGAAACCAATTTAAGCTAAATAAAACTATAAAAAACATAAATGTATAACAAACTCTATTTAATATCATTAAAACTTTAATATGACGCGTAATTTTCGATATTCGCTTCAAATTTTATATACCAATTTTTGTATAACTAGATACACTATGAATTCTTGAAAAAAATTGTACAAAGGTGTACATTTCATAAAGTGTTTCCTTGCAGTCACATGACCAAATTTAAAGCAAAAGACTTCCTTAAAATGACAAACGTGTGTAGTATTACAGCCCTTATTTATGTGCGTTAGAAAGAGATAAAGTACAATTTACTGTTCACACTTGCTCAGTACGAACTGCAAAGAAGCACTTTATAAACTGAGTATTGGTACCGCAATGGTTAAAATCCTTAAACTAAAAAGAGTTCTTCTTTCAAAGATAGATATAATCATATATTTTCCTTAGTTATCAGAAGTTAGCTGAGAATTACCAATGATTAAGTAAAGACTTGATACAAATTAATAGTTTATTTGAAACGGCATGTTGTCGAATCATCATTCTCATCATCTATCGTCCTGTTCATGTTATTTGAGCAGTTAGAGAAGTTTTAATTTTAAAAAATGCCAGATGCACATGATTTTTTTACTACCATTATTAATAAATACAAATATACATACATATATATGTATACATAAATGTATTTCATATCATTTTAATTTGGGAACAGCGGGTATACGACCGTCCGAGTTGCGGTTTCGTGTTAGTAAAGGAAGAAGGGGAAAGGATAGAATGAATATCTGAAAAATTTGTACTGTACTACGACCGTATTGCCGAGAGAGGCAGCACCAGTTACACCAGACGACAACACTAGCAGTAACGGCAACAGCAGTAGCAGGAGGAAAAAATAAGATCTTGGCCACAGCTCAGCGCACATAAACTCACCGTGTTTACATAATTTAGAACTAAGCTCGCCCAGTGAGTGAGTCTGTTCCCTGAAACATCCGAGCTCAATATACTCCTGTTAGAGCTTTTAATGTTACTTAAATACATAAACAACGGGTCCGCTTTTACCTACACTGTAAAGTACAGGATCGTAATTGATAAATCGTAATATTAAACATAGAAATCAAATCTTTTTTAATATTTTTTGTTAGTTAAATAAAAGTTCTATAGTTTTATTATTTCGCATTTACACTAAAATACAAAATATTTAATGCAAAATTCGAATATGTATTTTCTTTCGGAATTGATATGTATTCTTTAACATAATCAGAATTAGCAACGGCAATATATTTAGCATAATGAATTGTTCATAGCAGGATGAAACACGTGTTTACATGGCTGATGGCAACTTTCACATAAATATGATGCTACCCAGAAACTCTCGGAATTTGATTGTAGGGATGTACGAAGTGATGATAGTACAGCTCTATAACCCTAGATGGTGTGAGCTGTGTCTAAGTCAGTCTATCAAACGGTGCTTTGCTAGGTGGTGACATTTGTTGAGTTGTGTTTGAATTATTCTGCAACACTACAATATCTGATGTGAAAGAGCAAAGAACGTGCATCAAATTTTGCTTCGAACTTGGTAAAACGGTAGCGGAAACTTTGAAAATCCTTAAAAAATCGTTCAGTGAATATGCTTTAGGCCGGTTTATGATGATGAGTATTCATATCATCCATCAACAGAAAACACGCAACAATTCGTGGATCATATACCAAGACAATGCACCAACTCAATGGGCACCATTTTTAGATGATTTAGGAGATCTTGACCGAATCGCAGGCAGTGTTGAACACGTTAACATACTAAGACTTCTAGCTCTGCCTCCAGTCATGGATAAGTCGCTGGGCTCGATCTATGCATGAGGAAGGAAAGTACTTTAAAGGTGATGGAAAAGTTGAAAGAATAATTTATTGCGTTTTATTTTGACACTCCAAAAACTTTTGGGTAGCACCTCGTATCAGCAAGTAGTTTCCACAGTTTTCTATGTGATTTAGAAATTGTCTAAGTGTAATAGTTATTTTTGTTATAATGTGTGATAATGTGTAATTGTGTGAATATGGTTGTGTTGCTAAGGTTTGTAAGTGTCCCAGAAAGCATTCTGTTCTAATACCCAGCACTGCTTCCAGTCATGGACAAGTCGCTAGGATCGATGTATTCATGCGGAAGCATAGTGCTTTGAAGGGGATGAGTGTAAGTGGATGAGTTGTAAGAACAATTTATTGTGTATTTTTTTATATTCCGGGAATTTCCACCTCGTATGTACTTGCATTGTAACCTCCATACTCGATTTTTAATCATATTTTGTATATTAAAAAATGTTCTCTTTTTTGTAAGAATAACTGAGATCTTCCTCTTTCTCGCTCTAGTGTGTTTCGAATTGCTTTTAACATTTTCCGTGTTATTAATCGACGCCTGTGCCCCATATAATAGCACACTTAAAATGTTGGTTTGAAATACTTCTTTTGCTAAATACTGTCAGCTCTCTTTTAATTTTTTCTATATCTATATGATTGATTTTAATGATTGTAATTTTTATTTACTGGCGTTTGTAATTTTTTTAAATTCTCTTCCTTGATTTATTACTATAGTTAGTCCTGCGAACGTTCGGTAGTAGCGAGTGCTTCGAAAAAGTGAATGGGGTTTAGCAGAGCTTATAGTCCGGAGACTGACAGTCACCAATCGTTCTTTGGGACAAGCATATACCTTATTTATACGATTTTTTTATTGTGTTAGGAGTTTTGTATGGTTCAGTTTAGTAATGTCACAATTGCGAATTTCAATAAAGCACAGAAGTTTATCGGTAGATTTCCAGATTTAGTATATAATGGAAGTAACAAAAATTGTGAAGTTTGTGAAAAATTTCGAATGTAGGAAACACGTTAATAGGGCAAGCACAAAAAATAAAAAAAAAAGGTTGAATCGTTGGGTCGAATTTATATTCGATTTAGGATTAATATTGATTTCGTGTAATCTAACATTTAATTTATTAGATAATGGATTATTTTACTCTTTCTGGTAAAAGTACTTAAACGCAAAACTACCTGGTCAGACAACTTAACGAAGAAATGTAACATTAGTCTGGAATTAAATTTAAAGAGGATTAAATCAGAACAAAAAATAAAAAGGTCTGGATATGGACGAAAAATATGTTCTTAGTGCCATGCTCCCTACAATAAAACCTGAACCTATCAGTTCCAATTTTATTAGTTGTTAAAGGACTAGAGAAATATACTGCGCAAGTAATTGCAAAGGAGGCGCTAAATAAAATGAAAAAATTTAAAAAAAAACTCTTAATGTTTTTGACTGATGGTATCACAAACATGCTTTCCATGACCGGCCTCTTAAGCAACATTGTGGTAACTTGTTACATGTGAGTAAAATCAATGTATTACATTTTCTGGCAGAAGCTATTGGAACATGTTTTTCAGAGGTAGAGGTACACGGTTTAATGGCATATACAAAAGCAGTATTTCTCAAATTTCCAAAAGGTATTCGCGAATTTCACACACCATGTCCTGACATCTCTGAACTTCCACAGCCGATTCTCACACGCTGAGGTTCATAGTTAAAACCAGCAGTTTACTAATTTCAGCATTTCCAAAAAATTAAGCCTGTAGTTTTACAATTTGCTAAAGAAGCAACTGTAACCAAGAAAAGTCAAAAAAAAATTGCAAGATGTCCAAGTTGAAACAGATTTACAAATTATTTAGAACAAATCCGATAACTATAGCAGGTCCGTTAAGTATTTACGAAGATCATTTTAATTAAGCTAGTACCACATTCTTAAATACCTACCCAATAGTTGCTCTCTGCATATAAAAATATTTATTCCTCACCGGAAACGCGGATATATGAAGAAACTCTTGGAACATACCTGATGCTGTAAATCTTTAAGCGATCTTATTCACTGCGTGCATCTGCATACAGAAAATTCTGCTTGAAAAAGGAATTGTTTATTTACATTTATTACCAACTAAACTCTTCGCATTTTTTCGAGGCGTGCGTTGCTGAACGAATGTTCGCAGAACCCACTCTATTACTTTGGTTAACAGCCAGTCTCTTCTCTATTTATGTTGAATTATTTTTGTTAAATTTGTAATTTATTTCAATCATTAATTTTCTTTGTGTATAATAGTTTTTTATTTACTTTTTACGCTTTTGTTAATTATCACAACACAGTTTTAAATATAAATACACCAACTACTGTTACATCTGCAAAGGCAGAGCTTAATTACAACTAAGCAAAAAAGTTTAAAATAACACATAACTTATTATAAATAACATATAGATAAATCTACTTTTGTTTATGAACTCATATTATTGTAATTATACTGGGAATGTCAAAAGTAATTGAGGTTAAAAATTATATATTTTATGGGACATGTTGAAAGTAGTGATCAAAATTTCGAAACACAAAAACTATTTTACAACTATTATACTCTCAATATTAGAAAGACATACTATCTTTCTTAATTTGAGCAAAGCTTGATGCACTTGCTCGTACTTGCATACATAGCAAAAAGAATCATGTTATGTCTTACAAAGAGACGGCAAATTGTTAGTATTACTTGGAATTGAAAAACAGCTTCTCATCCACAAATAACTATCTAGAGTTATACCCCAGCCCAGTTTTTCTATTTTTTAATATAATCATAAAACGAACATATACAATGTGAAAGAAAATTCTGAACATTTATTTGAAAACTATGCGGACGAAGTAAATCTTTTCATTCAAGGACATAATCCACTTTATCACTTAGTAGATGAATGTTAAACACACGTATGTACCATAAGTGCAAGGTTTCAAATGAATAAACTGTTTTTGAATTATTCTAAATCGCCTGGTATGATATTTAGAACAGCTAGTACCTCCCTTCGCGTCTTTCGAAGCGCATATACCCACACTAGCTCTATAAAATTCTTAGGTGTAAATATTGAAAATATTTTATACTGGCCAATCAATATAGAAACACAAATTAAGCAACTTAATACTCTTTACTACCGCATAAGAACTTTAAAAACCTACACTTTCTGGTTAAATGAGTATATGTTACGCCCTATTTTACTCCAGAATGAAGTACAGCACTTTCTTTTTATGGGTCGGAACAGCTACGTTAATAGAATTCCTACAGTCCAGAAACTTGCGGTTAGAGTGATATTTGGTTTACATTTCAGTCAATCATGTATTCACATATATTTACATATATCCAGTACTATATTTATTATACGAAGGTGGATTGATATGTCAGGTATCCAACAACGCGATTCTGGAGAGTAGTGGCGATAAAAACAAGTTTAAACCTGCAAACGATATCTTCAAGTATCTTGGGTTAGCATATAAAGTTTCATTTTCCTATGTACTGTCGTTGACTTACAGTATCATTCATCATGAGCTCGATTTCTGAGATGCTGTTAATGCTGGAAGGTTGCGTGTCCATCGAAATTTACAGGAGCTTGAAAGCTGTTTATCGCAATTATTATTTGGGATGACTTCGTCCTGATTCCCCACGTGTACAAAAATTCAAAAGAATTCCATCCGCGCAGTCGTGCTCACTATTTTTTGGAATGCAAAGGTCATTCATACCGAATACCTGCAGAAGGAATCAACGATTAATTCAATAAAAATTTTACGATCACTGAAGAATTGTATCCGTAGAGTAAGGCCAGAAAGAACGAATTTTTTCTTGCACAATCTAAAAACAATATAACCAGTCTTTGCAAGATAAAATGAAAGCTATAGAAAAATTTTAATTACGTATACGCATATGGGACGCACATTTACCAAAATTATTAAGCAATTATTAGAACTGTTTAAAGCCAGCACCATACCCTAAATAAGGATGTATTAGCATTGATAAAAGAGCAGGCCCTGGATGTAATTCGACCTTTGTATACAGCTAGACACGAAAAGGTCAGACTTCGAACAAGGAAACGAAAAGTTGGTCGAACAATATTGGAAGGAATTGGAAGGACAGCACAGAACCTCGATATCGACAATTTTAAAGGGAACCGTTGTAAGAATATCAAGGCCAGTCATCTTAGAAGCATTTCCATATTGGATGTGCAAAAAGCACTAAATCCTAAATAAAATTTTTCCGCACCAGTTCCTGAGAGATAATTTCCCGTGAAAGAAATTGACTGTCGTGTACCAACATCTATTAGTTATATTTAATAATTTAAAGGAACACTGCGAAGGTAGAACAATTGTAATACTTAAGAAGGGGAACACTATATGCAAAGCATCACGTCTGCTCTCAAGAAATTGATCTTGGAGACAATAGTCCCAGTTTGGACTGAGGTAAATGAACAACGAGAGGCGAAAATGGATATAGCTGGAGTAAAATCAAATCTATTAATTAATTAGGATGCTATTCAATATAAAAGAGATATTTCAGGGAGGCGAGCAGATTACCAGAAGGCATTTGACACAACATCGTATATAGTTATAACACCAACTGAAAACTATGAAGGTTCAACCTAAAATAGTGAAATAATGCAGTAAATAATTTCAATATAGAAAAATCAAATAGTTCTTCGAAAAAAAAGGAGATAAATAGAGTAAATCTGAAGCGTTGATTCAATACGTTACAATCCAAATATAGTTAGAGGATCATTATGAAATAATAATAAAATAATCGTAGAGCTTGTAGTAGATAATGTTCTATGCCAGCACCAAAAAACTACCAGCTCATACCCATAAATATACGGGTTAAGTGAAATTCGGTCAACAAAATTATATTAGATTTACACGACAATTGTAAAAGCATGGTATGATAAAAAAGCCCATAATATTTTTGAAAACTTGAATATTGCTCTGTGTTTATATCGTGTTGAAATTATTAACCATATCATATAACAAAGATTTAAGTAATAAATTGGATCTAGCCACAGGTAAATAAAAAATAGGGATATTCCTGCAACCGGACTGAGGCACCGTAAAATTTAGTTGTTGTAATTGAGATAAATATGGTACAATTTAAACAACAAAAACTTCCATTTGACTTAGATTATAATAGCACGAATACGATATTCACGATATTATTAAAATGAAATGGACTGAGAGAGCGTTCGGATTAGTAAAGAACATACTAAGTTCTAAACGTCTTCTAGCAGACGCAACAGCGCCATTAACATGTGCGATAAAAGGTATCTTGGTATTAAATAGAACTCCCAAATCTCTAACGATTTCACATCAAGAAAAATAATTGCACCCTGTAGGGAAATAGAGTCACCTCTGCATGTAATGTGTAATGGGACACATTACGCTCATCTTATTCAAAGACATTTCTATCAATCGGTAAAATTTTAAAGAATATTAAAATTTAATTTATTTGAAATAAAAAGTCACATTGTATAAATTTTAATGCTTTTCCCGCCATTAAGTATTATTGCGAAACATTTCGCAATAATATCAAATGCGTAGTTCACTCAGTTCCTTTTATGCCAAATCATCATTTTGTATAGTTCAATGTGTATAGTTAGCCATACATAAACTCTATTAGAACAGACTAGTGTCACATACACGAATCGTCAGAGTCACTGCACTACATCATCCACGCAACCAGAACGATCCAGAATTTTATAAGTAAGCTGGGGATTCACCGAAAGAAAAGAGGAGTTAGAACCATGGGGTTCTAAGTAAAATAGCAAAAATTGGGCCGCAATTTCATTGGTCAATTTGAGTCACGTGTTAGTTTCGTAAACTGTCCCCACAACAGATATCGCTGTTGATGTTGTTTTTGCATAGTCGTTAACAACTAATTCTGGAATAACAGCTAATTTTCACAGTTTTCGATTTGTTATTGGTTGTTATTTACTATTTTCAATATTTTAACGTTATTTAATTGTTATCACTCCTTTATTTGTTGGATATATCTAATACTACGAGTTTTTTGTTATCGTTATCGTAATTTTTTAAATGTGTAAAGTTCTGAAGTTTCATTTATTTCTTTATTTATTTTTATATATATTTATAATTAGTGATTAATATTAAGGTATCTTGAAAAATATGTAAGTATGAGAATCAATTTAACGTTTACATCAGTGTATCTTCTTTAAGTCTTTTGTAGCACAATGATTCGTCATTGTACAGTTCATGATTGTACTTCTAAAAGAGGAGATACAATTTTACATAAATTTCCAAATTATGAAAAGGCACTAGATGAATTTAAGCAGTCGGTTAGTTTATGTGACAATGCAACTTTATTGCAAGAAACTCCCAAATCAATACTTAGATTAAGAAGAATTTGTCATAATCATTTTGCTAAGGAGGATATAACGGAAAAAAAATTAAAGTTGGTGTAATTCCAAAATTTAACTTGCCAGGTAAGTTAAAATGAAAACATACTTATATAAGAACCAGTTTTGATATAAATTGTTTAGATTAGTATTGTGCTTTTATGTCTTTATTATAGAAGGTGAAGCAAAACTATACACTTTACATGTTTAATTTGTAGATCCTGTTTTAATTCCAAATTCTTGGGGCTTTGAAATCTTGGATTTGCCTGTGTCAACAACAAGTTAATAAAAATCTCATACAACCCAGTATTCGTGAAATGTGGGGAACATCATATACTTCTGTAGAAGAGACAGGAAGTCCAAGGAAAAAACATTACCCAAAAACCGATTTATTACTACATACTGGTAAGCTAGAAATTCTAATACTTAATTTTATCCTTATATATCTTATAGATTTTTATAATTTTTATATTTTTCCATTTGGAAAAAGTGTGTGAGACAGTGAATGAGCATGTTGAGCCAACTGCGCCAGCTATGGAAACAGAGCCATCAACCTCATTCAGTTTTGTGGAACAATCTATCACACCTATGATGCCAGAATCATTGCTTTTAGCTAATAAGAAATATGTGAAACCAAAACGGATACATTCTCCCAACGAAAATAAATATATGACATAAATTTAAATACAAATTTGAAACAAATCATCTTAGATAAATTTGTCAAGTTGCTAGTGTATAATTATATTAAAAGATTAAATCATTTACTAATTGGAAAAGAAAGTAAAGTTTAAAAGTCTTGTGTATGATATCATGCAGAAGGATGTACTTCAATATTACAGATCAACAAGACGTACATAAAATGTTTCAACCAATTATTTATATGATTTTATTTGTATCGATACTATTTTTGTTGTGCATGAAATTTGTTGAGTGTTTACTTAATTACATTTCATATTTGCCTTGTGTCTTCATTAGTAAACTATATAGCTTACAAACTACTACTATTACTTATTGATTACTTAATAAATTTAGTATAATAGTTTTGTAATCATTGTAATGTTAGTAGATACACCATTAGGTACTTGTTAAAATCGCAAATTTAGTTTTATTTTCTTGTAATTTGAGATGGTTTGAATAAAATTGTTTAACTGATATTCTAATTTCATTTTCGTTGTTTATTTCGAAGTAGATGATTAATTATGTTGAATTCTTTGCTTATGATTTAATCTTGGTAATTTCTTTTTAAATCATAAGCAAATTAACGTTAAAAATAATAATTAATTTTAAAACCGTAGTGCGTTTACATAGAAGAGTTTTTTGTCCCCACGCTAGATGGCGCTCTGAAGCAATCGAACAATTTTACATTAACTTCACATTCTATTACGATAGTAATTTTCTATGGTTAGAACGAACCAAGGAAAACGAAAGTAGGACACTCGACTCTAGTGAGTAAAACGAGTCAGACGTGCTACCCTTAACGTGATAATAAAGTGAGGGAATACTGCAATAAAAGTACTTGCTTCTAAGTCACGAAGCGGTCAAACGTGTGGACCCGTAAAATTGCAAATAAAGAAAGTATTTACCGCATTTTGTGTACTTCAGTACAAAAAGTACACAGTGTAGAAAAAGTATCAATTGTCCACAAGTGGAGTTATTGGTTTAAAAGTGAATCCTCACGCTTAATACATCAGGCCTTTTGTCTGAAATTACAGACACCCTGAGGCGTGAAGAAAGAGTGCAAATACAGTGAACAAGTGCATCACTCCAGAAGCAGCGAATAAACTATAAAGTGACATTGCCATTAGTGCAGCGATATAAAGGTTAGTCTTTATTAATACTGTTTATCAATCTGATCAGACGAAACAGTTCAAATCTATGTCAAACTTACTGTATCTCGCCCCATATGTATGTTAGTATATAGTAAACATTTCGTAGTAACCACAAGGAAATTCGTAGTAATTATATGTAAATTAATAAGTTTTCTTTTTATCAATATATAAGTACATTTTGTTTTCATTTTGTTTCTTTTCAAATCATGTAATATAAACCTCGTTGGAATAGCAGATAAATCAAAAGGAATTGATTGAAATAATTAAAGTAAAAAAGAGGGATTCATTTCATTTCACCTAGCTTTCATACACGCTTTGAGAGAGAAAGGCGTAAGTCGCATTTCGACTTACCCGCCTTTATTTAGAGTCTTTTCTTATATCTCTCCGCTATTTTAGCTAAATGGCAATTATTATAAATTCAATTATACCTTAGAGGGGGTAATCCTCTTGGCGCCCAACAAGCGGTAATTGAATAAGTCAATTACTCAATAATCTAATTAATCTATATCTCAATATTTAGGATAACTGCGGCATTTAAGTATTTTCAGCGCCAAAGTTATCGTTTGTACAGCACTCTCGAATCCCTCGGAGCCCGGGACATTATTAATATTACGCCAAATGTTAAGGGTAATGAGGACTGTTACAAATGCAACGTAATAACTTCAAATAACTTACAAACAGTAAGTTGCTAGGAACAGCAATTATGGCGACATCATTAACGAAAAGAATAAAATCCAGAAGTCGCGTAATTTGAGCCCTGTGCGACACCAGTTGCTGCATAACTATTTGAACAATAACAATTAAAATTGATGTAGTGAACACGATGAGCTAAATATGAAGAAAAAAAAGTTGTTAGGGCTTCATTAAAACCAGAAAGGGAGGTTCTGAGGTCCCTTATTGCTAGAAAGAGAACACAAAAAGAAATAACTGCCAGCAAAAGTACAACTACACACTAAGATACTACTAAGAGGGATTCAGACAGAAACATTTCAGAAAAGATCTAGTGAATCCTACGAGATTATTCAAATTTCCTCTGACACTCTGAGTAGGATAGTGGCTAGTAGAGCGGAATTGGGAGATCTATTGGGGATGGTCCAAGAGCATTGTACTTAAATGCTTGAATTTACTGGTGGAAGATGGTTAATAAAATTTTTTTCAAGGAACGCGAGCCCTAGGAACCAACAAACGCTAGGAACTTATGCATCAACTTAATATTTTTAATATAAAAATTACAGTATCTTAATTAAATGTATTATATTATACTAAAGGTAGTTTCATCTCTAGTAGTAAGATTTTAAAAAGAGGAACAACAGCCAATGTAATTTAAACGTAAATGTCAGTAATATAACGAGTGTATTTAGAAGACATTTAAATAATATCACAGGAAAGAGTTATTTATTTCGAATGTCAAGATTTACGAACGATTCTGAATTACATTTCGGTTTGCTAAATATGTACTTGGTATACAAAAATCTTGAAAATAGCAATTTATTATATTTAAGTTTGTATTCATTTGGTATGTAAGAAGAACAGCAATTTTGAAAAATAATAATACACACCGGAAAATTTAAAGGAACAGACATAAAATCTGATTCTCCTCTTTATAGTATACATATCATTAATATTTCTCAAGTAATCTCTTAATACGGAGTTAGGTGGAGTAATTGAAATTTGTTTTACAAAGATTGTATTATGTGAAACCTGTTGAACAAGAAGAAATCTAGAAGATCTCAGACTATGGTTTTAAACCGAATAATTTTATTGTACATTTTGAACATGGTTAATAATTTAATGTGTTTTTTCGTTTACTTCGATAGCGTGTGTTGCCCCACGAGCCCTTCCAACTGCAGTCATTTATCTTTCCATACTTCTGATGGGGCCATCGATTAGTTCTTGAAGCAATCTGTCCCATTTCTCAATCAATGTAACTCTTACTTCTCTGTTTTTAACAGCAAGAATTCTTGATCTAAGACTTCTGCCTAGCATTTCCGACACATGTCCGATCGGGTTTAGGTCAAGGATACATGCTGGTTAATTCATTGTTATAGCCACTTCATTTGAAAAGTCAGCTACGTGTGGGCGCGCATTATCCTGCATTAAGGTAAATTTTTCTCCAATACATAGGGCAAAAGTACCACAGTAGTCTTGGAGAATATCTCTGATGTACCTATCTGCAGTTAACGCTCCGCAATAAATCACCACTAACTCCGTGACTAACTTCGTGCGTGCCCTCAAACATATGCCGCCTCATACCATAATTGAACTTCCACCAAAAGATACAGTAGTAGTAAAACTCAATAGTGCATTTTGTTCTCCTTAGCGTCGATACAATTTTTCCCTACCGTTAATTGAATTTACACAGAAGCGGCTTTCGTCCTTGAACAAAATTTGATCCCACTGGTCTTATCCAGTTTCGACGTTCTGGACCATATTCTAGTCGCGCTACACGATGACGTCGCTGGAATTTTTTTAGCACATATGAATTGAGACAAACTTTTTTAAGTCTTCTTCTTACTGTAGGCTCACTTATGGTGGTTCCACGAACTTATTTTTCAGTATGCTTTTTGTTTGAACTGCCATTGACGTCTATTTCGCAGTGTTTGCAACGTTATAAAACGATCATCTGCAACCGTGGTTGAGGGTTTGATGCCTTGTCTGCTTCTTCTCATCTTTACCTCCAACGACTTACATTACTATGGATAGTTGATTCCGATTTACCAAAACTTCGGGCAACTTAACGGTATGTTGGACCATATTCGATCATTGCTACGGCCCTACAATATCAGTCGGCTCTAAGTCACCTACTATTACCTGGTTTTTACAATACAAACAAATTGACGACAACAAATCGAAAAAGAAGCAAATTTTAGCCCGAACAAATTACACTGATTACTAGAGAACGGACACGCTTACCACCCAGTGCAGTACTGGCGAAAGGCTGTATTTGTAAAATATTTAATTTTATTTATATAATTGGAAAACGAACGGGTGGTGATCTATAAAATTACGAAATACATATTTATTGGTTGAAAAGTTGTATTTATAAAGTTTTTAATTTTATTTATATAATTGGAAAACAAACGGGTGGTGATCTATAAAATTACGAAATACATATGTATTTGTTGAAAAGTTGTATTTTTAAAGTTTTTAATTTTATTTCTATAATTGGAACATTTTTATTTGTTCATTTTGTCGTTGAGTAAAGAAGTATTAATATTGACTAGCAATAGTTTCTCAAGGTTTTCTTCTGTCAATTTTGTTCTCTCTGAATTAAGTACACCCTTAAATAGAAAACGGCCTTTCTACATAGCAACTGGTTATAGGTGCATACTGGAAATATTCTTTTATTTCTTCATATGTAGCCGTTAGATTTTGTGGAACTGTCTCCACACATAATTGCTGCAATGTAATTAAATCTGGATTTCTATTAAGAATTGCTTCAAACTTTTGCCGAAGGCCACATCCGAAGTCACTTGGAATACTTTTCAAATTATTAACAGCCACATCTAGTGTGGTTAATCCGTCATTTAATTTGAGATTTCGATTTTCAAAATAAGTGATTAGTTTTTACAATTTTCCAAAGTGTTCGTGAAGAAAGTACAACTGATTTTTTAAATTTGGGATTTGTGTGAGCTCCTTGCACTCACCAATACTTCTAGCATCCTCCTTTAGCAGTGTTACGAAATGTTTTAGACTATCGAAAATCTCAGCATAATAACTAGTAGCTTCCAGCCATGTTAACCATCTAGTTAACACTGGAGTGGGAGGCAGTGACAGAGATGGAAATTTTTCCCTGAAAAGAGCTACTCTCAATGGTGCTTTTCTGAAAACTTTTTTAAAAGCTGATACAAGTCTATCAACTTCCGGAAAAGTGTCTCTGATATATTCACAGATTCTGTGGAGAGCATGTGCTACACAAGCAATATGCAGCATATTAGGATATGTTTTCTTCAATAGTCTGCCTGTTTTTAACATATACGCAGCACTACGCTGTGTGGTAAATGTTGTAGCTGGTGTACTACATCCAACTATTCCCTATAACTCATATGTAATAGCAACAAGTGTTATAAATAGATTTGATGTGGAAACAGTTGCTGAAACCATTAAGGAGAATATGCAAAAAATGCTTCATTCGTACGCCACGTACAAAGAAAAAATACTTTTATTTGTCAGTGATAGTGCTGCGTATACGTTAAAAACAGGCAGATTAAACTCACAGCACTTTATTTATCTTACGAAATATAAACTAATAAATAAAATACATTATAAAAACCCCGCTTCTATCTACGCTCATGAAAACACTTTAAAAAACACTATATTCTTCGAATACAATAGCTGACTTGTCCATTGTTATCGCGGCGAGACCAGGTGTCCTAGTAAGTCAAACAAATACTTCATTGAATTACGCCGGGATGTACTGAGCGACGTTATACACAATTCCAATTGCCGATTGCGTTTTATGGAAATTGCGTCCGTTCTCTAACTAAAACACAACACACACGTTCGACATTAAAAACATTAAAAACCTTAATTGTTTACTGGAATATTCAAAGCTATTTAAATATAGGCTATAAAATAATGAAAGTGAGAAATAAAGTATATTTATAATATGTTCTTTTAAATTTGCCGGTGTGTGTATAATCAGGTCAAAAGTCCATATAAATTTAATTGTGAATAGATTATTTTAAAATCATCTTTAGGTAAATATATTACAACTAAGCCAAAAATCCATTTATTAACTTATCAACAGCTTATAATATTTTTAATGATCATAACTGCGAAAAAGTAACGGGCAAGCAATCAATATCTTATTAATATCGCAATAGAAAATCTAACTTTTTTCCTCGGCGTACACAGGTATTCTAAACGATGCGAAGTGCCTCACATCAGTTCATAGTTTGCCTCTGAACAACATACATTAACAGTGTACAGTGGAAAAGACAGATGACTGACGGATTGTTTTTATTACATTATAAACAAACGATTGAATTACTTTAGCTCTTTTTAAATGATCTAATGGTCTTGTTCTATCTCGTGAGGATGCATATGTGTGTTCGGCCTCTCCATGTACAGTAACCCACAAAAATTCCTTAACACTTGTTTTGGTATAGTATGATTTATGTGGATAATATTGAATTATATATTATTAATACTTGTTATTTATCGTAAGGTATAATAAATTAAAACATATCCTAACTTTTATTACAAAATATAGATTCGTTGAGATTACATCAAATTTTGACAATTTAATAAATCGCAATCGTTATAAGTAAATATGACTTTGAACATTAAATTATTTTTTTCTAAATCAATTATATAGAATCTTAAACATTTTATAATTATACCAATATTTATTATTCCAAGTACGTTACTGTTTTTGTTAAAAATTATCTTTGCCTTGTTGTACTACCAAAAGAATCGAAGCTTACGCCATCAGCTTTTCCATATTCTGTTTTTTCATCTAGCTTTTAATGAATCTAGAAGACGGCTTCTACTATATCTACCGCGCGATCGCATACATTTCTTCTTCTTCGTGCTGTGCCATCACTATATTCTAGCCTACACACGCCACAGTGCGCGGTGCGCTGATGACGAGCCATTCAGTAAATAAAATGTATTATTAGGTTAACATAGTGTTTAATGGTCCCTACGTGCGGATTGTTTGGTCGGTTTAAGAAAGACCGCGTATTATTGAAGCTGTATAAACAAAACCTACACTCAATATTTACAAGATCCTCTGTTTGTGTGTGTGCTTGTGTGCGCGCGTACGTGTGTGTACGTGTTTGTGTGTGGAACGATTTAAATTGAGTTTTATTGCACATATCTGTTTTTCACCAAGTGTATACACGTATTTATGTGTACGGGTGGTGTTGAAATAGTCATTAATAACTCATTTTTATGTATGTACCTACATCAATTTTCCTGTGAATATGTATATAAGAGAATTTAGTTTACATGTCTCTATTGTTATAAACGATCTATGTTTATGATTATTTGAAGGTTATGTTCCTGGTGGGTTTCGTATTCTGTAAAATGTTAATATAGTCTCTAAATTATATAATAATATAACAAACAGTGATGGACCATAAACTTTTGTCAAATCTTACATGATGCAAACATTGAGTAATGTAAAAGGAATTCTAAATATCTTAAAAAATGTCAAAGTATTCGAGAGATATTCCAAAACAATTTAGAAGCAGGTAACTGATTGATTCGAACAATAGGTATTTGAAATTTCTTAAGCGTATCACTGAAAGTATACATATTGCTGTGAACTGTGCCTTATCTATATGGGTGCAGTTCACAACGAATGTCCGGTTAAACTCAGTCGCTCAATCTCCAAGCTGGAATCTTCTTATCTCAGGTCTTGCTCTCGAACAAGCAAGAATGTGTAAAGAAAAACAATATAGCATTAAATAAAATTCGCAATTTTCCTAATTAACATTTATTAAAAAAAAACTAGAGCAAGAGCAAATATAACAATAGCTAGGAGGAAATAGTCTGTGTGATAATGACACGCACAAAGAGAAAAACCCCCTGTGACTCTCGATCAAACATAAAACTAATAAATAATTAAGAATATTGTCAAATTCGACCTCTAACCCCCTAATAACCCCTACAATTCAAATATCAACAGAAACCAAACTATTGACTACGCGTGTCAGCATTAAGATCATGCGCAATAAACATGACAAATATATCAACTCCCGCCAAAACCAACCTTAATACAAAACGATCTAGAACATCTTGACTTAAAAAACTCCCTCATAAAAAACATGACAATTTTCTTGAATATTATTTTACTATCAAAATTATGCAAATTATTATCTAAAAATACAATCATCAACAAATCGTCGTATTAGCAATTATATAAATCAACTGTGTCTTGTACTTAGATCGATCTAAACACATTAACACAAACTATGCGAGAGATACCAATTCTTAATTAAAATAGAAACAACGAGATCACAATACCTCGTAAAACTCGTAAATGAATTTAAATGCACAAATAAAAGCACCACAAATCAAATAACCCGACTTTAATCAAAAACGTCAGGACAAAAAATGAAGTTTCTTATCCATCCACATGCTTTACTAGCCCTGCTATCTCTAATAAAAATATCCCGGAAAATCTCATACATCGAACTCAATAGTACATAAATCTGCCGAGTCCATCGGTCTAATATAAAATTGTACAGTCTCGGTCACAAAAATAAATTCAAACATAATAAATATAAATATACATAATAAAATAAAATACATTTTAAATCAATGTTATACAAATAATGTTCAATATAATTCTTCTTTTACTTCGGGGAAAAATCCATTACAATATGCATGTTATTCACGATCATGATAGGGTTCGCGATTTTGTGCAAGCTACGAGTAATACCTCCAGAATTTCGCGTAGACTTCGTAATTCGCAGTATATGTTCGATGATCGGCAATAAATTGAAAAGGCTTTTATCTCATCATTTTCCAATATATTTTCACCTGGTATTTCTTGTGATTTATACCATTCAAATATCTGACAACGTGACGATACATCTTGGAGAAGCAAAGTCTGATGATGTACTCTAGTATATAAAACAATTGCAAAACAATGGAAAACTACTAGCAATGATTCTATACCATGTTATTTAGTTAAAGGCTGTGTACATATCCTCAGGAAACCTCTAAGTATGTATAATATTTAATTTCCAAACAAGGACTTTTGCCAAAACATTCGAGTCGATTGATTATAAAGTCATATCTTTCAAACGCCACCCTCTTATTTTCCTTTTCAATATGGTTTTATGTCTTAACGATCTGCAGTCACGAGCTTTTATTCTATAACGCAAAAAAATTGCACAAACTTTAGATAATGGTGATGAGTAGAGTGGACCAATTCGGAGCGAAAGCAGAGGCGTGACTCTCAATAAACCTATTGACTAACTTTGATGAGAGCGGTTTTTTTACTGTACGCTCCTTCAACATTATTAAATACACAGAATACACTTTCCTGCTGTTATTGTACGTGTACACACGATGACCGTGAACAACATACTAAGTAATCGTATGTGCGATGGGGCACGCTGGAACCAATTCGTTAGTCACGCCTCTGCTTTCGCTCCGGATTGGTCCACTCTAGTGATGAGTTCGATGTCATCTTTACCTCTTTTAGTTGAAGCTTTGATACCATCAACCATAATATTCTCTTTCACAGACTCTCTCCTTTTGGTTTCAATGCTATTATAATGTGAGTCATCCGATGAAACGTCAAGCGAGCGATGATTTGGTGATGATGTCACCCGCGGAACACGTCATCAAGTCTCCCGGACCTCCGAGAAAGAGTCCGAAATTAGTCTCGAATGCGTATAGGCCTATATAAGCCCTCGAAGATGGAGGGGGAATCAGACGATTAGCAACCGGCAACGAGTATTGTGTAGAGTTTAATAAATAACGGACTAAGTGGGCAATTAAGTATTAGTTAAATATTCGTTAAATATAGAGTGCGGAAAGATGTTTATTGTAAATATCGTAATGGCAAATAAAGTACAACTCTCTGATTTAAAAGTGACAGACTTGAAACTAGAATTAGAGGAGACGGATCAGGATACAACCGGTAAAACAGCAACGCTCCAGCAATGACTTCGAGATGTGTTGATCCAAGAAGGCGACGGTCCGGAGAATTATTTCTTTCAAGTTCCAGGTGGAGATGCTGACGTGAATTCGCTGTTAATGAAACCTGTCGAATGTGGAGGCAGAGAATCAGACAACCAGCAACCCTCAACGAGTATTGTGATATAAATAAATATTGATATATAAATAAATACTGTGAAATAAATATTGAAATAAATATTGTTATTATTAGTTAGCATTATTTAAATGTTATTTAGTGCGTTCCTTTATTAATATAGTGTGTTTTAGTTACCGTTAGTTTTATTTAAACGAACCCGGACGAGTATTTTACACCATGATTCAATTTATGGTATTATATGTACTTTAACAGTTACAAAACTCGTACCTACAAGTCTTCTTCTACAGTTCACAAAACTTTAATCTTGATCCGCTCTTTTTTATATTTTTTTATCAATGACTCATCGTTTACTTAGATTGCTCTGTGCTGGTACATAGAGACGATTTAAAAATTTAAAGACATAAAGCTGTGTAAATACAATGTACACTTACTGCAACGATAATAAATCTCCAAACATATTCAAGTGTTATATTGTTTCTTATACAAAATTACTAAACTTTTAGGACTCTTCCTATAATATTGACAGTAATCCATTATCTCAGAAACTATTTGTTAAAGATTTAGGCGTTACATTTGACTCGAAGTTAACTTTCACTAACCGTCACTAACTCAGCTATTAAATAATTGGAATTTATGATGAGAACAGCTAAAGACTTTGATAATTTGGTTGCTATTAGGTAATTATTTCTAGTTTTAAGTCGTTAGCGAGTTGAAAAATTTTTCTATCGAATGGTTTCCTATTTACAATGTGCCAATTTTGCCAGAAATAATATAGATGCACCAGGGCTTTTATCTAAACTTAATTTTCTTGTGCCGCTTATTGCTTCGAGAACCGTTAACACTTTCAAACATTCGTTCAAAGACGCCGACGTTTCATTGTACGCACAACGCAGATATATTATTCCGCGACATATTTACTGTTGAATTGTGATACTTTACACATAATAATGCTAATTCTCTGTGTTGTCCTTATTTTAATGTCCTATTGAACATGTATCTGTTAGGCTATAAATAAATTTGTAATATTATTAATTAATACTTCTTTCTTTTAAAGAGGAGAACATTTTATTAATACAATAATACTAGAAATATTATTAAAAGATCAGGTGTGGAAAATATAATATTTGTGTGACAATTGCTATCCAAACATGAAGAGATTTGTTTCGCTACACAATAGAATCATATGCATATGATGCCGGATAGACAAATTTCACAACAGACTACATTACCAAATACAATAAAAGCATAAAAGACGGCATGGAAGAAAAACAAGCGCCTTCCATTGATTAACGTCAACATCACGAATGTTAGCCCAACCAGCGCCATCCCTGTGACAAGTTAAAACTTGAAAAGTTGTTCGCATTAGACGAACATAGTCGTAACAGAAGGAAACCTTAACGTACCTCCAATATAAGTCGAAAAGCTCCGACAACGAACATCACGGTAGTATGTTTTTGTTTCTTTCTTTGTATGTATATTTAGTTTTTCATATACAATATTTCCACTTTAATTACTAGAGATAATTTTATAAATACTCGTCGAACATCTATCATTCTAAACTATCTGCGAACACTTTCCTTCCTTTCAACTGGTATTCATTATCTACTAACAACAGCTGCAATTTACAAGAACATGTATGAGAAGAATTCACGAATGGTTGCTTCTAATGAAAAAAAAAATGTGTGCGGTATTTTCGTTTGATATTACTCTACTCAAAATTTCAAGTGTCCTTCTTCTTTAGCTCGATTTAATTTATTTTAATGTGAAAATAAAATAAGATATGCCATAAAGTATCACTACTAAAACAATTTATCCGCTCATGAAATTTATTACGAGTAAGTATTTTTTCAAATTGTTAGATTGGCAAGTATATAGTCAAAAAAATTCTCATATATAATTCGGCTATGGGAAACATCTTGTCACGAAACGTGAAATTACCTATTTTACTTGAAATCCTTTAATAATATTAAAATGGAGGATATTGCAATCAATATCCAAATTAATAATTGAATTAAGAAACGAAGGAAAATTATTTAGAAAAATAGCATAAATTAATCATAAATCAGACCGCAAGAAATAGGCATTAGCTGCTACGAACAACTCAGAATTGGCATCCTTTAGGGAGACTGAAAAAACTCAATACAATTCAAAGACAAACCATAGAAATGGCTTGCCACCCTAAGGTTTTAATAACGACTTTTCAGAGAAAGCCGTACACCAACAAGAAAACTAAATGCAACACACCGAAGCAAAAATCTACTTTGATAAACCTCTATCATTTTGAAAGTCAGTTATCATATTTAGTGACGAATCCAAATGGAATGCATTTGCATTAAATGAAAGAGTAATAGTTCCGAGAAAGGAAAACGATTAACCGAAAACAAAAGTTATCTGTGTTGTAATAAAACATTGTTAAAACAACGCTGGCTGGGTTGTGTTGCCACACGTTTGAGCGCCAAATAGTTAAAAGATGGACGCTTGTGGCTTGTGATGAGATTTTGTTCCAGGCTAGCTATCACATGCTAACAATAATGAGAATCAGTTTATTATAATATAATAAGGAGCATCAAATGTTCAGGATCTGTGTAGTATGCTGAAGGGAAGCTCTTACATAAAAAAACACAACAACATTGCCCTTACCTATATTTACTCTAGAAATAAAGATTTGAAATAAGTTAAAAGAATTAAACGGCAGCTATATGTACAGGTAACTGCGAATAAGTATTTACAAACCCAAAATAAATTAATTGCTTTGTAAATGTGATTAAAATAGTATGTGTACCAGTCGATATAAACTATACCTACTTTGAATAGTGTCGCGAACGGACACGTATTAAAAAAATGCTAATCAGCGCTTCACTATGCTTGAACGAGCGCTTATGGTGAACGTGTTTGCCTCTTGAAAGTCAGATACTGAGAAAGTTTTTCTAAAGAAAACCCACGGTAAGAAGGGTTGTTTTTTGATCTAGTTTAAGGGTGCAAATAGCGATATCTAAAAAATTTAGAGTCAATTAAGGGTGATAGGACGTTAATTAAATTCATATCATTAAAATATTCCTTATAAGAAATACTTTAGTGATATGTGACACGATATGGAACAGGAAAAACTTTCGAAAAATGTATTTAGGATATCCTTCCTTGTACAAAACAGAAAGCAAGAATCGAATGTTGCAACTTTTAGAATAAAACTAACATCTAGAAAATAATGGAAGGAAACCTAATTTACAAGAATCACTAAACCAAAAAACGAGACTGAAAAACTTAAAAACCCTGTAGTAAGAATCGACATATGGCAACTTTTAGAATCAAATTAACACCTAGAAAATAATGGAAGAAAACCTAATTTACAAGAATCACTAAACCAAAAAACGAGACTGAAAAACTCAAATACCCTGTCAAATTATGTCCAATAGAATTAAAGATCACCCTTATTAAATTTGTTTGTTTAATGTTAGACTTTCTATTGATTTCTGGTATCCATTTACCTAGATGTAGTAAATATTATAAAAATAAAACAGTGAAACCTAAATTACGTGTATATGTTCAAGATGTTATTAGAATTTCATTAAATAAACGATAGTGTACGATAGTGTACGTTTGACTATTTTAACCAGGTATACAATTCACAATGAGCATTCAATGAAATTATTTTCATTAAATTTACAAAATTATTCATATTTTAATCGTAAAGAGATAAGTGCAGTTTCATTAATTAGGAACAGTATGTTAAATACCAAAGATATAACTCCAAAGAATTCTTTATAGCTTGATGTGTTATTCAGGTGCACCTTTTCGGTACTGAATGTACTGTAAGCAAAACTTAAGAGCCCATGAAATCTTTTGAGTCCCGTCGCGACCCTATTTTTTTAAATTGGTGCGTTAAACGCGTAAATTTAAAAGCAGACTAAAGAAAAGCACACTTTGATTTTTTTATAACTTCTACGTTAAACAATCCTTTGAAAAATAGTTTTGAAAACGTAATGAAAAACCATCAAAGATTATTTCAACCCAATTTACTGGTAGAAGTCGTAGACACAATTTACACAAATATTATCGAGTCAACTTCGAATTCCTAATTTCGCGGTATTACTAAGTCCTCTTACTTTCTGACAAACTGCTCTCCTACATATAAAACGAAATCCATCCATAGTTGCCATAAAAACTTTCATGATAGAATAAATTACTCTCGCCAATTTTATGGCCAAATCGATTGATTTCTTTGATGTATGGCCAACAGTACTTATTATTTCATTCCACATTTAATGGATCAATAGAGACATGACCATGATGGCGATATGACTATAAAATTCAGATAAGAGGAACATTTAGATTAATTTTCTTATCAAACATTTTTCGTTTTTGTATTACTTACGGAATCATTTCGTCATGTATCCCATCCTTTTAGAGAAAATAGAAATTTTAGAAATACTACAATATTTACCTTTTATGCATTTTACTATTATAACTGTTAGGACAAATGTGAGAAAGAAATTTTACAATATTGGGAATCAGTTTGAAAAAACAAAGATCAAATAGATAAAGGATTTAATTCAGTCAAATTAGAAAAACTTTGTATGCAAATAATTCAAATAAATATCGTCGCATAAAAGCTCTTGCCTATTCTTTGAATCAAATGCAGTCGAGTATTTTGTTACAAAGGGCTATCGGTTTCCCTTTAAACTACATGTTACTTTGACGCTAGCAACATTAACGCGCTGAAAATATTGACAGATTTTTAGTGCAGAACCTACAAGATACAAGATCAATCGATTTACACTTGATCAACGTTTAGAAATACCTAAACCTTACCAACAAAATCACTGCTGTATTGCCGGAAAAGTGCGCCTCGTTATTGCTTCTCTACTTAAGCTCTAGAGCTACTGGAAATTAACGTCAATTTAAAAAAAAAATCTTCTTTTCGGAGAAGGCGCATTTTCATTTCAGTGGCTATTATATAAACAACCAAAATTGCGATATTTGGGACTCGCAAAGCTCGCACATAGTCATAGAGAAGCCAATGCATCCTCAGCATGTGATCGTTGAGTATGGTTTTTGAAACAACTTCATTATTGGCCCAGCAGTGTTACCGTCAACGGAGAGCGATACAGAGTAATGTACCAATTTTTTGGGTAAAAATTGATTAATTGGATTTAATCGGGCCTTGGTTCCAGCAGGATGGCACTGCATCCCATACAAGCAATGCAGCAATCGATCATTTGCGCACTAAGTTTAGTCGTGTAGTCAGACGTTTTGGTGATATTGGTTATACTGCGCATATCTCCGATTTGACGTCGTTGGATGTTTTGTGGGCTGCTGTTAAGGATCGATATTACGCTGACAGTCCTGCAACGATTTTGTAACTTAAGCACAATATGGATCGATCTATTCATGACATAACACACCATATCATTGACAATGTACTCCAAAATTGAATTTACAGGATGTGCTATCGCAAACCCTGCCGAGGCAGCTATTTGAATGAAACTATATTCCGTATTTAATCAGAAGGTTTAATAAAACATACAATTTAAAAACATATTGAAGGATGTCAATCTGAAATCAACTTTCAAAAGAAGCCAATCGATAACGCACCCTTTAGTATGCGATTATAAAAATATTTATATTTAACATATACTTAATTTAATAATCTTGTTTCAAGTTAATGTAATGTTTTCCTTTTTCGGGAAACTGCCAATAATACTACATTTATTTAGGTGAAACATATTCTAATTAATAAGTATATTTAGGACATTTCCCAAAATTTTTGTGTCAAATAATCTCTTTAGATATTCCCAGCATCGCAATATTCGCAATAAAGGTTTATTTTGAATCACATTCTATATTGACGTAAGTGACGTAAGCAGATAGTTCGGGATTTGAAATAACTTCTAGTCCGCTTAATATACCTCAAGGAAATCTATTAAGCCCTTTACTTTTTGTAATCTTGATTAATGATCTGAATATAACGAACGATGAATCTATTTTCACTAACTACGCTAACAACGTTAGTATACTAATCCCAAGCAAATTATTATATAACAGTGATAACAGTTAATACCTACACAGCCCTAGTAGATGTTGAAAATTGATTCCGTAGAAACAAACAAATTAGTTTTAAATAGCACAAAAATGAAGAAATTAGTTAGTCCCAACAAATTGTCGAACACTCCTGAAAATATTCTTTTTAACAGCGAAATTATACCTATATATACTTTTAAGTAAAAAATTAAATAACGCAAATTTCGATTTGGAATATTGTCTAACAATATTAATCTCGAGTAAGTGAAATTTTCTATTCTTCTAACCTTTATTTCCAACTTAGACATGGATTTATCTATTGAAAAACTGGTGTTATAATTAAAGACCACCATTTTCGATCGGCTCGCAGAGGCGTGGACAAGCGAGAGGATCGGGAGACCCACTTTACAAGGGTTTCGCGTGCTGTATGTATGTAGTACATGAATTCGTGAATAGCTACCATAGTGCGAAGTTATTTATAGACATATTTACGAAAACGCGCAAGTGTAATTCCAACGAAAAGCATTTTTCTAAATAACGCGCAGTTTTATTTTGGTAAACCCTACGCAGTGACGCCAATGCTGGCCGACCTAAGTGCCTGCCTAATAATTATAATTCACAATTAAGCCGTATGTACTATGCAAGTTTATAGAATTTTGTAGAGGCAAATTAATTAGTAAATATACGAGGTCCTACCCAGAAATTCCCGGAATGTGAAAAAAACACAATAAATTACACTTACAACTTATTCACCTCCATTTACTTGAAAGTACTCTCCTTCCGCATAAATACACCAATCTCTGCGAATTATCCATGACTGGAAATAATGCTGGAAATCTTCGCGTGTTAACGTAATCAACACTGCCTGCGATTGGGTCTGGATCTCCTAAATCGTCTCAAAACGGTGCTTTGAGCTTTAGTTTCAACTTCGGAAACAGGAAGAAGTTACAAGAGGCAAAATCTAGGAGTAAGGAGGGTGGAGTAGAACTACCGACCTCGTTGAGGCTAGAAACTGACGAACAAGTGACCTATGGGTTGCTGCATTGTCACTTAGCAGGACGCTAGCGTCGAAGAATATCGCAATAAAATCATACATTAACTGCTTCACCTGGTGGGAGAAATTCGTTGAGCACGATACCATCGACGTCAACGAAGCAAATCAACATCAACTTGACGTTGCTACGCACTTGCTGTACTTTCTTCGTTTGAGGTGACGATGGCGTCTTCTACTGCGATGATTGCTGCTTTGTTTCGGGATCATACTCATACACCCATTATGTGTCACCTGTAATGATTCTGACATCATTTTCAGCAGTTTCTTTCAACTTTATGCACACATGAACACGGTGCCGTGTTTGTACAGTGGTGTATAACTTTGGGACAAACATTGCAGCAATACGCCGCATGTTACAAATGTCATAGATAAAATCAGGATAAAATCACGCATTTTTTCCACATTTTGTGAAACGTTTTCCGTCGATGGACAACCGGAACACTCAGTATCATCGATCGAAACATCTCCGTTTTTAAAACGGTTGTACCACTCATAAGTTTGCGTCTGGCCTAAAGCATCCTCACCATACCCTTGTCTAAGCATTTTCAAGGTTTCCGCTGCCGTTTTTAATGCACGGTCTTTGCTCTTCTACATCAAACAGTGTAGTGTCACAGAATAACTCAAACATAGCTCAACAAATATAAACACACCTAGTAAAGCTCCTTTTGACAGACTGACTTAGTGTAGACGTCGCTCACACCATCTAGGGCTATAGAGCTGCACTAAAATCCCTTCGCGCAGCACATTCAAAATCCAAGAGTTTCTAGGTCAATACCTACCTGTTTTGTACTTGAATTGTATTATTTATTTTGATTGTTTACTATTATTTTTAAAAAGTACATTATATTTAATTATATTATGGTACGCTGTATGTATTTATTTAGGTTATGTTTTATCCTGTAATTGGAATATTTCTGTTGGATTATAAAGAATATTAATATTATAATTATTATTACTGTACATATTTTGTCATATTCAGTCACTATAATACACTGTGATTATTATAGTTACCTACTATGTGACTTACTAAAGATGACAACTTTGTTGTCGAAATACGTGTTTACGATACGGATATTAATGGGGTAAGAGGTACCTTCAAAAAAGAAACCATAAAGTACTTTTTTATAGTCGTACCTCCGTCCGCCATCATATGACACAAATAATAACTTATTGAGCGGTAGTGCACGAATATAATAATGATGTAATACCTTTATTTAATATTAACATATACCTATTAAATAAAATGAAACCAGTTTTCTTTTTCACTATTTCCTTCTGTCTCTAAATATCCACAGGACATTTAAGGATTCCCCGTATTATGAAAAGGTTATACAGTATTACTTTTATAAAATAAAAAAAAATATGTTAAAAAGAGTTTGTATAATACAAAAGTATTTTTAATAATATAAAATATTATTAAAAATGGGGTGTGAAGAACACAATACAAGTTATATATTTGTGAATGTATCTCCTCTCCAGAGACGCAGATATGTATTTCACCTTTCTACAGGATCGTCGGTACGCCCCTGCTGGAGAAGAGATACATTCAACCAAACATAACTACCTTGCTATCAACCAGAAATTATTAAGACAGAGCGTGAAAGAATATTCAGCGCTGTCTACATAATAACTGCCGAACTAAGCAACGTGTTTCTATAGACGGTAACAACCATATCTATAAAAAACTGTATTATCGTGTCTTCACTACTTGTCGGGCGAACCGAATGCGTATATAACAAAATAATTTGAAAACCACACCAATTTGTATAATACAAAAGTATTTTTAATAATATAAAATATTATTAAGGTGAAATACGTATCTGCGTCTCTGGAGAGGAGATACATTCACAAATATATAACTTGTATTGTGTTCTTCACACCCAATTTTTAATAATATTTTATATTATTAAAAATACTTTTGTATTATACATACAAATTGGTGTGGTTTTTACCCACTCATGTATGTTTCAAATTATTTTGTTAAAAAGAGTTGTTTCTTATGTATAATATAGAACTAGTCGAATCAGAATACTAGTCGTACGTGGGATGTTTAAAAAATTACTTCGTGGATTATTACAAAAACGTCCCACGTACTACCGGTTTTATAACACGTATCTATGTTTCACCAAGTGTATACAGCTTTCAAAATAGTAGGAGCATCATATTTATGTCCTACTAAATAATTTTTACTTATGAATCGGAATATTCTGATGAATGGTTTTTCGTAAATATTCTTGTTTATCTTATTCAAGGAATCGAATGCTGCCGTTTACATTAATGTCTATAAACCATCCACCAATGGCATTCCACCGAATTCGCTTTTTAGCAGCGACTCCATATGAAAATATATATATATATGTATACGAATATAATGAGAGGAGATCTGACAATTTTAGTGTCTCGGCAATAGCGTTCGTTAAATTTTATGGGAAATGAGCGAGCACGCAGTAAGGAACGCTTATGCGTATTCTTTTTTTATGCCTCGAATGCTAGCGGAAAAATATTTTCGAAATAGCATATAAATGCACAGATTTATAACTTTCGACTCAAGTTAATAAGGAACGGTCATCAAATAGCGATTACATATTTTGTTTTATCTTTTGGATATATTTTCAGCAAAATTTACATTTTGGATGCATATAAGAATTAATTATTATTCATTTTTATTATTTATCTAAAAAATGCTTGTACTAAAATATATCATAATTTGTTATTTAAAACAAACTGAAAAATAACTGATAATAAAATTCGAAATATATCACCATTTTGTAATTGTCTAAATTTCTGCTAACAAAAAAGGTTACAAATGAAACAGATACGCATTACACACGTCTGTATCTGTACACATGGACATGTTTCTGTTTCTGTTTCAATAGACTTCGTCAGTTTGTCTAGTGAAGTAAAAATATTTTAAATTTCTTTGGTAAAGATACTATGTGTCGAAATATGTAAGATTGTTTGAAATATATACATATCAAAGTAAAACAGACCTTAAATCCTTACAAATGATACAAAACTGTATAAAACAAATTTGTATCTGTAAACATGGACATAACAACACGTATTTACTACTAGCGTTAACTTCTCAACCACAGACGCATGCGTTTCTGTCTAACGACTTTGTCAATGCGGATTTACGAAGGAAGTAACGACTATAGTTCGCTCTCCGGTCTCGTAATGAATTTTGTCCTATCAAGTGACACCAGATAACCTCGTGACATCTGACGGACAAAACAGACAACGCCGGTGAAAGCGATTTCTTCTTGAATAGCTAAGCTATTACAAAAGAAGAAAAAATACGCATATTACATTAAGTCCATTAACTCGTCGCCAGGTGGCATCATATACCAAAAACAAATTAGCATATCGATGCGAGAGCTCGCATCAAACGTTGTTACAAATGATACAAATCTGTATCAAACAAATCTGTATCTGTAAACATGGACATAACAGCATTGACAAAGACGTTAGACAGAAACGCATGCGTCTGTGGTTGAGAAGTTAACGTTAGTAGTAAATACGTGCTGTTATGTCCATGTTTACAGATACAGATTTGTTTTAGACAGATTTGTATCATTTGTAACAACGTTTGATGCGAGCTCTCGCATCGATATCCTAATGTGTTTTTAGACCTTAAATCGCCGACTAATTTAATCTACCATCACAAACAAAGATCAGAAAATAATTATCTGTATATATGAATATATATATACATATATATATATATATATTGATATAAGGCAAACCTGAACATAAGGATGCCTAGGAGATCAAATAACAGAATTTTTAAAAACGAATGTACTCATTAGAATTATAGGAAATTTCGAAAACTGAATTCTTCTCATGGTATATCAATAAAGTTGATTTCGCGTTTATTTTAATGCATAAAATTAATTCTCACATTTCTTTATTTCTATTCTTTCAGTTGCCTTAGTTATTTTATTTCGAAATCTTGTATTTACTAAGATATGTCAACTTAATTGATTATTAAAAATAGATAATAATAATTTAGGTGAAACTGTACTTATTTAAAATAAACACAGCGGAAAAGTTCACCACAATAAAAGAGCATTATGTAAACTTATTAACATTTACATATTAATTAATTATATATTATAAAAAACTTTAGAATTTATGTTAAGCTCATGTATATTTGCAATGATTAAATTGTTATTTTCTTTAGAAAAATATGTCGAGATTAAAGTAATGCATACGAATTAACGAATAAGAAGCCAACTGAAAAACAAAACACAGTTGGCGTCATCAGAATAAAAACGCCATTAAAAATGCCGCATCATATAAAAGTGCATCTCTGAAAATTAAAAGAAAAATACACAAAATAAAATTAGAAACTTATATAAAACACTAGTAATACCTTACCTATACATCCAGTACCTGTTTGAAGTATTTTACGTGCCCAACCGAGTTCCTGTACCTTAGAAATCAAGAATTGCTGTTTGCCGGGAAGCTAACTGCTATAGGAGAATTCTAGGCCAAACGACGCGCAATTGCCCATAGAAAACCGTATCCTGCATTAATTGACTTTCCAGACCATATCTAGCAACAACAGTCCTGAACCCATTCACTTAAGTATTCTTTAATCTCCAATGAACTATAGAAAATGCAAAATTAATTCATTTCATTTAAATAATAAACATAATCCATGTATTATTAAAAATTTATAACCTAGTATACATTTGATGTTTATGAATGCAAATTAAGTTAAAAGAATCCAGTTTTCTTGTTATTATATTTAATTAGATACTAAATTCATTTAAATATTAGAAGTTATATAGGTAACATGTATTAAAATTGTTTGTTAACCTAGAAAGTTGATCACATTTAATTTAACACGTGACATGTTACATTTTCAATATATTTATAATTTAATAATAATTTCAATCACTTACCTGCTTTGATTTTACGTCATTAAAGTTTTTTACATTTATCCTTATCTTGCTTGTTTTATTCTTGATAGTTTGATAACGTATTCACCATTGTTTATTATATAACCTCCAACAAAATTGGTGTATATTCTATTTAGACACCGACCCCACTAGAAGGTGCATTGTATATGTACCAACCAAGAGTACTTTTGTTCTTTACTAGCTGGACACCCAAAGTTATAAAGTGTAACACACACACACACACAAAGAATAGCCTTACAGAGAAGCTGAGTACATAAACAGCTGTTTAAGGGCAAGTGCACTTAGCATATAACATTTATGCATTTCAGATTTGTACGCAGGCAACAGAATATGATAAGAACCCCATCTATATGTAACACATATTATCATATTTAAAAATAGATATTTGTCGTACATTTATCAATATCGCCCTTAACAGTTACAACTCTTTTATAATATTTATAATTCAGCTTTTCTATATATATAATCGTAAAACATTTACACCCTTAAGGCTTATTTCAATTTGACTAGCCCAAATTGTGGGGCCAATATCGTCATTAGAGGCCTTATTTCAATATATATATATATATATATATATATATATATATATATATATATATATATATATATATTCTATATATATATATATATATAATTATAATAAAAAACATGTCAGAATTAAATATTTATAAATGTCACAATGAAGCAACCGCCATTGGCTTTCTCTAAATTGGAATTCACATTTAGCAAACTACTTTATTAATAATTGAGCGAGAAACAGGTATTGAAGTGAGATGATGATTGGTTACGATGACAGAACTAGAACAGATCAAGAAATATGTGAACTTTATAGAGAAGAGTACCCGGATGAGCCCATAATTAGTATGATTGAAATTTCGGGAACATGGCGTTGTAAAGAATCTTCCCAAAACGACGTCTAGCGCTGTTAAATGAAGATGTACAACTGAATGTGTTATTAGAAACTGAAAACAATCTATATTGGACTACAGTATGAACCAAACTTCAATTCTCAAACTTTTGAAAGTTCAAAAATTTTATCGAAATAAGCTGCAATTGGTACATCAGCTGGAAGAAGATGACTTTGATCGTAGGCAAGAATTCTCTAACCAAATGATGGAAACTTGCCTTCGCGAGCTAATGTTGTCTCAGCGTATTTTATTTTCCGATGAATCAACATTTTGTTTAAGTGGAACAGTCAATGAACATAATTATAGATATTGGACAAGAGAAACTCCGCATTGGATGCATGAAATTCATACACATTATCGTCAAAATGTTAATTTTTGGGCAGAAACTATTGGTGATAATATTTTATGGCAGTTCTCTTGCAAACAATTTGAATGGAGAAAACTACCTGCAACTTTTACAGTTGCAATTGATGCCTACATCAGCTAATTTTTACCTGTTTATCCTTTCCAAGGCCAAATGTCAATTTTATTTTAAATCGTAACCTTTTTTTAACAATTTAATAGAGATTTTTTTTTTGAATTCTGTGATGTACCACAACCGATATTTCTTATTTACTTTAGGCTAATAAAAAAAATAATAACAAAGATTGACACAGCCCTGGTTTTTGGAAACAATGTTTCAGTACGAAATCAACAATCTTAACTAATTCTAAACAACAGATAACGTTTAATAACTGAACAACTAAATAAAGACATGACAAATTAACGAAAATGTTCAAATTGGACACCGTTTCTTTCAAGACATTCTCGACATCTAGATACCACACTTTATGTAGCATTAATTAGAATTTCTGCTGGCGTTTCCCGACAAGCATCTCTCAAAATTTCGGCCGTTTCTGGGCGAGTAACATAAACAGTGTCTTGAATGTATCCCAAAAAAATCCAAGGTTGCTATGTCACAAGACCGGGCGAACCATGGTACAGGTCCGTAAGTTCCTACCGATTTATCTTCAAATTCTGTATTTAAATAACCTCTAATCAAAGAGCGTTATGTGGTGCAGCTCCATCTTGTTGAAAGAATAGTTCATTCCTTTCAATTAATGCCAAGTTATCTAATATTTCTTGTAAATCTTCTGTCAAAATTTGGAGATATTCTTCTTGGTTGAGATTTCCGTCAATGAAAATTGATCCTATTATCCTGCCATCTAGTATCCCACACCAATCGTTCACAGAAAACCCTATTTGAGGATTTTGTTCGATGGCGATATGTGAGTTTTCTACACTCCAGTACCGGTGATTAAAACGATTAAAATGTCTTTTAATCCGGCCTTAATTCGTTTAAAAAGAAATTACAAAAATTTATCCGACGCTGTGGATCGTTTTCGTGGATTATGTGAATTTTTCGCAATACGCATGACTTGCAATTATTCTTCTTTAAAACGGCATGTACGCTTCCGATTGAGACATTCAACCTCTCAGAAATTTATGTCACTGACGTCCAACAATTTTCTTCAAGGCTCAGTAAAACACTCATCTCAAGATTTTCGTCTTGATATGTATAATTTTGGCTTTTTGAAACTTCCATATTGACGTAAGTTGGATTCCAAATGAGCAAACTTGCGACGACTTGGGATCCGTCTATTGGGAAAACGTTCTTGATATCGACGCAACGTTTGTCCACTGTTTTGATTACTCTCAAAATAAACTTGCAGCATGTCAACCAGTTCACTATTATTCATTTTTGCTGCAAAAAATAGTTAAACAAATTAAAACTGACGTATACAATTTTTGACACTTAGATTTCATAGTCAGCGCTATGTCTCAGTAGTTTTTCACCTATTGCCCAAGTATTATTTAAAAGACACGGCTACATCAATCTTAGTTATTATTATTTTTTATTACTCCAAAGAAAATCAGAAATATCGATTGTATCACAATCACTGAATTCAGAAAAGAAATATCTATCAAATTATCCAAAAAAATAAGGTTACTATTCGAAAAAAAAAATTGACATTTGACCTTGGAAAGGATAAATAGGTAAAAATTAGATTTAAGCTTCAGTTTGTAGTACTTTTTAAATCTTTTAATTTGACGTATAGCTTCTTACAATCCGACTCCAAATATGTGCGCAAAGAGCTGGGGCGTTTTTGCGTGAACACCCTGTATATATAAATAACATACAAATAAAAGTAACATTAGAAACTGAATATATGTTAAAAATATTTAGTAGATAGTTAAAATCGCCATACTCCTTTGAGATTTTTTCCAAAAAATTAATATTAATAAAGTTAACGAATTTATTCGTTACATTATTTCCACGTTGTATAATGTTATTTGGTGATAGAAAGTAATACAGAAAATACTGATCCAGCTGTTAATAGACTTGTTTTAAATTAGCAACAAGGACAGAGACAAGAATTGTGCAAAGTAAGCGAAGAACGATTCTCCCTTCAGATGATGCCTCGGAGAAAATTACCCGGGGCGCAATTTTCGCATCGGTGACTTTCAGTTGGTTATCACCATTTAACAACAATACCACTCTTTAAAGGGGTTTTGTTATGTTAACAGGACATCGGAGGAAGACTTAACGGGAATGTCAACTATTTACATTATTGAGGGGTAGCGTATGCCATTCGGTCGACAGAAAAGCGAATTACTCAGAATAAGGATTTTTACAATTGTTCTATTTTATTTCAAATACTTAAAATATTAATAGTAATTTGTGAAATATAGAAGCGTAACTACGAATTGTAACGGTAAGAATACAATATAGTTCAGCCAATTAATCGGTTTTCGAAATCTTTGTCGACTTCTTAATGTACTTACTCGTATAAATCGATATAACGGATAAATTTTATTTACGTTTTGTTTATTATCGCAGAGTTTCTAAGTTTAACTTCGTAGAACTGGTTTGAAGCTAAATTGATAGTAATAAACACATTATTAGTAATAACACAAGAGTAAACTTTGACGAAGGAAGCGCAAGGCATATTATTATTTCTATTTGCTTGTTAATTTTTAATGTATGTACTCGAATGTGTGACGAAAAATATGTAAGCCTCATCAAAAAATATTTTATTTTACTACCCTGGGGTACAGGTGTACCGCAATAAAAAAGTCATAGAAAATAAAATTTTAACTTTTATTATATACTAAAAACATATCTTGTGACAAATTTAAGCTCTACGTAAATGAATGTTACCAATTTTAAGTTACTTTGGGCACTCGGGGCAAACTTTGGTTTGATACTCTAAAAATATGAACTTATTACACTTTTTAGTGTGAATAGAATGAACTGAATGAACATCTGCCAGACAATGGCAGTTTAGGTATTGGAATATTAGGTTCTGGCTCCAAGTTTAATATTCTCTCAATAACGACTCGGAGTTCTGCGGATAAAGTAGTTATTTGTAGGCGTTGTTTCATAAGTGGTATTATCAGATCTATGGCCAGGTTTTTCAAATACATTCTTGTGTGTAAAAAAGCATAAAGCCCCTTACTACAATTAATAATCGTATCCTAAATACGTATTTCGGCAACTAAGTTGTCGTTATCAGTAGATAAAACTACTAATCAAAATGTAGAACATAGAACACAGAATTGCGCACTCTTTTTCAAAACGTTCACGTATAATACACTGAATATAAAGCACAAATAAAAAACTAAAATTACGTAATCTTCCCTTCTTCAGAAACGATACACATGTGTTTATTTTCACCCCTAACGTTTTCTATCTTTTTTCTAAAAATGAAAAGAGACAACTATATGGGCTGGGATCGTTTTCCGCGTTGACTGTATTAATTTTATTTTTAACGATATGAATGCTTCCATAAATATCGAGCTCTCTAGGGTTATTTATCTGTTTTACGAGTTTTAACACTTCTACAGTGACGTTATGATCCGTGTTCCATACATGATTCGCGATGCTAGATTTTTCAGGTCTACTAAATTTAATATGCGATATGTGTTCTTTAAAACGGATTATTATCGAGCGTTTCGTTTGACCTATATATTTAAAATTACAATTAATTTCGTAAATACCAGATTTCAAATTCACATTTACTTTATCTATACTATTACCTAGAAGACTTTTGATTGTGTTTTCAGACCGAAAAGTAACTTGGAGATCTCGTTTTTTAACAACTATATTAATGTTTTTCGTAATTGGGTGGTATGGTAAACACAGATACTTTTTGTCATGATTATGTTGGGCTATCAAACATGTAGACTCGCAGATTGTCTTTTTTAAATTAGTTTTTCTAATTAATTTAAAATTATTTCTCAGTCATTATACCTCACGATGATTTTAATGAAATCTAGTTCTTTTTCGTATCTATCTTTTGTTAACGTAAAGTTTAATAACCGATTGATTAAGAAATTAAGGTAGCTGTCTTTTGTTGAAAACTATGATTTGAATCCGCGATGATAAATCTATTGACATTAGTTTCTTTCCGGAAAATATCTATTTCTATTTTATCCTTACTAATAATTACTAATCTATCTAAAAATGGTATCCCATCATTGTTTTCCTTTTCCACCGTAAATTTAATAGTAGGAAATTTCGAATTTAGCTGTTTAACGAACATGTCCAATTCACATTTACGTGTATCATAAATCGCGAAAATGTCATCTACGTAGCTAATCCAAACTTTTGGAAAATATTTAGCGTTATTTTTAAATTCTTCTTCAATTTGACTCATAAATAAATTAGTTTGGAAGGAGATAGGCAGTTATCCATAGCTGTGCCTTGTTTCCCTTCATAAAACTTTTCCCAAACTTGGAAGCAATTTTGCGCTATGTAAAGATTTGTCAATCACATGTATACTTTAACTTTTAAAGGTCCAATGTTATACTGTAACGTATCTTCTACGCTTTGATTAGTGGTTTTAGCTACTGATGGTGACAGCTTAGTTGTACAAATACGTATTTAGGATACGGATTATTAATCGTGGTAAGGAGTTTTATACCTTTTATGACTTTTTACTTAACCACAGTCTCCAAAGAAAGACTATTCTTCTGTTGGATGTTTTCATTTTCTTTAAGACTAGAACCCTTTCAAAGAGTATTAAAATTAATTTCGACTGAATCTACAATGTTGTAAAACATCCTCAATGGCCAGTGCCTTATTTTCCTTGCAACGGTATAATGATGAATTAATTGATCGAAAGAATGTCTCCCTTAGTCTTATTGTAAAAATTAACGATTTCGGAAAGATGTGTCGAATTTGGTTTATCAACTTCGGGGTGCATCGTAGACAACAGAAGAACAACCTTCTTTGGCTTTGATTTTGGAACACAATAAGAATGTATAATATTAAAATCGCTGAAAGCAAATACAGCTGAATTCTTTTTTTTTCCCTTTAACTTAAACACATGACTGTAGTGTTTCCTATTATGGTTCCAGAATAAAGGTCGTGAATCTTTCTAGTAGCATCGGCTTATGCGAACCAATTATCCATGGTAACATTGCGGCCAGGACCATGAATTGGTTTAGTGAGATTTAGTGAATAATATTCAGCAAGAGGAACTCCTTCTGGACTTGGGCCTTTACGTCAGCATTTAAAATGGGAAAAGGTTTTTGCATCACAAAATGTAACAATTTTCATACCCTATTTATCTTATGGTAAAATAATAACAGCCGAATACTATGCAGCCCTTTTAAACCAACTGCAAGATACAATGCAAGACAAAAAGCGCCACCTATAGAAGAAGCGAGTGCTTTTTCTTCAGGATAATGCACGCGTTCATACTTCGACTGCTTCAATAACAAAAATTCTTAAACTGCATTTCGAACTGCTTCCTCGTCCAACTTATTCTCCAGAGTTAGCCGCTTTTCCATTTTCCCAACCTGAAAACTTGATTCGGTGACAAGGGATCTGGGTCAAATCAGGAGACTATCACTGAAAACTAATGCGCATTCGGAACAGTTTGATAAAACTTACTTTCCTGAAGGAACTAAAAGACTGAATGTCAGTGAACTAAATGTCATGAGTTACAAGGAGAATACGTTGAAAAATAAAATAATTTTTTGCTAAAGAATTTGCGTTTCCTTGTCTAGGCTCACATTACTGAACCTCCCTTGCACTCCCTTGAAACTCCCAAAATGATCGGATAGGTATAATTACGTAAAGCACACGTACTTGTTATAATTCTGAAAGTATCAAATGTATTTGCATTTCGTTTATCTTAAACCTTTTTTATTGTATATATTTCTGTGTGATTCAAATAGTATATTTCAAACGTTTTATATAGTTTAGTACAGAAAAAAACGATTTGTGATAATTGTCAAGCGCGAGAACAATAATTTTTGTGTGTTTTTCCCTAAATATATGTATAATTTCACTATTTATTAAATAATGTTCGCTTCAAATTGACAGCCAGTATATCGAAAGTTTATTTATTTTATTTAAATTGTAAACCTTTACCTCTATTCTAAAAACGATATCTGTTGTATTTATGAGTTTATTTCCTATTTTATTAGACTATTTCCCCTTTATTTGTGATTCAATTTCAGAACGCATTCAATACCCGCTTTTTAATCTCACAATCCATTTAAACTTTATTAAAATGAATAAAATTTTATCTGAACTTTGTACTTGGGCTTATAATTAGCAAGTAATTAGCATAGTTTAAATGTATATTGGCAGGTATTATTGCTAGCAGGTACTATCAACCAAAACCTGGCCCTACAATCGATACGGTTCGTATTATTAGTCATATAATAGTTTGTGGGGGTAATGGCACATTTTGTCTACTTGTAGTATTTTTAACCCTTATCCGGGCAAGGGGGGCCTGCCAGGCCCGAGCGACGATAAAAAATTCGATACCTTAATGAGTAATTTTAGTACGACTTAATGCTCTTTAGAATTCCTCAGAAATGTTAATTACTCTTTTCTTGTTAAGTAATATTTGTTAAATTATGAATAATCGTTAGTTAATTGACGGATTGTACTTAAAATCCCATTAACGGACAAGCCGGGCTTAGCAGGCCCATACTTTAGGCAATTATGGTAACTTTATTTTCCGTTTTTGTTTTCTAATCCTCTTTACGTAATTAGTGTTTCCGATCATTTTTGTGTCATTTGTGCAGCAAATACATTTGATGACGTATATAGGTCGTAATTTTTCGAGGAAAGTAATATTAGGTAAAGTAGGGGTTCCCTGTCTATTTGTATATATACGAGCATTTTTTGTTCATTGCTTTTAGTTTATGCATTATAGTGAAAGTGTTATAATCATTCAGCAATGTCGAGAAAATTTTTATCGGACGCCGAACTCGCAGATATACTGGAAAACCTATCGGACGATGACCAGGCGCCTGTAAATTTTGAGTCGGATGTCGAAGATGAGGACGAAGAGGACCACCTTTCTAATGCTAGTGAAACGGAAGACGTCCAAGAAGGCAGTGAAGGACTGTGTGACACTCCTGTTGTCAGTATTTCCAAATTTGTTGCTATAGATGATTCAGTGTGGAGCAGCCAGCCTCCTTCGACAGGACGGGTTCGTTCGTGCAATATAATAAAATCGCAAATGCATAAAGTTATCTTACCGCCGGGAAAAATTGTTGAAGATCCAATTGATGCATTTCTCTTATTTATTGATGAAGCTGTACTTACCGAAATTGCTTCACATACAAACAAGGAGGCAGAGAGGGTACTGATAGATATTCCCTGGAAACCATGTGATAATATAGAAATTCGCGCTTTTCTTGGTTTGCTTCTAACTGCCGGTCACCTAAGTGCTAATGATACTAGCTACGATGTGCTATGGAGTCGATTATATGGCCCTTCAATTTTTCGAGCAACGATGGGATTGAAACGATTCAAAAGCTTGTTGCGATTTATACGATTTGATGACAAAGGTACACGTTCCGAAAGAAGGAAGAACGATAAACTAGCACCTATTCGAGTTATTTGGGAAAAAGTAAATAACAATCTGAAAAAGCACTACCTCCCCGGAGAAAACATCACAGTGGACGAACAACTTGTACCCTTTCGAGGAAGATGTCCATTTAGACAATATATGCCTTCCAAACCAGACAAATATGGAATGAAGATCTGGTGGGCGTGTGACTCTGAAACCTACTATCCTCTAAATGGTATTCCCTATATTGGAAAGGTAGGAAATCAAATCGCCAAGGGCCTCGCAACACAGGTAGTGAAGCAGCTCGTACAACCGTATTATAATACAAACAGAAATGTCACATTCGACAATTATTTTACGGACTTATCATTAACAAAAACATTATTGACAAATGGGTTGACGAGCGTTGGTACCGTAAGGAAAAATAAACGCTTCATCCCAACCGAATTTTTGCCCAATAGAAAACGTGAACAACAAACGTCCATTTTCGGATTTACAGAAAAAGCGTCTTTAGTGTCCTACGTTCCAAAGAAAAACAAAAGTGTTTTGGCTCTGTCAACGATGCATCATACTAATAACTGTAACGATGACGATTAAAAAAAGCCAGAAATAATTCTGTATTATAACAGCACAAAATGTGGCGTGGGCACGTTAGACCAACTGGCTCATAAATACACATGTAAACGCAGAACAAATCGTTGGTCATTTACATTTTTTATGAACCTTCTCGACGTAAGCGGCATTGCAGCGTATGTTACTTGGATGAATTTGAACCCAAATTGCAATAAAGCTAAACACCAAAAAAGGAGATTGTTTCTAATAGATGTATCTGAAAACCTAGTTCTTCCGCACATTCAAAGAAGGAAGGCGAATGGACTTCCTCGTACCATCCAACACTGTGTCAGCGTGTTTGTAGGTGAAGAAGCAACGCCGGCAAAGAGAGCAAGAACTGAAACTAAAGCAAATTCTAGAAGAAGGTGCTACATGTGTCCTAAAACAAAAGACAGGAAACAAAGATAATGTTGTGATGAGTGCAAACAAAACATTTGTAACGAACATTCTTCATCAAAAGTTTTGTGTTATAATTGCAAGAAATGAATAAAATTTAAGATCGGTAAGTAATTAATGTTATTTATAAATTGTATTAAATATATAATTCCCATAAACTCTTTGTTTCATTAATTCTGTAAGTAAAAACATATACTAAAAGCACCGGGCCTACCAGGCCCGAACTGCCCGGTTACGTTAGTAAAATGTCTTGCACGGACAAGGGTTAATAAGAGCAAAAACAAAACTCTCATTCTAGAAACAGTAAGAACAAAACTCTCATACTAACAACAAGTAAAAACAAAAACTCTCCTCCTAACAACAAGTAGGAAACATTCATTCGAACTACAACACATCAACGTTCAATAGTTCAAATCAAAATTATATACATCAAACGTTGGATTTAATAAAGAATTATAGTTAAAAGTGCATTTTTATTATCGAACAAAATAGAAATGGAAACGCCAGGACAACTCCAAACAATAATAATACATTTAGAGAAAAAACTGATTTAATAAATATATATGTTTCGAGCATCCACATGAACAAAGTTATAAAAAAATTAAATTATTATTTGAATGAGCTATTATCCTCTACACATTAATAGTCTTCATATCTCCCCAATATCAGTCAATAATTGTAAAATGAAATAACTTACAATAAAACTAAATTAAAAAAGAAAACTTTAAAAGATATTTGTAATACAGTATAAGAATACTTCGGTAGCTCCTGCTCTCTGCTGTTGCAGTATAATTACAAAACTAAATTGTAGGTTGTGTTTATTATTATCCTCATTAAAGTAAATGCAAGGATTATGCAAATTAGTTTTAAGGGATGTGCAGAAGAGAGCATCGATTATCAGAAATAATTAGAGTCTGGAACATTTCGGTAACCGATTCTTCAGATCGTCGATATTTAACTTTTAAATAGACAATGAGTTCATATTGTATTAAAATAGTACATCCGGCTGATAGTACAGTGGCAAATCACCTATCGGCTTATCGTGCTGGGAGATCTGGGATCGAACCTGGAGCTTGCTGTCCGAGAAGGTTTTCATGTCTCTCCTTCTTGTTTTGGTGAACGGTCGCCAGATAAATAGTCGCTCTAGCGCAGGCATAATAATAACTCATGGTCTGTCAATCCTGCCTGTAATTGGTGAGTGATGCTAAGTACTTGCGATTTTCACAAAATAACACAGACTTTGAATCCACGAGGTTGGATTTTTTTATTGATTTATACAATTACATTAAATTTTATTTTACACCTTAATACATTGAAAAAGCTTTTTGTTTATTTCTGGACTTAGCCTTGCTTCTTCGGTGACTTTGTATGACTAATGCTCTTTTAATTAAAATATAATTTCAAGGCATCGTCTTAAATTCAGATTATCTCTTGTTAACTCTTATTTGAACCTAATATTGTACGGTCATTCAAAATTGTACCGTTTATTAAATCATGTTTCTTTGTGCACGATCAATTACATATTGATGCTTCATACAGCCACTGTTACTGTTCGGGAAAAATAGATTTAATTTTGTATTTTTAGTTTCATTTAGATATAAGCAAACAGATGTAGGTATATTTATGTTAATGTATTCAATCCTAGTTTTAAATTGTAAATATTGTAAAGTGTTGAAAGAATTGAAAAGGTTCTTGGAGTTCGAATATATTTAATGTTGTCAATTACCTTAGGCCTTTTCAGCTATTACATTTCTTTATTCATTGTCTTGTTTTCTACGGTCACAAAAATTATTTATTTTATTACAGGCACAACCTTCTTGTTAACCCATCCATTTAGTTGTTGTAAATGTAATATATAATAGAATAAGTTTTATTGACATATTTTCTGTTATAGATAAAGTGGTATATTATTATAATAGGTTAAATAGTTTTGGTTCGATGCGATTCTGCGAAATATTATGTTATCTCTAACGCACTTCCTATGTATTGTATATTTATTATTTTAAGAGTTATTTTATTATTCTATAATTAAGGATTTCCGGCGTATATTGTTTATTTTAATACATTGATGACGTTGGAAACTACAGCATATTCATTCTTGGAAGAAATGTAAAAACAGTTGTACAGAAATTTCTGTATAATCAATTTCTTTGTTTTCACCCTGTCTTGTAACTGGCGGGGACAAAACATTCTTGCCGAAAAATAAGTAAATGAAAAAATAGTTCCAAACAAGATCTCTTAGAGCTCACTACAGTTCCAAGTACGATCTCTTCGAGTTAACTACAGCCCTAGCTTCGGTCTCAGTGATCTAAATAGGAGCAAATATTATTTATTAGCCAGTTTTCTCGGTCTTTAGTAGTAAGACCAGATACTGCATTTGTACTAAGTTAACGAAACTCCAAGACTAAATTTGTAAATAAATTAGTGTTATTCAAAAACTATTGCATTATTTGAACTCATACTTCGGTCGATACATAACGAATTTCCTTCAAACCAGGAGGATGAAACAGTTACAAATTCGAACATGTTTAAAATATAATACACCGGCCTGTGTGAATAAATAAATCTTCTGGTTAATGTTAATTTATATAAAAATGTATATATTGTTTATAAAAATATCTTCAGCGAACGCAGTAAGTATATCCTACAAAATGGAAATAAAGCTTTAAATAGTTAATCTGCACATTATTGATATAATACAATGTAATACGACAATTGTTCTATTTGGGAACTTTTTAAAGTGCCATTTATATCATGTGAAAAATTAGAAAAAAGCTTTTTGTAAATTGAATGCTTATATCTTTTTGTTTGACGTAACTCATAAAAATTTTTGGGAGCAAGCGATTGACGGCTTCCTAACAGTTACTGAAGCTCCCAAAAGTTAATACTGAGGCAATCGAAATAAGAAAATACAAGCTAACAATATCCCAAGAAGTAAGGACTACAAATTTTGCCCACCAACTATTCAAACAACAAGAACAAGACATGCAAGATGTAATGTCAAAATAATTCGCGCCGAATGGATTGCAAAGCATCATAATAGAACACCAAACAAACTTAATAAAAATAAAAAACCTATTCATTTCTTTTTGGATACGGTACCAGTAGTACCACCTCACCACTTTTTTTTTATTTCACGTGCAGCCTGGGTAAAGAGAAATGCTATTTGTCTATGCCTGGAATAAAGGTTAAATGCACAAATTGAAATTCTTAAGCTTTGTGAGTTTGAAGCTTTAGTTTATATTTTATTGCGAGGATTAAACAATTGCAAAAATTCCATGTATACACAATATCACTTTTCGCAATATGTAAAGTATCGGCAAAGGAACTAGGGTTACTATCACAATAGGGTGGTATAATAGTAAACCATCGACACATCCTTGAAATACATGAGTTAAAAGTTATATTATTTCTAACTGTAATATTATTTTAAAAATTTTATTTTATCTGGAATTAAAGCGTGATATTACAAAACATAATTTAAGCATCAACTATCTTTCTCGAAATGATGTAAACTATAAAAAAAATCTTAGGCTTATGAGTTGTCGCATAGCTGAAAGAACTTAAATTTTAAACTTATTGAGGAAAATATGGTAGTCAACTTCTCTTGGAAGATATACCTCCAGCATTTAAGAAATTTTCTTTGAACGTCTTCGACACTCAATCTACGGGACCTACAGAAAAAAGTTAAATGTACATACTTAACATATGTACAAGATATGAAACAAGAAAAATCCCTAACTACGTATTTCGGCAACTAAGTTGCCAGTAGAACAAACTGAAAACGAAAAATAGGGCTAAACGTAACGTCTTTAGCTTAAGGTAAAACTTTTGAAGATATGCTCTTCACCAAATCGCCAGTGATATACCACTGGCGATTTGATGAATCAAACGGGCCATCGCATGTCTCCTCATCACCACAAGTCAGCAGTCGCAGTATTGGAGACCGGTTCCTTTTACTTTGCATAAAACACAATATTTTCTCAGGTTTAGTCACAAAAGATGCTTCCACATTGGTTAAATAAAACTTGTAAATTTGGAGACTCTGAGAACTCTTCATTGTTGATAGCAGTTTCTATTTTTAAATTTTGTCGTAAAATATGTAATTTTTGTCCTATCGTACAGTGAGAGTATAAATTTGTTCAATGTTCTTGATATTAACCTCTGACTAGTTAGTTAATGAGAGTGTCTTTGTATATGTGTATATAAATGGTATGTCGTTTTAATAATCTTTAACGTTTTCTTTATGAATCAAGAGTATACTGTTACTGATTTCAAGCTTGACATGTGTATATCAACCATATTATAATCAATTTATATTGGGAATATTGCAATGTTTCAAACAGTAATTAAATTCAGAATATTCATAGGTGATCATAGGTGATGATTTTCGTAAATCTGTTTTTAATAACGAACGATTATTGGCATTTTTACGTTATTTGGAATAAAACTATTCTTAAAGAATTACACTAGAGTCACCAAAACATTGGATAGTTGTAAGTTCTTCCTGTTTCCGAAGTTGAAACTAAAACTCAGGAGACGCCATTTTTAGACGATTGAGGAGATCCAGATCGAATCGCAGACAGTGTTGAACATGCTAACGGGCGAAGACTCTAGCTCTGCTTTCAGCCATGGACAAGTCGCTGGGATTGGTGTATTCATGCGGAAGAAGAGCACTTTGAAGTTGATGGTAGTGAATAAGTTGTAGCAACAATTTATTTTGTTTTTTTACATTCCTGGAAATTCTGGGTAGCACCTCGTATGAACACGAAAGATGTTGAATGGCCAGGGCCTTCATTTACAGTAACTTACCCAAATGAGTAATTAACTTCATACATTGTAAAAGGGTGCCGATTAAAGGTGCGTGAAATACGGCAGCGCCATCTGATGGAAACACTTTGTTAGTTCTACAGTTTTTATTTAGACAGAGCTAGTTGCTTCGGTTGTCTGCTAATATGAAGCGCTGTATGTACTTTTACGGTCAGTTTTAATAATTTCTGTGAGATAGCTAAGTTGTTGTTTTCTGTGAATGTATCTTTCACCAGCAGGGGCGTACTAACAAATCTGTAGAAAGATGATATACGTATCTGCATCTCTGGAGAGGGATACGTTCACAAAAATATTAATATTGAACTTGTATTGTGTACTTCGCACCAGATTTTTAATAATATTTTATACAGGGTGTCCCAAATTGACCGAAGGGGTTTTAATTCCTTATAACTTTTTTATTATAATTCTTTTTTTGTTGTTTTCAGTATTTTGTAAAGAAGACTGTGGGAACTTAAAATGGAACAGTACACAATTGAACAACGTGCCAAAATCGTTGAACTTTATTTCTCAAATCAACAATCCATTGCTTTGACTCAGCGTGCATATCGTGGTTATTTTAATGTGCGGGTTGGACCCTCAGAGTCAACAATAAACCGTCTGGTTGCAAATTTTTGAGAACAAAGGGCAGTAAGGAACCTTCCTGGTGCCGGCAGACGACGAACGTTGCACACGGATTACAATATTGAACAGGTATAGGAGAGTATTCGGGAAGATGAAGAAACATCAACCAGGAGACGTTCGACACAACTTGGCCTCTCAAGAGGGTCGCTGCAGAGAATTTTGCATACAATAAGAATGTTTCCATACAAAATTCAGCTTGTCCAACAATTGAAACAGACAGATTACCAGCAACGACTTGATTATGCAATTTATTTTCGTCAAAAAGCAGAAGAAAATTAAGATTTTATTCATAATTTAATTATGAACGACGAAGCCCATTTCCAATTAAATGGGTTCGTTAATAGGCAAAACTGCAAGATATGGGCTACGGAAAATCCAAGAGTAGTTCAACTGCGAGAATTACACCCACTTAAGTGTACCGTTTGGTGCGGTGTTTCGTCGGAAAGGATAATTGGCCCATATTTTTTTGAAAATGAACACGGTGTCGCCGTTTCCATCACTGGTGTTAGATATCGGACAATGTTGGAAAATTTTTTAAGGCCAGCCGTGGAAAACCATCCGCAAGTATGGTTCCAACAGGATGGAGCCACAGTGTACTTTGCGAGGGACACAATGGCTCTTTTACGCGACATCTTTGGTGAACGAATTATTTCCCGTACAAGCGATTTTAATTGGCCTCCGCGTTCACCGGATTTAACCGCTTCAGACTGTTTCCTTTGGGGTTATTTGAAAGGAAAAGTCTATATTAATAAGCCTCGAACCATACAGCAATTAAAAAATAATATACGCGACGAAATCAACAACATAACACCTGAAGTTTTGCGAAGGGTTATGGAAAATGTTTTGGAAAGAGCACGAATATGCGAAGCAGAAAATGGCCACCACTTGCGAGATATAATTTTTCATAATTAAATTAAAAATATTCTCCATTAATTTACTGTATTTAAAATTAAAAAAATTTAATAATTATGTCTTAAATAAGAAGTTATAATGAACTCAAACCCCTTCGGTCATTTTGGGCCACTCTGTATTATTAAAAATACTTTTGTATCATAATATTTTGCATCAATATTTAAATATAAAGAAGCTAATCGCAAGATGTCTGCCGCGTTTGATTACTATCGAGCAAAAGCAAGAGTTGTTATTACAATTTTAGATCACAGCATACTTAAGTTCAAACGAAATTCTAGAAAATTGTTTTCGTCGATATGTCATTATAAATGTAACATGATTACATCAATACTACAATGCCACCAACATCATAGTCTGTGATTCCAAAGGCGTAAGTAATCTTTACAGTGACCATATAGAAAAGGAAACTACTATGACTGGTCAAATTCACTATATTTACCAGATCTAGCTCCGAGTGATTTTTTATTATTCCCTAACTTAAAAAAATGGTTTGGTGATAAAATATTCGGTACAAAATGAGGATTTGATAATCGCAATGCCCAGTTTAATGAACTTCCGAAAGATATTTAGACTATCTAAAATATTGGAAAGGTACTGGAAAGTATACAGAATTGTATGGGAATCATGTTGGAAAATAAAATTTATTTTTTTATCCTAAAATAAGCTTTTCGTCCTTTATTTTCAACGTCAATTTCTTTTGACATTTTCTTTTCTTTTTTGGACTCGTAGTATACAATGTATGTTATATAACAGGATTAATAAAACAAATATTATTATTCTACTATGTATATACTTTTATCATTTTATTTTATTGCTTATTTTTGCATTTCTAATCGATTTCTAGAATGGATTAAGAAATAAATTGAATAATTGAATTTAATGAAAATGACGAACTTTTAGAATACCTTGGAAGACGCGTTCTCAATTGCAACGTCTATAGCAGTGTATAATCTAAATGCTTAACAATAAATTTAAGCGAGTAATCGATAATAATAAAATTTTCCAATATCGGTTACGTACGCTGACGAAATCTCGTTCAATACAACGATTGAATACATACAAATTTACATTAGATACGTAAATAACATGCATACGTAAATAAACACATGCATCTACATCTGTAATGATTTGGAATGCTGGTCAAACATTAATTATATTTATATAAATTCTATAATAAGTCTCCTCAAATTTAGAGACACATCGCGACCAAGTTATTGGATCTCGTTCTGGTTTCAGAAATTGTATAAATTACATGTTATAAATGTATATTCATAGGTTATATGGAGCTAATGAAATCGGATCGAGTTTAGAGGAACTCAAAAACACAGTGGAGTCGTCGGTGTTGCTGCTGGTGCGCCCAACGCGCATTAAAAATGTTTAAAAGTCCACATGTAATTGCCCATTTTATGAACCAATACGATTCGGTAATATTCTTATGAAAATAATCAAACTGGAAGGCTGTATTATTTTTAACTGCTCTTTAAACGGTTATATGGACGTAAACAGATAGTGACGAGTTTCCTGTATTGTTCGAACTATCTCATCTCTCTTCATCACTCTCACAATCGTACACGCTCACACGCAACACGGGTTTTGAAGTCGGAATACCGGAAGATTCAGCGTCGTCTGGGTGCCTTTTAAAAGTATGCGTGTGTGCGTATGTATCTGTGTATGTACTAACGTCGTATCTAATGCTCTGCATGCGTTATGAATGAGGACCTTTGTTCTTTAGCTTTCTGAAGATTTTGAAATTTTCTGTTTACGTTTCATACTGATTTTCTTAATTAATGTTTTATTTATTTATTTAACTACGCGATTAGGATGGAATTATGAACTACGAGGTTTATTTTTAACAAGAAGTAATCAATTAAAGAAGGAGCATAATACTCAATATCCAGAAACTTGATATTTTGAAACCTGGTCAAGATTATAGCCATTTTATGGAAAACAAATAAAACACAAATATCCCAATCACGAATGCAACATTTATTCTATGACAGAATATCACTACAGACCGCTACAGGACAGCTTATATTGAAAGGGTAATACGTCCTTTAATTATGCAAGAGACAATAGTAACCAGACATATGCTCACTAAACGAACCAGCAAATTACATCCTGGGTAATGATAATTATCTTCGAATAATTACCTACGAGTACACGTTAGTTCTATTACACATAAGAATTATTACTAATTTTTATACTTGTTATATTTAGTGGCACTATTTGTTGATGAAAATCTTCGGAAGTTCAGTCATGTGTATAATAACATCGAATAACATCCCATCGGCGTAACATATCACGAGCGACTAACGGCGACTAACAAAATATACAAGAAGTCCCATAACTCGTGCCCCAGAGAAAATTGACAAATCCCGACGACAATCTAAACTCTAATGATGCAAACGAAGATAAATTAATCCCTTGACTAACAGAGCTGTGTGATGTTAAAGAACCACCAATTCCACCAATTCCAGGTGTTAAAGTGAATAAAATCGGTTGCTAAGCTTATATTATCACGCTGTCAGAATGACATGCCTGCCAAAGGGCAACTTCAACATGTTAGGTTACAGCAGATGACATTCAAGTTGTTACACTCGCCATCATATTTATCTATTTTTGCTTTTTTGGAATAAAGCAACATATTGTGGTTTTTAAAAGAACCTTGTTTATTCTAATACACATTAACTTATAGTAAAAAACAAGACAAAATGTGTAACATAATAATAATAACATAATTGAAAGGCATTATTCGTGAAAAACTTCTAATTATCTACCCGGTTCATACTCCTGCAATTTCACAGGTTGCATTTCGCGATTTGAGCATCGATATGTTCTAATATAGCCACAGTGAATACTATTTATTTTTCTATTTAAGAATAGGTTATTTTCATCATAATATTGAGATTTTAAGAACATCCGCAATGCAACATTTTGAAAGGAAAACGTCAAATTATTTTTAAAAGAGCCTAAGAAGTACTAATTAATCGTTGTAACAATTGCATTCAAATCATTGGAAATTATATTGAAAAATAAAAATTATTACTTTCAAAAACTTTTTTCTATCAGGCCGAGCAAATATGGCGCTTGTCCCGTAATTAGCTAAAGCTCAAAAGTGTGCATGCTGGAATCATCTTATTCAGCAAAAAAAAAAACGGATATCTATTCCATGATTTGCTCATACAGTGATTGTCAACACTCGTAATATAACTTAAGAGACTTTCAATAGCAAAATCAGGCGCGGCTCGTGATGACGTTCCGTAGGGGCAGGTACAATGAAGCGAGTGCCTCGTGTATTTTCGGTTATTACTAAGAAAACGCTACAGTTAGTACACGAAGCACTCGCATCATTGTAAGTGCCCCAACAGGATGAGCCGCGCCTGGCAAAATATACTTTATAGGTTCTAGAAAACTTGGTTAACAAAGTCAGAAATAGGTTCAAATTAACAGCGCATTATTTAGAAATTATAAATTCAGAGAGACGATTTCTTAAAAACAAATAATTACCATACAAGATATTTGTAAACTGCTTAAATAGCATCATATAAATTTATCTAAAGTCATACCATTAACAGTCAAAGTGAATCTTTATGGCAGACGTAGGAGTCATTATAAATATTGAATGTTTACAGTTTCTCTTTTTCTAAAACTCAAAGAGTCCATAAATCAAAACCACTCTAATTATTAAGTTAAGATATTATCTTTGCAGTACAATATCAGTCCACATATTGCCTATGTAGCTCAAGATATGCTTGACAAGCCTCGTATAATAAGAAGAAAATGTTAACTTACTTATAACATCGCCCCAACTTGTATCAAAATATCTTTCTGAGCTCTAAAAAGGGAAAACATCATATAGACCAGTAAGCTATGGATTCGCATCCAGACATATTGGCTAGTACAAAGGACAAATTAGAACTGGAAAACCAAAGTTCCAACGAAATACCGTGCTATGAATGCGACCAAGCATACATAGGGCATACAAATCGAAGAATCAGCGTACGGAGGGAAAAGCACAGAAATATGGTAGTTAGAAAAGAAACAACATCATCGCTAGCTAAAGCATCGACTTCGACGGCACAAGAACAATAGCCCGCAGTACGAACCTAATATACAGGATAATAAGAGGGGCTATATAAATAGAGAAACGACACAATTGTATGAACAAACTTGACAATGGACAACGTTTGTCTGACACATGTAAACCAAACTTATCTAATAGACAGATTACACATACGCGACGAAATGATAATAACTCACAACAGACCAGTTACTCCAACACGGACCGAACATAAACCGACAGAACAATAGCCGTAAGCGACATAACAACCAACGTACCAACCACAAGAGCCCAGACATGAGTTCTCACTATTAGGGGACCATATAATACGAGCGGCACAGGAAATCGACACACTCATGAAGTTACCATCGCAACGAGAAAATCCTCAAGAAAAAGGTGAAAGTGATGTCACTGAAACGTCATTCAACAATATGTATATATATATATATATATACAGGGTGATAAAAAACAAACTTTATTTTTAACTGAAAATAGTACGTACAAAATTGACAAATGAAAAAAAATTATAATCAAAGTTGTAAAGTAACAGATATTCACACTTATGCTAGCAACACAGGAACACCTCCTATAGTTGGTTGTTGGAAATCCATCTAATAAAATGCACAACACACTTAGAATAAATAATTTAATATTAAACACGTTTTACTACCAGTATTTGGAATTTTGCGATTGGATACTTAATATTAGCAGGGGTGAATTTAACCCTCCCCCCTTGTTTTCATCCAACTCCTAAACAGAAAATTTATTAAATTTTTACTATTTATTCAATTGCATCTTCCAAGTGCACTAAAATGTCTATGCAAGAAACAGCCAAAAGTAAAGTATGTATTTATGATAATTCTACATATTGTTTGCAGATTTGTCACAATGAAAAATTTCTGGTAGATCAACATTTGGAAATTAAAATTCTCAAGGAAAAGAAGCAAATCCCCCACGCAATGTGCCAAAAGTTGCTTACAAATATGAATCTCGCCATAGGAGAACTTCTCTAAGGATTTGAGTATCTTCTTCGTAAATTTAAATATTGTGAAAGTGAACAAGGCAATTATTTGATCAATATAAAGAACCTGACAAAAAAAAAACCATTTGACATTCAGTCGGTTTATCCAGTGTTTAAAAGTTTATATTTACCTATGAAAATACCAACAGACACCGTGTTATTGATGGTCATTGACGCTGCCCTATATATGCTAAAAGCAGTTCGAAATCTAAAAATATTTAATCCCAAATTAATTTTCTGTATTTGTTTAGCTCATGGTTGAAATATAGAATCCTGTTAAAAATAGTTTAGCGACAAACATTAACAAGGTATTTACTAAAGCTACCTTACGTGTTGAAGTACACAGAGAAAAATCGCGAGGAATTCCACTGTTCTCAGAGCATGTGCTAATCATTTAGTGTACGTGGCTAAAAGCTGTATATATTTTTCAATAAATTATAATGGAATAAAAGAGGTAGTTTCACTTCCGTCTAACTATTGAAAAATATGTAAACCTTTTTGGGATCCATTATAAAAGAAATCAGTTGCCTTATATTCAAAGCAATTTAGTTCGTATAGCAGCTTCAATAACAAATTTAGAAATTTAAGGCCGTCCATTACATGAATAAAAATTTGTAAATTGAACAGGTGAGTTATTGTTAAAAATAAATTTAGTTTAATTATATAAAGAGAAATATAGTAAAAAAATTAACCGCACTAATAAAATTTTAAGTGATCACTTCTCAAGTGAATTAGATTTGGAAGCGCAAATTTAAATTTGCTCCTATTACGTCTTCCAACGTTGAAAGAGTATTTTCGGCTAATACGAGGTGTTACCCAGTAATTTCCGAAATGTGAAAAAAACACAATAAATTGTTCTTACAACTTATTCACTACCATCCCTTTCAAAGTACTCTCCTTCCGCATGAATACACCGATCCCAGCGACTCTTCCATGAATGGAAGCAGTGCTAGAAGCCTTTGCGAGTTAACGTGTTCAACACTGCCTGCGATTCGGTCTGGATCTCCTCAATCGTCTCAAAACACCGCCCCTTGAACTTCAGTATCAATTTCGAAAAGGAAGAATACACAAAGGGCAAGATCGGGGGAGTAATGAGGGTGAGGTAGTACTGTCGTCTTCGTTGAAGCTAGAAACTGACGCACAACAAGTGACATGTGGATTTGTGCATTGTCATGGCGTAGAATTCACGAATTGTTGCCCCGCTTGGCAGGCCGCTTATGTCGAATATTTTCTCTTAGTCGCCGAAGAACACCGCAATAAAGTCGTCCATATACTGTTTCACCTCGTTGAAGAAGTTTTTTGTGTACCGTGCCATCAGCGTCAAAGAAGCAAATCAACATCGACTTGACGTTGCTTCGAACTTGCCGTGCTTTGTTTCGGGATCATACTCGTACTCTGTGCTCACATAAATACGGTACCGTCTTGTTCAATGCTGAATAACCTTCGCACAAACTTCGCATCAATACGCCGCATGTTGAGTTAGCCGGACAAAATACCCTGACAAAAGCCGTACGATAAGCAAGCAATGTCATGGATTATTCTTCTTTGGCCTTACAGGATAGCATCACTCATTTTTGCCACACTTTGTGGCGTTTTTTCCATCGATAGACAACCGGAACGGTTGTCCCACTCATAAGTTTGCCCTTAGCCTAAGCATCCTCACCATACGCTTGTTTAAGCATTTTCATAGTTTGCAATGCCATTTAACCAAGTTTGGAACAGAAATTGATGCATGTTCTTTGCTCTTCTAAATCAGAAGTTGTAATAACTCAAACACAACCCAACAAATATAAACACAAAAACTGTTTGTCATAGACTGATTGACTTAGTATAGACGTAATAATAATAATAATAATAATAATAATAATAATGTATAATATGTAAATCTATAAGTTAATAATTAACAAGTACAAGAAAGTAAATAAGTTAATTATTTTAACAAACTGAATAGACTAATTAAGAAAAAAAGAAATCACTATATTAATTGAATCAAACCACAGAAAAACAATAATAATAATAATAACTACACTTTCCAGAATTGATCGGGATATAGCCGATCAGCATTACAGCACATATGCAGCAATGGCGATTTTTGGAGTACATTAGTTCGCGCCTTGGGTACATAAAATGTATCTGATGACCTAATGTTGTACTTTTATACCAGAAAATTGATTTGTCTCAGCAAAGAAGGAGAATCCACATTATAATTCACAAGTTTAATTAGAAACTTGCCGCTTACTTCACCTGTTCTTTGGATTAAGGAAGTGGTTCGAGTGACAGTTGCTGATATGTATATCGAGGGTACCAAACTACAGACGCATACTCTAGCTTAGTTCTAACAAAGTAATAGAACAAAATGGTTAATGTGTAATTGCCAAATATACGACAAGATCGAATAAGGAAACCTAGAGACTATGTGATCTGAAAAACGGATGTGAATCAAAGAGCACGCCAAGATCTCGAAATTGCGAAACCCTAGGAATTATGTCATTGGAAGCTGTATAATCGAAGAAAATAACACTTGAGCGTCTAGAAAAGGAAAGAATATCACATTTCTCAACACTCTAGCCCACTCGATTATTTGTACACCATTCGTAAATAGCTGTAAGATTTCTTTGCAGAAGTAGGCAGCCTGGTGGAGAAGTGATATTATAAAGATTTTTAAGTCATCCGCATACGCGAGAACTTTGCAATCTAGTAGCATTAAGAGATCGTTAATGCATACATTGAAAAGCAACGGGCCTAAATTGGAGCCTTGAGATACGGCAGTGGTGGCGGTAAAAAATTGGATTTATATCCGTTATATTGTACATAGTACGATCGATTCAATAAATAGGTTTTGAAGAAGGGTACAGTTTTCAGTGAGGCACCTATAGATTGTAACTTCGACAAGAGTAGAGAGTGCTCAATTGTAGCGAAAGCCTTACTGAAATCGGTATAGATAACATACATTTGTTGTTGAGCATCCAATGCTTCACCTATATGCTGTGTAAGTTCCACTAAGTTAGTGACAGTAGATCTGCCTCTGACAAAACCATATTGATTAATTGAGAGAAAAAAATTAATGTTGCCATGTAGCTTCTCATAGAATACCTACTCAAACACTTTTGTAAAATTGCAAAAAATATTAACAGGTTTGTACATTTACAGATATTATGACAATCACTTTCCTTAGAAACAGGAGTAATTCTACTAATCTTCCAGTTGTCCGAGAAAGTCGAAGTACAGACTGATAGATTAAATATTATGGTAAGTGGATGATACAGTATAGATGCACAATCCCGTATAAGAAAGCTTCTTCATTCCACTCATTCCACTCAGAACTTCCTCCTCTGTAAAACTCCCAATGAAACGGGATTCAGATCGACATCAAACTGATCGGGCTGCGACAGGATAGGAGAGTTGTAGACACTAGAAAAAGTATCAGCAAAAGTTTGAACGATATCCACTGGTTGTTCAAGAACAACATTATTTAGTGTTAAAGATCCTGGAATTCTAGAGAAGTGGCGTCTACTATTGACGAAGTTCCAGAACAGTTGTGTATCAAGTGCAATATTCGATTCAAGTCCAGCCTGATTTTACTCATATGCAGCTTTAATCTCCACTTTTATGTATGACCGAAGTCGTGAAAACTCAAAACGGTAATACGCAGAGTTTGTGTGTTTGCACTTAGTAAAGTAATATTCTTTGAGCTTCAGATGTTTTTTAATGAGACAAGTAAATAATTGTTCCATATATTGCACCATATAAACCGCCAACAGCGTCATTAACATCGGAGAAAGTCCTCAGACACGACCAGTCAGTCATAGTTAACGCATTATAAAGAGATATTAAACCAGCCTTGCGAAAGTTGTAGCGCAGATTTTTGTTTGGTGGAAAATGTTTATACGAATTGTCAATTGACAAGTCAAGAACTATATCCAAGGCAGGATTATATATGTCTTCGGAAGCAAGAGGAGTTGCATGATACATTATAGTGATTTGAGGTGAAATTTTAGAAAAGACAAAGTCTAAAAGTTTTCTGTTCTGTTCTGTTTGTTTTCTGTATATACCATTGTGTTGCACTAAGTTTAGAGTATTCATAAAATATAACAGTTAAAGTCCCCACATATAAAGAGTTGCTTATCAATAAATTCGAGCCTCAACATTTCAAAGAACAACTCGTAATCATCACAAGAAACATTAGGAGATATGTAAATATTTACAAAACAAAAACAAAATACACCTAATTTACATTTACATATAGAACCTCCTGTTGACAGACCAACGGCTTGTAAGTCTCATCCGAAAAACTTCAAACGAAAAATCGTAACTCGCACCAACTAGCTATATAGTTGTACTGTTATCGCTTCGCGCGCCACGTTTAAATTCCGTGGGTAGCACCCCGTAAATATATTTTAAGTGACTTTAACAGTTGACAATATAGGGAAATATTTAGTAATATATTGTTTCAATTGGAATATTTATAAATTATAATTTGTAATTATATGTATATATTACTTCTAAATTATAATAATGACTATAGGAGATAAAGCAGTAGTACAACTGTCAGATTATGTATATTACGTTTACGATTATAAATACATAAATAGCGAAGAAGTGTCTTTAATTTCTTAAGTGTTTTTGCGAAGAAGACCAATTCACTACATATTTAATTGCATATCTTCTTTACTCTTTCCTACATATTTGCATACGTATTTTGACAATTTTTAGTGCATACTTCCCTACCTTTAATTAATCAATAATCATAATTATTAATAATAATAATAATAGTAATAAGTTTTCTTAGTCCTATACTTGAATTTTCTTGGAAAAATGAAAACTAATTTTTCCAAGAAAATTCAAGTATAGGACTAAGAAAACTTTACGAAAAGGGAACAAATAGTCAGTTTTGTTCCAGTTCCAGTTTTGTTTCAAGATACTGAAAATAAACATTATAACTAAAACTAGTAAAAGAGTAGAATATAAGTACTAGTCAAACAAAAATCCATTCACAATAAAATTGACAAATGAAACCAGAGGCTGTGGACACTAAAACTATTGGAATTGACCCTTAAACAAAAGTAATACAAACATTAGTATTTTTGTTAATATCTATTGAACGAGTTTTACATAACACAGAACTTGTAGTTACTTGTGTTTAATTCCCATTTTTTTAACTTGTAGATCAATGTAATCTTATGTAAAGAAATTTTTATTAAAGCCAACAATTTAAGAAGAATTAATAGAAAAATTTAGGCAAATAGTCATCTATTGTTGGAAAGCTATTTAACAGAAAAATAAGTAAATAACTAAAAGAAAATTTATCAATCTTCATCTTTAGTAGGCGTTGTCTTCTTTCCTATTGTGCAACAATAAAGGAATGAAATTTTAAGACACCTAGTATGGGTTTATATTATTTGTCCATGTCAGAATTTTACTGCTGGAATGCCATTGTAATGTCAGATTTTATGTATCTGTTCTTTTTATTTACATTGCTGGCTCCTGTTAATATTGGTTTAATACACAATATTCGTTATTAGGTAAGATTACCATATTACCGAAGGACTCGCATTAGCAATTTTTATAGATTGCTCAAGTTATTTTCTTTAAAAACACTATTTTTAAACCCTTCATTTTATTATACATATGACCATAGATTTATTCATATTTACATAATTGCATAAATAAATACTAAATACGACATACTAGACTGTATTTATAGATCGAATTTAATGACCACCGCATTAAATATTATAAAAATATATTCTCGGCATAACCGTTATTAAAATCCCTGTTATGTGGGCAATAAATTTTTAACCGTTAAAAAAAATCGCTAAGCACGCAAATCTATACATATTTTCAATTCCGTCATTCCTCTGGTTTATAAATCGGCGTCTATTTTCAAATTAATCATAAAATATGTGCATAATAAAAATTAAATATGCGGGCACAAAAACAAATATTTATATTATGGTCGTCAAATTATCACATTTTAATGAAATTCAAGTCTCGGTAGATGCGCGTCATCTATACTGACAAAGCCAAAGCTCTTCAAATTAAAATAGATTACTTCCTAAATTGATATTTTTAAGAAATTGTACAAATGTAAAAAATATTCTATATAACACCTTATTTTAAAAATTAAAAGAAAATTAATTGTAGAATACAAAAGAAAATTATTTTAATCATTAATAGTTTTGGTCAATGCGATAATATAATAGATAACTACATTGTACACACCCAAATAAGTGATGCCCGCCAATAGATGGCAACAGTAGCACCGCCTGTGCATTTAAAAAAATATTTTAATTAATTATAATAAATAAAAACAATTGTTTTATTATTGCACTTCGTTTAATTTAATTAATATACATATGAATCAATTTTTGTAATAAAAACGAAATTTTACATAAAAATCTGTCTTTATATAGTCGCATAAAATTATAGTAAGATTAAATTCTAAGAAATAAGTAAATTAAGCTTCTAGTTTCAAAAATTCTTTTATTGTAAATACACTACAATATTGTTTCGCCATACAATGGCTTCATCAGGTGGATGAAATACTGAATATGTACAATACAAGTTTGAATATTTATGTAAACATTATTGGGGAAAATGGTGGTGGAAAAATTTTACAATCTTAAATTTAGTAGAGAGGAGTTGTTTAAATCTAGTATCTATTGTATCTATTAATTTCTAAGTTCCCTAACAAGTTAAGTTTTTTGCTTTTTTCTTGAATGTGTAAAATTTTGAAATCTATATTAAATCTATGATTGTTATCTATATAATGACTTGTGAAAGTCACTGTAAATATCAAATTTGGAAATATCTTTACCTATCAATATACTTTCCTTGTTAATAATGGAGCAAGGGGTTTCTCATACTACTGTTCAAATTATATTAGTAGAACAAATACCTGCTTCCTTTAAAATATCTTCTATGGCATATTTTTATGTAATTGGAACATTATGCACATCATCTAATATCAGATTTGTGGTTTATAGGCAGCAGACACGTCAACTGATTCTAAATTACAGAAAACAGCATTAAGATGTTGCAAAGGATTACATACCTGGTAAATAAAGTGTTGGTATGGCCTTTGATATTAGTTCTTCCTTGTTAAATATTGTGCCTCAAAATACATTCTACAAATAGTACGTGAATATCGATTATTATTCTTGTGGCATTAATCAACTGTTGAAACCTGCATGATGTTGTTTTTGGAAATTCATGAAGTACAAACCCTTCTTGTATACAATTTGCTACGTAACACCATGTCACGTTGAATAATTCTAAAAATATAAAATTTATATATTATATACGTGTATATAACGATTTGTTTACTATTTAATAATATTTACATAGACTGTGCATTAAGTAATATAGAAAAAATAGTAATAATCGTTTGGTTCCCTTAAAATTGGATCAAATCTTTCAACTTTTGCCAAATTCAATCACGTTTTGACTATATCTACGAAGTTTACTTTTATAACTAGGTAAAGTTAACTGCTTCATGTATAAAATAAAACTGAAAGGAACGCCCAGTTATGGTCAAGACAGGTAATTTACCGGCAAGTTTCTGTATCTAGTGCCATCTTGAAGTCATATCCTAACATTAAAACATTATCTCAATACTTCTCATTTAACATTATACCCCCTCATCCACAGTAAAAGTGTGGATTAAGACATCAATGTATACTCGGCCCATGTGTATTTGGAAACGTCCCTTAATTTTTTCGCTTTATGGTTTTCAGTAGTTTTAGATTATTTCTTATTAGTTGCAATGTTGTAATTACAAATAGTATAATTTTAAACTATATAGTGAAATTATATAATAACATTAGTGCAAAATGTTATATTTGTGGATAAAATCATTAGACTATTTCACTATAAATTTAAATACATCCATAGTATAATTTTAGATGGAGATCTTTGATTATGACTTCATTGATTATCATTATTATATTCGACTATTTTCTTATATATATATATATATATATATATATATATATATATATATAATGGGTGTTTCAATAAGAGCGCAAGATCTGAATTGCGCGCCATGTTTGACGGTCATAATGTCACATGATTATGACGTGGCAGATCGAAAGTTGACAGATGGGAGTTAGTAAACATGGAGCATTACACGGTAGAACAACGCGTCCTGATTGTCAAAAATTATTATGAAAATGGTTAAAGTTTAATTGCCACTATTCGTAAAGTGCGTCGAATGTTCGGTCGAAATAATGTGCCTAATTCATCTACGGTTAAACGAATAATCGAAAAATTCGAAAGCACCGGTTCGGTTAGTGATGTGAAACACACGATACGAGCTCGTAGAGGTCGTTCAGAACAAAACATCACGGCAGTTCGCGAGAGTGTGACAGAAAGGCCAGAGACGTCAATTCGCCATCGGGCACAAGAATTGGACATTTCAACAGGCACTCTTCAGCGAATTCTCACTAAAGATTTACAGCTGCATGCCTACAAAATCCAACTGACTCAACAACTTCTGCCAGTAGACCATGAACAGCGAAGAGAATTCACCAATTGGATCCTTGAGCAACCTGCTGATTTTGCAAACAAAATCATTTTCAGTGATGAGGCCCATTTTCACCTCGATGGCTTCGTTAATAGGCAAAACTGTCGCATTTGGGGCTTAGAAAATCCACGAATGATTCATCAGAAAGCAATGCATCCACAACGGGTCACTGTATGGTGTGCATTATGGTCTGGAGGAATAATTGGACCGTTTTTCTTCGAAAACGAAGAAGGTAATGCAGTAACGGTGAATGACGAACGTTATCGTGCTATGATAACACAGTTTCTTGTGCCTCATTTGGAAGCTATTGATCTTGACGACATGTGGTTTCAGCAGGACGGTGCCACATGTCATACCGCCCGTGAAACATTGACGATCTTGCACGAATTTGCTCCTGGTCGTGTCATTTCCCGATTTGGTGACCAGAATTGGCCTCCACGCTCTTGCGATTTAACGCATTTAGACTTCTGGCTGTGGGGTTATCTGAAGTCACAGGTTTATGCCAATAAGCCTGCAACTATCGAAGCATTGAAAGCCGAAATTAGACGCTGTATCAATGAAATACCACCACATGTATTCAATAACGTTATTGAAAATTTCGTCAAAAGGGTACGCATATACCAGCAAAGCCGTGGCGGCCATTTACAAGATATTTTGTTTCATACATAATTCCCAAATGTATATTTTCTAAATCAATAAATATTTCAATACTTTGATACAGAAAACCATGTTTTATTGAACTTGCGCTCTTATTGAAACACCCTTTATTAGTAAATAAACTACATTTTATTTTTTACATTTGTTTTATTGGCACTATTTTGTTAATGTTTGTTAATTTGCTGCAGAGTAGCTAATTGTTTTTTTTTAATTTTTAGATCGGTCTCTAATATTTGCTTTCTTATGACAAACTCTTCTTCGTCTCTTTTTATTTTGATTTCAAATTCTTGCCGCTTTCTTTCTACATCCAGCGCCATTTATTTTCTTTTGCTTCTGTAAAATCTCCTTTTGTAGTTCCAACACTTCTTTTTTATGTCTGCCACTTCTTCGTATTTTAGATCAACATTCTCTATTTTTGGCCCATTCTTTGGATGACTGCTTTCGGGTAGTCTCTTTTACTTTTGGATGGACTGGAGTTTTTAGCATTCTTGGAGTGTACGTGCCCCAATCTTCTCCAATATTGTCGTTGAGGCATCATTGATATTCTAAAATAACAATCATAATTTGTTTTATAACTTATACAATAAATTATTTCTATTACACCATCCTTATTGATGTCACTGATACATTGAATTATAATTTTTTCTTCCCACAATTATAATGTTCCCTTTATATTAATAAGTAGATATTAAATTACTCACATTTTCATCAACTCCTTCATCTTCGCTGTATAGAATTTCTGGTGATGATTTTTCCGGAATATTTGTACATATATGTAGAATTTCAAAAATAATAAGACTATGGTATGCATTGACCTTTGCATCACTATCAAATGGGTTAGGTAAGCCAAATACTGTCTTTTTGTTTAGTATATTCAACTTTAAATAAAAAATTGGATCGTGCGTTGGAATACATGATGATGGTCCACCACCTGTTGCCTCTAAAAGTCACAGCGTATATTTGCTGCTTGCTTTCTAGTTTCTTTCTTTTCATTATTATAAAACCTTTTCAATACTTCTACATTCCTATAAACAGAAGCTTGTGCATTAAATTCCCTTTCTATTATTTTCCAGGCATTTTCCTTCTGTTTCCAGGAGAATCCACCACTTTTATTTGATTCTATATTTTTATATTTCCTGAATAATATTTAAGCAGAATAATCGTTCGAAAAATTTGTAGCTCGGGTACGTTTCTCGCTCATTTTTAAAATAAATAACGTGCATATTCCTATTATAATTTTAATATACCTAAGTAAATATTATTCTTATGGTTTTACACTTACCTCGAACATAAACAAAAGTAAAATCTGACAAATTCGCGCGAATTTATCTGTAATTTACCTGAGAAGTACCGTAATTTCACAATATTGAAACCGGCGGTGCAATGCGGGATATATTTAAGTATTAGTTAAATTTAACTAGGGATTTGTCATTCCGAAACTTAGCTTAGGTGCAAACAAATCTCGTTAGATTAAAAGTGCTAGGAATTATGTTTTTTAGTGTGGTATTGTGGATTTTATATACAAAATTTTAAATAAAACGGTACTTTCGACGTTAGCATGTTGTGATGGTACACAACACAATTATGTAGTAGTCCAATAGAGAAAAATTCTAAAAGTAGGATAAACCATTATTTGTTGTATGAAGAGCAAGGTGCATGCACTCCTTATCGAAGATCATTAAACTCGGACCGATTAGTGTTATATGTTAAATACCTACTCAATACGTTGCTATAATAATAAAATCATTGATTTTTTTATTATTGTAGGCAGTAGTATTTTGTACTCTCACCAATAATATTATACCATATGGAACTGGGGTGAGAGAATGGCGGAGAGGTAAACGATACCCCACTAGTACACTAGATAAGAGAGAAGGGACGGTTATAGCACCAGGCGCCAGGCGTGTCTGTGGTCAGTTTGATCAGATACGTTGACAATAGATGCGCAGAGTAATTATACGTAGAACATCGATTGTAATGGCAAAGTATACACAACAAAAAAAAATTTATTTCACTGATATGTTTATTCTTTATCATACCATAGAATTGCGTTTTTATTTTGTTGCGTTAGCAAACTTTTTATTTTTTTCGATGTAGCTGTTGTGTATCAGTACTTCTTCACCTGAAATCTACCTGAAATCTTTTCTTTGATACAATTATGCGCCCGTTTTCTCATAATATTTTTAATTTTCTCTTCAAGTCCAGCAATTTATTTAGTTACGTTAGCATAGTTTTAATTTTTTTTTCATTTGTTTATATTTTCTTTGATGTAGCGTTTGTACATCACCGGAATTTAATTATGTATGCAATCACAGGTTTGTGTTATTTATAAATACACAGATTTTTCTTTAATTTTGGTGGAATTATGCGTTTGTTTTCTCTGGATATTTTTATTTGTTTTTATTGTGCAGCATTTGCACATTTTTATCATTATTATCTGCGGTGCAAGACCTCTCATCTTTGAAATACATTGCGTATACACATACGCAATACATATGTGTATACGACACCTACATCTGACCTATTCTTATGCTGACCTATGCTTATTCAATCAAATGCTACACTATACATTCAATAAACATAGAAACCGGCGGGGATTCGTCTTGCGCAGCAGTGTCGTTTTCTTATCTCGTTTACACGCGGTATTAGAGTATAAACAGATATAAGTTAAGCACAAACAACACGAATATGTTCTCAAGTCAGCAGTATGCAATCAAGATAGTCAAACCGACAATACCGTGGACGGGTGAGCAGCAAACAAAAGTGATATTCCAGCTCGGTTTGTTCAGCCTGTCAACAACAAACAGGATTCCTATGTCGTATTGTCCTTCTTTAACTACCAATGTTGTATTTTTTTACTAACTTCGATAGCTGTCACTATAGTAGAAAGTAAATTTGGAGCATGGGATATTACATTAGTGGTACCTATACTAACGTGCCATCGAGAAAAATCATAATTAGAGTAGACTATGTAAATGTTTTGGATTGGTACTTTAGCCACTTCCACATAATGGCATTCATTGCTTTATATTTTATTATGAACAGCTATGCATTCTGGAATTGAATATTGCCACTTGCCATTTACTTTCACACATATACGGAAGTAGCATTCGATAATTTCTGCATTCTGCTCTGTGTTGAATAGCATTTTTTCGATTTAATTTAATTTAATCATAGTTTCAAAAAATTTGACACACGTTCAGATTGAATGTCAAGTAATGAATGTCATGAATGTGGAAGTGACTAAAGTAACAAACCATTCACATAGTCTACTCTAATTATGATTTTTCTCGATGGCATGTTAGGTATTTTTCTGCGTGTCCTAACAATCCAAAATGAATGTTGCAGGTAACGAAAATTTTAAAAAACAATATTTGAATATTTCATATATGCATACCCTACAAATCAGTGCCTGACAGCGAAAAGGTTAAGATACCGGAATCGTACAATATACGTCGTTTAGATTTTACAATAGTTCTATATTAAAACCTACACAAAACACACTGAAAATTTAAATAGATATTCGCTATTAGTAAAATTGCAACCTTGAAAATCCATAAGATTAGACATTTCCCAAAAGGGCGGAATATTTGTAGAATAGAAAACTATACAATTATTCAATAAAAACATCGGTAATTACATAAATAACATTAAAAATATTAATTATAACAACACAAAGGCAGAAAATCATTTTAGGAACATAATACGTAAAAATTATTCAAAATGAATGAAGTGAAACAAAGTTGTGGAAAAACACGTGGATCAAGTGCGTCATGAAACTTACTTCGGACTATAAAAGAATATAGAGACTGATGAAGACTTCATGGTTGCGGTTCAGGACAGAATATTCCCACAGAAGCTATATACAAAACAAGAACATTAAATCCCTATATAGGCTCTGGATGAAGTAGAGAGCGTTTATTACAATATTGAAGAAAATATAGTGTAATTTTCTGTTGACAACAGAATATATATCAAGTATTATCATACAGTGGAGTCAGTGGAGTTGTCCATCAGAAATGAATCTGCAACAGAAAAAAAAATGAAACAAAGAAAACAAAAATATTAAAGCCTAATTTATTTCAATGATATCTATAATGCTGAGATGTGCATATGAAAAGAGATTACTATAAAAGATGAAACAAGTTATATTTGATTTCTTGTACCTTCTACGAAGAATGGGAGTATCCAATACTTGATAACATATTGCAAGTACTCCAGGCCAATGTAACCAGGTAAATCAAACACTACCAGACGTCATCTAATCCTAGGGAATTTCGTCCTTCTCTCCAAGAGAATAACTACAGAGACGCAAGCAACCTGAAAATTTCGTTATTTATAAGTTGGGCTAATTTGTTATGAAGGTTTTTGTATTTATATATTTGTAATGTATTAAGTGTAGCTTCTGGAGCGACACATTTTTTAATTGTAAGTTTGACTACAAATGCCTACATAGTAGTATTACTATTTTATTATATACTATTATTATATTTTCCTAAGTTACCAATCTTTTCGTGTACCTACAGTTAACACAAGAAATAGCAATTTATTTTTTTTAAATATCACAGAAATTCTGAAGGTATGTACTTCGACAGCTAGTTTCTACGTAGATGTATTTAATTTAACATTTTCAGTTCATTAAAGAATAAACCCATAAAGTTATTGATAATTTTTTGTTGTTAGATACAGTTATGATGTATTTAGGTTTACTGTACTTAATTATATTTATATATTTGTATTGACGATAATTTTCGGAAATTTTCTATTCCTCGCTTGTATTGAATAAATAAATAAATAAAATAACATAAGAAACAGCAGAAAACTTGTATCCTGCATGGGCAATAATAATGACAGATCTCTATATTATATATTGGAAAATTCAGTCGTTCATGGCCATCGACATGTAAAATTTACATGATTTTATCGCAGCTTACAGGCAAACAAGCTCGTATCAAATGAAGTAAAACCAACAAAATCACTTATTGTCGCAGTATTTCAAAGAAAATGATTGCTGGTCTAATGTTAAAACTGAATGTGTGGCTATTATTCCTCCGAAATGAGAAAAAGGTATACAAGACGTCAAACCATTCTTCATCAAGACAATACAAGCTCATAAACATTAAATTATTCGATCAATTTAAATGTGAAAATAATGTCTCATTCTGCGTATACTCCTGACTTAAGTTTTAATGACTTCTTTACATTAATAAATAATCAAAAATCGCTTACGTGGTGAATCATTTTGAAGACCAAAAATATTGCTGAAGCGTTTAAAAATTAAATTTTAGGTTTTCAAATATTCTGAATAAGAAAAATGTTATAAAAAATGGTTCGCTCGGATCTAAGACAACAATATACATTCCTCCCTAGCATGCCATGATATTTCGTTACAAATTTTGTTTTAATATCCTAACTTAGTTATTTACAAACCCAATGTCACTGCTTGAGGATTTAGAACTACAAAATGATTTGCAATGTCATTTTCAAGGTCAGTAGAATTTGCTGCTGGTGTTTCGACAGTTTAAGTGACAATAAGGTCTTATTAACTGAAAAATCAGTGGAAATTTAAAAAGAAATGTAAGATTTGTTAATTTGTCATCCTGAAATTTTTTTTGTGTCTATTTTGTGATAAATTTTCTTTTCCAGTTTCCTTAGCAGGAGATACATCATTTAGACCGTGATGTGCAACTAAAGGCTATTGAATTGCGTGAATAAAGTGGTTTAACTCAAACGGCCGTTGCAGAAGCTCTCAACACGTTAAAGACTATCATCAATCGGTTGTAGTTGAGATATCAGCAAACCAATGATGTGCATGAACGTCATACAAGACGCACAAGAGCAACTCGACCAATTCATGAAAGATACTTAAAGACCTTGTGCATTAAGAAACCACAACATTACGGCGACAGAATTAGTGATTCGACTTTACGACACTCATGATGTGTGAATAAGCGATCAAACAGTGAGGAATAGACTCTATGCAGATGGTCTTAATGGCCATCGTCCCCTAAGAGGTCCTGCTTTGTCGAGAGGAAATCGCAGAAGAAAATTAGAATGGGCGCAGCAACATTTAAATTGGTATCACCAAAACTGGGCATCTGTTTTGTTTTCTGACGAATCCCGATTTGATTTGCGGCCAGATACAAGAAGAACAAGAGTGTGGAGACGTCCCGGTAATGCAGAACGATTATCTACATCGCAACTTGTTCACAGCTTCCAAGGAGGTAGTGTAATGGTATGGGGTGGAATATCTATTGGTGGAAGAACTGACCTCGTTCTCTTGGATCGGTATTTAAACGCCATTTACTATCTTGACATTATCCTTGAAAACATTGTGCCATCATATGCTGCAAGAATTGGTGAAAATTTTCAAATCATGCACGACAATGTGCGTCCGCATACTGCAGGTATCATTCGTGCATTTCTTCAAAACCACGAAATTAATGTTTTGTCATGGCCAGCGCAATCACCTGATTTAAATCCCACAAAACATGACATACGGCGTCAAAATCTAGTCTTCGAAACAAAACAACAATTGTATCAATGTAGAGCAGTAGAATGCCATCGATCACAAGAGCTAGACCACTTAATTATGAGTATACCAAAGGTAGTTAACACTTGTGTGGAAGCCCCGCAAGGTACTGACATTGCACTCATTGTCACATGTAGTTGATTGTTGTTGCTTTTTTTTTAAATAAGTTTCGTAAGAATTTATTAATTTTGAAAATTATTTCTAAATAAAGAGACATTTCTAATTAAGTATTCGTAACTGTTTCTCAAAGTAAACAACTAATGTTGGTTGACTTATACTTTCACATATAACAAACAATTATTCACCTATGTGGAGCAGAAATGCATTTCCTTGCTTGTCCCCTAGATTATTTTGATGTGTGTATGTATGGTCAAAAATATGTCACATTTAATTTGACATCTAAGCGTCAGTCAATGTGAATATTAACTACCGTGCTAGATAGTCGACTATTTACCACGGTGGTCAATAGTCGCTTTATTCTATTTTGATTGGTAATTTCAAACAGTTTCCAAAGATGTGATTGGTTAAAAATTCGCGTTTGTTAGACAAGGGAAATAATCATATATTATAAAACAAGACGCTTAGAAATACTCGATTATACGAGACGAATTCCTTGAAACACCACGAGACCAAAGGTCGAGTGGTGGGTTTTAGGCAATACGTCGAGTTTCGAGAATTTTCAAGTGTCGAGTTGTATTCAAGTAGACTATATCATGAAAATAAAAACATAAAAAGTAGTGCAAAACGAGCCATGATGATAACTAACAAATCCGACAGTTCAGTACTGTCAAATTATTGAAGTCGAAATCATAGTAATCTAATCGTAGTTTTGGCAGCGAATATAAAAGGGTTCGTATATTCGATTATGCAGAGGTTCATATATTCGATTTGCGTCATAATACGTAAATAACTGCTGTAATAGATGACAACTTCCGAAAATCCTGTATTTTCATTGGTTCATAATTTTATCAGAATAATTGAAACATACATGAGTAGGTAAACCCCACCAGTTTTGTATAATACAAATGTATTTTTAATAATATAAAATATTATTAAAAATCTGGTGTGAAGAACACAAATACAGGTTCACTATTAATATTTTTTGTGAACATGTCCGAACATATCCCTCCCCAGAGACATAGATACGTATTTCGCCGTTCTACAGGCTCATCGGTACGCCCCTGCTGGAGAAAGGATATCTTCAGACACATTCACAAAAAAGAACCACATCGCCATATCACCATATGGTCGGACATGTTCACAAAAAATATTAATAGTGAACCTTATTTGTGTTCTTCACACCAGATTTTTAAAAATATTTTATATTATTAAAAATACATTTGTATCATAATTTTATAATGATATAGTCAGTAGTAAAAAAAATATCGATTATTTTTGGAAAATTTAACCGAATGCAAGTTAAGTTGAAAAGGAGCACGAGTGCACGAGTATTGCACGAATTATATTTAACGGAAAATTTCATGAATCAATTAAATCTGATAGTTTTTGTCGCAATCACAATTAACAATATCTAATTTGGAGATACTAGGGACAATTATTGATTTATCATTTTATAAGTGCTGTCACATTTCACACAATGCTGCGATTTGGAAATGCTTCAGGTGCCGGAAATAGAGAAGGTAACTCCGGCAAATACGAAAAAACCAAAAATTTCTATATGGAATCAATTTCAAAAATCTTGTGACCAAAGAAATTATGTACTGGAAATTAACTCTATTTTGAAAGAATGGGCCAGCAATATGCGCAAAACTTTTGTAAAGGCAATGTGGAACGTTACGGCCAAACTCGCCCAAGAAATCTATAATCAAGATTTTGGAGTCACAGAAGATCCATTTAATGGTATAAGATTTAAATCTGCAAGAGATGCTACACGAAAATCACTGCAAATGACACCTGGTAAACGAAAAACAAGTTCAATCGCGTTTACTTATGAAAAATTCCTGAAAATTATACAATTATTTGATGAAAACACTCCAGACGGTCTCCAAAAAAAATTCTTGCATATTATATCTTATGAATTAGCGTTTCGAGGGGGAAGCCGTTAATTGTTTACTGGATTTCTTTCAAGAAGAAAAGTCTCACAACTGTACAAAAACAAATAGAATTGAATATAATCCGTTGTTTACCAAAACTGGACAAGGAGTAAGAAAAATGTTGTCAGAAAATGGTTAATCGCTAACAAGGCAAATGAAACTATTTGCCCTGTACGGAAAGTTAAAATGTTTTTTCTTTTGTTGTGTATTAATTATTTTGTTGAAGATTATACAAAAAACTGTTATCAAAAAGAGGGGCCAACGTGAGCACAAATCGTTTATTTCTTTCTTACACCAAATCCATAATGGAAAAATAAAGTACAAAAATATACCAGTTGGGAGAAATGAAATGGTGAAATGGACTAAAATGTCAGATTTGGATAGCAAATCTTAATTTACAAATCATTCACATCGAGCAACTACTGTAAGTCCTGGCAAAAGTAGGCGTAAACGAAATGCAAGTAACAAAAATAACATGACATGCTAATGTGAATTCAATTAAACCTTACTTGCAACTCGATAGAGAATTCCACAAGGAACTCGTTCAGAAAGTGAGAAGTAATAAAGGCAAACTATGTAGTATTCCTTCAAGTTCTACCATATGATCATATATTTCTACCCTCTAGAAGGCAATGACATTTTTCTTTTTTAAACTTAAGTTGGTACCATAATTTAAGTTAACTTATTTTGCAGCGTGTGTGTGATATTGGTTATTTTATCCTAATGACAGATTAGGTTTTGTCATTTTGACAAATAATTACATACAAACGTTTATATAATAATAATAATTACATACATACATAATTACATAATACATAATACATACATAATTACATTACATTAATTACATTACATACATTACATAATACATACATAATTACATACATACATAATTTATATAATAATAATAATTACATACAAACGTTTCAGTTGAAAAAATAAAAAGTTTAATAATAAAAACAGCTACAATAAATGTTCAAAGTGAGCTCCTTCATTTTCTATGCATAGCGCAACTCTTCGTCTCATATTATTGAAGGCATTTCTTAAATTATGTGGTGTAATTTCCTCACAGACATTTCGGATAGCATTAGTAAGTTCTTCAATTGTATGTGGACGATTCGTAAATACTCTATTTTTTAGATGTAGATAAATGAAATAGTCCATAATTGTTAAATCCGGAGATCGTGGTGGAAAGTCTACTATTCGATTATCAAAGAATTCATGCAATAATTCCATTGTTTCTCTTGTCTTATGGGCTGTTGCATTATCTTGCTGGAAATATCCCTCGCGGAGCTCATCATCATGTAATTGATTTACAAATGGTAGCAATAAATTATTACGATATCGTTCTGCATTTATCGTATTATTAAAGAATATTGGACCAATAATCCGTCTACGAGAAACAGCAAGCCAAACGCCTATTTTTTGTGAATGCAAGGGTGTTTCAAGAATTTCATGTGGATTTTCACTAGACCAGATGCGCATTGTTTGTTTATTTATATATCCTGATAAATGAAACCATGCTTCATCGGACCAGAAGGATTTGTCAAGAACGTCATCGTTATTAATCGTACCTAAGAACCACTGACAGTAATTAACTCTGGTTACATGATCGATTGGTAAAAGCTCTTGCACGCAATGAAATTTGTATGGAAATTTTTGTAAGTCTTTTTTAAGGATTCTCTGGCAGGTCCCATATGACAGTTGTGTTTGTTGTGAAAGCTTACGAATCGATTTCTTAGGTGATTGATTTATTTGTCCCTCAACATCTGCTATATTTTCAACTGTCCGCTTTAGTGGTCTACCAGCACCTGGTTTTCGAGACACAGACCCTGTTTCACGGAATTTAACCACTAACTTTTGAATTAATTGCAGCAAACTGTCATATGTTGTTGGAAAATTTGGAAATTCTGCCCGAAATTCTTCTATACAAGGCTGCAAGGAGTACGATCATTCTCCATTTTCTAATTTTACACCATTCCTAAAGTATGATTCGATCAGAAGGACTTTACGATTTATTGTAAACATTTTTAAGTGTCAATTAATAAATACATTAATGACAGATGAGTTTTATTTATCAGAACATACACATAATGACAGATGTATTTTATTTGTCACTACCAACACGATATTTTCAAGAAATAATTTCATGGCTTGCTAGAGGGTAAATATAAATGATCATATTGTACAACTAATGTTAATTCATCAAAACAAAAACAAACGTTGACTGGTTCGATTATTAATTATAATAATTACATTTTTAATTGTCAGAATTTTAATAAGCAGGTATTTTATTGTACTTTTAATATTTGCTACGCATTAAACATTAAAAGCTACGTTTGTATTAACTTTTAAACTCCTGATAATTTGCGCTTGTGCAAATTATCGCTTAATTTCATTTTTATTGTCCAAGAGTGTTCCAAGAATCAAAAAAATGTTATCGTATTAATCGATTATCAAAATTTGACAGATGAATGAAATTTTCACATATAAATTTACGTCAGCATTTATTTCCAAGACAATTTACGTTACTCACAAAATATTTTCTTCATGACGCTTCTTAATTGCTTTCTTTAGAACGACTTTTATTAAATATATAACTTAATATTTAAAATTATACAAGTACAACATACAGCTATTAATATACAGTACTAAAATAGTAGGCTTTTTAGTGAATAAACTTCTAACAATTGACAATGTTATTTAACATGATCATTAATATTTGATTTTGGTTAGATGTATTGATGTGTTTGCAAGTTCGTAAAAAATGTTATCTGCTGAAGAAAAAGTCTTTTTAGTTCAGCACCATTTTCGCTCATAAAGTTCAGTTACACAAAATGGTCCAGGCATTAAATTCAACCGCGGTAAATTTTCGAAGCATATCAATAAACAGGTACTAAGTAAATGCTATTGTACTGAACGTTAATATAACCAAATTTAGAAGAACTGGAAGTGTGCTAAACCAAGGAAAGGTATATCTGGACGAAGAAAAACAGTGGATGCCAATGAAAATCACGAACGAGTATTCAATCAAATTATGGACTCACCACGTCGTAGTGAACGGAGATCTGCTGTGAACGGAAGGGCTCTTCATACGTTATTCAGACGCCTCAGCAAATTAGAATGTCTGATTATGCTGTAAGACTTGAATCTGTGCCAGAAACTTTGCTCTGCAATATGATATCAGTTTTATTAGTAACAACTGGTACAGTGATGAATGTTATTTTCATTTGTCGTGTCATATAAATAGATGCAGCAATAGATTTTTAGCTTTCCAACGACCAGAAAAGGTGCAAGAAATACCGTTGCATAGTGAAAAAGTGACCGTCTGTTGCGTAGTTTCTGGACAAGGAATTATTGGGCCTTACATCATTGAGGAAAACGGACCTCTAGTAACTGTTAATAAAGAGCGCTATATTGCTCAAGTTCTCACATCGTTTGTAAATGACCTTCCGAGCTTTTGCAAATCAAAAAACTTACCATTCGGTAGCCAGTTTTGTGGGAGACGTTTGGAAACAATGTAATTTCACGTTTCACCAATTTTTCTTTTCCATCTCATCATTGGATGCATATGTTTGAGTTATTCTGAAACTATGGGTTTTCCAAGATAACCCCCCCCCCCCCCCCCCCATCTAGAATATAACAGCTAAAAGAGCCTCTATTATCACAAATATGCCGAGCGATACGAACTGTGCGTTCAACTATTTAAGTGTTACTTTATTATTATAAATTATTTTAAGTGAATAAAGTTTAAAAGTTTCAGTACTATAAATTAATAGTCATACTGTACTATCATACCATTACAAAGTTGTTTAAAACAAAAAGTTTTTATTGAAGAAAATCTTTAAAATTTTTTAAAATTTTTTTCAAACGTAAATTTAATTTATGAATATTGACTAACTAGAGTTTATGTTATATTCAATTAGCATTTCCTTGCTTTAAAATAAAAACATACATGTTATTCCATTGTTTGGCATAAGATAATTAACGAAAGATGACTAGCTTCTAAATAGAATGGGTAAGTCTACTGAAAGCCTATCTTCAAGTGTCAAAATTTATGGCTCGTTTAACCTAAAATATTTATAATAAAGTTAATTGAAAATACAAAATAATTCCACAAGAGGAAACAAATCAATGAACAACAAACAAATTTATAATTTTACTTAAACAATTACGTTTTTCTGTCCATAATATTTTCCATGTAGACGCTGAAGTCTCCCACTATATCTTATTATATTGTTCATGGGACTTTGATTGACAAAATGAACAATGCTTTTATTGAAATCAATGTTTTATTTTTTTATTATTAAAAATTACTTTACGAAAATACCTATTTTCCAATAGTATTTGTAATCTGAAATCAATAAAATTTATTAAAAATTCTATATAATTCAGAATTGTAGATTTATACCTGCCGCACCATAGTGTGTAATTATTAGGGACCGGACACGAGAGGCTGATAACTCATCACCCACGGGCGTACTATTGAAAATTTGTATTTTTAAAGAGTTTTTAATTTTATTTATATAATTATAAAACGAACGCGTGGTTATCTATAAAATACGGAATACATTTTTATTTATTCATTTTGTAGTTTAAGTTGAGTAAAGGAGTATTCAAGGTACTCAAGGTTCTCTTCTATAAAATTCGTTCTCTTTGAATGAAATACATCCTTGCAGATAGAAAACGTCATATCTACATCGCAACTAGTTATAGGTGCATATTGGAAATAGCTTTTATTTCAGCGTATTTAGCAGTTAGATTTTGATGTTATTAAATCTGGATTTCTATTAAAAACTGCGTTTAACTTTTGCCGAAAGCCACATCCGAAGTCACTTGGAATATTTTTCAATTATTAATAGGCACATTGAATTTCAAAATAAGTGATTAGTTTTGGTAAATTTGCAAAGTCTTCCTGAAGAAAGTACAACTGATTTTTTTTAATTTTAATTTGTATTAGTTCCTTGCACTCAGAAATACGTCAAGCATCGTCATTTAAGTATGTAACGAAATTTTGTAAACTATCGAAATTCTCTGCATAAAAACTAGTAGCTTCCAACCATGTTTCCCATCTAGTTATTACTAGAGAGGGAGGCACTGACAAAGATGGAAGTTTTTCCCTGTAAAGATCTACTCTCAAGGTTTCTTTTCTGAAAACTTTTTTAAAAGCGGATACAAGTCTATCAACTTCAGGAAAGGTGTTTCTGATATATTCACAGATTCTGTGGAAAGCATGTGCTACACAAGTAATATGCAGCATATTAGGATATGTTTCCTAAGAGACACCTTTCTGGAAGTTGATAGACTTGTATCCGCTTTTTAAAAAATTTCAGAAAACTACCATTTAGGGTAGCTCTTTACAGGGAAAAACTTCCATCTTTGTCGCTGCCTCCCTCTCCAGTAATAACTAAGTGGAGAATATTGTTGGAAACTATTAGTTTTTATGCAGAGAATTTCGATAGTTTACAAAATTTCGTTACATGTTTAAATGACGATGCTCGAACTATTTCAGAGTGCTAATAAACTAATAAAAATTCCAAATTTAAAAAATCAGTTGTACTTTTTTCAGGAACAGTTTGGAAATTTAATCGCTATATACGCTGAAATAAAAGAATATTTCCAGTATGCACTTATAAACACTTGCGATGTATAAAGGGCGTTTTCTATCTACAAGGATGTATTTCGTTCAAAAAGAACAAATTTTACAAAAGAGAACCTTGAGAAAGTATTGCTACTTAATATTAATACTCCTTTACTCAACTTGAACTACAAAATGAACAAATAAAAATGAATTTCGTATTTTAAAGATCACCACCAGTTTGCTTTCCAATTAACAGTTAAGACAATGAACAACGAAACCAACTCACTGTACTTTATTTATCTTACGAAATATAAACTAATAAATAAAATAAATTATAAAAAATCCAGACGCTTCTATCTACGCCGATGAAGAAAGGAATTTAAGTGTAATGTTGAAGTAATTGCGTCACAATTCAACGACAAAAACAGATGTGCGGTTAACCGAATGAATAGTGCTATTCAATAACTGCGTGGTGATGTTATAGACTATTTATATGATGCATCATAATTTCGGTCTGATGCACTCGGTCTCTAGTAATTATCCAGCTTTCCCTAGAGACATGTATTTTTCCTGACGCGTGAAAACGAGCTATAATTTATCCTGCCCATGTAAAAGGAACTATAATTTGTTATTTCATTCTGTTAAACTTTGCAAAAGTCTAACAGGTGCTACGTACATTTATATATTTAAATGTTGGGTCAGTTTTATCAACAAATCGACATGGTTTAAGCCATCGCTAATCAACATAAACTAAACATTAGTTAAAGTGTAACTGGCACTATTTCTCAATATATATTATTATATGCGAATCGTAATCCTTTTTATTCAATTTATTTTATCTCTTATTTCTAATCTACCATAAATAAAACTTTAATACCTTTTTATAAATGTCTTTATTTCTTACAAAATATATTATATCATTAGAATTCAGATAAGATAATTAAAAGTGGACGTGGTGTTCTTTAACTTCTTCCTCGACTAGCTCTTTGTTGTGGGCACATGGACTCGTTCGTCTCAGGGGATTAGTTATTACTTTTAAAAATATTTTTTTAATCGTTATTTTAAATCTGATTCGTGGATTCTCGATTAACGAGAAGAAAGATCAGTATGTAGAAGAATGTATTTGAAATTAAGTGACTCTTTGTGCTATGATGTTTTATTTTGAATTTGGTTGATGAATTGAAAACTTATTTTTATATTAATGATTTGATATTTACAAAATAGGTGTTTTTATTATTAGCATTTATTTGACATTATCTTACTTGATGACAGATGGCACTTTCTTCTTATGGTAATTTTTTTATTTAATAACTGTGTTTATCTTCCTTAGGCAATACCTAACTTCCTAAATGGCTATTTGTCTTTACTTAATCTCTTCGTCTCTTGATTGATACTATTTTATTTATTTTCTTTGCGCGAAGTACGTGTATATTTTTATTTTTCTAATACGGTCTACGTATTATTTATTTAACTTTATTAATACGAATTACGTATTATTTATTTCCTCAATTTTTTCGGTCTCTGGCTTTTATAACATTAGCATTTAGACAATAGCCAAACGAAATTTTCAGCACCTCTTCTTGTTAGTTCTTGAATGCCTTTTTGGAATTTGATGTTATTAATATTGAAAATTAGCCCTATTTTTTGTATTACTATTCATGTAATTATTTTAATTAATATTTGTATATTAAATATTTTCATTTATCTGTCAAAGTTTTTCTAATTTTACTAAATTTCAGTTTATTTTTGAATTAATGATGTATTTGATATTATATTATTGTTGTTAAAGATTTATGCCCGTTCAGTAAATGATATTTCATTATGTTTTGCTTTATTTTACAAATTTCAAAATTTCTAGTTATATTCTCCAAAATCTCAACTGGATCCTATTTATGTTTTGTTATTCTATTTGTTTTTTGTAAATTGAGCCCCTATTAAGTAATTTGAGCCTATTGTTTTATTTTATTTGCTTTTAGATGAAAACCTTCCTTCAATCGGTTTCTAGAATCCCGATGTCTATAGTTAGATAGTTAGGGTTAGTGTTTGTTTTGGTTCTTTCCCTGACTTTTAACTGTTTTTTCTTCTTTCAGATGTAAATATGGATATTATTTTATTTAAATGAAGTTGGAATTATCATATTACGATGGATTTTTTTAATAAGATGTAATTTTATTATCTTTGGTGTATCCGTTTTAGTAGTATTATAGTTTTAATATTCAGAAAAGATGATTTTGCTAAAAAAAATCCTGAAATGTTCTATCCCAAGGTAACTTTTGACCAATTTTTCTTTCATCTCGAATAATTTTCTTTCGGTTTGACGGTTTCTAGGTTTAAAAATTTTCTACGACGCTGAACGTCGATCTTATTAAACTAATAGAAAATAACGCTAAGAAATAAGTAATTAAACTTCTAGTTTCAAGAAATTCTTTTATTGTAAATACCACTACAATATTGTTTCGCCATGCAATGGCTTCATCAGGTGGATGAATACTGAATATGTACAATGCAAGTTAGAATATTTATGTGAAAATTATTGGGGAATGGTGGTGGAAAAATTTTTACAATCTTAAATTTAGTAGAGGGGAGTTGTTTAAATCTAGTTGGTCATTTAAAGCTAATCCTAAACTATTGTATCTATTAATTTCTAAGTTTTCTAACAGGTTAAGTTTTTTACTTTTTCCTTGAACGTGTAAAATTTTGAAATCTATATTAAATCTATGATTAATTTCTAAACAATGATTTGCGAAAATTGAATCTGTTTTCTTTTCTATATGGCTTCTCTCGTGTTCTTTCATCCTAATTTTGAATGTCCTCCCCGTTTGTCCTATGTATACCTTATTGCAATCTTCGCATGTTAACTTATACACACCAGAGTTTGATTCTTTGTCTATTTTATCTTTGTTATTTTTAATAAAGTTCTGTATAGTATTGTCTGTTTTAAATGATATATGTTCGTTATTAACTTTTTTAATGAAAGTACCAATTTTTTCTGAAATTTTTCCTAAGTAAGTGATTGAATTGTAGGAATTAATTATATTGTGTTTTATTTTTGGGTAAACTAAGGAAAGGGTTTTAGATTTTTGTTGGCTATTCAAGATGTTATTGATAATATTTATAGAGTAACCATTGTTTAAAGCTATTGTATATATTCTATTTAGTTCAAGGTCGAAATTACTATTACTCATACGTATATTAATTAATCTATATACCATTGATTGGTATGCTGACAATTTGTGTGTTATAGGATGAAAAGAATTAGCGTGTATTGTGGTAACTGTATGTGTTGGTTTATGGTATATAGCGAACTCGTGTTTATTAGTTTTGTGTGATATGGTTAAATCTAGAAAATTAATGCTTTTGTTTATTTCTGTTTCTATAGTAAAATTTATTTTGGGGTGAATAGTGTTGATATAATTATGTAAAGTTTTTAATTGTCTATCTGAACCGTTAAAGCAAATTAATATGTCATCAACATACCTAAACCAATATACACAATTACCAAATAGGGGATGTGTACTAATTATAGTTTCTAAATTATTCATGAAAATTTCCGCTAATAAAGGGCTTAGTGGGTTTCCCATTGCTAGACCCTCTGTTTGTTTATAAAATTTCTTTTTAAATGGAAAATAATTTTGTTCCAGGCACGTTTGTAAAAGCTGTAAAATTTCGGTCTTTGTGACAATGTTCGTGTTTTTACGTTCTAGTTGTAAAGTAATTAAATCTATTACCTCCTGGGGTGGGATACTAGTAAACAAATTCGAGACATCAAAAGAAATGAGTTTATATTTGTTTGGTAATTGCAAGTTTGAAATGTTGTTAATTAATTCCTGGGAATTTTTAACGGAGAACTTGGATTTGAAATGACCAACTAGATTTATACAACTCCCCTCTACTAAATTTAAGATTGTAAAAATTTTTCCACCACCATTCCCCAATAATTTTCACATAAATATTCTAACTTGCATGGTACATATTCAGTATTCATCCACCTGATGAAGCCATTGTATGGCGAAACAATATTGTAGTGGTATTTACAATAAAAGAATTTTTTTAAACTAGAAGTTTAATTACTTATTTCTTAGCGTTATAATGCAGTTTCAACAAGTACCTCCTTCGTCAATTAACTATAATAGAAAATATACTAGGTACAAAAAAAAAGAAAACAAATGGAGCTGACCCGGGCGACTGAAATTGCCCACCCTCCCGTTTCTGCCAACGTCCAACGGCCCACCCGGCTCCTGAGACTGCCTCAGCCCAGGGGGTAGGGAGACCCAGAGGTAATAACGACGAAATTCCTATATAGGTGGTCAAGGGCGCAACCGAGTTTTATGCCGCTGGACGTCGCAAATTCGGAAAACATGGTATTGAAAAATTCAATTTTCAAAAAAAGAAAAAGGCAAGTCGCGCACGGGCCGAGGGGTCAATCCCGCCGACCGAAACCAGTTCCACCCCAGAGGATCGAAAACAAACTTCGTGGCTACAAAAATACCCTATTTATTGATATGAATAGAAAGAGTGAAAAAAAGTTACAAACAGTACTTAACTAAATTTTGCTTATTGTAATTATGAGCGGACAAATGAAAATGAATGACAAAAAAGGTGGCAGCTGGCCTTATCAGTAACAATTAAAATGAACACTGGATCAGTGTGCTTAAAATAATTAATCGCCCTGTAAAAAAAATACGTATTCTTTTAGATCGGTTCACAAATTTAAATTAAATACTACAATTCGCTGACTAAATCTACACTAATTCATAAATTTTTAAATGAGTAAATTCTCTCAAAATTACACTCGTAAGATTTAATATATGCAACGCATAAAAATAGTTTAAATAAAAATACGTAAAAATATACTAGCATAAAATAGCCTTCAACTTTTAGTGTGGCGATCCAAAAACAAAAAAAAAGGAAAAAAACTAGACGAACGGAACAGGCTATTTCTTAAGAAAACACCTGTGCGAATGTTAAGATTAACAATAAGCCATGTATTTCTAACAAAAAAAACAATCTTTAGGAATAAATGTGCGGCAATGGAACAAATAAAAATATCGGTTTGATAATTAATAACTAGTAACGCTTATCTGTTTGGGTCCGGCGACTTCTGGTGCGTTTCCTGTGATGGAGCGTAACACACGGGAAAGTACTGGGTGGTATTTTTCGCCCACAGATAGGACCACCGAAACGAGACTTTCGATGGAATTTGCAAAATACTAATAGTCAGTTGTCGACGTGTTCTCCTATAAAATCACCCAAATCCTCTCAAAGAGATATCGCTCAGCGAGTAATTGTGGTGTCTATAAATTAAAACCAGCATGGAGCCGTAATTACTAGATAAAATTTACTTAAGCCACATTTATAGACACCGGTGATGGAGGAACCGTGACATTTGCCCAAGATCGGCAATAATTTTCATCTGCGTGCGGGGAGAGAGTATCGTACTTCCAAAAAACAAGAACCGGAGTACGAGAAAAAAAGAAAAAATACTTGAAAGAAACCAAATATATTATACAAATAAACGACTATCGATACATATACAGGTAGGTTCGCTGGAAACGGAGCAAAATATAATAAAGAGAATTCTAATTTACAGCAAAATAAGCGTTACGATGCGATGAGCGTTACGGACACGTAATAAATTTTATAATATGATTATTTATTATTCATAACAGCGAACGAACGTAGCGAAAGTTTGGGGACCTCTCACCTAGATCATAGAAAATGGAGGCTATAGGTCTAATGAGAAGGTGGACGAACTGACTCGACAATCTTTGTCTATAGATTTGGAGCCTTTTTGTGGCACTGTAAAATCAAACATGAAAAGCTGGAGTAAAAATAGATCTAAGGAATATGGTGAAGGATCTTCCTAGGTCAAAGACCGGCAAAACAGTTCCTTACGGAACATTCGCGCAAGTTTACAGTTATACTGGATAAAGACAGAAAGTCTGTTAAGATAACAGTGAGCCTATTAACCTGATATTGTAAGCTCGATAAAGATATGAATAATATGGGCTTGACAAAAGATACGGTAAGTAGATTCTATCAAGCGGAAGAGAAAACTGCGATTCATATACTATACCAATAGGAAGGTCTAACAAGAACACGATTCTCACAAATGGAAGATCAATATCCTAAAGCGGAACTACATTTAGAACTGCTCTCGAAGCTGCTAAGCTTAATTCAATGGACAGAGTTAGAGAAAGTACTCAAACGAGACATGAAGGCCATAGTAGATCTAGTAGGGGCGCAATGGAATACCAACAAATTAGTACTTTACTAGGAACAGAAATTTGATTATAAATAGTTAAATAAACTTATAAATAACTTGAGGGCATCTGAATAGTAAACTTATATTATTTATGTATACATATTCATATGAATATGTACATATTTACATTTATATTAACAACGTAGTTAAATTGATATTATACATTTTAGCTAAACTGCAATATACTGTAATGGCTCATCCGATGACGCGAGGCGCGTCATCCCTCTGGACGTTTTCTCGACAGATTTGGAGCATTCTAGAAAAGACGTTCCCATTCATATATAAGCCGTCGAGGAAGGGATGTGGACATTCATTGGATCCTAAAGTCTCGCGCAGTACACATAAATATAGATACATAAATACATAAATGTGTATAAATACATAAATGTACTTATTATTGTTAATAGTTAGTTTTATATTGTCGTACGTTTTAATATTAATATAGTGTGTGTCTAAAGTTATTGTTAGTTTTATTTAAGAACCCGAAAAGACAAACATTACAGTGGTATTCAGGTGTGGACTAATTAATAAATAATAAACTAAGTAGACAATTAAGTGTTAATTAAGTATTCGATTAAATAAATAAACAGTGCGGAAAGACGTTATTTTAAATATCGTGATGGCCAACAGAATGAAACTGACGGAATTAAAAGTGACCGATTTGAAACGAGAATTAGAAGAGAGGGATGAGGATACAACTAGCAAAAAGTCAATCCTCCAGCAACGGCTTCGCAATGTGTTGATCCAAGAAGGCGAGGATCCAGAGAATTATGCCTTTCAAGTTCCAGGCGGAGATGCTGACGTGAATTCGCTGTTGATGAAAATGGAACAACGACTGATAGACAATTCACAAACCTTGGAAACAGCGTCTAATAGATTCACAAACTAAAAAGGAGCAGAAAAGCCTGGAAACTTCTGGAAATTTAGCAAAAACTCTAGAACAAATGGAACAGAAGAATCTGGATAGTGCGAAAAATATGGAACAGCGTCTAATAGATTCACAAACTCAAATGCAACAAATGGAACAGAAGAATCTGGATAGCGCGAAAAATATGGAACAACGATTAATAGAGAATGCGCAAATACAAATGTAGCAAATGGAGACTTAGGGCAGCAACAGGAGAAGCAGCTTCTGTGGCAGGTGAAGTAGATGTCAACTTTATCATAGGACCAACATCAATCCGACATCGTGTTCTCGTAGCCGACATAGAAGAACAAATAATCTTGGGATTAGACATCATGAACACCTGCGGCTTCCAGTTAAACATGAAACAAGGCACATTAAAAATAAATAATGAGGAATTGTTTCTTCATGGGAAAGATTGTGGGAATGTACAAGTAATTGCTGCAGAGAATGTTGTTCTGGATGCAAGAAGTGAGACATTTTTGACGGCGTGTATGGAAGGTGATTATTTCGACGGAAATGTTACAATGTTGGAACCAAAGGCTGATGATGACGAGGTGGGCCGAGGAATAGTAGTTGCCAAAATGCTGGTTAAGACTCAGAAGACTGTACCGATAAGGGTAATGAATGTGAACCATTACCCTGTTTCATTGAAGAAGGGTACTATTCTGGGGTGGTGTTCGCCAGTGTCGGCCGTCGTTCATCGCATAGAGGCGAAGAAGAATGGATTTGTGCAGGTTCCTGAGAAATTGTCCAAGATAATCGACTCCGCCTGTCAAGAATTGAGCAAGAAGGAACAAACTCAAGTTAAGGACCTAATCAAACATTACGAAGACGTCTTTGAAACTGAGACTAGTACAAAAGGTAGAACCAATATTGTAATGCATAAAATAAATACCGGCGATGCAAGTCCAATTCGACAAGGACCAAGAAGGTTATCACTGGCAAAACGTGAGGAAGCCAAGCAAATTATACAAGATATGGAAGGCCAAGGAGTAATTGAACCATCGAATAGTCCATGGGCTTCACCAGTGGTCCTTGCCAAGAAGAAGGATGGATCTACCAGATTCTGTGTGGACTATCGTCGTTTGAATAGTGTGACCAAAAAGGACAGCTATCCTCTCCCAAGAGTAGACGATACGATATAAAAGCCGCGTCGAAGAAGGGATGACATTCAATCCTAGAGCTCGCGCAGTACACTTAAATATAGATCCATAAATATAAATACATAAATGTGCTTATTGTTAATAGTTAGTTTTATATTGCTATACGTTTTAATATTAATATAGTGTGTGTCTAAAGTTATTGTTAGTTTTATTTAAGAACCTGAAAAGAGAAACTTTACAATATTGTATTGCGCTGCACAATTTCCGTTAATTTTATTTATTATATATTTCATATTGTTCCGTAATTCCAACAGGATGATTTGAATAAAATTTTGTTTGTCATATCAGATCAATATCGAATTGTTTATATATACTTTTGCGGCTAGTTTTGTAATATTTTTTCTTGGTACAACCGGATAATTTTTTTTCAGTTACAGCTTAATTTAACTCAGCTTTTATTTCTAAGACAATTTACGTTGTTCATGATAGTTTCTAGACATTTATTTAATAATAAATACACTTCTTGACTCATTTAGAAACAAATTGAATCGAAAAAGAATATATGTCTTCAAAGATTTTCTATATAATTTTATGAAACCATAAACACGTAAGTAAATAATATTTATTAATATAGTATTATTTTCCAAATTCAGAGGTAAATTTTAAACTCGAGGAATTGTGCTTGTAACTTAATGTTTATGCATACCAGTATTATTTTACACGTAAATATTTACATATTAAATTGTGTTCACAGCAAATAGTTGCACTTATGAAATTTCTTAAGTGTACAATATTTACGTAAGTGCTATTATGTGAACACAATAATCTTAAGTTAATACGTATCTGTTATAAACTTTATAAAAACTATTACATGATTTTTATCATTGTTATAAAGTTATAGCACAAACTTTGTGAAGGTTAATTTTATTATGTAAATTTTCTTTTGAAATTTACGAATTAGTTATCTTCGTTCAATAATGGAATCTTTTCATTGGTTGTATAATTGTATAGTATCATAAAATAAAGTTAATTTTCATCAAAATTATAGGTTTCATTAAGCGTAGGACGCAAACGCCATATGTTCTCGACCTGACAGGCTTATACACGTTAAAACGTGTAGTGTCATAGCTGCACATACGTCAAGCCTATATTATACAAAATAAAGTTCAACAAACAATACTTATGAATCTGCAATTAGGTAATAATGGAAATGGTGGATGAAAATGTCTCAATTAACCCAAATTTCAATATAGAGGAATATGCCTAATTAAATTAAACAAAATTACCACAAACGCCATTTAAAACGGTTGTGGTAATTTGCTTTCTTCCCATTCTACTGCAAAAACGTGGACAAAATGTTTCCGTTTGAGGCAAGAATCCCTTGAAGATGACAAGCGTTCCGGTCAGCCAAATAAATTGTAAACACCAAAAGATTTAATACAATTATGCAATTTATTGAATATATAATTAGTAGTAGAGGATCACACTTTAAACCTGAAGGAATTATAATCAACGCATAATGTTTCCGAAATAAGTATTCGTCGAATTCTGCATTACCATTTGCGTATAAATAAGGTTCGTGCAAGATGAGTACTATGACTTGTTTCTTTCTGCTCCTCGGTGTTGAATGTACGCGCTCGTGCCTAAACATTTGTGGAAACGAACCAAAACCTATTTTTTTAGTCCCATATTGAAAAAGGATTCGACGGAATAGCGGCAACCAGATGAACCTTGTCTAGTAAAGGCGAAAATTGTTCAATCAACGAGAAAGATTATAGTACTAAATTTTTCGAATTATAAGGGAATTTTATTTATGAACATTAAAGATCGCAATACAACTATCAGCAACAGATATTGTGCTTGCCTGTTGCATGAATTGGGAAACAATAGTCCTGAAAAACATTGAGAAAAATTGTCAAACGGTATTCCATTACTGCAAGACATTTTGCACGACCGCATACTGGTGCAGTTTCACAGAGTGTAATTCGTGAATGTGGCTTTCAAGAAACTTTCCATTGTATAGCCCTGATATGACCTAGTGACTATTGTTTATTTTCTTATTTAAAAAAGATGTTAGTGGAGATCATTTGCATGATGATATTGAGTTAAAAACAGTCGTAATGCAAAATTTGGAGGGGAAAACATCATATTATTTTTACACGGGTACAGAATTAGAATTTGAAATTAGTGGATATAATATTAAAAATAAAAATTACGAAATTTTCAAAACTTTTTCAATTTCTATTTGTATATCAGAGAAAATAAGTATAAAAAGATCATCCGAATTGGCGGAGACTGTGGCCTGAAATCTGAAACATTATTTAGTTTTCCCGGTTTCCCCAAAGGAGGTCAATTCTTAGTTAGTCGTAGCAGCTGATGTATGGCATATAATATATGAGCAATTTGTGAAACCGACAGAAACAGGAAAAATCCTTAACCACAATATAAATCAATAAACTCTAAATACGTATTTCGACAACTAAGTTGCCTTCTCCAGCAGAATAAACTGAAAAAGAAACTAAGTGCTAAACGTAGCGTCATTGGCTAAGGTACAATCTTTGAAGATATACTCTTCACCAAATCGCAAAATCATTGACGATTTGATGCTGGTTAAGAGCATATCTTCAAAGGTAGTACCTTAGCCACGGACGCTATATTTAGCACTATTTTTCTTTTCAAATTGTTGTATTGAAGATGGCAACTTAGTTGTCGAAGTGCGTGTTTACAGTTTATTGATTTATATTGTGAATAAGAATGTTTCATGATTTTGTCTGTTTCAGATAAAAACAACACATAGAAACAAAGCTGATAATGAAGATGAATCTCTTGCCCTTTGCATATGTACATCGCAGTAACACTTTATAATAAACACTTGACTTAAATAATTTTCAACCTAGAATTTTACCGGACTAGTCCGCTGAATGTTTTGTACCGGATTTGTCCGGTAAAGAAAACATGAACGCTATTTTTACAAATTGACTGTTGTTGACTGGTTACTAAGATAATACACATTACTGTAAAAGCCTACCCCAGGTTTTAAAACGATCATCTGTTTAGTAAAAGTGGAAAATTTACGATTGCAAAAAAAAAGTTGTACGCACCACGTCCGGAAAGTGCTTTAACTGGCCTGGTAAACTACCAAGGACTAGTCTACGACTCGTCCCGGTATTTGCTTACTCATCCAGTAAAATCTTAATTTCCGAACTTGATACGTAAATAACTATTCTCGAACTTGGTCTAAAGAAATTTAAATTAAAAAAAGTTTTACCACGAATGAACAAAACAACTTCGCAATAAAAATATCTAATATCTGGAGGGAAATTCTTGGTGCTTGGTTTTACCTGATCACATAAAACAGTATATGTTACCCGAATGTTATACCAAATTTCTTGAATCTTATTCCACAATCCAAATTGGTGGATACTGTGGCTTATATCTGAAACAGACACACTCTATATACGCATTTAAATACACATTTCAGCAACTAAGTTGCCATCTTAAGTAGAATAGTCTGAAAAAGAAAGATAGTGTCTTTGGCTAAGGTACAACCTTTGAAGAGATGCTCTTCACCAAATCGCCACTGGGATAACACTCGATATTATTTTTATTTATTTCTCTTTCACAAATGATGTAATAAAGATTTTATTTTTATAATCGACTTTGACATTCCTCTACAAAATTTTCTCTAGAATTCAGGTTAACGCTTGCTGTAAGTCAGGCTAATAAGTGAATGCTTTTACCTACCAAAATGCTTTACATAGAATCACGATTATGTAATGAGTTAATGATTTGGAAGGAATTCATCATTTTATCATATTTCCTGCAACATCCTAATAAAGAAATTGATCAATTTTACCGCAAAATTTGAATATCGTACTCAATATCACCACATATAATCTTGCCATAATGCTTCCTCTTCTATTTAATTATTTCAGTAGTGTTTATAAAAGGTTAAAAATTCTAATAGTGTATTTTCATTAAAAAATTATTTTCTATTACATCCAAATCAATTATACCTGCTTTATCGATCTATAATATATAGAGTTATTCTAAAATAAGTTCCCAGTTTGAAGTGGTCATAAGTTTGGCAAGTTTTTAATATGTACAAAAATAATAGCACTAATTTGGTCATAAAGAAATGGGGATTTATTATAACAAGAAGAAATGGGAAAAAGTTAAATATGACCAACACCGTGATGTTCAATATGTATTAGTCGTTCTTCTATGGTATAAACGGCATTAGAAAGTGCATTCCTTGGCAAGTTTTAATAACATCTAATATCAATTGTTTAAGTTTCTCGCGAGTAGTAGATATACTAACAAACACTCTTTCTTTAAGGTAACCCCACAACCAGTAGTCAGTCGAATTTATGTTTAGTGACGTACAAGACCAACATTCGTAAATATTGCTGTCCGTTTACCGTTACTGTTTTCGTTTGTCCATTTTCCATTTCTTCGTAGAAATATGGTTCTATTATAAAATTTAACGTAAAACCACACCAGACAATAACCTTGAGACATCACGTAATCATTGTACGCCAATCAGCTTACCTCGTTCTCTGACTTCAACATTTTAATTATACGAGGTGCATTCAAGTTCTAAGGCCTCCGATTTTTTTTCTAACTAACTACTCACCCGAAAACTATGAAACTGGTGTTACTTCTCGACGTAATCTCCCTGCAGACGAACACATTTTTCACAACGTCGACGCCATGATTCCATGGCCACGGCGAAGGCTTCTTTAGGAGTCTGTTTCGACAACTGGAAAATCGTTGAAGCAATAGCAGCACGGCTGGTGAATGTGCGGCCACGGACAGTGTCTTTCATTGTTGGAAACAGCCAAAAGTCACTAGGAGCCAGGTCAGGTGACTAGGGAGCATGAGAAATCACTTCAAAGTTGTTTTCACGAAGAAACTGTTGCGTAACGTTAGCCCGATGTGTGGGTGCGTTGTCTTGGTGAAACAGCACACGCGCAGCCTTTCCCGGACGTTTTTGTTGCAATACAGGAAGGAACTTGTTCTTCAAAACATTTTCGTAGGATGAACCTGCCACCGTAGTGCCATTTGGAACACAATGGTTACGCCCTCACTGTCCCAGAACATGGACACCATCATTTTTTCAGCACTGGCGGTTACCCGAAATTTTTTTGGTGGCTGTGAATCTGTGTGCTTCCATTGAGCTGACTGGCGCTTTGTTTCTGGATCGAAAAATGGCATCCACGTCTCATCCATTGTCACAACCGACGAAAAGAAAGTCCCATTCATGCCTTGGTTGCGCCTCAACATTGCTTGGCAACCTGCCACACGAGCAGCCTTGTGGTCGTCCGTCAGCATTCGTGGCACCCACCTGGAGGACACTTCGCATTTTCAGGTCGTCATGCAGGATTGTGTGCACATAACCCACGGAAATGCTAACACTGGAGGCGATCTGTTCAACTGTCATTCGGCAATCCCCCAAAACAAGTCTCTCCACTTTCTCGATCATGTCGTCAAACTGGCTTGTGCGAGCCCGAGGTTGTTTCGGTTTGTTGACACACGATGTTCTGCCTTCATTAAACTGTCGCACCCACGAACGCACTTTGGACACATCCATAACTCCATCACCACATGATTCCTTCAACTGTTGATGAATTTCAATTGGTGTCACACCACGCAAATTCAGAAAACGAATGGTTGCACGCTGTTCAAGTAAGGAAAACGTAGCCATTTTAAGTATCTAAAACAGTTCTCATTCTCGACGCTGCCACTACAATTCCATCTGCCGTACAGTGCTGCCATCTCTGTGACGTATTGACAACGAACGCACGCTCATTTTAAAACAATGCACATGCTTCTATCTCTTTACAGTCTGGAGAAAAAAATCGGAGACCTTAGAACTTGAATGCACCTCGTATAAGGATAGAGCCGAAGCTGTCTTCTCATAATTCGCCACATTGTAGAGTATCTCATTTCCAAACGTTTTGCAACTTTATTAGCACTAGAAACATTATATGCCGAATTTTCACTAGCTTCCCTCACTTCTGTAAAACTACAGCTGTATTCACCTCGTTATTAACTAATTTCGGTCTACCCGATCGTTTTTTTATCGGTAACTGAACTTTTGCTTACAAGCTCAAGAAATTATTTTGCAGAACAGGGTTCATTTCTCAAATCATGTAACATACGAAATCTTCTCAATGCATTTGGATATTATCTATTGCATTCATAATAACACTGAATGAGACCAATACCAACTCGTAAAGGGAAAACCATTGCGTATGACAAATAAAAATTGACACAGTCACTATAGAAACAAAAGAAATAAGTATGTAAAAAACCCTCTAAAGCATTACGATAACCATAAGAATATAAACAGTTAATATGTTCAGAAGATATAGCCAAAAGGTTGTTCCTTTTAAAATGTTATCGTTTTGCCGTTGTTTTATTTACCACAAATCACTTTATTATTTCAACACATTTATGTAAGATAGTCATGAGACGGCACTGAATTGTTATAGATGTATTAATATAAATTAATTTTTTCCGAATTCGGCAGTGAAATAATGCAAAATCGGCTGAGAAGTAAAGCAAAATAGTCAGTGAAGAATAACTTTTTTCTACGACTCTTTATAAAAAGACATTTTTCGTCACCGAATACTGCCGAGGAAATTTAATTTGCGTCACTAGTGAGAGAAAATCCCACAACGTTAACTTTCGTCCCTAGTGACGAAAATTACCTACTAATTTTCACCTGTGTCTAGTTGCCTGCTGTTGCTATATTACGTCATTTTTAAATCACGTCAGTTTGTGCTGCTTGTAGCTTTATCTTGATTTCTGATTCAGAAAGTGATTTAGATATTCCCAATACACTACCAGAAAAAGTAAATCAAGCTGAGAAAACCTATGTGGGCTTGTTACGAGAACAATTGAGAAGAAGGTATGAAGAAATCTATGTAAAATGCATTGAATAGAGGGCTATATCACGTCACTTTTAAATCACGTCAGTTTGTGCTGTTTATAGCTTTATCTTGCTTTCTGATTCAGAAAGTGATTTAGATATTCCCAATACACCACCAGAAATAGTAAATCAAGCTGAGAAAACATATGTGGGTTTATTACGAGAACAATCGAGAAGGAGGTATGAAGAAATCTATGTAAAATTCATTGAATAGAGCATAATTGCAGATTTGGAAATTGTGCCGCTTGCATGTTTTGCAAAATAGTGGAAAAATTTAAAGAAATCGACCTTATGGTTTACATATTCTATGCATCAATGTTTAAATCATAACTAATTTAAATATGATTTACAGTTTTATAATATTTAATTGAAAATAAAGTATTTGATTACATAATTTTTTGAAGTTTGTTATAATGCCATAGGCGAGGTCGTAGAAAAAGTATAGTGTTTAACGCGTCGAAATCATTTTTTTAAGATCGCGAACATTACCATGCTCGGCTTCGCCTCGTTTGGTAAGCTGTTCTCTCACTTACCTTCGTCACTTGTTACACAATATACTATTACAGACCCTTATGTCATTTTGCTCCAATGACAAAGGCATATTTCATCTCTAATCCATAGATACATGCGTTGCGCGCTGTAATGTGACACATTTGATATTCGACAATTAATAAATTATAATAAAACACTCGTAGACCCTGTTATGCTGTGGTGTGCGTCTAATCAATTATAATTAAGTAGTTACGTGAAATGAATGGAGAAGACGAAATGGTTTGCACACCGTCGGAGCTTAAACAGATTGCAAGTATGATTGTTGCCAATTTATTGTCAAGTAAATCGGTTAAGTTGTATGAAAACCAATATGAATAATACTCATTACTAAAGACGGCAGACTATGTGCCCGGGTGACAAGAATCATTTCACCATGTGTACTAAATATTATTTTGGATACTATAATATAAATGTTTTGAAGGTGCATCTGTTATTGCCAATAATACCACTTTTTCTTTAGAATAAATGTTTCGTTCATTGTTAGAAATACAAAATAATGTTTTTTTTTTATTTTTATTTAGAACTGTAAAATATATGTTCAAATTCTCTTATCTCTTTGATAAATGCATGTATGGAAATATTTAGGAAACTACTAAATATATGTTTTTCTGCTCCGATATGTAAACAAAGCGAGAGGAATGAAAAATAATAATAAATTATAATAATATATGTTAAAATTCTGTTATCTCTTTGATAAATGCATGTATGGAAATATTTAGGGAACTACTAAATATATGTTTTTTTTCGTTCCGATATGTAAACAAAGCGAGAGGTATGAAAAATAATATTTAGTACACATGGTGAAATGATTCTTGTCACCATGCACCGGGCACATAGTCTGCCGTCTTTACTCATTACAGACCTAACATAATAATGCGGTAAATTTAACAGAAAACGTACTTCTTGCTTACTTCAGTGAAAAAGCAAAAGTTTGCAAAGCATCCTCCACATTGTAGAGTACATATTCAATGCTAAAATCTAAGATCCTCATAAAACATAACATTAATATTTCAAAATATTCAAATTAATAACGTTTATTAAACACTAAAATGCAGGATACCAACCAAAGAAATATTCTTCTTCTATAAACAAATTTATAGAAGAAGCTGATAATAATTCTTGTTTTATGTGGAAGGTGATAGTTTTATTTGTGTCTAGTTTAATATTTTATTGGTATATTTTCTAGTTTTGTTTAATTGTTGGTATAAGTGGAGTATGCTGTATGGACGAAATGTAAAAGCTAATTCTGGATGATTTACAAGACAAGAAAAACGTGATCTTAATTCCAAGAATGGAAGGAAGAAGACTTTTACCATTACAAATAAAATGTGTGAGAATGTAAACCCACTTGACATACAGGGTGTCCCAAAAGTCAACGTTATGCCTTGGAGGACTGATAGGCCAACTCATAACTAACCAGAATAACAAAACATGAAGTGCCACGGCTACAAAATTTGATATTTTGAGATTTTAATTTACAAATGGAACTCTGAATAACGATGTTACTAATGACATTTGAAGGAGAAACCAATGGTTCATACTTCGCATTTCTTTCTCCAGGAACTAAATTGCTCCTCTGTCGCCAATTTCTTCTGGTCCAATGCTCTTATCTAGCCCTATTGTCCCATTCACAAAGAAAGTAGTTAGTAAATCCCGCTTGCTGGTCTAGAAGAATAGACATCACTTTTAGATCGCCACAAACACTCCATTTATATTCCACATACCTCACCTTCTCTAGCTAAACATTTCAAGTATTGTACGATTCTTTTAAGTTAACTGAATAACTGAATACTGGAACATAAGGTAGTTAATTTCCATTGTGGAAGAGCACCGCTTTTAGACTTACCCTTGAACTATTAATAAAAAATCTCCACTGATGAGGTTTATATGAGTTATTCATAGAAATTCAAATTCGTCCACAGCCTTTTCCCAAATATCGCACGCAATTTCAAAAATCAGCAATAGCCATGTGAACGAGTAATATTGGCCAAAAGCAATTATGTCAATGCAATAAATACGGCCATCCAAAATCAAATATCTGGTAACAGAAAATCGCATAACTTATATATATTAGTTAATTGTGTTATGACTCGAGATGTAGCCTTAAACTATCCTATAGAATTCCTGAACTCACTAAATTTACCAGGTCTGCCGTGGCACCTTTTGACATTCAAAATGTGTAAACCAATCATTCTGCTTCGAAACGCCGATCTGTCACGTCTTTTCAACGATACCAGACTTGCAGTCAAATAATTGATGAACAACAATAATTGAAGCTACAATAATTGAAGCTACACAATGGTAAATATGAAGGAGAAGATGTGCTACTACAACGTATACCTATGACACCGATAGATATGACATTCGGATCCACAAGATACAGTTTGCAATTCGATTCGCCTTCGCAATGACAGTCAATAAAGCACAGGGACAATCGCTTCAAGTGTGTGTATGGAATTTACAAAATCCATGGACAGCTAAACGTGGCCTGTTGACGCGTTAGCAAATCGACAAATTTATTTGTGTACCCATTTGATAACCGGAAAAAATATTTTCTGTCCGAAAGCATTACATTAACTAGAATTACTTTAAATTTAGGACAAAAATACAAAATCATAGTGTACCTAATCATGGCTCTATAAACAACAATATTGAATACACATAAAAAAAGCATATATTTCATTTCATTAAATAGCATTGGAATTCTAAGATAGAAGCGTAAGAGGTTCCAGTGTTATTGTTCCTATTTTCTTAAAGATAGATCCTTCTATTCTGTCAATCAAATATGATTTAAACTACGCCTCTGCCGCCATATAAGCAATTTCAATTTATCATTTTGTCATTTGTTTTGTTTACTAATGTCCTTTATTAGTACAATAACAATTAATGTGCAATCTGTATAATAAAGACATATTCTTTCAAGAGCAATATGTAATTGAATTTAAAAATTTTGTATTTTAAGAATAATTTTTCTAGGAACTAATAAGATTATTAACAAGTATACATACATACTGTTGCTGCTATTTTAATCATGTTTGCGATTATGTAATATGTAATGATGTCTTATAATTTTCGGGGAACGTTTTACGTTAACAGGTTTTCATTTTTCCCATCCTCTAATTACAAGTCTATTTATTCAGTCAGCTTCCAAGTATTCGTGTACATAACAGAACACGACTGCGCTAATCGCCCCGTCCGTCTGTCATTTTAGCGAAATAACGTCGTAAATGGTAGAAAAGAGCTTATAAAGGGCGAGAGGCCCGTGGGCAACGTTTCAAAATCTAAAACACTCTATCAAATTCTCAATTATATATGTCAAACACCCACAATAACACGCCATCCTCTTTCACCGTTACCTCGTACAGGATAAGTCCGTCTTTATTTACCACCCAGAAACAAAAGAATCACACCTAACATGGCTTCCTACATAGCAACGCCATTCAGGTGTTCTAGATGGTGTTTTTTTTATCGACGACTGCTTGCTGCCCACCCAATAAGTGACTCGTATGAAACAAATGCCGACACCTTGTAGAAATTCAGAGCCTTTCACGATTAACTCAACACATTAAAGAATTTTGTTATCTATTTAATTACTTGTTTTATATAGAAGAAGAGATAGTGATCGTTTAATAATTAATAAGATGTTTCTCATAAAATTTTCCCTTAATAATTCTTAGTCTTAATTTATTTAAAAAATAATTATTAAGATTAAAATTATAGAAATTGTTAATTACAATAGTTTACAAATTTAAGTTTCATCGCTGGGGTTTGAATTTTACAGGTGATATTGACTAAATATCGTATGTTGTGATTTCAAACATGATTTAGACTTTTTCGTATCACATCCAGATACAACACAAACTACGAAAAAAACATTGCTTTTTACAAAAGTATATAAATAATATATTCTATTTAATAAAGACAAATTGACACTTTTACATTTTAAAACGAGGGACAAGCTGATTTATTGAGAATAAGAAAATCAAGTACACTGTGAAAAATAATCATAGAGTGTTTAGAGTGTTTAGAGCAACTCTTTATCTGTCAATTGACGTTTTGTTGATGAAGTTACGTTCGTTATAAGTTATTTTTTAAAAGTAAATGAAAATGGAATTAACCAGAGAGCACTTTCAAATCATAATTCATTATAATTTTAGAATAGGTTTAAGCGCTTATGAGTGAAAAGAGAGTTTAGTTTAAGTTTTTAGTGAACAAGCACTTCCTTGGCTACAATTTACCGATAGTATAAGGAAATTGAACGCGAAAGGAATTCTGTTCAGTATGAAAAAGGAGCAGGGCGTGTCCTATGGCTGTTACCGACAAAAACATTGCTGCTGTTAAAAAATAATTGAAGAGGACAATAAAGCCACTTATGCAATAATAGAACATCAACTCAAGATTGGATCTTCAGCTGTTAAAACAATCATACATGATCATCTGAATTTAAAAGGAGTGGTAAGTCGTTTTATGCCGCATCACATTTCTGACTTCCAAAAAGCAGAGGATGTAAGAATTTGCCATGAAACTTTAAATTTCTTATATAATAGCGGGCACCAAATTTTTTTGCAAAATAGTGAGAGGTGACGAAACTTACATTCCCTTTCTCGACCTTCCTACCCGCCAAGATAGTCGTGTATGGATTCACGAAGATGAGGAAACTCCTACAATAACTAAGAAGCAGCGAGATATGAAAAAGGTTATGTATGCGGTATTCTCCAGAAGTACAGGCTTAGTAAATGCAATTAAGTTAATGGACAAAAGACGGTTACAGCAAGGGAATTATGCTATATCATGATAATGCGTCATCCCATACGACATTTTTAACTCGCCAGTTTCTAACTGGAAAAAAATCTAAAAGTAATAGAACATCCGCCGTACTCACCTGATTTAGCAATGTGTGATTGTCGCCTATTTTTTGTGCATTTAAGTGCAATTTGCAGGGTGGAAGATTTTCGTCTGAAGAAGAGATTGATACAGTACATACTTATTTTGAAGGTATTCCCAAAGAACCTTTTAAACAGTAGAAAGAAAGAATGGTAAAGTGTACCATTGCTGAAGGGAATTACTTTGAGCATATTAAAATAAAATCCTAGAAAATATTAACCGTGTTTTTTATTCTCAATAATTTCAGCTTGTCCCTCGTATAACAAACAATACATACATACTAAATAGTATTAATCGAAATTATAAAACTTTCGTCCATAAGGTAGTTGTTTCTTTGTTTGAAAAGGTCGTTTAATCGTTTTTATTTTATGCACAGACCGCAGGCATATCTCTTTTTAAACACCAACAGTAGTCAGCCACCATGCTGGTATTCCACCTTCGCTGGTACCTCTGTTCCACTTCTTTTATGTCCTGGTGGGACCTCTCTCTTTTTTCTTAGCTTATTTGTCCAAGATTTTCGGGAAAAAATCAAGATGGGCATGTAAAAAGTGAATTTTGATGTTCATATTGTAACATAAATCGCGAAACTTTTGCAGAATGTTTTGAATAATCCTGTAATTTATGATTTCCGAGCAAATTTTCCATTATACTTTCAAAAGCAATCCAGGCTTCCCTATCAACAATAGTCATAGTAGTTTTAAACTGGCTGTCCAAGACCAACTTTCTAATTTAGGAACTAATGAAGATCCCTCCTTAAATTTTGCGTCAGACCGGGAAATTTACTACAAAGGTACTTAAAGCAGTTTGTGTCTTTATTCAATGCTTTTACAAACTGCTTGATTATACCTAATTTTATTTGTAACTGGCTTCACTAAACTTTTGTACACAATATTTTTTGACCACGGCGTAAGATTGTGCCGCAGAGGCCATTGCTTCCTTGTTCAATGCGGTGCTCTAACTCTGCTATGCCAAACACAAGTGAAGCACCGTATTTTAGTGAACCCACCCTGTTGGCCTAACAAGATACATAACACTTTTAAATTCCTCAGCAGTTGGCCATTCGTAATCTTAATATTTAATTTTCTTCAATTGTCATAAGTTTCGTTTAAGTGGACTGAATGAGTAACCACCACGGAGGAATACTTATCGCCATTATATATGAGAACATCCTTTAAACTAGTCTTAGATGAGTCTATAAACAATTTCCATCCACTAGGAACATATGATGGAGCTCTTAAGGTGCATATTAAACCAGCGATATCATTGCAATATACCAGAGGACCTTCCTGTTAAAAATATTTCATAAACTCACTTTCGCGTTTTCTGCACCAGGAAAATAATGTACCAGGAGCAAGTAAGTTCTTCTCCAGAATTCTAGATCTCGGAATTTCATCAGCATACTTTGGAAGACCCAAGCCTCTTACTAAATCGTTCAATTAGGGTCGAGTGTGAATTGTTGCGGCATTAAAATATTTTCCAGTCGATCACATTCCCTCTGAAGTTTCTGCTTTATTCGAAGATTCAAAGTTTCTGGTGGAGGTTTTACAGGCAGATCAGGTCTATGCGGAACTTGCCTTGCGAACAACGGTAGATCGGGATATTTAATGTCTCTTTTATTTTTTGAATTGTAACCTTTAACGTAACATACACAAAAGTTACATTCAGCATGGCTTACGAGTTTGCGCCACACTATAGAAATAGCAAATGGAAAGTACGCAACTTGTCTTTGACTTCCTTTGATGTTCGACAGATGGATGGCATACTTTATGTGGTGCCCATGATTTATCCTGGTCACCTAGGTGTGCAGAGTAACGATTTTCTTACAAAATCGATCATATTTCGCCTCTGCGTAGCAGTAACATATATAATAAAATATGTACGGACTCTTATTGTGTGCTAACACAGAATAAGAGCCCACGACGGCGTTTGTACGAGTGCTGTGACTGCACTAGGGATGTACTACTTACATACACTCTTTTGTTGAATGAATTCTACAGACAAGTGTACGCTCAGACAAGTTTAAACATGCACAAGCTGTTGTACTGAAGAAAAATATTTCACACGATTACGAATACAGAGGTATAAAGCTTGTAAACCGTGGCTGAAACTATAGTTATGCACAGAATTGCGCATACCTTGCAAACATTTTTTAATAAATTGTGAAAAATCTTTACGTGATAGAAACAAACAGACTTCGGCTTTGTAATCAATAATAGTATATTAAGATAGAAGTTTCATAAAACACGTTTTAAAGCACGAATTCTGAAAAACAATATATAAGGTAGATTTTAGTTTATCAGTATTCCTTCGTTTGTAGTAGATACAACATATATTTAGGGAAATAATAAAATAAAATAAAGCAATAACTTTGTTATACCACTTTATTCATATGTAATAGTGACCGCGGTTTCGACATATAATGTCATTATCAAACTGCAAAAGTTACAGGCCTACATAGATCTTATAAATGACACAAAAATATATGGGGGTGGTTTATGATGTTATTTAAAATTACTACTATATACTTAACTATGATATACAACACTGGAAAAGAGGTGTATATATAAGATCCAACTGGTCGTGAATAACAATATCTATTGTGTTGTTTCCGCTTTTAAAAATTTCAAGTGACTTAAAGATTTAATTTACGACCTTTCTCGGCCAAATGCAATATTTTATGATGACCAAATGTATGCCTTTCTGTAACAAGATGGTTTGCGAATGTTGAATCTGTCTTCTTTAGTTTATATGACCTCATGTGTTCTTTTACCCGTATAATAAAACTTCGACCAGTTTGACCCATATATACACTTTTACAATCATTACAATATAATTTGTACACTCCTGATTTATTATTGATATCTGTTTTAGGTTTTGCGTTAAAAATTAAATTACTTGTTTTTACATATGGTTTGTAAGCTATACTAACATTACTATTATTTTTTGAAATTATATTTCCAATTTGCTCGCTTATTTTACCGAAGTAAGTTAACGAGACAAATTCTTTTAAATTAGCACTATCTTTAGGATATACTAAACTAAGGGCCACTTGTAACTGTTTTTTCTTTAGTATACTGTCAATTACGCTACTTTTATAACTCTTGTTTATCGCTATTTGTTTTATAGTATTGATTTCACGAACAAAATATTCATTAGACAAAGGAATATTTAATGCTCTATGTATAATAGAATTAAAAAATATGTTTGTGTGTCTTAGGGTGTAGTGAATCTTTGGGAATAATGCAATCAGTGAAAGTAGGTTTACGATATATATCAAATTTTAAGCTCTGATCTAATTTGTTTAATTTTAAATCCAGGAAGTTAATACTGTTATTCTCTTCTATTTCTACTGTAAAAAGTAGCGTAATTGACAGTATACTAAAGAAAAAACAGTTACAAGTGGCCCTTAGTTTAGTATATCCTAAAGATAGTGCTAATTTGAAACAATTTGTCTCGTTAACTTACTTCGGTAGAATAAGCGAGCAAATTGGAAATATAATTTCAAAAAATAATAGTAATGTTAGTATAGCTTACAAGCCATATGTAAAAACAAGTAATTTCATTTTTAACGCAAAACCTAAAACAGATATCAATAATAAATCAGTAGTGTACAAATTATATTGTAATGATTGTAAAAGTGTATATATAGGTCAGACCGGTCGAAGTTTTATTGTACGGGTAAAAGAACACATGAGGTCATATAAACTAGAAAAGACAGATTCAACATTCGCAAACCATCTTATTACAGAAAGGTATACATTTGGTCATCATAAAATATTGCATTTGGCCGAGAAAGGTCGTAAATTAAATCTTTTAGAGTTACTTAAAATTTTTAAAAGCTGAAACAACACAATAGATATTGTTCTTAACGACCAGTTGGATCTTATATATACACCTCTATTCCAATGTTGTATATAATAGTTAAGTATATAGTAGTAATTTTAAATAACATCATAAACCAATCCCATATATTTTTGTGTCATTTATAAGATCTATGTAGGCCTGTAACTTTTGCGGTTTGATAATGACATTGTATGTCGAAACCGCGGTCACTATTACATGTGAATAAAGTGGTATAACAAAGTTATTGTTTTATTTTATTTTATTATTTTCAAAATAAATTACCACAAAGTTACGGCTACCAGTATTAATATATTTAGGGATTTATTACGCTTATATTTATACGCTTATATATTGTGACTCCATTTCTTTGGACAATGTGCACCTTTAAGTTGTTGGAGTCTCTCTCATTTTAAATTGATGAAGTTTATCCGGGAAAAGGTGCATCCCAGGATGAATTGCGATTAGGCCAAAAGTATGTCATCTCTGGTCACCAGGAGGGAAAATATTTCTAGGAAAATTATATGTAAACTGTCTAAAAAACAATATTGACTATCCTTTCATTCTTGAACTCTACATTCATAGTTCCCTTTGTAAGAACAATCGTTATTAAACTTCATGATGAATCCTATTCAAAGGAATGGCGGATGATGTGTTTGTTTTAGAAATGACGTAGACGATAATACATACGTCAATAACTTTTACGTCGCTTGCAATTTATTTCGTCCAATGTAATAAATTGTATTCATATTTATATATTATGTAAGGTACTCTGTCACTGGGCATTGCCTGTTGAGTAATAAAGGTTATTAATATTATTATTATTATTTTTGTTATTATTATGATTAATATGGCGTCTCGCACTTTTTCAACCTCGCTTCTTTTCATATCTGTGGGTATGAGCGGTGTTGGTATACACCATAGAACGGTATTTGCTACAAGCTCGATTATGCAACTTATTGTATATATTTTTTTTTGTTTTTTTCCATAACTTGAGATTATAGAAATCTACAGCGGAGTGTTTAATCAGCGATTCGAATTTATTCTACAGGGTGATAAAAAAAATGGCGTTTTTTTAACTGAAAATAGTACATACAAAATAATGACAAATGAAATAAAAATTGTGATAAAAGTGTGTAAAGTAACAGAGATATTCAAACTTATGCGAACAACACAGGAACACCCCCTAGAGCAAATGTTCCAAGTGACCGCCTCTTGCTTGAGTATAAGCTTGTGCTCGGCGTATCCACCAATTATAAAACGTTCAGATATCTTGCCTGCTTATTGCGTTTGCAGCATATTGAAGACATATGATCAATAATTGAATGTTTTCAATTTAATTATCGTTATTGGACACCAAATTTTTCAAATGTCTCCATACATAAAAGTCCATCGGGGTCAAGTCGGGTGATCTAGGTGGCCATGCAATAGGTCCACCTCTACCTAACCACAACATTAAATAATTTTTGGCATATAAACAATGTAGTAAAATAAATGGTCCGATGAGAGTACTATTAACAATTCCTGTCCATAGGTTAATAGAAAACATGTGCTGAAAATTGGTTCGGTGAATAGGTAGTGTGTGGGTTTTCCATACCCCACAAGTGAGTATTTCGAAAGTTGTACATGCCATTACGTGTAAACTGTGTCTCATCTGTGGAAAGAATATTCACCATGAAATCCGCATTTAATTTGTGTTGTTGCAGCAGCCATTCGCAGAAGTGAACACGCACAGGATGCTCCTGCGTTTGTAAAGCCTGCACGCGCGTACATGAGACGGATATAGCTGCGCTTTTCCTTAATGTTTGCCAAACTATTTGATGGGTTGGAATACCGGTACATTTCGTGCGATTGCTCATGTCGACAGCTTAGGGACTTCTTCTACCATTACCAATATTTCTTCTTCGGCGCCTAGGGTACGTCTTTGCCTTGGGCGACCCTCACCTTGCGCCTCTGTTAGTTAACCGGTATCTCGAGCACGTTGCACTAGTGTTATGAATCTTCTCAGGGCGGGCGATACCCTATTTGAAAAGCGTTCGGCATACAATCGGACAGCTGCGGCAGCATTTTGGCGAATTTCTCCAAAGATTTAGCAGCATGTCTACTAATTCATTATTACTGTAACAATTTACAAACACAGCCACTGAAGATAACTAATCTAAACTGCGCTTTTATATAAAGAAAAGTAAAAATAAAAACAGAAAACTGACATCAAACAATACTTTTCTCATACGAACTAGCATTCACTATGTGACGAATGAAATTAAAGTGTCAGAAGTTTTGTTGAAATTTATTTCTTGCAAAACCACGCGTGTGCAAAATAGGATATTCTTTCACGTTTTTTTGCTAACACCTATGCATTTATATCAAGTGTCCTTGAGTCTCTTAAACTGTAAGTGTGAATATCTCTGTTACATTACAACTTCGATCCCATTTTTTTTTTCATTTGTAATTATTTTGTGTGTACTAGTTTCAATTAAAAATAAAGCTCCAACTTTTTTACCACCTTGTATTTATAAAAATTTACGGATTGTATTACATGTATTGAGTATTATAGATCGCCACACACAGGGACAAATTGAAAATTTAGTGCGACAAAATTATTTACTTCATATGGATTCAATAAATTTTAATAAAACTAGGTACCTCAAGGTTTTTAGGGTCGCTGATTACGAATCTGATGTAAGTTTTTAAAAATTCAAAATGGCAGATCCAATATGGCGTACAATTTTTAAAAAATTGATCGAATTCGCTTAAAACTTATTACACGGGATTTTTGATGTCAGTTTTTAAAAATTAAAAATTCAAATTTCAAAACATTAGGCCTAATTAAAAACTTAAAACGAGAATACTTATAAAAAGCGGAATTAATAATTATATTTTTTTAAAGCTTTTATTTAAATTTGATCAACTGGTGATGATACTACTTAAAATAATAAGAATTATAATTAATTGTTTCACATTTTTTTTTAATTATCAAGATGACATACGGGGACATAATATTAATTTTTATTTTATTCTATATTAACATCTTCATAGTCTTGGACGTCATCAAACTATTGTTCATAATTCTCTTCTTCGTTGCCACAGAAAGTGGGCAGCCTTAGCATATTTAATACAGTTTCATTAAATTTTGCTTTACTTTTTTACCTTTTTTTCGGTTATCGGTCACAACAGGGTCCGAAGAAACCAGCATCCAGTTAAATATGTCACTGTTGGTATTGGCTCTTGAAGTTTTTCTGAAGTGATATTGTCTTAAATTTTTATACTCTTTGTGACTTGCTTCAATTACATCTTCTGACAGTTGGCCTACTGGTAAAGGTAAAGATTTTATAGTATCAGTTCCATGAATTAAAATTTTATGAACAGTGGCACTCATTTTGTACCAGCCATAAAGTTTAATGGCCATTTCTGCTGTTTCAAAGCAATAGTTTTTAAATACTTCTTCCTTGATGTAATGCCCACAAGAAATTATTGACAGTATATTTGCAAATCTTTCTATTAAGTCTTTTTCAATTCCAGTTATTTCTGAAACGAGCGAAGGATTCTTAAAAAATTTTCGTGCAGTATTATCGTCATTGCTATTGCCTCTACCTTGTTTCGGCTGGTCAACAACAAGGCCCATTTGTTCATAAAACTTAGTTGCTATTTCACCTTTTTTTTCTTTTACTTCTAGTTTTGCACTGTCACCTCTTGCTTGCCATTTCCGTAGTTCCAATTTGTATGCTATATGTAGTAAATATTCATAACATCTAATATGTGCATGTAGCACCGAAATCCCATACTTAAAGGTGTCTTCATTACAGACTCTATTCTTTAATTTTTCTAAATCTTTTAAAATTTTGGGAGTAGCTTTACAAACATTACACGCTTGTGAACTTGCAGTAGCACTCAAAATGGTGACAGCCTTTCCATCCAGCATTGTACATATAGGAATATGTTTAAATTTTATTTCTTTACCGTCAAGTACGATTGATGTGGGCTCCAATTGCAATATTTGATTTTGAATTTCGTTATACTCTTCTTTCACATTTTGGACGTTTTCCTTTTTTATCTTGAATGAGATTGGTCGACAATGCTTGGTCGATGATGGTGACATGTTCCTCCAAAATATTTTGCCATTATTGCTATTAGATTCACGCATTTGCAGTGGCACAATCGTACATAAAATTATATTAGAGTCCGCATATGCTGAATTATTCGCAACATTTTGTTTATATTTACTATGTCCACTGCTGCCATCCAAGCCCCATTTATAATAAACTTCAATTGTATCACAGTCAGTGGAAATATACTGTAGTATCACATCAGTCTGAACTTGAGCCAGACGTTGCGTAGTATGTGCAAGAAGATCTTGAAGCGGTACCACAGCCTCATTTTCATTTATGTCAATATTTGCTGGATAACACTTTCTTATGGCCTCTCTTATCACACGATATGAGGGATAAATATTAGCTCCTCTTTCTATTGCTCCAAGTTGCATCGTTATATAATCCTCTTTTGTCAATCTAAGGTCCACTATAAGAGCTAAAGCTTCTTCAGGATTGTAAGGTTTTACAGAAGCAGAAGATGAAGTATCATGTGCCAATTTCATTCTTTTTAAACTTTTGGGTGAAGAATTGATGGCTAACTTCACAACATCAGCTGCACTTCTGTTGCCTGATTTCACCAAGCTTGCTCTTGCCCAATTGCTCTTACATGTCTTTGCTTACTGCGATGAGAACTTTCTTCAAATGATTTTCTGGGCTGCCTCGCATCTTTTGTTCTGAATGTGTTCCTACCAATAATGGAAGCAGTTGTGGTTGTATCTCCGGGAGTTTTAGGTTTTCGTCAAGCGAGTTTATGTGCTTCTTGTTAAAACGCTCATACATATAATTACACTCACGCCACTTCGTAAACATCTTTGAAACAAACACTTTAACTTCCTGTTTTATTTGTTTTATTAAATCTTCAGAAAGCTCACTAACACCAATTTTACCCAAAATATACTGTAATAGTTGTTCATTACACTTTGATGATGACAAATTATAAAATTGTTGGTTTTTTAGTACATTAAATAACTCCTTTCTCTTCATTTTCATCTTCTTTAAAGCACAGATCTCAGTACACCCAATGTAGTTACGGAATTCCCCTTTCTAATATATTTTCGTGCACACAAGTATTTTGTGAGAAGACTGCACTGAATGAAAAATTTAGCTATTGCGGTTCTGTTAGTTACAATTTAGTTACGGAATTCCCCTTTTTATATTTTTTCGTAACAGTTTAAGTATACATCAGTGGTGCACACAAGTATTTTGTAAGGAGACTGCATAGAATGAAAAATTTAGCGAATTAAAAAAAATGTCATTTGCATGTGGGATTTTCAGAATTAGGTGTACTACCTAAGGAAAATATGCTCTATTTATTGAAAGGGGAAACGGGGGGACCTCCACTTGACTTTTTTACACTTATTACTAGTTGTTTTTTTAAATTAGAAGGAAAAGTCGTGGAACTGTGTGGAACTTTTTTTTATAGCTCTAGCTAAAGTAAATTTTTCAATATATTTCATAATAAAAACATTATACTATATCTACACTACATATAATTGTTATTTTAATAATAACTGCAAATTAAATTAGATACCTGATGCTCAAAAATATATTTAAAAAACTTTAAACTGTAAATTTACAAAAAATTGTCGAGTGTAGCAACAATAAACGCTATAGATGCTGCTGACAGGTATAAGTGCGTGTAACAGATAATAATACTTTGAACGCACGTACAGACCAATGTGATGCGTTAAAAAAATAAATACTTATAGGTTGATTGCATACTGGTATATAGAACATATTAAGTGCAATAGTGGTTACATTTAACAAAATAAAAAATTCCATTTTTGTCGTCGTAATTCGGTTATTTGTCCCTACGTGCGCCGCATTAATTCATGATTTAGGACTATTCGAGAACTTCTGCTATAATAATGAAGGGTATTATATAAATATATACCAACAGACAATTACATTAACAGCAAACACTCAAACAATATTTAAATATATAAACCCGGAAATAGAAAAAGATCTTGAAGTATAATGACTGGTCTAAAACGTTCAGAACAATAGCTGCAAGAGATGCAATTTACACACTGAAACCATAAACCATATATCAGCAGGATGTAAAAACTCTCGCAGCATACTAGTATACAACATAATGGAACTAAAATACTACACCTATCAATAGCACAAAATCACAACTTCATTAATGACACATCTAAACTATAGATCTACAACAATTCTTGAAAACCAGAGATACAAACTGTATTGTCATATCACAATATATACAACGTATTACCGATATGTCTCTTAGAATTTGTTTAGGTACTACTTGATCTTCTATTGCTGAAATGTAACCTTCGGACTCTGGGGAGAGTTTTCAATTTTCTAACCGTTTGTAACTTAGTAACCACCATCACTTATGTTTTCTCTAACCATATGGGAGCAATATTTGCTATGGAGTTTTTCACACAATTTTTTTTCTTCATTTAGAATTTAGATGTACGTTAAATAATTACGTGAATCGTATGTGTGTGTGTTTTTAATGCCACGTTTGACAGTGTGTAGTTTTGATCTGCTTTTGTGTAGGTTATTATGTTTATCATGGAAGTATTGTTGAAAATTGTTTCGCGTACATCAGATATTTCCCTTCCTCCTAGTTATTATATATTATTATATGGAGTTCATTTTAAAGGATACAAAGCGATTTTGTATATTCATCCTAGATGTTCAAAGATGAGTGACACCGCGAAGTGTCGCTAGCTTTTGATAATATGCCAGTGCGAAATAGACTGCATGCAATAATAACAATAACAACAACAAGACTAGATAATAAAAAGAACGTAATTAATATTTAGATAAATACTTAATCTGGCAAAAATATATATAGCAATTAGTTGAAATGATGACTTCTAACCGCGGCTTGTTCTCTAAACCATTATCAACATTAAGAAAAGTGTTTGAAATATATACAGGAAAATCGACATTAATTAAAGAAATATGGTGTTTTTGCCAAGAAGACTTGCTCTTTAAAGAAGATCTACGTTGTTTCCCACATCGTGAGGTTCTGTGTTAAACTGCTAAGCTTTATTTGTGATGTTATTCTAGTACGGACGGTTTCGAGAGCCCCTGCCTTTTCACATATACTTAGACACCTGAAAAATAATTCAATTCTATCATAAAGATCAACCAATAAAAATTGAAAATTACTTGTGATAGACTAGCATTACATCAACTCCAAGATAACGTATGTCTCAAAAGTTTTGGTACACATTTCTTTAGAACATTTTAAAAAGTAAAAATAGTTTTGCGGCAATTTTTCGGAACACATATAATAACAGCTTTATTAACAACAAAATTTTTATTTTAAATTAAATGTAAGCGTAATGTGATTTCGCGTTATTTAGGATATTTCTTTCTTTTGAGATTTTCTACCCCTCTTCTCTTCAGTTGTCTTCAGTTCTCTGGAAATCGTATCGTTGGAAACATCGTAACATCGTGAAAGTTTTCTCAATGACTGAACAATTTTATTTTTGGCACATTCGTCTAACTGGTTTGCTCTATGTCCAGCCTCTGTCTTCCACGTTTCGGAAACCTTGCTCGCATTCTGTTATCGCAAGATATATGGTTCTCGACACATTTTCATTTTCAAAAAGTTGCACCTGGGAACATCTCGCATCAAGCATTGGACCGTTTCAATATCAATCTTTCGAATTTTTCTAAAAATACGCCGTCTTAATTATTGCTCGTTTTCGGCTTCCCAACCTCCATTATACACGTTTCGAGATAAAATAGCCTAGAAATTTTCAATTTGTCGATCCTGCGATAAATTTGGGGGATAGTCGTTTTTCGACACAAAAGGTATGTTGTGAGGATTCAGTCGATTTTTAGTTTCGCGTGCATAATGGCAGGAAGCCAAGTCCGGCCAAAATATAATATCATCTTGAGCATGATTTCGATGGATAAGATTAATCAATTTTGTTAAGTAATTGTTAATATAACTTCGATTGTCAACAGCTTCTCCTCTAATTCGTCCAACATAAGGTCTGCAAATCCCGCCAATTGATATTGTCCACCAAACTAAAATTCTATCAGAAAATTTGGCCTTTCGCTTGTATTTTATATTGTCAGGACATTCTTCAACATTGTCGGTGTAAAAACCGTCGTTTCCTATAATTTCGGAATTACTTAGAGTAAAGTACTTTTCATCATGTATGACAATGACGTTGTTATTTCCAAAATGAGTGCGCCTTAAAGCGCGGCAACATTTCGGTATTCTTGCTAACTGATTTGGCGTTTATTCAGGACATTTATTTCTTTTGCGATTTTCTACACCTCTTCTCTTCAGTTCTCTGGAAATCGTATCATTGGAAACATCGTAACGTCGTGAAAGTTTTCTCAATGACTGTCCAATTTTATTTATGGCACATTCGACTGGTGCTCTATGCCCAGTTATCAGTGTCTGTCTTTCACTTTTCGGAAGATTTAGGCATGGCAAAACTTGCTCACATTCTGCTATGGCACGATATATGGTTCTCCGCGACACATTTTGGTTTTCAAAAAGTTGCACTATTTAAACTTTAGGCATGTGCCCAACAATATAAAAGTTTTGGCACAAAGTACAACTATGAAAAAATTAAAAATATCAAAATATCTGGTTGGCTTTGCAAACAAAAGTAATTCAATGATTTGTCATTTTAATGACAGATCAGATTACGTTGTAATGGCTTATAAATTAGAGCTTAGAAAAAGCGTTTATAATTAAACGCTTTTTCGGTCCGCTAAACTCGAAAATCCCATTAATTTTTTTTTGTGGATAGGTTTTCAAGATATGAAATTTTTGAATTTTTTGTGTGGGTAGTTGACTGTTCGGATCATATCTCAAGTTAGGAATGACCAATCGGATCGTAATTAGAAGAGAATCGAATTGTCTACATTGTTAACATTGTTTTATAATCAGATCAGTAAGTGCTATGGGCCAAAATAGGAGAAAAAATTCGCTTTTTAAGACCAAAATGAAAATCGAAAATTCATTTCTATCACCGGGAAAAAGCAAAAATCCTGGAAATATACCCGGTTTCGTTCTTTTCATGGGGAACAACAGGTATAAATACCGAAGTTATGTGTTTTAATGTGATAGTACATAAATTCCACTTTTCCTCCTTTTTGTATTTTTTTTCTTTTTTCGATTTCGGTTCTTGTGAAGAGCTTCATCTTCTAACTCAAGCTGAATTTAATGACTGGGTGAGAGACTTTAAACTTTCAAAAGAGAAAGCAGATTTACACGCATCTCGAATGAAGTAATACTTCTTTTTGACTTCGAGCGTTAAAGCAACATATTACAGAGACCGTGACAAGACTTACGCAAGGATTACTCGACGAGAGATAAAATATGCTTCTCCAAGGATATTCCTAGTTTGTTCGAGGTGCTTGGGACAACCTTACAATGTAAAAGAATACAGGTTATTTATTGACAGCAGTAAAGAGAGTTTGAAAGCAGTTTTTTTGCATAATGGAAACAAGAAACCATCGATCACCATCGCAAATTCTGTCAACACTAAAGAATATTACGAGACAATGGCCGAATTGTAAAAATGCGTGAAATATGAAGAGCACAACTGAAAAGTTGCGCAAAACGCAAGATGGGTGGATACATAATTTTATTTTTGTTTTCTATATCTCTTGGACAATCGTCGTTATAAGAGAAGGCAATGGCCGGAAAGAAAAAAACGTTTCGGTGGGTGAGGACAACATTAAATATGTACCTCTCGTCAAGAAAGAAAATATAATTCTTCCGCTACAGATTAAACTTGGTCTCTTCAAAAACTTCGTCAAAGCATTAAACAAAGAGGTCGAAGCGCTCGCATATTTGAAAACCATATTTAAACATCTTTCTATTGCGAAAATCAAGGAAGGAATTTTTAATGATCCACAAATAAAATAACTGCTCAAACATGAAAAATTTCATACACATATTTGTCATCCGCTGAGACTACAGCATGGAAATCGTTTCATTTTATTGTTTTTGATTTTCTCGGAAACAATAAGTTAAGATAATTGCTGATGATTCGCTTAAGAATTTTGCATATATAGGTATGAAATATTATCATTCCATTCAATTCATTTTGTTTAACGCTTTTAATTTGTGTTGTTTTTCTAAAAGGCGTGAATACATCATTGAAGATTCATTACTTGCATTCAAGAAATGATACCCATTGAATGTCATTCCAAGTATTTTAGTATGAGAAAATGATGGGAGATTATATTTGGTTCCTCATAAGAAAAACAGATGCCAAAACGAACAAACGACAATCGAAGAGTTAAAATGATTTCTAATACACTCATGTTATAAAGATAAATATAATTAATTACACAACAATATACCCTATAAATAAATGTAAATATAAAAAAGAGAAAATTTGAGTTGGTCATAATTTTTTGTATTTATCAATAGATTTTCTTCATAGGTACCTTGCTATCTCATCTGTCAAAGTAAGAAACTGGGCATATTTCCACGATTTTTATTTTCCCCACTGATAGAGTGAATTTTTTATTTTAATTTTGGTCTGAAAAAGCGACATTTTTCTCATATTTTCACCCATTGCACTTAAACTATCGAAGCCATTAGAAAAAAATATTAACGATATTTGTAGCCAATGATTATTTTTAATTCGATATCAATTACGTCTAGATTGGTCATTCCTACCTCGAGATATGATCCAAAAAGTCAAACTACCTCCAAAATAAAACAAAGAAACAATTAAAAAATTCATATCTGAAAAATCTATTCATAAAAAAAATTTAATGCTATTTTCGAGTTTGGCGACCCAAAGTGCATAAGAAAAATATAGTGGCACCCTTTGTACATTTTTTAAAATATTGTAAACAATGATTTTTGAGCAGATTGGCAGCAATATATTTAACGGCCAACATAGGAGTATGTTCGCACTGTCTTTGCGCTTTAAACACACCCTGTAATCTACATTATACGATTATACGAATCGAGATTATCATAAATTCTGGAAAATGTGTGCATTTGGATAATTAGTTTTGCCTATATATGAAAACATTACTCGAGTGTATATTGTTCAATGACTAGGCTTGTACTGGCCCATATATTATACAGACAGTGCACTTTCATCAAAACTTATTGTTCTATTACAAATACAAAACATTTCATAACTTTTATTTAAATACAAATTTCGAAATAAATATTTTTGCTTCCTAGTAGTACCATTAACATCGAAATTTTTCCGTAACAAGAGTATTATTCCATTATATTCACCATCTCTCAGGCGTTCCACAGGGTTCGAACGATCTTAAAATATTTGCGAAAATTTCTTCTATATCTAACTGTGGAGAACTTCAGAAGGCTTAAGTTCAGTGTTAACACGACTGGACTTACAAGAACAAAATGAAACTTAATATTAACAAATGTGCCGCTGTCACGTATACTACTTCCAACAATCCGTTAATATTTTCATGTACTTATTTCTAGGCAAACACAAATGAAACTTTGGCATTTTTGTTTGATCAACGTTTGCATTTTTCTGAGCATATTCATTACATCTACAATTTCACCTCACGTACGATTAGCTACCTTATAAGATCCTGTCGCAAGTTTTCGAATATGGAGACACTGAAGACACTCTTACACTAATTGGTGCGTTACAAACTTGAATATGCGTCGGTAATCTAGTATACTTGCTACGTTTATCATACATTATTAATACAGAAAATATCTAATATTTAGCACATCTGGAATTTACCCTCCAAGGGATGTCGACTACTTAGACTTCGACTTTCTCTCTCTATCTGCAAGCAGAGAGACTGTTAGTGTAAATTTCATGGTGAAGTTAGTGAATAAAAAATATAGTTAGCTGAATCTGCTGTCATCTGTAAATATAATATGATACTCGATCGAATAATGTTTTCTTCGTCACCAGAGCCAGAGCAAACATCTTCGTCAGACCATCCGTCAATCATATAGCAAGAAACGCAGATTAATTATACACTGATCCTTTTTACTTACCCTCAACACCTTACTAATTTTTCAACTGACCATTTACTTAATTTGCAATCAACTATATTAGTTATTAATTTCTCTTATTGTACTTTATTATTGTCTGTTATATGTATATAGGAGGACAGTCCTGGTCTAGTGGTAGGTCATTGGACTGTGTATGGACCAAGTCTAGCCAATAATATCGATGGCGTTTTTTCGGTCCCAGCTCGACTGAGACTGACAAAGATATGAGTACCTGGAGATAGAATTATGGGGTAAAAATAGCAGTCGGTGCATAGAGCTAGCCACCTTAGCATTCTTGTGTACCAAGCGACTAATTGTAACAAGCCTACCATGTTACTACTCCAAAGGCCTGCAAGATTAGTTACGGGGAAAGTATTATATATTATGTATATCTATGTTGAAGTGTATAAGTATTATTGTATCGACCTCTTATTGGAAAAATCTATTGGGTAATAAAGACTATTATTATTATTATTATTATTATCCCAAGAATCAAACAAGATTTAGAAAGAGTTGCTAAAACGAGTTGTAGGTGACAAAAAGAAATGGCGATGAATAACCCCAGCAGCTAAAACGCACCGGGAAACCATAAAACGAAAGAATTGAAAATATTGAATAACTCACCACAAGAAATTGATTTTACGAGTAAAAAAACTGCAGTTTTGACAGAAACGTGTAACTTTACATATTGCTATGAGTAGTGGTTTTGAATTTGATAATACCACTATTCACAATAAATCTATCCAGCTAGGATATGCAGTCGGTTTATTTTCAAGATGAGACTGCTTTTCCCTCAGGGTTCCAATTGGAAAAGTGGAAAACACAATTGTATTAGTAAAAATTTAAGCGCCACTCAAAATTTATTTGAGAAATAGTAATTATGTCTTTAAGTTACTTATGAGCACAAAAGAAAAATGGTAAAATTCAAAAACACACACAGCAAACTTTAAATGAAACTTTAATACAAAAATAAAAAAATTAAAAAAAAATATCTTTATGAAGTATAAAGATCAATATTGCGTCATTAAACAATATTATTAAGATAAAAATATCGCACGGAAATGACCGCAGCGTGCGATAAAAAAAACTTCCTTTATGACAGCCGATCAAAATTAAAACTAATAAATTACAAAGATACTTTTTAATTTCTCCCACAAGAAACAAAATAAACAAACTGAAATGACAGCCCGAACCAAATTTTAAAACATGTGCAACCACATGAAAAAAATATGCCCTTGATATCCCAAGCGTACAAAATTTTATAGTTATAGAAAATTTTTTATATTAGAAATTTTAAAAAACGTTCTTTGTCATTTAAATCAAATAACTAAGATTAAAATAGATATATCAAAATTAACACAATGGAAAAATACACAATTCAATTCATTCAAAATAATGATAATAATAATAATAATAATAAGATCTTTTAATATAATTTACTTACGTATAAAAAAAATATATATATTTTCTCGAGACACTTGAGCTAGAAAGCGTGCTAAATTAAACAATTACGAGATCAACAAACTCGTAAATAAAATATCGGTAATGAATTCACACACCAACCACAAATTAATCAAAAATCACGAAGTTACTTAACAAAGATAAAGATTTATCTTATAATAAACACGTCTTTCTAAACTCAGAGTACACTAGCGTCTGAATAAAGATACAGCAAAGCCATCGGCTCCGTATAAAAAAATACAGTTATAAAAATCGTCCACAGCAAAGCAAAACGGCGTGCTCCAACTACACTAGTCAAAAATATATATAAGTTCAAAATAAATGTGCATTCATAAATAATAAATTTTTCAAAATACATATTTGCGGGGAAAAATCTGTAGCAATATGTATTATTTAAAAATATTTGCTCCTTTTCTAAACATCAACGTTTACTTATATATTGAACTATTTTCTTGTATTAATTTGAGATGTAAAAGAATTAACTTTTCTAACAACTGAATACTGTAAATACTAAATACTTAGGTACTGTTTCAATATAAATATTCCAAAACGAAGTAATTATGTGAAAGAATTTAGTCAAAATACTAGAACATGCAAATCTTGAAAAAGAATAATGAATGTAAACAAATATATTACACACAATGACGCAAATTTATAGTGTAAAGCTTTAAAGCTTTGACTGCATATTTGTCGAATAAAAAAAACAATGTATAATGAAAAAAAAGCATCTAGTAAGAATGAATGTAGATGTATTGTAAACTCGTAATCCGTAAATATATAAATATAAACTGGTCGTCAAAAATTAAGGATATTGCTAATATTTAAATAAAACATTTCCTATTTGACATTTGCTGTTTGAGCTGAGTTTGAGATAAAATGGACGTAAAAAACCTTTAATATTCATTTTTCATTAACAAAAAATTGTCTGGAATTTTTTGTCACTATAAATTGCAACGCATTGACAAATGTTCAGTCTGTCTACTAACATCACAAAACGTACAATGCATCTTTACCTTTAAGTTAACTGTAGCGGAGGCCAACATGGCCATTGGCATGATTATGCCCGGAGATAGACAGGCGGACGAGGGAGAACATTTTGGTCCTGGAAGGCCAAAAGTTACTACTACCATCCATGACCGCTATATTACTCTGTCAGCTCAACGAACGCCACTCGATACCTGTAAAATGCTGAATCGAAGGTTTTCGAATGCGACAGAAGTTGCAATTTTAGTCTCAGCTGTACGTCGGAGGCTCTCCGAGGTGAATTTGAAGTCAAGGTGTCTGTTAAAAAGGGCTCAACTCACAACAGAGAACAAACGTGCAAGACTGACTTGGGCACAACATCAAAACTGTCAGGAAGAATGGAAATCTGTACTTTTCACCGACGAGTCTTGTTTTGGAAGATATTCTGATAGTTGATAGTCGACGTGTATGAGTTTGAAATCCATCCTATTCAAGGGGGTTGAATTACGGTGTGAGGAGGAATTTCTTTTAATGGACGCACAGACTTGTTAGTTTTGGATAGGAATATGAACGGTGAGGTTTATAGAGAGCAAGTCATCAACAATATTCCATATTTTCACGCCGCTATCGGTCAAGATTTTGTTTTTCTTGACGATAATGCAACACCGTATCGATATGTTAGGGCAGTTGAAGCTCGATAAAATCTAGATATTTCTCATTTAGGATTACTTCCGAGGTCTTCCGACCTAAATTGGATCAAACAAACTTGGGACACACGACCACAATCTTAAACTTTTCGGGAGTTGAGAGGAATCTACAACCTCAACTTTAGATGCAAATCAGACATAATATGCTGAACAATTTAGTACGCAGAGACGTTGCCAAGCAGTTATAGAAGCTCGTGGTTGTCACGCTACCTATTAAAAACGTTATCGTTTCATTTTTAAAATGATTTATATGCAAAAAGAAATTATGTCACTCTCAATTTATCCTTTTTTTAGAAACCTTTTTAAGTTAATAGATTCATGACATAAATTGGATGTACTAATGTTAATTTATTTTAAAGCAAAAACTTTTTCTCATTTATATTTACAAATTTTTGTTTTAAAGTCACTTTTTTGCAATATCCCTTTTGACGAGCAGTTTATTTTATTATAGGGTATACTTGATTTTCATTTGATTTTATCTTATATTATCATGCCTGAATCACTATTATAATTATTAACATTTTTTCGATTTCAGAACCATAATCTTATTTATAATCACCAAAATGCGGGCATAAAATGGTCTTTATGGCACAGATCAATCAAAATTTGCTAGGGAACAATTGAATAAATAATTCAAACAAACGTCAGTATGGAACATTTATTAACATCAAGGAAAATAATACATTATTTTCTGGAACAGTGTTAGTGGAAATTAAAAGTGCAATTGCTTAGATTCGATATTATAGCTTGATGATGCTGATATGCTTATCGAAACATCCCCGCAGATATTCTGAGCTATTTTATTTTTGTTATGCAGAGAATTTTCCGGCTTCCTTAACTGATCGCCATCCACCTTATTGCTTCAACGTTCCTGTGTCACCGTCGCTTTCGGCTAGTTTAGTTGCAGTACTTCTGGGGAAACAATGTAGTTTTATTGGGTAATTTTAGAAACTCTGAAATCATTTTTGGCAGTTTTCCGAAAGTATTTTTCCCCACAGGCTGTGAACTACGCTTGCCATTATGATATGATAAAAAGAAACTGTCACTTTTGACATATTTAGGATGTAAAGCTACATATTTGTTGTACAAAGCAATATAGTCCACGGCACTATCGTTTGGGACAATCATAAACTGCTTGGAAGTGTAAGTTTTGTCCTACGAATTTCACTAGCAAAACCGATTCTTCAGCCGTCACATCTTGAATACATAAATCACGCAACTCTTCGCATCAGCAGGCTCCAAATATGCCGAATGCTGTAACAAGGTAGAATACGCAATTTATTAAATTTGTATGAGAATTAAAAACAGGCTTTATCTTGACTAAAGCGTGAGTTACATTACACTTTTTTTCGTACTAGAAACTTGAACAAGCTCTTGTACAAGATTTCATACAAGTTTTAATATATGCTATGTTGAATAGAGGGCACCAAACTTTGAGTGCGTTTCCAACATAAAATAAAAATTTCTGTTTTTTTATTATTATATATTTGACGTTATAAGGGTTGTGATTATGTATTAGCTCTTATAGATACAATAATATTAAAAAAAAATATTCTTAAACCGTTATATCGGTGTCCCAAATTTTGTTACTGGACATTCTTACACAATTTCTATTAATTTCCAGAACAAAACAAACACTGCGTAACCTATAATTATTTTTCTTTTAAATGAACAGTTGGTACAAACGAAATGGTGTTTAATGCGCAAGTCTAGTATGAAACTTGGATGAAAAGTGGGATAGAATCAGTTTTGTAGTTTAGAAACTTTGATGTGTTTCTTCTGAATTACACTATCAAATTTTCGACAAGTTCATCTAGTTTGAAAACTTGTCCAAGTTTCTAGACAAAAAAGTGTAATGTAACTCAGACTTAACAAATACGCTAAAGTACCCACGACTTCTTACGTTCATCACCCACGGTGTTACTCTTAATATATTCTGTGACAATAAGGAATCTAGAGATATCAACGTTTTCCTTAATTTATAACATTTTTTGAGCTTAGAGTAGACGCATCAAAGAGACGAAGCTTTGTAAACTTTTGACTACAGAAAATGGATGACAATTTATTAAATATAATCATTTTATAGTATATTAAAAAACAAGTTTCATAAGGTATCATTTTGCCGCACGAGATCAGTTTAGAGCGAGTGCGGCAAAAGGCCTTATGAAACGAGTTTTTTATACTATTTTTTCTATTTTGCGTTTTTTACATTAATAAAATGGAATTATTTAATTTGAAAGTTAAGAGATTTATTTTTATATAAAGCATGCAGTTGGTCACATTGATACTTGATACTTCAAATTTAAATCTTGCTATCCGCCAAGTATATTATATTACATATTATTTATTAATTTTCGTTAACATTACTTAATATTTTATTTGAAAATATAAACATGAGTGACTTAGAAACTAATATATCTTGTTGACAATTGTATACAATATACGTTGTTTGTGTAGAGTATGTAAATATATCATATCTGTCAAATGTACTTAAATTCTTAAAATCAAATGACAGCAATGATATTTATTTCTGTGTTCGAACAACGCCAACATTGAAAAATGAAAAAAAGCGTATCGAAATTAAGCTCATTTCGATACTGTTTTGGGTGTCATAATGAGTTCATTTCGAACGCAAAACAGAAAAATACATTTTCTTACCATTTAAGACAATTACGCCATCACGATTTTTCAACACAATTACTAACCATATTTTTCTCACGCCGCCACTCGCGAAACTTCATCATATCATATTCTTTGATATATCATATTCTTTATCATATTCTTTGATATATTCCTTGGGTTTGGTGTGGTACTAGTTTTCCCTGAGCTGGTTCAAATTCGCGCAAAATTTCTTGTGAGTAAACGTTTTCCGCTTCTTCAATTTCTATTTTGAAAGTGAATTGTTTAATAAATAAACAATACGAATCATAGTATCCCGAACATCAAAACAAACAACTATCTACACGCTCACTCTAAAATTGGCATGGATGCAATTCACACGCATTTGTTGACACTTGCCGCAAAAATAATAAATATCCTTCGAATGCTTTGAAATTAATATCGAATAAAACGTTGTATGTACCACGGATATAATTCCCGATTATGGCCCTCGGGAATTTAAAAGCCCTCCTTCGTCGGGCTTTAAACATTCCCTCGTGCCATAATCTCCTAATTATGCCTTTAATTAATTATTGTGTAACTGTATCTAACTCGTTAGACTTTTTATCTCTATTCAAATCATGTGCTATGATTTTGTTATTAGCATTGGAACATCCCTGACCCATTTAGTCATCTTATATATCTAGAAGTACAATATTGAGATTATGATTTCCTAATAAGATATTTAAATTGTTGTCGATGTACTCTTGGAAAAAAAATGTATGTGGGAAGTTATCTATCGTTCCATTGATTCGTCGCATTTGCTTTCCTCTAGCAACTCTCGTACCTCTCCTACTTTTCCGACAAAGTGTATTACTCTCTGTCTACGTCAATTGTCACATTTCGGATTGATATTTCTGCAATGCAATCAATTAAACCCATAGGTACATTAACTTTCTTTAGGGTGTTTAAATATGCGTCAATTAAGTAACATTTTGTCTTTTAATTTATATTTTTTGTATAAACGTATGTGCGTGGCTGCTTTCGTTTTGCTGAGCCTCTTTCACAGGCTGTGATATTTTGATACAAATTTTATTTTACTTTTAACCTAGTTATGAGACGTAAAAGTAGAGGTTATATAGAAGTGATGTCTCCAACAGCAATACACGGATGAATGCTAAGAAAAATTGGGATAAAGATGCGAATGGATGGAATAAGAAACGTTACAGAGACCAGAGAAAGGCAGTTGGGGTAGATAGACCACATATACAGGATGCCAGACGAAAATTAACAAGGGAAGTATATGAATCTAGACACTTTTGGGGAAAGACCCAGGCAGACGTGTGAGAATGAAGCAAAGCAATCCACAATAGAAAGGAACATACAGTGGTAAAAAGAGGTAAAAAGACATAGGAATACGATATTTTGGAGCTTACAAATATACTTGAGTATTTTTAAACTACAAAGGTAAAGTAATCATTTATAAAACAAATTACGGAATTGAATAAAAAGCAATATTAAGTTGTGATTTTTAAGAATTTCAAACGTGGCTTAAGTCGTGAATCATGTTTTGACGAAATCAATCGAGGGTATTTGGTGGCATGTTTCTTAGTTACTGGAAAGCGGTGGTGCAATGGATTTTTAATGTGATAGACTTTCCATAAATGACGGGTTTCGAGTTCCTAAGCCAAAAGCGACGGTTACCGAAAAATATTGGTCTTGTTCCGGGCATGATTGAAGAGGCGAGGTATGTTACTATAAATAGCATTCAAGAAATCTCAGAAATTGAAGTAAAACAATTAATACTATCTTATAAAAAACATTTGAAGGTAAGCCTTGTTCCCTAGAGTTGAATTCCCTACAGTTTGAGTCCAGTTGAAAAAAAAAACAACGAGATATAATGCAGATGTACACAAAATGCACACCTTGGAAAAATAATCTATCCCAATGAATCGTCTGATTTAATGTAGGTGATGAACATTCTGTATACTGCTAATATTCCGAAAAAATGTAATAATCAACAGTTTTGGTCATAGAAAATAAAGACTAGTACATTACAGTTTGTTTGCTTCCCAAAATTGTCGGCTAAAATCGTCCAAAAGAAATGGTCATCCTATAGGTACCACGATAACGATCGGGTTCATAGTACTGCCCGAACACTTAAGTATTTGAAAGTCCAAAACATTGAAATAATGTGTCATTCGCCTTATAGTGTAGACCTGGTCCCTAATCATTTTTCCAGGATTACAGAATAAGTTACAGAGTTTACGATTTACATGGGTCGAAGAAGCGGTTGACGCATTTAAAAATTAAATAACTTAACAAATAAAGATTGGAGAAAATTCTTTGAAGATCTATTTTCAAGAATACAGAAATGTATTGACCGTGGAGGACAATATTTTGCAAATTTTAAATAAACGTATTTTGTCAAAAAAATTGTGTGACTTTAGAGTATTCAACAGAAAAAGAACAGTCTTTGTTTGTGCATTCTCCGTTCAAAAGGAAACCTACCTTTAAAAAATAATATAAACTAGTGATTCCGCCTATTATATCTTTCGGCTGTCGAAAGCGGTAATCTTAGTTAGTATTGTGTCCACTGTTCATGATTAAAGACGGCAGACTATGTACCCGGTGCATGGTGACAAGAATCATTTCACCATGTGTACTAAATATTATTTTTCATACCTCTCGCTTTGTTTACATATCGGAACAAAAAAAACATATATTTAGTAGTTCCCTAAATATTTCCATACATGCATTTATCAAAGAGATAACAGAATTTGAACATATATTATTATTATTTTTCATTCCTCTCGCTTTGTTTACATATCGGAGCAGAAAAACATATATTTAGTAGTTTCCTAAATATTTCCATACATGCATTTATCAAAGAGATAACAGAATTTGAACATGTATTTTACAGTTCTAAATAAAAATTTTAAAAAAACATTATTTTGTATTTCTAACAATGAACGAAACATTTATTCTAAAGTAAAAGTGGTATTATTGGCAATAACAGATGCACCTTCAAAAGATATTTATATTATAGTATCCAAAATAATATTTAGTACACATGGTGAAATGATTCTTGTCACCCGAGCACATAGTCTGCCGTCTTTACATGATATTTGTTGCATTGGAAGCCGAGTTTGTTAGAAAATACGTGTTAAACAAAGAACTGCAATTAGCTTCAGGAATAGTAAACATTCAAAAGGAATACTGTGAATGCTGTGACTTTGTTTTCTTCCTCCAACTACGTGATCCCAAGAAATGAAGGAAACCCATAGGACACCCATGAAATCATTAAAGCTGCAGTGACCACGATCCTCAACCAAAAACACAGTATAAAAATTTATTTTACGAATTAATAAACCTTTCGAGAAGCTTTAACGAAGCGGGGAGTAAATTTATTTAAATAAGGAGATTCAAGAATTACATTTGACCTGAACTTTATTTATCAAAGTTCATTTTTTGTGCATTTCTCTAATTTGTTCTGCAATTGTTTCTTTGTTGTATCTTAAAAGCTATTGTTGTTCTTCGTAATTATATTATTTAGGTATATATTGTTTAAATTTGGCACCGTTTTATAGTTTAAAATACGAATTGTCCTAAAAATACAGTTTTAAATTCATATTTAAAAATAAATCTGCACTCATGGTAAGCCTAAATAAAATTCGCCTTAATAGAAAAGCGTAAAGTTTTACGCATACCGGCGCTTGATTCACGGTGAACCAGCCACAAGACGTTCAGTTCTCTTATTGTGTCGGCCGACGGTAATTAGTTACCTTATATGGACTCACAAAGAGACCGCCGCGCGAGCCGCTTCCCCTGACACCCCTCCACGCGTTACCGTCTCTCTCTCTCTGCCCCTCCTGCCGATCCATCGAGCAGCATCAAAAGCGCCGCTCGGTCGACGAGGAGATGCTGCCTTTATTGACGATTATCAAAACTAATTTAAGCTTTGATCTTTGATATAACAATTAGTTTATTATACTGGTGCCTCGATTAAGGCACCGCAGTAAGCAGTCTTCGCCTTCAAGTGAAATAAGAGTTTCTTTTGAGAGTGAAGAAGACTGATTTTGAGGATATCTGCCGTATACGTTTCGTATATATAAATACATATAAAAAGATTGGTCTGTAAATAACTATGGTATGATAGGAAAATATAAAAGTTATATGTATAAGATACACACTATATATCTTCTCTTGTATATAGATCAAATTAGAGATTCATCGTGAATTGGTTTTTATTGCTGTGGGAATTTTTCGGTTTGCGGTGGTCTTTTTTTTGATTAATTCTTCTTCACTTTGTGGCGCGACTCGATGAAGACTTAGAAAGGTGCGGATGAAATAGAAAAAAATTAACCGACAGTATGAACCGTTTATTATATTTTTTGTCGTTTAATTACGAACTCAAGTTAAATACGTTTAAAATGATTGCCTCTAAATGCCCAAACTAAATTCAATATTTGTAGTTCTGTTATAATGTTCAAATGGTATTAAAAGTATAATCTCAAACCTTGGGATGAAGAAAACAAAATAAATGAAATACAAAAAGAAAACATGTACAGGATAAGAAAATTTAGCAGAGAATACTGATTAATTATAGTAGTCTCAACTCTTATTTTCCACCGCCTTTAGTTTATATACGCTATCTAGTAAGATACTACGTCTATATCTTTCCAAATTCGATTTCTCACCTTTCTTACAAGCAATGGTAAACACTAAAAACTAGTTATCCTCCTCTGTACTTGAGATGTTACTTTTTTAAATGAAATTTAAAATTGTTGGTTGTGGCCTGATTATTGATTTGAATAAAAAATTATATTTATCAAGGGCAAATGTAATTTATTACGTTTTTAATGTAGTAAACGAATGCCATTTGATTTCAAGAGACCTTTGATTAATTTTAAAATGATTATAATCATACCATCGGAACACAAACAATATGAATATAGTAATTTTTTTAAAAAACTTTCTTGCAAATCCTGACCAGAATCTATGTCAATAATACCAAGAGGGATTTGAAAAAGGCCATTAGTTTGAAAATAGTTACGTCAACGATAGGCAAACGTACCGGGTGACATAAATAAACAAACTCCCAGCAAGCGTTCCTATATTTTAATGAAATTTTCAAGAAATATGTATTTTATTCCTATTAAGAAACGAAAAAAATTTCAGCAAGGTAGAATCGTAACAATTCATTTAAGCACTAATAACACGGTCAACACACTGAATTTGATTTCAAAAATCCATCAAGTCAGGATTTTGAGATATTTTCTTAAATAATTTTTTTTCAAAAAACGCATTAAATTTTATAAAACTTCAAAGATACTTCTATATAAGAAAGATACTAGTAAAAATATTGTTCTGTCGAATATTTAATGGACCTGTCTGAACATGTGCTTGCATGTTTCCTACGACAAAGTACTTAAACCACGCCCATTTTTGCTCTAGAACCAAACAAATTAAGAATTGGTAGATCCAGCAATGTGGTTAGGTATATAAAGAGCTATACACGACTCTTTAGATCATTCTCACTGCGTCGTCTGTTCGAGCAGTACACCAGCTGAGAGAACATACGACTTTATACCGTCATACGAAGCCGGAAGCAATGGCCGGCCGAATTGTTACTTTAACAAAATTAATTCTAAATCCAAACACCACGATCCACTGGTCACAGGAATTAAAAGAAGAGACATTCGAGATAATTAACCGAACGTTCAACGAAAGAGATATCCAGCACATTCTACGGACATCGCCAAACATATTTATGGTAGATCCAAACCAGCCAAAAATACAAGTCAGGATACCAGAAAAAAACACCGAACCGCTCAAAGAAGAAAAAAAACACCACCGAACACAGAACAAGATGCAAACTGAAATCAAAACCGCAGAAAACTTTATATACCCGAAATTCACGAAGAAGCCAAAAATAGACGAAACAACCTCACCGATCGAAACTAAAAATTCTTACGACGCCCTCGAAAACAAAACTGAAGAAAAAATGGAAGAAGAAACTTCCGAATTCACTCCACAGCCTTCAACATCAGCTAGCTCGCCCAGGGTAAGTGACAAAACCAACATCACACATAACACAACAACTAAAACACAAAAACCACACAAAATTGCACCAATAATAGTAATCGAAAAAGACAAATGGACACACATACGACACTTACTTAAATCAAACAACATTAACACTGTAGAAAACAAACTGGTGAAACCAGGAATACACATAGAACCGACAACTGACAATGACTACCGTACACTTAAACAAACACTCGACAAAGAACACATACAATACTATACATTTCAACTAATAAGCGAAAAGACACTAAAGGTAGTTATGCGTGGCATTCCTACCTTTATAACAGACACTGACATTACAGACGACTTGACTGACCAAGGCTACCCGAGTTTAAAAATTAAACGCATGAACGGCAAACACGGAATACCAGCACCACTTGTATGAATCGAACTGACGAGACAATATAAGTCAATCTACAACATACGCGACTGCTGCGGACTATCTATTAAAATAGAACCACTAAACAAACGGACAGACATTATACAATGCCACAAATGCCAGACTTTCGGACATCACCAAAGAAACTGCAACGTTAACTACAAATGCATGAAATGCGGAGACGAACATTCTACACATCTATGTACAAAGACGAAGACAACCCCACCAAAGTGTGCAAACTGCGGTGGCCCTCACCTATCCACTTTCATAAACTGTCCCAACAATTCAAACAATCCTACAAACAAAACCACACCTCAACCTAAATACATACCAGCTCCACCCCCAACATCAAATCCATGGACACAAAGACAAAAAGACACGACACTTAACACAGTTGACGAACTAGCACTTGCCTTAGGCAATATGCTAATAACACTACACTCGACAAATGCCACAAAAGAACAAATACAATACTTCGTAACACAAACACAGACAATAATAACACTCTACAATAACAAACATTAAACACACACACAACTGAAACGCAAAAAAAAAAAAAAAAAAATGAGATGATGACCAGTAAACGAACACATCTGACTTAAACGCAAAAAAGCGACTGACACACAGACTTTACACAAACACAATACACACAGGACCGCACAAAAAACACAACAACGCAAGATTAAATCAGACCCAAACACGCCACAACCCTGGGAAATACGAAACAATGGAGTGGAAGTGGAGGCAACTTCGACCACAAAACAAAATTCAAAGACCCATACACACACTCTTTAGATTTAATGTAAGTCAGTTTGTGATAGCAGAACGTCTTTTTATTTCATAGTGTCGCGTATGTGTATAAATAATCTAAATAGTTTCTGTTATGTATGAGGAGAATTCACTACCCACCACCATAAGCGAAATATTACACCTTTAATAGAAAAGCCATATTTTCACTATTTTGGCTTTATACAGGCGCAAAACTACCGTTATGGTTTGAATGTCTAATAACTTTTTTATTTAATGGTTAATTATTATTATTATTTTTTTGTTATAAAGTATATTAATGGGGAATATTTTTGGCTTAAGTATGAAAAAGTATATCCCGCAAGTGGTGGCCATTTTCGGCTTCGCACATTCGTGCTCTTTCCAGTACATTTTGCATAACATTTCGTAAAATTTCCGGTATTATGGCTTGAATTTCATTGCGAATGTTTTGTTTTAGCTGTGGTATGGTCGCTGGCTTATTTACGTATACCCTTTCTTTCAAATAACCCCAAAGAAAACAGTATGGCGCTGTTAATCCGGTGAACGTGGGGGCAAATTGAAATCGCTTCTGCGCGAAATAGTGCGTTAGCCAAAGAGGTCCCGTAACATAGCCATTGTATCCCTTGCAGTGTGGGCTATGGCACCATCTTGTTGGAACCACAATTGTGGATGGTTTTCTACAGCTGGCCTCAAAAAATTATCCAGCATCGTTCGATATTCAGCACCATTAACCGTAACTGAGGCGCCATGTGCATTTTCAAAGAAATATGGACCAATGATCCTTTCGGAGATACACCGCACCAAACAGTACACTTAACTGGGTGTAATTGTTGCTGATGAACTGTTCTCGGTTCTTCGGTAGCCCATATCCTGGAATTTTGCTTGTTTACGAAACCATTCAAATGGAAATGGGCTTCATCGCTCATTATCAAATTGTTAATGAAATCGCGATTTTCTTCTGCTTTTTGTCGGAATGAAATGGCATAATCTAGCCGTTGTTGGTAGTCTAACGGCTTCAATTCTTGCACAAGCTGAACCTTATACGGGAACATGTGCAATGCGGCCATAATCCTCTGAACGGACCTCCGCGATAGCCCCAGTTGTGCCGAACGTCTTCTTGTTGATGTTTCTGGACTGTCCTCCACACTATCCACAATATGTTGGATATTTTCTTCCGTGTGGACCGTATGTGGTCTTCCGGTACATGGAAGGTGTCTTACTGTACCATGTTGTCGAAAATTTTCAACCAGGCGGTTTGTTGTTGGTGCTGAAGGTCCAGTACGCACATTAAAAAAACCACCATAAGCACGCTGCGTCAATACAATTGACCGATGATTTTCAAAATAAAATTCAACAAGTTTTGATCGCTGTTCTGTGGTGTATCGTTCCATTTCTAATTCCCCAACTTTTCTTCACAAAATTCTGAAATAAAAATAAAAAATATAAATTTATTAAAAAAGTTATTAAACATTCAAACCATAACGGTAGTTTTGCGCCACCCGGTACAACTCATGAGGTCCCAGCATTGGCTGCGCACGATGTGCTGTTTCTCTGAGGGGCTGGTCAACGGTAAGAAAAGCGCTATGCTATTTGCAAGACCTATTATTTGGCGTGAACAAACGGACCATTCGACTGATTGCAATTTTTTCTGCACGAAAATTTTCAGGTTTTCCAACGAAAATAAGAAAAATATTAGTTATGTTAGTGTGGCCTCTGCAACTCGTCCATTGCCTCATTCGTACCAATATCCATAGGTTTTTCGAGTGAAGAATATGATGTTATAGAAATGAAATGCTTGTTGATTATTATTGGACATTGATATCAGAAAATGCCGAAGAACAATATAAAAGAAAAGTAAAAAGAAAAACATTTTAAACAGGACGATACCATATAATGTATAGCAAGCGACAAATAAGATGGCGAGCGGTGAGGATTCGTCGTAGTTGTTTTTAAGTCGTTATTAAAAACACGCACGTCCACTTAACCACTTACTTGCAACTTTATGTAAAACCAAATACAAGTGTCCCACTATTTCTAATGTTGCGCGAACTTACTCCCACCCCTCGCCGTCTTATTTGACGTTTGCTATACATATCTAATTAATATTATATCAGTTACCACGTGCCAGAATAAATATGTTGCTATTACTGTTGTTAGAACTATAAAAGAAACACTTGTAATAATTGTACATAATTTCTAAAAAAAAGAAAATTTATTGCATCGATCCTCCCCTGGTTTTTACGAATTCAGATAGTCTATTAGGCGTAATTGAGAATATTGAATTAATAACACCTTCTCAAGTTTCTAAAATCCTTTGTTAAAGACCATCTATAAAATCTACATTGTTTGACGATGATTATAGATATAGATCCTCTATTCCACCATAGTTCCACACGTGTTCGGCGAACTAGAAAACCATAATAAGCGCTCCACATTAGCATTATCCAGAAACTCTATTATCTTGCTAACCAGTTGTTTTTACCAGTTGTTGAAAATTTGGTACAATACAAACAATACTGTAACGAATCTCACTAAGATGAAATACGTATCTACGTCTCTGGAGAGGGATACGTTCACAAAAATATTAATATTGAACTTTGTATTTGTGTTCTTCACACCAGATTTTTAATAATATATTATATTATTAAAAATACTTTTGTATTATACAAAACTGGTGAGGTTTTTACTCACTCATGTATCTTTCAATTTATTAAACAGAAATACTAATATATTTTTTAGTTCATTGCCAATATTATATACTGAGTAATCGAATGCATCTTGCTGAAATTTTCATTGTTAGTACAAACTAAATTCAAATTTTCTGAAAAAATTTCATTAAAATATATGAACGTGTCTGGGTATTGATTTATTTATGGCTGCCAGTACATTAGAAACCGCAGAGCTTAACTACTGACATATATCTCTTCTCTACCCTTCCACAAAAGCCATTTACTAAAATCTTAACAAATAGTTATTTTCTTAAATTTAATAGTTTTTGAAATTTTAGTATCAATTTTGCCTTCGATAATCAATTATCATTAAACACTGATATTTTTTTCTATTATTCTACTATTATCTATCGAACATGTTTCTTTTCCAGAAGGGATGTTATACAGGTATAACGTAAAGCTATTTCTCCTGTTGCCTGCACCATTATGTTGGGTTAGTCTTGCATGCTTAAAAAATCGCTGAAATGGACTATGTAGGTGCAAAGAGACTACTGGATGATTTTTCGTGGTTTTCCTTCTCGTCTAAGACAACTACCAACATTCAAAAATCTTAAGGTCCACGAGCGCCGGCGTAATGTGAAATCGTGGCCTACCACGGAATCCTGTAATGGGCGATAAGCCGTTGAGGGCTACAAAGAGATGAGATAGAATTAGTATTATTTACTTTTCTATGTCCTTGCTGTAGTATTAACTTTTTATACGCAACCCTAGGTATTTCGACCGATGTTGCACAATTTGGACACTCGGAGCGCTTTCGTTTAATATTTTGAACTTATTTGTTAGGAGTTTAGATGTAAGTATTGATATTATTGCTTTTCAATTTGATATTTCAATTTTTGTTTTTTTCATTGGAGATATCATGCCATAAAAAATATCAAATAGATCAACACGTGAAAACTTCTGTTCATATTACTAAATTGGATAAGATTAAATCTGTAGACGTGTCACAACCCACATTAACGCATTGTTTCCAACGAATGTCCAAAAAGCTAAACGAACAAGACATCTTTAACCGAGACCTATGTCATGCAATGATGACATCAAATATTCTCTTGTCAAAGCTACGTAATTAAAACTTTTCTCCAGAAGCATTGCAAATTCAATGTCCCAGGTGAAACAACACTACGAAGAAACGACGTAAGTTCCTTGTATTCGAAGGTAATTAAGTAAATTAAAGCTAAAATTCAGAACAAACATTTTTACATACCCAACGATTCAAGAAGACGCTGTATTGCTTACATCTTGTTTGGTGTTCTTAGCGACGAAATTCTGCCAAAATCTTACCTCATTGCTTCTAAAGAGTTTGAGAAAACAAATGCACTCACAGTAACCAGATCTATTCAAGAGAAACTATCAACATCTGTTCTTTCTACGCCTGTTCCAGGATATAATTTTTTGTTAGTCTTGTCAGATGCAGCACCGGACATGATAAAGGCCGCGCAAAATTTAAATATCTTTTATTCGAAGTTGATACATGTCTTGCTCATGTTTTAAATAGGGTATCAAACATTCCTCTTCCATCTCAAGCTATTATTACAAGATGGGATACTTGGTTGAAAGCCGCTTTTTTTTTATTGCGGGAATTCCTGTCAACTAAAAGATCTAATTTCAGAATTGTATTACGAATCTTCCTAATTCCTCACTGATGTTAAGCAATTATTCGAAAACAAATAAATAAAACAACTTCCGTTTATAAAAACTAATTATAGCTTTGTTTCTAAAGCAATACCACAAATGGAGGAATCTAATTTGCCATTAATCCGAAGTGTATAACTAGTAAAACAATCTGAGGCAGCTTTTCAAAATGTCCTAATTATTATTATTATTAAGCAATTTTAAAAACGCCCCTATTACATCGGTTAAGATGGAAAGGAGTTTTTATGTTTATTGATTTTATATTCAGACAGGAGACAAATTTTTTTAATTGAGAACTTCGAGAAACATTCAGTGGTTTACTGTTTTTACAAATAACGACAACCTGCTTTGTGTAATAAATGCATATTTAGGTTTAGTTTAGTATGTAGACAAATAAAATATCTGTTCATTTTTAAGTGAATCAATAAATTTATGTATTATAAGTATTTTTTTTATTTGCATATTTTTGTACATATTTTGACTAAATGATTTGCATATTTGTGTGTTTTTCGCTTGCATATTTGGGTTTCTCTAGTAATTATAAACAGAGCGAATGCCTTAAATACATTTGTTTAATAAAGCTTGTTTGTCCTTTAATGGTAATGTAAGAAGGACAGGATATATTTGCAATAATTATTATTAGTGTTTTCAATAGTAGCGTATACGAATAGAAGGGATTCTAATTGGTTAAAAATATGCTACCTTTTTAAGCTATTTATAACTTCATCATATTTTATAACTCCGGTTTAGTTTCTCTTTTATTAAAAGAAATCTATCCAATATCTAACAGAATGCTTGATGTCAGTATAATTTCTATTTATTTTCTGTATTTAGAGAGTAGACTTTTATAAGCAAAATAGGAAACAATCTCCAGGTATTAAAATGCTTCTGAACTTTTTTAAACCTTTCTTGTACCTTGTACCTTGTACCTTGTACCTTTCTTGTACTACTTGTAGATTAGGGTGGAGCGATTTTTTAAAATTTAGCAATAGCTTTGGAATACCTGTAAAAAGTTGCTCTATTATCTCCTAAACATACGCAGAAAATTTCATTTCGCACATGATATATTTAGAGGTGCCCCCGACATTATTATGTTTGGCAAAATTCATGAATTTAGTCGAAAAATCAAAAATATTTAATGAACGCGAAATTACACACTGAGTGTTGCGCAGTTAATATAAGATAGAAAAATATAATCCGAAGCGAGCGTATTAAGACGCGTGGGTGTTGAAGCACGTGGAGACTCTCCTAAAACGTTATTCAAACGCTATAGTCAACTCGCGTGAGTACTATTTCACTTGTGATACCCTTTGAATTTTACGTCTGAGATCAAGAAATAAGACTCAAGTTGACATGCGAAGATTGTAAAAAAGTGTATGTCGGGCAGGACGGACATTTGATATTAGAATGAAAGAACATGAAAGAAGCCACAGAGACAAGAAGACAGACTCAACTTTCGCTAATCATTGCCTAGAACATAATCACAAATTCAACACTAATTTTAAAACTTTGCATGTTCTAGATAAAAGGAAAAAACTTAACATGTTAGAAAGTTTAGAAATTAACAAATATAATAAATTAGGTATAATTTTAAATGACCAACTAGACATAAATAACTCCCCCCTACTAAACTTAAAACTCATACATATACACCCCCTCTTAGAATGAGATTAGTTCTGTACTTTGTATTGATATATATAAGATCTAATTGATAATTTGAATTAGTATTTTCATCCACCTGATGAAGCCACAGTGTGGTGAAACATATGTAGTGTGTTAACATTATATATATTATTTTGAAACTATACAACTGTGTTTTATTATATCTAAATAAGACTCATGTAAGTAGTATTTTCAATTTCCTATTTAGGTTTCAGATATTATTGTAATACTTTAGCACATATTATACTCGTATATCTTTATTACAGCAAAATGTCTCAAGTCAAAACACGACAAATGATGACCTGTGCTGTGTTCGGATTACCAGAGAAGTTACCAGTATCTCAATTACCAACTTATAATGACGTTATGAAAAATTACCTATTCATTAAAAATGAATTAAAGCCCAATAAAACAGGAAAAGAGCCAACCGTTCATGACATATCCGAAATATTGGCTCAAGAAGTTTTAGAAATTTGGCAAAAAGCTTCGCTGCCAACTGTTAGTGTTAAGAGAATTCTACAACTTATTCGTTCAAACAACCGTCAAACAAACAAAAATTACGAAGAAAAGATCAATAGATTTATAACTGAGTTATAACTGAGTCCCACAGATTATTTGATGTTTGCAGTTGCAAATGTAAACTTTTCTCAAATTGTAATTGTTTTAAAAGGCAGTCGTGTTCCCAAGGAAGAAATAAAATTTTTACTCGATCAAAGAACAACAAGAAAAATGGTCATAGGCGGTGTAGATGTGGTTGAAACTATAAAAAATAAGAAAAAAGAAGGAAGAAATCAAAAAAGTTTATCGCGTAACAGAGAGATAACTGATTTTGAGAAACCGTGTTGTTCGCGTTCTTTACCTGAAGACTTGGCAATCGAAGGCGACAGTTCAAGCGATAGCGTAGCTTCTAGTCCTTACCTTGAAGCACCAAAAAAAACTGTTGATCCGCCACCAAAAAAAAGGAGATTAAATTTACCATCATTAGCTCTTGCCTGCGATCTTCTGTGTTAAAAGATGTTGGCATTATTTCACCAAAGGGTCCAAGTGGTGTTATTGATCGTTAAAAGTTGCGCCGTGAAATAACTAAAGTCAGAACAGCTTTACAGGATGCAGATCGCAAGAAAACCCTACGCGGTATGTATTTTGATGGGAAAAGGGATAAAACGTTGATTAGTATTCGGAAAAAAAAATTTACAGAAAAAGGGTACTAGAAGACCATTATGTGATTTTATCAGAGCCAGGAAGCGACTATTTCGGGCATGTCACATGTGAGTTGGGAACTGCTAAATGTATTAAAGATACTATATTAACTAACTTGAAATCCAAATCGGTGAAACTCAGTGAAATAGTTGTTGTTGGTGCGATGAAACAGTAGTAAATACAGGTTTTAATGCTGGTACTATTCGTTTGATGGAAGAAGAACTGAATAAACCATTACAGTGGTTTATCTGCCAGTTGCATTCCAATGAATTACCACTGCGACATCTATTGTTACATTTGGACGGAAAAACTACAGGGCCTAAATGCTTTTCAGGTGCCATTGGATATCAGTTACAAAAATGTGAAACAATGCCAATAGTCGAATTCAACGCCATTCCTACAATATCACCTCAAATTTCCAGGGGTGATTTGAGTACCGACCAAAAATATCTGTACGATATTATGATCGCTATCAGCACTGGCGTTTTTTCTTCAGATTTAGCTAACATTGAACCTGGATCTCTCAACCACTCTAGATGGCTTACAACAGCAAATCGAATTCTAAGATTATATGCTACTAAACCGGACCCCGAAGAAAAATTGGTGATATTAGCCACGTACGTGATGAGAGTTGATGGTCCGATGTGGTTTAGAATAAAATGTAATCCCTCGTGTATAAACGGAGCTAAGCACCAGTGGCAAACAATTAGTCTGAGTCGCTATTTGAACGCCGATATGAAGAAGGTCATTGACAAGGTAATCCAACGAAATGGATTTTTTGGTCACCCAGAAAATGTTCTTATTTCTATGCTTGGACATGAAAGGGAAATCATACGAGATCTAGCATATCGACGAATTTTAAAAGCAAGAAGTGAGAAAGCTCCACGACTTCGAACGTTTAAACTGCCTTCATTTAATTTCGATGCTGAAGATTATACCGACATTATAACGTGGCGAGACTGTGAGATAACTGAGCCACCTCTGACTTTAAATTTATCTAATGACGACTTGAAAGCTATTGTCAAAGACGGTTTCGGCACATGTCAAAAAATTAAAGATTTTCCATGCCATACTCAAGCCGTTGAGCGCTGCATCAAAGTGGTGACAGAAGCTTCAAGTGCAGTTTGTGGAAAAAATAAACGAGACGGTTTCATCAGGGCAAGGCTACTATCACGTCAACAAATGCCTACTTTTGATACAAAAAAACAATTTAATATATAATTATTGTATTTCTGAATAATTATCTAGTTTACCATTATTTCTTGTATCTCGCTTCTTTAAATCTGTATAAAAAATATAAGATATTGACCTAACAAAAAAAATATATAATTTGATCACAATATGAAAAATAGGTAATTTTTTTTAAATTTTCAATTGTGTTGGGGCACCTCAAAACATCATTACAAATAGGTAATATTTCGTACGTTTAATTTACTCATTGAAATGCAACTTTATATAGCTATACCATTTTAAAAAACAAAAAGTTTTTTTTATTCATACATTATCGTTCCACCCTATTGTAGATGTCTCTGAGAAAAACACATTTCATTCGATAATTTAAATATAATTTTAGAATTTCTTTTGGATTTTCAAATACATATAAATATAGTTTTAATATAAAACTTGATGTACAAATAATGATAATGTGTGTACATTTCTATTTCTTATATTAACGTCCCGAATCTCTTTTTTTCTGACTCCAACCTCCTCCTTTTTCTTACCACATTACGGTTGAATACCTATTTTGGTTTCCTACCCAACTTATATATATTTTTGTGTAGTCAATGATTATTTTTTTTAAACTACGTTTCAGGATTTTAATGGGTTAGGAATATTATAAACAAAAGACGTAGACGCTTTTAGTACATATTTTTTAAAATTGTTCACAAAAGCGATTATTTTATTTATTAGTTACTGTCGTCAATATAAATACTTGAGTTAGATATGAAATTTTCAAGTACAATATCCGACTATTGTTAAGTAACTGTCCCCTTTTTTATGCGTGTAATAAATTAGCCAAAAAATATCTAAATTAAAATTTCGGTTTGGTTTTAAATATTTATGGGCACATATTTGAATTGAGATAATAATTTGAACACGTCTAATAAATTTTGTCAACGTAGATTGGCCTACCGACAGCTATAAAATCCGTGATGGCGAAAAGGTTATATCACATACAAGTAATGCTTCAGAAAATATTATTAACTTAATCACCATTTCCCTTGTTTAAAATAGTAGATAGTTAACACTATTTTATGTAAATTATTAAACACTTTGCAAATGTAGAGTTTGGTTTTAAATTTAGTTTTCAGGTGTTTTCAGACGTTCAAGATATTAGAAAACAAGAAAATAGTAGGTACATATAATGTTGTAAATCATGATCTATTAACACAAATTTATTTACAAAAGATGAAAATGATTATCTTGTCCTTCAAGATATTATGTGACTCTATGTCGATGTAATTAATTACATTTTCTAAAATACATGGATTATTATTAATTGCATTATTATTCAATAATCTTTTGTTCTTTTAAATTCTGCACAAGTGTGTTGAAAGAGCATTCTTGGTAAGGCCGCAAAAAGAAATGGCAGGGTATTAAGTAGCACGATGCCATATTTCTACTTATTAAAGTATGGAAAATGTGGATAAAACGGGGTACTTGATAAAACGGGATCGGCATCCAGCGGCTGTGTGCCTGAAGCAATTGCAGAGTCCCGTATACCAATCGCGTAGAAGATATGATTTGGTGTGATTGACTGGTAGAAAAGTGGGTTTTTCAGTTTTTCGCACTTCTCTGCCATTTAAAAACGTAAAGATTGGACGCACAAATGCAAACAGAATAGTGTTTATTTTTACGATTAATAGATATCTAAACAAACATTTTCATTATGATCACTTTGCGCTTGCCTGTGAGGTTAGAATTTTTTCGTCCGTCAAATTGGCCGTCATGCATGAGGTTAAAATGGGATAGTAGTATCCTGTTTAACCCTAATGAAGAAATCAACTCGCTTTACTTCGTAGGCACCTACCTACTTCAACTGTTCATTTCAGAAAAATTTCCGAACGACCAAGCGCCAATCATGAACTGAAGAAATGTCTAAAGTAATTGAGGCAGTCTTTGCTGATCAATGTGGTTATTTTAAAAGGCAGCGAAAATGTATTCGGTGCCCAAAAACACTCTAAAGCGGCATTAAAGGACAAAATAAAGGCAAAACCGGAACAGAAGAAGGCTTGGGAAGCAGAAATTTTTTCTGGAATTAGAACTACAACTGGTGGATTATATTAAAAAATGAACTGGATGCACTTCGGGTTGACAACTAGGGCAGTTCGTCGCTTTGCTTAACTAATAATAATAATACTGAACAAGTTGTGATACTCTACCAAGCTGCTAATTTATTCGGTAGAGCATACTTAAGAGCAGCAACTTCATTGAATGCAATAGACTAGTTTAAAAAAAACTAGTCGTTATCCTTTGAATCGTCATGTACTCACAGCGGATATGCTCACTTCCGCTGCTCCAACTGATGCGCCAGAAATTGAAGGCGACGACAGACATCCCCTCTAGATGCATCACTTCACCAAACTCTACCATCTCATTTGCCTATGGAAAATGAAGAGCAGCCAGTTCAGCAATCTCCTCCAGGCCCTTGCCCGTCAGTAGAAGAAGATCAAAATATGTCGCCCCCTTCACCAAAAGCTGCGTCCATTTCCCCTAAGCCCAGGCAGTCTCGACTAATTTCACCGGAGATTGTATGCCCATATTCAAAAACTTCAAGTAAGAAAACGCACAGCGGAAATAGAAGCGAAGCAGCTATATTATCAAGAACACCTTAAGGATGAGTTAAATGCTTCTTTAAATGCGGAAAAGAAAAAGGAAAGCAAGGAGTGTCAACAGAATAAAAAAAAGCATCCGTTAGCAAGAAGCAAGAAGCCAAGCGTAAAATATTATATCCGATCGAAAGCAGCTCTGACGAAGACGACCCTGCATGTTTTTACTGTAAAAGCCTTTATTCAAAAAGTAAAAGCGGAGAGAGATGGATTTGTTGGTCATTATAACAGAAGTGGATCCACGATGCCTGTGCTGGAGTGGAGAGCGATGAAGAAGACTTTACATACAACAAATGTAGATATCTTCGAGTTTGTAATTAAAAAGTGTTTGAAAATTTGGCATTTCTGTTATACATACATATATGCCCTATTCCATTTTACCCATATATGTTGGTAAAATAGGAAATTAACAGATGCCTTAAAAAATATTTATATAATGCAAAATGTCTATATTATGTCTATATTAAACTTTAATTTTTTATGTTCCCCTCAACAAAAAAACTTCAATTCGTTCGGGCAACTCATAAAAAAATTCCTAATGCTTTCGTAGATATGGATACCTACATAAAAATTTTCAAACGTTAAGTATCCTATTTTATCAACATTTCCCCTACTTAGAATTACTACTAGAAATACTACGTATCAACTGGGAATATATCTGTGATATATTCACAGAATCTGTGGAGAGCATGTGCTACACAAGTAACATGCAGCATATTAGAATATGTGTCCTTTAATAAATAGTTTGCCTATTTTTAACATATATGCAGCACTGTCACTGACAAATAAAAGTAGTTTTTCTTTGTACCTATCATCCGAATGACGCATATTTGGTGCATATTCTCGTAAATGGTTTTAGCTACTGTTTTCGAATCAACTGTACTTCTAACTTTTGTTGCTATTACATATGCATTATATGGAATAGTTGGATGGAGTTCTTCGTTAAAATTGTCAGATTCCAACAGGTCTAATTTCTGTGTATGTGATTGCGATGGTAAGTGACGTTTTAAGTGCGATTTCTTGGAATTTTTTAAGGATTTTCAACTTCGCAATTTCGGAATCACTGGCGATGGACATACAATCCGTTTGACCCTTAATCCAACTCGCCATTGTTTCACGATGCCATTCTCGACGTTGTTCCATATCATATCTGAAAAAGTAACTTAAACAATGTTCTAGATGTAAATAAATGAAAATTATAAATGTATACGTAAGTTATTGAAACTTAACGAAATTCACTGGAAACTTACGTCAAAATAATTAGGAGAAGTAGATTCGATAAAACGATATTAAACAGGATTTATTACAAAAATTATGAAGAATGTAATTATATAATTGGCAAAAGTCTTTCTTTGGAGACTGTGGTTAAGTAAAAACTTAAAAAAGGTATATAACCCCTTACCACAATTATTAATCGTATCCTAAATACGTATTTCGACAACTAAGTTGTCATCATCAGTAGGTAAAACCACCAATCAAGGTGTCGCACTGTGCCCCATGTGCGACACCTTAATTAGTGGTTTTACCTACTGATGATGACAACTTAGTTGTCGAAATACGTATTTAGGATACGATTAATAATTGTGGTAAGGTGTTATATACCTTTTTTAAGTTTTTATATAATTGACAGTTAAAACAATGAAAAAAGAAACTAACTCACCGTACTTTATTTATCTTACGAAATATAAACTAATAAATAAAATAAATTTTAAAAACTGCTCATGCTTCTATCTACGCTCATGAAGAAAGGAATTTAACAGATGTTATAGACTATTTATATGGTTCATCGTAATTTAGCCCTGATGCGCCCGGTCTCTACTTATAATTCAAAGGCAATTCAAATGTAATTTTATATTTAGATATTTACAAAACTTGTCTAATACTAAGTACATGTGCTGTCGCCTTTATGAAGCTAAGAAAAAATTGAAATTTTTCCGCCAATTACCACCACGATCCCCACCTCTAGTGATTATATAATGAAGTTTTAACTTAATATACCTCCTTGGACAATTAGAAAATAATATCTTCTTGATTGCATATAGTGTAATTAGACAGAAGCAAATAGAAGGTAGAGACTCTAGATAGAACTGAGCAGTTATAAAGAAATCTTGTATATACCCTCGCAATGAGATATTGGATATAAACCATTTTGCTTCGAGTTATGATGGAAATTATTTATTATAAACTCATTGTAGTAGCTATATACAGCTGATTTTTGCTTTCAGTTATTGCGAAGAAGGTAAATTAACTTTAATATCCCCACTAATAAGATAATTAGTGGAGACCGCAGTGGGTCGTATTGAAACTCATTACTTACATTGGCACGTGTTTCGCTAGATCATCGAACTGCTGTATCCTAATCTCTCAAATTTCCCTACACATGATACAATAAACAAATAAATACAATCTCGTGACAAATGTAATAGTATTAGCATTTTATTACCGCGATTATTTATATACCATCGTTTCTCAACTTGTCTCAACTTTCCATATTCATTTCGACGAGCAAGCCAAAACGTATTTAAATCTTCAGATGTAAGTTGCAGTTGTAGCGTTTTGCCGGCAGACATTTCGATGGGCTGGCCATGAGTGTCAAATGGTAACTTTGCAGCGGCCACAAAGCTTTCACTAAACGGATACAATGCCCTTCGAGCAATCATTTTTCTCTTCCGGGAAATACTTTGTCAACTGAGTTCTTAGCTCACGAAAATGTATCTTCATGCAATCCAAACTGTGGTGAGTAATAATATCTTATTAATTAAAATTTTTCTCAATATAATCCGGAATGAAAGGGAACATATTAAAATTTTTGCTTTGAAGACGAATAATCCAGATATCAAGGCTCTTAATGAAAGCATGAACTTTGTTATTAATAAAATCTTGTTACCACGTCCTTGTACATTCACACTCAAGTCAATGCGAAAATACATCAGCTAAACAGACAATAACATACACTGATTACTCTGTAAAAGTAATGAGAATGGTGTTTGTTTATCTTGGAAAAATATTATTAATTCATCTCGCACTCCAATACCTTCCCTCGCGATGACCATCTAACTTCCGTTTGGAAAAGAATTGATTTTTTATTTTTGCCCTTTTCCCTGCATAGTTTAGCAAACAGTATGTTCTGTAAGGGTCGGCTTTTAATAAAATGAACCGTTTTTACAGCTTCACAAAGAATTTAAATGAGATTTTTCGGCATGTTTTTTGCGACAAGAGCATATCTGCGAAGGAAGCACTGCGTTCATTCCACCCTTGGTATAAGACGATCTTTTAATATTTTCATTAATCCACTCTTCTTTTTGATCGCGAGAGATATTAATTTTATTTACATTTACTATTTGGGGGGGGGGGTCGCTGAACTAAGAAGGTTGAGAATCGCTGTTATATAATAATAAATAGAGCAGGAAAGTTGCATTACGCGCCAGAGGCGGATGCCTATAAGTTGATACATACAATAAATAATAAAAAGTAAAATACAAAACGTGCTCAAACACTTACCAGTTTAAGAGTCTTCCATGAAGTCACAAACGGGAACGGAAACATCGGTTAAATATTTCAATCATTAGATCTGTTTCTACAGTTGTTTCAGTCAAGCTGGTGCCACGGGCGGGACAAGTGTTTTTTAATGCCGAAAACGACCGTTCTACATCTAATGATGTAATTTTTGCGTTTTTAAAACAATCTTTGAAATAATTTAATGGATCTTTAGACGCACCTTCATAAATTTGTCTTAATATGTGAAAATCTGAATCTTTGTCTAAAGCACTTTCAAATTTTTCACATAGTCGTGCATGAACATCATTCACAAATTCAATAGCATCCAGTAACGACATCAAAACATTTTGTATTTTTTCTATTCCCTCCACAAATCCGAAGTAATTGTCCTGAATAGTTTGTAAATCTAATTTAACCTGGCTTTTTTTGATAGCTGCAGTTTCTTTCCCATTGAATTTAGTACCTTCTTTAGATCGTCAAAATATTTTTGTAGTAAAACGCGCCCTGTAACCATGTTCCCTAACGTGTAACAATCGACTGTGGTGGTTCGGGTATTTGGGAACGCAGTCCGTGAAATTCTCGAGTTCGTTTCGGGGACTATAGAAACACTGCTCTTGTACTGATAATTAATGTATTTACTCCTGGATAGCATCAACGAACCATTATGGCACAAGATTTAAAGAATGAATTTTACACGTTACTAGTTTACAAGTTACCACTGTGTACTTTATCAGATCTGCCTAAGGAAAGCATGTTTGTGGCACTATCACTCATAAACAATAAATGTTCAGTTTGTTGTAAGTTCAAATTTATTCAATGAGTTCAACACCAGCTTTAAAATCTCCTCGGCAATACAATTTTCAACTTTTTGGAAGCAAGTAAGGTAGAAGCTGACGTTTGATGTGCTTCCATTATACGTATTATTACATTAATAAGTAAGTTAAATTGAAATGTTTCATTGGATCGCCCTACACTTCTTTATAAGAATGTTATGCGCTATTGACGTGGCGCTGACAACCCACTTTGCACCAGTACATTGGAGGCAAATTACAAACAATACACTGAATTTCTTCGTCGTTATAATAATAAGGTTTTAATCATGTCTGACATTGGTCGTACGTAACTGCGACATCTTCAGAGCAAACGTACAACAATAAAGTAGTAATTACAGCAGCCTACATGTACGAATTATTACAGAGCACGGTCCATATACATCACATCTAGTACCCGGCTAAAACTTTACTGAAGGCTGTAGCAGTTGCGACACCCTATTAATTCATGTTGAACGCTGGCACGTGGCGCAATTTACCTGCTTTCATAAAAATGTGTTTGCAGCTGTGATGGTTTTAATGCAATTTCAAATAGATATATTGAAAATAGTTCTCTCCATTTAGAATTCTCGTAATTTGGAAATTTGTTAATCATTTATATTATTCGTCATTTAGTTCCTTGGGGTCTCATATTTCTCTAATTATTTTTCATTCAAACGCTCTAAGGTACTTCTTCTTTATTCGTTAAGCACTCAACTTCAACTGTACAAATTACCACAGGTGGCGGCCTTCAGTTTTGTGATTTTATTTACCCATCTACTTTTCATGGTTTCTTTAAATTTACGATAGGCGTTATTATTAAGCGCTAATAAATTTTTTAAAATCCTTTGTGTAATTTCCACGTTTCTAACATTTCTATTTCAGTAGATATATTGAAAATAGTTATCAGTGATAACTATTTTCAATATATAAGTATGATAAGTTCAACTTATCACGTTATGTCATATAAGAAAGATTTAAAGTAAATGGGAATGTAAGGAATTTATAGTGGAACAATGATCTACTTGCAAAGACGATATAAGATCTAATAATAAAATAATTATTTTGGTGTGAGCAGATGGTCTAAAACAACTGAAATTGCCCTTATATTAAAAAATTAAATATAAAATTTATAAAAATAAACTAAATAAATATCTAACAGTATCAATAGGCAGAATTAGTTCAACTGAATCTTCTTTAAGGTCCACAAACGTGTTATTGAATAATATGTGCACACACTTTGAATTTTAATCATGCCTTGCCATACGAATTTGGAAGGGGTTCAATCCTTCTTGCTGCTATAAGATTCTATAGAGTAGACATTCAAAAATTATAGTCAAAAGAAGTTTGCAATATTTAAACCACGATAATTTAATTCAACTGACAAACAAGGTTCGCAATGATGGTGTCAGACTAGCAGACTAGCAGACGAGCATATACAGTGTGGTTAAAAAAGATGCGGCAATATTAAAGGGGGTGATTGCCCAGGTCAATTTATACAAAAAGTTATATAAACATAGGTCCGCATACGCTTCGTTACCGATCTACAGCGTGTTGAAGTTTAATTTTAAAAAACAGTAAAAACTTGATTTTTCCAAAGCGGCTTGAGATATCATAATGAAATTTTAGGCGTGTTAATAGCTGTGGGAGACACATACTTTGCAATACAACACGATGTTTCAGTCGTACCTGTGGCGCGCGTATTGGCACGTCACAGGCTATTTTTCAAGAAAAAATAGGACGCCTCTGATTTCTCTAAAAATACAAATATGCTTTTATTTATTGTTCAATTATGAAGAAAAAAGCTCTCTTAACGTTTTATCGTACGACTTACCGTTTTTTTAGTAAAAAAAACATTTTAGTGCATGTCCATTTATTACAGAAAAAAAAATAAAAAAACAAGGTTTTATTCAAGGGCAAAAACAAATATTTTACCAAACCACAGTCCTGTTTTATTCACTGACATATTGAATGAGTCTCGTTATTAATAATTTTGTATGTGTCGAATTTGTTGAAGTTCCTTATCATGAATCGCTATACGAATGCCGAGATAACCGACATGCACTACATTTATGGGCGTGCTGATGGCAATGCATTAGAAGCTAGGCGGTTGTATACTGAAAGATTTCCTGGCCGTATTGTACCTGATAGAAAAACTTTCGAAAGTATTCATCGGCGTCTTAATGAAACAGGCACATTAAGACGAAATGGAGGAGCAGGACGGCCAAGGACAGCAAGAACGGTAGAGCTGGAAGAGGTTGTGCTAGACATGATTGAAGAAGATCGAGGTACTTCTACTCGAAAAATTGCTGACGCTTTGGATGTAAGTAATGGGACTATTTGGCACATTCTGAAGGAAAATTTGTTGTATCCATTCCATATACAACGCGTTCAAGCACTTCTTCCTGCTGATTTTACTCCTCGCATTGCATTCTGTCAATGGCTTTTGCACAAAATGGTTCACATCCCTCAACTCCTGATGTTGATTCTTTTCACCGATTAAGCGAATTTTTCAAGAAATGCAATACGGAATTTCCATAATAACCATGTATGGTGTGACGAAAATCCACATGAAATTGTTGAAGATCGCTTTCAATATCAGTTTTCTTTGAACGTTTGGCTTGGGATTGTGGGTGACTGCATAATTGGACCGGTATTTTTACCAAGGAGACTTACCGGAGAGGTGTATCGCAACTTTTTGGAAAACACGCTCCCTGGATTTCTGGAGGACGTACCATTAGCAATTAGAGATGTAATGTGGTATATGCACGATGGCGCACCAGCCCACTTTAGTCAAGTAGCTCGTGATTTCTAAACACAAGCATACGGAAATCTCTGGTTAGGCCGAGGTGGACCTCACTCATGGCCTGCACGATCCCCGGACTCAAATCCCCTGGATTTTTTCATGTGGGGCCATTTGAAGTCCTTGGTGTACGCTACTCCATTGGAAAACGTAGAAGACTTAAGAAACCGAATCATTGCTGAGTGCAACTCAATTAAAACTGATCCTGGTGTTTTTCAGAGAGTTCGCCAGTCAATGAGGAGAAGATTGGATTCTTTCATCCGAGCTAGAGGTGGTCACTTTACACAGTTTTTGTAATTTTTGTTTGATAAAATTGTTGGTTTGGTAAAATATTTGTTTTTGCCCTTGAATAAAACCTTGTTCTTTAATATTTTTTTCTGTAATAAATGGACATGCACTAAAATGTTTTTTTTTTACTAAAAAACGGTACGTCGTACGATAAAAAGTTAAGAGAGCTTTTTTCTTCATAGTTGAACAATAAATAAAAGCATATTTGTATTTTTAGAGTAATCAGAGGCGTCCTATTTTTTCTTGAAAAGTAGCCTGTGACGTGCCAATATGCGCGCCACCGGTACCACTGAAACATCGTGTTGTATTGCAAAGTATGTGTCTCCCACAGCTATTAACACGCCTAAAATTTCATTATGATATCTCAAGCCGCTTTGGAAAAATAAAGTTTTTACTGTTTCTTAAAATTAAACTTCAACACGCTGTAGATCGGTAACGAAGCTTATGCGGACCTATGTTTATATAACTTTTTGTATAAAATGACCTGGGCAATCACCCCCTTTAATATTGCCGCATCTTTTTTAAACACACTGTATAAGGGTAGAGAATATTCCAGTAGTAGTCAGTAAAAACATTTATTATATACATACATAAGAGGAAATATGACTAATGTTCGAAAGTTTATTCTAAAATATTCTCTCCAGACTCCAGAATCCAAATACAACGGATCTCGTCTGAAGTGTTTGGTGTGTAATTGGGCAATTGCTTTGGAAACGCTAAAATGCGTAAAACAATCCGAATTTGTAATGGATTTAATATTTATGATCACTGGTTGTAACATTCCATTTAACTACATCCAAAAAGAACAGTTTTGGGGCAAATATAGTCACCACTAGAAATTACAAAGTGAATCAACATTGCAACATTATTTACCACGTTTGCGTGAAAGGATAGAAAATATAATTCAGCGTAAAGTACGTGGTAAAAAATTGTGACCGACCCTAGATAAATCGATGGATTCAAAGAAAACTTCGGTGGTATATATTATAGTTCAACTTTTAAAATCAGATGAATATTTAATAGTCAGTAAAAGACTTCAATCGTGTACTGGTGAAACCTTTAAAAACTTGATATTAGCACCTTTATAAAAGTTCGAAATTTAGGCAACCCAAGTGATAATGTTTGTAACTAATAGCAGATCTTCCTGGTGGCCGCTTGCTTAAACTTACCTTTCCTAATTTGTTAAAATAATGCCCCAAAAAACGACACCAAACGGACACACGCGGAGGATGCATTAGCTTTTCTATGACTATGTGTGAGTTTTCTGAGCCGCAAATGAAACGGTTTTGCTTATTTGCGTAGTTGCCGAGATGAAATACGCCTCATTTGAAAACATGATTTTTTCAAGTAAAATGCAACTACCAACAACCCATCCTTCGCAACGTACGTTTAAAATTCTTAAATTATTTGGAATAATAAAACTACTACATTGTTACCTGCAGATTATAAAAACATCTACATAACGTAATAAGTGTACATACTTAAATTAAAGCATGTACATGTATTAATCTCATTTAATTGGTTAATTTATATATCCACAAAGTGTAAAATTAATGCAATTACAAGAAACGGTAGCCAGTAAATTGTCTATGAAATTAACTAAATAGAAGAAAGATTGTTCCTATTATTTAAGAAATACATCGAGAATTATGCTGATAGAGTACTCAAACCAGAATTGCAAAATTTGGATTTACCGGTTGGCAAACAGATTAAATGTATCGTATTTTTTAATGAACCTAAAATAATGTAAATAAGTGGTTTAGATTCAGGCATTTATATGGAAATATTGCGATTATGCTCTTAGAATTAAATTGAAATACACATTGTACATATATGTATGTACGAGGTGTTGCAGACTTGTAAAACATGATGACCAATTGTACAACCTTTTCATTAATAAGTATCAATACATTACTTGATTAATATGGATAGTAAGTATTCTTACTAACAGATTTCTAATAGGCAATAATAGAATTACAATGTATATGTTACCGTGAAAGTCCGAAAACCGGTGATAGTCGAGATATACCGGTGAATGTCAACATTCACCAGTTACTTGGCGTATGTCCGATATATTCATCAAATATCATTACTTCTAACTTACACCGGCGAATGTCAACATTCATCATGGACTCATGGTGTATGTTTAAAAGAATTTGTTTATAAAAAGAAAACAAAATAAAACTCTATATGTTATTATTTATTTTGATTAAAACATGGAAGAAGTTTTCAAATGAACATAAAGAAATTGTTGAACTTAAAACAAACACAACAAACATAATATTAATATTACAAATAAAATGCATTTTATTTCTTGAAATGAAATTAAAAAAAACAAAGTAATTGTATGGCAACCTTATTTATTGCAACAACTTAAGCTACCATGACACTTCGAATTACACAAAAGCCTATTGTTTTTACAGCTATATTTAGCCGTGGAACACTTCTTTTTGCAGTTACAGCGTGTATAGCCTTGCCCTCCACTTTTTGAATTAGCAGAATCTGCTTCTCTTACCGAAATTTCTTAACCTGAAATCTCATCCATGGAAATTAACTTTTCTTTGCAAATTGCGAATTGATTACGAGTGAAAAGCTGCTTGAAGGTGCCATTTTTGTTCGCCAATTTATAAAGGTCTGTATTCTCTACCCCAACAACAATGGCTAACACATTTCGGGGATCTGTACGACCACGTAAGGGACTTTAATTCTTACGGTATCACCAATTTGGGCCGCAGGAAACTTTTTCTTTGAGGTTCGCAACATTTTAGTTGCTTGGAGTAGTAGATTCTCTTTTGCTGCTACTCTTTTTGAATTGATTAGCTCGTGCTGCCTAGTCAGCACTTGGGATGAAGACGTAATCGGTTGCAGATCAGTCAGTGTTTGAGTTCAAGACGTGTTGGGTTGTGGATCAGTCGGCACTTCAGATGAAGACCTGTTGGTGGCAGATGAAGGTGGATTGGCTCCAATGGTATTTTGGTCATCCATATCACTTACATCTAAAACATGGTCATCAATATGGTCACTAACCAAATTTTCTTCACAAGTATTAACGTAAGCTTCTGGCTGTTCCTCGGTTTCAATGTTTGTAATTTGCTCGTTGGGGAGAGATGACGATGCTATGCCTCTTTTTGGTTTAACGCCAAACAGAGCTTCATGGACTCTGGCGTATTCCTTCATGGTAAGTTGTGTTTTTTGCGAATTGGACAAACGACAACCCTTCTGACCATTTATTTGAATCATTATCATGCATCCACGCAGTTAACATATTCTGTATGTCTTGATTGGCTCTTTCGACTGAGCCTTTGTTTGGCTGTGACGAGGCTTTCCGTTCACTATTTTAACATCTTTCCACATAGCGAATAGTTCAGATATGACTTGGTTACTGAACTCTCTGCCATTATCCGAATGCAATATAGCGGGAGCACAAAATATTAAAAAAAAATTGAAGAAGGTGATATGCTACTTCTTCCGCTCTCTTGGTTTTTAACGCTCGTAACTGGACAAACTTGGTTAAGTGATCTTGGTAAACCATTATAAATTTGTAATTGCCATCGCTGTGTGATTGCAAGTCTATCAAATTGACTTGGCATCTAGAGTTTAATTCGGAACTCACCATTGGTTTTACAACAATACCTTTTTTAGGAGCACTGTGTTTCATTTGACATTGTTGACATAAATTTAAATAGAGCATTATGACTTCATAAGTAATATTTTTGTATTTAACTTGCAATTCTTTTAGCATTCGTGTTCTTCCTCCATGGCCTGTTCGTATGTGGGTTTCGGAAAGTATATTAAACAACTCTTCGTTTGTAACATAATACTGGATATTCGTTTCTCCTGGTTTTAATGGCACAATTAACTTTTGTTCGTCACTAACTTTTGAAATGTCAAAACGTTTTAAACGTCTGTAGTCCTAAGGGGTACTGCACTTACTTTTAGCAGAAATTACTTCAGAAACGATTTTAGAGTACCTTTCTTGAGAAAAATAAAAACAATTGTCTTCTCGTTTATTTCTTATTAGGGTATTTAACTTTTCAAGAAATTGATCACTATTTACTGCAGTAGCCATCGAGCACAAATTATAATACCTGTTGATGATGTTTCACCTGCCACGGGTTGTCTATTAGATAAGTCTCTGCGAGAACTGTCTTTACCGATTGATCCATTTGGGACTGATCTATGAATTTGAATTTAAAAGAATATATAAACAGTTTACAACCCTCTGAATTTGAGAAATCCTAGAGCTATTGGAATGAACTACGGTAATAAATGGAACAAAACTAAGAACTAAATATTCGTTTCTTAATAAGCCTATTGTGAATTTGAATAGATGCAAGAAATTACAAATACCTGTGAAGGGTAAATTAAATATAGCTGGAAATTCCAGAATGAATGGTTTGCAGTGACGTGAATAATATGAATAATAAACTTATATTATAATAAATGTCCTGTCGTTTCTGACAATGACCGAAGCTTATATGTTTGTCGACATACACTGGTGAAGGACCGAATTTATAATATAACTAATAATTGTTCGGTCTTTCACCTATTCATCTGGTGTCTGTCGACATTAACCGGTGTATGTCGACAACCACTACTTTCGGTCTCTCACGGTAACATATACATAAATAAACAGAATTAAAAGATGGATTGATGGAATGTATAACATTAAAAATTGAATACGTTTGTTGAAAGCATTGAACGAATTACTAGATATGATAATTCACGTAATATAGTTACTTATGCTATTAAGTTGTCAGACAAAAATACTAAACTCTTTATTTGAGAGATGCCTAAATGGCGAAGAAACACCGTCTTCCTATCAACCATTCGCAAAAAAGTTTCAAAAGGGGATCCCAAGAATTACCCAGGTACAGCAGCTATCCCAATAATAGGAATAATATATTTCCAGAGTATTAACTCTATTTGATCTTGAAAAGTAACCTAGTATGCCATTTACGGAAAGCAATGTAAAAGCTCGGCATTAGGTCAACATTAATTCGGGCCATCCAACAACATTACAAACAAAATTACACTGTAATTAAACTTGGAGCATCATTGACTGAATGCTTCAACACAATAAAGGGACAAGGGCGCCTCTGTCTGCCTCCTATCTTATGCAAAATATACCTCGACCAATCCCTAAGAGGCTGGTCGTCAATTCCTAAGCGCTAGCAACACCAACTTTAAAAATTCAAATAGCAAGTCGTTGTGATAGCTGATTTGATAACATTTTGCATGCTAAAAACATTAAAAAAGTTTTTTAAAATCGATTGGTAAATAACTGATATATTCAACAAAAATATATTCAAACGAAAGTGCCAATATTCGTGCAACCGTTGATATAAATGATAAAAGCAATTGCTATTTGCTTGTAGTTAAATGTCAAATACAATTTATTGACATTACGAAATAGAGTGCGTGTTATTTGTTTAACGATTCGAGAAATAAGATGGCAACAATATGACTTAATGAAGCTGAAAGAATCAAAATTTTAATGATGATTGGGTTTGGAGATAGAACTCGACGCATGAACAAGTACTTACTTTGTTCAATAAAACTCACCCAAACCGTCCTTCAATATCACAAGCAACGGTAAGTCGAATTGAGAACAGATTTTGTGATCGACTTGTACGAAATAAACCTAAGGCCGGACGGCCATGGGCTTTAAATGAATATAGGCAATTGGATGTCTTGTTAATGGTGCAGGAAAATCCACATTCAACCCTTGTAGGAGTCGCTTCACATCTTAGTCCTCTATCTACTGAAAAAGAAACTAGTCAAGGTCCATTCGACCCATAAATATTTACATCAGTAATTTGCGTAATGATTACAAAGTAATTTTATTCAACATACTTAGTACATAATATTATGGAATGTTCTCCGCAACACTTATTACAAAGTTTTAGTTTTTCTGTTTCTTTTAGATGTGCAGATGCTACATCGACCCTTTTTCCTTGGCGGTTCAGTTTCCCTGCTACTGGATGGTTCAGCTGCTTGTAGATTTTGATGGTACTGGCCCACTTGTTTACCCAACTCTATAATAAAATTTCTTCTCTTGCGTAACTTTTTGCTACAGTTCCTGGTGAGAGGCAGCCACACTATGAATGCATTCATAACGCTAATGTCAATCGTGTTATAAAAAATAGTTAATGGCCATCAGCTTGTCATTCGTTTCACACTGTCAGTTCTAATCATTTTATCCATAGTGTCTACACCGCCTTTAGTTTTGTTATAATCTAGGATTACTTTTGGCTTTCTTTTTGTACCACTAACTTTGGCGTCATTTGGTGTATCAAGTAATGTAACTAGCTTTCCCTTCTTTGAACAATATGAAAGTATCATTTTATTATTTTGAGAGCCAAATAATGTCGACAAGATTTCTCGATTCATGGGATTTGTGAAGCAGGTGGGAAAATCTGGCTTATTTTTACGAATGGTTCCAATAATGGTCAGTATTTTTGACAGTAGATAGTTAGAAAGTGAATAGGACGTAAAAAAATTGTCGCATGATATATTTCTCCCAGATCCTTCTTTATCTTTTACTAATCTTTCCCCTATATTATCACCTTGATTTTTCTCCCTTGTTTCACCTATTTTTCCCGTATAGACTTCTAATATCCATGCATAGGATGTGATGCTGTCGCAAATTGGCCAAAATTTGATATCATATCTACCTGGCTTTGACAGTAGGCTTTGACATTGTCGAAAAGGACATTTTCCTCTAAATGTTACCAATTGCTCATCTGCAGTCATGCACTAGCTTGGAATATATCCATCTTGTAGATAACCATTCCAGAGTTGGAAACACTCACGAATTGGTTGCAGTTTGGCAGAAGACCTTTTTTTCTTCTTTCAGCAGCATTATCAAATCTTATTGCTCGATATATATTTTGAAATCCAGTGCAGCTCATAATATCGTTGAAAATGTAACGTCCATTCTTTTTACTCCATAATTGAGATAGTTCATCGCTTTTTGATTTATATACTCCTATGAGAATTAGGACTCCCATAATTTTTTTTACATATTGATAATGGTATGTGCTAGTAAATAAATAATCGACCTTGTGGCAAATTGAAAGGAGCTTCATGCCACACTTGTCTATTTTCTGAAACAAAAGTTTGTGCCTTAGCGTTTGGTTGATCATCAGAATCTTCATTCTTGGCCTCGGAATTGCCAGAGTTGTTCTCCGATTGTGAAATGTCTTCATCATCTGACTCCGAAATTTCTTCATTGCATATCATACCTTCAATTATGTCGATTTCCCCATCGTCACCAGATGGAACATGTTCACTATCATTACTGTGATATTCAATGCCTCTCATTTCATTTATAATTGCTTCCAATTCTTCAGGTTTCATTCCTTTATACTCTTAGATCCTATGAGTAAAGACTACCAACTAAAGAAGCTAAACTATAACTGTAGACTTACCAGATTCAAAAACAAAAGGCAGTAACTAAACAAAATCAATGACTCCATAAATTTTTCATGAGATATAATCTGTATACGAGCAACCTTCACAATAGCTGAAACCTTGCTGAACAGTGAACAGCTTAGGAACTGATTTGGGGTAGTCGCTACATTTGCATAATATACATATACTGGGGAAGTCCCTAATTATCATTCACTTAAATACGAAATCTCCATGGGTCCGATGGATCCAAGCGGTAGTTCCCTGTAGAAAATTTATATGAAACAAATAATTAATAAAAAAAATAATATCAACCAAAAATCAACAAAGTACATAATAAGCAATAAAGTCATGTAATCACAAAGTTCTCAAGCGTGAAATCTCTAAATAAACACAAAATAAAATCACTTTTGGGTCCATTGGATACATTCAGTAAACAGAAGGTTAATATATTCAAAATGCAGTGTTAAGACTGAATTTTCATTCATACCATGTGCATTTGGTACAAGAGCTGTTAGATGAAGATTTTGATCGACGAGCGCAATTTTGGGAGACAATGATGAAATTTTCCAATGCAAATCTTGCATCCATTAGAAATATACTCCTTTCTGTTGAGGCAACATTTTGTTTAAATAGTGCCGTCAATAAGCAAAATTCCCATTATTAGGCGGTTGAAAACCCAAAATGGATGATGGAGGTGAATGCAAAAGGTTAACATATGAGCTGGGATATTTATTTTCATAAAAATAAATTTGTGTATACATTTCGTCGCCTTTATTACGACTCTGGCGAAATATATTTCACAACTCCGTCTGTTTGAGTTAAAAGAAGTACAAACAGACAATTTTTATCAATATCATCGCGCTATAACATTCATATAGACATGTTAATTTGATCGATTATACATTATCGGCACCGATGCATCACACCCGATACGGGATATTGCCGTTTCCACAGTCCACGTTCCATCAGTAATCCTATTTACCGATTAATTATATTGTGTATCGGTATTTGTCAGTACCACCACAAATTTAAGGACGAAAAAATTATATGTAAATAATTCCATACAAATAATTAAAAACTAGGTATCTATTCCATTGGACACGCTATAGGTATAAAGCTTTTTATTTTACGACGATATTTGTTTCATTATAAGCATAATAATTTTACTTTTAAAGGAAGTCTTAGCGTTCAAATTATTTAGTTTTAATCACATTTTAATTAATGCCGCATAGGTTTGTTAAGAAAGAAAGAACATCTTCATATGACTCATATGTGCGGCCGATAATGTTTTGGTAGAAAACAATAACATTCACTATCTATCAATAGGATAATATTATTGAAAGTATTGTTGGGAATGTTATCGACTTTTTTGTAGGTCAATGAACTTAAATAACAGTTATATTTCGATAAATATATAATACATAAATATATGGGCCACCTTCAACCACAACTACCCTAAAAATTTGAAAATTTTTGATGAATTACAAAGAAATTTCTTTTTTGATTATCAGTTAGACATTTATACGTATTCTTCAGATTCACCTAGCTGGGGCGCTATTCGGCGGTAATCCTGTATACCCAGAAAACCCCAAATCAAAACCTTTGAATAGTATATCTCTGTAATTTAGAGCGCATATTTTTAACCTGATAGGAGGCAAGTTAAAAAAATTGAAAAGATGAAAACTATCCCCAAAATTTTGGAAACTTTTCAGGTTTTAGCAATTTATACAGTTATTTTACATAGGGATAATTGAAACTATATATCAAGTAAATAGAACAAAGTTCATGATTAATCTCAGCAGCATTCATGTTCTTTGCACACAGAATCGGATAACAGCACGCAATTCACAGTCGGCGGGATTTTCCGTTCTTCATCATGGTTATTAGTTCGTCTTTATAGAAAGATACAGCATCATCCTTTAATCCTACTGCAACTAACGGCATTTTTACCATAAATAGGACAAAGTTCATAATGAGTCTCAACAGCCTTCGTACATAGAAATCGGATAACAGCACGCAATTCACAGTCGGCGGGATTTTCAATTGGACCAACCATTTTAAACGACGAAAATAGCACGAAAGAATGTCCGAACGATTCTCTCACTAGCACCGCCAGAATCACACAGAACCAGACTACACCGCAGTGTTGCGATAGGTCTGATATCCCCACTTCTCTGCTCATTAGGCGATAACGGAACTTACTTTACAATCGCCCTCGTATATATATATATATATATTTAATTCTCCTTATATTTCAGACTGCGCTAGTAAAATAAATTTTTATTCTTTAAGTTTACATCATATGCAATTTAATCCATCTATTATCAATTATTCGTAATAAAGAGTCGAAGTTAATATTAAATTACAATGACAATATTTCTCCGTTTCTTTTTTAAATTTATTTACAGAAAGGAAATCGTATATTCACAATCTCATGCAAAAAGGAAAACCACAACATCCTAAAAGGAGCCGTATCCTCGTCACCATAACTCGTCGGTTTTGATTGCAAATTTGAGGGTATTAAAGTGGTCGGGCCGGCCCCCTTCTAGATGTCAGTAGGTGTCCGCGGCACACTAAAATTACTAAGCGTCGCTAGGGGCAGTAATTTAAAATGTACCCATTTGTCTAGTTATGTCCTTAATGACGGACTTCCAGCTCTAATTGCGATATAACGCGCCGCCTTGGGACAGACCACACCAACAACAATGTGGCCTGCCCATGACAATGATAATAACTGTTATATGCGCCGCGTACTCACCTATGTAACACTTCTTTTGTAACAATGATTTTCTCGTTGAGAGTTTCTCAAACTATTATTCAAGAAGTAATGAACACTGCGTTAAAATTTTTATAAACGCTATTGTAAACGTAAATTGTATCATAGGTATAAACTAAACAATAATATAGACTGAATAATATTTACTAGTAATAATTAATTACTTTGCTTGTTATGGTTTCTTTTTTTCTTTTTCGGAAATTATTTAATTTTTATAATTAAGTGTCATTCTTCTTCTTTGTTTTGTTTTTATTCGGTTAATGAGTGTAAGTGTGGTTTACCTCCTCGTGGTACACCCTGGGCAACGTTGAACTAGCTTAACGGCAAAAATCCATACATAGAGAAGCGATATTTAACGATATTGATAACTTATATAACATATTCCTACGATATATATATGTATATAAACACACAATATACACGGTGTGTATAAATTGTCGCAGAAGCTACACGTAGCGACATTCTTCGTTCGGTTTTGAATAAAAAATCTTAATGTTAAAATGTCGTATCATGATTCGTAAATTCGTAAATGTCAAAATTTGACAGTAATGATTTTGATTGAACTCGCTTTGAAATACAAACTTATTGTTCTACAACGTTGCCAAATGTGTTTTTCGTGGAAGTACGTTAATGAATAAATGTTTAAAACAAGCTTTTAAATCAAAAAGATAACGTTTACGAAATAATACTAGTAAAATTTTTTTCTTTAAACTAAATTGCATCTATCTCTATTAACAGATATCGAAGAGCAAAGGTTAGTTACGCACTAAAAGTCTGAACTTCAAGAACCCCGTGAAAACAAACTAAGCATGATACGACATTTTAACATTAAGATTTTTTATTCAGAACCAAACGCAGAACGTCGTTGCGTGTAGCTTTTGCGACAATTTATACACACGTTATATATATATATATATATATATATATATATATATATTTAGTGTTAATAAGAATTAAAATTTATTTCTTATTTATTTTATTGGCCGCGTCATAATACTAAAATAATAGACATTTTCTTGGTTTAGCGACCTTTAATGAATTTCAGTTTTTTACTACGACGTTTCGACTTTTTTTTATATAATTAAGTCTTTTTCAAGTGATTAGAACTAAAAAATTAATACATAATATAATTCACAATACTTCACAATAATTCACAATAATAATTCACAATACAATACCAAATTGACATTAAAAACCAAAGTAAATTACCTATAGACTTAATAATTGCAAACGTAGAATCTTCAATAGACAACATCAAGGAAAATGACAAAAATCATATAAGGTCTAAAATCTGTAACAGCCTCTTAAATTACAAACAATCAAGTAAAACAGTTAATAATAATGAAACAGACAAAGCATGAAATAAACACATTAAAGAAACTAAAACTTTCCTAAAAACAACAGTCATTTAATAGTACTACAATCAGACAAATCTAATAAAACAGTAATAATGGAAAAAAGACAATATATATAAAACATGGAAAAACTCCTAAATGACGATAAAACTTATACTAAATTAAAGAATGACCCCACAACAAAATATCAAAAGATAAACAACACACTAATTAAAAAATGGGAAAATAAACAAATCATCTCACCAAAAACAGCCAACAAATTAAAGATACATAATGCACTACCACTCAAAATATATGGCTTACCAAAACTACATAAAAATAATATCCCATTAAGACCGATCGTACCTTGCATTCAAAGCCCGTTTTATGAACTATCAAAATATTTAACAAAAACACTAACCAATGTCATAGGTCAAAATAAATATTATATTGAAAATACTTTCGAATTCAAACAATATATCGATAAAATCAAACCAAATAACAACGAAAAACTTGTTTCCTTGGATGTAGAATCAATGTACACAAATATACCTTTAACACTAGCAAAAAAAGTAATTACAGAAAAATGGGACTCCACCAAAAATTTCACAGACTTACCATTAATAGATTTCCTTGAAGCAATAGAATTAACTTTAACTTCCACATATTTTCAATTCGACAATAAATATTTCAAACAAATTGAAGGACTAGCAATGGGAGCACCTATATCGCGTAGTAGCCCAATTAGTATTAGAACACATCGAAGAAAATTATATTAAATCCCTGAAAATCAAACCAACTTTTTTCAAAAGATATGTCGATGACTGCATAATGATGTTACCAGAAAAGGAAATGAGCAATGTACAAAATAGCTTCAACAACTTCCATCCAAATTTAAACTTTACCATTGAAATAGAAAAAAACAACTCCATAAACTACTTAGACTTAACACTAATAAAAACAAACAACAACATACAAACAAAATGGTACACTAAACCAATCACATCCGGCAGATACGTAAACTTTTATTCAAACAAACCCCTATCCCACAAAAAAAAATGTTGTAACAGCGTTAGTTGACAGGGCTTTAAATCTCACCAATCCAGTTTTCAGACCAACAGTACTGAAAAATGTAAAAACAATTTTAATAGAAAACAATTATCCACCACAATTTATACAAAACATTATAAAACATAGACTTAATAAAATATATAACAAAACTAAATGCCAAAATATAAATAAAACAACCAATGAAATAACATATATCCCTACACCCTATATAACTGGATTATCCGAAAAACTAAACAATTTAGTTAAACCATTTAATTTTAAAATAGCAGATCAGAGCGGAAAAAAACCTAAAATTCCTACACACAAAAGTAAAAGGACTCAACACCATCACTTAAGCAATCACATACAATATATAACATTCCCTGCAAAGACTGTGACAAAGTATACATAGGCCAAACAAAACAGTTACTACAGGAAAGATTAAAAGGACACAAATACGCAAAAAATCAGCTTTAAAAAAACACCAGATAACATTAAAACATAATTTTGATTTTGAAAATACAAAAATAATAACCAAACAAAAAAATACAAAGGCTAAGGAGGTCTTAGAAATGATTCATATATTCAAAAACAACAAAACAATCAACGATCGTAACGAGATTGATGGCCTTTCTAAACTTTATTATCCGCTCATTAAGCAATAGAAGACAACCCCAACCACACAAAAATTTTTTTTTTCCAATGTAAATATGCTGTATTTTCCCAAACATATGGCCTGACCAAACTAATTTTAAAACGAAATAAACAATTTCATTTCTGCACCAAGACATTTAGTTACACTAAATATTCCGAGAAAGGCAGTTCGACCCTAGAAAGGTCGACATGTCTGACCATACACACGAAACACGAAATAAATTGGTGAGTTTGTATCCTTTAATTTTCCTTACTTTAATTATTATTTTAATTTTAATTCATTCATACAAATTGCAAATATACTTCTTACCTTTCGTTGTATTAATTTTTTTGTTCTAATCACTTGAAAAGGACTTAATTATATAAAAAAATTCGAAACGTCGTAGTAAAAAACAGAAATTCATTAAAGGTCGCTAAACCAAGAAAATGTCTATTATTTTAATATATATACAGGCTGATTTAAATTAGGTGCGCACCATTGCTATCTCTGTTATTATTGATTCTAGAAAGTAGGTTAAATTAGCAAAGTATTAGTGTTTTTAACATTGATTAGCATGAAGTTCACGAAAAAAAAAACTTAATAACGTATTTTCAAGAAATTTTGAAATTTATAATTTTTTTAAATGGAACAGCCTGTATATTTTTTAAAATTCTGAATGCTAATGTTCTTTGTAATATAAAAGTTTCAATATACTATTGTCCTAAAATGAATAATAAAGTAGTTATAGCAGTTTCTATTTCCTTCTAAATGCTGTCATTGCTCCGCTAACTTTTGACAAAACAGATACATATTTTGTGTTTAATGTTTATTTGAACATATTACAGCTTACAAAATTAAATTAAAAAGAAGAAAGTAAATGTATAATTTATAAATACTGCTCGAAGGTGTCACCTTTCTGCTCAATACATTTTCGTGCCCACTGCAGTACACTCTGGGTGGCTCTTAAGATTGTCCTTCTATCTAATTGGCGAAAAACTTCTCTGACCTTGTCTTACAATTCGCGCACGTTGTCGTATCGCGTTTTGTACACCTCATTTTTTAAGTATCCCCAAAGAAAAAAGTCTAAAGGTGAGAGGCCAGGGGAGCGTGCTGGCCATTGAATTGGACCATTTGTACCAATCCACTTTTCGGCAAAGATGGTGTCGAGGTAAGTTTGCACTAGGTGATAGTTGTGTGCAGGAGCACCGTTCTGCTGAAAGAATAAATTTTGGCGCATCAGGTAATTGGCGTTATCAAGGAAATCCTCTAGAACGTTACGAATAAATTCCAGATATGTGTTTCCTGTCAACGTACCATTGTAGAACAGTGGACCAACGACTACCGAACCAATTAATCCGCACCAAACGTTAAAACTAAATCGAACTTGTGCAGCATGTGGACGAACTATTAATAAACTTTCTTGAGACCAGTAGTGACTATTTTTCTTATAAAACATGCCTCTATTTGAAAAATTTGCTTCGTCACTCCAAAAATACATTATGCTCCATTCAAATTTTTATCACAAAAACTAACAAACCAATGACAGAAAGCTAATCTCCTGGCGGAATCTCCTGGCTGTAATGTTTGAGAGATTCTGAACTTAGAAGGGATATACTTATGCTTTTTCAAAATTCTTTGAATGAATAACTTAATGCCAATTCCTTAGTAGCATCCCTAATGGAAAATTCGCGATGGGCTTCAAAATATACTAACACTGTAATTTCTATTTCGTCGTTGACGACCATATTTTTCTTTGTTCTTTTCTTTCTAAATAAGCAATCATGCAGTCTAAACTGATTGTAAAGTTTTCGAAAGTAACGTCGATCTGGTTGCTGTCGTAAAGGATAGTGTTCAGCGTAATATTCGCTAGTCCTTATTGAATTTTTACGACATAAAATGTATGCTTCCAACATATCGCATTTCTCCAAATGAGGAAATACCATAGTGAAATATTGTCAAACACTAAGCAACGAAAGTAAAACCAAAACGTTTAATAAATAGAGAACTAATGAACACAACACAATTTAAAAAATAGTATATTAAAAAACGAGATTCATAAGGCACCATTTTGCCGCACGAGATCAGTTTGTTTGTATAAAATACGTATATATATCATATCTGTCAAATGTACATAAATTCTTAAAATCAAATGACAGCAATCATATTTATTTCTGTATTCGAACAACGCCAACATTGAAAAATGAAAAAAGCGTATCGAAATGAAGCTCATTTCGATACTGTTTTGGGTTTCATAATGAGTTCATTTCGAACGCAAAATAGAAAAAAATATTTTTAATAACTAAACGTGCGAAAGATTTATATTCAGTACGTTATTGACATTTAAAAGGGCATACTATTTGTTCTGTTTAAAGTGAAAGAAGCCTACTACTGACTTTAAAGAATGAAATAGTATCTTTGACATCAACTACATTGCACCGTAAATACTTTATTATTCGTTTTAGGACAATAGTGTATTGAAGCTTTTATATTACAAAGAACATTATAATTCAGAATTTTAAAAAATATACAAGCTGTTCCATTTAAAAAAATTATAAATTTCAAAATTTCTCGAAAATGCGTTATTCAATTTTTTTTCATGAAATGCAGCTAATCAATGTTAAAAACACTAATACTTTGATAATTTAACCTACTTTCTAGAATAAATAATAACAGAGATAGCAATAGTGCGCACTTAATTTGAATCAGCCTGTATATATATATATATATATATATATATATATAACAATTGATGAATTATTGGAGTTTTTCGGCTTTTATATGATATATTTACAAATATCAAGTTAGTATGTATGTAATTGCAAAGTAAGGAGGGATGTAAACATTGCTGTCTACAAATTACAAAGCAAATCACACGAAATTTTTAATTGAAAAAATTGTCTATGTTGGGACTCGAATCTAAGTCTACAGTTTGCCGGACTGTCGGTTTTACCACTCACCCACAATAGACCTAGGTTCAAGCTATTTAGAAATGCATTAAACGGCTAAGAAATTATCTAAACACTTATATATATATATATATATATATATATATACATATTGTACTAATACGGAGGCCGCACGATTGGGTTAAGCCAAAATGATATGATACTGTAGGCTGATAGAGTAAAATGTAAGAGATGAAAATAGCTAAATGCTGATAGTATAATGAATTAGGCGCCTTTTACAAATTTTAAATATAAAAATATCTCTTGTCTTAGCAGCTGATTAGTTAAATATAGAGGTCGCGGAGAGCATGAAATTGATAAAGAATATTTAACTTTAATACAAAGGTATTTTTAATAATATAAAATATTATTAAAAATCTGGTGTGAAGAATACAAATACAGGTTCACTATTAATATTAATATTCTGATATATTTAACTTTTCTTTTATCCCAGGATCATCGTTGATAGTGACACTCAAATATTACTGTAAAAATTACGCATCATTAATTATATTGATTTCGCTGAGCATGAATAAATAAAAAACACCACTTTTATATTTTACATATAGAATATTTATTGGATTAAAGATAACTATACACATATGGTGGTACTCTTTCGGTAGATTTGTAAATTATTACTTTGTGATGAAGTTGAATTAAAAACTAGTAATAGTGTAGTTATGTTCTTCAATTAAATACCACATAAACTAATATTATTGTTTAAAATAAGCAGTAACACAGTAAGTAAATTTATGTGTAATTTAAATGTATTTAGTTCCTTACTTTAGTGTATTTAAATGATTATTATCTCTTGGATAAATCGAGATACCTTTTAATTATTTTTAAATGTGATAATATCGAATGAAGCTAATTACTTTTAAATATAACTAAGGACCTGTATTTGTAGGGATGGCAGCAGCCACAAGGAAAAGTGGCTTCTACGGCTTAAGTATCGATATACAGCCAGGAGGGATAAAGGATATGCTTGGAGAATTCGGATGATTTTCTTTTATGTATGATTATTGATTATATTAGGTACTTGGAATGTGTTTCCACGTAAGTTTAAAACTTTCTTACGTTGTAAAAACTTGGGCACTAGGGTGACCTTCACCAGATGGTGTAATGACGAAAATCTCGTAGAAAAATTGTTTCATGCATACAAAAATATGTATAAACGGTGATTTAAGGGCTTTGTAGTCCTTTGTCTATTTCAAAGCCTTATTTTATGCAAATTATCTTGATTTTTACCTTGGCATGAATTATTATTTAAATAGATTTACAAAATTAATTTTAGAATTCACAAATGTAAATGAGTGTGCCTTAGATGGTAGGTTATGTTAGCTGTGTCTATACAAACAGATCTAATTTGCGGGCTTTTCTGTTTTAAAAGTGGGCGTGTCTAAACTAATGTCGATACAAATTTGAATGTAAATAATTTAAATCTATTTTTATTTTCGCGTTAATGAATTAAATGAATGATAAAAAAGTAAATTTTGAAATAAATATAATTATAATACAAAGGTATTTTTAATAATATAAAATATTATTAAAAATCTGGTGTGAAGAACACAAATACAGGTTCACTATTAATATTTTTGTGAACGTGTCCGAAAATATCTCTCCCCAGAGACGTACATACGATTTCACCTTTCTACAGGCTCATCGGTACGCCCCTGCTGGAGAAATAATATTCCCACACACATTCACAAAAAGAACCACATCACAGAAATTATGCAGACCGGGCGTAGAAGTAAATTCAGCGCTGCCTGTTGTCAGACAACCGAAGTACCTCGCCCCGTCCACATAACCAATGCGAAGTAACGACGCCTTTCCAAAGGTGGCACAGTCATCCCTCTAGAAACTGCATTTTGTTTGCGTCTTCACTCATACTACGGACTAACCGCATGTGTAACTGGTGGGGTATACCTACTCATGTATGTTTCAATTATTCTGAAATATAATTATGCCTAAAATATCAGAAATTGTCGGGAAATTAATGTATTAGCAATTTGACATTATTTTTCACATGTTGCGTCCACATACAGTCTCATTACAATATCCTTTTACCTTATTTTGAATTCCATCTTTTAATTCCAAGGCAACCTTAGTACACTCGTAGTTTGAATTACAACAATATATATATATATATATATATATATATATATATATATATATATATATATATAATATTTTCGTGACCTTGGTATGATATGGTAAACTTAATAAGTCGGCGATTAAAGGTCTGATTTATTACTTCAAAGTATATATATTTAAAACCCTGTTTCGGCAATGATGCCTTTGTCAAGGATATAAAAAATATAAATGACAGAATATATTCTGTCGACTTATTAAGTTTACTATATGTATATACCGTGTGTCCCAATTTCGATGCTCACCATCGGTATCTCGGTTATTAGAAGATATAGAACAACGGTTAAATGTTTTGCAGAATTCAATACTCGCGGCAAATCTCATTTCAAATTTGACCTAACTTTTTAAATTTTTAAAATATTTTGAAAAATCAAAAATTTGCCGATTTCGTTATACCTCAATAACTCGATAACGCTTAGTCTGACCTCTTTTAAAGTTTTACATTGTTCAGACACTTTTTTAAAACAAATTATTTGATTCAAACAGAAACCCCCGATTGTCATTTGTTTTTAAGTTATTACCACTATCTTTTGTTTTTCATATGGCGGCCATATTGGATTTTAGGTTTGTTAGGTAGTCCTCAAAATGTGCTTTTCAACGATGTATAACATGCCTGAAAAATTTTTATTTATAAGGAAAATATTAATAAAAACGTAAATTAATCTTTAATATGAAATTAGTAGGCTGAAAAATTAAACACCAATGTCAAATGAAAGTGAAAAGATATTATAAGTAATACTGTAAACAAACGAAACGATAAAAGAATTATAGAAATAAAAAGTAAAGATACAGAACTTAAAGTTCACATTCACTTAAAGAAATTGTTCAATATGACGACCATTCTGTTCCACACAATTTTGACACCTTGTTCGAGTAGAGTTACAAACTCTACGTAGCGTGTTTCCGTTTACTGATCGTAGCACATCTAGTACTCTTTGTTCTAAAATTTCCTGAGTTTCTGGCGGTTCAAAATCAAATACTTCGTTTTTAGTGGTACCCCATAAATAAAAGTCAAGCGGGGTAAGGTCGGGTGATCTCGCAGGCCATTGCACGGGTTCATTATTTGAAATCACTCTCTCATTTAAGTTTTCTCTCAAAAAATGTTGCACGTTACGAGTGTTATGGGCCGGGCAACCATCTTGCTGGAACCAGATGTTTTGCATGTTCTCGGGATTAATAATTTGCCTCAAAGCAGGCATTATCTCGTTTGTTAGTAGCTCCAAATATCTGTTACCAGTTAAATTGTAATCAAAGATGAAAGGACCTATTAACTGATTATCTAAAACGGAAAAAACAGTTTAAAAAACAAAAAAAATGTAAACAAAATGTCATACCAATTAAACCGCACCAGACATTAAAACCAAATCGAACTTGAAATCTTCTTTGATTTACCAAATGTGGATTTCAGTAGACCAATGATGATAGTTATTCCTATTGAACACTCCACAATTGGTAAATCGTGTTTCATCTGTCCATAGTATTTTCAGAGGTTAGAATTATCTGACATTTGAAGTAAAACCAAATACAAATCTCCCCACTACTTTTAATCCTGCGCGAACTTACCCCTCCTCGCGCCAACTTAATTGGCGTTTGCTATACTTAGAATATCTTTTCACTTTCATTTGACATTGGTGTTTAATTTTTCAGCCTACTAATTTCATATTAAAGATTAATTTACGTTTTTACTAATATTTTCCTTATAAATAAAAATTTTTCAGGCATGTTATACATCGTTGAAAAGCACATTTTGAGGACTACCTAACAAACCCAAAATCCAATATGGCCGCCATATGAAAAACAAAAGATAGTGGTAATAACTTAAAAACAAATGACAATCGGGGGTTTCTGTTAGTATCAAATAATTTGTTTTAAAAAAGTGTCTGAACAATGTAAAGCTTTAAAAGAGGTCAGACTAAGCGTTATCGAGTTATTGAGGAATAACGAAATCGGCAAATTTTTGATTTTTCAAAATATTTTAAAAATTTAAAAAGTTAGATCAAATTTGAAATGAGATTTGCCGCGAGTATTGAATTCTGCAAAACATTCCCCATTTAACCGTTGTTCTATATCTTCTAATAACCGAGATACCAATGGTGAGCATCGAAATTGGGACACACGGTATATACATATGCAATAGCTAAGCACTCTTTGTGGGTTGTGTCGCCTTCTAGATTTTAATTTGTTGGAGTAGATCGGTCCCCACTTTCATGCTTCATGCTTTCCATCTGATTTTCTTCCATAATATTGTTCTGCAATCCTCTAATCACCAGTTCTGGTTCTCCTCTTCACATACGCCATAATCATTTTATTATTTGCCGTTTTATTCTTCGAACTATATTTTCTTCTTCCTATCAACCGTTATATTTCGCATACACATACCTGATAGAATAGCCTTGACCAAACATTAACCATATCGATAGCATTTCTATCTTTAATGGTTTACCAGGAATATTTTTAGATAACTATTGCACCGTTTTTTAATGCATACGAGATAAAAACTGCGAGCTTTTTGTGAGTGGGTAAAGAGTAAGAGTAAACACACCATTCTTAGACAATAAGATTTTCATCAGTATCTTACTAAACTTCCAACAGTTCATATTTCTATGTGTGATAATACATATTATAATAAACATCAAAATTTTAGTAGAGTATCTGTAGTGCAGTAGTATAATATTATAAATAATAGGGCTGCATATACAAAAGTAACTCCATATATGTACTTACTTTCATGTGTATAATATGGGTAGAATGAATAGCAAAAGTTATTCAATTGTGAATGTATCACTATTCTATTACACAAACTGTTTAACACATAAATTTGATTTTTTTCTGTACAAGGTGCCAGGGAACTATAATTTACCTTCTATATTCTATCGAACCGTAAAGATCAGACACCAAGATAATTATGTACATAGAGTACGTTACTCCACTGAATAGTTGAAATTATGATATTATTGAAGTTGTATTAGAATAAATATGAAAAAGTGTTTTTTGGTGGCAAATTTATATAATGAAAAAATATAGTTCCTATAAACCTAATTTAAAAATGGATCTGATTTATATAAAAATGATTAAGAATATCTAAATGAGTACAGGACTACTCATAATGTCTGTGTCGAATATTTTCTCACATAATTATGCCCAGTTGCACGACTATCCCAGAGAAAGCAGCAGTTTTGTGAATTTCGATTGCAGCTCCGTCAGGATACCAATCTCTGCTTAATTAACCCATTAGCGGCTAGCGTAACTTTAAAGTAATGATTGCAGAATTCAACAGAAATATATTTTTGGCGTTTATGTAAACAAAATGTAACTAGATCCCAGCCCCTGTCTCTTCCCAAAGTATCCCTCTAACAATTGAACATGTGTGCTAAGTGTTGTTTACTAGTTTGGTGAATTATTTTATGAAGAGTTTTTCAAGCTGCATTATTTATACAGTATCAGCGATGGATATAAATTTTGTGTAAATACAGTTTTTAAGTTGGTTTTTATATTATAGTGCAACCAGTCAAATGTCATTCGTAAAATACTCAGCTATGATAACCTAATTTTATACATACAATTTTATTTATACTAAATACCTAAATATCATCCTGTGTTACATATAAAGTAACGCTAGGCGTTTGTACAACCAAATAAACATTACAGGCAATAAATGAGATGTTTCTTTAGGGGAGGGTAACACTGCAAAAAGCATTGGAGATGGCATATGGCGAGGAAAATGTGGAAGAAGTATATATAGAGCAACCTGATGCAAATATTCTTACCGACGAAGACTCTGAAGAAGAGGGCGAAGGTGGGGTGATCGATAACACAGGCCTCCAAAAAAATAATTTTTTTTTGGTGCATCTCTGTTTGTTTGAATAGTCGATAAAGTAGGTAATGTACAGTATATTGACATACGTCATTTTAACTCATCAGCTCTAGTTTACCTACTACCCTCATTGTGAATTGTTGTCGGTCTTGTTCGTAACTAGTCATTATTACAATATCATCGATAAAGTTTGTGTTACTATTTCATTATGGCTAGTACGTCCAGACGTTGTGTTAACGATCCTGATATATTTTGTTATGTTTGTGGTGAATACATACTGAAAAATCAGCGTAAATCGATTACAAACACAGTGCGTCGTTTGTATTTTGCTTACTTCGGTATTGAAATTCTACACCAAGATAAAGTGTGGGTGCCTCATAGTGTTTGTAAAATATGCGCTGAACATTTGCGACAATGGGAGAGAGGGAAACGTAAGTCTTTGAAGTTTGGAGAGCCTATGATATGGCGAGAACAAAAAAATCATTATGACGACTGTTACTTTTGTATGATTAATATAGTGGGCATCAACAAAAACAATCGCCATAAATGGAAATACCCCAATATTTCTTCAGTACAAAGACCTGTTCCTCATTCAGAAAATGTTCCAATACCAACTTTTCACCAGGTAGTGCAGCAATCTCAGGAGGATGAAGCTGAAATACCTATTTCTTCCCAAGTAGATGACGACTTTCAATACTGCGGAATAACATCAGATCCTAAGCCATTTTCGCAGAATGAGCTTAGTGACCTCATCAGAGACTTAGATCTTTCGAAGGAACGTGCTGAGTTACTAGCATCAAGATTAAAAGAAAAAAATTGTCTTTCCTCATATGTTCGAGTGTCTACATATCGCACGAGAGAGGGAAAGTTATTGAAGTTTTTTTCATCTGATGAAAATTTTGTGTATTGCTGTAATGTGAGTGGTTTGCTGGCTTTCATGGGTTTAACGATCTATGAATGGCATCTCTTTATTGACAGTAGTAAACGAAGTCTAAAAGCCGTTCTTCTACATAATGGAAATAAATATGCTCCCGTTCCAATTGCTCACTCAACATGTGTAAAAGAAGAATATGAGGTAATTGCAAATCTTTTACAAAAAATAAAATATATTGAACATAACTGGGTGATCTGCGTCGACTTGAAGATGGTTAAGATGGGAAAGAAATGTTATAAATGAACCCTTAGTTTCAAGAGAAAAAAAATCATTCTTCCGCCGTTGCATATAAAATTAGGGCTAATGAAGCAATTTGTTAAGGCTCTCGATAGAAATGGTCAATGTTTCCAGTTTATTTCTCACAAATTTCCTGGTTTAAGTACTGAAAAACTAAAAGCAGGTATCTTTGATGGACCTCAAATACGTAAATTGATGAAAGACACAACTAATTTTGAGACTTGTATGAATGATGTGGAGAGGCTTGCCTGACAATCTTTTGTAGCAGTTGCACAAAATTTCCTCGGAAATCATAAGGCTGACAACTATGTAGAACTAGTAGAGGAACTGCTGGTGCGATTCAAAGATTTAGGCTGTAATATGAGTATAAAATTACACTATCTCAATAATCATCTACATCATTTCCAACACAATTTAGGAGATCTAAGCGAAGAACAAGGGGAACGTTTCCACCAAGACCTAAAAACAATGGAGAATAGATACCACGGAAGGTGGGACAGTCATATGATGGCTGACTATTGCTGGGGAATCATGCGAGATTGCCCGAGTCAGTTTCATTCTAGAAAATCACTCAAAAGACAATTTCTTGATGTTTAATGTCAATAAAATATATATTTTTTCGTGAATTGTGTTTTTTTTTTCTCGGGAACTAGAGCTGACAGAAGAAAACGGGTAACATTTTTGATATCGCCATGTAAGACATACTTAAAATCGGGTCTAAAATCTCCAGCACCAAAATGGTTGTAGGCCAGTGTAATCTAAGTTGGTCGCAGCTTCGTGCTCCAGCTGAAATCCGCTTGACAAATGATGAAAGAATGGGTAATATTGACGTTTTACTGGGTGAACCAGCTGCAGATGAAGGGAATCAGCCATCACCATAACCTTCATTTTCACAAGATAGACCATAAGTATCTTTACCACTCAAATCTCGTAAGTGGGAATCGGTCAGTAAGGATATTCAAAATGTTAGTCGTCCATTTGTTCCGCCATGTTAAACATCATTCAAGGGACTCTCATGTGTTGAACTGTTCGACCGCAACATCAACATAATAAAAACTTGTTTTAAAACATTGTTTTAGCCAATGTTTCGCGAAGCCAACATTAAAATATTTAAAAACATGAGATGCTTAATAAGGGTTGATACGTAAATCATTTTCAAAATCGACACAAATTTTCCGTTAATCTTCATTGTATGTGATCTTGGTCAAGATTTGACGCATGGTTTCATAGCTTTGCCTTGTTTCAACCGTGCGGGCGATTGGAATGGTTGACTTTTCATTTCCATGATGTATGAGAGGAATCTTTAGGCTGTATTTGGAACCATTGATGAACAAGTACTATTAATTTCCGTCGTATGGTGTTTTCATCGCTGCCAATAAACTAATGAATCGCAGTAGAAGTTTTCTTCTTTCTTGAAGAACTTATTTCTATTTTGGTTAGTTACTTTTGTTCCATCGTCGGGACATTTCCACACACTTTCGTCACTGCAAGCAACTCAGCCTTTAATTTCGATAAATCCAAATCACAGTTCAAATCACTCATCAAATATTTTTCTTCAATTCGCTGCCACTGTTTGTCTGTAACTAAATTTCCGTGCAACTTGCACTTGTCTGATGTACGAGAAATTAGTTCGATTCCGATGTAACTTGAGAATGTATTTGTTTTTTTTTGCACCAGCCACATTTGAGAAGCAAAAATAGCAATTGTCGGCATCATTTGTCGGTTCTCTTCAAAACATTGGCAATAACAATGAAAAGCATGCCTTTTTTATCCAATGGCCCTTGTACAGCTTAGTTCTATACTCGTTACAAATTCGACAGCCACGCCTCTGTTTGGATACAGATAACCCAGAGTAATGGAAATACGTATCTTTTAGTGAATTCATCATAACTTTGTCATTTTTTTCAAAGAAGGAAATGTAAACGCAGCAAAATTGTCTCGAATCAACTTTGAACTCCTGTTTTGGCATTTTTACACATTTATAACAAGAAATCGGTTTGCTTTGAGTTCAATTGAAGTGATTTTTCTATTGGGCCATCATCTGTCAGCCGTTATGACAGCGCAATATTGTCAGCATGCGAAATCTCGAAAAATAGAGCCAATCTTGAAAAACTGACAACATTTTTTTAAGTGTACAGAAAAACGTTAAAAAATATTTGTCGCCTAAAATCCAACAGCCGAATCTTTAAATCTTTAATAATTAAAAAAGATTAATTTATAAGGAAATATCCTAAAATAATGAGACTGGTGCTGTAGTACAAAAATGAATCGTTTATTTAGGAATCTTCAATATGAGTCCTTCAAGGTATTCTTGATTCTCTGCAATACACTTGACCCATCGTTTTGTCCACTTGTCATAAACATCTGGGAAACCATTTCTTGAGTGTCTGTTTAGTATAGATAGTTGAACTTTAAATTCGATTTAAATTTTCGACCTCAATTCTTTTTGACTTCAGGAAACAAATGGAAGTCACATGAAGCAAGATCAAGTGAGCAGGGAGAATGAACCATAATTTCCACCTCCAATTCTTCAAGTCTTCGTTGACAAATCGCTGATCTGTGGGCCGCAGCATTGTCGTGATGCAGGATCCAACCTATGTATTGATAACGAGGCTGTTTTTTCTTTAATTTTGCCTTTAGGGTACCTCGAAGTACATTAGAATAGTACTCTCCAGTTACTATATGTTCTCTAAGTACAATATGATCATAGATAACAGCCCATTTATCAAAAAAATTAAGTGCATCACTTTACCGGCGCTTTTCACAGTTTTCGCCTTCTGCGGTCTTGGACTGCCTTTGTAATTCCATTGGATATTTTGAGACTTTACTTCAGGGTGAAATAATAAAACCAACTTTCGTCACATGTAACCACATTATTTAAAAACTGTGGATCATGTTGTAGTTGCCTTTTCCACTGCCGACAAATTGTCACCCGATTGGCCTTTTGTTCATCGGTCGTCACTTTTGAAATACATTTTGCCGCGACCTTTCGGTACCCTAAATCTTCATGAATAATTTTTTGAGTGGAACCATAAGACAAATTAACAGCGTCAGAAATTAGATATATGCCAACCTGACGATCATTTTGGATGAAGTCTTTAATTTTTGTAATTTTTTAATCAATCCGTGGAGTTGGTAGTCGCCCGTGTTGAGGTTCATTTTCCACTTATTCTACATCGTGATAAACTATAAGCTGGGTATGTTGCAGTTTCAACCATTTCAAAAGATTCATTTAGGGTTTTACCCAACCGAACACAAAATTATCGCATATCTTTACTCTCATTTTTTTCGGAGGGTACGTTAAACACTGATAATTCAGTAATTAATTTGTAATAAACGTCAAAAGTTTAATCAAAGCCTACTTGAAAATAAGTACATTAGAGATGGGAGTTTCATGTTCTATTTTTATGTTATAAAATTCTAATTGTGAAAGAACTTGTAGCACCAGTCTCGTTATATTTTGATATACCCTCGTAGATAATTGTACCACTCATAATTACAAGTAACATATACGCCGTATGCTAATAACAATACCAGCGATATATATCCGTAAAGTACTTATTCTGTCTACATGATTTATTTACTTAAATGAATCACTGCAAAAACTATTCATTAAGACCAGCAAATGGAATAAGTATACGTTTTATACTTAAAATAGTGTTCGCCTAGGAACTTTACATTTAATGACTTAAGATATGTATTAAAAGCTCCGCTTGATGTTCAACGTCGTTAGAATAATCCGGGTAATTACGAAATTAATAAAAGAGAAGCCGCGGTATAATTAAAATTAGCTCTATCATGGTACACGGACATGGCCACGAGTGCATAACCGGGTAGGTATCAACTCTAAATGATCAGGGGTTTTGTGTGGGGTAAATTGCAGCCTGATATTGATGCCCTGTAATTTCAGTACCGAAGACACCTCAAGGGTCGGTATCGACTACACAGGAGTACAAGGGTTCTAAAATATACATTTCACTCGTCACTACTTATTTTCAGTATTTGTATAATTTAGCCCAGATTGAATTTTGAAAGCTTGTTGCAGGTGCAACGAGATATACGGGTGGTTTGACCATTTTTTTTTCACTTTGGGGAAAGTTAAGGTATTTTTATAAATTAGGATTGTTTTCTAAATATTCCATGAATTTGAGGGGACAATAATGCCGGTTTGATTTTTACAGTTATAATTTTAAGTAATTTAATTAATTTAATTTGATGATACAGTCACGGTGATTAGGTAATATATTTCGATTAGATAATTGCTCATACAAAAAAGGCTATTTAATAGTTTAGATCAGTAAGCAAAATTAATTGACATTGAAAAAAAGGTACTTTTGATTACCTGTAATTTTTCAATTAATTCGAAGGGCTTAAAATAATAGAGGGAAATGTAATAGAATATGTAACACGAGGATGTATTGAAAAATTCTTAGCCTACTATAGAACCAAACAAAATTTGGAAGTCAAAATATTTTATTATTCAACATACTCTCCTCTTAATTGGATACATTTATCATAACGAAATTGCAACGCCTCTAGACCTTTCAAAAAGAAATTTAATTTTTATCTTGCTCTGCAAATTAGGCCTCCACAGCTTCTGTCACCTCTTCGTTGGAAGAAAATTTACAACCTTTTAAACTTTTTTCAGTTGAGGATAGACATGTTGGACGGAGCCAGATCTGGTGAATATAGTGGGTATTCGAGTAATTCGAACCTTAAATCACGAATTGTTTGCATGGCAATATGCGATTTGTATGCAAGGGCATTGTCCTGCAAAAAGAAACACCTTTTGATAACTTTCCGCGTCTTCTCTCCATTATTTTTTCTCGTAGGGTGATCAGTCACGTCAAATAATAATTCGCAGTTATTGTCCTACCCTTATCCAGAAAATCAATCATGATTACTTCATGGCAATCTCTAAAAACTGAAACAAGAACTTTTCCAGCAGATTATTGGACCCGAAACTCCTTAGGCCTTGGGGAACCAGAGCGTGTGCATTCCATCGGTTGTTGCTTTGTTTCGCACTCGTAGAAATTTACCCAAGTTTCATCCATAGTAACAAAACGGCTTAAAAAGTCTGCATCACTTTCAAACCGAGCACAGATTTAAAGCGAAGCTTCCACCCTTGCGCGGTTCTGGTCGACAATCAGACATTTGGAGATTCATTTTGCAGAAATTCTTCTAATGTCCAAATCGCGGTGAACTATATGATAGACGCGTTCATATGAAATATTTAATGCCTCAGACATTCGTTTTAGCCCTATTCGACGGTCCGACAAAATCATGTCATGAACTGCATCAACATATTCGGGGACAGAAACAGAAACTAGCCTTCCCGATCGGTGTTCATCTTCAATGAAATATTTACCACTTTTGAAGCTTGCAATCCAATTTTTCACGATCGCATACGAATGATGTTGATCGTCAAGGGTATTAAACATATCTTCGTAAATCTGCTTACTCTTTACCCCTTAAAATACAGGTACTTGATGATGGATCGTTACTCCAATTTTTCGAATTTCACAATTTGGGTCGACATCCTTTTTTTCAAATTTTATTGCGCAACTTTGGTTTGACTTTTTGGCATGATACTTTACACTGACACTTCAAATATGTTATCTTTCGTTGCTATGATACCGCAATATTTTTTTTATCCACGGAACCGGTCTAGGCTAACTAGATATCAATACCTTCTCGTACATATAATAGTATGGATGTACAACTTATTATTAAACTCAATCAAATGACGTTGATTGCAATTAACCCAATAACTTTGCGCTGGTTGATATAATAATCTATTATGGTCACTCCCTAATTTAACTTCAGGTACCTCAAGAATTAGTAAACTGCAAGATTATTTTTTGTCCTTGTTTGTCCTGCACCGTCCCCATAAAATAGGATAGGCGTTTCGAACATTGACGAATTCAACGATGAATGTGAAACTTGCGAAATATCAAAGAAATTGAAAAAGCGTTTAACTGACAGCGATTTACAACACCTCAGAAGGTTTAAATAAAGCGAGTGTTAGTGATATGGAAATCTCTTAAAGACTGCGGACTAGATTGTGCTTGCTCCGAAATTCTTAAACAATTTGAATTAATAATCACTATCCCCGCCACAAGTGCGCCTGCAGAACGTTCCTTTTCTGCGCTTAAACGAATAAAAAATTTTGTTAGTTTGTTATGTTCTAATTCTACAGGTCAAAAAAGACTTTCTCTGCTTTGGGATTAATATCAATTGAAAAGGATTGATGTAACAATATTCTCGCCAAAAATGTTTTTATGATGACGTCATAGATGAGATTGCAAAAGAAAATAGACGCATGGCATTTCATTTTAAGTAAGGTAGGTACTATTGTAGTTTGTAACGAATTTTATCTTTTTTGCGCCTCCAGCAAAATTTTTTTTGCTTAGGCGTTATTACTCTATAGCTTCCCCTTCTGTGAGGTTCTTAACACGCCAGCATGCTTTATCGACAAAAAAAGGTTGCTGATAAAGTTGCTTCTCATCGCGTGAAACACTTTTGTTGTTTTATTTATTCTTTCATTGTTTTTCTATTTTACTATTCGCCTCGATTAGTACGAAATATGGAAAATGATAAATCTATTCTATCTTGCTAAAATGTTTGTTTTGTGTTTATTAATGTTCATGCAATACCTTTCTATTGTCGCATACCATGCGTGAAGATTTCTGTTCGAGTCTTCTCCTCTTTCCGCCCAACCACCGCATCGTCCTTGAACGCAGATTCTAAAACATTTATTGCTTGTAAGATCTTATACGACTATCCCATAAAGTTTCTAACTTTGGTTTGCATTCTTTAATGATATCATCCATGAACACTACGAACTGAATTCTCATTATGATCTAATTCATCTTTATCCCTTGTTGAGTGCAGTTGCAGACATCTTGTAGATTCTTCATATGATAAGAAATCTACAAATTAATGCTTCGTTACACATTACACCCATAGATAAGAGATAGTACACCATACTGTTTAAAAATTTCTTAGACTACATACCATTTCATTTCCCACTACTATTTTTTAAGATATTTTTCTCCATTTTACAGAACCATTTATTCGCAATATACCAAGAGGTGTTATTTGATTAACATATATATTATTTTATCGTGTTACTGAAATGCACCCAATAGGTGGGTTATGTTCGGCAATTCGTAAACATGTCTCTGACCGTTCTTTAACTATTATTCTTCTGGTACCACATTATCATTGCTATGAAAAATCAGCAATTTTGTATTTATTCATGTTTTAAATAAGTTATCTATTTTTCAATCAAATGTATTTAATTTAAGATTCATGTATGAACAAAAATGGATAAATATTTGACATTGAAAAGTATTTTTAACCTCTCTATGGCAAAGTAATTATAAATTAAGCAACTATAACTGGTTACCTAGTATGCCACTAATGCATTGATTATTCCTTTTTAATCATTACCCATAGGGAACCTATGTATAATGATAAAAAAAGAACCCGGTATGTTTTGGTCTTACTATTTAACGTTTTTTCTATTATTGGTCATGGGTAAATATATAGTCCTACCTACTTCTTCCCTTTTGGAATTCGCTCTATACCGCTGATAAAGTTGATTTTATTGTTTTCTTCAATTTATGTTCGAATATCACGCACAATAATGCAGTACATACCTCAATAATTAGAACAGCTTCTTCTTATGTATTACAGATCCAACAAATTCGCTGTGAGGAGAGAGGAGAGACGACTATGTGTACTACATGTGATTAGTGTTCGACGAATCAGATCATAATATGTTTGCTCAAGGTTCGTGGTATTTCTACATAGCTCATTGGCGATGATGGTGTTTTCCATGGATTTGATAGTCTTCGTTCGCCATATCTTTTGTTTAAACTATATAAAAGAAATAAGTCTACTTAATTACTCTACAGCTATTGACAAGGTTATGTAAAGCACGTTAACATGTTGTGAATTTATTACGTCAATTTTTCTTTCATGTAATTTGTTTTGTAATTTTTTGGAGATCTTCTACCTCATGATGTGTATCACGATCCTACCAATCATTTATCAACACAAATACTGGGCTCCTCAAAGAGTGTTCAGAAGGTGCGAGGAAGATCGTCGCTTGTGGTTTAAGGATAAAAACACTGATTTCGCTCTGGCATTCCTATGATGTGGCGTGAACAGCAAAATCACACCATCGACTGCTAGTTCTGTTCGGTAGATGCAATACAAAAAATAAAAAGAGAATACCTCACCCAAACCTTAATTTAGCTATTCATTCAAAGCCTAAAAGGACTGAAATACCAATTTCACATCCATCTTCCAGTTTGGATGATAATCTGAGTGATTCTGAGGATGGAAACACATTACCGCAGGACGAATCTAGTCCAGATTTTTTTGTGGAGAAACCCAAATTTTTTGTCAGAGCGAGCTCAATGAGTTGGTTAGAGATTTAGGCCTTTCAAAGATGCTACCAAATTGCTGGAGTCAAGACTAAAAAATAAAAACCCGCTGTCACCCGAAACCTCATTTTTGTGATACAGGCAATAAGAGAGAGAATTTACTAAGTATTCAAGGGTTAATGAAGTGTTTTGAAATAGAATATGATTCATCTGAGTGGCACCTATTCCTTAATTCATCAAAAACAAGCTTCAGAGCAGTCTTGCTGCATAATGGGAATAAATTTGCATCATTTCCAGTAGGATACTCGGTGTATTTTATTTGGAGGAAAACTATTGGTTCGGCAATGGTTCTTGAGAAAATAGTATATAAAGAACATCGCTGAATCGTTTGTGAAGACGGCACAATACTAACCATGATGTTCGGCCAGCAGGCAGGTTATACAAAGTATATGCTGCCTTTGCTGGTAGGACGGTCGAGCCAGAGATTTACATCGGACAAAAACGCACTAGCCAATTCGAGAAGCCTTTACTGCCGGCAAAAATAAAGCCATTAAACAACTTTGGTTCCTCCTGAAAAGGTTCTATTACCACTTCTTCATATTAAATTGGGGCTTATGAAGCAGTTTGTTAAAACACTGCCAAAATGCCTTTACTACAAAACTATTGTACAACGCATATTGGCTGCGTATAAAGCTCAAGGATGCAAGATGAGCTTAAAAGTTCATTACTTACACTTCCGTTTCGATTATTTTCCCAAACACTTACGACAGGGTGAAAGAATTCACCGGGATATCTATGAACTACCGTTACCAAGGATGTTGGAGTGTCAAAATGCTAGCTGACTACTGTTGGATGCTTAAGCGAGAAATAGAAAACGAAAAGCAGAAGCATGTTCGGAGAAATATCAAAGAGAGAAAGAAAAAGTTTTGTAAGCAAAAGGAATGAACACTAAATGGTAAGTACTACATTTCATGAAGTAATTGTTTGTTTAATTATAATAAATGTTCATTGTAATAAAATTGCGACTTTTTCATTATTATTAGTGTTATGCTTTTTTGTGTAAACACCTTGTATTTTGTAAAAAAAAACTATACGTGATGAAGGGAAATGGAGATCATTTTTGGATTCAGCAGACATGAAAACATAATATTTTCCAAAAAAATCTCATGCAGTTGAAAAGGAATATTTTTTGCAGACCTGTGTAATTGGTGCAATGAAAATATGATTCCTCTGGATATAGAGGAGTGCGTATTGTAACATATTCCAGGAGCAGTAGTCCTATCTTACTCTTATGAGCTTCGTAGATTATACATTGCTAGACAATCTGAAATAATGGATTTAGCGGTACAGTTTGACGCACAACTTCAATTTTCTTCACATATAATTCAGGTTCTCGTAATCTTAGTTTTGTAATTATATCTTGTAAAAGTTTTCGAACCTTTGAACACTCAAAGTTCTATTTTTCTCCCTAGTTCGCTAGAAAGTTCAATACGCTTCGATTGTCATACTACACGTATCAATATCAGGAGTCAATTCTAGAGAGAATTTAAAAAAGATTTCTAAATTATTTGAGTTTCAAAATTCTCCACCTCGAGGAGTTGACTACAACTCACTGTTTCTGCGTCAAGATTTTCGTTCATTGGTTTCTCGAAGGATGTGGTGAGTAGTAAATTTTTAACCTAACTTATTAATAACCAAATTGATTCTCCATCATCGCCACTTTCCCTAGTCTCTTTTAGTATACCAGCTCATAATACCCGTTCCGAAGATACTTTTTTCATTGATTCTGCTTGAATCGATGTATACTACAAGGAACCACTTAGTCACATGACAATAAATGGGAAGAAGATAAATATCGGCCTATATCATCACTAATGGTTTGCATATATGTACTAGAATATGTCCTTTTAATTTTGAAGATTTTCTTACTTGCATTTCCTTTATGTTCCTAATAGATTTTAATTAGTATATCTTTTGTTTTGAATTACGTACTGTTCACTTTTGTTTTCGAACCATTATACAGGGTCAGGCAAATGTTTGCATGCATTCCAATATCCTTGACATGGCTACTTAGATTTTAATAATACTTTCCACAATTAATTAAATGCAAGCCGGGGATTCGACAAGTATATTTATGTCCCAATGAGACTTCCGGTTTGTCCGGAAACGATGTTAACTTTTCTATTTTAAATGAAACACGCTGTATATTTTTACGAATTTCAGTAGAGCTCTATTCTGGGAGTTCAATAATAATATGGTTTGGCAACCTTTTGTTCAGAAACCACAGAGATATTTAATTAAATCTAAGAATACTAATATTATATGAAACAAACATGTAAATAATTTACATATCTGTAACTATGCACATGGACAATACACCTCGTATATTCAGTATTTACTTCTGCTTAATACATATGTTTCTGCCACCTAGGCGTCCTCAGTTAAGCTAGTGAAGCAATGTATACAAATTAATAGGTGTATTGTCCATGTGCATAGTTACAGATATGTAAATTATTTACATGTTTGTTTCATATTGTACAAACGCTTTATACGTGCTTAACGTATTGTCATACTTAAACAAAACCTTTTTGTATATTTACCGCCATCTGGCTGGTTGTTAATGGACTACATCTACATACGTATTTTATCGTTTCCCGTAGCAGCTTAGCTGTTCGAACGATAGGTAGCCCTCCAGACAAAGTCTCTTTCGCCCGTAAGATGTCAATTATTAAATAGTTGTCTTCTTATAGGACGGAATTTGCTTGATCTATGCGGGCTATTTCAGTAAATTTAAATACAGATACAAACCAGTTGTTTATAACAGGTTTGTATTAATTTGTATACATTGTTTCACTAGCTTAACTGAGGACGCCTAGGTGGCAGAAACATATGTATTAAGCAGAAGTAAATACTGAATATACGAGGTGTATTGTCCATGTGCATAGTTAAAGATATGTAGATTATTTACATGTTTGTTTCATATTGTTCAAACGCTTTATACGTGCTTAACGTATTGTCATACTTAAACAAAACCTTTTTGTATATTTACCGCCATCTGGCTGGTTGTTAATGGACTACATCTACATACGTATTTTATCGTTTCCCGTAGCAGCTTAGCTGTTCGAACGATAGGTAGCCCTCCAGACAAAGTCTCTTTCGCCCGTAAGATGTCAATTATTAAATAGTTGTCTTCTTATAGGACGGAATTTGCTTGATCTATGCGGGCTATTTCAGTAAATTTAAATACAGATACAAACCAGTTGTTTATAACAGGTTTGTATTAATTTGTATACATTGCTTCACTAGCTTAACTGAGGACGCCTAGGTGGCAGAAACATATGTATTAAGCAGAAGTAAATACTGAATATACGAGGTGTATTGTCCATGTGCATAGTTAAAGATATGTAGATTATTTACATGTTTGTTTCATATTGTTCAAACGCTTTATACGTGCTTAACGTATTGTCATACTTAAACAAAACCTTTTTGTATATTTACCGCCATCTGGCTGGTTGTTAATGGATACATCTACATACGTATTTTATCGTTTCCCGTAGCAGCATAGCTGTTCGAACGATAGGTAGCCCTCCAGACAAAGTCTCTTTCGCCCGTAAGATGTCAATTATTAAATAGTTGTCTTCTTACAGGACGGAATTTGCTTGATCTATGCGGGCTATTTCAGTAAATTTAAATACAGATACAAACCAGTTGTTTATAACAGGTTTGTATTAATTTGTATACATTGCTTCACTAGCTTAACTGAGGAAGCCTAGGTAGCAGAAACATATGTATTAAGCAGAAGTAAATACTGAATATACGAGGTGTATTGTCCATGTGCATAGTTACAGATATGTAAATTATTTACATGTTTGTTTCATATTGTACAAACGCTTTATACGTGCTTAACGTATTGTCATACTTAAACAAAACCTTTTTGAATACTAATATTATTGACAACAAGAAAAATGAACACAAAAATATAAACAAAATCGATATCAATTAAGAAAGTTTTCGAAATGATAACCGTTCACTTCTTGACAACAAATTCTTAAATGACACGAATTAATGTCCTTCCCCAATTATTCGCTGCCGTAACTCCAGATTATGTGGTATAAACTACAGATTTTAAATTACCTCCAAAGGAAAAAATCTAGGGGATTAAATCAAGTATATTTATAACTTTTGTTGTTATTACATACGCGTTATATGAAATAGTTGGATGTAGTACACCAGCTACAACAATTACCAGACAGCGTCGTATATCGACAGTTTCGTCAGCACTTATTCGTCGGTACTGATTTTAAAGATTGCTTCTAAAGCGTTCTACTGCTTTCATGTGGCACTTAGAAACATAATATTTGCGTAAGGTGGATTCATGAGGAACATTTCGACCAGTATATTTTTACAGAAATGTTTTGAAGGTGAGATTGTTTAGTTTATTTAATGGAATATTTGCCGCTATTAAAGTTTCACAGAGTTCTTCGTTAAAATTGTCAAATTCCAATGGGTCTAATTTCTGTGTATGTGTTGGCGAAGCTAAATGATGTAAATGACGTTGTACGTGCGATTTCATGGAATTTTTTAACGATATTCTACAGACTTTGCGATAAATTTCGGAATTACTGGCAATGGACATACAATCAGAATGATCCGTAATCCAACTCGCCATTGCTTCACGATGCCATTCTCGACGTTGTTCCATATCATATCTGAAACAGTAACTTAAACAATGTTCTAGATCTAAATAAATGAAAATTAAAAATTTATGCGTAAGTTATTGAAACTAACAAAATTCACTGTACACTTACGTCAAAATAATTGGGAGAAGTAGATTTGATGAAACCATATTAAACAGGATCGATTACAAAAATTAAGAAATATCTAATTAGCAGCTAAAACAATGAAAAAAAAAAAAGAAACTAACTCACTGTACTTTATTTATCTTATGAAATACCGCGAGATCAAAAATTATATTGATAAAAAATAGCCGTGGAATATAAAACTTCCGTTTCAATTTATATCTTTCTTTTAAGATAATTCTGATTAAATTATAAGGTTAACTGTCATACTCATATTTGACTGACAAAATTTGTAAATATATGTTTATATAAAATGATTTACATGTTTGAATAACATTTTAGTAAAAATTAATAAACAAATTATAATAAATGTTCGAAATGACCTCTGACTTGTTCGATGCTCACGTTTATGCGCCTTTTCATGCTATCAAAAGCATTTTGCAACATTTGTGGCATTATGTTTGCATATACATCAATAATAACAAAGGCCTACAAAAAAAATTTTTTTTTTGGTGCATCTCTGTTTGTTTGTATAGTCGATAAAGTAGGTAATGTACAGTATATTGACATACGTCATTTTAACTCATCAGCTCTACCTACTACCCTCATTGTGAATTGTTGTCGGTCTTGTTCGTAACTAGTCATTATTACAATATCATCGATAAAGTTTGTGTTACTATTTCATTATGGCTAGTACGTCCAGACGTTGTGTTAACGATCCTGATATATTTTGTTATGTTTGTGGTGAATACATACTGAAAAATCAGCGTAAATCGATTACAAACACAGTGCGTCGTTTGAATTTTGCTTACTTCGGTATTGAAATTCTACACCAAGATAAAGTGTGGGTGCCTCATAGTGTTTGTAAAATATTCGTTGAACATTTGCGACAATGGGAGAGAGGGAAATGTAAGTCTTTGAAGTTTGGAGTGCCTATGATATGGCGAGAACAAAAGAATCATTATGACGACTGTTACTTTTGTATGATTAATATAGTGGGCATCAACAAAAACAATCGCCATAAATGGAAATACCCCAATATTTCTTCAGTACAAAGACCTGTTCCTCATTCAGAAAATGTTCCAATACCAACTTTTCACCAGGTAGTGCAGCAATCTCAGGAGGATGAAGCTGAAATACCTATTTCTTCCCAAGTAGATGATGACTTTCAATACTGCAGAATAACATCAGATCCTAAGCCATTTTCGCAGAATGAGCTTAGTGACCTCATCAGAGACTTAGATCTTTCGAAGGAACGTGCTGAGTTACTAGCGTCACTAAATACCCATGTTTTATTAGTCTCTGGGACAGTCGAGCTAAATCACGTCATTGGACTGCAAAAAATTGGCCTGTGAGAGATGCTCTTGTTGTTGGGGAAAGAAATGTTATAAATGAACCCTTAGTTTCAAGAGAAAAAATCATTCTTCCGCCGTTGCATATAAAATTAGGGCTAATGAAGCAATTTGTTAAGGCTCTCGATAGAAATGGTCAATGTTTCCAGTTTATTTCTCACAAATTTCCTGGTTTAAGTACTGAAAAACTAAAAGCAGGTATCTTTGATGGACCTCAAATATGTAAATTGATGAAAGACACAACTAATTTTGAGACTTGTATGAATGGTGTGGAGAGGCTTGCCTGGCAATCTTTTGTAGCAGTTGCACAAAATTTCCTCGGAAATTATAAAGCTGACAACTATGTACAACTAGTAGAAGAAATGCTGGTGCGATTAAAAGATTTAGGCTGTAATATGAGTATAAAATTACACTATCTCAATAGTCATCTACATCATTTCCAACACAATTTAGGAGATCTAAGCGAAGAACAAGGGGAACATTTCCACCAAGACCTAAAAACAATGGAGAATAGATACCAAGGAAGGTGGGACAGTCATATGATGGCTGACTATTGCTGGGGAATCATGCGAGATTGCCCGAGTCAGTTTCATTCTAGAAAATTACTCAAAAGACAATTTCCTGATGTTTAATGTCAATAAAATATATATTTTTTCGTGAATTGTGTTTTTTTTTTCTCGGGAACTAGAGCTGACAGATAAAAACGGGTAACATTTTTGATATCGCCATGTAAGACATACTTAAAATCGGGTCTAAAATCTCCAGCACCAAAATGGTTGTAGGCCAGTGATAATTGTTTGTTGTAGTTCTTGAAAATTATGTACAGGACTTCTGAAAATTCTATTTTTGCAGTAAAGGAACACAAAATATTCCATAATAGTCAAACCAGGTGACCTCGGAGGAAACTCAACTTGCATATGCAAACTTTTAAGTCGATCATCAAAGAACTCACGGAGAAAGGCTATAGTTTCTCGTTCCGTATGTGCTGTTGCACCGTCATGTGGGAAATAACCATTATGAAGTTCGTCGTCGTGTAGTTGTTGAACAAATTCAGTCAAAATGTTATTATAAAAATCGGCCCAATTATTCTACTACGGGAGACTGCTATCCAAACACCAATTTTTTGAGAATGCAGTGGACATTCAATAAAAAAATGCGGTTTATTAGTGCTCGACATTCGCATATTTTGAGAATTTATGTACCCCGAAAGATGAAACCATACCTCATCGGAAAAAATGTTAAGTTTAGCAGGTCGTTATTCATTAAATTGTTGACAAACCATTGGCAGTACGCAAGACGTCTGGGGTGGTCTGTTGGCAAAAGAGCTTGATATAACTGCATCTTAAATGGATAAGTTCTCCTTTACAATGGTTCGGCATGTTTCATAAGAAACTCCGATTTTATGGGGTTCTGTTCCATACGATTACAAACGTTAATAATTACTTCTTCTGTGCGAATAGTACCAGCACCTTTTTTATGAGTTACAGATCCAGTTTTGCGAAATACACCAACACTATGTGCAAGACTGCGAAATTTTGGAAGTGTTCACTAAAATAATCCAAACATAAACGCTTACTGTATTTCAAAATTTCATTAACTAGCACACCTGTTCTAAAATACGCTTTCAATCATGAAAGTTTTGTGTGCTGAAGTAAACCATAATTGAAAAACTACAAGATGTCAGAGAGAAAATGTATTGACAAATATTAATGTCAGTATGACACTAAATGATATAACTTAGGACAGACGTTTTACATTCCATGGCAAACCTTTATCAATATAATTTTTGATCTCGTGGTATAAACTAGTATATAAAATAAATCATGAAAACTCCTCACGCTTCTATTTATGCCCATGAAGAAAGGAATTTAACCGTAATTGAAGTAATTGCATCACAATTCAACGACAAAAAACATATGTGCGTTTAACCGAATGAATAGTGCTATTCAATAACTGCGTGTTGTACTTAGTGATGTTATAGACTATATCGCCCGTCGTCCAAATTTCATTAACTAGCACACCTCTTCTAAAATACGCTTCAATCATGAAAGTTTTGTGTACTGTGGTGTAAACCATAATTGAAAAACTACAAGATGTCAGAGAGAAAATATATTGACAAATATTAATGTCAGTATGACACTAAATGATATAACTTAAGACAGACGTTTTACATTCCATTGCAAACCTTTATTAATATAATTTTTGATCTCGTGGTATAAACTAGTAAATAAAATAAATCATAAAAACTCCTCACGCTTCTATTTACGCCCATGAAGAAAGGAATTTAACCGTAATATTGAAGTAATAACGTCACAATTAAACGACAAAAAACAGATGTGCGTTTAACCGAATGAATAGTGCTATTCAATAACTGCGTGTTGTACTTAATGATGTTATAGATTATTTATATCGTCCATCGTAATTTCGGCCTAATTCGTCCGGTCTCTAGTTATTACTATTACTAATCATAAATCAGTAAAAAGACTATTAGGAGTTACAAAAAAGTGTGTTGCACACAAAATATTCTCTTATATTATTTTAATTTCAATGGAATGTGCAAACGACGAATTTTCCGTGTTTCCTATAACATACAGCAATGCGCTAGGTATTCTAATGTAATGTAAAATGTGACCAATAACACTACTTTGCACCGAAAATGTACATTTGATGAGAGACAGATTTCCTTATGTATTTTCTTCCGCTGAATTTGAAAATCAAGGTTAAATTTTTTTTTATGGAATAGTTTTTGAGATATTGTAATTTTTTCATTTTTTCGACATTTTTTCACTTGACAAATCATATCTCGAGCTAGAAATGTCCGATTGGGTCGTTCTTGGTACCCAAATGCAAGGTATTGAGATGACGAACAAATATGTATAATCGGATCTTTGATTGGTAAAGCGGTTCAAAATATATCGATGAAAATAGGCCACATTTTCAAAAAAATCATATTTTACAGTAATTCTGTGCCGACAAAAAAATACAAATCGTTAAAAAAACGTCTGGTTTCTGTTCATGTACGTAAAGATGATACTTTTACGTAAGAACTAAGACCAACCTGAAGAAAATCTACCGAAAAATGACAAAGTTATAAGTAATTGCGTGAATAAATCCAAATCCCATATTTTCCGAATATTTTATTTTTTCGACAATTTATTGGGTTTAAACGCTTGCAATACTTTCTTGAAATTTTTGTGTGTTAGAAATAGTTGTGGATCTTGCTTTGTCTTCGGTTGCTATTGGGGTCCGTTTCTCTAGTGAGAAACCATACATAGTCTCCCAACATTGCTTCATCCCAAAATCCTTGATAGCGCCGCTCAATGGTCTTAATTTGTTGGTGAAATCTCTCGCCGTGTTCGTCACTTACGTCACCAAGATTGTCCGGAAATAAATTCAAATGCGAATGCAAGAAATGGATTTTTAGAGACACAGTTACACCTGTAAGAAATAAATAAAATGGTAAAAACAATACAATAGAAAACAACCAGGAATGAAATTAAATAATGGCATTCCGTACCCATCTTGTTGTAGTTCTTCAGCAAATCGGTAATAATTCCCTCGTAGTTAGGGCTTTTATTGTTCCCAAGAAAATTGGTAACAACCCGCTGAAATGAATTCCAGGCCTCGTTTTCAACGGGTGTTAAATATTTTGGAAAATCTGTGCTTTTTACCAATTTCTTTATGTGTGGACCATCGAAGACGCCTTCCTTGATTTTTGCTAAAGAAAGCTGCGGGAAAAGGGTTTTCAAATAGGAAAATACTTGGCCTTCCTTGTCTAAGGCCTTCACAAAATTTTTAATGAGGCCAAGTTTAATGTGCAACGCTGGAAGGATTATATTTTCTTTTTTGACAAGAGGCACGTATTTAATATTGTCTTTGCCCACTGTGACGTTCTCCCTTTCTGGCCAGTCTTTTCTTCTATAATGATGTTCACGAGCACGACTATCCCAGAGGCAAAGAAAGCAGCAATATTTTGTATATCCATCCTGCATTCCACACAACATGCCGACGACTTTGAGATCGGAACATATTTTCCAGTTGTGATGCTCATATTGAATGTATTTTAGCAAACTGGCCATTGTGGCGTATGATTCTTTAGTGTTGATGGCATGAGCGATGGGGATAGAAGGTTTTTCATTTCCAATATGCAGTAGGACTGCTTTCAAACTTTCCTTACTACCGTCAATGAACAAGCGCCACTCATTTGGATCATAAGGCTCTCCGAGTTGCTCAAACAATGCAGGAATATCGTTGCAGTAGCATATGTCGTTTTCCTTCTTAAAATGTTGTGCGTAAGGTTTATCACGGTTTCTGTAAAATGTTCCATTTACTCTCGGAGTCAAACAGTTCCGTTGCTTCAGGCGAGATGCAAGTAACTCCGGTTTTTCCTTTGACAGCTCGAGATCTCTCACCAAATCATTCAGTTCAGGCTGCGTAAAATGTTGCAATTGCGACTCCTGTTGAAATTCATTATCACTGCTTGTGTCTGTCTGTAGTGATGATTCGAAAAATTCAATCGTTGAATCGGGGCACTTAGGATGAGGAAATTCACTTGAATGTGGAACTGGAAGCGAAACACATGCTACTGTCGCATAAACCCATTTGGCACTCTTTCAAAAACCAGTGGATTTGCTCAGGCAAAAGTAACAATCAACCGAATGGCAGAGCGGCTCTCTCCATATCATCGATACACCGAATTTCATGTATCGTCTAATTTGGAATAAAAATTCACTTTATTATTAATTCATTTGTATATATAAATTTAATCTTACTGTGATGAACCAGAAGCCCACGCGGCAAGAGTTATATGGCACGATAAACAAACATTATTTGGTGTCCATTGCTCATGAAAAGTTGCAGGTGCTATTCCAAAATATTGCAGATAATTATGTTGTAATGAATCGGTGAATCTGCGTCTATTTGGTTGGGGGACAAAATTGCCACACACGTAACAGAAATTATTTGGATTGTTTACGCACTTAAATTCTCGTTTTCTTTTAGGCATTTTGGTGAACACATTGAAATATAATTTCAATCAAATTTGTGAGTTCCTATAATATACAAACAACCGACACTACGTTTTATAGAAGATGTCAAAACAAAATGTCAGGGTTCTAAGGTCCCTAAATGTGATGTGTTGTTGTTTTGTTTGGAATAAAATCTAAGAACTCTAGCGTCAACGTGAGAACTAATATACGTTGCCAATATACCAACAGGCTATCGATATAAGATCATGTTCCTATACCAAAGACATATAAATATCAAGATATAGCAAGAGTCAGCTGTTTATTGGTACGAATAATAATTTTTATTATAATAGTAATAAGTAGAGCTGAGGATGTTTGCGGTACGGCAGGACCGTATGTAGTGCATCCCCACATTTAACTATTTATCTAAATATTCTCTGAAATGATTTGCCGGATCTCATAAATTAATAGAGTGATATTTTAGTATGCACTGGATATTGTTATTATACAAAATCATAATAGCCATTTGTATTTATGGATCATAAATAATAATACGCATGTATTTGTATTTGGTTGTGAATTCAATTTAAACTTAAAACGAATCGTAATATTTTAACGCCAAGACGTCCTTACAATACATGCATTCGAGACAAAGTGTGCAACTCTACGAATAACTTCCATAATTGTTAGAAGTTATAACTTATAACTTCTAACTTCATTCACCTAGTTCAAGTAGGTAGTATATATAAAATATATGCAAAATATGTGCTGCCAGGCTTTGAAAGGCTGTGACAAGATTTTAATAAATCGAGGTTTCTTTTGTTTTCGTAGCTTTTATTGCATTTGGTTATAAAAATATTATAATAAATAGTAATAAACACAGCTTCTAATCTAGTAATATATTATCAGAATGTGTTTTTCTGGATTTTAGTTAAATTTACACCTTGTTTTAGAATATTGTGAATGAACACTTTACAATTGACTACTTACAACATGGAAATTCAATGAAACTAAAACTTCAACACTAATAAAAGGCCTTTGTTGTTTATAATAATAGTTCTTAACGACAGTAATAAAATTTTCTAAGAATAGGGGCTTTACTTCAGCTCCAAAATGTCCATTTTCGATCAATTATGGAAGTTATTCGTAGAGTTGCACACTTTGTCTCGAATGCATGTATTGTAAGGACGGCTTGTCGTTAAAATATTAAGATTCGTTTTAAGTTTAAATTGAATTCACAACCAAATACAAATACATGCGTATTATTATTTATGATCCATAAATACAAATGGCTATTATGATTTTGTATAATAACAATATCCAGTGCATACTAAAATATCACTCTATTAATTTATGAGATCCGGCAAATCATTTCAGAGAATATTTAGATAAATAGTTAAATGTGGAGATGCACTACATACGGTCCTGCCGTACCGCAAACATCCTCAGCTCTAGTAATAAGAAAGTCAAAATACATAAAAATAACAAATAATAAATTCAATATATTTGCGTGTGAGCAACCGAACTCATAAATTGTCGAAAAAAATAAAATATTCGGAAAATATGGGATTTGGATTTATTCACTCAATTGCTTATAACTTTGTCATTTTTCGGTCGATTTTCTTCTGGTTGGTCTTAGTTCTTACGAAAAAGTATCATCTTTACGTACATGAACAGAAACCAGACTTTTTTTTAACGATTTGTACTTTTCTGTCGGCACAGAATCACTGTAAAATATGATTTTTTTGAAAATGCGCCCTGTTTTCATCGATATATTTTGAACCGCTTTGCCAATCAAAGATCCGATTATACATATTTGTTCGTAATCTCAATACCTTGCATTTGGGTACCAAGAACGACCCAATCAGACATTTCGAGCTCGAGATATGATTTGTCAAGTGAAAAAAGGTCGAAAAAATGAAAAAATTACAATATCTCAAAAACTGTTCCATAAAAAAAAATTTAACCTTGATTTTCGAATTCAGCGGAAGAAAATACATAAGGAAATCTATCTCTCATCAAATGTACATGAAAAAAATGTCATTTTGTAAACTAGTGTAATTGTTAAATTGCTTTAACGCAAGATAGCTAAAAATAATTTATTTATAAATTTAATCATAGGAGTCTGACGTTTAATTGTAATTCAACAAGAATTTCTTTTTGGTTTAAATTTTAATTATGTTTATTGAATAGTATCACTAAATATAATGATAATATTAAAAGTAAATATTTGTTGTCTACGACATAAAGTAAATAACCTTCAAAAGACCTAGATGTTTTGGCGTTATTTGAACGTAAAAATAGAAATGTGTATACAGATTTCTGTTTCAATGTGGGATTGTGTTTAATTGTGCGTTAATATACTAGTATATAGCACCAAGTAGAATTAGACAGCCACAGAAGAATTCTTATGCCACAGTTGAGAAAAGCGAAACAGAGAAAAGAGACGAAACGAAAGAGAGCCTGTAAATTACCTAGCAGTGTTTTGTCACGGGAACAATTGGTCTCACACCTAGCCGACTTTGATCTCGCCGACACATAAATCTAACCACTTGCCTAATGAACGCTCTACGCTCTTCGGACGTCTGACGTCACACCAGCATCTGACCGCCAAGTTGGTAACTGATCGCTGATTTATCGATTTAGCAAATGATTACCCATTAATGTCGGAAATATTATGGGAATGCTTTGTTGTAGGGAATGAAGGGAGCTTCATGTTTTCTTGACAACTTTTTAAAGTGTTTTCTGGTTTACGCCGAAGAGATATATGAATATTATATGTGAGATGTGTTTAATACTTTGCCTTTATGACCATTACTGTTTAAAACTTGATACATTGTCGGTCAGAATTTTATCTCCAATATTATAAAGACCCTGCTAAGAAATAAAGTAACAAATAAAAAAAGAAAAAATAGTTTTAACTATGAAGTTAGAAATAAAATTTCAGTAGAATAAACTGCAGATCATGGAGAAATTAGTTTTAATTTGGTTAATATTAGTCATTTATTGCCAATACAAATTACTTTTTTCTTCCTTTTAATTTAGATGACTTAATGCTATTTCTACAATTATTCCATTACTATTTCTTCGATGTTTCTTATACAGCTGCTCTTGGCGTTTTCTTCGTCAACGAAAATATAATTTAAGCTATTATCTCAATTACCGACACCTCATCAAACGTAATTACAATACTTTTCTAATAGCTCTTTGTCGTTTACTTTCAGGAGATTCCGTTTTTGGTATATAATTATTATGATTTTGTCAAATCCTTTTTTTTACATGTAACCTAATTTTAGAATGCTATATTCCTATGTATTTTATAGAATTAAAAAAAAGTTTTAGATATTTTATTAATTTATCAAACAAAATTTAACACAGTGGGCACCGAGACTTTAACACGTACTACCACCCAATTCAGATTTATCCAGTTTCAGATTCTTCAACGCGGTACCTATCATTACATTTATCAACTGGTGAAAGCACTCTCAGTAACACCAAAAAAATAATATGGAGGAACCCAAATTTTAACAATTGTTAACCTATTTTTAACGTACTATATTTACGCATTTACCTGTAAGCATAAAATTATATTTTCCTAAATTAACATAGCTTCATGATCAATACACAGTAAAACCTGTCAACAACGGCCACCAAAACACGAAACAATATTAGCCGTTATTTAAAGCTGATCGTAATTGTCAGGTTTCTCGTCTTACAAATAAAATACATAATTGTTTTTTAAGATTTTTTTTCATTTTATTAATTAAAGTAAATATTATATAAATACAAATATTACTGTGTATCTCTCTAAACGAGAGAAATTGACAATAAGATACAGCTGAAACAGTAACGGAAAATTTGAAACGGGTCAATTTTGAATGCACCCTGTATGAGCATGGATACAACAAATTTAGTGTTTATTACATACAGAGATTTTTAATTTTTGTCTGAAATAGACATAGAAATGTAACAAAATAGAGCGTGTTAGAAAAACACATCTATGTATACTTAGTAAATTCATATTCAAATGTTCAATACTATTTAGATTATTTCTTTACGATTTAGTTTATAAATATTAAAATCTAAAACTTAAGAACATGCAATACGTACCAAAACATAAAAGAATATTTAGAACATTATAGTAGTAGCAAATTTTATAGTCAAAATTTAAATCTTGCAGATTTCTTGAATAAATAAACATTGTTTGTTTTGACAGGCAAGGAGTACGTTAAATTTTTAATAAAAGATATCCATTATAATCTTAGAAAATTAGGTATATATTACTATGTAATGTATACCTTGTGTATATAAGTGTCCCGTATCGTTATGTTCAAATTTTAGGAGTGTAAAGTAGACTACATTTCAAGTAACAAAAACGCAAAATTTATATATCCATTTTTATTTGTTTCCAAGATACAGATTTATGAATGTGATTGTCAGATCATGAAAAAAAAATGCAATCCTAAAGTCAATAAACACTGATTTTATTTAAAATAAGTTAAATTAATAATATTTTCGAAATGTCCACCTCCTTGTGCCCGTAAGCCAACAGAAGAAGTACTTATCCGAATTTCATACATGTTTTGTCGGATTTGCTCGTCAGCCAGGTGAATACGATCCAACAACTCTTCTCTTGTGTTCGAAACTTGCGCGTAGACTAAATTTTTCATGTACCCCCATAAATAATAGTCAAGGGGATTAAGATCGGGTGATCTGGGTAGCCACGCAACAGGACTACCTCGACCAATCCATCTTGGGTAATTGATGTTAACTCAATTTCAGACAGCAATTCCGAAATGTGGTGGTGCCCCAACCATGTGAAACCACATATCTTGTCGAACATTCAGTGGAACATCCTCTAAAAGACCTGGCAGTTCGTCAATAAGAAATTCAAGATAATTGTCTGCATTTAACCTCCCAGGAAGAACGACAGGACCAATCAACAAGTCATCGATTAGGGCCGCCCAAACGTTAATAGAAAATTCATGTTGAAATTTAGATGGGCGTATAGCTTTGGGATTTTCTGATGACCACCTGTGCAGATTTCTTAGATTTGTAACACCACTTCTCGTGAATGTAGATTCATCTATTCAGCAGAAATTAAAATGAAGCCGTGATTGTATTAATATCCAGGTAGAATAAACTAGACGAGCATAGTTGTCTGCTTCAAGCAAACTGTGTCCCCTGCGATAGTGATATGGATATAAGCCCTCACGTTTTAAAATTCTCCAAACTGTCGTTCGTGGCACTCCTAGTTGTCTAGCGATTCGACGTACACTGAGAATTGGATCCCTTGTAACAATAGCTACTGCGTCTTCCTCTAAGTCTGCTGGCCAACTTACTCCTCGGTCGAAAAGATAATCACGCAGTCCGCATTCCCGAAATTGTCTGTACACTTTAAGAAACGTTCTGTAATGAGGAATGCGCCTATCGGGAAACCGATATTGGTATTCAATAACTGCTTGGCGTGCACTGCCGTTACAGTAGCCATACACAAAATGCATGTCCGCATACTCTTGAGAAGAAAATCTGTAAGGCATTTTGAATAAAGAAAACTTGTCCACTCACTAATAAGATGGTGTATGAACTGAAACATAATGTAATCCTTTATTAAAAAAATGCAACGTTAACAGTCATCTGAACATTTGTTTATTGTATGATATTCATGGTTCAGCACTTACGAAATAAGTAAGAACCTTTTTTATCGTAAATCAATTTTCAGTATCCTTTTTGTAGATCTCCAAGAAATTACTGTATGCACTACGACGCGTGTTTATTTATTTTAGGATAACATTTTATTATGCGACGTTAACAATCACAGTCCTGTTTATTGAATCGTATAAGTTTTTTTTAAATAAAATCAGTTTGTATTGACTTTAGGATTACATTTCTTTTCACGATCTGACAATCACATTCATAGATCTGTAACTTTGAAACAAATAAAAATGGATATACAAGTTTTGCGTTTTTGTTACTTGAAATGAAGTCCACTTTACACTCCTAAAATTTGAACATAACGATACGGGACACTTGTATACTACTGCATAATATATACACAACAAATATACAATAAATACAACAATAGCCTAAAAATATATAAATGTGTTTCAAAATTGACATTTTGTAATACCTACTTATAAGAACAGTACGGCATTCGTTAAAAAATAAGTGCAATTAACTAAAAGGATGATAAATGATATCGATAATACCTCAAAGATTCCATAATATGCAAAACAAAGCTTAAAATGGTATCTGTTACATATTAAAAATACCTATATGTTAGTTATATAATAAACGATCCAGCTGTCAAACTAAGTTTGAAAGTTGAAGGTTATGTTTGTACCTATTACGATCGGATGAAAGACAGAAGAAACTAGTGAATTAGTAAGAGGATAATAAAGATACGGCCTGTGAGTGTGGGACGTTCAAACGTTAAAGAGAAGGAAGGCACATAGAACTGGACATATAAGATAAGGATAGAATGAGTAAAAATTAAGATGCATCTTAAAAAAACATTAAACATCGAAATAAGAACAAGTTTTAAAATATAAAACATTATTTAAAGAAAGCATTAAGAAAACTTAAATGAATGTAAGTGCAAGAGTTTTTAAATATAGAACATAATTTGAAAGAAAGGACGCCATCTGAGAACGGTGTAATGAAATTTGTAAAGAAATATCATTTGACTGGCATGCTAATAAGCAATACACACCTTCCGCATCGTCGTCCAGCTCGTTCGATGAAAAATATTGCTGCTGCAGCTGAAAGTGTGCGTCAACATTCGAGCACTTCCACCCGCCTTCGTTCACAAGAATTGAACATCAGTATCAGGACCGTGCGAAGAATTTTGCACAAAGATCTCGGTATGAAAGCTTATAAAGTCAAAATGGTTCAAGAACTGATGACAGAGGACCATCTATCACGTTTTCGCTTCGCTGAATGGGCCGTTAATCGGTTCGAAGAACATGACCATTTTTACCAAAGAATCATCTTTGTCGACGAAGCTCCTTACATCCGAGGTTATGTGAATAAGCAAAATTGCCATATTTGGGGCACAGAAACTTCATACGTGACAGTTGAGATGCCAATACACTCAAAGCGAGTGACTTTATGATGTGGAATATGGTCCAAAGCCCAAAGATATCATTATAAGGCCATTTTTCTTTGAAAATGAGCAAAAAGCCGCACTAAGTCAATGGCGACCGTTATCGTGCTATGTTAACTGACTCTGGATTCCATACGATTGAAGAGGAAGACTTAGCCGATGTTCGGTTTAAACAAGATTGCGCAACTACCCACACAGCCAACGCTACTATCGACATTTTGCGTCCTATCTTAAAAAATAGCTATATCAGCAGAAATGGCGATGTCTACTAACCGCGTAAGAGCTGGGATTTGACTCCCTTGGGGCTTGACTCACTTGTTGGGAGCTCTCAAGGACAGATGTTTTGCCGATCATCCAGAGACGATTGAGGCTTTGAAAGACGCAATTAAATTGGCTCATGGTGAAATAAACGTTTAAACGATTGAAAATGTACTGAAAAATGGGTGGACAAAATAGGCTATTGTAAAGCCAGCCGAGTCAGTCATTTAAATGAAATAATATTCCATTCTAAATCAGTGTACTCTCAAAAATAAAATATAAATCATTTGAAAGTATTTGTTGCATTGTTATTTAATATGCATTTTTAAAACGAACTAACAGTTGCCGCATCCGTTATTTGCATATAAAAAACTGTCCTCGGACTGGAAATATTATCACTAGAGAACGGATGCAATTTCCATAAAACGCAATCGGCAATTGGAATTGTGTATAACGTCGCTCAGTACATCCCAGCGTAATTCAATGAAGTATTTGTTTGACTTACTCGGACACCTGGTCTCACCGCGATAACAATGGACAAGCGAGCTATTGTATTCGGAGAATATAGTGTTTTTTAAAGTGTTTTCATGAGCGTAGATAGAAGCGGGGTTTTTATAATGTATTTTATTTATTAGTTTATATTTCGTAAGATAAATAAAGTGCTGTGAGTAAGTTTCTTGTTTTCATAGTTTTAGCTGTTAATTACATCGTAATTTTTGTGATAGATCCTGTTTAATATCGTTTGATTGAATCTACTTCTCCCAATTATTTAGACGTAAGTGTGCATTGAATTTCGTTCAAGTTCAATAACTTACGCGTACATTAGTTTTCATTTATTTGGACCTAGAGCATTGTTTAAGTTACTTTTTCAGATATGATACGGAAGAACGTCGAGAACGGCATCGTAAAACAATGGCGAGTTGGATTGACGGTCATGACTGTATGTCCATTGTCAGTGATTCCGAAATTTATTACAAAATCCGTAAAATATCGTTAAAAATTCGTCACTTAGGATCGCAAACACATCGTAAAACTTTTATGGCGGCTAATATTCCATTAAATAAACTTAGCAATCCCACTTTACAAAATTTCTGAAAAAATATACTGGTCGAAATGTTCCTGATGAATCAACTTTACGCAAATATTATGTTTCTAGGTGCTATACGAGAACAGTAGAACGCATTAGAAGCCATCTTTTAAATCAATACATATGGATAAGCGCCGACGAAACGGTGGATATGTTAGGACGCTGTGTGGTAAATGTTGTAGCTGGTGTACTACATCCAACTATTCCATATAACGCATATGTAATAGCAACAAAAGTTATAAATACAGTTGATGCGGAAACAGTTGCTAAAACGATTAATGAGAATATTCAAAATATACTTCATTCCGACGACAGGTACAAAGAAAAAGTACTTTTATTTGTAAGTGACAGAGCTGCATATATATTAAAGGAAACATATCCTAATTTGCTGCATATTACTTGTGTAGCACATGTTCTCCGCAGAATCTGTGAATATATCAGAGCACCTTTCCAGAAGTTGATAGACTTGTATCCGCTTTTAAAAAATTTTCAGAAAAGCACCATTGAGAGTAGCTCTTTTCAAGGAAAAATTTCCATCTCTGTCACTGCCTCCCACTCCAGTAATAACTAGATGGGGAACATGTCTGGAAGCTACTAGTTATTATGCTGAGAATTTCGATAGTCTAAAACATTTCGTAACACTGCTAAAGGAGGATGCTAGAAGTATTGGTGAGTGCAAGGAGCTCACACAAATCCCAAATTTAAAAAATCAGTTGTACTTTCTTCACGAACACTTTGGAAAATTGCCAAAACTAATCACTTATTTTGAAAATCGAAATCTCAAATTAAATGACGGATTAACCACATTAGATGTGGCTGTTAATAATTTGAAAAGTATTCCAAGTGACTTCGGATGTGGCCTTCGGCAAAAGTTTGAAGCAATTCTTAATAGAAATCCAGATTTAATTACATTGCAGCAATTATGTATGGAGACAATTCCACAAAATCTAACGGCTAAATATGAAGAAATAAAAGAATATTTCCAGTATGCACTTATAACCAGTTGCGACGAAGAAAGGACGTTTTCTATTTATAAAGATGTACTTAATTCAAAGAGAACAAAATTGACAGAAGAAAACCTTGAGAAACTATTGCTAGTCAATATTAATACTCATTTACTCAACTTGAACGACAAAATGAACAAATAAAAATGTTCCAATTATAGAAATAAAATTAAAAACTTTAAAAATACAACTTTTGAACAAATACATATGTATTTCGTAATTTTATAGATCACCACCCGTTCGTTTTCCAATTATATAAATAAAATTAAATATTTTAGAAATACAGCCTTTCGCCAGTACTGCACTGGGTGGTAAGCGTGTCCGTTCTCTAATTATCACACAATATCTGGAGACATGGTTTTAAGCCAATACATTAGATGCGAGTTCTTGTTTTGTCCTCCACATCCGTTGCAAAATGATCTTTACTTTTTAATACTTTAAACTTACAATCAAGCAACAAAGATGAACCGATTTGAATTGCTGCCCTTTGAGCTACATCTTCGTTGGATGTCTAGAAGACATAGAAGCGCAACAAAAAGCATACTAACTGATTTGATAAGAATAAAAGGCATCTCCGATTGGTGTGCAGGGTGGCAGCTAGACACTCTGCAGATCAAAACAAAAGCTAATTCTGTTATTAGATTTTTCTTTATTGAGTTTATACAAAGTGTATGCTTTTTTGTGGATGCGGTTTTGCGTGTTTTCTTTGCTCCTTCAATCTTGAACACTTGCAATAAACAGCAGAGGCAGAGGATGAAGAACGTATATTCAAATCATTCGAAAAGACGTTTCTAAACGTATCATAGCTGACTCGATCTACTGATTTTCATCATCTGTTATTCACTTTTTACAATTTTCCTATGAGAAGCGTCGCGGAAAGGTATATATACATAAACTTTCTTCTATTGTGAGACTTTCTTTACCGGCAAAGTTGCCAATAAACTGTCACATCTTATCCTTTTTTGTGATATTTTCACATTCCCTTTCGGAGCACCTCCTTTTTCCAAAACTTTTACAACTATCTGTGTTTAGGTACGCTAAAAACAACTGACAAAAAATTAACGAAACGGATTATTTATTAGAGTTTAATATGTAACAAACTATTACGCTCCGTTGTCTCATTTCATTATTTTGTTTTCGTCGTTTAGCAGGCATAACAGACATTTTATGAAGTAAGTATTGTGATGTGAGTCACGCGATGGCGTCCTCACCATGCACGTCAGCGCGACTTTGAACAAATTAGAAGACGAAATATTCTAAATCATGTGGTAAACTATGAAAGAGATCAAGAGAACGATGACTCATTATACTCTATTTTTAAAGTAAAGAGACGAATTTCTGAACAGACCACTTTGACAGTGAAATCTCATTGGTTGAAAGCAATATGGCCTTGCTTTCAACCAATGAGATTTCACTGTCAAAGTGGTCTGTTCAGAAATTCGTCTCTCTACTTTAAAAATAGAGTATAGTAGTCATTAGACAACCAGCAACCAGCAACCGGCAACGAGTATTGTGATATAAATTAATACTAATATATAAATATTGTGTCAATAAATACTGTTATATGATAAAAAACACAAACACTGTTGTATTAGATTTACACTTTATTAGAGTGTAAATAAATAGTGTAAATAGTGTAAATAAAGTGTAAATCTAATACAACAGTGTTTGTGTTTTTTATCATTTGATATGGATTTACATCAAGTAAAGGCAGAATCGATTCAAATACTGTTATTAGTTCTTAAGAGTTTTTAGTGTATATTTATTATTAATATAGTGTTGCGTAATTACCGTTAGTTTTATTTAAAAGAATCCAGAAAGACAAATTCATTACAAGAGGTGTCAGGTGTGAAATTAATTAATAAATAACGTACTAAAAGGACAATTAAGTATTAATTAAATATTCGTATAAATAAATATACAATGCGGAAACACATTTAAATTATTTTAAATATCGCGATGGTGAATAAAGTTAAACTCTCTAACTTAAAAGTGGCAGATCTGGAGAGAGAATTGGAAGAGAGGGATTAGGATACATCCGGTAAAAAAGCAACGCTCCTGCAACGACTTACAGATGTGTTGATCAAAGAAGGCGAGGATCCAGAGAATTATTTTTTTCAAGTTTCAGGTCAGGACGCTGACGCAGATTCGCTGTTAATGAAAATGGAACAGCGACTAATAAACAATTCGTAAACTTTAGAACAACGCCTAATAGATTTACAAGTCCAAATGGAACAGATGGAACAAAGAAACCTGGGAACCTCCAGAATCCTGGAGAAACTCTGGAAATAATGGAAAAGAAGAATTCTAATAATTCGAGAGCTTTGGAGAAAGTCCTAGAACAGCGACTAATGGAAAATTCTGAGGCGTTAAAGGAAGAGGTCTTTATGGCTGTAGAGAAGAAAATGGGAAAAAATTCTAGACCTTTAGAGGCAATAATGACTCAGATGAAATTACCTGTGACCATGAGTCATTCTGATCTCAAGCAGGTCAACGAAGTCAATGACCAGAATCAAGCCATCAACCTTTCTTGAATGGGAAAACGTCATGCGCGACTTACCTGACGGAATTCGAATCAGCCGCAGAAGCAAACGCATGATCATCTGCCGAAACGGCTACTGCTTTACGTTGACGTGTGATGGTAGTGATATTTTGCAGACATTGCCTCATGAGGAACGCAAGGGTTATTTGCATCTTATTAAACGGTTGGAGATGAGATATGGCCATGCGCATTTGGAGCAAGTATACCGTATTCAACTGAAGAACCAGTCGCAGAAGAAAGGCGATGCGCCACACAATTTCATGGAATACCTGGCTGGCCAGACGTTCGTATATGGTCTCCGAAATAGTGATACGTAGCAGATATTAAGGCTGGCACGACCGAAGACCTTGACCGATGTCTTAGCGCACATACTTGAGTTTGAAACCGGAAAACAGGTCTCTAAAAGCATTGCTCGAGTCTGTACTGCCCACAACCAAGGAAATGAAGAATTTATGGAGCAAATAGTAAGTCGGATACTGAATCAGATAAGGCAAAATAAAAGAGCGGTAATGTTCGAAACAAACGTGGAAGGGCACCAAAAAGATATCGACTGAGCAGCAGGAAACTCCAAGAACACTCAGCCAAATTGCATCTTTACAGCAAGCCAATACTCGTCAAACAACCATGGTTGATGACGGCTGACAACCTAACAATTTGCGTGCAGAACAAGAAGCTAACCCTGATCATGCAATCTTAAGGGTTTGGAAGAAAACTGCGCAAAGACCAAACTGACAGGAAATTGCTCCTCGTTCACGGAAACTGAAATCATACTGAGCACAATGGGATTCCTCGCTGATGGAAGATGAACTCCTGAAACGTGAAGTGGAAAATCACTATGGAAGTGAGCGAAAAATACAACTAGTAATTCCCAGGAAAATGATACCAGCGGTATTTCGAGAACTCCGCAATGATGCTTCTGGGGGACATTTTGGTGATCATAAAACGCTGAAAAGGTGCGCCAGAGATTGTCCTTAGTAAATTGCTCAAGGGACGTGAAAGAGCGGTGCGGGAGATGTGTTGATTGTGCCGCGGGTAACGGATCACAAAGACGCAGACATGTCCCTATGCGACAATACAATGTAGGAAGCCCCTTTGAGAAAAATCGCAATAGATGCCGCTGGCCCGGAAATAAAGTACATTATAGTGGGTCATGGACTACTTTATCGAATGGATCTAAGTTTATGCTCTACCAAATCAGGAGGATAGAACGGTAGCAGACGTTATTGTAAACGAGTTCGTCAGCCGTTTTAGTGTACCACTGGAACTCCATTCAGATCAACGGCGAAATTTCGAGTCCAGTCTTTTCGAAAAAATGTTTGAAATTTTGAGCATACGAAAGACTATAGAGAATAACACCCTTGCATCTATAATCAGATGGGATGGTAGAGCAAATGAACAGGGCCATAATCAGGCGGACATCTCTCTCTAAAGTGGTCTCCGAACACTAGAGAAATTGAGACGAATACTTACCATTATTCCTAATGGTGTACCGGGCATCTGTTCAAGAGACAACTGAATCGCCAGCAAACGTGTTGCTTAGCAGGGAATTTCGACTGCCCTGTGACTTGAAGTTTGGGAGCTAACCTGGTGATGATCTCGCAGGGGAAGATTATTACAGTACTTTTCGGCGAAGACTGAAAAACATCTATAACCAAGTACGACAAAATATCCAGGATGCCACCGACAGGATGAAAGAGAACTACGACATCAACGCCGAGAAGGGTGGTTTCCATGTGGGTGATCGAGTTTGGTTATATAATCTGCAACGTCGACGGAACCTGTCTCCAAAATTTCAGAAGAATTGAAAGGGGCCATGCGAGGTGTTGAAGCGGATGAACGATGTAATATACTGCATAAAGCGAACACCTCATAATAAACCAAGAGTCGTGCATTTTAATTGATTAGCCCCATACTCTGGAGACAATAACGACCAAGCCGCTGACTTGTGTCAACTGGATAGCTACAACGAAGAACCAACCTCCGAAGGCATCATGGAGGAGTATTCTGGTTCCAGAAAAACTCTATTTGGGGTGACCATCGAGAAATTGCGTAGCCAGAGATCTGCGAATGTGAAGGAATTGTCAAAGAATTTAAAGACAGATTTGGCAGAATCGGAGAACTAAGGCAGCAGGGACCGGCAATTGGAAAGGTCTCCAAATAACAAATAAAGAACAGTCCATCTTTTATTTAGTCACGAAAGAACTGTCAAACCTGAAGCCAACCTATCTTACCTTATGGGAGGCTCTGCTGCATTTGCGTGAACAAATAACAAGACATTTTGAAATTAGCAAATCCAAAATTGGTTTGTGAATTGAACCGTTTAGGCTGGAGAATTGTAAGAAGCATGTTAGAAGTAATATTCCAACATACTGGTATGGAAATTCTTGTCTGCAGTTACCGGCCTGAATATTTCCTTACACCCATGCAAGATGAGACCGTAGATATGATGTCGCAATGCATAAAAGACCCTACCTGTAGATTTCGTCATCGCTTGAGGGAACCAAAGCATCACATGTTTCGGGACGAAACTTTTTCATTAATAATCGAGTAATGTGATGTGAGTTACGCGAAGACATCCTTCATCCTCGTCGGGTACATCAGCACAACCTAGAACAAATTAGAAGACGAAAGATTCTAGATCGGGTGGTGGACTATAAAGGAGATCAAGAGAACGATGACTCATTAGACAACCAACAACCGGCAACGAGTCTTGTGATATAAATAAATACTGATACACTGCTCAACTTTTGAACTGGTACACTTACAAGAACATATATAAATAACAATTTACTACTTTTTGAGCAACACTTTCTTGCTTAATTGATAGTATATGGTTCTGGGAAACACTTTTAAGGCGAAGAACTAAAAGAATAAAACTTAAATAACGAATTTCAAATGTTTTAATAGAAAAATAACAAAATCTTCATTTTAGTATTACAGAAAAGATTGCTTTGGAAAGAAAAGATAACCAAACACTTAAAGATTAATAATGCGAGGGACCTCCTCTAGATCTTATGACCTCCTGGCAACGTCTTGGCATGCTGGAAATCAAATTCCGAATGTAATGCTGAGGAATATTTTGCCATTCTTCCAAAACGGCAGTTCGAAGCTGATGGTGATTGTTTGGATCCACTCCTCGTGATCTTATCAACCTCTTCAGGTAATCCCATACGTTCTCTATAGGATTAAGATCTGGAGAATTCGCTGGCCAATCCATGTGCGTAATATTGTTCTCTTCAAAAAATGCATTGATTAGTCTTGTTCTATGAGGACACGCGTTATCATCAACAAACACAAAACCATCGCTTATTTCATTAGCAAATGGCAACACTACAGGTTGTAATACCTTATTAAGATACCTGACACTATTCATTGTAGCACTTCCAAGCATAACCAATTCAGTACGACGAGTCGCAGAAATACCTCCCCGAACAGTAATTGAACCACCTCCATAAGCTTGATGGTAAGTCACGTTGTTCTCAAAATAGCCTTCTCCTCTGTTTCTCCAAACTCTAACTATTCCGTCTGAGCTATGGAGACGCACTCTGGCCTCGTCACTGAATAAACAACGACCCCAATCTTCAACATTCCAATTTGCATGTTGATCTGCCCACTCCAGCCTTCTTCTTTTGTGGGCTCTGGTCAACAATGGGCATTTTTTAGAAGATCTGGACCTTAGATTTACCCCGTGGAGCTCTCTTCTTACTGTTTGAGTGGATACTTGAGTACCTGTTGCATTCAATATCTGAATTTGGAGTGTTTTTGCAGTAGAAAGTCTATTCCTTCGACACTGAACCATAATAAAACGGTCCTCCCTGACTGTTGTATTGCGATTTCGCCCTCCGCCGTGTCTATGTTGGACAGATCCAGTATCATTAAAACGCATTCGAACTCTTCTGATCACATTGCGGCTCACATTGAAATGGGCAGCTACAGTTCTTAGCGATGCACCAGTCATAAGCATTCCCATAGCTTGGCTCATCTCTTTAATACTTAAACGCCTTAATGGCATCTCTAAAATGCAATCAACCAGTCTGCATTAAAACTTATTAGAGAAATTAGCAAAAATTCTCTTAAAACTTGATAAAAGTATAAGCGTCCGCGAGCTCAGTAACTGCACTTATGACAGATAATAACAACGGAGTCGCAAAAGTCATTCAGTAGACATTTGTTTGCATTCAGAAACACAGCCCTGATCATATAGGAAGTCATGCCTAACGCCTACGAAGGGTTGTTTACTTTTACTGCAGGTTATATAAGTGTACCAGTTCAAAAGTTGAGCAGTGTATATAAATATTGTGTAAATAAATACTCTTATTAGTTCTTAAGTGTTTTTGGTGTATATTTATTATTGATATAGTGTTTTGTAATTACTAGAGAACGGACACGCTTACCACATGACGCAAAGCCCAGTGCAGTACTGGCGAAAGGCTGTATTTCTAAAATATTTAATTTTACTTATATAATTGGAAAACGAACGGGTGGTGATCTATAAAATTACGAAATACATATTTATTTGTTGAAAAGTTGTATTTATAAAGTTTTTAATTTTATTTATATAATTGGAAAATATACGGGTGGTGATCTATCTATCTAAAATTACGAAATACATATTTATTAATTAATTTTATTTATATAATTGGAAAACAAACGGGTGGTGATCTATAAAATTACGAAATATATATGTATTTGTTGAAAAGTTGTATTTTGAAAGTTTTTAATTTTATTTCTATAATTGGAACATTTTTATTTGTTCATTTTGTCGTTCAAGTTGAGTAAAGGAGTATTAGTATTGACTAGCAATAGTTTCTCAAGGTTTTCTTCTGTCAATTTTGTTCTCTTTGAATTAAGTACATCCTTATAAATAGAAAACGTCCTTTCTACATCGCAACGGAAATATTCTTTTATTTCTTCATATTTAGCCGTTAGATTTTGTGGAATTGTCTCCATACATAATTGCTGCAATGTAATTAAATCTGGATTTCTATTAAGAATTGCTTCAAACTTTTGCCGAAGGCCACATCCGAAGTCACTTGGAATACTTTTCAAATTATTAACAGCCACATCTAATGTGGTTAATCCGTCATTTAATTTGAGAATTCGATTTTCAAAATAAGTGATTAGTTTTGGCAATTTTCCAAAGTGTTCGTGAAGAAAGTACAACTGATTTTTTAAATTTTGGATTTGTGTGAGCTCCTTGCACTCACCAATACTTCTAGCATCCTCCTTTAGCAGTGTTACGAAATGTTTGAGGCTATCAGAAAACTTTTTTAAAAGCTGATACAAGTCTATCAACTTCCGGAAAAGTGTCTCTGATATATTCACAGATTCTGTGGAGAGCATGTGCTACACACGTAATATGCTGCATATCAGGATATGTTTTCTTCAATAGTCTGCCTGTTTTTAACATATACGCAGCACTATCACTGACAAATAAAAGTACGTTTTCTTTGTACGTGGCGTCCGAATGAAGCATTTTTTGCATATTCTCCTTAATGGTTTCAGCAACTGTTTCCGCATCAACTCTATTTATAACACTTGTTGCCATTACATATGAGTTATAGGTAATAGGGAATTGGATGTAGTACACCAGCTACAACATTTACCACACAGCGTCCTAACATATCCACCGTTTCGTCGGCGCTTATCCATATGTATTGATTTAAAAGATGGCTTATAATGCGTTCTATTGTTCTCGTATAGCACCTAGAAACATAATGTTTGCGTAAAGTTCATTCATCAGGAACATTTCGACCAGTATATTTTTTCAGAAATGTCTTCAAAATTGGATTGTTCAATTTAAATAATGGAATATTAGCTGCCATAAAAGTTTCAAAGAGTTCTTCGTTAAAATTGTCAGATTCCAACGGGTTCAATTTTTTTTCCTGCTTTAAGGATCCTACGTGACGTTTTACGGTTGATTTATTGCAATTTTTCAATAACGTTTCACACACTTCACAATAAATTTCGGAATCACTGGCAATGTACATACAATCAGTATGGCCCTCAATCCAACTCGCCATTGTTTCACGATGCCATTCTCGACGCTCTTCCATTGTCTGAAAAAGTAAGAATATTCTACATCCAAATAAACGAAATTAAATAACGAAGTTTTATGCACACTTACGTGAAAATAAATGGAGGATGTTGCTTAAATGAAAAGAAAAGTAATGTACGTGCTATTTCTCTTACGAAATACGATAAACTTATTTATTTTATCTACGAACACGACACTACTGAAAACACTATATTCTCCGAATACAATAGCTGGGTTGTCCATTGTTATCGCTGCGAGACCAGATGGCCGAGTAAGTCAAACAAATACTTCATTGAATTACGCCGGGATGTACTGAGCGACGTTATACACAATTCCAATTGCCGATTGCGTTTTATGGAAATTTCACCCGTTCTCTAGTAATTACCGTTAATTGTATTTAAAAGAACCCAGAAAGACAAGTTCTTTACAGTATATATGCTGACGAACTTTATCTACATGACTATAAAACTGCGACCTTAGCTTTCGAATTCGATGTTCTGCATGCTTACTTTTTAGCATTCATATGTTCTTCCAACATGATTGTAAGAAGGTGTCAATTTTCTAATCTAGGGTAAGGATCTGAATACCTAAAATAAATTTAAAAATGTGTGTCTTGCCCTTAAAGAAGCAACTTAACCTTTTCTTTTGCTTTTTACGCGTCTCTACTTTTTCTCACGTCTTTTTCTTTTCCACACTCTTCATTTCCTTCATTTACACTAATATTATCTGCCTGCGTAACGCACTAGCACTTCTTTTCGAAAACTTTTGCATGATTTAAAGCACAAAGATATCGCTAACAAATTAATGCTAAGATAGATATATCACCTTTCGTTTATAAAACGAATATAATCAGTTTTGTTCTAATTTTCTAACTTAACGATTTTAATGCGATATATCTTGTTTTAGCTACAAATGAATAGATGTGTCGATATCTTAAAACCACCAAAACACGATTTTGTGTAAGAAGTAAATAATATATCCGGTTTTGCACACGCGGTTCTCAAATTTTACATAGCAATCTTTTCGACGCAGTTGTGCGTCGTGTGGTCTGGGCGTGGAAATACTATAGTCCGGCGCCTAAGACGCCCTCGAGCGCTTGTATTCTATAGTCTATTAAAGAACGAAAATAGCATTTGTGGACACACAACTTCATTATTTCGAAAAGGTATAGCGGCTATGAAACGTAAGTTAAGGATGTCGCTTCGGTAATAAAATGGTAAAGACTTGATAGTTTTTATTTTCATGTCACATAGTAGCAGGAATTTATTGTCCTCATCGATAAGTAACTTGAATTTAAAATTCGTAATTTGATATATTACAATTAAATCAGTTTATTTGTGCTAAATTCAACATTCAACACGATTTTAAAACATTTTTGTGATCATAGTCTTAAATGTAATATACGTATAAACTGTTGCTAGGGTTAGAATAACATTTTCTGAGTACTTTTGACCGATAACATTTATGACATTTACTTGGTGTCTCTTTCCTTTGCACGCTACTACCGCTGGAAACAATACTGTTCATTGAATATTTTAATTTTTAGTGCTTATAGATAATATATGCACAATATTTATGAATATTGTTTTGTTATTGCGGAGATATTTTATGTTTCCCGCCTTGCTGTCCATGTCTATGTGTAATCTTATTCCTTTGTCGGTATTTGGTATTTAATACTCTTCAGAATTATATATTCCTTCTGCGAAGTACTTATTTTATGATGTAATAATATTTTTTATAGTCTTCACTTGGCAAAAAACAATTGTTTATATATTTTTTAATTTTATAATAACATTGTTAGTGCCAGTTTATTGAATATTCTCTTTGACTTTTGGACTTGGCAATATCATAAGAACAGCATTGTATATTTAACAGAATTGGCACTTATTGTAGGGAGGGTCTTAAACTCCACATTACTACAATTTCATTTCGATATACATATTTAGCCTTTTCAGAGTATTAAAGGATTGGATTATTTCCGCCTTTGCCAACGCATTCAAAGCATTCTTTCATGTATCGGTTTGCTTATCAACATGCATTTATATCAAGACATTGCAGAAACTGTTAGGGCAGTACTTTTCGACCGTCTTAATTGCACGACCCCCCAAATAGTAAATGTAAACAAAATTAATATTTCACGACCCCCACCCTCCTACTCAAAGGAATAATAACAGTTAGCCTTACTATTACTAATTTAAATTTGTCTGTAATTCCAAATGTAAAAGATTATTTAATATTATATAATCACATTGCATTAATTTTATACATTAAGAAAATACCGACAGTATAAAAAATGTAAGACTATTCCTATTATTTTATGGTGTTGCGACGGGTATGAACATGTATATTACATGAGCAATTTACAAGTTCCAACTGGATATGTATTGTGTGAAGAGGTTGCGATTACAAAATTTCAGTCAAGTTTCCTATGCGAAGTGTGTGCCGGGTGATTTTATTTTCGTGTGCGATCAACCGTGAAACTGAATTGTTTTTTTATCTAGTGCGAAATGAATAAATTTATGAAAAAACGGAGTGAGCCATCTACATCCAGTGAATCGGTTAGTAAAAAAACAAGATGCACAATGATAGTTATTTAAATTATGGTTTTACCTAATTGGATGGAAAGCCACAGTGCGTCGTTCTCCCCATAAAAGAATGAAGCCAACAAAATTAGTTCGACACTTCAACAAACTTTTATTTGTAGGTCAACCACACTGATAAAAGTTTACTTGAAACATCTTATCTCGTAGCATTGAGAGTAGCTAAGATGCACCAACCCCATACAATCGCCGAAAACCTCATGTCCTGCTGGAATTGATATGGTTAGTGTTTTAATAGGCGTGGAAGAAGCAAAAAAAATTGAAAAAAATTCCGCTTTCTAACGACACAATATCAAGGCGAATCGATGACGTGTCTGCCGACGTTCGCAACAATGGATCGAACCCTCTCATATAAAAACATCTTAAGAACACCACAGCTAAAATTAAACTAAATGAGTTCAAGTGAATTTTTTAGTATACAATTTGATGAATCAACAGATGTAGCAAACATGTCTCAGTTCTTATGTTTTGTGAGGTGTGAATAGTAATACACATCAATCAAAGAAAATATGTTGTTTTGCAAAACAGTACCGAGTCATGCAACAGCTATGTTTTTGATGTTTTTTTATGAAGCTACTATAAACTATACTAATATAGGTTGAACAAAATATATTGCAGTACGTAGTGATGGTACAAAGACGATAACAGGAAAGAACAGTGGATTAATGAAAATATTAAAAGATCGTCTTATGCCAATGGTATGCTTTTTTCAAAGACGTGCTCTTGTCGCAAAAAACATGCCGGAAAATCTCAATCAAGCTGTGAAGCTGAAAATGGTTAATTTTATTAAAAGCCAAAACTTAAAGAACTGTTTACTAAATTATGCGGTGAAATGGGTGAAAATAAAAAAATCTCTTCTTTCCATACAGAAGTTAGATGGTTATAACGAGGGAAAGTGTTAATCCGGGTATTGGAATTTCAAGATGAATTAACAATATTTTTCCAGGATAAACAAACGCCATTCTCATTGCTTTTATAGGGTAATGAGTGTGTTGTTGTTTGTTCAGCTGATGTATTTTCGCGTTTAAATGACTTGCATGTTAATTTACAAGGATGTGATAAAAACATTTTTCCGCAAATCGTTAGGAAATTTTGACATTCCTGACAAAATTTCTTAAAGAAAAAGTCAACATTTCCTAACTGTTAGGAAATGTTGACTTTTTCTTATACATATTCGTACTTTTCTCTTGATTTCTTTGGCAATAATTCTAATGAAGCAGTATACACTACCTCAACCAGCTCTGGAGGTGTCCCAGATATGGAAAATTCATCATCACTTATCATTTTACACTGTTTTGCTATCGAAAACACCAGCAGTTAAATTTATATGCGTCAAGTTTGACAATTCAACATTAATACGTTTCCATAGTAAGGCAACCAAGTATATTACGAATTTCAAAACACCATTTATTTGTGAATAAAATTATTCGCGATTTTTTCAAAATTAAACTCAGTCGACGGAGTATTTCCCGGAAGATAAAAATGATTTCTCGGAGAGATGAGTACCGAATTCGTTTAGTGAAAACGTTGTTGCCGCTGCTAAGTTACCAGTTGAGATTCGCGACCAGCTCATCGAAATGTCTGCTGACAAAACACAACAACTGCAATTTACAACTGAAGATTTAAATAAATTTTGGCTTGCTCGTCGAAATGAATATGGAGATTTAGTCACAGAAGCATTGAAAATATAATCTATGGTTGCGCAAAAAACGTCTCTTGTCACTCGAAAACAATTTGCTTTTGTATGTTTCTAACGTAGATCCACGTATGAAAAACTTTTAAATAAAAAACAAATGCATACATCGCATTAATTTCTTTTCTTTACATGTGTGCTTATTGTAGGTTAAATGTTTGTAATAAATGAGTTTTTCTAATAAAATGATTTTTCGTTATTGTTTACGCTATTTCGCGACTCCCTCTAATATCACCGCGACCTCCTTAGGGGTCGCAACCCGAGGTTGAGAAGCAATGATTTAGGGAAAGGGAACATCATGAATAGTTTCATGGTAGCGTATGTGAATGACTAAAAAATATTAGGCACGATTCAAGCTAATGAGGGTATCTAGATATAATGAAACAATATTATACTGGTTATACTTAGGTACCATTTTGAAAAGTAACAAAGAACAAATTAGATGCACATATAATAAAACAGAATCAAGAAATGCACAACATAAGTATTTTTTTGTTTGAGAATAACACTAATTATAGTATGTATTAAGTTAATCTTTTTAGTTATTTCCATTTGATAGTTATATTTAATAAGAAATACAAGTATAAGTTGTATGATGTATGTGAAAATGCATCAACATGAATACTTATTTACGAGTAACACATATTATTTTCTATTTAAAAGTTTTCTCTAAAATAATTAATTTCTACATTAGTCTTTCTAAATTTAAATTATCAATTTTATTAAAAACTATTTCCAATATTTATAACCGTTCGAAGCTATGTTCATGGCGTACACGCAAATATCTAAGAAAGAAAGACGTTCGCGATGAAAATCCTTGCATCCGAGGGTTACACGAATACCGCCAGGGCGAGTAGACACGTTCCTGGACCCTACGTAATATAAAAGTATAATTGTGCGGAAGTAATCGTTGTGCGCTAATTAAAGTAGTGTTAAAAAATCGCTATAATATATCTACGACTTTTAAAAGATTCGGCGAGACAATATCTCTTCTAAGAGTCAAGATATTTTGTGTTAAAGAAAAATATTCTACAAACGCCCAACCAAGATACAAAGAAAATAATATAATCCTGCATAAAATCTACGACTTCGAAAAAAAGAGGTGCCGAGATATCTTCGAAATATTATTCCAAAGAGATTCATCTCAGTGAGCAAATTTAGCCGTTTGCAGTTTTGGCGGGAAAATAGGCGACCAGTTCCCGGGAAATTTCTCGCTGTTTCCGCGCGATCGGAAACAACCAACCAGGTGGCTGAAATCTAAACCAATACAATTGCGGCGTGGAAATAAAAAAGCGCCAATCAATTACTTCAGAATTTTTGTAAAGTATTTAAAAGAAAATATAAAATTAAATTTTAAACTCAGCTCTTAAAGCAGTTATAAAACAATTTCAAAATAAGACATCCTTTAATTCATAGAACAAATTAGAAAATAATATAGTTATCATTATTAAATTATTATATTGTCAACAAAGATTGCTCAATCAATATTGGTATAACCATAAAAACTTCTACAAGTGTCACGTGTTGACATAACCTTAGTACTCATATTTTTGACATAACTTACTTGTGCTTATGTTTATGCATTTCCTCGTCAATTATCTAAAAATATTGTATAATATTGCTTCCTATTTGATTTTATTTCTGTTGTTTTATTTTTTTTAGGTGTGTGCATTTAATTGATTGTTTTTAATTTAACAGCGTTTTGTTTGATTTCTCCCTGAACAACACTCTGCTTGACAACAACTAAGCTAATTAATACCTTGTTCCGTACCCCGAGACGTCAATAAGAAAAACCGGTAAGTACAAAGTAAGAATAAGATTGTATGTGACACACGACACGAGAACCACCTTGTAGAAGCACTTTCATGTTAGTCCGGAGCACTAAAATAAATAATATTAGTGTATGCAAGAACCCGGAGATTTATGTATTTAAAGAACCCCAGAACGTTTAATTTATCAACTAATTATTTATTGTTATCGCTGTTTGCATATAATTTAAATACACAAATATACGCTTCTCGTATATATCTATAAATTTCTATTTTTCTAACCATAATTATTATTATTTTGATTATCATTTGCATAACGAGGTGAAGGGTGTTTCTTTTTAATATATATATATATATATATATATATATATATATATATATATATATATATATATATATATATATATATATGTGTTTAGATAATTTCTTAGCCGTTTATTAAATATAACAATTGATAAATTATTGGAGTTTTTCGGCTTTTATGTGAAATATTTACAAATATCAAGTTAGTATGTATGTAATTGCAAAGTAAGGGGGAGTGTGTACATCCCCCCTTACTTTGCAATTACATACATACTAACTCGATATTTGTAAATATTTCATATAAAAGCCGAAAAACTCCAATAATTTATCAATTGTTTTATATTTATATATATATATATATATATATATATATATATATATATATATATATATATTCTATATACATAGTACATATATTCTATATGTATAGTACATCAAGAACATAATCTACTAGATGATCTATGAAAGCAATTCACGACGTTGTCACAATTATACGTTCAGATTAATTCCCTGTTTTGTTTTTAATTAGGTGACATTTAAAAATTCGGTTTCATTATCATATATGTGAAAATATTTTGCGTTTTTGTGTTACAGAATCTTCCACATCAATCAATTGTTCTGTACTGGTCTACGCTGAAGACACTAAATTATATTTTGCCATCGAATCACAGAATCATCGATATTTTGCAAGGTAGTATTAATTAAACAAGTTACAGGTTAATGTGAACAAACGCTGCGTCAAACTGTGTTACACACAAATAAATATTAATGAACAACAATTAGTGTAAAAAGACACATCAGTGATCTTGGTGTCAAATTCGACTCGAAAGACTTTCTCATCTACTTTAGGATTTTTATGAGATCAACGAGTCAATTATAGGATCTAACCATTCTGAACTCACTGTAGGAAAGTTATATTTTGAGTAAACGAGCGTATGCTTAGGGATATAGTATCTTTCTACTCGACGCATAAGTCATCACTTGAATGGATTTAGATGAAGATTGCTGAAATACGTTTCGTTCAGATGTTATGGTAAATATCCAGAAAGAAATAGTGGTTGCAATTACATTCTAGATAAGCATAACATCAAGACTTTAAAATACTGTTGTGCTAATTCCACTTTTTGTCCACCGAGAACATGAGCTGTCCATGTACATTCAGACAGATCATTCGTTGCATTACTTTAACTATTTGAGGTTGAACATTAATAGTTTTCAATAGGCGTGGTGTCAAGGGCTTTACGGTATTCTACCCACCCCATTGAAGTATTTCTTTTATATTGAATAGCATCCTGACACACTGATTGATCGATTAATGGATTTTCTTTTATTCCAGCTGTTTGCTTTTGGCGTTTGTCCGAGAGGTGTCTATATTCGGGTCGGATGTTTGCCCATTTTGCCCGCATGCGCTTTATATAATCTCGTAGACCTGATTCGCTTAAGATATAACAAGCGTATAAGTCCAAGCAGATCCGTTCTGTCCAGACAGGGCCTATGGAACCCGCACAAAACTCCAATTGATGGTTATTCTCCGCAATCCCGTTGTTCTCCTCCGTTTTGAGAACTCTATGGGCAGTGTTACGCCGTTAGCTTTCTCAAACAAGTACAATTCCCATCTGATCGGGGTGTTAGCCCTCACAGTGGTGCCAATCCTCTAAGACACTTCCGTGAGGGTTGCCCAGGGAGCTGATCAAAGGCTAAAGGTGAAAAGTACTCGCCTGCGAGAGATAATTCCTGACTAGATGGTCTTACCCACATTACCATAGCAGCAGATGACAGAGCCATCCGCTGGACAGATGCGGATTATTATTATCATTACAAGAATGAGTATAATTACGTAGTCCAAGTTCTGTAACTTTAGGAACAATTCACAAACATGTAATTATCTTCCTTAAAGAACGATTAACTAGCTAATATTACTGTAGTCTAGTGCTTTAGCAATTGTTTTTCAATTTCTTAAATATTATGATGTGAGTCACGCTATAACCGCACTGGATGATGTCACCAGACGTGTACGACCGAGAACTCTCCCGAATAGAAAAGTAGAGAACACCGACATACTATGAATGTCGCTAGACAAAGAGGACATTCCAGCAACAACCGTGGTGTTAGAATATGAGATCAAACCAAATAAAAGAGTACGCCGTTGTTGGAATGGTGAAGAAATCAGTCACGTTCGAAGCAACTGTGGAAGGGTAACCAAGGAGACATTGACTGAACAACAGAAAACTCCAAGGATGCTTACCCAAATTACTTCGTTACATTTAGCTAACGCTCTTCGAGTAACTGTGGTTGATGACCAGTGGGAACCTGATAATTTGTGTGCAGATTAAGAAGCTGATCCTGATCTTGCAGCCTTAAGGGTTTGGAAGAAACTTGGCGAAAACTAACATGGCAAGAAATTGCTCCCCTTTCGCGAGAATTGAAATCATATTGAGCACAATGAGATTCCTTGATTATGAATAATGATCTCCTGAAACGTGAAGTGGAAAATCACGATGGATATGGGCGAAAAATATAACTGGTGACTCCCAGAAAAAGGATACCAGAGGTACTGCGAGAACTTCACAGTAATGCTTCTGTGGGCACTTTGGTGTTCATAAAACACTTGAGAAGGAGCGCCAGAAATTTTACTGGGTAAATTTCACAAGAAACGTGAAAGTATGGTGCAGGAAATATGTTGATTGTGCCGCGAATAACGTACCAAAAGACGCAAACGTGCTTCTACGCGACAGAATCGCCATTGATGCCACCGGCCAATTCCCAGAAAGTGATAAAGAAATAAATACATATAAATAATAAAAGAGTTCGTTAGTCGCTTTGGTGTACCCCTGGAACTCCATTCAGATCAAGGGCGATATTTTGAATCTAGTATTTTCGGAAGATATGTGCATTTTTTGGGGATTCGAAAGACAAGAACAGCACCCTTGCATCCACAATCAGATGGAATGGTAGAGCGGATGAACAAGACCATGATCAGGCACCTATCCAAAGTGATCTCCGAACATCAGGAAGACTGGTACGAGCACTTATCCTTATTCCTAATGGCGTACTGGGCATCTGTTCTGGAAACTACTGGGGAATAGTCAGCAAAAGTGTTACTTGGCAGGGAACTCTGTCCGCTTTGTAATATGAAGTTTTTGAACCAATTCGTGAAAAGAACTTGCAGAGGAAGATTATATCAGTGCTCTTCGGCGAAGACTGGACAATATCCATGACCAGGTAAGATATAATATACAGAATGTCAGCGACAGGATAAAGGAGAGCTACGACATCAACGCCGAGAGAAGCGGTTGCCACGAAAGCGATCGAGTTTGGGTGTATAATCCGCAACACGGCGGGCCTGTCTCCAAAGCTTCAGAGGAATTCGGAGGGACCATACGAAGTATTGAAGCGAATTAACGATGTAATATACCGCATAAGGCGAACGCCCCACTCTAAGCCAAGAGTCGGGCATTTTAATCGAGTAGCCCCATACTCTGGAAATAATAACGACGAAACAGCTGACTTGCGCCAATTGGATAGCTACGACGAAGAACCAACTTTCGAAGACTTCATGGAGGAGTACTTTGGTTCAAGATGAGCTCGATTTGGAATGACCACCAAGAAGCAGCAAGATTTTCCGAGTCCAGAGGAATTTCCAAAGAATTCAAAGAGAGATTTGCAAAGAATTAAGGCAGCAGGGACCGGCTAATGGGAAGAGTCTCCAAATAAACGGGAAACAATCTACTTTTTATTTGGTTACGAAATTTTGTTCACACAAATGGTCCATTTGTGTAAACAAATGCTACAACAAGACATGTTGAAATTAGCAGTACCAAAATTTGGTTGTAGCTTGGACCGTCTCGACTGGAGAATTATAGGAAGCATGTTAGAAGTACTATTCCAACATACTAGTATGGAAATTCTGGTCTGCAATTATCGATCTGAATATTCACTTCCGCCTAGACAAGATAAGACCGTGGACTGCTACTTTCACGTGACGTCGCAATGCAACAGAGGCCCTACCTGTAGATTTTGTTATCGCTTGATGGAAATAAGATGTGGTTTGTTTCGGAACAAAACTTTCTCTTTAAGAAGGGGGCAATATGAAGTGAGTCACGCGATGACCGTAATGGATGATATCACCAAACGCGTATGACCGAGAACTTTCCCAAATAGAAAATTCGTTAGAAAATAATTATAAATATGAAATAAATATTTTGAATATAAATACTGTTGTTGGTGTTATTAGTATTGGTATTTAAGAAGGGGGCAATGTGATGTGAGTCACGCGATCACCGTAATGGATGATATCACCAAACGCGTATGACCGAGAGCTTTCTCGAATAGAAAATTCGTTAGAAAATAGTTATAAATATGAAATAAATATTGTGAATATAAATACTGTCATTGTTGTTATTAGTTATTAAGTATGTTTTTTTGTGTATTTTTATTATTAATATAGTGTGTTTTTAATTACCGGTAGTTTTATTCAAACGAACCCAAAAAGACAAGTTTATCACAATATATTGTATCCAAGAATTAGAAATATAAACAAATAAATTTTACAAGCCGGAAATGTATCAATGAAGATAAATAAATATTACTATATTATGTATAAATAATAATCTTAATACATTACCTAATGAAAGAAAAAAAACGTGTTAATCAGCACCGTGGTTTCGGTGCTTACACCTCTTCAGTGTGGTTTCGTGTCTTAGTGATCATCTTTAAATATTTTAGTTTAATCATCTTAATTCTCTGGCAATCACTCTGAAGACTCGACCCATTAAAAGGCGTAGACTCAAGCGGTTCAATCCTACGTTCTATTTACGAAGTTATCTTCTTATTGTATTATTTTTGTACAGATTGTAAATAAATTTGGATGTGAATAAAAAAAAAATTTCTCGTTTCGAACGTTATGTGTCTCTTATTCAAGAGAAAGAAAAGCAGTTACTACATAAAAAAGTTGCTTCAGACGCATTTTTAAATAAGAAAAATGAATAATACATTAAAAGACCTGAAAAATGAATCTTTATTCTATATTCACTTGTTTTTACTATAACCTACAAACGATAAATGTATAAGATAGTCACATCCGCTATCCAGTTAATCAATTTGATTTGGATCCTTTAGTTTTTTTATGTATCTAAATACTTAAATCTAATCGTTTGTACTCCACCGCTGATATATTATTTTACATTTTTTTAGCATTTTCCTAAACTTGAAACATTATTATTGTTTATTTTATATCATTAATATAAATCATAATTTTGTTACAATAAATTCCTAACTTTTCATCTCTCTGATCTCGGAAATTTTATTACCACGAAATCGTTCTACTTGGAGTTAGACCGAACGACATAAACGTCAAAAATGATATTAATATTTTGCAGTCTTTTTATACTTCTTCTTTATCTCGTTGGTCTTTTATAGCTGCAACTTATCTGCTTCATATTATCCGTGCAAGTGTATATTATTATTAGCAAGACCCCTTTGACGCCCGCAGTTTCCGGTTGTCGTTCCAAATTATCCTTTTGATAAATACAAGTCTGCTAATATCGTATACCTCGTACTACACATGTATATATGTCAGCATTGCATATACATATATACATCCATATATCTTTTCCTCCTGTGATATTATATGATTCGACGTTTAACGCTTTATTATTCCGATCCAACTGATGTCTGGAATACGTAAACGGGATGTTTGTCTTATAAGAATGCGTGTGTGCGTTCGTGCATATTGTTTTTCGCATTCTTTAAGTGTTTACTACATGTATTTAATTATTGCGTCAGAATAACAGCATAAAAGAAAAAAAGCAATTCTAATTTCATATTCGTTTATATTCACATTAATAAGCCGAGTTCCAAAATTAACAGGCCAATTTAATATTTCGAAATATTTAAACCCATTAGTGTCCAACCGGCTAGTTCTAATATTTATTTATTGTACTTTATATATTTTGTTCTTATTAACCTTAGTAACCAAAAAAATCGATTATTTTTAAAACAAAGTTTATTTTTCCAAAGTTACAAGGGTGTACTTAAATGAGTACAATGGACTCAACGAACATGAAAATTTTCAAAACACTCTCTTTCAATACATAATGTTACTTGACATTTTTTGCAGCACCAACGAATGCGAGCGTGACACATTACACAACGTAATTGATTTTCTAATTTTTTTGGAAAATGACCCAAACTGTCTGTCGCTATGCTTGATGGTATAGATGGTTTGTTCCTTGATGGCTGAGTTCTATTTGATAATCTAAGATAATGTCGCGTTACGTAACGAGTGAAAGAGAGTTGATCCTTTTTTTCTTCACAAAACATTACATGCAACCTCCAAGCGTTGGTCATTGCCAAATTTATCATGTGCGTAAAAAGCGGCCACCACCATTTTTTAGATCTAATCGCTATACGATATATACTGACAGATTGATCAACGAGATCTACTCCACCCATGCCCTTATTATAAGACTGAAATAAATGGGGCTGGTTCATATCAATCTTCCCCTTCTGAATTTTAGACCACCGTTTTACATTAGCCATCGGTTCAATTGTGTCATAGTTGGTGGCCATTGTACAGATACTGTTGTCTTTCCATCTAACCGCAAGGATTTAGTTTTTTTGATCGAACTGATAATCGTAACTGGATCTCTCCAACTTTGCCATTTCCTTGTGAGTCTGTAGTGGACACTTTTTCAATCTCTGCTCTCTAACAGTTCCAGTGGCTTTGTATCCTAGTTGCTGCAATTTTGTTAGTAACTCATAACTCGTAAAGTAATTGTCGAAGTATATTACATGATCGCTTGGAACATCAACCACTTGCAAAAGCGAAAGCACAACCTGTGGTCCAACCGGCTGCTTTCTAACATCGGGCGATTGATCTTTACCGCAGTATGTATCGAATTTGTAACAATAGCCTGTACTACTGCAAAGCATCCAATCCTTGAACCCAAATCTTACGGGCTTTCCTCTGATGAATTGCTTTGCTGGATGGTGGCCGAAATATTTTATCATTGCCTCATCGATAGATAAATCTTTATGGAAGACACCCCATTGTTGAAAGTTTCTGTTTAGAAGATTCATTAGAGGCCTGACTTTATACATTTTGTCACGGCTAGATGTTGCATTTGAATTGTCAGCTAAATGCAAATTGCGCTTGATTTCCACGAATCTATTTTTAGGTAAACAACACGAAATACAATCGATTCTTACACCCTCATCCAATCCCCAATACATCCTTTCTCGAGGCAGTTTATGATAACCGGTCAATAACAGTATACCAATGTATGCCCGTATCTCATCACATGATGTATGAAAACCATGTCTATTACTTTGCTGTGCATATATTATACTTTGATCAACTATATGTTGAATTACAGTACTTTCAAACATCGTCTCAAATATTTCTTTCGGATTTAATTTTTCTATATACTTTGCAACTATTTCTTGCCGTAACTCTACACCATTTGTAATATTCAAAATTTCATGATCTGAATACATACAGTTACTTTTTAGCCAAACAGGTTGTTCCTTATTGACATCCAATGTTTTTGTCTTTCCTTGCTTCTGAAAGCCGCCGCGTAGTTTTTGCTGCAGCACATGAAGGGTTTTATCATCACTACTGTCCCACGCAAAACCGTCGTCGCCTTCTGACACAAACAGCTCGACTGCTCCAGGAATGTCTTGAGGAATTTCTGTACAACCTAAATCATCATCGTCGTATTCTTCTGTATCCGTTTGTATGTCAGGATTTGGTGGTATGATTTACGACATCAATTTTGCTATTGCTGCTTGCTACTTCAATTGAATCTGCAGCACTGGCGAGATTCTCAAAACGTTTCCGACCGTAAAAACTACAGGTAGAGATCGTAACAGGATCTAAAGCAAAAATATATAAAAAATAGGCTACATGTGCCCACTGTACTCAAATGAGTACAACAAAGTATACATGGCAATATTTCAACTAAAACCAATTTATACAACTTTCTAATCATGTAATCGGAGTTATTAGTATATTGGTTGACAAATCATGCATAAAATTCTATCAAATCTAAGAACTACAAAAATAAATGAATAAATAAAACACATACCTCCCATTTTGTCTGAAAATGAACGAGCACAGCACGTTTACTGAAGCATATAACAGTTACTAATGTAAAATAATTCTAACCCCTCAGCAGACTAGAAAAAAGGTAAATCATACGGTTTCTACAATAAGAAGTTACATATTGACTTCCTAGATGGCACAATGTATTAAAAATAAGATGTACTCAAGTGAGTACGGCGGACAATAATGGGTTAATGTTGCGCATGAATTGTGCTCGCGTAATTGTGCTGTATTTTAGGTGATTAGTGTTGAACATGTTACAACTTTAAATGCAGACGCGCACCTCATACGACCACATAGGAGTTGCGTCAGTACTGTTGTAAGGAGCGTGTCGCAAAGAAAACAACATTATTTCGTTTTTTTTTCGAAATTTGTTCGCGTAGTAACACGGTCAATTTGTTGAGAAATGGTTTTGAAAAGTGAAGAAAGACACATAGGTTCCGAACAAGTTGCTCAAGCTGCTGCGTTAAAAAATGACGAGCAAAATGTGCGTAACATAAGAATTCCCCGAAGTACCTTCTCAAATGCCCTGCAAAACTTTCAGGAAACAGGAGAGCACACACGAAGGCCTGAACAAGGTAGACGAAGAGCAACATATCACATCCAAATCGGTTTCTTCGAATACGAGCGTTACGTGATCATACGGTGATAGAATTTGCTCTTGTGCAAAGGTTAAACGACATCCATAACAACATAATATCTGTATAAAATTCGCTAAATGAAAGTGAGTTAGGATGCAAAAGACCTGCAACAGGTCCTCTTTTAACCGCAGGGCATCAGTAACGAAGTTTGCAATTTGCACGAGAACATACTAATTTACATCTTGAAGAATGATCCACTGTGCTCTTTACTGATGACTCCAGATTCACCCTATACACATCTGATGGCCGCGATAGGATGTGGAGGCTAGGCGAGCGTTTTGCTGAAGCCGGCTTATTGCCAAGAGTGTCATTCAATGGATTTGGTATAATGATTTGGGTGGGGCATTTTGTTTTCTTCTAATACAGAACTTGTGAAAAACCGAGGTAGGACAATTACTGCCGACCGATACATTCAACAATGTTGAACATTCAACAACGGTGATAGAATTTGCTCTTGTGCAAAGGTTAAACGACATCCATAACAACATAATATCTGTATAAAATTCGCTAAATGAAAGTGAGTTAGGATGCAAAAGACCTGCAACAGGTCCTCTTTTCAGTGACGAAGTTTGCAATTTGCACGAGAAGATACTAATTTACATCTTGAAGAATGATTCAGTGTGCTCTTTACTGATGACTCCAGATTCACCCTATACACATCTGATGGCCGCGATAAGATGTGGAGGCTAGGCGAGCGTTTGGCTAATGCCTGCTTGTTGCCAAGAGTGTCATTCAATGGAGGTGGTATAATGATTTGAGTGGGGCATTTTGTTTACTGCTAATACAGAACTTGTGAAAAACCGAGGTAGGACAATTACTGCCGACCGATACATTCAACAATGTTTAGAGGAACATGTAAAGTTTTTTACGCAATTTGTTGGCGAGAATATATGTTTAATTCAAGATAATGCTCGTCCACACATTGCAAGGGACACGCGGGCTTACTTAGAAGAAGCTGGCATTGCCTTACTGCCATGACCATCACAAAGACTTGATTTAAAATTCTATGGAATGTGCATGGAACATGTTGGGACGACATGTTCGCCGCAACCATGCGGAGTTTCCGAAGTTGGACTGATTAGAAGAAGTCCCAACTTCAGAATGGAACCAAATTCCTCAAGAGAAATTTGCCGTTTTGATCAGGAGCATGCCTGATCGAATGACAGTCGTAATTAGAGCTCATTGTGGGCATTTTATTTTTTATTTCATCATCAAATTAACATTTTTTATTTCCAAATTATAGCAGTTTGTGTTTTATTATCGTTTTCCAAAATTGTTTATTTATTTTTTCTTTGGCTTAGATTTCTCTCTATTATAATGGATTTTATTTGTTAATATTGCATTTAATCAACGAACATATTTTTTTTCAAGCATATAGTAATTTCGATATTATACTATCCACAACCTTATACGAGGGCCACTGCTAAAATTCGCGGAAAATTGTGAAATAAAACAAATTACGCTATGTAAATCGCTTTACTATTTCTCAAAATACTCCATTTTAAGATGTATACACTTCCGCATTCTATAAAACCAATTTTCAAAACACTTTTTCCATTCCGAGCGAGGTATCTCCAAAACCAGTAATTTCAATTCTTCAACAGCCTATTCAGGCGATGAATACCGCTTTCCACGCATATTATTTTTAATGTTTAGGAATAACAATAAGAAGAATGAGTCATTAATTCGGTGTTCCTAGTTAACATTCTGAACTTACTGCAAATGATAATTAATGAATATTAAATCTCATTTTTACATGTCAATGTCGCCTTATGTGATGCATTAATAATTACAATCCGACAAACCAAGTTTGTACTAGCATGTATAACACACCTCGTCGCGACTACGATCTTACAGGTTGTTAGGATAATTAAAAATTAGTGAAAAGCTATTTCCATCAATGAGAACATACAGACGCGTTTCGCTTTAATTGAAGCTTATCAATGTACGGTATCTCAAAGACAGTCACAGCTTTTCACTTCTCTACTTCGTGTATATATAGTTAACATTCTGAACTTACTGCAAATGAGAATTAATGAATATTAAATCTCATTTTTACATGTCAATGTCGCCTTATGTGATGCATTAATAATTACAATCCGACAAACCAAGTTTGTACTGTGACTGTCTTTGAGATACCGTACATTAATAAGCTTCAATTAAAACGAAACGCGTCTGTATGTTCTCATTGATGGAAATAGCTTTTCACTAATTTTTAATTATCCTTCGATGTTCCTGTTTGTCAAAAACACAACAGTTTGTCATGCTGTGTAAGCGCTTGCATTGTCATGATGAACAATGATTCGTCGGTTTATGTTGTATTTTCTGACTTCATCGATAACTTCCGGTGAACAAATTGACGTATACCAGTTAGCATTAACTGTTCGTCGATCCTCTAAAGCAACAGTTGCAACATGACCTGTTTTTTCGAAGAAACAAGCAATTATTCTTTTCGAAACGCTTCGTGACCGCACCACTTTTGCCGGTTTAGGTTTATTTTGAAACACCCATACAATCGATTGCTGTTTAGTTTGAGGCTCATATGAATATATCCAGGATTCGTCACCTGTTAAAATGTTATATATAGAATTTGAACGACCGCAATCAAATTGTTTTAAATTTTCTTGAACCACTTGACACATGCCTGTTTTTGCTTGTCTTTTAAATTTTGAGGGATCCAACGACTGGAAAGCTTCCTGACATGTAAATGACCGTGCGAAATCATATGTATTTGTTTTGCCGCAATGCCTAAGGACGCCTCTACCTCGCTGTATATCACATGTCGATCTGATAAAATCATTTCACGCACAAAATCGACTATTTCGCAACAACAGAGGTGCATGGACGCCTTTCACGAAGATCGTCACTAAACGTTGGTCTTCCACGCTTAAATTCTGCAAATCATTTATAAACCATAGTTTTGGATGGTGCTTCATTCCCAAATACCGAATTAATCTTTTCTACACATTGCTTTGGTGTCAAACCGTATCGAAAATCGTAAAAAAATCATCACTCGGAAATTACGATTCAAAATTTCCATTTTTGACACAACTATTACTTTATTAAATTCTTTTGAGACAAATCACAAAACTGTTCGGTTTTAAATCGAACAGTCAACTGAATTATAGGTGAAAAATGTCAAATTTTACGAATATGATAATTCTGGAATGCTAGCAATTCAAGGAGTACTTGACTCCGCGAATTTTAGCAGTATCCCTCGTATTGAAAGAGTTCATTTTTATCTGGCGACAGTTTTGTCGTTATTTTTGTACGCCGTTACTGAAACAAATACATTTAAATAACGCTAAGAAATAAGTAATTAAACTTTTAGTTTCAAAAAATTCTATTTATTATAAATATCACTACAATATTGTTTCGCCATACAATGGCTTCATCAGGTGGATTAATACTGAAGGATGAATGAAGCCATTGTATGGCGAAACAATATTGTAGTGATATTTATAATAAATAGAATTTTTTGAAACTAAAAGTTTAATTACTTATTTCTTAGCATTATAATGCAGTTTCAACAAGTATCTCCTTCGTCAATTAACATTTAAATAACATGGGAAGAATATATACTCCCTGGTATTTATTGTAAATTCATTCTGACAACTAACCAGTTAATAAAGAGAACTAAATGTGTAATATGTCATTTGATCCTAACCTAAAAATCATTTACAAAGTCTCAATGAAATATTCTAATTAAACGCTTGAAAAAAAGTAATATATAATACACAATAGCCAAAAGCATATTAATTGCCTCGCACACATTCTACCGCACATTCTACTGAAAGGTATGCTCGGCTATAATTTGAGCTTTCTGTGCCTGGCCTATAATATACCGAGATGTCAAAAATTATCTTGGTCAACGGTGACCATGGAGCGGAAAACTTAATTTATATCATCCTCTTGAGAAAATCCTGATAAAATTTTTAGGTTAAGTGTCATACTGACATTAAGATTAATTAATATATTGACAAATTTTAACGTCCGCATGACACTTAACCTGAAAATTTTATCGGAATTTTCTCAAAAGAATGATATAAATTAAGACGGACTTTTTTCACTCCATGGCCACCGTTTACCAAGATAATTTTTGATATCTCAGTACTATTATTTTGGTGGGATGAAAATATTTTGAAAAAATAAATGTCCGGTTAATTTTGCACCCCAGTTTATATTTATTCGCTGTTGAAAATGTATAAAAAATCAATACGAAGATATCGTATTAAAATAATAGAGCAGATCCAAAAATGTGATTAAATACATTAAAAATCCTTACCATAATAAGATTTTTAAGTTGACCTACGACTTCGATAGTAGATGTTCCGAGTTCAATTTTATATAATTATTCGTTTAAAACTAATATTATTTCCAGGCGTGAAAGGATTATGGATTTCGATTCTGCTCCCACATTTTTGGATCGCATGTTTATTGAGTTCTTATGAAATTCTAAGGTCCTTGGTTTTATTGTATGATCGTGACGTGCTTTCAATAACCCTAACGCTGTTGAAACAATATATTATGCGCTAATACAAAATAAATTATAATACTGGTCTTTAATTTGGTATCCATATTACTAAAGCTGGGAATTATATGCACACGGAAATTGTATTATATGCGTATATATGTTTCCAAAATTCGATGAAAATATGCAGAGCTTTTATTAATATGCAAAAATATGTGATGTTTAAGTAAGAGTTACACAAGTAAATTATTGGCAAAATATTAAATAATGTCAATATAAAATTAGAGATACCACAAATATGTACTATATCAATATTTTATTCGAAATTTTACAAGTAAGCTAAACAATGTAATTCTTTGTATTTATATTTGCCTTTGTATAGTATTTACAATTAATAATTAGTTATTTACGATCCAAGTGCGAGAAATCATATTTCGCGAATGAGTGACACGAATTCGCGAAATGTTTCACGCACGAAGTTTGTACAATATTTTTTGTACGAGAACTGTAATAATAATACATATTGTTAAATACGTTATCGTTTATGACACACTACTAATCTCTTGATATTAATTAAAAAAAATTGAGTTGGCAGTATTGATTATTTGAAGTGACATTTAATTTAAAATTATCAAATTCAAAAATTTCCATACAAAATAAAAACCTCACCAACAACATGAATTCTGATAATGAAATGCATTGTACACCGCCTGAAATTCGCGAAGCTGCCAATATTGCAGTGGATAATTTATTACCCATAAAATCAAAAAACATATCTAAAAGTTTACAAAAATACTCCGAAAATTGTTTATTAGTTTATTTTCAAAATTTACAATCAAATAAATCATTATGGTCCACTTATTCTATGTTAAAATCATGCTTAATAATATATGATAATACGGATATATCTAAATATGCAAAACTCATAGCGTATTTAAAACAGATAACGAAGCAACATCAGCCTAAAAAATCAGCAGTATTAACCGAAGAACAAATTACTAAATTTATTGTTGAAGCACCAAATTCTTTGTTCTTACTAATGAAGGTAAAGTCATTTCCATATATTTAAATTCCATACAACACTATATGTATTTATAGGCTGTATTAATATTGGGTATTTCTGGAGCGTGTCGACGTGAAGAACTTTCCAAAATGTCATTGCGAGACATAGAATTTAAATCGAATTTAATTATCGTAACAATTCCAGAAACTAAAACGGGTAACAGCCGTACATTTGCAATCATTAAGCCTGAATGGATTGCATTAATTCGGCAATATGCAAATTTAAGACCGGACAGCCAGCAGCGATTCTTTTTAACATATCGCAATGGCAAGTGTGTTTGTTCACCTGTTGGTCTTAATACAATTGGTAAAATTCCAATGCGAATAGCTGAGTACCTTCAGCTTGATAGCGCAAGTAACCTCACAGGTCACTGTTTTCGAAGGAGTTCGGCGACATTGTTGGCAAACCAAGGAGGTGACTTGGTTTCAATTAAAAGGCATGGCGGATGGAAATCATCTACGGTTGCAGAAGGATATATCGAAAATTCTCTGCATAGTAGAATTCAATTAGCTAAAACAATGACCCCGTTAGGATATCGACTCCGCCTGCAACTTGTTCGACATCTGAAATACAAGATATATGTAATAATACAATCAACGTTACTCTACCTTCGCAATCAAGATCAATTCAAACAAACCAGTTAATCCCTGGGGTATCAATCTCTGGTTGTCAAAATTGCCCAATCAAAATTTTTAATAAATGTTCCGTTTCAATTTCTGAAAAGAATGAATAATGGTAATTTATATAATATTTGTTGCTGTTCTGACATTGAATTACATACCTTCCAAATATAACAATTTCTATTTCATTTCTTTTTATTTTCATAGAAAAACAACGAACTGGGTAGCATATTATTAAGGTTAGGGATTTATGATTTTAAAATGTCACTAAATTAATCAAGTTCCAAGAAGTACCAACTTTACTTTTACGAACTCGTGTTTAAAGTGACTTTTTACGCACGCAAATCGAATCGTGAAATGACAGGTTTTGATAAGAGAGTACAAAAATGCATTTTTTAATTCTCAACTAAAAATGATCGTCTGCGATCCGTCAATAATAGCTTGTAGCTTCGCTCAACGTCAACTGATGGAATTGGCGTATATTATATTTGCAGATAATTGATGGATTCATCTCAATAGTTTCATCGTACTTTCTTTGCAACACACTGGTTATTCTACTAAGCTGATTAAAACCCTCGTTTTTTCTCTAGAACTTGTGTTAATTTAATTTTGAACTGCTCTCTTATGGTACCCCTCATTATCAATTTTGTCCGTGAAACTTTGAATCAATTCTATGGATTTACTGAGTTCAACACCTTGAGTTTCAAGTTTTCATAATGCTTCACTAATAAAACCATAGTTTCCTTTGATAAAAGCTAACTCTTGGCGCATTTACGGTTTATTTAGTATATATTTGCAATCTGCAATTGCTATAGAGTCGTTTGAAAAAGAGAGAGTGAATTCTCTTATCTGTTCAAAGGTAGCTGCATAAAATACAGCGGAATCAAGCCACGTACCCCATCTTGTTATGATGGGTTGTGGTGGCAGTGCCAAACCAGGTAACTTATCTTTGTTTGCTTGAACACTCAGCGGTGCTTTTTTGTCAAATCGATCAATGAATTAATATCTGGAAATATGTAACGTATTTCTTCTGCTACTTCACCATATATGCCGTAGCATCCGATAACATCAGCAATACCTTTGTCACTTGGAACGGCATTCGGCAAATAAAAGCTCGTTAAATTATCGTTTATAAATCTTATTAAATTTAAGTTATTTGTTTTCTCCAATTCTTCTGTACCAATTAAAAAGGATTGGCCGGCGCAATTTTCGTTTAATGCCAATCAATAAGTTCGCGATATATCGTCCAAAACTGCCTGTTGTCTCATCGATTACGAAAGAAATATAATTTTCACCTATTGTTTCATTAATTTTCATCGTAGTCTCCTCAAGCAATAGATTAACTTACTTTTTTCTTGTGTTTGAGCGACTAGGAACTGACAGTTTCGTATACTTCGTATACAAAATTTTTAATTGTCGAATTATCCAACTTTGAAAGTGGAATGTTTGCACTTAAGAAGGCGTTACACAAGTCATAATGGAAACTATTCTGTTCTAATATTCTTACTTGTTGAAGTAAACGATTGATTCAGAGTAGCTTATGGTGCATTAAATCTTGTGATATTTCTTTTATGCAAATCAGTTCCTACGTGCTGCGTTAATTGAAATAATTTTTCATATCGAATCTACAATAATTAATTGCAGATATTAAAATATGAAATTAAATGTAAACAAATATAAACTTACATTTTCCTTCAATACTTACAAAACACTCTGACATTATCTATACACAATTCAGTATAATCTTTTAGCCAGATCGAGATATGTGAATATGATTACGACATTAGGTAAAATTACGTGTACATATACTTTCGAGAACTAACTAAACACAACTCGCAATTTGACTGATCTATAGGTCAGCCTCATTTTTTTGTAGAATTATTGGAACTTCCAAACTTGATAAACACAAATCTGGGAATTCCCGCTGTACGGAAATGCTCATGGGGGCTGTTGTGTAATTCGAATATATTATTAATAAATGGTTTTATATATTTTTTAGGGTGCATTTTAGAAATAAATTATAAAATACGAAAAAATATGCAATTGTATATGATATATGCTCCAAGCAGTATTTACAAAAGTAGTCGCAAATGCTTTCTTTCTAGGTGATCCGTATAGATCTGCAAGAATTTTGGTAAATATATCATAAATAAAAAATTTGCATTTTCATATAATCCCAGCTTTAGTGATAACGTTATATCAGATCGCGTTAATATTTGAAGTTGATAGTATGTCCTAAATTTTAGTTAAGTTACACCCCTGCACTTGATTTCGACCAACCATAAATTTGATAGAGTCAAACACAATACCCTTACTTTTCAAAATGTTTGTTGCCCATATTTGCTAATTACAATTATTTAAGAAAATGTTATGGGTTGTGCGGCGTCCCAAATAAAGAATTGTATCGTATTATTTAACGTGTAACCGAATTTCAAAGTGTTTTATTGCTTAGATAATACCGTTTCTTTATTATATAAGTACATTTAGGTATGTTCGAATACAGATGTGAACAACTAGTGACTAATACAAGTTTTTATGCGGAAACAGCTTTGCGTTTAAAAGCTAAACCACAATATAATGAGGTAATGTAGGTATGCTTTTCCATTTTGTTTGAAATGATTTCATATTAACAATAATTTAATAACTAACAAAATATCTGTCGCATTTTATTCACCACTATTTTGTCGATAATATTGTTTGCGTATTAACATGTTTCTACGTAATTTGAACAAGTCGCTGTTAAGAAGCATACGCTAAATTTTAGCTCTATTGTTAATTTTTCTTCTGAATCTGACAAAACTAAATTAATAAACAAATGCCTGGTATTTTTTAACATAACCTGGAATTGAATATGGAATGTTACTTATGAAATTAAAAAAATTATTTTAGGAGTTCTGAAAATGACTGATTGTGAATATAATGAAAAATTAATTGATTCAAGGATGAATAATTAACAAAGAAGTTATAAAAAAACTTAACGGAAAACAGGCACAGACACAGGCTATGGCAAAAAATGTTAAACACCAACTGATATTGAATTCTCAGTATGCCAAATACTAAGCAAAGAAATTTCCATAATTTGACAAACGGCAACTTCAATCGATAACAGACATATGATATTTGCAACGTTATACAAAATGAAAATTTTAAATTTTATACCAGTATTAACATAATTTGCATTATTTTCATCAATAATAATTAGGGACCGGAGACGAGAGGCCCATGACTCATCGCGCACGCGCGTACAATTGAAAATTTGTATTTTGAAAGAGTTTTTAATTTTATTTATATAATTGGAAAACAAACGGGAGGTAATCTATAAAATACGAGAAACATTTTCATTTGTTCATTTTGTAGTTCAAGTTGAATAAAGGAGTTTTAATATTAACTGGCAATACTTTCTCAAGGTTCTCTCCTGTAAAATTTGTTCTCATTGAATGAAATACATCCATGTAGATAGAAAACGTCCTTTCTACATCGCAACTGGTTAAAGGTGCATACTGGAACTATTCTCTTATTTCAGTGTATTTGGCAGTTAGATTTTGAAGCATTCTCCCCATACACGATTGCTGTAATGTTATTAAATCTTGATTTCTATTAAAAACTGCTTATAACCCTTGCCGAAGGCCATATCCGAATTCACTTGGAATATTCTTGTAATTATTAATAACCAAATCTAATGTGGATAATCCATCATTTAATTGAGATTTTAATTTTCAAAGTAAGTAATTAGTTTTGGCAAATTTCCAAAGTGTTCCTGAAGAAAGTACAACTGACTTTTTTTTAATTTAGAATTTGTATTAGTTCCTTACACTCAAAAATACTTCAAGCATCGTCATTTAAACATCTACCGAAATTTTGTAAACTATCGAAATGCTCTGCATAAAAACTAGTAGCTTCCAACCCTATTCCCCATCTAGTTTTACTGGAGAGGGAGGCAGTGACAAAGATGGAAGGTTTTCCCTGTAAAGAACTACTCTCAATGGTGCTTTTCTGAAAACTTTTTTAAAAGCGGATACAAGTCTATCATCCGGAAAGGTGTCGCTGATATATTCACAGCTTCTATGAAGAGCATGTCCTACACAAGTAATATGCAGCATATTAGGATATGTTTCCTTTAATAGTCTGCCTGTTTTTAACATATTTGCAGTACTGTCACTGACAAATAAAAGTATTTTTACTTTATACCTGTCGTCCGAATGATGCATTTGGTGCATATTCTCGTAAATAGTTTTACCTACTGTTTCCACATCAACTGTATTTGTAACTTTTGTTGCTATGACATATGCGTTATATGGGGTAGTTGGATGTAGTACACCAGCTACAACATTTACCACACAGCGTCCTAATATATCGACAGTTTCGTCGGCACTTATCCATAGGTATTGACTTGAAATATGGCTTGTAATGCGTTCTACTGCTTTCGTGTAGTACCTAAAAACATCATATTTGCGTAAGGTTGATACATCAGGAACATTTCGACCAGTATATTTTTGGAGAAATGTTTTGAAGGTGAGATTATTAAGTTTATTTAATGGAATATTTGCCGACATTAAAGTTTCACAGAGTTCTTCGTTAAAATTGCCAGATTCCAACGGGTCTAATTTTTGTGCATGTAAGGGACGTTTCACGTGCGATTTCTTGGAATTTTTCAACGATATTTTACAGACTTTGCGATAAATTTCGGGGTCACTGGCAATGCACATACAATCAGGTTGACACTTATTTCAACTCGCCCTTGTTTCACGATACCATTCTCGACGTTGTTCCATATCATATCTGAAAAAGTAACTTAAACAATGTTCTTGAAAATATTATTGAAACTCAACGAAATTCACTGGATTTTTACATCAAAATAATTGGGAGAAGTAGATTCAATGAAACGATATTAAACAGGAACTATTACAAAAATTACTAAGTATGTAAAAATTCTAGTGTAATTATGTAATTAACAGTTTAAATAATGAAAAAAAGAGCCTAACTCACCGTACTTTATTTATCTTACGAAATATAAGCTAATAAATAAAACAAATTATAAAAACTCCTCCCGCTTCTATCTATCCATAAAGAAAGGAATTTAACTGTAATGTTGTAGTAATTGCGTCACAATTCAACGAAAAAAAACAGACGTGCGGTTAAGCGAGTGAATAGTGCTATTCCATAACTGCGTGTTCTACTTAGCGATGTTATAGACTATTTATATGATCCATCGTAATTTCGGCCTCTCGTGTCCGGTCTCTAGTAAGAATCTATAACGTTAACAAATCAAGTTTGCCATCCTTCAAAATATTGTTTATTTTTAAATTTCTCTATACATTTTGATATGACATAGCACGCCTAAATATAATTTATTTTCTTAATAAATTATTTCGTCTCCAAAGAAATTGTCCTTTTCTCCGTATTTCCTAAATAAATATTTTAACCAGTCCTAGACGCTATAAAAACTATCTTTATCACTAACCGAAGTCTAAAACAGTATAAAGAGGTTTAAAGATTTTATATTCCATCCGGTTTTATTGTTTTAGTATAGCTTAAACGAAATGTTGTGTAAAATGCGACAAGCAGACTCCCTAATTTAGGCTTTTTACCTAAAATCACGTCTTTTATTCTTTACCCCCAATGTACGAGTATAAAAATTGTAAATACCACTAAAACCAAGTTACTACCCCAAAATATGTATATAGTGAAATCTTCCGTACAAGCGTTACCCGACCATCACCCTGAGATGGTTCTACACTTTTTTAGTTCTTTTCGTCGATATTTAGATTGCATTGTGGTATTGTATGTCTTCGACGGTGAGTCAGTTACCGTTTTTATTGTTGTACAAATATTTGAACTGGTCGCTGTTAGTTGGTTGTTTGCTTTTCGAATTTCGAACTACCTAAAACTAAAAACGACTACTAATTCGTCGTGTAAATATATGCATATATATCCACATATAATACCTACAATACACAAAAGATAGAACAGCCGATCGGTTGCATTAGAAGTTGTTGTATCCTATACAGTGGCGGTCGTTTGGTTAAGACCACTTTGATGGATTGACAAAGAGATTCTGTTTGCCATTATGTGTAAACATTTAAATACACATATAAACTAATAAGTCAATAATAGAGAGTGTAAAACTATAGTTTCTTGCAGTTCTTTATATATTAGTTCCATTAAAAAATGAAAAAATAATGATTTTTACTAAATACTAGCTGCCCGTAGCCCGGCGTTGCTCGGACACATTCTATAGAAAAATTAAAACTTCCTTTGTGTTAACTGCCATTAGCCGAAATAAAATGATTGTTTATTCTCTAACTAAACAACGAAACAATGATATTTTATTATAGTTAATTGATGAAGGAGATACTTGTTGAAACTTCATTATAACGCTAAGAAATAAGTAATTAAACTTCTAGTTTCAAAAATTCTTTTATTGTAAATACCACTACAATATTGTTTCGCCATACAATGGCTTCATCAGGTGGATGAAATACTGTATTTCATCCACCTGATGAAGCCATTGTATGGCGAAACAATATTGTAGTGGTATTTACAATAAAAGAATTTTAGAAACTAGAAGTTTAATTACTTATTTCTTAGCGTTATATTTTATTATAATCAATATATCACTCCAATGCCTTTGGATACACAATATTCTTCGTTATTCCATCTGGGGCATAAACAAATAAAGCAGATGGTTTCCGAATTTGCGAACATGCTACATATCCACATAAGTATTAATAACTTCCAGCTGTTGTAATCACTCACAGCAATTCGATAACTGTGCTCGCAGACAAAAATGCATTGCTCACCGTAATGTAGAGGTACTTGCTATTCTGCCGAGACAATTGCCAAGAGACAACTTTAAAACAAAACTTTATACATATGTGCAGTTGCGGCCCTTGAAAACCCAGACGCTTAAATACAAAAACATTTTAAGCGGTGCAAACTTTTTTTAGACGCTACTCAAACCAATTATTGGCGTCGAATGCAAAATGTATTGCAAAAATAGTCAATTTAAAAAAATGAAGTTAAAATTGTAGAAAGTGTCCTGCTTTACTTAAATTTTAAAATTATCATTCCAAATATCAGAATACAAAAGTTTTCTTCAAAATTAGTATTTAGTTTTGATAATAGATTTTTGTAATTCTGAGAATCTGGAAAATTTGTGGAAATTTTTACTTGCACTGCAATTGCAAAAGGATCTTCTCTTAGAAAATTAATCAATCGCACATTTTCATTATGATTTGATATTTTTGGTCTTCCGGTGCCTTGTTTCCTTCGGATGAACCCAATTTCCTCGAACTTACGTTTTGCTAATAATACGGTGTTTTTGTTTAAATTTATTTCTTCTGATATGGCTCTCATGCTAATTCCGTCTCTCAATATAGTTTTGATAACAGATTTTTGTAATTCTGATAACTGCTTCATTTAAAAAAATAAACTTACTATGTATTCGTCAAATGTGACATGTTATCAAAATGAAAATTTGATTTACACACATTATAAAATTTTAAATTCACATCAAAATCGAGTGTCTGTGTTGTCAAGGGCCACAACCGTACATATATGCATAGGAGATTTTCATTATTTGGCGATTTAAGGTCTGTATTAATTGAATATTTATTTATTTAAGATACTTTAGCTCTTACATGTTTCGGCGTTTTTCGAAGAGTTTTTTTTAAATATAAACATTCAAGTGCATATAATTATAAAAAGTGACAGTATACACGTATTATATTTTATACTGTCATATTTTATATGTGACATTGTCATGGTTTTTATGTAATGATTTAAAATGATATTACGATATAGAAATTCTATAGAAATTCATGTATCACATATTGCTAACTCATTAATATTTGCCGATAAAATTTGGAACAAAAAATACGAAAACAGCCATCCACACAACATAAGGAACATTACACACAAAATTTTATCAAAATCGGTTATGTAGTTTGTGAGTAGTCTATAGACAACAAATGTAATGTTTTTGATTTTTATATATACCGTGTGTCCCTGGATGGAGTTGACAAGAGGAAAAAAAATTTTATTATTGATTTTACGACAAAAAGTCATTCTTTATAAAAAGTTCTGCTTATTGAGTAGATAAATTAACCATCGGAAAATCTAAGATTAAATGTACAGATTGTCCACTAATTAAGATAACATGAAAATGCTTCAATAGAAAAAGTTCTTTAATTTTGGCGATCAAAGGTTGTTGTAACGTATAACAATATTGTACTGTGAAACGTCATTAATTGTAGATTTGTCAGTTATTATCCGTTGGATTTGCAAAATGTTAACTATCAGAGAACGTATTTATTTGATTAAATGTTATGGAATTGGAAACGTATCTTATCGATACGCTATAGACATGTTTCACGAAAAATTCCCAAACACGGCAGTATCGCGCGAAGCACTGCGCAAGCTTGTGCAGAAATTTGATTTAACTGGATCTGTAGTAAATGTTAAGAAACCCAAGAAAAAATACAATGTAGACGATACGGCTACACTTTTGGCAGTAGATTCAGTGATAGAAACACCAACATTATTCTTACGGAAACGATCACAAAGACTGAATATTAGTAAATCTCATTTGCAGAGAATTTATAAAGAAAACAAAGTTCGACCGTTTAAACCACAGTTCCGACATACACATGAAAATGGAGATGAAGAGAAGCGATTGGATTTTTGTTTATGGGTTGGTGAGAAATACCTCGTAGATACACGTTTTCATAGAATGATATTTTTTACTGATGAAGCAACCTTCTGCACAAATGGTCACGTTTCATCACAAAACAGTCGCTATTGGGCTTTTCATAATCCAAACTACGTCATTCAAAAACGAAGTCAACGTTATAAAATAGTAAATGTTTGGTGCGGAATTTTTTACGATCGAATCGTTGGACCATATTTTATTGACGAGAACTTGAATCAACACGTTTATGTGCGTCTTTTAGAAACTTATCTATTACCATTTCTACATAATTTACCGCTAGAAATTCGGCGTAACATTTTCTGGCAACAAGACGGATGCCCTGCTCAGGCGATGCTTTTGGTACGGCAGTGGTTGACAGATCAGTTCGGAGACAGATGGATGGGTAGATTTGGACCAATAAATTTTCCTGCTAGATCACCTGACCTGACACCACTTGATTTTTGTTTGTGGGGTACATTAAAGCAAAAAGTTTACGGAAATGACCTGCCACATGATCGGGAAATACTAAAAGCACGAATACAGGATGCAAGTGAATGAGATAAATGTACCACAAACCATACGCAAAGTCTATGGTAAATTTATTTAAAGGGCGGAGGTATGTGTGGAAGTTGGAGGTGGCCTTGTAGACTAATTTTTGTTGACTTTAATTAATTGAAATGTTGTACTTAAACTACAAAACATGCAATAAATGATACTCTTCTGTTGAAGCATTTTTATGTTATCTTAATTTCTAGACATTCTGTACATTTAATCTTAGATTTTCCGATGTTTAATTTATCTACTCAACAAGCAGAACTTTTTATAAAGAATGACTTTTTGTCGTAAAATCAATAATTAAAAATTTTTTTCCTCTTGTCAACTCCATCCAGGGACACACGGTATATATAGGTTTAGTAATGTTGACATCTTACAGAATTAGGGATTTTTCTTTAGTATTTAAAAATGACGATAGCTACTCCTTTACATAAAAAAAGGTGATAAAAATAGCGCATCAGTACTAATCCATTTCTCTCACGTATTCTATAAATAGAGACCAGTGCCGCTCAGATTTTCTTTCTATAAGCAGAGGACTTAATTAATTATTAATATTAAAATTAGAAAGGACCAGTATCTAAGTTATTGCATTAGTTGATTTCGTACTTAGCTTGTATATTACAATTTGTAAGAATAATCTTAATTAAAAATCATAAAAAGCGCATGTGGATGAAGATCGATAGAAATCTAATATAGCTTTTTTCTTCAAAATGATATCGTGGTAATGCATGCTGATAAACCCACCTTAATAGTGAGTGGAAGTCTCGATAAAATAATACATAAATAATAAAATAAATTAGTCTCAATAAGTGGTTTATTTCAAAGAAATTATTTCTTAATAGGTCTAAAACAAAGTATACTACCTTTCAGTTAATCATATTATTGGAACCTATTAATTGAATAAGCTCCATCTTTTAATTTAAAAAGAATAATCGGTCTTGATTAATTAAACGTTAGGAAATAAGTTATAAATTTATCGCTTTAAATAATTATTGTAACCTCTACAATATTGTCACGACATTCCATGGCTTCATCAGGTGGATGACTCCATTGCGAAAAAATGTTATACAATAAAATATGAATTACAGTTAGAATAAATATATAAAACCACAAATATATTACTTATTTACTGACGTTATGATGATGTTCCAATAAGTATCTCCTTCGTTAATCAACGATTATTAATTAAATACGATTAAGTATTTTAAATTTGCTAAAGCTATTGCTTCTATATTATGTGGATGAAATTTCTACCCATCAAATTATAAATGGTCATGTAGTTCGTACGTTCTACCGTATTATTTTATTTTTTTAATTATTATTGATTATGAGAAACTCTTTCGAAACAACTAACGTAATTATTACCAACTAAAGTTTTAAGTTTTAACTATTAGTTGGTTTAGAATGTAGTTTAAACCTTAGGACTGTTTTATCTGAGTAGTATATTTTAGTGGTTATATTTACAAAAATATATTTTATTAATTTATAAATATTTGCCGAAGAAATACTAAACTTACGCAAACATTAACAATTACTGTATTATTATGTGATAACACCTTTTTAGCAAATGTGGTCGTTTTTCCTTTAATTCAGCGTTGAATTGGGCCAATAAATTAACATAGTAACCGTTATGGATTTTGTTGCATCCCAAAACACCATAGTCATAACTAGAGAACGGACATTCTTACCACATGACTAAGTTCTCCGAATCAATAGCCGTTGTCCATTGTTAACACTGCGAAAAATCAGGTGGCCGAGAAAGTCAAACACAAATACTTCATTGTATTACGGCGGGATGTACTCGGCGAAGTTTATAAACATTTCCAATTGTGGATTGCGTTTAATGGAATATATCCTCTGAATACAATCGCTGTGTTGTCCATTGTAATCGCAACGGACCAGATGGCCGGGTAAGACAACAAATACTTCATTGAATTACGCCGAGTCATGTGGTAAGAATGTCCGTTCTCTAGTCATAACCTTTCCGACAGATGGAACCACTTTTGATGAATTCGCGTATGGTTCATAGTTATACAACGCCACAGAAACTGATTTATATTATGCTTGTACATAGCCAAACATTGTGTTAACATTGTCACACGATTTCGCTTTCGTTCCTTTCGTTCCTTTGACAGTAACTCATCCTGCTAATAACTTATCTAAATATTCGTGTAAGATAGTGAATACGCGTTCAGTGGAAATGTTGACAGAGCTGTTTCACGCGCCTCCAATCGGTATCGGATCTAATTACATATACTTACACAAAGTCGTCCTTTATTTCAAAATATCGCTTTAAGTAATGGTTAATGACTGCTAGTTATCGGTGTCCTCATAGGTGTAAAAAGTATTTAATGTAAATATTTTTGCAAAAAAATGCGCTTATAAATTATAAAAGAAATGAAGGTGGTTGACTCAGTGAAACACCGTCACATATTAATTAATTTAGTATTCTACTGTCACAACCCAGTTCTTTCAATAAACGATTAACGGATTAACGTTTATAGGGAGTTAATAAATGGATTTGTATGTAAAAAAAATGAGTTCACAAATCCAAATACTAACTGCATATAAAGATATTATTTGATGCAGTTTTCTATATAAATAGACTGCGGAATAGACGCTATCCTCTAATGAGTCATGCAGACGCAGAGACAGAGTCGGTTTCGCTTAATAATAAGATTGATGCAATATTCGCTCGCAGCCCTGATTTTAATGTCCTGAAAGGCTTTTGTAGTAATGTTGAAAATACGGAAATCGGTAGATATATTAAATTTAAAGACTATTATTTCTACGCGCCACTCACTAGCTCTGATGTTGAGCGAAGTTTTTCTATATTTAAAGACATACTGTCCAATAAAAGAACGCACTTTACAGAACAAAGTTTAGAATATATTGTAATAATTAATGTGAAGGAAAAATGTCAATTAAAAAACTCCTTTATTAAATAACCCTATATTCCGCAACAGAATTTGTTACTTCTTCAAGGGAAAAAATGTGGAGTTGAAGAATAATAAAATTGACTTACAAAAAAAAATAAATAAAAATGATTAATCATTTTTATTTTTTTTTTACCCGAATTTAAATTAAATTTTTATATGTATATATATATATGTATGTATATATATATATATATATATATATATATATATATATATCCTGAATTAATTTCAATTCCAGTTAATTTAAATTCATTTAACTTCAGTGTTTTATTTATTTTCCTAAAAATAAATTTCCGTATATACATTTCATTGGGTTTATTTTGGCGAAATATATTTCACACTCCGTCTGTTTTCTTTTGAAAGACGTACAAACGGACAACTTTTATCAATACCATCGCGCTATAACATTCATATAAACCGTTAAGTTGATCGATTGTACATTGTCAGCAGCAATGAATCACACCCGATACGTGATAGCGCCAGTTCCGAAGTCTACTTATAAATAACCAAAATAAAATTTCAATCTTTATAAACAAAAAACTTTATTGAGTTAATACATTACTTTAATTCACAATTTTTTAAAATGTTTTCAATGTTTTGCTCTCACTATAATGTAAAACACTTGTAAGTAGTCAAATAAAGTTTAAATATAAGCACATAAAACACTATGAAATTAGAAAACAACGCTACGAACACTACAAACATCAATCTAGACCGGTAATTTGACAGCTAGTCAACTAGACAGGAAGCGCATGGGCACGCCCGATGACGCGCAGTATGGCGATCGCCAATAGTTACGAGGCAACCTTATACATTTACTAACCTTGGATATATCCGATGTTTCTTGATCACAAGCGCAGATCCATGCCTCGTCGTCCCTAATTATACGTTTCACAATAGATTGGTAGCCAGAAATTCTGTACGTCTGAGGCGCAAATGGTGATTCAAAATTAAATCTTATATAAACTGGGGGCCAAAAAAACTGTCCGCTTATTTTGACGTTTGACAACATTTTAACACAATTAACACGTTGTGAATCAGCTTTTAAATTTTTAAGGTTATTGCGATGCAATATGTCAATGTAGATATATTGTCTGCCATATAGATCTATTTAAATATTTTATTTATACCCTATGACAATTCATATGCTATTTTTGAGAGATCAATAACCCATTTTATAATGCAACAAGATGAGTCGGACAGTTTTTTCGTCGGCCAATTAACACTCGATTTCAATCAAATCGAGTATAAACAATTTGCTTGGTTCTAAATCGCTCTTGTCAATGTCACTTTTTGATTATTTTGTGACAAATTTAATGTCAAAATGTAAGTGACAAATATAATGTCAATGTTACGAGAAAGGAAGAATGTTATAATCCTTTCAAAATTGGAAGATAGTTGGTCAATAAGGCCTGTAGCTCTACATTATAATATTGCCAAAAGCACTGTGAAGAGAGTTAAGAGAAGGTGGGATGAAGACGCTAGTATTAGTAGAAAAGAATGATCGGGGCGTCCAAAAATTTCCACAGCTGAACAAGATGCAGCCATTGTTAATTATTTAAGGTAAAATTAATTACAGACGGCAAGGCAAGCTGCATTTCTAAATAACTTAACTGGGTCATCGTCAACAGCGTGCCGCAGAATAAAAATACGGAGTTAAGAAACTGTGCTAATGCTAAAAAGCAGCTATTGTTGGAAGAACAGAAACAGTTTCGAACTATTTTCTGTTTAAATTATATACACAGTCCACCAAATTTTTGGAATAATGTTGTTTTTTCAGACGAAAGAAATTCTTCAGTCTTCCAATTCTGGCCACATACGAGTCTATCGGTCTATCGGAACAGAACTGGATAGTTTTCTGTTAATATTTGGGGATGGATAATCGTTAACAGTCCAGGTGTTTTGTGGCACATTCAAGGTTGCCTTAACTCAGACGAATATCTAAATATGTTGGACAATATTATGCTTCCATCGGTAAATTATATATATGCAAACAATTTGATCTATCAACAAGATAATTGCCCTCTGCACACGGCAGGTATTATCAGAGAATGGTTTGCAGGTAATAATATAGAACTGTTACCGTGGCCATTATATAACCCTCACTTAAACCATATAGAGAACGTTTTGGGTTTACTTGTTAAGAAAATTTATCATCGAAATTTCAGGCCTTAAAACACTAAATACCTCTGGACATCAATTTAAGTTTGCTGGGAAGAGTTAATTAGTGATGAAGGGTATTGACAAAATCTCATTTCTTCTATGCCAAATAGACTGAACAAAGTGCTGGAAGCTCAGGAGGCTCTAACTAAATACTAGGTAATTTTGTGTTTATAAGAATATTTTCTGTTTTTATTTCTAATAAAAATAAACGTGTTTGTGGTATGTAGCAATATTTTTCTTTCTCTAAACCTAACCTACTGAAAAAATAAATGATAGAAAATGTCAAACTTTTGCACTCGATTTCTATGAAATCGACAATACAAGGTCTGTGTAATTGTCATCTGGCGTTTTTATATGCAAATATAACGTCTTGCACATATACTTTAATAAATGAAAATGTCTCCAACTAAAAAATTTTTCTTCGAATAATGGTTCAAAATACATGATCGGCATTGTAGATATTAAAAGTTTTTGTTTGCCATGTTTTCTAGTTTATCGTCTTAAATATTGCCCCAAATTACCATCTATTACATTATCAAATAAATTTCCTCATTATCTCTAGTGTTTAGATGTACAATTATTAGTTAATTTAATTATTCAGTATTCCGAGAAGGATCTTTGAAGAATTCCTATGGAAATGTGCTTGTGTGTGTGTGTTTATTTATTCTTCTGATTTAAAGGTGAGAAATAGCTTTAATGGTTCTTTGTTTTCATCTTAGGTATCTTTTTAAGTTCAAAACGTAACTCAAACAAAAATAAAACAAACTAAACAAAGATAAATCAACAGCAAGGACAAAAGAAAGTATTAGAGATTGTAATATTTTCTGTAATGAGCAGATACACTCACACACACACACGGGTGTGTATATATATATATATATATAAAATATCTTCGTGACCTTGGTATGATAAGGTAAACTTAATAAGTCGGCGATTAAAGGTCTGTTTTATATATATATATATATATATATATATATATATATATATAGGGTAAACGAGGGTGAGATGGTGAATCGGGTGAGATGGTGAACTGAAATATTTCAAAGATGTACCACTAGATGTCGGCTCCTGTAGTTGTAAAGTAACAGTTGTAGTTACCAGCGTGCTTTAAAATCGTCGAATTTGTTGTTTTGCAAAAACGTGGTGAATAAATCCAGAAATGCTTTTAACATCGACCTAAAAATTTTCGGTAAGCCAGCTTTAATCCGTATCTAAATAAAAATAGGTGCCGATATTGCAATTATTTTATTATATTTTTGTATTCTGGGATATATTTAGATCAACTAACCTAAAAATACCGCCGAATGCTTCATGTTTATGTTTTTTTGCCGTTCACCATCTCACCCATGCGAATTGGGTGAGATGGTGGCGAGACATGTTGGGAGAGACGGTGAATATTTTACAAGAAATTTTTGTAGTAAATTGGTAATTGTATCTTTGCGAATGGCTACTTGTTGCACATTTTGTACCTAAAAAGTAAACTTAACAGAAAACAGTTCTAAAAAACAATTTGAAAACAATGAAACCATGGAAATTTTTCTTTTTAGTTCAATATGCCAACTTTTTATAAGAGAAAAAGAGGATCAACAAGAGGTGAGTGGACGGAAGAGCAACTAAAAAATGCCGTGAAAGCAGTGAAGGAAGGACACAGCTTAAATGAAGCAGCAAATATGTTTAGTGTTCCTTGGTCGACGCTTAAACGTAGAATGACAAGTGGGTGTCTTATTAAAAAACAAATGGGGCCGACATAATTTTTAGGAGAGCATAATGAACAAAAATTAGTTATGCATATCAAGAAAATGCAGAGGTTTGGTTTTTCCCCGACACCAAGCGAAGTTCGATCAATAGCGTACAAATTTGCACAGCAACTTGGCCTACAACACAAATTCAACAAAGAAGGAAATGGCTGGTCTCGACTGGTTGCATTCATTTTTACGCAGACATTCGGATCTTACCATACGAAAAGCAGAGGGCATTTCTTTGGCTCGAGCTAGAGCAATGAATAAAGAAAGTGTGACAAACTATTTCGAATTGTTAGGTAATGTTTTAACCACCAACGGTTTGACTGACAAACCGAGAAACATTTATAATGTCGATGAATCGGGGCTTCAACTCAATAACAAACCAGGATATGTTGTAGCAGCTAAAGGATCCAAAAGTGTTGCGAATATAGTAGCAGGGGAAAAAGGCGAGACAATTACCATCATAGCATGCTGTAACGCAGAAGGCACATTTCTTCCTCCTGCTTGTGTCTTTAAGGGAAAAAACGAGAAGGCTGAATGGAAGGATGGAATGCCACCTGGCTCTGTTATTTACATGTCCCAGAAATCGGTATATATTACATCTGACATTTTTTATTTATGGCTGAAGGATCATTTTGTGCCAAGAAAACCAGAAGGGACTGTCGTACTAATATTGGACGGGCACAGTTCACATTGTGGCTCCGTAGAAATTTTAGAATTTACAGATGCAAACAATATAATATTGTTATGCCTACCAAGCCATACGACGCACTACTTACAACCTCTGGATCGAGCCTTCTTTAAAGCACTCAAGACTTATTTTTACAATGGTTGCAATCTGTTCATGAAACAGAATCCTACCAGAAAAATTACGAGACTATCTTTTGGGGGCATATTGAGTGATGCTTGGGGAAGAGCAACATCGTCGGAAAATGGCATATCTGGTTTTAGGGCAACTGGAATTTTTCCATGGAATCAAGGTGCTATTCCTGAGTATGCATATTTAAGTGGGAGTTCTCCCCAGCCAATAAATGAAAATCGCAACTCATCTTCCTCAAGAGAAGCTTCTCCGCAACCGGGATGCTCAAGAGATCCTGAGGACGTTCATGAAGCACCAGTGGAAACCCTAAATGAAAATGTAGTTATTAACAATGATGTTACTCCTGGCAAAATGTTGGATACTATTTCTCCGATAAAGACTGTGACTAAAATAGAACAAGCTAGAAAAAATGCCAGGACTATAGCCACCATCCTCAACACACAGAATAATATTAAAAACTTGAAAACTAAATTACGTCAAAAGAAGGGGAAACAAACGCAGACCAAAAAGAAAATTAAGAAGTTTTCTGACTCTGACACCGAATCGGAACAATCTCCACAACTGCAGGACGAAGACAGCGATGAAGAAAACGAGTATTGCTATGCTGGTTGTGGTGAAGAATACCAATCCACAAAAAAAAAAAACAGAGGATTGGATAAAATGCGTAAACTGCAAACGGTGGCTGCACGAAGATTGCACCAAATATGGTGACTTTTGCGACTCATGTGGGAAACTAAGATTTAAAAGCAAGAAGTTCTAGAGATAGTATAGCTTTCCTAAGATAAGGTTATTTCAGTTTAATTATTAAGTGTTGACGAGTAACATTTCATCTTTTTAAATTTCACCATTTCACCCAAGTGTCGTTCACCAACTCTCCCATGGTGGTATGGGTGGACTTCATTTCAAGTAACAAAAACGCAAAACTTGTATATCCATTTTTATTTGTTTCAAAGTTACATGTCTATGAATGTGATTGTCAGATCATGAAAAAAATGTAATCCTAATGTCAATAAAAACTGATTTTATTTAAAAAAGTTCAATTAATAATATTTTCGAAATGTTCACCTCCTTGTTGAATGCAAGCTTGTGCCCGTAAGCCAACAGAAGAAGTAGTTATACGAATTTCATACTTTTTTTTTGTTGGATTTGCTCGGCAGCCAGGTGAATACGATCCAACAACTCTTCTCTTGTGTTCGAAACTTGCGCGTAGAGTAAATTTTTCATGTACCCCCATAAATAAAAGTCAAGGAGATTAAGATCGGGTGATCTGGGTGGCCATGCAACAGGACCATATAGCCCAATCCATTTTGGATAATTGACGTTAACTCAATTTCGGACAGCAATTCCGAAATGTGGTAGTCCATGTGAAACCACCATGTCTCGTTGAACATTCACTTGGACATCCTCTAAAAGGCCTGGCAGTTCGTCAATAAGAAATTCAAGATAATTGTCCGCAGGACAATTCCTCCCAGGAAGAACGACAGGACCAATTAACAAGTCATTGATTAGGGCCGGCCAAACGTTTCGGCACATAGGGCCTTTGTCAAAGAAATTTAAAATATAAAATGTAATTTTATATTTTAAATTTCTTATTACTATTAATTATTATTTTAACATATTAAAGTAAAACAGATCTTAAATCGTCGACTAATTGAATTTACTATATATATACATATATATTAGCAACTCACAAATACAACAGAACATTACATTTTTAAACAACATTTTTGTTATTGTTTAAAATATAATGTAAATGTCGCCTAAGGTACAAACGTAGTTAGTCAAAACTAGAATTCACCGCAACACATTAGGCGACATTTACATGTAAAGTGAGATTTAATACTCATTGGTTCTCATTTACAGTGTGTTCATTATACTAATAATGTATACGCAAAATATAGAAGTTAAAAATCATATCTGTGCAGGATACTGTTTGTTGACAAGCTCCAATAAGAGCGAAATGTATTCACGCATTTCAGAATAGGTATGATTTTTCACGAATCTTTCATTCTCCTAACAACCAGGAAGGTAGCGTTTCTGCATACTGGTACAAACGTAGTTTGGTAAAATGTAGTAATCAACGCAACACATTAGACGGCATGTAAAGTGAGATTTAATACTCATTGGTTCTCATTTACAGTAAGTTCATAATCTCAAGTGTTTGTTGAAATCGTATTATCGAAAAGAATCCCGAAATATAAAAAAATATTTTAATTTAAAAAAAATAGTAAGATAATTTCTTTAGAACACTCTATATATTTAAAAAATACTTCCAATGATGATTTTTCATCCTAAATTTCAGTGTATAAAATTCTGTTAGGATATCTTTTTTAATTTAACAGATATTTAAATGGTTCACACATTTACTCATCAAAAAAGGTAGGTATAACACCCTTTACCACAATTAAATAATCGTATCCTAAATAGGTATTTCGACAACTAAGTTGTCATCATCAGTAGGTAAAACCACTAATCAAAGTGTTGAACATGGGACACAGTAAAGCTAACACACAGAATCGCGCACAACTTTACACGGTGTCCACGCATACACTTTAAAATAAATTCACAAACTAAAATTACATCAACTTACCCTTCTTAAGCAAACGGAAACACCATGTGTTTATTCTCCACGCCCTCAACCCTTTCTACATCTTTTCTAAGAATGAAAAAAGACAACTGTATGGGATAGGACCGTTGCCCGAGATAAACGTTTTAAATTTGTTTTTAATGATATTAATGCTTTCATATGCGTCGAGATCTTTGGTGTTGTTGATGTTTTTGACAAGTTTTAACCCTTTTTAGATGTTATGGTCCGTGTCCAATGCATGGTTTGCGATGTTCGATTTTTCTGGTCAATTAAATTTAATATGTGATATGTATTCTTTAAAACGGATTATTATTGAGCGTTTCGTTTGACCTATATATTCAAATTACAATCGTTGCAGTTAACGTCGTATATACCTGATTTTAAATTCAAATTAACTTTATCTTTGGTATTACCTAGGAGACTTTTGATGGTGTTTTCGGACCGAAAAGCAACTTGGAGAGCTTGTTATTTAACAACTCTATTAATAAACATTAATAGATTCGTGATTGGATGGTATAATAAACACATGTACATTTTTCTCCTGGTTACGTTGAGATATCAAACTTGTAGATTCGCGCACTCTTTTTTAAATTTGTTTTTCTAATTAATTTATTAATTATTTCTATGTCAAAGCCATTATACCTCGCGATGCTTTTAATTAAATTTAGTTCTATTGACTATCTCTCTTTTGTTAGCAGAAAGTTTAGTAGCCGATTGACTAAAAAATTAAAAGAAGCTGTCTTATGTTGAAAATTATGATTTTGAATCCGCGGTGATGAATCCATTGACATTGGTTTCTTTCCGGAAAATATCGATTTCAATTTTATGCTTATTTCTAATTGCTAATGTATCTAAAGATTGTATCCTATCATTATTTTCCTTTTCCATCGTGAATTTAATAGTCGAAAATTTTAAATTGAACTTTTTAAGGAAATTGTCCAATTCACATTTTTGTGTATAAAAAATCGCGAAAATGTCATCGACTTACGCGATCCAGACTCTTGGAAAATATTAGCGTTTTTTTAAAATTTTCCTTGAAATTGACTCATAAATAAATTAGCTCTAAAAGGAGATAAGCAATTACCAATTATTATGCCTTGTTTCTGTTGATAAAATATTTCTCCAACTTGGAAACAATTTTGCGCTAGTCAATCTCATGTATTCCTTTACTTTTAAAGGTTCAATGTTATTCTTATAAAGCAAGTCCTCTAGACACTTCAAAGTTTCTGGAATAGATACCGAAGGAAATAATAACAGTACATCGAATGATGTGTTAGCTTTAGTGTGTCCCATGCTCAAAGCTTTGATTAGTGATTTTACCTACAGATGATGACAACTTAGTTGTCGAAATACATATTTAGGATACTATTACTAATTGCGGTAAGGGGTCTTATGAGGGAAATTGCCTTTTTTTACAGTCTCCAAAGAAAGACTTTTTACATTTTTAAATTTACCCATCACTGTATAGACTCCTATATATAATCACAAGTTGAGTAGTACAGTTTAGCTGGGCTCCGCCAAATAAAGTTTTTTTTTATTATTCATTGAATGAACCACAGTATAGTATAGGTTCCAGTATTTAACAAATGCTGAAAAATAAAATCTTTTTTGCTAAATTAGTATTTTTTTAATACCTTGATGTCCCTGACAACGTTTGTCGAACAAACTATTTATTTTTCTTTTCCAAATGAGAACAGCAACTTTGTTTTAGGATATTGCTCTTTCTAAAATGTGTTTTACAGATATCGTAAAGTACGCTAGCCTAACCACCTTAGCACGTGAAAACTAAATACAATTGGCAGTACATGCACTTTTTATCTACAAGATCGCTTAATTTTTTGTAAAATATTATAATACGGTAATTTTATGCGATTCTTATCTACATCAAATAAAATTTATAACGCAAATTAACATACAAACAACGTCTTTGTATAATTATGAATATAAACAGGATTTCAAATAAATTAAAACCTATCTGCTGATTCGAAACCTCAAAAACGAATGAAGCAACTTCTGTGTGTACGATGAAAAACCATAACGTGGGCCAAATTCACGTTAAAATTACGAATTAAGCTAAAATATTATCGGCTTCTGTTTGCGTCCAATTAATTTTATTCAAAAGGCGGTCGACTTAGGTTCTAATTTATGTTTTTATCTACCGGTTTTGTAATAACAAGTCACATAAATATATTAAATATTAAGTTAAGTAGGTATGTTGCATGTCCAGTCTAGAATAGAATTTCCCTCTCTCATTTATATGTTAATTTATTGTACCTAACGAGTATTAATAATAATAACGAGTGTCTGTTAACAAACGTTCACAGTTGCACGCAATTTCTAGTAAATAAGCCATGTATAATTAGTAGCAATATGCATTATAGTTGATGAATTATTAAATGTAGAAACATGTTACACAACGTAACTAAATACAATTATTTTTCCATTGTTGTTACATCAAATGTATTGAAAAAATACTATTCTAAAATAAATCAAATATTAATTCCGAAAATTTCGTATATATCTCGTCATATACAAGTGTCCCGTATCATTATGTTCAAATTTTAGGAGTGTAAATTACACTTCATTTCAAGTAACAAAAACGCAAAACTTGTATATCCATTTTTATTTGTTTCAAAGTTACAGATCTATGAATGTGATTGTCAGATCATGAAAAAAAATGTAATTCTAAAGTCAATAAAACTGATTTTATTTAAAAAAGTTCAATTAATAATATTTTCGAAATGTCCACCTCCTTGTTGAATGCAGGCTTGTGCCCGTAAGCCAATAGTAGAAGTACTTATCCGAATTTCATACTTGTTTTGTTGGATTTGCTCGGCAGCCAGGTGAATACGATCCAACAACTCTTCTCTTGTGTTCGAAACTTGCACCCAGACTAAAATTTTCAAGTACCTCCATAAATAAGAGTCAAGGGGATTAAGATCGGGTGATCTGGGTGGCCATGCAACAGGACCACCTCGACCAATCCATCTTGCATAATTGACGTTAACCCAATTTCGGACAGCAATTCCGAAATGTGGTGGTGCTCGATAGATGTGAAACCACATGTCTCGTTAAACATTTAGTGGGACATCCTCTAAATGACCTGGCAGTTCGTCAATAAGAAATTGAAGGTAATTGTCCGCATTTAACCTCTCAGGAAGAACGACAGGACCAATCAACAAGTCATCGATTAGGGCCGCCCAAACGTTAATAGAAAATTCATGTTGAAATTTAGATGGGCATATAGCTTTGGGTTTTTCTGATGACCCCTGTGAAGGTTTCTCAGATTTATAACACCTCTTCTCGTGAACGTAGATTCATCTGTGCAGAGGACTGTTCTGCAGAAATTAAAATGAAGCCGTGAGTGTCTTAATATCCAGGTAGAATAAACTAGACGAGCATAGTGGTCTGCCTCAAGCAAACCGTGTGGGGACACGGTTTGCTTGAGGCAGATAGTTATATGGATATAAGCCCTCACGTATTAAAATTCGCCAAACTGTCGTTCGTGGCACTCCTAGCTGCCTAGCGATTCGACGTACACTGAGAGTTGGATCCCTTGTAACAATAGCTACTGCTTCTTCCTCTAAGTCTGCTGGTAAATTTACTCCTCGGTCAAAAAGATAATCACGCAGTCCGCATTCCCGAAATTGTCTGTGTATTTCTAGAAACGTTCTGTAATGAGGAATGCGCCTATCAGGAAACCGATGTCGGTATTCAATAACTGCTGGACGTGCACTGCCGTTACAGTAGCCATACGCGAAATGCATGTCCGCATACTCTTGAGAAGAGAATCGGTATAAATAAAACGTGTCCACTCACTAATAAGCTGTTGTGTGAACTGAAACGTAATGTATGCCTTTATTAAAAAATGCAACGTTAACAGTCATCTGAACATTTGTTTATTGTATGATATTCATGGTTCAACACTTACGAAGAAATAAGTAGGAACCTTCTTTTTCTTAAATCAATTTCCAGTACTCTTTTTTGTAGATCTCCAAGAAGTTACTGTATGCACTACGACACGTGTTTATTTATTTTAGGATAACTTTTTATTATGCGACGTTAACAATCACAGGCCTGTTATTAAATCGTATAACTTTTTTTAAATAAAATCAGTTTGCATTGATTTTAGGATTACATTCTTTTTCATAATCTGTCAATCACATTCATAGATCTGTAACTTTGAAACAAATAAAAATGGACATACAAGTTTTGCGTTTTTGTTACTTGAAATGAAGTCTACTTTACTCTCCTAAAATTTGAACATAATGATACGGGACACTTGTATAAATATCTTTACCATTTTCGTCTACGAAAGGATTAATTAGGCAGAGTTGTTGACTCATCTCACCCTTTTTAGAATTTATCTGTCTGCAGAGCTCAAACATTGGATTAAAGAATGCAATCAAGTAAAGGTATTACAATACCTCCTTACGTTCTATAGCTTAGTTGGAATTTCGAACCTGCTACTGCGAACAGAATCACTGTTTTAGCAAATTCTAATATTCTGATTATTATTCTGATTCTTTACCAAAAACCCACGAAACAACCACTTAAACTTTATAACAAGAGCACAGTATTGAGAGAGAAAATGGCTTTGAGCGCGGTTTTATATACGACCGTACTTCGTCATGCCAGGAGAAAAAAGCATATTTGAAAGACTATTCCAATTATCCTATATTTAATTAATTTCAGAAAAGAAATCGATCACAAATAAAACATAATACTAATGTACAACCTCTTTCCTTTTGAATTTCAACTAATTAAGACCCTATAATCATTAATTACCTCGTACAAGTTCAGAAATAAATAGATGTCACTGTATGCCTACATCAATAGCTTACACATCGAATTACAAAAATGGTTGCCCTAATCAATTACAATGAAATATATCTTCAAAAATTTCTATAAAATACTAAGTTCCTATATTCAAATTATTTTACATTAAACAGCACTGTTAATTAACATATATAATGACGAACGATAACTAGCATAATTTCCATGTGAATCAAAAAGCGCATGCGTAAATAACTTGACAGTCTCAACAATCTGCTTAACCTGAGGTTTGTAAACAAATAATTTGAAAAGGAATTTAATTAAACTAAAAATAATGCGAGAACCCCAAATGAATAAGGTATATATAGAATGATATAATATTAAACCTCTAATGTGACATAACTTACAGAATCTCAGATTCCATAATTTAACTAGAAAATTATAATTTAAAGGATATGCTATTAAAACAACGTCAATGGAAAAAACTGGCAGTAGTACGTACTCGTATATAACCAAATTTATTATTAAGGAATCAAAAAGTACAAAAAAAATATACTTTTAGGCATGCAATAACGTTAATAATTCCAGTAGTACGAAAGAGTAGTAATTAAATATAACTGAAACCTAGTATAATATACATAGCTTTCCAAAGATAACGAGCGAACCAAATGCAGAATAAGGTAATTTAATTTTGAAGTAGTACGATAATTAGTAAATAATATATAGCTCAACTAAATTGTACGAGGGTCGAATATGAAATATAACAAGTTTGAAAAAAATTCAAAAGGGATAAGAACATTCCGAGATCACAGCCCTTGGGAATTTGGACATGTTCACAGTGAGAAAAATCTATTCTTTAACTGATAAATTCTACTACTAAAACTACTCTAACACAATAAATATAATTCTTTTGTTTTGTTTGGTATACTACAGTAAGCACTCGTTTGCTTCTCTTTTTCGTTCGCGAGAGATACTAAATTAATAATAAATATTATTATACCACACAATTCGTTTCATTATTAGTCCTGCTATTAAATTTAAGTTCTCGAAAAACCGAAATGCTTATGTAATACCATTTTTTTATTTTCTAAAAGTTTTAAATACCAATTAACTAAACGTATTTTATATACACTTTTTTCAATGAATTATTCAATCACTTGAACTCCTGAAACGTATTCAGTCACACAAAAACGCTTAGATAAATAATGTAAATAAAACTGAACACAATTTTACAAACGATTGTCAAGTTTTCGCAGCTCGAAAAACTTATAAAACCATAGGTTTACTATTAAGTTCGGTCAATCACGCTCAATTCGTCACTAATTCGAATGCTCCGCTTGGATTAGCATTCATGTAAGTTATGGAAGTGTGATCTACAAAGCGTGTAACTAAAAATAATCGTCACGATTTCACGACACAATTAAATTCAATAATAACAATCAACCAACCAGTAAGTGAGCAGAGGTGTCGAAATTTCTCGTTAAAAGCAATTATTTGTAATCATTATACTTATTATTTACGTGCTTGTCGTCAATTTTTTTCTTTATCTCACCTAATTATTGCTACAGAAAAACAAATATACATTAAAGATTAGTATTTTTGTGGTAATTTCCTAAAATTTTTGTTATAACTGTAAAATTGATTTATGGCAATTTTTACCTATTTCAGTTGAGAACGTTTTTTTTTTTACAAAAATAAAGGAAATAGACGGTACTGATAAAAAAGCTTAAAATAATTACAAGGTATATTTATAAGATTCCAGAAATTAATTATATTTCTGGTTAATGTATTTATAAAAAACTCCAGAATAGGAGGCAGCTATTTTTTAGTTACAGAAGAAGAATTTAATTAATATAATCCTTTAAAGTTTATCCTCCTACTACTGTTTTGGAAAATATTAATATTTTAAGAAATATTTGTAAGTAAAGATATGGTTTAAGTAAATATTATATTAAAATAGCAAACATTTTTGTGAATTATATAAAAATTTACAAAGATCTGGATTACACCCTTTACCTGCAGTAGTGATAATAGCTATTTTATAGAATACCGTGTGATAAATATACATAAAAAGTAAAACAAGCAAGAAAAACTTTTTACAAATGTACATATATATATACATATATATATATATATATATATATATATATATATATATATATAAATATAATATTTTCGTGACCTTGGTATGATATGGTAAACTTAATAAGTCGGCGATTAAAGGTCTGGTTTATTACTTCAAAGTATATATGTATATTTAAAACAACCCTACATGTTTCGGCAATGATGCCTTTGTCAAGGATATAAAAATATAAATGACAGAATATATATTCTGCCATTTATATTTTTTATATCCTTGACAAAGGTATCATTGCCGAAACATGTAGGGTTGTTTTAAATCTATATATATTTTGAAGTAATAAACCAGACCTTTAATCGCCGACTTATTAAGTTTACTACATATATATATATATATATATATATATATATTGTTGTAGGGCAGTTAACCCTCATATCAAATTCTTCTGCTTATAGATAACAGATCCGAGAATGCTATATCTGAAAAATAATGCATTGTAAGATTATTGAATAGCTAAATTTTTGTATATTAATGTAAAACCATAGTTGGATTTAGAAATATTGATATCGATAAACATTGTAAATTATATTCAGTCTATTTTTATTACTCGCTCTTTATTTAAATATCTTTACATTTTTCCGCGAAAATCTAGGTTTTCTAAATCTGATTATAGTTATATTCTTTGTTATACATATATTTCTTTTAATATTGTAATATCTTTTATTGTTCCTTGGATATTATCATTTCTAAATTTGTAATTTGAAGTACGTGAGTAGATTTTATCAGCATGACGTTTAGCTGTCAGAATTATTTTCATTACAAAATTATGTATTTTATTTATAAAAGTAACATTCAAAGTTATTCTTTATTTTAAATTTGTCATAGTTGTCTTTAATATAATTTTCGAGATCATTGTACAAATTCCTAAGAAAATCTGATTTATGGAAATACAAATTTGTCTTATGGGAACCGGGACAACGAAAAACAACATTATTGATTGAGAAGTTTTTTTGCATGCAGTTGGATAATTAAGTGTTATTTTTGAATTCCTCTACGAAATTATTCTTATAATAACTTATAACAACGTTCTAATCACCAGAAAATGGATAATTTATAATTATTTGACATATTTACCTTGCGAGAAGATTTTCTTCGTGTGTGGAGATCAAGGAAACCAAATAATTTTCACTATTTTGATTCCTTCTATATATTAATCTATCTTCGTTTATGCAGTTTTATTAAAGAAGCTACTGGATTTATCTTTTGGAAATTTTGGACAAGATACATTCATCTGGAAATCGTATATACCTTATATACTGTATAACCTTGCTGTTTACATCGTGCAAGGGGACCATGTGCGATTCTACAACTATATTATCTACCAGACGTTCGAAATATGGAAATCGTAACCTGCCATTGCTGTATTTGTTGGTTTTCTACGGGACATTTTGCATGTTAGAAGACACGTGATTTGACATTTCCATTTGTACTTAAAGTGACAGGTATTTTGTAAAGATTGTTTACCTTAATTATATTAAAGATATAACTTTTCTCGAGATCAGATACCAAATTTCTAATTTTACTCACGGCATTTCAAAGTATTTATACAACTTTCATATATTATAATATTATATCTTGTTTTATATTTGGAAAAGGACATCAACTAATTTCAAAAATATATTACTATTATTATTGACCTAATCGTTTTATTTTATGTATTCTTGTGTAGCTGTCTGCACGTCCGGAACCTACCTTTGACCCTGAGATAAGCAGTTTTCATCTCAGATTATCTTTTATATACATAATATTTGAGCTAGCATAATACAGGGTATTCTTTCTAAATTTATTTATATTTATCATTAATATATTTTCTTATTTTCTATACCACGTCAGTATTATATCAGTAATTGTCACCCCAACGTGGGGCAGCTTTCCGAATTATTACATTATTGTCACCACAACGTGGGGCAGCTATCCGTATTATTACATTATTGTCACCACAACGTGGGGCAGCTTTCCGAATTATTACATAATTGACGCCAGCAACCTGGGGCAATTTAACGGATGCTCAGACAGATTGTATAGGGTACATAAAATAAAAGATTATATTATTAAAATATAGACATAACGACATTAATAGTGGATTAAATTAAAAACGTGGTTATTTTTATTTATAGTTTATCTAAAATTTATTTATGACATCAAATACAGAACAACATTCTTAATATTACTTATCGTTAACCTAACAATTTTCTATTTACAATTAATACTTACATTACTTTATTATATCAACCATGGAAACACGTTCACGTTCAGGTTCAAGAACGGGGAAATCAGATGATGCACAGGAAAAAGGAGAAGGAGAGAGGTCCACTAGTACAGAGGTTCATGCTGTACAGGAAGAAACGCCTATTGACCGGATGAAGATCTTGTATGAAGCGATCATGGGAATGAAGAGCACGAATGAAGAAAATCAACAAAGTCTGAAGGAAGAAATGAGAAGCATTAATGAGAAAATAGAACAAAATCAACAAGAAATGAAAATACAGTCAGAGAAAATAGAACAGAATCAACAAAGTCTGAAAGAAGATATGAAGAAGATGAATGAAGAAAATCAACAAGAAATGAAAATACGGTCAGAGAAAATAGAACAGAATCAACAAAGTCTGAAAGAAGATATGAAGAGGATGAATGAAGAAAATCAACAAGAAATGAAGAGAATGAATGAAAAATTGGAACAAAACATAAACGCTAAGTTAGAAGTGATAATACATTTACAAAACAGGCAATGGGGATTGCAAGTAAAGAATATCGAAGAAGACAAAATAATTACAAGAATCCAACAAGAAGAGGTAATATGCAATCCGGTACTGAAAGAACAACATTTGAGCACTAGTATGAACACAAATAACAACAAAAAGGTAACTAAAATTATGTCTGACTGTAAATTTAATAAACCGTTGAGATACAAAACTAAACCTAATTTACGTAATCAATTTCATATAAATGATAGAGCATATCAGAATTTTCTATTAACTTATGCAAAAGAGTATGATAATTTTAATATAGAGACATCGGGGATCAACCAAATTAATATTAATATTCATAAAATTAGAAACTTTATTCATAATAATGCTACCAACTTGACTCCAGCAAATAATATTTATATACAAAACACATCTCTAATTTTACATAAATCATTTATATACACTGACATTGATGAAACATTTTATAAAGTAGGTATCATAAATAATACTATTAATAATGAATATTTTAATATTAACAATTTTCTGAACACTATGCTTAACACAAAACTCAACACCAATTTATACACTTATATAAGAATGGTAATTACTCATACACTAATTATTAAAAACCTTCACAAAACACTAGGTAGAGGCAATATGATATTTTTATACGTAAATAACAGCATTAATATCCATAAAATTGTTCGTTGGAAAATAATAATTTAAACATATTATGATAGAATCTCGGTGTTCTAATATACATACAATGACGAACTAAGCAAAGATGGGGTCATGATTTCTTATTACTCACAAACTAAACCAATTAGATTTATATATAATACTAACAAAGATATGCATATCACTTTTGTATAGAAAAAAGGATACAATATAAAACTTAAATATAATTAATGAACGAATAACAAGACAAATTATTAACATATTAAAAGAGGTATAACTTCTATAACTGGAGCTTAAATATTAAAACTGTTGAACAATAATAAAGAGATGTTATATTCTGAGAAAAAAATAACATCATATTTTCTAATGGTATAAATAAACTTACAAATTAACAATTATTTGAATAATATTGTACAATAAATCAAAATATATAATGGGGAAAAACAACCACATATAAGTATGTTAAGGTTAATAAATGAAAGATTAAACGTTTTATATTGAAACAGATGGTTAGACTGAAAATAAATATGAGGCTTGATGAATTGATAATTGAAATGGATAAGGTACAGATTTATAAAGTTAGTAGGAAACATTATATGATAATGGGGTATATAGAATTAATTATGAATAATAGAAAAAGACAAATAGGTCTTATTATGGGTAGATTATATATGTTAAAGGAATGGATATGAAGATTTGCGTATGGTTTGGAAAGCGATGATTTGTATGTATGAGAAGCATTATTTATTTTGGGAGCTAAAACTTATATGGAAAGATATCATTTATAAATGAGGATTATATATAACAATTTATTATAAAAGAATATTAAGCTTATACCATCAATACAAGAGATTAAAAATACAATAACCCCAAGTATAACACCATTAACTAATACCAGAATATCTAATACGAATAATACAAGAATTTTAAATAAAATTTAGACCACAGAAAACAGCCCAGTTTTACAGAATTATTACAGGTCGAAAAGATATAATTATATATAAAACTCATATTAAATATTCAACTACTAATATAAATAAATATTTTCAGTTCGTAAGAATATTATTCAACTCTATAATAGCAATTTAATTTTTTCAACTACTAATTTTGTTTAATATTTACATTTCGAAAGAATTTACTTATACTATAGATATAATTCAATTTTCCAATTATCAATTTATATGAAAATTTAATAAATAATTTCTTTAATTTTTAATTTAATAATATTCTGTGACAATTATATATGAATTTTGAGACAATTACTTAATAATATGTTATACACAATTTTTCTTTAAAGTTACACTTTTTCCTTTAATACTTAATACTACTGTTTAATGAATTTGAGCTTGTTTAATAGTTTTTGATCATAACAGATTTATTTACTTATTAATAATTTTTAAAACTTTTCCTTAATAGTATGGCATTTATATTCTCTACAAATAGTTTCCATAAAGTTTAGTTTTCTGTTTTGTGTGAATTAATTTAATGGATCATTATTCGTTTTAATATTTAACTTAAACAATTATAAACAGGTTTTACTTTTATAAAAATAAAACAAGATACAATCTTCATTTACATTTATTTACATTACCTTCTATAATAGCATTTATTTTGCCGAAAAATTCCTTTTTCATAGAATTTTTCCTGTTAACAATGGGGATAATGTTGTAGGGCAGTTAACCCTCATATCAAATTCTTCTGCTTATAGATAACAGATCCGAGAATGTTATATCTGAAAAATAATGCATTGTAAGGTTATTGAATAGCTAAATTTTTGTATATTAATGTAAAACCATAGTTGGATTTAGAAATATTGATATCGATAAACATTGTAAATTATATTCAGTCTATTTTTATTACTCGCTCTTTATTTAAATATCTTAACATTTTTCCGCGAAAATCTAGGTTTTCTAAATCTGATTATAGTTATATTCTTTGTTATACATATATTTCTTTTAATATTGTAATATCTTTTATTGTTCCTTGGATATTATCATTTCTAAATTTGTAATTTGAAGTACGTGAGTAGATTTTATCAGCATGACGTTTAGCTGTCAGAATTATTTTCATTACAAAATTATGTATTTTATTTATAGAAGTAACATTCAAAGTTATTCTTTATTTTAAATTTGTCATAGTTGTCTTTAATATAATTTTCGAGATCATTGTACAAATTCCTAAGAAAATCTGATTTATGGAAATACAAATTTGTCTTATGGGAACCGGGACAACGAAAAACAACATTATTGATTGAGAAGTTTTTTTGCATGCAGTTGGATAATTAAGTGTTATTTTTGAATTCCTCTACGAAATTATTCTTATAATAACTTATAACAACGTTCTAATCACCAGAAAATGGATAATTTATAATTATTTGACATATTTACCTTGCGAGAAGATTTTCTTCGTGTGTGGAGATCAAGGAAACCAAATAATTTTCACTATTTTGATTCCTTCTATATATTAATCTATCTTCGTTTATGCAGTTTTATTAAAGAAGCTACTGGATTTATCTTTTGGAAATTTTGGACAAGATACATTCATCTGGAAATCGTATATACCTTATATACTGTATAACCTTGCTGTTTACATCGTGCAAGGGGACCATGTGCGATTCTATAACTATATTATCTACCAGACGTTCGAAATATGGAAATCGTAACCTGCCATTGCTGTATTTGTTGGTTTTCTACGGGACATTTTGCATGTTAGAAGACACGTGATTTGACATTTCCATTTGTACTTAAAGTGACAGGTATTTTGTAAAGATTGTTTACCTTAATTATATTAAAGATATAACGTTTCTCGAGATCAGATACCAAATTTCTAATTTTACTCACGGCATTTCAAAGTATTTATACAACTTTCATATATTATAATATTATATCTTGTTTTATATTTGGAAAAGGACATCAATTAATTTCAAAAATATATTACTATTATTATTGACCTAATCGTTTTATTTTATGTATTCTTGTGTAGTTGTCTGCACGTCCGGAACCTACCTTTGACCCTGAGATAAGCAGTTTTCATCTCAGATTATCTTTTATATACATAATATTTGAGCTAGCATAATACAGGGTATTCTTTCTAAATTTATTTATATTTATCATTAATATATTTTCTTATACCACGTCAGTATTATTACAATATATATATATATATATATATATATATATATATATATATATATATATGAAAAATTTTGTGAAAAACTTATCTGCGCGGAATGTGCATATATCGATATTTCACTGTTTTTTACAGATCATCAGTGCACCTTACCGAAGACAGACATGATATTCACTTCTATACTACGTGTATATATACGAACTGTAATGAACTTCATGTGTATAAGAATTAATAATTATTAAATCTCATTTTACATGCGATTGTCGCTATAATTTGTTGCATTTAATTAAATTAAATAGGGCAAAAGTGATTTGCCGAATTGTAGAATTAAATGCAACAAATTATAGCGACAATCGCATGTAAAATGAGATTTAATAATTATTAATTCTCATACACATGAAGTTCATTACAGTTCGTATATATACACGTAGTATAGAAGTGAATATCATGTCTGTCTTCGGTAAGGTGCACTGATGATCTGTAAAAAACAGTGAAATATCGATATATGCACATTCCGCGCAGATAAGTTTTTCACAAAATTTTTCATTTGTACTGACAACTTGTACAGTTGATGTCGCGGCTTGTTGCGTCTACAATCTAGGGCAAAAGTGATTTGCCGAATTGTAGAATTAAATGCAACAAATTATAGCGACAATCGCATGTAAAATGAGATTTAATAATTATTAATTCTCATACACATGAAGTTCATTACAGTTCGTATATATACACGTAGTATAGAAGTGAATATCATGTCTGTCTTCGGTAAGGTGCACTGATGATCTGTAAAAAACAGTGAAATATCGATATATGCACATTCCGCGCAGATAAGTTTTTCACAAAATTTTTCATTTGTACTGACAACTTGTACAGTTGATGTCGCGGCTTGTTGCGTCTACAATCTAGGGCAAAAGTGATTTGCCGAATTGTAGAATTAAATGCAACAAATTATAGCGACAATCGCATGTAAAATGAGATTTAATAATTATTAATTCTCATACACATGAAGTTCATTACAGTTCGTATATATACACGTAGTATAGAAGTGAATATCATGTCTGTCTTCGGTAAGGTGCACTGATGATCTGTAAAAAACAGTGAAATATCGATATATGCACATTCCGCGCAGATAAGTTTTTCACAAAATTTTTCATTTGTACTGACAACTTGTACAGTTGATGTCGCGGCTTGTTGCGTCTACAATCTAGGGCAAAAGTGATTTGCCGAATTGTAGAATTAAATGCAACAAATTATAGCGACAATCGCATGTAAAATGAGATTTAATAATTATTAATTCTCATACACATGAAGTTCATTACAGTTCGTATATATACACGTAGTATAGAAGTGAATATCATGTCTGTCTTCGGTAAGGTGCACTGATGATCTGTAAAAAACAGTGAAATATCGATATATGCACATTCCGCGCAGATAAGTTTTTCACAAAATTTTTCATTTGTACTGACAACTTGTACAGTTGATGTCGCGGCTTGTTGCGTCTACAATCTAGGGCAAAAGTGATTTGCCGAATTGTAGAATTAAATGCAACAAATTATAGCGACAATCGCATGTAAAATGAGATTTAATAATTATTAATTCTCATACACATGAAGTTCATTACAGTTCGTATATATACACGTAGTATAGAAGTGAATATCATGTCTGTCTTCGGTAAGGTGCACTGATGATCTGTAAAAAACAGTGAAATATTGATATATGCACATTCCGCGCAGATAAGTTTTTCACAAAATTTTTCATTTGTACTGACAACTTGTACAGTTGATGTCGCGGCTTGTTGCGTCTACAGTCTAGGGCAAAAGTGATTTGCCGAATTGTAGAATTAAATGCAACAAATTATAGCGACAATCGCATGTAAAATGAGATTTAATAATTATTAATTCTCATACACATGAAGTTCATATATATATATATATATATATATATATTTTTTTTTTGAACTCTATATTAAATCTATGATTAATTTCTAAACAATGATTTGCGAAAGTTGAATCTGTTTTCTTATCCTTATGGCTTCTCTCGTGTTCTTTCATCCTAATTTTGAATGTCCTCCCCGTTTGTCCTATGTATACCTTATTGCAATCTTCGCATGTTAACTTATACACACCAGAGTTTGATTCTTTGTCTATTTGATCTTTGTTATTTTGTTTATTATTGTTGTAATTTTGTTTATGTTTGGCTCCACATTACTTGTCGCCACACGTAAAATTGCTTCCAGATTTTCATTTGGCAGACGGTTTCGATTTTTTGTTTTGTTAAGTTTTATCACTGAAAACGTTTGCTCACAAATATACGTCGATCCAAATAAGCTTGCGCATTTCAATGCATTTATTCGCAACTCTTTATAAGAGGTTTTGTCAACGCAACGGTAAAAGTTGAGTAAATTACCTTCATTAAACTTGTTTCGTAAATTATCATGATTTTACGTGTCTATAAATTCCAGCTGTATTGATTGCGGTGAATTTTCGGGTGAAATGTTAGAAGGATTGCTGAAAATGTCTAACAGAGGTTTAACTTTTTGAAGTCTAGAAAGCGATCATGAAAAGCTTGTATTAAAATATCAATTTTTTCAACATAAGCGAAATTGACATCAGTTTTATTGAATTTCTCCATAATTTTTTTGTAATTCGGAAAATAGCTGTAATTGGCTGAATTGATTTGTGTCCTGAAAAGACTCAATTTGCATTGAAAGGACGAAACATGGCAGTATAACTGTGAAATCAATTGACCTTTGCCTTGGATTCGCGTATTTAAGACATTCAAGTGATTTGTAATGTCTACAAGAAACGCTAAGCCACACAGCCAATCAGGGTTGTCGAGTTCGGAGACGTCCTTTTTCTTTTCCGCCTGAAATATTTTGATTTCTTCAATCAAGTTAAGTTAATACGCTTAAGTTAGAACGCTCTAGTAACAACCCACGACTTAGCCACCTTACTTCAGTGTAAAGCAGGACATCACCATATTCGCTTTCAATATCCTCGAGAAATTGTGTGAATTGTCGGTGATTGAGACCCCGAGATTTTATAAGATTTACAGTAGGTACTACAACTTTCATCAAATTTTCAAATCCCAATAATTTTGAACAGAGGGCCTCTTGATGTATAATGCAATGAAACTGCATTAACTTCTTGGTATCTATGTTTTTAGTTTGTAAATACTCTTTTAACATAGTTATTATCCCAGATTTACTTCCAACCATTGAAGGTGCTCCGTCAGTCGTAATTCCAGATAATTTCGTTAAATCCAAATTCATTATAGAACATTTTTCCAGAAGAGCTTTGAGCATGCGCTCCCCTTGGTTTGAATTGTCAAAGAATTCATACCAATCAGTTCTTCACTCACTTCAAAATTTTAGGTTACACCTCGTTAAAATATTAAGAGTTGAGCAGTGGAACTGTAGATTCGTCGAGTGCTATAGAAAAATACTCAAAACTTTTCGATTTCGTAGCTAATTGCTCTTCTATATTAGCTGCTAATGTGGTAAGTCTTCTTTGAACAGCCATCCGATTTAGTTGAATTTTCTCAAGCCTCTTTGCATCTATCGGACACATTCTTTTGCGGCGATATCTAAACACTGCTTAACAAACTCACCATCTTTAAAAGGCCGACAAGTTTTCGCTATTATTCGAGATATTTTAAAGCTAACTTCAGTAGCTGTTTCAGCATCTTGAATTGGTTTTGTAAACATAGCTTGCTGGCCTATTAGTTCCCTTTGTAAAGTGCAAATTTTTTGCGTTCGATTTTCGCCGGTTAATTTGGTAAAAGTATGATGCTGGGTATCATAATGCCTATTCACATTATATTCCTTCGGAATAGAAACACTACTCTTGCATATTAAACAGACACTTTTGTTATGCGATTAAATAAAAAGTTTTTTTTCTATTTTGCGTTCGAAATGAACTCATTATGAAACCCAAAACAGTATCGAAATGAGCTCTATTTCGATACACTTTTTTTCATTTTTCAATGTTGGCGTTGTTCGAATACAGAAATAAATATCATTCCTGTCATATGATTTTAAGAATTTATGTACATTTGACAGATATGATATATCGTATTTTACACAAACAACGTATGTTGTATACAATTGACAACAACATATATATGTTTCTATGTCACTCATGTTTATATTTTTAAATGAAATACGAAAATTAATAAATAATATGTAATATAATATACTTCACGGATAGCAAGATTTAAATTTGAAAATGTCAAGTATCAATGTGACCAACTGCATGCTTTATATAAAAATTAAACTCTGAACTTTCAAATTAAATAATTCCAATTTAAGCAATTTATTAATGCAAAAAACGCAAAATAGAAAAAATAGTATAAAAAACTCGTTTCATAAGGCCTTTTGCCGCACTCGCTCTTTAGAAAACTCGCCGCAAGCGGCTCGTTTTCTAAACTGATCTCGTGCGGCAAAATGGTGCCTTATGAAACTCGTTTTTTAATATACTATTTTGGGTCCAAATATCTTAAAACTGTCGATTTTCATCTTCAACCTTACGACTACGTTTTTTACTGGTGCCTGGATTATCCATATCAAAATTTATATTATATTGTTACGTAGGTAGATGCCAAATTCGCACGACGAAATATTTATGCTTCACAGATTTCAATTCAAACAATATAACGTTCGCTTGTCCGTAGTTACAAATTAACTGCCCCGATAGCGAGCGATGCGTTGTATTTATACGAGTTACCTAACATCGAGAACCTACCACATTGTTCGGGGATAATACCGACGTATTTCGCGAATCTTCGAGTAATCTAGTTGGTTCGACAGATTTCTAGTCTCGTAACAATATGCTGGGAACGACGAGGAGCATACCTGTCCTACGTAGTAAACCTGAACAAGAAAGTAGTAGGTACTTAAAGATACATATCTTACTAACAATTACAAAAATTAGAATAAAGTAAAAAGTTAAGAAATATCGATTTGAATGGATTTTTATCTACTTTTGTAGTTTTTCGAACAATTTTTAAAATTCATTGGCGGGCCGCATAAATATCGACAGTGGGCCGCATGCGGCCCGCGGGCCGCGGTATGCGCATCGCTGCATTAGGTGTTGTCTATGTGTTCTACTGATTCCAACCAGATTTACTTCGATACTTTAATTTGTTCTTGCCTTACTAATCTTTGATAGAAATGTTCTTCATTAATTCTGAGTAGTATATTTACTATCATAATTTCATTTGATTCTTTGTATCTCTGCAATCGAGCTGCATATACAGCTAATTTTTGTTTTTTTCTTGTATGTCGGGTATTTCATGTATTGTTTGTATTCGTTACCAGAGATTTTATTTACCTGTTTTGTGACTATATATTTGGATTGCTACTTTGAATATATTAGATAGTTATGCCGATACACTTTCTGATTTGGTCTACGTTTTTATTTAGCCTCATTTCCCATTTTAGTTTTTTTGTTTTGCTTTTTATTTTTTTTATGTGCTACAACATATATGTATTATGAGGTAAATGTGCTCGAGTGTAAAGTTGTTGTTGATGTGTTTTTCTATTAATTTTTTGTTAACAATGATGGAGATCATATCTGGTGTATTCATTTTCCGTATAAAGTTGTAACGGTTTGTTTTTGCCTACCTGCATTTTTAGTCTTTTGATTATTTAGTTTTGAACTACTCGATATATAGATAGAGCTTCCGTATTGTATCCTTGTTTTTTATTTTACTTACATCACTTTTGTATTTTTCCAAGAATCTCTAATTTCTGCATTTATTGTTTGGTTATAGGTATTTATTGTTCTTGCTGTAAAGAGAAGCTATGTCAACGAGGCAATGCTATTTTTAATTTACTACGTAAGGTTATATTTTGTGTCATCATCGAATAAAAGGGATTCTTTTGTCAGATCATCCACATTCTTGTTTGTATTTGAATAAGTTCATTTCGGGGTTAGAACCTTTGCTTTTGTAAAAGATATATTTGATCTTTATCTATTTTAATCGCTTGTGATAAACTGAAAGGTAATAATTAATTAATTGAAGGTTTTACAATTTATAGATATTTACCTTAATATCACCATACAAGGCCTTTCCAGAAATTATAAACAGTCTGAAGTACATTTGTTTTGTGGAGGTTATGCATTTTGTTTATATGTTTATATGTGCGTGAGTTTCTATAGGAGGTGTGACTAAATTTTAGTGGGCAATAGATTTGTGATTTAGAACCATTTCTTGATTGTATCTTTCAATGAAACTTCCAATTAGTTTACATTGACAGATTCTATTTGAATTTTTCCCTTTCTTTAATTACATTTTTAATATCACACTTATGCCTATGTTCAGACTGATTGTCGTGAATAGACTTTTAGAACGACACTTTTTTTATTGGAAATATGAAGTGGGATATAATTAATTATTTCTTTTCCATAAATTATACCTATACTTAGACAGCTTTATTGTGTATAGCTAATAACATTTTTTGTGTATGCCTTTCATAATTTTAAGGTCAGCTCTATCTGACGGATGTTTTGAAAACTACGTGTCTGGAGTTATTTCATGCTTGATTGATATCGTTCTTTATCTCCTTGTTCAACGGTCAACGAAGCATCAAGTGTGCTGGGCACGTAGATCAATTGGTAAAATTTTTATGTCTTGAGTAGAAGTCCTTAACGTACTGCGGATTATCCGAATTTGGAGTCATTAATTATAACGGTTTTAAACTTATCAGCCACGTGGGTTTTCAGTTTCTCTTTGAAGCAAGAACGTATACCCTATTGGTGGTAAGTTTTTATTTCCTTTGGGGTTCATCTTAATTGGCATTGCATATTTAGCTAAAATTGTTGCAACATTGCGCTTTTTCTGTCTATAGAAGGGTCTTCGTAAAGAGGCTGAACTTTCCACTTAGGTCATGTCCAATTTTTTTAGGTAATTGCTACCGTTTCCAAATTTTAAATTTTTGTTCATATAGTTTATATACTTCTCATAACTGTATATAACTAATTCAGGCCAATAATTGCAATAGTTTTATTTTATATTTTACAATGTGTATTTTTTTACAATGACTTTAAACTGTAATTCTCTTGAATATATTTAATAATCTAGTAACATATATACTGAGTGTGTAAAAACCATATGTAAAACTCCCTGTAGATCTGCGGATGAATTACCATTTTTTTATCTAGGTTAAGGCATATGAAATATTGGCTAATTACTTCATTATTATAATCTTTGTGTAATTTGCAGTATAATTAACGTATATCTGATTTTGGAATTTTAATTTTGATTCTATTTAACTTCATGTTTCATATGTAATTTTGCTAATTTCATGATTCATAATCCAGTATCAATTTTCAAAATTTTATTTTCTACTTAATTTATTAACTTTTATTGTCTTTTATACTCAATTTTAAGCAAGTTGGTCGCTTGTATATTGCTTTTGATATTATTAATTGCCACTTAAAGGCCATGTGCGCTTTCCTGATAATTTCTTTCAACATACGTATTTTTTTTGGTTAATGTAATATGTATGGACCTGTTTATGATATAATAAATAACACCTTGTTATTGTTAACGAACTTTGGGTTTTATTTTTTATTTTGGATATTGTCTGCTGGATCTCTTCGGATTTTTTTGGCTTACCCTCGATAGCTTCTGTTAGCTATGCAGGTTGAGATCATAAACACGGTGGTGTCTGTTATTTTGAAAGAAACCTCCCCTAGTCGCCTCTAAACTGGCTAGCATCTCAACCTAAGATCTGAGATTCGTGTTAGGTAAGTAGGTTAGTCGAAAGGGTTATAAGCTAATTGGAAATTGCGCGCGTAACAAGGATTCTGTAGAGTGGATCACTATTTTCCCAAAATCTCTAAATATTCTCTCATCAATGTAGTTCTAGTGTTCATAGTTTATGTTTGTTCAATGGTGTGTACAATTAGTATTTGTAGGTGAAATGAATCTGTAGGTGTATCTGTTTATTGTGCTTGATTATTGTGTTGCCTTAGATCTTTTGAAACATCCTTCTTAATTAATGTTAATAATTTCGTATTTTGTGAGTCTACCATTTTTAACTTTAGTTCTATTTTAGTCTATTAATATTTGTCTTGGAACATGTTGTTCTAAGCGTGAATATTGTTGTAAAGAATACTATGGAAATTTGTTTTTGTAGCCTGCTAATCTTGTTTCTAGTTTAGTGCTTTGAAATAACAACGCATAACGTTTCTATTTATATCACCTGTCAATTTTTTTCGATTTGATGGTTGTTAGTAATCTAAACAAAGGACATCCACCGGTATTATCTTCTTTTAGAGTGGTTTCAGTTTGGTTAAACTGAATATTCTCATGATTTCGTTCATTCTCTGAAATAATAGGTGTTATTGCATTAATTTTTACATTACCTGGTTTCCGATGTGGATATATCTAATATAGCTTTGGAGTTTTAATCATAATCTTAATTAATAATCGTAAAATACCTTAAAAAACCACGAACAGTACAACTGGTCACAGAAATATTATTTAAAAATGTTACTTTGACAATTAACTTTAAAACAAAATTTTCGCATAAAATACTGTATTTTATGTATGAAAAAACAAATCCACACGTTCTCTAGATCACAACTCACTGTTTGTCAAAGCTTCATTAATAAACAATGTCGCAGTATTATGTAAATTGAGATTATGTGATCCGCATTCACAGTACATTTGCTAGTACGATAACCGCAACATATTTATTATTATTATTATTATTATTATTATTATTATGACGTCGAGTTATCTCGCACTTTCTAAGCCTATAGCTAGGAAACCCACATGTCTACGAGTATGAGCTCGCTTGTATGCGGGTGACATTGCGATGTTTTATACCACATGAAACGATATCTTACTACAAGTATCATGGTGTATTGCATATTTATATGGAGGTGCATTTTGATTAATCGTTAGTAATTTTAGATTGTTTAGATTATTCATGACTTTTCTGATTATGTTGCCGGCTTTTGTCCTTTTATTCTATTGAATCCCATTGTGATTTCTGTAAGTAACGAATGTTGTACCAGAAACGACATCAGTTACCTGTGTTCTTTAGTAACATTCATATATTTTATTTTAGATATAATTTTTAACCCTGGTCCTACCAAGGTGTGCTTTTGAGGTACATTTCATTTTCAAAGGGATGGTGTTCTGTAAATTTGCTATTGTTTTAGGTATTCTCAAAGTCAAATATTTAAAACAAAAGAACATAAACGATATTTGGTAAGATTTTTCCTATTTAGAAGTAGAAAACATAATTTACTGACACTTCTTACCAAACTGCGCATTCGAGAGAATTGCGCTACTTCGTTATTTCAAACTAGACAGGCTAGTTGGTGAATCCTTTGTAAGTGTATGCCTTCACTTTTAGGCCATTCGCCTGATTATGAAAGCATTTTCAATTGCATATAAAAGGGAAATACGCAAGGGAAATATTGCAACTAGTCAGTTCGTTATTCTCATAAGGCACGCATCGACCGTTCTAGGTGACTTTCATTTAGTGAGGATTATATAAATCTGGTAAGTAAAATAAATTTTTGATTGGTTTCGATAAAACACAAATTTGTACGAAGTGGATGATGGTGAAGATGATAGTGAGGATAAAGAATATCCAAACAACGGATCTTCCTCTAGTGAGAAAGTAGCGGCAACGAAAGGGACAAACAAGAGGAAAGTGACAACAATAATGCTGTCGATTTTCCAATCAATCAGATGTTTTAGAAAATACAACGGCTTTGAACAAGGTGATACGCCAATAATACAAATCGTAACTCCACATTGAGTTTACTTTTCGATGATGCAGTTATTAGTATTGTAGTTACCATAACTAATATGGAAAATCTTCGTGCTCTTAGAGATTTGTGGAAACCAGTTGATAACACTGAGGTACGAGCTTTACTGGGCCTTTTAATTACCCCTGGTAGAAAGAAACAAGGGATTGGCAACAATGGAGCTCTTTATATGGAAATTCGATATATCGAGCGTATATAGTGCGAAACAGATTGTTGCGGTTTCTTCGAGTTAACGACAAAACTACAAGGCAGCTTCGACGGGAGAAAGACAAACTGGTATAAATTATGGGCCTATGGGGGTGTGTCAACACAAGCTTGTTGACATATTGCTTTCCTGACAATAATCTTACCATCGATAAGTAGCTGGTTCTTTAAGGGGGCGAGTAAATACTATCTTTCCAATAGTATTTACCAAGCAAATCAGATAAATATTAAATGAAAATCTAGTGGACCAGCGATACTGGAACCAGTTATGCGTTATGTGGTGTAGCATTCTGTTACGCCTAGCGTATAGAAGTTTAATTCACTTAATTAAATACAGATATATTTCGTCTTTAAATATCTCATATTAGTTATATTTAAACTTAAGACATTTTTTTCATTTGTACAAACTTTCATTTTCGTTACAAAGAGAAAGTATTTCTATTTCTTTTGTCACCTTCTTACCGCCGACGACCCTTCTTTCTACCTGACTCAGAACCCTAACGTTAATGTCGAATTTCTTCTAGATAAATTCCATATTTTTAAATTCTTTTATTTAATATTACTTACATCTTCTTTTATATATCTTGTTTGATATCGTTAGAGAGCTTATGTCACAAGGGTTATTTTAAGAATAATTCTGACATCGACAGACCAAGTCTTCAGGTCGCGCTTTTAATTAACTATAATTCAAGATATCGACCCCCTCTTCGATACATCATAAACCAACCGTTCTAGACTTCTCTATCGACACGAAAACTAATAGTTCCTTCTTCTCTTGCGAACCTTTCGTGAGAAAACACACACCTCGTGCTGTCCAAGTCACGATGCTACTACCATGCCGTCCAGGTGTTCTTCCGCTTCTAAGGTAAATTGTATTGTTCTATACATTATTCTTTTAAGTGAATCCAAATTAATTTAAACTAATTAATTTCTTATCCCACCGGCCAACATCGCTCTGCATATACTTGACCAAGGTATGTCTTCGAAGGCCACGTGATCATCATCGCCACATAAAGGTAACTGTATTGTTCTATACAGAGATTCTTTTATATTCATCGTAATTAATTAACCCTTAATTTACTACTCCATTTAACGTTCGTTTCAGAGTATTTTTTGTGTTAATTTTAATCTACTTATTCACCACTCCACGTGTATATAGTACTTTGTTTTATTACTGTTTCACCTTTCCAGTTCAGATATTTTATATTAATTTCTCGATTACTAATTTATTGCCCCTTGTGTATATATTACTAATTTAATGACTTTACATACATCAATTTCTTTTATTTAAATATACGAGTTTCAATTTCTTATTATGTAAATATAAATACAAAATTTAAGGACGCCGCTGTGTTTTATTTTATGTATTAAGTTGTTGTATATTTATTTTAATTAACCAATACCACGCACGTCCTGGACCTTTGATGAGACTTCACCAACACCACAAATTATCTTAATTATTACAAAATAACTAGAGTATAATTTTTATATTATTTATCTTAGTATAATTTCATTATTATTATAAATAGCCGAGCCCTTCTATTTGTAATAATTCTTAGGAAAAGAGGGTCTTCAAAGATCTGAGAACGGTGGTTGAAGATCTTTGCGAACTTTGTATCAGATCCAATAGAAATATTACGACTTTACCAGCAATGAACCTGTGTGTAGATTGCTATGTAAAACCTTAACTTGTATAGGCCCGCTTAGGAAAATCAAACGCTGCACACCACCAAATTTTTTACCTAACGGTCGATGGGAAATCGAAACCAATTCTTTGGATTAAAAAAAAATGCATTTGCAGCTTATTTACCTAACAAAACGAACACTTTGCAATGCTTATGTTTACAATGTACCAAGACTGCACAGTCGATATCGAAAATAAAAATTAGTCAGAAATCAATACTTGCTCCATGGAAGGAGAGGTCAACACTCTTGATCAAATGACACAGGCATATTCGCTGAAACGCAAAGGTAACAGATGGTCATTGGCCTTCTTTTTCAATCCAACTGACATTTGCAGGATTACCTCATTTGTCATTTGAAAAGTATTAACACTGATTGGCATATATCTAAAAAAGGAAAGCTTCGAAATATTTACTTACGAGAAATATTTACAAAATTAATATTAGAAGATATAGTTTGACGGGTTTGCGTAAAAGTCACACATCGTTAATCTAAACTACATTGGAACAGGTACTAGCAGGGGCCGGAAGTTCTACTCTTTTAAGAACGGTATTATATTTGCTTATCAAAAGAAAAAAATTGTCAACACAATGCTGCAGTAAGGGCGATCATTCGAAAAAAATTCTGACTTGCAAAAGAAAAGAAAATTTTCAAACCATATGTTTTATTGTGTCCGTATCAAATTATTATTTGGTTTTGCTAATAACATCCTGTATATTATATATTATGTCATTATATGTATATTACGTGAATAGTAATAAAGTAAACCATTCATATTACACAATTACGCACGTCGACAATGTGTGCATGTATCTCATAGGCACACCTTGGTACGGCATGTTAGGATAAACCATTGGTAGAGCCAGAGTTAATTTATACTTTGAAATAATAAGACAACATATGAAAAATGGAAAGATGTAATTATTTAGAATATACATCCAAAATATTTTTCCAAAATTCCCTCTCATAAGCGAGAAAAAATGACAAAGATATTTTCAAAAAATTTTGTTGTCACTGTGCGGCCGACTATATTATAAAAAGTACAGAGACGATATTTTAAAGTTGACCAACAATAACGTCGATCGGCTTTAAGTTTCCTCTATGATTCAGTACGTTCGATATGATTTAAATTTACGTCTTCGATTAAAGATAGAGTGTTACCAAGTAGGATGTAGAGAACACATCTTACATGTTCTTTTAATATAACTACTTTAAGAATTTAATGCAAGTTGACTGCCAAACCAGGTTATCGAACCCTTATCATAATAAAACTTAAACTAAATGTTATCGTTTTTATGAACATAAACATTGCCGCTTTTAAATACAATAGCGGCATACTCATATTTTATATTTCTTACTTCTCCAAACAAAAAAATCTCGTAATACACATTGCTACTGTGCGCGCGTAGGCTCAGTCTTGGCGTAATGAAGATGTTCGGAAAAAGTTCAAATCGGTAGTCGTATCACACAATTTAAAAGAGAGCCTATATTTATTGTGTATGCCCTTAGTCAGTGGAGACGGTCGTAGATTAACTAAACAGATGGTAGGTAGATCCACTTAGTTTTACGCACGGAGGCTCGATACTGAAAACTAAGAAAAGTGTTGCGCATTTGTAGGCGCATACACTTACAGACTATACAAAATTAAACAAAACGTCAGACTAAACTAAAGGAGGGGTACTTAAATTGAAAATAAGAAATCGAAAATAGTTAATTAATATATTGACGAACAAAAAAAATCAAGTTTAACATAGTGGCTTTCAAGCAGCAAATGACATTAGAATTATGATATACTTCAAAAATTTTACATAAAATTCCATTGAATCAGCAAACTGTTTCAAGAATAAAATAAAAATAAATTGAATTAAACTGCAGAATGCACCAGAAATATGAAATTAAATATTCAAGCGATATCAAATCAACTTATACCTAGGATCAAAAATCTAATTCTGTCTTAGATCTGTAGCGGAACCTTACAATGGAATTACGCACAGTATATTACCCAAGCATTAGTAAAATAGTATCAAGAAATTTAACCAAAAATTACAATTTATTTAAATCTCTAGCACGCCTATGGTTTGCGTGGTAACGAATTGATGCAATATATTTCGTTAGAATTACTTAATTGTCGTTAAAATTACTTAAATGTGTGAAATCAACACAATTAACTATTTATTAAAATACAAAATTATTTTAAAAATAAATTCTATAACCATATCTACGATAATTAATTTTAAAGTTGTATATTAATCAAATAAATTCTTTTAATTAAATACGTGAATCTCAGGATTATTTAGCAAAGTTCCAAATATACAAATATACGAATATAACTAAAACTTTATGCCGTCTTAACCCTTTCGTGACGGGACTGTTTTTCACTGTCGTGTTCTCAAAACGAGGTTCTCTGCGCTCTGCGCAAGCGCACGGTTCCCGATGCGAAGGTGACTTTGGATAGCGCGCATTCTCGCGGTTCCCGACTGCAATTGCTGTTTTTAGTAAACATTTTTTTTCTATATAACAATAAATTAAACGCATTTGTATTTTTAATGGAATAATAATAACAATTATGATCTTTCCTAAACTTTATTCTAACTTGCAATGTAATAAAATATAAACATTTTTATTTGCCATAAGCTACCAAAGTGTGGTAGTTTTTAAAACATGATATTACACAAAGGGGAACATCGCAGCTAGGGCAACAATAAGCTGTTTCCTTGCGAATATTATTTTTTGAACAAACTACGCATCTCTTCCTTGGTTGTTTATTTATACCTTGATCCTTGGAAAATTGAGATATAAAGTGGCTGTCTGTCAAGCGAAGGGGAGAGTCTGTGTCAGGAGCCCTTCGGCTGGTTGATCGTGGTTTGCTTATCTTATATTTTACAAGCAACTCTTTCACCAATTTCAGCTGAAAATCAGCTACAGATATATTTTCACCCGTTGTCATATCAAGCAAATGAAAAAATAGTTTCTTGTACCACTTCATTGTCTTTCGTACTGATTGTATCGAACTTTGAAGCATGTCGGTTCTATCTACTGCTTCCATATTTGCATTGTAGTCATTTAGGTTTACTTATGTCTGTTTTCTTGACTGGATCTTTTTTCCCTGTATGAACCATATCTGCAGTATGTCGTGTCGAAAGCATTCTCACTTCTCTTTTATTTTGCCACTTCACTGCAAGTATATTGTCAGTGGAAAAATGTATATCCTCTCGAAATTTTTTCTTTCATGTTCTTTCTGTTTTGTTTGACAATTCCACACGTATTTGTTTGTCTAGCATAAAGCATACCATATAATATCGGACTGGTGTACCAATTGTCAGTGTATAAAGTATGACCCGAGCCAAGGTAAGGCTGCATACGTGTAAAAACGATATTTCCAGATTTACCTAATTCTGTATCATATTCTTGAATATCAGAAGTTGCTCAGCAGTATATTATAAAATCCAGTATGTACCCAGTTTCGCAGTCGCACAGCACTAACAATTTAATTCCAAAACGGTGCCGCTTTGAGGGAATATATTGTTTAAAAGAAAGTCTTCCTTTGAAGAGCATCAAACTTTCGTCGATACGCAGGTTCTCAAATGGGTAGAATGTATTTTGGTATACTTCTCTTAGGTGATCTACGACCAATCTGATTTTATGCAATTTGTCATTTTCATTTTGATTTTCCTCTGAAAAATGTAATGCCCATAGTATCGAAAGGAAACGGTCACGAGAGAATACTGTCCAAAAATCGGTGTAACTAATAAAGCATCAGTTGACCAATAATCAACAATTTTCAATTTCTTTACTTGTGCCATGAGATAAGATACTGCGATAAAGCAGTAAAGTGCATCGATTGTAACGTCTGCCCATGTTTTTCTATTCTGTGGAGCTTGATAGCGTTTGTTATTATAAAATAAGTTGGTCTGTTGGGCGATACGAGTTACGAAATCTTCGGAGAAAAACAACTCTAAACTTTCTAATATTGTAAGATTTGCAGGCACATTATTTGTGCAACCAGAGTTAAGTTTTTCAAATGAGTGAACAGTTGGTTGATAGTTAGGATCTGTTTTCCATTTGAAACCGGCATCAGGTGTCTTGAGTGTATTACCAGATTTTTTCTTCTTTGTAGTTTTCTGACCAGCTTAAAGATTAAGTAAATATAAAAAATATATTTATATTAGATATCTTACCATTATTACTGCCAAAGTCATCATCCGAGGATAAAGGGTTTTCTTGCGGTACATTATACATTTCTTCATCCTCAGTTTCACTATTGGACTCAAAGTCATAATCGTTAAATTCATCACTACTTTCATTTAGTATTGCCTCTAGTTTGGCATCAGTTAAATATTTACGAGCCATTTTTATAGAAAAATCACAAGAAACACGATACTTACAAGTCAGGGAAGTACACACGACTGACTGAGAGATTGAGTATTCCGCTTTATATCTCTGATGTAAAAGACATGTATGGACCTGTCTACGATCCCACAAACGTGCGTTTCCCGATCTAAATGCATGTTTCAAGCCCGCGTATATATGCGGTTCCCGCACATTTCAAACGCAAGGATTTGCGCGTTCATGCGTCTCCCGTCACGAAAGGGTTAATTGGCATCGAAAATTGTAAATCCTTATAAAAACAAATATACTCGTAAAAGACGAGTCACATACGACGAAGACTTTCATTTTCATTTCACTAAAAAAATGAGTCTGTACGGCTGTATGCGTGCGACGGAGATGGAAAGACCCACATCTAGTAAGTATTTTCTTATGTCCAGTCAAGCGGTGTTGGCCTGTGTTTTTCTGTATCCACTGGTTGCTTAGTGTTTCTTCCTCGTGGTGAAATTTATTCTTCCCGTTTATCCGATAATAATATACCTTTATTCGTTAAGACACACAAAATGTATACGAAATGTCACAAATACATAAATAAAATACAAAATCTGTATTATGATCTGTATGATAAAGAAAGCCTATACCCAATTATGTCCAATTGTTTCGCAGCATGACGCGCAAATTCACTAACGATAACATGCGTTCTAGCAATTATAACATATACCCATTTTGGATCCACTAACAGCGATAATTACCATAACAATAGGGTATAGCTTGACTTTTTATCTCGCTTATGAAGCACAACAAGAAACAACCTACACGCTCATACGTCTACTAGAAGATTCTCCTAAAATCGCACACGCCGAACAGGGGGCGTCAAATTCAGTGAAACCCCCATCTGCCCTAGATGGCGCAAACGTGAAAAATAAATGTAACATGAAATGATGTCAGATCTAAAAGCCTACAAATTATTTTTAGTATAATTTTCAAAATGGGTTTGTAAATTAATGTAACACACATCTTAGCATACAAGATGTTATAGTTTTTATAACATCGACAACTGTTGCGTATGTAAACATACGGTGTGTGTTTTACTTCAATAGACGTACATATTTACATTCTGAATATTTTGAGTTCATAGGCGGAACATGATACAATTTTCAGGGGGTTTTTAATTTTCGGGTTCGCATCGTAATTGACTCGCAATATTTTGGATTCATATTCAATATAATTACATCTTTCCATTTTTGGTACGTTGTCTTTTTATTTCAAGAACGTCTGTATATTATACCTTTTAGATATACTACATATTTTTCAGGATTCTTATCTTTAATGTTTATATATAATACATGCATACAATGAAAAAATCTCCATTTTAATTATTAATATAAACTGCTGGCCAAATTAAGTGGTCCATTTAAGCACACTTGCCCTATTTTAGTGAATTTTTAATAATTTGAAAATTATTAATGCATATTTACATTATAGACATAGTATAAATTTTCTGATAATTTGTTATTATATAAAAATTTATTTTTCAGCAGTTTTAAACGGAAATTACCGGCTTTATTTTAACATTTAATTTGGGATGTTGATATTTGCCATTGCCATTTTGCGCAAATCAATGTTGGCATTCCACGAATGCCATATGTCAGTTGTGTTGCGTATGACGTTTAGCACTAGCTTCATTTTTGCTTACGTACTTTCAGAAAATGCCACGTCTTGGCAACGACCATTTGAATACAGTTTTCGAATGGTACAAAATTGATGGTCTAACAGAGAAATCGCTAGATTTTTTAAATGTATCATATAGGCGATCAATCGAGCTATTGAGAGATACAATAGAACTGGTAGTATGCAATTTACACACGGAGGTAGTCGCCAACGCAGTACAACTCCAGCGCTAGACCAATATCTGCGTTTACTTGTGTTGCATAATCCTGAGCAATCTTCTAGAGCGCTTAATTACACCTTATGTGACGCTTCAAATGTTGTGGTATACAACAGTTAGGAGATTAAATGGGCTTAATTTACGAGCCCGAAGAAGAGCAGCTACTTGCCCTTTACTAACTAGGGAACATCGCATTGCCAGAAGACATTATCATCGGTACTGGAATGAAGAAGATCGGAGAGTAGGTGCTTGTTCACTGATGAATGTCGTTTAAATTTGCATCATTCAGATGCTCGAGTTTTAGTATGGAGAAGACCAAACGCTTGAACGTAATTTTGCACCACGTAATATGGCACGTTTGGTGGTGTTATTTTATGGAGCGGCAGTTCATTAAACAGACACACAGGCAAGTTATCTTGAGAGGTCAAACCATGAATGCCGAAATATATAGAGAGATATGTGCATTATACTAGTTCTTATTCCATCTGCTCAGAATTTTGGACGTCGTTTCATATTAGTGGACGATAATACAAGACTACACCGTGCAGTAATAGTCCGCGATGTTTTAGAAAATCAACGTATTGAGAGAATAATATGGCCAGCACAATGTCCCGATTGTAATTGCATAGAGCATGTATTGGATAAAGTGGAACAACAGATGAGGGTACGTCTTCACTAACCTGTAACGCTTCAGGAAATAAGCGATGCGTTACGCGAGGACTGGAATTGAAAAGTTTATAAATGCTCTAATTGGTAACATACCAAGAAGATCTTTAGCTGTATTACGTGTAAGGGGTGGTCCGACGAAATATTAAAATTGAGTAGGCTTTATAAATTTGAGTCGTTTGTTTTTTACTATTTTTTTTTGTTTTTTAATTTCGATTTTTAGTAAAAATATTGTTAAAAACAATTGCGTTTTAAAAGTTTATAATAAAATTGACATAGGAACTGCTTATTGTCTTTTATTAAATACATATAAACTGTAACCTGTCGCTTGCTGTATAGTAATGTGGAAAAATAAGAGCGGACCACTTCAATTAGCCAGCAGTTTATTTAAAAATGGAACAGTCTGGTCTAGGTATGTATAATATTACATTTTCTCGTATTTTATATCTAGTATCTCTAGTAAGTGCTTGTAAATATAACTCAAGAGACTTTCGTGTTAATCCATTATAATAACCATAATTTGATAACAGAACTACTTAAAAAGAAAAACATAGCAACAAACAACTATAAAAGAAATTCTAATCACGATATGTATAAGTATTTTTATTTTAATTCTGCAAAGATTTACGTGAGTTTTTCACGAAATGAGTGTCGTGACATGCAACTTCACCCTAACTTATTCTTTTATTGCTTTGGCGTGTCAACTACTAATAGAAAACAAGAGAAAAAAATAAAAAAATGTGTTTTTCTTATTTGTACATAGGTACTCTATACATCCTATGTAAGCGGTATAATGCAAAATTTTTTACGAATTTATACTAATGAATAGTACAGGGTGGCCCAAAATGACCGAAGGGGTTTGAGTTCATTATAACTTCTTATTTAAGACATAATTATTAAATTTTTTTAATTTTAAATACAGTATATTAATAGAGAATATTTTTAATTTAATTATGAAAAATTATATCTCGCAATGACCGAAGTGGTTTGAGTTCATTATAACTTCTTATTTAAGACATAATTATTAATTTTTTTTAATTTTAAATACAGTATATTAATGGAGAATATTTTTAAAAAAATTATATCTCGCAATGGATCGTTGATTTGAGAAATAAAGGTCAACGATTTTGGCACGTTGTTCAATTGTGTACTGTTCCATTTTAAATTCCCCAAGTCTTCTTTACAAAATACTGAAAACAAAAACAAAAAAATTATAATAAAAAAGTTATAAGGAATTAAAACCCCTTCGGTCATTTTGGGCCATACTGTATAAGAACTATATACTAAAATACTTATATTTTCTAGTCAATTCATTAGAATAACTGATAAACTAAAATTTTCCTGCCATCAGACATATAAGCTTTGTGTAAAATGTGATAAAAGCTTTGCCTCTCCTATATTTCCTTGTACTAAAATTGTACATCCAAAATCATGAATTCCTTGTCAAATACAAAAAAATACACTATTTTTTCCAATACATCTTAGTGTTTTGTCAAAAACGCGTTCTTGGTTTATTGTTATATTTGATTTATACCGCGGATATGCCTACATCTAATAATGCCTTTTGACTTTTGACACTGTTGTTTCGACTTCCCACGGGCACCATTGGCATCAGAAAAGCTACAATCAAACCTCAATAACATTCGAAATTGGTTATAGTAGTGGCAAAATAGGACCAACAAAAGAAATAAGTGTACTTCTCTTACAAAACGAAGAGGAAACTGCCTGCCAGTAAAAATAAATAGTTATCAGATCTCAGATCAAATATCTCAGTATGTACCTGATTCGAAAGCTTACACGGAAAAGTGACGCCTATTCCGTGATTCCGCAAAAACAAGCCTCAAAGCAGTCTTGTTGCATTATGAGAATAAATTTTCATTTGTATTTTTCAAGAAATTGTATGTGATTGAAGGAAATTGACATTTGTGGATTCAGCACACTATACGAAGGGATATCTACTTAGCCTAGGCCATTTTCCTTGAATAAAACCAAATCTTGTTATAATAGCAAAAAAATAATGACATTTTAAAAGTGTTTACTGCAAAATCTTATGTTAAGAAGTTTAAATACTGCTGTGCAATCAATTTTGAAGGAAAGCATGTCGAATTTAAATGTGAAAATCGATAAATTGGAGTATTAAAGCATCATCAAATACTTCTATTTGTAGAGGTTAAATGTGGTAAGAAAATTTACGAAGATATGCTTAACACACTTAGCGATCAATGCCCATCATGTGTGACTATCAAAAATTGGATCGTGTCATTCAATAGAGTAAAACTTTCAGTTGAAGATGAGAAGCGACCAGAAAGACCGATTTCGGTATCTACCCCCGAAAATATTAACAAAGTTCATGACATGACCAGACCGTCGAATTGTGCTGAGACATATAGCCGAGGCACTAAAGATTTTATATGAATGCGCCCATCAAATAGTTCACGTCGATTTGGATATGAAAAAAATTTTGCAAAACGGATTCCTAAATACTTGAACGCCGAACACCAACGAGCAAGTGTGAAAGCATCACGGTCAATCTGTGCCCGTTTTGAAGGAGACCCAGATGTTTTGAACCTCTTTGTGACTATGAATCAAACATGAGTCCATTTTTGCGATCCAGAAACAAAACAGAAATCGATGGAGTGGAAGTATCATGGTTCTCCAAGGCCTTAGAAGTTTGGAGTTGAAAAATCCGCTGGAAAAGTTCTTGCTTCACTTTTTTGAGATATCCGTGGAATAATTATGCTTAATTACATAAAAAAGGGTCAGACCATCACTGGAAATTATTATTCTAAATTACTAATCACCCTGAGAGAGAAAATGAAGGAAACAAGACGTGGCATGTTAGCGAAAGGTGTTTTTTTTTGCAGGACAATGCCCCTGTACACAAATTGCGCATTATCATGAATACAGTTCGGGATCTAGGGTTCAAATTACTGGAACACCCGCCTTACTCCCCAGAATTAAGCGCTTTAGACAATTATCTGTTCCCTCGATTGAAAAAAAGTTTAAAACGTCACTTTTTGTGTAACGAAGAGGTAATAGAAGCTGTGGAGGGCTGATTTCCAGCGAAGAATATTTTTTTTGGAAGGACTAAAAGCGATGCAAGATCGCTGTATTAATTTAAGAGGAGATCCCAACTTTAAACTGTTTCAATAGTGGGCTAAGAATATATCAATATCCTGTTGTAAAACATAATATTTACCGAAAACATCCTATGCAGTTGAAAAATATATAATTTTGCAGACCTGTGTTAGGATTTAGTTTTTATATTTTTTCTAATTTTCATGTAAACAAGGAAATATGGTCTGTAGCTGAAAGAGTTGGATTCGTATTAAAACATGATAGTGATGTAAGCGTAGTAAAGTCATGGCTTGGTTGTGTACAGCATCAAAAGTTCCTGAGCAACTCTGCCTTTGCGAACGAATGAAAAATCTTGATGATATAATTTATTATTCAACACTCGTAAAAACAAACCGATAATATAAAGGTATTAAAAAATTGATGATTTGTTGTTTGCGTAAGAGATACTCAAAATTAAAATAAATGTTTGAAATAAAAATACTGAAAAAAAAGAGTTAACAGAAAAAAAAAACAAATATTATGTGGTATTTTGATATAACAAAGTAACTACAGTTTTATATGTTGAGCACTTGTGAAATATAGAAATAACGAAATAAAACAAAACACTTTTTTCACAAAAATAGTTTTGATAAACTTTTTACTTTAGTTTATTAAAACTATTTTTGTGAAAAAAGTGTTTTGTTTTATTTCGTTAGAGTAACTACATTTCATAGTCCATGAAAGTTTATATTAAATTTATCTTTTACAATAGATTTTGTGGATGGTAGAGAGAATTGAACCCGAGTGCATAAAAATTATTACATCCACTGTGAAATTGCGGAATGAATAAATTTAAATAGGAATCCAGACTATTGTCTTCTTTCAGGTCATTAATGAGATTGAATATAAAAAAGTTGCGTCATTTTTGCGTCTGTCCTATAAACTGTTAAAGCCAAATTCAGACAGTGAAGCCTGGTGTAAATATTCTCTCTGATTTAGGTTAATATAAAACTCTACTATAATATGGACACAATACCATCATAGCGACATTTTGAAGACTTATCAAGAGAGTTTTCTGGCTGTTTTGAGAACTGGCGAAGAAGCTAAAGTAGATAGTTTTGAAAAACAAAATATTTCTAGAAATTCTGTAGTCTTTTATAACTAACATTTTCCAAAACACCCCTCGAATTTATAAAAATTCTGGCAAGTTTTTTCAGTAGGAAAGGAATAAAAGGTGATACCCAGAGAGCGGACTCGAGCGATTGATTATTCATAGAGCCCATAGGCGTCTGCCTTGTATTCGCAATAGGTTTGTTACTGTAAGCGATCCGTTAGTTTCGAACAATTAGATACTAATACTGCATAAGTGGCACATACCTACATATGCAGTTAATATGTATCTGTCAATGCACAACATAACGAATGTAATAAACGGTTTGGTAACCAGCAGCACCTACTGCTGAAACAAAAGTAATGCTGACAAGCGAATTGCGTATCGAATTTTGAATAAAAATAATTTACAAAGAACAAAACTCAAAACTATGTATTTGCTTTTAGATGTTAAAACATCTTTAAAAATAGAAAATGTCCGTTCCACATCACAACAATGTTGCAAAAGTGCACCATACTTCGATGTATAGATTTTTCTATCGGCTCTGTGCAGAATTGATATAATATATTCAAGCCTGGAATTTTGAGAAAAATTTGGCATCAACTTTTTGTCTCAGCTTGTTTCCAAATTCAGAAGGCATACTTTTCACTCGATCGATAACGATTTCTAAGTTAATTATCGCTTCTTTTAGGTTCTTGATTGATCTTGATTTGGTATGTAAGTAATCGTATCTGTAAGAAATGGCCTAAAAAGTAGAAACGAAAACTACTCCAAAAAAAAAGGTAGTAAATGAAACTAGGATAAATATACAACATAATAAAAAAACGCTTTTTTTAAAATACTGAAAGTTGTAACCAAATAACACTGAAAGAAACGAAACCAGAAACAATCCCTTACAGAAGAGAATAGAAAATACACTATCTCAAAAACAATGCAGCATGTAAACACGAGAATACACTTTGGAAATTAGCGGATATAATTTTTTAAGCGATTATTTGAACGAAGTCTAACGAAATAATATATACATGTATATTCCGTCTTACACGCCCTTACACGCAACAGTAGCTCTTCTACTGTAGAATATAATTTATGAATGAATAGACACAATGTACTATTCATAACGACGAAAATAACAGCACCTGCTCGAGTAATGCATTCGAGTAAGCAAATAGTGCGGTGGTTATAACATGCATACTATACCTGAGACCGCTACAACGTTTTATCGGGGCAATTGGTCATTCAATCGCTTCAGTTCGCTTTCAATTCAAAAGAAACACTTTCCAAGAATTTGAAAATAACAAAGCATCTGTAGCATTTATTGCAGCGAGTTGTTTTAAGATATTACGATAAGTTTTAATAACTGCGTCAGTGTTACCCCTGCATTCAGCTGCTGTGCTTCTGTACTCTTAATTTAAATTTTTTGTTCCTTACATTCAGTCCACGAATATTTTCATTAAGAACGAACGAAACTAGTATTTCGCATTCTATAACAAGGTAACGAAATTCAATAGATGCTATATACGTATATATATCCACCACTATCGTATACCACTTACAAAAACCATGAAAAGTTTACTTACCGTACAAAAAAAATATGAAATTCGCTTATTGTTATTGTGCTTTGATTAAATATTTTGTTGTCGTGTAAATGACAGTATTTTTGGATAATAAGTATTGTACATCGACACATTCCTTTGATAGATTCAATACAAATTAATACAAATTTTGAAGTTATTCTGTAATCGATTGTAAAAAAATGTTTCGTTTCGCCATATGCTATATGAAAATAACAAACATTGTAAATAAATGCTTTTGCAAGTTAAGGTCAGTGTTTCAAATAATACTAAAATTCAGCACCCGCTAGTGCGATCAATTTGCCAGACAATGAATGTGATAACGTATTTTTTAAAGTATAAATACTATATAATAAATACAATTGCGCATTAAACGGTACTAATTTAGAGAACGGACACGCTTACCACCCAGTGCAGTACTGGCGAAAGGCTGTATTTCTAAAATATTTAATTTTATTTATATAATTGGAAAACGAACGGGTGGTGATCTATAAAATTACGAAATACATATTTATTTGTTGAAAAGTTGTATTTATAAAGTTTTTAATTTTATTTATATAATTGGGAATCAAACGGGTGGTGATCTATAAAATTACGAAATACATATGTATTTGTTGAAAAGTTGTATTTTTAAAGTTTTTAATTTTATTTCTATAATTGGAACATTTTTATTTGTTCATTTTGTCGTTCAAGTTGAGTAAAGGAGTATTAATATTGACTAGCAATAGTTTCTCAAGGTTTTCTTCTGTCAATTTTGTTCTCTTTGAATTAAGTACATCCTTATAAATAGAAAACGTCCTTTCTACATCGCAACTGGTTATAGGTGCATACTGGAAATATTCATTTATTTCTTCATATGTAGCCGTTAGATTTGGTGGAATTGTCTCCATACATAATTGCTGCAATGTAATTAAATCTGGATTTCTATTGAGAATTGCTTCAAACTTTTGCCGAGGGCCACATCCGAAGTCACTTGGAATACTTTTCAAATTATTAACAGCCACATCTAATGTGGTTAATCCGTCATTTAATGTGAGATTTCGATTTTCAAAATAAGTGATTAGTTTTGGCAATTTTCCAAAGTGTTCGTGAAGAAAGTACAACTGATTTTTTAAATTTGGGATTTGTGTGAGCTCCTTGCACTCACCAATACTTCTAGCATCCTCCTTTAGCAGTGTTACGAAATGTTTCAGACTATCGAAATTCTCAGCATAATAACTAGTAGCTTCCAGCCATGTTTCCCATCTAGTTATTACTGGAGTGGGAGGCAGTGACAGAGATGGAAATTTTTCGCTGAAAAGAGCTACTCTCAATGGTGCTTTTCTGAAAACTTTTTAAAAGCTGATACAAGTCTATCAACTTCCGGAAAAGTGTCTCTGATATATTCACAGATTCTGTGGAGAGCATGTGCTACATAAGTAATATGCAGCATATTAGGATATGTTTTCTTCAATAGTCTGCCTGTTTTTAACATATACGCAGCACTATCACTGACAAATAAAAGTATGTTTTCTTTGTACGTGGCGTTCGAATGAAGCATTTTTTGTATATTCTCCTTAATGGTTTCAGCAACTGTGTCCGCATCAACTCTATTTATAACACTTGTTGCTATTACATATGAGTTATAGGAAATAGTTAGATGTAGTACACCAGCTACAACATTTACCACACAGCGTCCTAACATATCCACCGTTTCGTCGGCGCTTATCCATATGTATTGATTTAAAAGATGGCTTCTAATGCGTTCTACTGTTCTCGTATAGCACCTAGAAACATAATATTTGCGTAAAGTTGATTCATCAGGAACATTTCGACCAGTATATTTTTTCAGAAATATTTTTAAAGTGGGATTGCTAAGTTTATTTAATGGAATATTAGCCGCCATAAAAGTTTTACAGAGTTCAGATGTGTTTGCGATCCGAAGTGACGAATTTTTGACGCTATTTTACGGATTTTGTAATAAATTTCGGAATCACTGACAATGGGCATACAGTCAGTATGACCGTCAATCCAACTCGCCATTGTTTTACAATGCCGTTCTCGACATTCTTCCATATCACGTCTGAAAAAGTAACTTAAACAATGCTCTAGATCTACATAAATTAAAACTAAAAATGTGTGCGTAAGTTATTGAAACTGAACGAAATTCAATGCACACTTACGTCTAAATAATTGGAAGAAATAGATTCAATCAAACGATATTAAACAGGATCTATCACAAAAATTACGATGTAATTAACAGTTAAAACTATGAAAACAAGAAACTTACTCACAGCACTTTATTTATCTTACGAAATATAAACTAATAAATAAAATACATTATAAAAACCCGGCTTCTATCTACGCTCATGAAAACACTTTAAAAAACATTATATTCTCGGAATACAATAGCTGGCTTGTCCATTGTTATCGCGGCGAGACCAGGTGTCCGAGTAAGTCAAACAAATACTTCATTGAATTACGCCGGGATGTACTGAGCGACGTTATACATAATTCCAATTGCCGATTGCGTTTTATGGAAATTGCGTCCGTTCTCTACTAATAATATTATAATTATAAACAAATAAAAAAAGAAAAAATACAATAACTTGCTATAATGGCTGTCAAAAGTATACTTATCGATCACTTATTTCGAGGTCATCCCGCATTGTATTAATACCGTTCAAAAAATAAATTAAAACAAAATTCATCAACATCAATATTTTATTGTACATCAATAACAGCTTCTTTTAGACTTAATCATTATTTATTCCTGTCTCTTTCGTATATGAATCCTTCGCTAATATGGACACATAATGTTTCTTTTTGAATAGATTATTTCGCTTCACATTCTTACTTTTTACTTTTAAATAACTTAATAATGTAAATATTTACAATTTGTACACTTCACATTTCTTGATATCTTAGATAGTTTTTTTTATATATATATTTACGTCTATGCACATTTATATAAATATAAAAAGAAAAAAATTGAGGAAATTACAATGACTTTTCGTGGAAAAATCGTTAAAATATTAGTGTTCGAGTTCGTTAGTTTCTCTAACTTTCCACAAAAATTCTTCAAAATAAGATCTAAAACACTAGAAGTCAAAACTATTTCTCGGATGACATTACTAAATTTTTCGGGCAATCTTCTTCATTTACCATGGATTTCTTCTTAAGTAGTCCGAGATCCTGGACATTTTCAAGGAAACTCTTGTGAGCTGTTAATATTTTGCTACTTTCCACGTCTTTTTTTAATTCTTCCATGTCCCTTTTCAGCTTAGCTCTTCGATTTTGAAACCACGTGATGACTTGAGCGTTCGTCAAGCCCAAATTCGACGCTATTTCATCTCTGTCAGCGGGACTTAAGTACTTCTGATATAGAAATCGCTTTTCTAGTTCGAAAATTTGGTGATTCGTGAAGGCAGTTCGCGATTTTCGCTTCTTTTTGGGCTGCTGTCTGTTATTGAAGAGGTTCAGGTGGCTTTGGCCATCTGAAATGAGAGAAAAATTATGTGTTAATACAATTTTTACAACTATTAAGATCAAATATATCTAATAGCAATAGTAAAGTTAAAAGAAAGCTAATATGAAATAGTCTTTCTTAAAAATTTGAAGCAGCTGTGTGATGTGATTTATTTTTTCGAATTGTTACATTTAATATTTTCTTAATAAAAATCTATGTATCATGTAACAATACAAACGATTAATAAACAGAGATCAGTTGAAGCTACTTGTTAAATGCGTTTTTATTGCTTATTCAAGATGGTGTTTGTTTTAAGAGAGACGACAAAGAGTACCATACTTTCATTAATATTGTTTAGAAATAATGTTGATAATTAAAACTGTTTGAACAAATTACTTAATAACGAAAGTGAAAGTTAAAAGATCACATATGCATGCGCATTAATTATTTATCTGTTCGTCTGTATTATATAGTTTTAATGACTCTTGTCTTATAAACAACAGTTGAAAGTTTACTTCTCTTCTAACTTAGAATTGAGTATTAAATTCTTACGTACGTTGCTAAAAATTTCATAAACTAAATTTGTATAGAAGAACAATTTTTCCTTACATACAAATTATAAAATTTACTATATCAGACAATAAAATAGTTATTTACGATACAAGTGTTAAAAGTGCGATTTTATTTCACGAGTAAAAGTTTGTGACACGAGCGTTAGCGAGTGTCGCAATTTACGAGTGAAATAAAACAGCATTTTTAACAGGTGTATCGTACAATATTTTTTCTACAAACACAATTTTTATTATAAAATATAATGAAAATCCACTGACAAAATTTGACAGCTCATGAATACGTTTTGACACAACTGGACGGAACCGTAAAAATACGTCAAATTAAGTCACAATTCATACAAAAGATGAGTTCGTATTTTAATAAAGAAAATGAAGTAATAGCGAGAATAATAATTCTGAAAGTACTGCAACACAGGAAATAAATATCTCGAATTACACAAACTGTACATTTAATATTAATTATCCAAGAAATATGTAATTTTCAGTCATTTTAATATATGTTGTCATTTTTGACAAACTGTCATGTCAATTTACTTCTAACACTAGTGTTAAAAGTAATACTTTTGACCATCTACGCTATAAAATCGCATTTCTAATTAAAGTTAGCCGTGTCAAAATGTCAACTTTTAACGGTGTTTGTAGAAAAAAATATTTTTGCTTTGCCAGAGCAAAAAAATGGTTGATTAATTTATTTCTTTCACCCTGCAATCTTTTAGAAAGAAGTAAAAAAGATTTTCATTCCCGCATTTTTATTAAAGAACGGGTACAAAGGTACAGATAAAATGGAACTAAATACGTACGAAGAAAACAGTGCAACTCTGTTCTTCAGATGTCAAATTAAAAAAATTACGCATTTTTGCAATCTAAATCCATTTCATCCAAATTAAAGAGAGCTCGATATGGGAATATTTATCTGCTAATTCTTAAATTGAAAGAAATAGAATTAAAAAGAATTTATTCCAAGTTCCATTTCTCTAATGGTTTTGGTATTTGCGAATAATGTTGTTTAACTCAACGAAATTAATGCATTATGCAAACGGTCTGAAAGTATGTCGGCGAAGAGCCTCCATAGTGAGCGGTCCTAAAGTAAAATCAACGACGAACCGTCGTAACGAATGGTCCAAAAAATAAGGCCCGAACCAGCTCAGAGAGCGGTCCTATATGTATAAAAGTAGTAATGTTCGGTCTTCATTAAATAGTAAAATTCGTACACGAACAAAAGAGAGTACGAAAGTTTTGCTATATATGTTGGCCTCTATGAAAAAAAATAACGGGTACATTGATCCCGATCTGTGTACCTGTACCAGAAGCGTTTAAATTTCTAAGTACGTGAGTTCGTTAAATACAGCTCATCAGAATACAAGGGTGAAGATTCTTAAAAAAATAAGAACCAACAGGTGACGTTTATGTTCTTTTCCAAGAATAGAAAGGTATATACAACTGCATATATTGTACCGACGACTACTTCAAAGAAGAAGGAATCACATTATACTGCAGCTACGAAGTGGCAGTCAATGCAAAGACTGGAATGTGGAAATTATTTGCCGTATTTCAGATAAATCAAAAGATTTTTGCGCAATACCTATATATAGATAAATGAACATTAAAAGAACTCGGCATTTATATTTCTATGGCACTTAATATATATTAATTAGTCACGAGTAATTTGCATTTATTTTATAATAGTTCGTAATTCTGTTTCGTTATTTAGTAGATTAAATTGTTTATTTGTTAATTTTACCATTTTATATCATTTATCGGTTATACCATTTTTTTCAATAATTTTCAAGAGTGATACTACTGGTAAGGTTTATACCTAAACGCCCTTTCCCGCAGTAATTCTGCATAAAAACGATATAAACCCCTCTATATCTGTATCTAATTGTTTATCTAAAGTTACCAATACCTTAGTCAACAACAACTATTCCAAGCATGATATACAACGCACCATAAACAAAACACCTTAACCATAGACCGTTTGGTTCCATTTCTCAACACATTTATGCCATTTCTAAAGCCCATTTACCTTATATACAAGGTTTCACCGACCGTATCTGCAAAATCCTTATCACACTAACATTAAAATCATTAAAAAAGGTTTTAAATATATCTATACGTTAATATGCCGTATAACGCTTTTGTTTAATTATGAAACAGACATGTAAAAAATTTACATATCTGTAACTGTATACTCGGACAATACCTCGTATTTTCAGCATTTAGTTCTGCTTAACACATATGTTTCTGCCATCTATAGGCGTCGTCAGTTAAGCTAATGAAGCAATGTATACAAATGATACAAATCTTTATAAATAGATCTGTATCTGTATATGAGTATACAGTTACAGATATGTAAATTTTTTACACGTCTGTTTCATTATTAAACAAAAGCGTTATACGGCATATTAACGTATAGATATATTTAAAACCTTTTTTGTATATTTACCGCCATCTGGCTCGTTTTTGAAGCACACCTGTATTGTTTCGTTTCGTACCCACTTAGCTGATCAAATGAAAGATCGCTTTTTTCGGTAAAGTCTCTTTCGTCCGTCAGATGTCACTTATTAAATAATTGCCACCTGATAGAATGAGATTTGCTTTATCTAATAGGCGGTTTCGGCTAAAAGTCATATACAGATACAGATCTGTTTATAAAGATTTGTATCATTTGTATACATTGCTTCATTAGCTTAACTGATGACGCCTATAGATGGCAGAAACATATGTCTTAAGCAGAAGTAAATGCTGAAAATACGAGGTATTGTCCGAGTATACAGTTACAGATATGTAAATTTTTTACATGTCTGTTTCATAATTAAATTAAAATCATTTTTAAATGCCACGACACATTAACAGCTCCCCTTTTTTTGTTAAGGACCGCAATCATCTACACCTGTTTACAAAATTTGAGGCATGTGTGGCAGTGTATAAGTCGATGAGACAAACCGTTGTGTAAGTACTCGTGTTACCAAACACCAGCGTTGTACTAGGACACTGCATGTAACCAAGTCTTTACTTGTTAAACATAGTTTGGAAAGTGGATACCAAATTGAATTTCAATGAGCCAAGATTGTATCACGAAACTCCTATTACTTTAACTGTAAAATACGAGAATCCATAAAAGAATCCTATAGAATACCAATAATATTAACCGTGATGGCGCATACCCTCTAACTCATAATAGCAGGCAAACCCTTCTATCTCAAAAACTCAACCAGAACCGTGTTGTTTCAGTGTCCCGGAATAGATCCTATATAACCCCGTCCCGTTCAAAACTAAAATATTTTCAGTTTCGAGCAGTCTCGAAGATGTCCCTTACAACGGTGAACGAAACGTCAGTCAAGAAGGAAGCAGTGCTATGACCGCGATCTTAGCCAAGAATCTCAGAAGCAATAATGTAAAACGACCCCGGTTGCCTATAATCGAAAGTATAAACACAATTTGGTAATATCAATAGAATTTACGTTATAAAAATAGGTGCGTTTCCATAAACATTATGATAATCAAAGAACATTCCTATCAGAATGATGAATGGTAGCACATTGTGTGACAATATTCGTTATTTATTTTTAACCTTTCCTTTCTCAGAAAATGCAGACGAACTTGTTTCAGAGGACCGCTAGTAAAAGAATCTAATTTTTATGATAAACTTTCTTTCATTGTTAGATTTTTGTGTTACTAATGTGTATAATTATAACCAATATCTTTCCAAGACAAAGTGCTGTAATGCTTTTCGTCATTTCTTTATACATTTAAATACTTTTTATAAAAAAAGCAGAAATTTGTTTATCTATTCCACCGAGAATAAAGTCAGAGTAAATAAGAAATATATTCTCAATATTTTAGCAGTGTGCGAAGTAATAAATATATTAATAACATCTGGTAGTGGGAGAACAATAAGAGAAAAGATATCCCCTCACATTATCGTCGTCATAGTGTATAAGGCACCAAGTGGCCTCGTAAACGTAACAATAATAAAACAGCTGAACTGTGAAAGTGGATTTTTGTTGTTGGCGATACAAAATGGCTACGGATGACAAAAGAAGAGAGGCTTCATGGGCGATTTGTTAAATAGGGTTGACAAAAGATAGCGCGAAAATGGTCGGAAAAACGCTAGGAAGAAACGATATTAATCAACACTTTATTGCGTTTTGCTGCTACAAGTTCCTTCTTGCCCCTCCTATTCCCTTCTCCCCTTTCCATTTGATAGAAAAGTTCGCACCGTTTACCACCAATTGAATTGTGGTCTCTACGCACACAACGTCCCATCAAATTAATAGTTCCTTTTACTGCGAGGCAGGCGATTAAAACGATTTTGTCGCTCGAAGGCATTTTAATAAGTATCTTTTATAACCTTACAAGTTAGAAATTGATAAGCTCACTTTAGGGTGGGGTAGTGAAATTTCCTTTTGTAATTCGACACGGCCAAAATACTTATAATATCTACTGTGTGAATAGTGCTAACAAGAAACTCTTTAGAATTAATCATTTCAGTTTTAAATGTATCTCCGTAATATGGAGGAGAAGTAAATGCTATTTCTGATGGACTTTAAATGAATTATTCAAATACAAGTTTGATACAGCTTTATTAAAACTTCCTTTAGGTTTCCATTTATAACTAGACAGCAATACTTTGTGCTGATGCTTAACAATTAGAGTTATTTCAATTAAACCATGAAATTATTTGCTTCTTCTATTATTTGTGTTCCATACTTTGGCTTTAACAAATTAACGTCCAATTTATATTTCTATCAAAAATTTTTCTTAAATACTTGACATTTAATAATAATAATAAAAGTAACAATAATTCATTACTCAAGACTCGTAGTGAAGTATGAGAAAAGCAAATTCTGTAAAAAAAAATACATACATATTGCTATGGATTTTTTCTAAAAATAATATATTAAAAATAATTTAAAATAAATGTACAATTATTTTTGGATATATGTATGTGTATATTCGATATGTTATTTTAAATGTGCGAATATAAAAACTAGTTTTATTCGAGGCCAATGTGTTCTTGAGGCCTAATATAATTCTGGAAGACGAAGATCTGCTATTAAACGAGACGTGTTTAATATCTTGTAGTAGAAGGTTGCTTTGATTGAAATATAATTAAATATTTTTAATTAGACCGGTTAATTGATTGTAAAGTGTTTGATTGATGTAGTAGAGTTGTAGAGATAAATTCTCGTTATTATTTTTGATATTTTATATGCACCTTCTTTGTCTCCAGTAAATTTTGTAAGTTGATTTTTTTTATGAATTCATAAAATTTTAATTAAAATTATAAGAATATTTTTATTGTTTCAAGATTGTTATTTAAGAGATTTATTATTAGAAAGATAAATAATAAAGATTATTATTAACATTTCTATGTTAATATTATAATTGAAAAGTTTGTTCAAGAGGATTAAAGGGTTTTTTTTGTCCATGTTAGTTCGCGCATGTGTAAATTTTGATCGTGTATCAGATTTGATTATACAGTGTGGTTCTCTGGATAGAAATTAAAAATAAACTTTATTATTTTTAGATAAGCTTGATCGGAGTTAATAAAGAGGAAGTTTTTTCATTCACTAAGCTGTCAATATTACAGTGAATATATTTTACCTCATGTATTATTGTAAAATGCATAATCTTTATACTTTATAAAGATAGTTTTTTTTTCTTTTTTTTTATTTTTGTATTAAATATTCAGTTTAAATTTTATCCTGTGTTTAATTTTGTGTTCTGGCCTTTACTGCTGTTTGATTAAAAATAAGTAAGTCATAAAAAAATAAGTACATATATAAAATTACCGTGAATTTTTCACTGGCGCCTAGTATATTTCGTAGAAACAGTCACGACTTTCCGATTGGAACACGAGAAGTTAGAAGTCTCATATTTGGAAATCAACCGGCTGAGTAACCTAGTTGGGTAAACTAGTTGTGGATTGTGGCGCATTAAATCTACAAACCACTATTCATAGCAATATGCACTAATAAAATCATAAAAAGATGGAACAACACCTAAGTATTCTTCAGTGGTATTACTAAAGTCGTATATGATATTAGTTTGTTGAGTAGATGTTTGGGCTATCTCCATCGTTTGTTGAATGTAGGTAATCCGACGTTTCGGCAGTTAATCAATCTACTGCCATCTTCAGGGTAGCCCTGAGTTCTTTTCCAAACTAATAATTTTCCAATTTTTTAACGAAATGTACTCATGCAAGATTCGAACATGGTCTTATAGACCAGATTCGAAGCGCACATATCACTTGTGTTTGAATTTATAATTCAAACACAAGCACACTAACCACTGAACTATCGGAGAGGGTTAGAAAATTGTTTCTTAAAAGAAACTTGTATTTAAGTTACAGTTACCTGCGCAGAACATAATCATATGTTTTTACGTGGTGTCGTATGCGCAATGTGGTTCCGTTTCTGAGATTATTGTTCTGTGTACCTCTTGTCTAATCAAATTCTTGATTTCCAAGCTTGGTGTACTTACGGCATTCGGTGTTGTAACTATATATGCTGTCTCCTTCAGCTTTCTTTTTGTTTGGTAGTCTTTTTTGCCACAAGGATTACCGCATCAGTCCATGTCATCCTGTGACCTTCTTCTAAGGCATGTTCAGCTAGGCGCGATTTATTTGTTTCTCCTAGCTGGATCAATTTTTGATGTTCTTTGATCGTGACTTGTAGGGGTCTGCCTGTTTCTTCGATGTAAGTTCATCCGCATTCACATGGTACTTCTTATATACAGTTCTTTGTTCTCTGATTTTCGTTGTCTGGTTTCGTTCTGGTCAGTGCCATTAGATTGTAACCGCCTGGTAATATATTCATTAAGTTTATAGCTAGATATTGATGATTATTGTCACTAAAATTGAATCTATGTTTTGGAATTTTTAATGTAGATATATTACAAGTGCGTAGGTATTGTGTAGTTATTCCTGTTTAACTTTGGCCACATATCCAAATTTTCCTTAGTACCTATACGAAAGCAAGATCCCGATACAGACACATGGCAGAGTCATAATATCCAATTTAGGGAACAAATTCCTACATCTATTCTACCAGAATTACGTGTCATTATGAGTACTGCTCGATTTCGAAGCTTGAAAACGTGTGTCATGTCCGTAGATAATTTCCATACTAGTACACCATACATTATAACAATAAAAATAGGCAAAATAATACATCGTGAGCAAGTAAATAAATATTTACCTGTCAGTGATAAAATCAAAAGTATGTGGAAGATGGACAAGGCCGTAATAGTCGGAATTGTGATAGGCGCAACGGCAGAAATGCCACATAAATTAAAATCAATAAATATTTTGGATCTCCATCAGAAACTTTATCTGAAAATGCAGAAAAGAGTTTCGTTAGAAACGGCTGCAATAATACGCCGTGTGCTAAACTGGCATTTGTATGTATATATATATATATATATATATATATATATATATATGTCTTTGCCGAACATGTATGAAAGGGTTTTTTTGGGGGGGATCCAGCAAAATTAAACTCTATTAATTAAGTCAGTTCTTTATTTTTTAGCCCAATATTTCGCACCGAATTCGAATGCTTCATCAGGGGATCACTTTAAGAGTAGATGGACATAAATTCATTACTTATTAACAAAAGAAATTAATACTTACAAATGTGAACTTGTTGAACTCTCAAGAAAAAACAAATTCACATTTGTAAGTATTAATTTCTTTTGTTAATAAGTAATAAATTTATGTCCATCTACTCTTAAAGTGATACCCTGAGGAAGCATTCGAATTCGGTGCGAAATATTGGGCTAAAAAATAAAGAACTGACTTAATTAATAGAGTTTAATTTTGCTGGAACCCCCCAAAAAAACCCTTTCATATATATATATATATATATATATATATATATATATATATATATGAAAAATTTTGTGAAAAACTTATCTGCGCGGAATGTGCATATATCGATATTTCACTGTTTTTTACAGATCATCAGTGCACCTTACCGAAGACAGACATGATATTCACTTCTATACTACGTGTATATATACGAACTGTAATGAACTTCATGTGTATGAGAATTAATAATTATTAAATCTCATTTTACATGCGATTGTCGCTATAATTTGTTGCATTTAATTGCCGAATTGTAGAATTAAATGCAACAAATTATAGCGACAATCGCATGTAAAATGAGATTTAATAATTATTAATTCTCATACACATGAAGTTCATTATATATATATATATATATATATATATATATATATATATATATTCACATCTCTGTGTATATGTATATGTGCAATATATATAATATAAGTTTTAATACAATAGGATTATAATTATGCCAACCATGTTGTTCAAATGAACCGATGGATTAATATTCTGGCAACCAAGAACAAATTTAAAGATCTTATGAAAGAAGGAAATAATTGTCGTAATAATAATAATAAATTAAGATTATACCAAAGACAACAACTGATATAAAGACAGAGACCATAGATATTAGATGAGGAAATTTCCAGAGCGACTCACTTAGTGCACTTTGGTTTCGCTTGTGCCTAAATCCATTATCAAACACTCTAAACGGCACAAATGACACAAATGAGAGGATTAAGAATAAATAATCTTCGATATAGTGGCGTATATACCGTGGAAGCTAGGGAAGCAGAGCTTCCCCTGCATGAACCAAGTAAAATACACTGTATAAAAAAAAAGTTTAATCTTAAACTTAATATTACAGTATTATATATTAAATTATTACCTAATGTTACTAATTAAAGCTCGCGCATGTCGATTTCAAATACTAACGTTAGCAAATAACGACAAACCATGCCCGAGTGAACAACATGATACGCAACATATCTACAATTTACGACTTCATAGACAATTTCTGAGGCATCGCGTTTGAATGGGTGTGTCTAGGAATATTAGGAAATAAAATATCCACATTAAATTAGTTGGTTGTTTATTTATAATATTTATAGACAATAAAAATACTGTGTTAACGCAAAAATCTTTCCCTTTTGGAGATTATTTCGTTAGAAATTCGAATTAAAATAGTTCATTGTGTAAGTTGTTTTCTTGTAGATTATGTATATTATAAGCATGCTGATCGGACGCTCGGAAGTTATGGAACTAAATTCGTAAGGAAATGTGTCTGATTGTGAATGTGTTGTATGCAATTTAGTGACAAAAGGATTTTCAAGTTATAATTTCGAAGAAAGAAAACAAATTATTGCAAAAGGTAGGTCAACTCCAATTTTGACTAATTTAACAGAACAAACTAAATTGTATGTGAGACATTTTTAAAAGGAAAATTATAAAAAGTGCGAATGGTTGACTGGTTGTGACTATAAGTCTCTTTTGTTTTGCTGGCCATGTATTTTATTTTCAAGCGAAAAAATTTATGGAATAAAAATGGATTTAGTGACCTAATAATTTACACGAATTAATAAAAAGACATGGGTTGAGTCCACCACACTTACATGCGATAATTAAAGAAAATACTTTTGGAAAAATCAGAATTGAACGCACATTAGACAATGAGTTAAGAATTGGTACAGAAAAACATAATCAAGAAGTACGAAAAAACTAAGAAATACTTGAGAGGTTGGTAGATGTGGTTTGTTTCCTGAGAGAACATGAAGTTGCATTTCGCGATCGTATTGAAATTGAACAATCTACAAACAAGGACTTCGATATTAAGTTGGAGTTTGGCATAAGCAAAGGCAAAACACTACACATTGAAAAAGGAAAATAGAAACATCCTGTTTAAATAAAAAGCACTAAATAATATTGAAATAGACTTTACCGAAAAACAAGACACTTACAGATACCTTAGCTTCCATCATAATACAAACATAAGCAACAGACGTATAAAGGCAGAGTTAAAAGAATAGTATATACGTGGACCAACAGCTATTCTCAAATAATAACTAAATTTTGAAATTCTAAAAAGTACAATTAGCACTTTCGCAATATCCACTTTAACATACTCATATGGAATTATTAGATGGACACAGACGGACTTTAATAATATTAATTCCACCACACGCACATTTATCCAAAGATACAGAAAGTTACACTAAAATTCTTGCGCTGAAAGAAAAACACTATGTAAAAAATTAGGAGGAAAACGAATATCGGATGTGCACGTATTCCATGCGAAACAAAGACACAACCTTCGACAATACTTTCAAGACAAATACGATAACCTACATACCGCAATAATAAAAACAGACCAAAATTATACACTGTTAAACCTAGCACCAAAAAAAACACACATACGATACATATAACGATTTAACGTACTAATCCTAATGAACAAAGCGATATAAGAAGAAAAAAATTCCATGGAAAACATTGCTCCAATATAGCAAGAAAAACCCAAGTGTTGCTTAATAACATTTCCAAGAAACCGCAGGTTTTATCTCAGAAATATAAAATCAAGTAATATGTACAAGAAACTATAGGAAATACATAATTAAAGACACTAACATTCAGAAATATAGTTGCAGGAGGTGTAATTTACACCCTGTATCTATACACCATATTAGTACAAGATGAGAATCTAGTAGACATAATAGTTGATTTTTAAACTTTTCGCGTTCTGACTATAATAAATATTAATCTTCTGACACTATTTGTCTTTGCTTAATATAATCGACAATTCATCCCCTTTAACGGAATATGTATTTCTTATAATAACCGAGATCTCCATGTTAATTAATATTACTTTATAATTAAATTATTGTGATTAATTTAGTTGACTGATAGCGCAGTGGTATATCACTGGTTTGGCACACTGGGGTGTCCAGATAGAATATAATACCACTTGTCATAAAGGTTTACGCGGTTTTTCTTTTCGTTTAAGCAACCGCAAAAAATTTCATGTCACTCCATGTAGGTCTAATAATAACTCATGGTCTGTCGGTGGCACCTGAACCAGTTGGAGGATGTAAAAATTATTATTAATTTAATTTAATTATATTATATATAGTAAGTTTTTTGTATATTATATTATAATTATTATATATTTAATTATTTTATATGTCGTAACTTTATACTACCAAAAGATGAAATCGAGAGGTAGGCAATTATTATATTAATAATAAATTTGCTCCTATAAAAACAAATTAATAAAGAAATATTATTGAAACCAAAGTAATATTGAAAATGCGTTTTGCTGTATACCATTGCTAATCACTTAAATTGTTAGTTGCTCTCAATAACTGTTTTTCTAATGTGCTTTCTTTATATGTATTACAATCCAGGTAATGTCATGCATGCAAAATTGATTTTATTACTTTTATACCATACATAAACACATGTTTGCGGTGTTAATATTAATAGTAATAGTTAGGAACAGATGGGTGTACCTTATGTATGTATGAACGAACGTAAATATGTGTGCATTTGTGTAGGCCGTAAGATACTCGTTATTTTTAATCGAGCAACGCCACCTCCATTTAATGTTTCAAATTGGCATGAAGAGATGACAGCGTGTTAAAACAACGCACAAATGGATCGTTTGATGTCGATGTTTGAAGGTGCTGAGATTCGTTCGCCACGAAAACTGCTAACGCCGTAACAACATCAACACAACTACAACCTTTAACGTCCACTTCCAAGAGTTAAAGTAATTTTCTAAACGCCTTAATTAAATACTTTGCCACAAGGTATATATATATGTATATGCAACGTAATGTAATATGTATACATAACTGCAAATACGTACATATATTTACAGTCTTCACTTGAGTTTTGCGAATTTATGATTTTAATGAAGTGTTTTAGAATAAGCATAGTCGCAGATCCTTAAAGAGCAATAACATTGTTTACTATATTTCAAATTACCTTTCATAAGGTGTAATGATATTTATGAAATTTGATAGAGAAACTGTGAATATCTATTTTAATAGGAGTCTAAAGTTCATTCATTAAAAATCGGGTGTGAAGAACACAATACAAGTTCATATATTTGTGAATGTATCCTCTCCAGAGACGTAGATAAGTATTCCACCTTTCTACAGGATCATCGGTACGCCCCTGCTGGAGAAGAGATACATTCAACAAAAAATAACAACCTTGCTATCTCACAGAAATTACTAAGACAGAGCCTAAAAGAATATTCAGTGTTGTGTACATAATAACTCATACTCATGTTTGTTTCAAATTATTTTGTCTAAAGTTCACGTTAGTCGAATATCGTTTCTTCATACCTACTATGTTCTTGTGAAAGCATTCCAAATGAGAGTATTTTAAGTAACATGTTGTAACCAAAAACTTGAAAACATGGATTAACTTAACGTGAGAGTAAATACTTAACGGAATAAATCTAATAGGCACACGCTATCAACAATTATTTGCAAAAATTCATATAGAACAAACTTTCAGATGGGACATGCATTTTTAAACAATTCTTTTCGAAATTGAATAGAACTTTATATTAATATATTTACGTTGTTGTAATTATTTGAGTATTGAAGACAAATGTTTCACTTCAAACTCAAGCAGGTAGTGATTTTGAAGTCACACATTTATATCAACTATATCACATCATTTTCAATAAATTACCCTAAAGAAACCTTGCATTGGCAATATGTTACAACTATTGTTTTGCTTATATCGTACGGTATCAGCGTGTACTAGTATTTCAGTCGATTAGTCACATTGAAAAATTTGATCGTGGAAGCCGTTACTTCGTGATAGTGGATTCAAAAAAAAACAGCCTCAGAGTTTGACATGAAATTTTAAGTATGTCGTAACTTAGCCTGAATTGTCAAATGGTGTCATCTAATGAAAATAATAACAAGGAGCTTTATATATTCATGACAGGAAGATTATAACTTGCAATTTTCTAACATTGCAATTTTGTAAAGCCGTCTGTCATTTAGATGTAACTCTCAATTAAGAAATTAATATTAGTAAAGTTACGATGTTACTTAGACATCGTGGCTCACTAGAGGCAGTTTTTTTTGAACGCACGATACTAACACATTAAAATGAAATTAAAAATACCTAAGTATAATGTTTTATTAATTTCGATGGGAATGACATGTTTTTAATGTCGAAACTATGTGTTATAATAAAGTGATAAAAAACAAAGTAATAGTTTTTTTTTCATCAATAGTACCATTATGATTACGAGGAGGTATTGATATCTAGTTAGCCTAGGATATTTTCGTTGAACAAAGCAAAATCTTTCTATGAAAAAATCGAATAAAATATCGTCGTAAAGTGTAGAAAGAATATTTACAATTACATTACTTCGCGAAAATGCAATAAATTTTCTTGTTATAATGGCAAGAAATAATAACATTTTTATACTGTCACTCTTAAATCTTACGTCAAGGAGTTGAAATGTTGCTGTCCCGTAAATTTTGAAAGAAAGCATGAGAATGCAAGAATGCAAATGTGAAAATCGAGAAATTGGAGTATCGAGGCATCACCAAGTACTTGCATTTGAAGAGGTTAAGTGGTAAGAAAATTAACGAAGATATGCTTAACATACTTAGCGATCAATGCCCATCATCTGCGCCCATCAAAAATTTCATTGCGTCATTTAAAAGGGGGGAAACTTTCCGTTGAAGATGAGAACCAACCAGAAAGACCGATTTCGGTGTCCACCCCCGAAAATATTTCAGAAGTTCAGGACATGATATTATCAGACCGTCGAATTGGGTTGAAACATATAGCTCAGGTACTGAATATTGCATATGAACGCGTCCATCATATAGTTCACGTCGATTTAGATATGAAATAAATTTCTGCAAAATGGATTCCTAAATGGCTGAAAGCCGAACACAAACGAGCAAGAGTGAAAGCATCACGGCCAATCTGTGCCCGTTTTGAAGGAGATCGAGATTTTTCGAATAATCTTGGGATTATGAATGAAAGATAGGTCCATTTTTACGATCCAAAACCCATGGTTCTCCACGGCCTAAGAACTTTTGAGTTCAAAAATCCGCTGGAAAATTTCTTGCTTCAGTTTTTGGAATATCCGTGGAATAATTATGATCGATTACCTAAAACGGTGTCAGACCATCACTGGAGATTCTTATTCTAAATGAAGACCGTGAGAGAGAAAATTCAGTAAACAAAACGTGGCATGTTTTTGCAGGTCAATGCCCCTGCGCACGAATCGCGTATTACCCTGACTACAATTTGCGATCTAGGGTTCGACTTACTGGGAACATTCGCCCTATTCCCCAGATTTGGGGTCCTCATACTATTATCTGTTACCTCTATTGAAAAAAAAGTTTAAAATGTCATTAATTTTTGTGTAACTAAGAGGTAATAGAAGCTGTGGAGGACTGGTTTGCAGACCAAGAAGAATTCTTTTTTAGGAGGGTAAAAGAACTGCAGAATCGCTGTACTAAGTGTATTAATTTAAGAGGAGTCTATGTTGAATAATAAAATAACCCCTCGTAAGTGTTTGTTAAATTGTATAGTGGAAATCATTCTATGATTAACGCATAGATATACATTTATACATTTGAGTTTAAGAAGGCATTACTAGAGAGCACCATAACCACCGCCATACATGCGAGGTGTGATAAAAAAATGCGCTGAATGAATTTTTATAGTAGCAACTGGAGACGCTACATTTATTTGAAATAATAAATCCGACAGCCTGGTTCGTTGAGACCGTCAATGTTACATAAGAATAAGTTGTGACTTGTCAGTCGGCTTTCAGAACCGAAAGAATTAGGTCGCGAAGCCCGTAAAATGTTAAGATTAGTGTATGACGATAGTGTGATCACTCTGAAGATTGTTTACAAGTGGCATGAGCGATTTAAAATTGAATATAAATCGATCGCAGACAAGCGACGATCGGAACGTCCTTCAACCTCAAAAACAGACGAAAACGTGCGAAAAGTGGCAAAAATTGTTCGTTAAAACAGGCGATTTACTATTCGAAACCTTTCCAAAGAATTGACCATCTCGTACGGGTCCGTGCAAAGCATTTTAACCAATAATTTCCAAATGAGACAAGTGAATGCTAAATCTGTTCCTAGACTTTTGACTGACGAACAGAAGCGTTATCGTGTGTCAGTTTACACGGTATTGAAGAATCGTATTGATGCAGATCCGGCCTTCATGGCGAAAATTATAGCTGGAGATAAAAGTTAGGTGTATGACTATAATCCTGAGACAAGAGTTCGCAATGGAAAACGAGCGGCTTTCCTTGCACTAAGCAGGCACGTCAATCAAAGTCGCGAACGTTCAGATACTCGTAGTTCGTTTCTTTTACAGTGGGGGCATAGTGCTATCAAAATTCGTTGGAACAACAGTAAACTTCGTACAGAGAAGGTCAGAAAAATGGGCTTCCTTCTTAATTACGACAACGAGCCATGCCATACCTCGCTTCTGATACGCGAGTTTTTAGCCAAAAAAGGATTTTGTCTGTCCGAATCAGCTTTACTCTCCGGCTTTAGCATCACGCGATTTAGAAAGCGCCAGCTGTTTCCAAATACAAAAGCCATGCTAAAAGGAAAACGTTTTGACACCATTCCCGACGTGAAGAAGGTAGCGGAAGACCTTTCCGAAAGAAGCCTTCCAGAAATGCTTCGTACCATGGAATTAAGATTTGGATAAGTGCATCGCTAGCCGATGAGAATACTTTGAAGGACATCAATTCAAATTTGATGTAAGCTTATTACTTCATGCTTCCACCTAACCAACATGCTTTATATGGTCTCATTACTTGACAAACGCGCACAATAAACGCTTGATCATTGGCAGCGACTACAGAATAAACAAAAACAGAAACAATAGCACTAGTCGATTTTATATTTATTCAATATAGACATATTGTACTAAGGGGGTAAATCTGAAAAATATAAATATGAGATGATTGATAATTGAAATTGAATTGAATTGATCAAGTAGATAGATTAATTAAATTGAAAATATTTTATTTATATTAGCTACCAATAGTTACTTTTAATGTACAGATGTCTTTCTGTTTTTAACTAAATTCACCGGCTTAACTCGAGTCGTAGGCACATTATCGTCTCTGTCTCTAGGTGGGATTCATAACAAATAGAATACAATAGATATATCTTATTTTACCTGTATTATTTAAGAAATAACGAATAAAAGAAACGATTTCACTAAAGATCATAAAATGTAAGTTTATTGATATTATATTATAAAACATAACTACCTTCACATGTATTTTTAGTAATGTTTATTATATTTGATTTATTTCTTTTCAGAATATTGATGTTTTGTAAAACAGATAAAAAAAAACAAAAGGACTATTCAAATTTGTATGTTAGAGCTCATTTTATATGACTTCTTAATAGGAAAAATAAACTTTGATATAAATAACCACAGAAAAATTGATAAAAATTGATATTATGTTTGAAACTGTCTTGGAAGTATTTGGTATATTCTTTTTTTACACTATTTACAAGATTTGAAATTATATAAAAGCTTATTTATTTTAAATTGATTCAAACTTACTTTTTTAATATTTTATATGAAAAAAATTACGTTAAGACACAGATATTTAATATGCAGTACAATACCTTTACTTTCTATTTAATAACGGTCCAGTATCATATTCATATACAGGAACATGATACTGGTAACTTTTTCGGACAGCCCTTGGCTGATTCCGATGGTTGTAATGTATGAAGTTCTGACAGTTATTTCTAAATTCCCCTGGAATACTAGTCCTACTAGCTGGATACAATATTTAAGAGAATATATGTGCAATATTATTCTCAACCAAATTCTTGTGATTTATTGCTGCAAATGCATCTAACCTTCGTAATTCTGAACCAGACGACAACGCAGCTTTGTTACACGATCTTCAGCCACTGCCTAATGGGGAAAACATTGTCGAGCAAGATGTTTTAGACTAGATAACTATTGAAAAGAAGCCGGACAAATATTTTAAATCACGACGAAATTGTTCAGTCATTCACCAGGAAAACGAAGAAGATGAAGCTACCGAGGAGGGGGAAGAGGATGGCAGGGGTAAAATGAGCCACGCTGAGGGAAAGGCAGCACGGCAGTTAGCTCCTATGTAGATTAAGCAGGAGACGGAGGCAACAGCAGTTGATGTAATGTCCGTTGGCATGACTTTGCTCTTAAAAAGCCAATAGAAAAAAGGTTGAGAAAAAAATTACTGATTTCTTTTAAGGTTACTTATACATATAGCAAGCGCCAATTAAGTTGGCGCGAGGAGGAGTTGCGCAGAAGCTGTTTTTAAAAACGCCCACCCCCACTACTCAAGTAATTGTCAGAATACATTTGTCATTGACGTTTGACGGAACATAATGTCTTTGCCAGGGGATCATAAACTGATACACGCTCAGAGCTTAGAATTATCTGACATTTGATGTAAAACCAAATACAAATGTCCCCACTACTTCTAATCCTGCGCGAACTTATCCCTCCTCGCGCCAACCTAATTGCCGATTGCTATACATACTTATGTACATACTTATATATTTTATTTTTTAAGCTAATAAAACGGTAAGATTAATTTTGTTTTTGATTTTGTGTCTTGGTTAACTACTAAGTAGACTTAGTCTATGTAATTTGTTTTGTGTACAATAAAAAAACTCTTAGGACATAACATATACATATGCAGAAGTTAATTATTGTTTTTTGACCTTTATTCGGTTCGTTTGGTCTAAGGTCCGGTCCGGAGGTGGCAGAATTAGAGGGAGTCTTCTGTAATTCAATCAAATTGCCAGATTACACGATTCAAATTTCTCGGCAATTAGGCATTCGTCAAGAAAGAGTCCAGTACATTGTTCAGATGTTGACTTATAAAAAAATTTGCCCTAGATGGATCTCCCGACAATTAACGGATATCATGAAAAAATAAAGAAAAAACATTTTCCAAGTACTTCTTAAACAGTGTCGATGAAGGATATGATTTTCTAATGAACATCTGCACCAGGGGCGAATCTTGGGTTCATCGTTATGGCCCCAAAAATAAGCGGCATTCAATGGAATATCGCCGTCCTGATTCTCTGTGTGTACGAAAATTCAAAGGAGTTATATCGGCGCAGAAAGTCATTTTCGCCGTTTTCCAGGATGCAAATTCATACCGAATGTCCACCAAAGAGATCAAGAATTAATTCAATACTATACTGCAAATCGCGCCCTGCGTACAGTCCTGATGGCACATTCAGATTCCTGATTGTTCCTAAAGTTAAAGGAGGCATTGAAAGGTCAACATTGTTCATTAGATACTGAAGTTCGGCTGTGAATAAGAAAGTTAGATGAAATGAAGAAATAGATTCAGCGTTTGGAGAAATGTGTTGCGCTAAATGGTGATTATATGGAAAAATAATTACGTACATTGATAGTACAATAAATTTACTTCCTTCTGAGACTGGTTTCATTGTTTCATCTTTTCTTATTCTTATTTTATAGAGTTGAAGACCTTATATATCAATTCGTTCTCGCACATTTATTATAGTAATTGCACTGCACATACGAAAACAAATTAGGAATATAAAGACAGAATTCTTTTTTAGTCCTCAATTTACTGCGCAGTTTCAATTTATACCTTTTCAATGTTATTATGCAGAAGTTTCCATAAAATGCAATGGTAATGTGTGGTGAGTGAATTTTCCATATGCACACACGTTCGTTAATGATTTTTATACGCCAAGAACACTTTAAAATCGCAGTTAATAGTCGCCGAGACACACAGTTATCCTAGTGCAGCACCAATAAGAGCAAGTCAACAAATTCATCGCCGCAACATAAACGACCGTGTTATACGCGGTCATGAAAGCATGCATTCCAGCCAAATACAGACACACATGAACTCATATATGGCACTTACTAACACGTATAATTATAGTATCGGCTAATTGCTATTAGAGAGTAAGTATGAAATAGTATTCTTGAAAATTTATTAATTCCGTCTAAAAGCGAAAACATAACGCCGATAAATCGGTAATGAGAATTCCTTTGCATGCATGGTACCATGTCGGTGCCTTGATGTGTGTTATAGTTTGTAAGTTGTTAACAGTCGTTCGCATACATGAGTTGAATTATTTACGGTATTGGACAAAAGAAACCGGCACTTGTATAATCTTTTTTCCTTAAGCTTCACAAAACAGTAATTAATATCTTGCCTTAATTTTTAATGTTATAATTCATAATTTTACGCATTTCTTTAACTTTCCTAAATATAATTTATAATTAGTTTGCACTTCCATATGCAAGATGATTTCATGTCATATATGAAAGATTAATTTTATTTCCTTTTTTCACCTCTAACACTGCTTCATATTTAAAATTATTTATCATGCATAAAGACGGCAGACTATGTGCTCGAACAGTAGCGTGATGTGGAGGGATCGAGTAGAGGCGTACGACGATCAATTCAGTTGCCGTTAAGACGTTATAAGCGATACATTGTTAACACAATCGTGTTGAAAATGTCGGGAGTGCGTAGAAACAATGCATCGACTCGGTTGCATGCTAACGTAGTAAAGAAATTTTTACATCGGTTTCCCGATTTAATATATGACGGTACCGTAGTGAAATGTTTAGTTTGTGAAACAACTTTATTAACTTGGAAAGCAAGTCAGTGCCAAAGGCATATAAATAGTGACAAACATAAATCGAATAATAGTGGACGCAGATCATATAATAAATTTGTGTGTGATTTAATAATGATGTTAATTGCGACCAATATACCAATGCAGAAAGTGGAACACTCAATGTTTCGTCAGTTTTGGAAGAAATACAATCCTACGTGGAAATTACCAACAAGATGTACGCTACGGAATTACGTACCGTCAGTGCGTGAGAGAATTGTAAATTGTACGAAAAATACGGTAAAAAAAATTTCCTGTGGTTAACAATAGACGAAACTACAGATATTAAAAAACAGTCCATCCTAGCCATTCTAGTACGGACGCTGACTCCGCAAGGACCTTCTTCTCCTTATTTACTAACCTGTAAACGAATGCAAGGGTGTACTGCCAGAGCGATATATGATGTATTAATAGAAACACTACACAAATTTGAGATTTTACCGAAGCAAGTGTTAATGTTAGTTACCGATGCTGCCAAGGTTATGTGTTCCACGGCAAACTTACTCAAAACGATTCAACCAAACCTGCTGCATGTCACATGTTTGCTTCACGCTTTACACCTTGTAACAAACACTATACGTACAACTTATCCTGATGTGGATCAACTGATAGGACAAACGAAAGCGGTTTTTCTTAAATCTCCGAAACGGATTCGGCTATTTCATTCGCTGTATCCTGATATACCCGAGTCGCCGAAACCAATTCTTATACGATGGGGTACTTGGTTAGAAGCAGCATTTTATTATTATAAACATTTTGAAAAAATTAAATCAGTGATTTTACAACTAGATGCCAAAGAAGCAGCTGCAATACGGCACAGCCAGGTTCAATTTAACAATCCTCAAGTTGCAGCAAATTTAAAAATTATTTACGACTGTTACGTTCCAATACTGGACGCAATAAAAAATTTACAGAACACTGCGCTGTCCTTATCGGACTCATTAGCAATTATTGACCACGTAAAACTAGTGCTGCATATCCTTGAAGATGAAAAAAGTGATTGTGTCCGTGAAAAATTTAACAGTGTATTAAATAAAAATGTAGATTTTACAAAATTAGGGCAACTTTTTACCAATACTGAAGATCCGTTGTACAGATACAAAGAGCGCTTTAACTATGCAAATATAACATCTCTCAACGTCGAACAATCCTTCTCTGTATATACACATATATATATACGTCGCTACGTACGAACCTTTCCGAGACTAATACAGAAACATATATTATGGTGCAGTTTTTTCATCGCGCACATCTGCATTTTTTTGCAACAATGTAAACATGTTGGGTAAGTTATTTATGTTTTTTTTTAACGTTTTGTATAGGGATTCGATATATTTATTTTTAAGTAAGCGCACTGTTATTCTGCTAAACTCTCCACGCAACGCCACTGCTGGGGCACATAGTCGGCCGTCTTTAATCATGAAATTTATGAAATCAGTATTAGAAAGTAAGAGGATTATAGATCATATAATTTATATTTAGCATTTAACAAACAAAAAGTCTCTGCATTACGGGGCGAATGAGTTTGAATGGGGAAATCTATAAAACACTACAATCTATTATTAATGGCTATACAAACTCTTTAAAAAGTGCCTAAGTGTAGCCTATTCTACGCTACAGCTCTAATAATACAGCTAATAATGAAAACTTCGTGAAGAATCACATCCATCCTGGAATGTGTGGATGCATTTCGCTCGTATTGGAGCTCGTCAACACACAGTATCCTAGGCGGACATGACTTTTCACTTCTATACTTCTAGTATATATAGTTAGTATAATGAATTTACTGTAACTGGGAACTAATGAGTATTAAATCTCACATTAGATGTAAATGCCTGTCTAAGATATTGTGTTGACGAGCTCCAATAAGAGCGATATGCATCCATACATTGATTGATGTGATTTTTCACAAATTTTTCATTATTCTAACAACCAGGAAGGTGAGGTCACGACGTGTAGCGTTTTTGCATACTGGTAAAGGGTGTGCCACAAAAAAAGTTTCCAGAGGATGCCATGGATTAAATCAGTTGTCTTAGATTGATTAAGTGATCTAACCTACATTCCGCACTATTAGTAATAGGATAAATTGTAACTTGTCAACTTCACTTATGATTATTTACAAATGACACTTCGTCAATTCTCTAAGCTCAGACGTGACTTATATGTCTATCTGAGTCGTTCACGTACCTAGGATACAAATTTAGCTCGGTTGATACAAACTTAGTTTGTCGAAATGTAGAAATTAACGCGACATTTACATGTAATGTGAGATTTAATACTCATATTCAGTAAGTTTATAATACCGCTAATAAGTAATTAGTTTTACAAGAAACAAAGTAATTTAAGGTAATTATATATGTAGACTAACACACTTTTACACTTGAATATGGCAAAATACCTAGATTTTTAATGAAAAATTTTAGATTTGTATTTACTTGGCCTACAACAGTATATTCAATCTAGTCACTAGTCTAGTCTAGTCTAGTCACACACATCGTATCTTATATTTTTAAAACATTTGAAAAATTGCAGAACTTACTCCTGTGGCGAAAAAAGAGAAAGTCATATGTCGTCTGATGTCAACATTATTTAACTTTTTTAAGGCCTTTGAACAATGTGGTTATTCTAAAGACTATCTACTAACAATAAGAAATCTTTCATGTAAGTTTTTCGTTATTAGGTATAATAAATTAAGACTTTTAAGTTAATATGAGGGCTACTGGGAATATTTCAAAAAACGATGTAGAAAAACATTTCCAAAGTGTGTATAAATTGGCGTACTAAATACACGTGGCGTTGTTCTTCGTTAAATTCGGGGTCTAAAATCCTAAACCCAAAATGTTGTACCATACCTTTGCACGAGCTTCTTAAAGTTCGGACTTTCAATCTTTAAAGAAGTGTTATTAATCGATATTTCTTGACAGAAACAAATACAATTTAGAATAAAGAGGAATTATTATTAATATTTTTTGTTAAAGTTTTATTTTTGATTTTAAAGTTTGTTTTTAATATTCGTTTATTAATTTATTTTGATGAAACACACATCTGACAACGTTGTGAAACAATAAATGGCCACCGATAGGTAGCCTAATGTTGTTCCAGTCAAATGCATTACTACTGTCAAATTTAGACATTTACGTACCTACCTACTTCACTCGACGTGCTTATTTTTTTGTAATCTCTGTCTTGTCGTGTTTATTTGTATAGTTTTGATTTGTTTTCATATTTACTTGTTGTTTGTTTACTCATTATGATTTTTTTGTGAATGAATATACCGATATGTACATGATATATGGTTTCTGTCGTGAAAATACTAGCATTGCAGAACGGGAATATCGAGTACGTTTTCCAAATCGAAGACATCCAAGTAAAGTGTATTTCGAAGGCTGAACCAACGTCTTCGTGAAAGAGGTTCGTTTATTCCAAAAAACACGAACGCTGGTCGACAAGACAAAGGCGTACCGTGCAACTAGAAGAGCAAATTCTAGCCACAATACAGGAGATCCCTCTCAATAAGTAAATCTCTTCTTCAGACGAAAACCTTCTACACCGCAAACTTCGTTTAAGCTCAAAAAATAGCCAAAAGTCACACATTCCTAAATCAGGTGAGTACGACAGATTATTACTTTTATATTTTTGCCAGCAAAAAACTGGAATGTTAAAACCGCCGTATGGGACGATGCATTATCATGGTGGAACATAATTCCCTTGTCTGGCACTCTACCGAACAGTTCAGGCAAAGATTTTATAGTGTACCACTTAGCTGTAACTATCTTTTTACCATCTCGCTTAATTGCATTTACTAAGCCCGTACTTCTGAAGAATACCGCATCATAGCTGGTTGCTTCTTAGTCATTGTAGGAGTTTCCTCATCTTCGTGAATCCAACATGCCTCTCTTGGCAAGTAGAAAGGTCTAAACAGGGAATATAAGTTTAGTCACCTGTAACTATTTTGGAAATAATGATGGAAAATGATGCCCGCCATTATTTAAGAAATTTAGGTTATCATAATAAATTATGATTTGAAAGTGCTCTCTGGTCAATTCCATTTGTTTTTTACTTTTAAAAAATAAGTAGTGAGTTATAACGAACGCAACTTCAACAACAAAATATCAAATGTCAAATAAAGAGTTGCTCTAATCAAACCCTGTATGATTTACAAAAAGGTTTTGTTTAAGTATGACAATACGTTAAGCACGTATAAAGCGTTTGTACAATATGAAACAAACATGTAAATAATTTACATATCTGTAACTATGCACATGGACAATACACCTCGTATTTTCAGCATTTACTTCTGCTTAATACATATGTTTCTGCCATCTAGGCGTCCTCAGTTAAGCTAGTGAAGCAATGTATACAAATTAATACAAACCTGTTATAAACAACTGGTTTGTATCTGTATTTAAATTTACTGAAATAGCCCGCAGATCAAGCAAGTTCCGTCCTATAAGAAGAAGGAGGTAGCCCTCCAGACCAAGTCTCTTTCGCCCGTAAGATGTCAATTATTAAATAGTTGTCTTGTTATAGGACGGAACTTGCTTGATCTATACGGGTTATTTCAGTAAATTTAAATACAGATACAAACCAGTTGTTTATATCAGGTTTGTATTAATTTGTATACATTGCTTCACTAGCTTAACTGAGGACGCCTAGATGACAGAAACATATTGTCGTGGATTTTTCCCTTCAGAAGAAAGAAAAAAATAGTAGAAGAATATTGAACATTATTTGAATAACATTAATGTAAAAAAATGCATTTTATTTTTGTGTCTATATTTATTTCAGACTGATAACGATATAAATTTAAATTTTATATGATGAATTTTGTAATATTTGATTTTTATCCATGTCTGTAGATCGCCAGGCTTAGATTGATGTTTAAAGGTGGCGCCATCCTGGATGTTAGAGCGTGTATTGAGAGATATACATTTTATTATTGTTTTGAGTTATATAGGTAGGGATGCCCTAGCGTTTCCAGGACCTTCATTTTAGAGATTCATTAGTGTCCTTGGAGATAGGTCGTTATAATTGAATATTAGACACGACTTAATTTTGTCTAATATATATAATATTTTGGATAATTCGTTTTAATTGTTTGGTGCGTCGTATGTAGTTAAAAGTAATTTGTCGTGATTTTACAAGTCTTTTATACTTGTAATTAATTTAATTTGAAACACCTATCTGAAGAAAGGAATCTCTCGTGCTGTGTTACGTTACATTAATTAATGTAGGTACCATTTATAATTATTATTAATATATTGAAGAAACCGCTATAACTAATTTGTAAACTTTTGTGAAATTTTTTTATATGTTCAGAAAAATATCTAGAAAATTTGTTAGACTGTTTTTATGGAGTTTGGTTTTTATTCACATAAATATTTCAATACTTAGGAAGGTGGGGACTAGTTTGTGTGATGTCATGTTAATGCATGCATGACGGTAAGAATTTGATTTCGCGCGCAAGATAAACAAATCTTTATTTTGACGTTTGAGTTTTGGGTTAATATTATTGTTGACATCTAATAAATTTTCTTGTATATTATTATATATATTTTGCTCGTGGTTATTCATTTTGAGGTTTTTAACGACTTGTATCTTCATATGATATCCAAGTCTTTTTATCCTCGCAGCTGTGCATTTAACAGTTCAACGTTACACTTTGTAAAGTTGATTTTTTTTTTTTTTGTAATAAAATTGTAAGGGGGAACATGTTTGTATAATTTGTCTGATACCTTGTATTATTTTATGATATTACCCGAATCCGAGAGGATTACCCCTGGAGAAGTGAGCTCAAGGAAGGCGACCTGATTGAAGCCAGCCGGCAGATTAAGTTGCGGTGTGAAATTAAAGTCTATAAGCAATTAAAAGCATAATTCACAGCAATATGTATTAAGCAGAAGTAAATGCTGAAAATACGAGGTGTATTGTCCATGTGCATAGTTACAGATATGTAAATTATTTACATGTTTGTTTCACCTGTATGATTGTTTTTCATAGTCTACTAGATTTTCTTATTCTCAATCAATTCAGCTTATCCCTCGTATTACAGTAGTATTATTATCAGTGCAATCTTTAAAGACAGTATAATAAATAATAATTCTTGTTGCAGACAGCTTTTGATTTTTGTTTATGATAGCAATAGTTCCTTTCAGTTACGTCTTCTGTAATCGAAAATAAAATCTAGAGGTTGTTAGAACCATTAGTAAAAGAAACGAAAATTACGGTGTCGTTCGATGGCGTGATGAGAGTGAGAGAGGGTGGGGTATGTCAGTTTAGTGAGTGTGTAGGAGGGTCGGTAACGGGGGGGTGGCGGTGAAGCGACAGCAGCGGTGGTGGTGGTTGTTGGGTCGCTAACAATAACTCTACGGGGTTGACACCGTAGTAATAAATACGGTGCACCCGCTCGCTATTTTCCACCCGATTTAGTCCTGATGAGAAAATGAGCATTCCGCCCGGTCACGGGCGCGAAAACGTTAATGTTATAAATCCGGTACAGTCGCAGACAGCCACCGGAAAATAAGGAGGGAGAACACGCTCCGTCGAGACTCCAAATAGCAAGGAAAGGGAAATGTCGAGATTTCTGGCTGGTGACGACCGCATTGATATAAACCACAAAACAATTAACAGGAATCTCAAAGAGGAACAAATAAAATGTAGAACGGTAAAATTTAGATCCCAAAATTATTTATGCATGTGTAATCATGACTTTATAAATTGTTGAATCTAATTTAAAAGAAACGCAACAATTCTACCTGTTTACTTGAAACTGAGATAACTGTACAAAATCTACAGAGATAATGCGCGTTGTATTAATTAATATTTACGTATTTTTTTGATTCGTTATTAGTCTTTACCCTGTGTTGTCTATTTATGAGTAGCGATCATCTTAGTACCTACACTCACCGGCAAAATAATCGATCCACTCAAAAAATTGATGAAGTTTGTTCGTTAATAAACTTGTTATTTTAAATTCGATTTGATTCATTTTTTTGCATATTGTAGGTAAATTTAAATGTAATCTATAACATTTTTAGAATTTTAAGAAAATTTGGCGTACATCATTTTATACAGGGTGACACAAAGTCTGTTTTTTTAAATCAACTTTAAAACCACATTGGATTGTCAAAGTTGCTCCACCTTGTATTTTCTTATTTTGTTAACAAGACGCATCTTTTCTTTACAATTTCTTTTTTTATTTATTACAATAGCTTAATTTTTGTAAAAGATACAAGGGTTTAAGAAAAATCGTACATTTTTACATTTTTCCTATGGTACTAACAATAAGTTTACGAATTTATCGTTTTTGCATAGAGGGCTATTGAAATACTGTTAGTTGTGAAATCAAAAACTTGTCAATTACGTTTTTGAACGTGTTTCTTGTCGAATAGTAATTTAAAATATGGATCTTTCTGTAACCGACGCAGCGAGAGCTGTTGCTTTGATTCAGGATGGTAGGTCACAGTATTATGTGGCCAGAGTGTTGGGAGTTTCAAGATGTAAAGTTCAAAGAGCTGTTAAACGGTTTAATGAATTTGGTGTATACACAAGAAGAAATCATTGTGGTCGAAAGAAATCTACTAGTGAGCGAGATAATCGCTTTATAACGTTAAATGTTTTGAGGGACAGAAAAGTTACTTCTGTGCAAATGAATGCAAATGAAAAACAGATTAGAGGACGTAAGGCAAGTTCAAGTAAGTGATAGAACAATAAAAAGGCGGCTGTATGATATTGGACTGCGTTCTAGGAGACCTGCAACTGGTCTAGAGTTATTGAGACACCATCGAGTTGAACGCCTTAGATTTGCTAGGGAACATGTAAATTGGGGTAACGAAGAATGGAGCAACATCCTATTCACGGATGAGTCCAGATTTTGTCTTAGAACACCAGATGGACGTGAAAGAATTTACCGGAGAACTGGTGAACGTTTCTTTCAAAACCATTTTTTTTCCTAGAGTAAGTTATGGAGGCGGTTCGATAATGGTGTGGGGTGGCATAAATTTTGAAGCTCGGACGGACTTGGTTATAATTAACGGGGGAGCCATGACAGCCGATTGATACATAAGAGAAGTTTTAGAGCCACATATTGTTCCTTTTGCACCATTCATCGGAGATGATTTCATGATGATGCATGATAATGCCCGACCGCATGTTGCCAGAATTATACGCGAGTATTTAGCCGAGGTTGAAATCTCAGTAGTAAATTGGCCTGCTCTAAGCCCAGACCTAAACCCAATTGAGCATGTTTGGGATGCACTTGGGAGGAAAATACGATCTCGTGTACCAACGCCTGCAAATTTAAAGCAGCTTAGTGACGTTCTAACTGAAGAATGGAATCAAATCAACCAGGCTTACATTCAAAACTTAATTGAGAGCATGCCAAGACGAATTGCAGCTGTTATCCGTGCACGTGGAGGAAACACTTCGTATTAAGTCTTTTATGTTTTTCATTTTCTTTTCAATTCCTTTTCATTAAATTCGGTGTTAAGTTAAATTCGTAAACTTATTGTTAGTACCATAGGAAAAATGTAAAAATGTAAGATTTTTCTTAAACCCTTGTATCTTTTACAAAAATTAAGCTATTGTAATAAATAAAAAAAGAAATTGTAAAGAAATGATGTGTCTTGTTATCAAAATAAGAAAATACAAGGTGGAGCAACTTTGACAATCCATATGTGGTTTTAAAGTTGATTTAAAAAAACAGACTTTGTGTCACCCTGTATAAAATGATGTACGCCAAATTTTCTTAAAATTCAAAAAATGTAATATATTACATTTAAATTTACCTACAATATGCAAAAAAAACGAATAAAAGCGAATTTAAAATAACAAACTTATTAACGAACAAACTTCATCAATTTTTTGAGTGGATCGATTATTTTGCCGGTGAGTGTATATAAGCGAGACGAAATAAATTGGTGGAAAGTTTTCATTTAACGATGAAAATGATCTTGTATGGACAATTTTTATCAAGCAACCCAGTAAGGGCTTGTTGCTTCGTTATATAGGATGGCGCGGAGCCAACTGACATTTTTGAAATAGTCATATATTATACCGTACGGAAATGTGGTGGAAGAACGGCGGAGAGGTAAACGATATCCCTCCAGTACACCAGCACACCAGGCGTGCCTGTGTTGAATATGAGTATATACGCAATATGTATGTGTATACCACACCTACTTGTGACCTATCAATAGGCATGTCTGTGTTGAAACACGAGTATATAGGCAATACGTATATGTATACCACACCTACTTGTGCAATCAAATGCTACGCTATACATTGAATAAGCATATCGGGGAAGTTAAGTTGATGGGGACGCGTCGTGCGCAGCAGTGTCGTTCTGTCACTACATTTTTACACGGTATACGGTAGCAAGGAAAAAATAAGTAAAAATTTCTTAAAATACGACCACAGGGTAATTTTTTGAAAGCTACAGCAGGCAGATGACCTCCGTTTGCATTAATGCATTGTTGCAAAAGTTCCTTAAAGCTGTCGTACATTAACCTCCCTAGGTCCTCATCAATGGCTGCGACTTCATCAACAATGGCTTGCTTGAGTTCTTGAATACTCATGAAACGCCTCTGGGACAAACGGTTTTTCAGGAACCCCCACAGCCTGGTACACTGAGGTCGGGTGACCGAGCTGGCCAAGCGATTTCCCCGAAACGAGAAATAACAGTTCCGAACATTCGACGAACTACAGCCATACTGTTTCGCGCGGTGTGGGTTGTTGCTCCATCCTGCTGGAAATATAGGTGTGTAGGGCCAATGCCAAGCTGTCGTAGCATGGTTTCAACAAAGCCTTCCAACATAGTCACATAACGTTCTGAATCAACGGTCACGGTTTGTTCATCATCATTTTCAAAGAAATACAGTACTGACCAGTATCGCATGTTCTGTTTGTTTACGCCGCCGGAAGCATGAAAATGTGCTTCGTCGGTCATTAGCAAATTATTAAGAATGTTTCCCGTAACAACCCACTCATGATGGTGCAGCAAGTGGTGAAAGCAAGTCTTGCTTCCTTGTCTGTTTCGTTAATTTGTTGGATAATTTGCAGTTTATAAGGGTAAACTTCTTCCACTGATGCCTAAAATGCGAAATTGCTAACGCGTCGAACGGCGAGGACTGCGTTTAAAAGCTTCCCTCACTGTCTGCAGGTTCTCCGGCGTCCACACTCTTCGTTGAGCTCCAAATTCAAATTCCTTCATCCAAGCCAATATGGTACTACGAGACGGTACGTGATCATGTCGACCCATATTCAACTGTCGTCGATAGACACGTTGCACTTCCGCCACAGAATTTGTTTTATAATAACTTCAAACGCAGGCAGCACGGTGTCGCACATTTCAACGTTCCAGTCCACTGACAATATGAAATGAAGTCTTCACCTCTACCATTCCCCTTTCCCGCCGACCACGACAAGCCATCACGGGGGCGCACTATTCACATTTGAAATGTGTATATTGGCTCCGCGTCACCCTGTATAAACCATTTGCAGCTAGTTGAGATCGATTGGTTAAGTTGAAAAGCTTGTAGAGCGGATTCCATACAAATTAGCGAAAGACAAGTTAACTCAAAGAGTTGCCGTTTTCAAATCTCTTTTGTCACGTCAAAGCTGTTTGCCGTTTTAGTATAAATTGCGATCGTAAATGAAAAGTGAGTACTATCCGTATATTTGAAGTAGACAAAAGTAAAGCTATGCAACCATCGCTAAAAGCATCCGAGGAAGGTGATGAAGTGAATATGCTGAAACTTTAAAAAACAATAATTCATTTTAAATTGTTACCAACCAAAGTTTATAGTAACCTAAAGGAAAGGCTTGATCAATTTAAAAACAAAAGGAATTCGTACTGGTCCATCTAAAACCTTATATAATAATAAAAGGCCATATTCAGCACGAATCACTACACAAAAATTAAACCATTTTAGATGGTTCTTTGTTCTTTGCCAATCGGCGTACTACACTTATTTCGTTTCTTATAAAATTTTCTGTCAGAAAAAAGGTTTGATAATTAACAGTGCTTGACAAATGCCCTCGCTGCTTTTTTTTATAAAGGCGGAATTAAAACATCACAAACTTGGGCAGAAGTAATCGAAAGTAATGGTGCTCATATTATAGACAACATTTTGTACACCACTTAGATAAGTTGTTTTGAAAGTATACTACAACAAGACATTAATTATTACTAGACTTGAAGTAATTTTACTTTTCAAGGAACTCGTTCCAACGCAATAGATTTATTAGCCAGTTCATATATGATTTAATATTTCAATTATAGCCATTATTTCAAAAGTTTATCAATTTTTCATTTAAATAACTAAGATGTACTCTTCTAATAGTATATTATTCAACGAGCATATAATTATGGCTATTATTTACCAGGGTGAAAAATGAAGAGTAAATCACCCGTGTGAATAACAGCCATTACATGTGAGTAGAATACTATACTTTGTCCATGACTGTTAGATATTTTTCAAAATATGTATATTTATTGAGGCAAATATTTTTGGAACATTATTTTTATTATTTATAACATGAAAAATAATAATACTAACATTAACTTATAACTAATACAAAATTCAATTTGAATTGAACAATTGGTTCGGTTAATTGTAGGAATAGAATTAATGTCTAAATTAATATTCTGATTATTAGAATGATTTTTTGTATATTTTATTTCTTAAAGAGTCGTCTATGTAGCCCTCAGCCACTGCTGACGATTTTCATCCGCCATGGCTGTTCAAAGTTGTTATGTCATCGCCTGCATCAACAAGTAGACTTGCAGAAGAACTGCGAAAAATGTGTCCAAAAAATGTTTCTGGATTTGTAATTTTTTTTTAAATGCAGCAATGTCTTTCCCCATTTTAGTAAATTTATAAATACCAATTCTTTAGGCAATGCATTTACTGTTCTGCTAGTTTAAAAATAGCAAATCAATTGTAATATAATATAATATAATATTTTGGACAAATTTACTAAAAAAACTGATCCGAGGTCTTGTAAATCACTAATTTTCTCATTAGCCTGACAAGCACATATTGTTCCCATTATAGTGCAGCCTTAAAAAAATAGACACCTAATTCTAATATATGATTTAATCAATAATCTTACTTTTGTTGCAAGGTATTTGTCGTCTGATGCTTTAGTAAGAAAATCATTAACACAGGCCTGCATAAAATTTGTGATGACGTGATTTTTGTTTGTTAAGCTCAGTTTTTATATAGCAATAACTAATTAAAATACAGTTGGTCTCTACCACCCACAGATTTTTTTTTGCACAAAAGAAAAAAAAATATATAAAAAAAATCTTATAATAGGCGTTTTAATACATTTTAAAATGAATGTACTACTTCAAATTCTAGGTATTAACCCAAAAATGATTTTGTGTTGTGGTTTTAAAGAAATTTGTTAAATAGGCTCTCATTACCTGATGTAAATCTTTTATTACATGTATATATTAATTTTGGACAAGATTTCCGGGAATTTTTACCTGCTAAATCCTATTTATCATGCTTTCACTTTATTAGTACTGCGACTAAGGATTTCAAGTTTTCACTCCAATCAAATGTATATTTTAATGTTATTTACTTCATTATAGCTCTGAGTGTTGGTCAGTAAACAAGTAAAATTAATTTGTCTTTAGTGTTGTGCGTGGTATTTGATAAATAAACATTGCTTAAAAATATGTCTAGCCGGTGTTGCAAAAACAAATCAGATGATTTCTGTTATATTTGTGGATATTTCGCCTTAAAAAAGTTTAAGAGACCAATTGGTGAATTTGTGAAAAATGCGTATTATGCTTATTTTAAAATCAAATTAGGAGATCAAGATAAAGATTGGGCACCGCACGTTCTTTGTAAGGTATGTGAAGAAGGTTTAAGACATTGGACCAAAGGGAATAGAAAAAGCCCTCCTTTTGGAATACCGATGGTTTGGAGAGAACAGCAAAATCATCATGAAGATTCCTACTTTTGTCTTTGTGATATTAAGGGTCATAATAGAAAAACTTTGAAACATATTTTGTACCCAAACAATATTAAATCAGCTATCAGACCAGTTCCTCACAGTGATCATGTACCTATACTTATACCCCCCAAAGTACTACAAGAACATATTGAAACCTCTTCAACTTCCGGCTCCGTACAGATGGATAGTGATTTTGCACCATCCACCTCAGGTCAAAACCAACCTCAGCTATTTTCACAAGCCGAACTGAATGATTTAGTAAGAGATTTGGGACTTTCAAAAGATCTTTCTGAAGTACTGGGGTCTAGGTTGAAACAAAAAAAATTGCTTGCCCCAGAAACTACCTTCAGATCTTCCTTTAGTTGAATATGACAGAAAAACAACCAAACGAAGCTTTTCTGAAAAACGAAAACGTTTTTTTAAGAAGCATAAAGAATAAATAACTATTTCTAGTAGTTTATATGTGTATATTTTTGTATTTTTTTAAATATAATATAAAACTAGCTTATAAATGAAATAAATCGTGTTTTTTCTATATTTTTTGATTTTACTAGTTTGAAAAATAACCTTACGTGATACAAAAAAAAAATAAAAGCAGATTTGAAATGAGCGCCACCCAATTACTAGAAAACAGTTTAAATCAATATTCAAAGAGTTGAAAAATGCAGGCCTGTGTAATGTTTTCTCCAGCTTTTTAGATTGAAAACCTTAACTTTTCGCTTTAATAACGCTTATAGTTTCGTATAATTTTGTAAATTTATATCTTGATGTATATTAATAGTACTTCTAAGCATTGAATAATGTGTCCACAGTGTCGAGGATGTATATTTCGTGGATAATTCTGTAGAAAATATCAACATAACAGATTCTGAAAACGATTTTATGTTTCGTTCCTTTGCCAATTTAAAAGAGATTCATAGGTCGCCTCATACCACATTTATTTTTTTGGCAATAAATTCAGTATTGTAATTTCATCAGCTTGTTTCACTTCTGGCGGAGTTAAAGACATTTCATTTTTATTTATTTTTTTTAGTTTTTAGTAAAATATTTCATCAATTATTTTTCAAAATTTTACGTTTCAATTTGAGTAACTCATTTGACTTTTAGATGACATCCGTGGCTTACTAATAAAATGGGTAAAAAATTGTAATCGTTATATCAATGCTTAAGATATTTGATAAATAGTGATAAAAAGTAATGAATAATGATTATTCACTGCTATTGTGGATAATGTACATCACTATAATTGAGGAATCAAACGAATAATGAATAACGCTAAGAAATAAGTAATTAAACTTCTTGTTTCAAAAATTCTTTTATTGTAAATACCACTACAATATTGTTTCGCCATACAATGGCTTCATCAGGTGGACGAAATACTGAAATAATCAGTATTTCATCCACCTGATGAAGCCATTGTATGGCGAAACAATATTGTAGTGGTATTTACAATAAAAGAATTTTTGAAACTAGAAGTTTAATTACTTATTTCTTAGCGTTATAATGAAGTTTCAACAAGTATCTCCTTCGTCAATTAACTGAATAATGAATATCTTATTATACCGTTGTGGACAAAATATGTTTAAATCATTTATGATACACTCCCCAAACATGATTTTAATAAGCAAGGAGAAATTATTTATCCCTTAGGGGATACAAATGGTTACTGTGTATAATTCACAGAACAAGTACATGAACTAAAATGTATTCTCTTCCATTATTTACGTAGGCCTCCTTACTACGATTTGGCAATTTTTTTTTACTCCACGCCTGTAGAAATCCACTGTTTTGACAGTGAAGAAGCCACTAAGTCAATTTTGAAGCGAAGCATCGTTATTAAAGGAGATTCCTCGAAGATTGTTCGGAACCGATGAAAATCTGACTTGAGTGAAATCAGGAGAATCAGAATCAAAATCTGAATCAGAATCAAATGCCGCTTTTGTCAAATTGATTTAATGGTGTTTTCGCGCTTTTTTTCTTGAATGATTGTCTTAAGCGAACAGAATTGTTGACAATATAACTTAGCAGTGATGATTACATTTCCCGAAAGCACTTCATAGCAGACAGCTTCTTTGTTCTACCAGATCCGGCTTACGCGAATGGATATTAGCTCTTACTCAGGGAGTTGCCCTTTCGCTAAGGCTAAGCCATCATTTTCTGTTCTGGATATTACCATTTGCCGTCAACAGTAAGAACGTGATACGAAAATGGCCGAAGTTGTCGACGAGCTAGCAAAGAGGCACAAATGTTGAAAAGCTGATTCTTGCTGTCTTCGCTGAAAACATGCGGCAATCAAAGGCTTAGTTTCTGAACTTCAACCATGGAATAAAAATGTGTGATTATGATTGATTACTTACAATATATTATAATGGCTAATTCCCGAGTTGATTCAGGTGGATCATAATGAATTAGAGCGTTCGTTAAAATCCGATCGTCTTCCTGAACTTTGAGATTCGTGTATCCCAAATAGCCTTGTTTAAACTGAAAAAATGATTTCCGTGCTGTACTCTCCCCAATTATGTTATCTCCGTAAAACGTACGAATGGCTCTAGCGGCTTCCAATGAATTAACTTCTCCATTGAACTTAATCATACGTTAGAAATGACAAATTGCGTTAAATGCCTTGGTATTTATAAGGACAGTAAGCTCTTATTTGACCAACATATAGCAATTATACCTCAAAAATGTTTTAGAGCATTGGGTTTTCAAATAAGAGTTTCTTGTGGTTTCCGAAATGAAGATACTATAAAGCCCTTATATTTTGCTCTTGTTCGCAGTAATTTGAAATATTGTTCCAGTTTATGGAATCCTTGTTACGAAACGTTTGTTAATCGAGTTCAGAGAATTCAACGAAAATTTGTAAAATATCCAAATTTCTAAATTATGCGACTTGCTTGAGTTTATACGGATTGCATTCTCTTAAAATCGAAGATTAATATCAGATTTTGCTAAGATCATCAACAATTACCTGGACAGTTCATATTGTGTTAATAATTTAAATTTTCATGCTGGTGGATACGTGACACGTTTGAGTGCTACCTTTTATTTGTCCATTTGTAACATCAAAGCAAGTATGAACTCGCCCTTGTATAAAATCTGTAGAAATTATGCTAATTATTTTAATAGTATACATGTGTTTAATTTCGGCTACAGAGCTGCTTTATTATTGGCTAAGCAGCTCCATAATTGATTTTTCCTTTTTTTCCTATTTTCTTTTGTGTACTGGCATTATTATTCCTTTTGTGTAATTGTGCTACACTGTCATTGAGATGTATGACCTATTGTGTAGTCTCTTTGAATAAATAAATAAATAAATCAAATGAAAGGATACGTCGGGAATACTTGTTTTTTTTTTTGCTACTTGACGTTCTACTTTCTTTTGTCAATAATTAATACAATCTTTTCACAAATTCTAAAAATATTCAATTAAATAATAATACATCAAAATAGTTTTGGCGTTTACTGCTTGTGTTTCCCAAAAACCAAACCCTGATATATTAAGTGATGGAAAAAAATTATTTGTGCAATACGAGGGGGTTTTGATATATAGGCCACTTTCCTCGAACAAAACAAAATCTTGCTATAATGGCAAGAAATAATGAAATTTTAAAAGTGTCACTGTAAGATCTTACGTCAAGAAGTTAAAGTTTCCTGTGCACTAAATTTTGAAAGAAAGCATTTCGAATGCAAATGTCAAAATCTATAAGTTGCAGTATCGAGGCATCATCAAATACTTGAATTTGAAGAGGTTAAGTGATAAAAAAATTTATGAAGATATGCTTAACACACTTGGTGGTGAATGCCCATCATATGCGACTGTCAAAAATTGGATTGCTTCATTCAAAAGAGTGATCAGGAAAACCGATTTCGGTGTCCATACCCGAAAATATTGATGCAGTTCATGACATGATATTATTAGACCGCCGAATTGGGCTGAAACACTGAAGATTATATATAAACGCGACTATCACATAGTTCACATCGATTTAGATATGAAAAAAACTTCTGCAAAATGGATTCCTAAATACTTGAACGCCGAATACAAACGAGCAAGAGTGAAAGCATCACGGCAATCTGTGCCCGTTTTTAAGGAGATCCAGATTTTTTGAACCGTCTTGTGATGGAGTGGAGCATCATAGTTCTCCCCGGCCTAAGAAGTTTCGAGTTCAAAAATCCGCTGGCAAGTTCTTGCTTTTAATTTTTGGAATATCCGTAGAATAATTACCATCGATTATCTAAAATAGGGTCAGACCATTACTGGTCTGACCCTTTTTGGTCATTACCATGAATACAATTCAGGATCTAGGATTCGAATTACTGGAACACCCACCCTATTCCCCAGATCTAATTAAGCCCTTTAAGCTATTATCTGTTGCCTCGACTGAAAGAAAAAATTTAAAAGGACGTAAACTTTTGGGAAACGAAGAGGTAATAAAAGATGTAGGTGTGCAGACCAAGAAGAATCTTTTTTAGATGGATTAAAGGCGTTGCAGGAAAGCATTAAGTGCGGACCAAGAAGAATATTTTTTTAGATGGGTTAAAGGCGCTGCAGGATCGCAGTATTAAGTGTATTAATTTAAGAGGAGACTATGTTAAATAATCAAATATTATTCCCAACTTTAAATTGTTTCAATAGTAGGCTTATAATGTTCCGAAATAGGTGGAGACTGTGGCTTGTAATCTGAAACAGAAATGAGAAAAACACCCTAACCACAATATATATCAATAAATACTATATACGTATTTCGGCAACTAAGTTGCCATATTCAGTAGAATAACTTTAAAAACTGAAAAATGTTAAACGTAGCGTTTTTGACTAAGGTAAACCTTAGAAGATATGCTCTTCACCAAATCGCCAGTGGGATAACACTGGTAATAATGTATCAATACCCCCTCGTAAGTAGTTTCAAAAATGCTTCTAGTACCTATAATATTGTTTTATTACGAAATTTAATGAAATTAGGGTACAATTCCTGAAAATAAGGATCTCAATATTATTAACGATAAAATTCGCAGCGCGCAATTAGTAATTACTTAATAATTAATACTGATATTATTAATAAAATTAATTCAAGAAGAATTAGTTCACTTATATTATCGAAGGCTATGAAATTTCATAAATTTTCATGCAAGATTTGCAGAAACAAAAAGAACAGTTCTTTAGTTATCGTTAGAGATAAATGAGTTTTAAAAAATCTATATATAGACCATTATAATTATATATAGCAAAAAATAACGAGCTGTTATTTTAGATTATAGATTAGTAATAGAAATTTCAGTTAAAAAAAAACAAATTCTAATTAAGTTCTGTAAATGTCTTGATCAAAACTTCTAAACTGAAGATCGTTATTTTAGTTGTTATTATTCAACTATAAGAAATTCACAAAGGATTTTCTTTTGCAAAAATAAATTATTGTATTATTTTTTGAATCTAGTAATTGATTTTTAAATTTACGTGAAATATTTTTGTTTCCTCATAATAACCAACGACCACTACAAAAAAATTATAACCAACTCTAATCTAATTTAGTTTTAGATTGAATATTTTTAAATTTCAATTACAGCCCATCGAATACGTTACTCGATATTGTATGTAGATGTTGACATTTCTTCAGGCAATGGATAAATTATTGTGTATTTATTAGAAAGTTAGATGGTTATACGTAGTTGCAAAATAACAAAAGTGATAAAAACAGTTTCATGAGTTTATTGCAAAAACTCTAATAATCCTTCATCCTAATATAAAATTCAACTAGTGCGATTAGTTCCACTGTTTGAAGAATCGAAGAACATTAAATAAATTTAGTGCTCTTCTGCGGCTTAAAATAGATAAAGGCAACCGTGTCTGAATTAGTTGCTTGAATAAAAGGCGGCTAGGATAGAAAACGAATAAGGAAAACTCGAAGCAGTATTATACAAGGTGCATTAAGAAAATTTACTTGTGAATACTATCTTTACAATCACTAAAGCAATTTTTTTTAGAGTTGTACGAGGGATAAGCTGAATTTATAGAGAATAAGAAAATCTTGTAGACTGTGAAAAACAATCATACAGTATTTATTTAGAGGAATCTTTATCTGTTATTTGTCGTTTTGTTGTTGAAATTACCTTCGTAATAGTAAGAGTAACTCCGTTATTTATTTTTTAAAAGTAAAAGAAAATGGAATTAACCAGAAAACACATTCGAATCATAATCTATGATAACACAGGTCTACAAAATTAAACTTTTTGACAGATGTTTTTATTTTGAACACTGATTTTATATAATTTTGGTAGGCTGATTTCAAAAATTCTATGCATTTATTTGTATCACGTAAGGTTTTTTTGCAAATATTAAATGAAAAAAAACGATATTTCTAAAAAAAATTATTTGTTTATTGAGTAAAAAGGTGGAATACAAGTTAAAAAAGTGGAAAAAAATACTTTACTCAGTCTTCTTTAAGTGAAATCTTTGTCTTTTTGTCAGAAAGCTGCGTTGTCCGGACATTCGGTTGTATGTTTTTAAGGGCATATCCCGTTTTAACATCCAGCAGTAGTCCGCCATCATCTATCTGTTAATACATTTTTGCTACCAGGTGTAAGGCTTGTTCTAGAGGGCCATTCTATTTGAGTCCAATGTCTATCCCTTGCTCGACTACTCACAAATAAAGCATGGAAATTTTGTATAACCTTCTTGTTGTCCTAGTAGCATGCAGAACACTTTAAGGTCACCACAAAGCATCCACTGATGTTCTTGGTAGTTTATTTTCTTTAAAAGAAGTTCAAAATTTTCATACGTTTCCATTAAATATACCGAATGGGCAACGGGAACCGAGGCTAGCTCGTTACCATTGTGCAATAAAACGCCTTTTAAACTACGCTTACTTGAGTCAATAAACAGGCGCCATTCTTCTTTTACATACGGCACATTTCCTAATTTTGAAATTAAGTCAGGAATATTGTTGCAAACACTAGCGATCCCGGTAAAAGCTTGATGTGACGCCATGTGCCAGTAAATGTTTCTCACGAAGTCGGGGGGCTAACAATTCGGATGCATCCTTTGGAAGGTGCAAATCTCTAATTAAATCATTTAGTTCGCTCTGGTTAAACACTTTGGGCTCTCTGAAATCTGGTGTGAAATCTGAGTCATCTGGATCGCAATTAGATTCCTCTGATTCTGACAATATGACGTTTTCTAGTGCTTTTGGGGCGGTAGGTATCGGTACATCTGGTCCATGAGGAACTGGTCGAATAGCAGAGTCAAGATTGGGATACACAATTTGTTTCTTATTTTTTCTGTTGAATTCTTGAACATTACACGAACAAAAAGAACAATCGTCACTGTGATTTCTAGGCTCTCGCCATACTATAGGAACACCAAAGCTTAAACATTTCTTCCTCCCTTTTTGCCAGTTTCTTAATGCTTCAACGCAAACGGAACAAACAGTATGAGGAGCCCAGGACTTGTCTTGGTCGCCATTTTTTACAACAAAATAAGCGTGGTATACATTTTTCACAAACGAAGTTATAGTTTGCCTCTGCTTTACTACGACATAACTACCACAGATATAACAAAAGTTATTCGGATTGTTCACACAATGTCTTCTTTCCATATTTATACGTTCTAGAACACTTAAAATACGCAACAACGAAGACAACAAGCGCGCGGACACAGTAGCACGACGACTAATACTGTTAAAAAGAAATTGAAGAGGGCATTAAAGCCACTTATACGATAATAGAGCATCAATTCAAGATTGGATCCTCAGCTGTAAAAACAATCATACATGATCACCTGCATTTAAAAAAGTGGTAAGCCGATTTGTGCCGTATCACCTTTCTGATTTCCAAAAAGCAGAGCATGTAAGAATTTGCATGAAAATTCAAATTTCTTAAATAATGGCAGACACCAAATTTTTTCCAAAATAGTGACAGGTGACGAAACTAATATTCCCTTTTTCGACATTCCTACCCGCCAAGAGGGTCATGTATGGTTTCACGAAGATGAGGAAACTTCTACAATGACTAAGAATAAGCAAGCTATGAAGAAGATTATGTATGCGGTATCCTTCAGAAGTACGGGCTTAGTAAGTGCAATTTACTCGAATACCCTTGAAAAATAGAATCTCACGAAAAAAATATTCGAGTATTATTAGTACAGAACAGAACATATTAAATAATATATTCTATTCTTGGTAATATATCGGTTGAAGTGCAATAGTCTTGGGTAGTATTAAGAAAAATGTGAACACATTCTTTAAGCTTGACCATAATTATTTTATAACGAACAAATTTTGGCATCATAATACAAGAAATAACGCATGATCTTGATTGAGGTGGTCAGATAGAGATGGTCCTGGCATGCCTTTGATCCATTGATTATGGGTTTTTGCTTCGAAAGCTTAGCTACCTAGCATTAACTACACTTACTACACTACTACACTTTATTCTACAGTTATCCACACAATAGACCAAATTAGATCTTTTACAATGACCTTAAGTCATATACTTACTTTGCGATTTCGATGGTGACTCAGGCCTCAAATCTGGACCTCTTTTTTATTATGTTTATTAATGATTTACAACGTCTGTTTCTTGTTCCATATTGGTACATGCAAATTGTGCGAAAATAAACTATGTAAAAAGGTTTGAATCAAATTGTAAACTGGTGTGACATTAATCGTTTAAATGGAAATATCGGAAAGAGTAATGTTTAATTTACCAGAAGGTTAAATCCTGCGTTAGCTTCTTAGATTATCCGAAACATTTCTATAACATATTGTTACACAATTAAAGATTTGGATATCATCTGTGACCGCCAATTAACTTTTGCCCATCATATATCCAATATGTGCGTTACAGCCTTAAGATCTTTTGAATTCATCACCCCTATAAAATCTGATTTCCTTGAATTTGACTGATTCCCTTACATTAGTAGCATTATTTAATCCATTTGTAAGGAACAAATTGAAATATGGCAGTATTAAGTACTTGGTATCTATGTTATGCCGTGCATAGTCAGATGATTGAAAGGGTTCGACGTAGGTTTCTAAAATATTTATCATACAAATCGGATGGGGCTTTACCATAAAACTATTGTATTGACTATGGATTTTTGCTGGGATGCCATGCACTTGAGTCTCTGAGTGTACGTAGAGATAACGCAATCGCATTTTTCATCTAGAAGCTGATGAATGGTAAGATAGATATTTCGTGTTTGTTGATATACTTCAAATTAATGTTACAACATACGCACTTTTAGGGTTCTTATATACGAAGTGCTACCCATAAAATCTCGGAATGTGAAAAAAAAACACAATAAATGGTTCTCACAACTTATTCACTACCATCTTCCTTCCGTATGAATACACCGATCCCAGTGGCTTGTCCATGAAGCAATGCCCGAAGTCTGCTCGTGTCAACGTGTTCAACGCTGCCTGCGATTCGGTATTGATCTCCTCAATCGTCTCAAAACGGCGCCCCTTGTGCTTTAGTTTCAATATCGGGGACAGGAAGAAGTCAGGAAGATCTTGAGAATAGGAAGGGTGGGATAATACTGCCGTCTTCGTCGAGGCTAGAAACTGACAAACAACAAGTGACGTACGGGTTGGTGCATTGTCTTGGTGTAGTAGCCGCTTGGCAGGCCGCTTGCGTTGTAACACAAGGACAATGTTACAAATGTCATGGACTATTTTCCTTTGGTCTTGCAGGATACCATTATAGATTTTTGCCACATTTTGAGGCGTGTTTTCTATCGATGGACGACCAAAACGCTCATTATCATCAACACGCTCATTTTTAAAATGGTTGTACCACTCAAAAGTTTGCGTCTGGCCTAAAGCATTCACACCAAACGCTTGTTTGGTGTATTTCCAAGTTTGAAGCAGAATTTTGTTCACGTTCTTTGCTCATTCATATCAGACATTATAGTGTCGCAGAATAACTCAAACAAAACTCGACAAATATAACACAAAAACTATTCGTCACTACCTTATACAATACCGTTTGGCAGACTAACTTAATATAGACTCACACCCTCTAGCGCTACAGAACTGTACTACTAATTCTCGGAATTTCTGGGTAGTACCTCGGTATAAAACAAACGTTTTACGTAAAGCGCCACTTGTATATTCAGTAGTAAACAAAAACTATTGAGTTTCTAGTGGTGTTGTTAATTGTGTATCACTTGGGCGAATGTATTAACCGTCTTAATTTTAATTTCGTCTTGCCTTGTCTTTGTAATAGAGTAATTTTCTGCTGCATGAGTAAATATCGATTATTATTATTATATTATTGTAAGTATACTTATTGAAAACTTATTATTATATATTTTATTGTACGTTTTAAGACACACCAATTTTTAAAACCATCTCCCAATAATAATTCATATACTTTTTACAAGAAAATTTCATTGACGGGTTTCCCAAAAGAAATAATATCTCATAGAAATACACATCAATGTAGACGAATAAGACAAATTCAATCCTAAATCAAACTAGTGGGCATAAATCAACTTGATACCCCTAATAAAATCACGGTACGTCTGGTCGCGAGGGTGTAGACTACAAACAATTCAAATATTGTATTTAGGGGGTGTTAGGGAAGCACTTAATGTGACAATATGTTGACTTAATACGTATTAATGGTTTTATGTGTGTATTGGGGGAGAACATGTACACCGTATATGAGTAGTTGAAAACCCTAAATTGTTTTCCCGCCCATATACATATTATATATAAACCCAAAATTTAATGTACCGAATTATTATTTTGATATGAGAACAAGTGAATGCGTATTATGTACTGAAAAATTTTTGTTATTCCAATAAATTTAGTGGAAGATTGACATTATTGCCAACAATAATTTGATAGAGTAGGGGCACAAAAGTCGAGGTTGTACTATTTTGTTCAAAGATAGAAGTATACATTGCAAATTTGCTAATTCGATCTTTTTTAAATTAACCATTCTTCACAATAAATTATTTTCAAAACTATTTTAACTTTTTTTTTATTCCATAAAAAATATTTTGAAATTATTCATTATAAATTAAAAATATCTTTATGTCATCTTCCTGTTCTGGGGTATGTTTAATTTGGAATTAAAATAAAGCTTTTAATAGTTTTATTTCCATTTTTAATTACGCTATCCTAATCAAGTAAAAGCCGAACTAACTCAACTTTTGATTTAGTGTTAAACCCAGAAAGAAAGCTAATTTAAAAATATTCAAGCAATGTGCAGATATTTAAATAACACATGTTATTTAAATATTTGCACACTGGCTTATCATGCTGGCAGTCACGGGTTTAAATCCAAGACTAGGCTATCCGAGTAGGTTTTCGTGGTTTTCCTCCTCGTTTTAGGCGAACGCCGACAGCTGAACATCTTAAGTCGCTCCACGGGCGCAGACATAATAATAACTCATGAATTGCCAATGCTCCTCGTAATTGACGTCAAGCTGTTGGGGAATACTAAGGCATGAATTATTATTAGAGAACGGACACGCTTACCACCCAGTGCAGTACTGGCGAAAGGCTGTATTTCTAAAATATTTAATTTTATTTATATAATTGGAAAACGAACGGGTGGGTGGTGATCTATAAAATTACGAAATACATATTTATTTGTTGAAAAGTTGTATTTATAAAGTTTTAATTTTATTTATATAATTGGAAAACATACGGGTGGTGATCTATCTATCTAAAATTACGAAATACATATTTATTAATTAATTTTATTTATATAATTGGAAAACAAACGGGTGGTGATCTATAAAATTACGAAATACATATGTATTTGTTGAAAAGTTGTATTTTTAAAGTTTTTAATTTTATTTCTATAATTGGAACATTTTTATTAGTTCATTTTGTCGTTCAAGTTGAGTAAAGGAGTATTAATATTGACTAGCAATAGTTTCTCAAAGTTTTCTTCTGTCAATTTTGTTCTCTTTGAATTAAGTACATCCTTATAAAAATAGAAAACGTCCTTTCTACATCGCAACTGGTTATAGGTGCATACTGGAAATATTCTTTTATTTCTTCATATTTAGCCGTTAGATTTTGTGGAATTGTCTCCATACATAATTGCTGCAATGTATTAAATCTGGATTTCTATTAAGAATTGCTTCAAACTTTTGCCGAATGCCACATCCGAAGTCACTTGGAATACTTTTCAAATTATTAACAGCCACATCTAATGTGGTTAATCCGTCATTTAATTTGAGATTTCGATTTTCAAAATAAGTGATTAGTTTTGGCAATTTTCCAAAGTGTTCGTGAAGAAAGTACAACTGATTTCTTAAATTTGGGATTTGTGTGAGCTCCTTGCACTCACCAATACTTCTAGCATCCTCCTTTAGCAGTGTTACGAAATGTTTTAGACTATCGAAATTCTCAGCATAATAACTAGTAGCTTCCAGCCATGTTCCCCATCTAGTTATTACTGGAGTGGGAGGCAGTGATAGAGATGGAAATTTTTCCCTGAAAAGAGCTACTCTCAATGGTGCTTTTCTGAAAACTTTTTTAAAAGCTGATGCAAGTCTATCAACTTCCGGAAAAGTGTCTCTGATATTTCGCAGATTCTGTGGAGAGCATGTGCTACACAAGTAATATGCAGCATATTAGGATATGTTTTCTTCAATAGTCTGCCTGTTTTTAACATATACGCAGCACTATCACTGACAAATGAAAGTATTTTTTCTTTGTACGTGGCGTCCGAATGAAGCATTTTTTGCATATTCTCCTTAATGGCTTCAGCAACTGTTTCCGCATCAACTCTATTTATAACACTTGTTGCTATTACATATGAGTTATAGGGAATAGTTGGATGTAGTACACCAGCTACAACATTTACCACACAGCGTCCTAACATATCCACCGTTTCGTCGGCGCTTATCCATATGTATTGATTTAAAAGATGGCTTCTAATGCGTTCTACTGTTCTCGTATAGCACCTAAAAACATAATATTTGCGTAAAGTTGATTCATCAGGAACATTTCGACCAGTATGTTTTTGAAGAAATATTTTTAAAGTTGGATTGCTAAGTTTATTTAATGGAATATTAGCCGCCATAAAAATTTTACAGAGTTCAGATGTGTTTGCGATCCTAAGTGACGAATTTTTGACGATATTTTACGGATTTTGTAATAAATTTCGGAATCACTGACAATGGACATACAATCAGTATGACCATCAATCCATCTCGCCATTGTATTACAATGCCGTTCTCGACATTCTTCCATATCATGTCTGAAAAAGTAACTTAAACAATGCTCTAGATCTAAATAAATGAAAACTAAAAATGTGTGCGTAAGTTATTGAAACTGAACGAAATTCAATGCACACTCTTACGTCGAAATAATTGGTAGAAATAGATTCAATCAAACGATATTAAACAGGATCTATCACAAAAATTACGATGTAATTAACAGTTAAAACTATGAAAACAAGAAACTTACTCACAGCACTTTATTTATCTTACGAAATATAAACTAATAAATAAAATACATTATAAAAACCCCGCTTCTAACTACGCTCATGAAAACACTTTAAAAAACACTATATTCTCCGAATACAATAGCTGGCTTGTCCATTGTTATCGCGGCGAGACCAGGTGTCCGAGTAAGTCAAACAAATACTTCATTGAATTACGCCGGGATGTACTGAGCGACGTTATACACAATTCCAATTGCCGATTGCGTTTTATGGAAATTGCGTCCGTTCTCTAATTATTATTATTAAACTTGAATGTATTTTTCAATAATGTAATTTTTATCCATGACAACTTCATATATATAAATATGACATTAATATACTGTCATTTATAATTTAAAATTCTTTGAAAAAGGCAGTAATTCGGCAATCTACTAGGCAATTACAGATAGAACGCTACACTGTCGCCTACAAAATATTCCCCTTGTGCATCTCTACACTGTCTTAAACAGCGTTCCCATTTCTGAAAGAGACCTTCATTTTCGGAATATTAGTGAACAACTGTCTCACATTCAGTTAACATCAGTTATAACGTCCGCTTCCTCTCAGTACAATTTTAATTTTGGAAATAGCCAGACATTACAGGGAGCTGAAGTTAAATGAATAAAGCATGATTTAGTTAGATAATCGCTCTTTTGGTAAAAGGTCTCGAACATGGAATGCACTGTGATCTGGCGTATTCACATGACATGTTTACCGTTTTCTCCTGTTCAATAAATTCTCGGCGAACCATTTCCTTTTGATCGAAGAAACAAAACATGATCTTCAATTGTTAGCCTACTTTTTTGAGCGCAATGTTTTTGGATCTTACTGGAACCCCCAACATTTAACACTTGTAACCACACTCAACAACAAGTGCATATCGGAAGATTGGTGATATCATCAAACCGTAACTGCTTCTATTTATCGGTACAAATTCAAGGCACAAATTCTGCAGAACTCTTCAACTAAACTTAGGCAAACCGTTTCTAGATTAATCTGCTAATGGTTAACTATTAATATCACATCTAATCATCTGCCCGACCGCATTGTATTTTGCAGTTTGTTAATTTTAACTTCCATTATTGTTGCTAAATCCATCTTTGAATATTCTATGTCGCTCAAATACACTTAACTTTTTAATAGCATTTTCACCATATGTATCCAGCTGTAGTATTTTAGTAGTACATACATTTACCAATTCTATAAATTGAATATTAATTTTTAAGTCCAAAATACACACCCACTTATCGACTAACTTCGAAATAGCTATCTACTAACTATCTTTATCAACTTAAATTTATACACATCTTAGTTCAAACGTATATGAACACCAATATTCATGTAATTTCAATATAGTTACGCCATACAACACAGCTGTTGAGAATTACCTAATCACACCTTGTATTAAATGTTTCGTTCTCATTAGTAAGCTTACAATGACATGCCTGATTGTTACCCTAAGGAATAGAGTCAATCAATTTAAAAAAACGAATTAATCCTCTTAGAACCCTATAAATTAAATTGCAAATATTTCTAGTCAGGCAATTTGTGACATGTAAAATATAGATTTAAAAAATTCATTATTTTTCTAAAAGACATAATTAGATGCCGACAAAGAGCCTACTAATTTTTTCCAAGTTTTCTGAGAAAACCACCACAACATTAATTAGATGCGAGGTCTGATATACTTACGATACCGTGGAAGAGTATACCGAAGAAATTTCAAAAAAAAAAAGAAAACGGAAAAAAACCAACTAAGATTTCTATTGTTTATGAATTCCACAGAGTGAGGTCGAAATAGTGTAGCATCGCAATACAAAGAAGACAAACTGCTCTTAGAGTGAATCAAAGAGTTTCTAAAAACACACCTCCTTCAGAAATGTCATTAATTTTTTTTCAACGGTTATCCTCATCATCTTTGATCATCGTGTGGTCGCTAGAGCGCGTTCTTCTTGGTAGTAGCATGGTTAGCTTTTGTTCGTATTGTCACTTGTTTCAACACATCTACAAAATAATGAATCTTGCAAAAACAAGTGCTAATCACATACGCGCATAGTTAACTAGATTTCGCGTTTTTCGTTTTATCTATTCTAGGTTTACTTACGGTGCCTGATATGATGAACGAATATAATCATAATTGATACTTTTTGCTTGTTATTGAACCGTTCTTTAAAAGGGATTTATTGTTTTTTTTTTGTTTCTTTTTATTTTTATCTTCTTTTCGTACTCAGTCGCCGCGACTCGGTGTGTTATTATTAATGATATCGCCAAATCATTGTGTTTGGATGATGTGAGGTCGCTAGTTGCTTAGTGGCAGGTGTGACTAACATGGTCCTTTGACGGTCGAATGCCGACATCGGACCAATGAATATCTGACGAGCTTTGTCGAACATAGAGTTTTTGTAGGTCGACTTGGTCTACTCGACACTGCACAGCATTCACCTACAACCTGGCCGATGTAACTTAATGTTTTAAGTTGTTGTTTTCGTGTATTTAATACTTCAATTTCGGACAATCTAAGTTAGGAAAAGATATCCTTTATTCTTTACCGTATTGTGCATACGAGGTGGTTTATATAAAAGAAAATTATTATGTAAATTACCAAATCTAAAATTATATAATAATAAAAATAACACTAGATTTTAGTAATTTTATACATTGACTTTGTTCCATGTTATATTTCATATAACTCCGTTTTTCTAATTTGCTTCAATAACGCTTCTACATAAACTCACAGTGTGCGTTTATAGATTATCTAGTACAATTTAGTTTCTCTATGGTGACCACTTGTAATTTTTAATTCTAATGTCAAAAAATCAAAATAGAGTCTATATTTTCATTGTATGATATGTAGAATATTTATAAAAATGAAACCAAGTAAAATACATATTTTATTTTGAATTATGTTCTTAAAGTTGTAAAGTTACTTTATACATTGATAGATACGTTAGATGTATCTTGAGCATTTATAGTAACACCTGGCACACAACTCGTACTTGTTGATAGAATATTTTGATGAAAACTGTTATTTCCATGAATTGTAGTGGTTTCATTTGAACATCCCGGAATGTTTGTATTAGTTTGAGATGCAAGCAGATAAAATATTTTGATCTTTTTGTTTAAGTAAGGAGAATTCAATATAACCTTGAGCCACAGCTGAAGACTAACGTCAACAAATCAGCACCATAATTTACCAGATATATTGCACTAGATCTTCTAAACAGTTCTGGATTTGGCAATTTCAAAAAACATGCAATCTCCTTCGGAATTTTGCCTATAATACATTGGACTATTAATACACTGACCATTGCGATAAGTCAAGAAACAACGCTAATGACTAATATTAATAGGCCGTAAGTTATAATATTTTTTAATTAAATCGATCCATATTGTATCTGTAATTATTTTTTGCTTTAGGTACAGAAATATTGATGGTGTCAGACTTGTAGTCAATATCGTCTACGGACATATTGGTAAGCTCTTCTCGTCTACAAGCTCCGTTGTAACCTATTATCAAGACTACCTACAAATTAATACCATTACATGCAAATCTGCGATAAATGTGAAAAATGTACTTATACCGGGGTCGGCATAAGTCAGGCAACGCTCTCGAAAAATCGGCATAAGTCCGGCAACGCCAAAGTTATCTGGAAATGCTCGAAGATTTACGTGGGCAAATGGACAACGATCCAACACTCGCGAACATCCGTCATTTCATGCAGGATGGAGCTTCGCCGCACTACGCGTTATGTGTGCGGGAGTACCTTAATGTTCATTTTGGAGAATGGATAGGCAGACGAGGAATCGTTGAGTGGCCCGCACGGTCATGTGACCTGACACCCTGTGATTTCTTCCTGTGGGGCCTTCTCAAGGACCGCGTTTTTGCAAGAGGACCACGTACCCTTCCCGACCTCCGAACTGCAATTGAAGAAGAATTAGAAAATCTTCGCGGACAGCTTGACGTGCTTCGCCGGACCTGCCTCACCGTTGAGAAACGTTGCAGTAAAGACACAACTAAAAAGAGGTAAGAGTTTCGCAGTATTGTACCAGCAAAAAATTGCAAGCTATAATAAGGGCAACCAACCAAAATATTTAAGGAGTCAATGTTTGAATGCATTATGCATTATAATGGATTAAATAACAAATCTCATAAATTAATAAGTATATTGTAACCGATATTAAATAGCTTGCAATGAAAATTATCAAATTAGAAAATTGGGTTATACAAAATTATAGAAACAGAAATACGTTAAAAAAGTTAAACAGGAAATTTGGAATAACTAAAAATCGGCTGTAGAAGAACATGTATGTAGAACTATACAAAAATGTAATATGATTGAATAAATATTAGAAATATAGTTAAACAAAATAACACAAATTTCACGAATTGTTTTCAATTTTAATACATAATTGGACGCAAAAACTCTTACGAGTTTGGAAAAATAATGAGGAAAGGATATGTAACAAAATTATACTATTTTTTTCAGTAACAGCACATTACGAAAAAGTAAATAAAAAATCTAAACAAGAAAGGCAAACGAAGATTTAGTGAAAACGTGAGCATATAGAAAGAAGTGGAAGAATGAAATGGATCCTCAAGAGAAAGAAAAAAGGAACACCAGGAATTATTTTCTAAAAAGCAGGAACATGCAACACAACTCCTTGTAACAATAGTCATGCATATGTAAGTACCTTTACAATGTTTGTCAAATGAAAAGTATACTAGTAGAATACTAGTAGTAGCATATTACAGATTTGTAGTTATATTTTATAACATGTTATATTGTCGGTGGTAATACCATAAGAGCTTGTGCTTATCCAGACAAACTTCCATGTTGAACGAAAGCTTTGTTGCTTGGGACTGGCGAGAACAAATAACATGGAAGAATCGCGATACGGAAGGTGGAGCGGTTTTACCTTCGTTTTTTGTTCGAGTCGTGTTACCTTTAAGCAACAAAGTTTGATTTTCGTCAAAACGAAAGTTTGTTCCGGAAGTAAACACAAGCGCGAATGGTATTTGGTAAGACAATTTAAAGAATCATTTAATTAAAATTAATGAACATCAAAACACAACATTTCTTTGAATGCATATGTAAATAGTAGCTCAATTGTTACTAGAACTACATTTAGAAAATGTACAGTTATTAACTTATTATAAACTATTTTATTCGTGGCCGACTGCACACTATTTAGGTTATTTTTGTTCCTTAGACTTGCAACAATTTCTGAATGATGATCTGGATCAAACTGCTGGTCAAATTTTAAAGATTTTGTGGTTTGAATGGCCTGTTATTTTAGTGATTTGCAGATCACTTACTCCAACTTTGGCTAATGTTGAAACAGCACTTGTTGGATTTGAATGACTGGTATATTTATTGTCGGTATTAGGGTTAATTTTGATAGCTGAATCTCTAGGTCCATTTAGAGAGTTCATTTAGACCAATAGACATATTTTTGTAACATCCCTTGCTGCCTTCTTCATCAGTTTCTTATCTCTACCCTGGGCTGTTTTCGAAAATATCGGATTTTATTCGAGCGTATCTGTAGATGTTCCGTTACTATTGCTTTCTTTTCTAAAATAATGAGTTTTACACTGTACAGCTTTTCCCCATCTCCAAGCCAATTCAAAGGCAGCAATATGGAAAAATTGCTTCTGCAATCCATTTGGTGTATTCTCGTCTCATAAGTTCATCGTTTTTATAATTTCTTTCTAAGTTAAAGCAGTAGCACTTGTTTTCCTTTTATCGGGTTTGCTTTGCAGTTCTTTTACTTTTGCGTTTTTAGCACGGTGAGCTGATTGAAAAATAATATCCTTAAACGGGTCAAAAATTGCAAATTCATTGAAATATTTTTCTTGAATACATTTGGTAGTAGAGTTAGAGTTAGAGTCCAGATAGTTTTGATAACGTATTCTTTGTAGTCTGTCCAATCTGTTTTCTTCATATTATAGGCCCAGTCTTCTAGTATTCTACCAATTACTGGAGTATTGCCGTCCAAATTATAGTTTCTCTCGAAGCCAAATTGCATTAATTGCTTCCATATTAAGGCTTTTGTCTTTATTGTATTGTTATTCACGGTATTCGATACCGCTTCTTTTATTTTTTCTTATGTATGATGTTTATCTGAACGTTACTGTCAGAAGTCTCGCTACCATGGGAAAATCTACATGCAGTCCAAACCACTTGCAAACATACCTAATCTACCGGGCGGGTTTTTTTTTATCATTACACAAGGTATAATGCATTGATGTTTATTCATTTAGCATTATACATAGGGATAAATGTATGGTAGTAGCATAGCAGGCAACTAGTTATACACCAGTAGCGTTTTTCCAATTGTCAAATATTTCTGCTTGTCATTCACGGTATTCGATACCGCTTCTTTATTTTTTCTTATGTATGATGTTTATCTGAACGTTACTGTCAGAAGTCTCGCTACCATGGGAAAATCTACATGCAGTCCAAACCACTTGCAAACATACCTAATCTACCGGGCGGGTTTTTTTTTTACCATTACACAAGGTATAATGCATTGATGTTTATTCATTTAGCATTATACATAGGGATAAATGTATGGTAGTAGCATAGCAGGCAACTAGTTATACACCAGTAGCGTTTTTCCAATTGTCAAATATTTCTGCTTGTCATTCACGGTATTCGATACCGCTTCTTTATTTTTTCTTATGTATGATGCTTATCTGAACGTTACTGTCAGAAGTCTCGCTACAATGGGAAAATCTACATGCAGTCCAAACCACTTGCAAACATACCTAATCTACCGGGCGGGTTTTTTTTTACCATTACACAAGGTATAATGCATTGATGTTTATTCATTTAGCATTATACATAGGAATAAATGTATGGTAGTAGCATAGCAGGCAACTAGTTTTACACCAGTAGCGTTTTTCCAATTGTCAAATATTTCTGCTTGTCATTCATACTTATATATATATATATATATATATATATATATATATATATATATATATATATATATATATATATATATTAAAAATAATAGATTTTTATTGGTTTTAGCGACCTTTTATTGAATTTAGATGTTTGTTTGCGACGTTTCGACTTTTATCAATTCAGTCTTTTTCAAGCATCTGGAAACAAGAATCATTACAATGAACATGAGAAATGTGTTTGTTTTGTGTGATATAACAATTGAATTAACCATTTTAAATTTAACATTATATTAAGAAATGAATTACGGATTAGGTTAGTGTTTTACGTTGAAAATTAAATAACATTAAATTAAAATAGCTTAGAATGGTAGGGGGACATTTATGTGATTAATATCTGTATGAATTAATTGGAGACTTAATAAATATTAACAAATTTTAAGTTTAAAATTAGATTAAAGATGATTACAAATTGAGTTAACATTTAACGTTGAAACTTACATAAAATAAAAATAAGAATGGCTAAAATGAACAGGAAAGTTGAATTACAATACAATACGTAAAGGGAACAAAGAAAGTCAATTCAAACTCACATTGTTGTTTTTTCTACACGGATACGCATTCATGCGCCACATGTGCTTGGACATATATATATTGTAATAACGCGGAATGCTGAGAAATAAAAATAAATGAAAAATAAAATGAAATAAAAAAAAGCTAGCTCGAAAACTTCAGATATATAAAATAATAATTGCAAGGATTCTGCTTAATCTCAAGGGTCTAAAAGTAAGTTCTCCATACACAAATAGACTTCTACTAATACATGAAATAATACGAAAGCGTCAAATTTATGTATAAATATCAGGCGCGGCTCGTGATGACGTATTTTGGTTTGCAGTACAATGATACGAGTGCCTCGTGTGTTTTCGGTGTTTACTAAGCAAACGTTACAGTTAGTACACGAGAATACACGAAGCACTAGGATCATTGTACTGCAAACCAAAATACGTCATCACGAGCCGCGCCTGATAAATATATATTTAAATGAAATTATATCAATTATCACAAGATACAAATATAACTATCAAATCTGACATATAAATATAAAGGAAAATGACGTTTGAGATGACGTGAGTTTATAACGTGTATAGAAAAGTGATATCAGGCAATGTTATATCTTTAACAAATTATTATATAACAATTACACTTAAATACCTGAAGAATATGTTAAAATTTTGGAGATCACAATTTTCAATATGTTCTTTGTATGAAGTTCACAGGAAAATTTCTATCTAATACGTCAAGAATGAATGTCCGTTGCTCGATTCAAATTTCTGGATAATATCCTAGTCGCTGCGTTGCTTATAATCCAAATTAGCAGAGTAAACCACCAGGTTATGTTCAATATGGGATCCAGATGAGTTGTTCTTATTCCAAGATGATTCAAAAGAAATCTGATTTCTCCTTTAAAAGTGTTCCTTTGATATAAATATAATCTTCCGTATTCAAATGTATGATTAAATTCTCCTTATATGATTAATACATCCAGAATACTTATTAAAACATTTCCTTATGTACAATATACGTCCATAAGCATTTTGTATAGGAATATAAATGGTATATTGATTAAAAGACTCAAATTATAAAATGCAGATAAAGATCTCTTTCAATCAGTCACAAAATAATAATCAATAATTATGTTTTTTCGTCGTCAAGACTCCTAACAGCAATTTTGTAAAAGTAAAAATCAGATATTCTACGAAAATTTGTGCAAAGGTTACTAAAATAATTTAAAAGATAATATTATAGAAAATTCACTCACGTAATCTCAATTACAAATCTTGTAAATGAAATTCACATAAGACAAACAGATAATAAAATATGGGAAATAATATCAAAATTACAAAATTCTTACTATAAAGAAATACTTTACAAATCTTAACATTCAAGATATAACATTGTTGAAACTGAAAACTTATTAGTAAAAGAATTAATTAAGAGGGTAGGTTGACTCACAACATTATCCCCATTGTTAATGAAATAAATTCGATTAAGTCGGAATTTTTTCAGAAAATTAAATTCAATAATAGAAGAAGAAAAAAAAAAAAAAAAAATTAAAAACGAAGATTGTATCTTGTAATAGTCAATTAAAATACTGGTCTTGTAAATCTGAAAATGATTGTTCAATATGTGTGAAGAAACTCAACAAACTAAAACTTTTATAACGTTCATACAATACTTAGTTAAGAACTGTATATTAAAGAAACTATTTCCATAAAACAAAATATATCAGTGTTACATAACTAAATCGGAACATAATTTTTATGTTTAAATTATAGGAAAATTTTTAAAATATAATATTAACTAGTCATTGTTAATAAAAATAAAATTATCGTATACAAATATATTATTTTTTTCCGAATTGTAAATAATTATTTATATTACTAGTTGAATATTTATTATGAGTTTAATATATATAATTAAATCTTTTCGACCTGTAACATACCTGAAAAACTGAGCTGTTTTCTGTAATCTAAATTTTGTATTAAATTCTTGTTTTATTTGTATTCGATATTCTGGTATTAGAAAATGTTGTTATACTTGGGGTTATTGTTTTGTTAATCTCTTGAATTGATGGTATAAGCTTAATATTCTCTTATAATAAATTGTTATATATAATCCTCATTTATAAATGATATCTTTCCATATAAGTTTTAGCTTCCATAATAAATAATGCTTCCCTTACATACAAATCATCACTTTCCAAACCATACGCAAATCTTCATATCCATTCCTTTAACATATATAATCTACCCATAATAAGACCTATTTGTCTTTATCTATTATTAATCATAATTAAATTCTATATACCCCATAATCATATAATGCTTCCTACTAACTTTATAAATCTGTACCTTAACCATTTCAATTATCAATTCATCAAGCCTCATATTTATTTTCAGTCTAACTATCTGTTTCAATATAAAACGTTTAATCTTTCATTTATTAACTTTAACATACTTATATGTGGTCGTTTTCCCCATTATATATTTTGATTTATTGTACAAAATTATTTAAATAATTGTTCTTTTGTAAGTTTATCTATACCATTAGAATATATGACGTTATTTTTTTTTAAACTCAGAATATAATATTTCTTTATTATTGTTCAACAGTTTTAATATTTAAGCTCCAGTTATAGTAGTAATACCTCTTTTAATATGTTAATAATTTGTCTTGTTATACGTTCATAAATATATTTAAGTTTTATATTATGTTCTTTTTAAATACAAAAGTGATCTGCATATCTTTGTTAGTATTATATATAAATCTAATTAGTTTAATTTGTGAGTAATAAGAAATCATAACCTCTTCTTAGCTTAGTTCGTCATTGTATGAATATTAGAACACCGAGATTCTAACAAAATTCATTTAAATTATTATTTTCCGACGAACGATCTTACGGATATTGATGCTGTTATCTATGTATAAAAATATCATATTGCCTCTACCTAGTGTTTTGTGAAGGTTTTTAATAATTAGTGTATGTGTAATTACCATTTTTGTATAAGTATGTAAACTGGTGTTGATTTTCGTGTTAAGTATAGTGTTCAGAAAATTGTTAATATTAAAATATTCATTATTATTATTATTATTTATGTTACCTACTTTATAAAATGTTTCATCAATGTCAGTGTATATAAATGAGTTTTGTAAAATTAGAGTAGTGTTTTGTATATAAATATTATAACTTGCTTGAGACATGTAGGTAGCATTATTGTGAATAAAGTTTCTAATTTTATGAATATTAATATTAATTTGATTGATCCCCGATGTCTCTATATTAAAATTATCATACTCCTTTGCATAAGTTAATAGAAAATTCTGATATGCTCTATCATTTATTTGAAATTGATTACGTAAATTAGATTTAGTTTTGTATCTCAACAGTTTATTAAATTTACAGTCAGACATAATTTTAGTTACCTTTTTGTTGTTATTTGTGTTCATACTAGTGCTCAAATGTTGTTCTTTCAGTACCGGATTGCATATTACCTCTTCTTGTTGGATTCTTGTAATTATTTTGTCTTCTTCGATATTCTTTACTTGCAATCCCCATTGCCTGTTTTGTAAATGTATTATCACTTCTAATTTAGTAATTATGTTTTGTTCCATCTTCTCATTCATCCTCTTCATTTCCTGTTGATTTTCTTCATTCAACCTCTTCATTTCTTGTTGATTTTCTTCAATCTTCTCTGTCTGTATTTTCATTGCTTGTTGATTATCATCCTTCATTATCCTTATTTCCTCCTTCATATCTTGTTGATTTTCTTCATTCAACCTCTTCATTTCTTGTTGATTTTCATGAAGTTTTCCCATTAACGCTTCAAACATGATCTTCATCTGATCGACTGGCGCTTCTTCTTGTGCAGCATGAACCTCCGTAATAGTGGACCTCTCTCCTTCACCTATTTCCTGACCATCATCTGATTTTCCTGTTCTTGTACCGGAACGTGAACGTGTTTCCATGGTTGATAATATGAAGTAATATATATCTTATTTGTAAAAGTTGTCTATTAAGTTATAGATAATATGATATAAGTTGTTCTGTAATTAATGTTTATAGAAATGTCTTTATTATACAATTTCTAATATAACTACGTTCCTTATTTATTTTGATAAACTGATATATTGCACCTTTTTATTTCATGTATCTAATATGAACTGTTTGTGTATGTATAAATTTGCCCCACGTTGCTGGTGCCAAAAATGTAATAACGCGGAATGCTGAGAAATAAAAATAAATGAAAAATAAAATGAAATAAAAAAAAGCTAGCTCGAAAACTTCAGATATATAAAATAATAATTGCAAGGATTCTGCTTAATCTCAAGGGTCTAAAAGTAAGTTCTCCATACACAAATAGACTTCTACTAATACATGAAATAATACGAAAGCGTCAAATTTATGTATAAATATATATTTAAATGAAATTATATCAATTATCACAAGATACAAATATAACTATCAAATCTGACATATAAATATAAAGGAAAATGACGTTTGAGATGACGTGAGTTTATAACGTGTATAGAAAAGTGATATCAGGCAATGTTATATCTTTAACAAATTATTATATAACAATTACACTTAAATACCTGAAGAATATGTTAAAATTTTGGAGATCACAATTTTCAATATGTTCTTTGTATGAAGTTCACAGGAAAATTTCTATCTAATACGTCAAGAATGAATGTCCGTTGCTCGATTCAAATTTCTGGATAATATCCTAGTCGCTGCGTTGCTTATAATCCAAATTAGCAGAGTAAACCACCAGGTTATGTTCAATATGGGATCCAGATGAGTTGTTCTTATTCCAAGATGATTCAAAAGAAATCTGATTTCTCCTTTAAAAGTGTTCCTTTGATATAAATATAATCTTCCGTATTCAAATGTATGATTAAATTCTCCTTATATGATTAATACATCCAGAATACTTATTAAAACATTTCCTTATGTACAATATACGTCCATAAGCATTTTGTATAGGAATATAAATGGTATATTGATTAAAAGACTCAAATTATAAAATGCAGATAAAGATCTCTTTCAATCAGTCAAAAAATAATAATCAATAATTATGTTTTTTCGTCGTCAAGACTCCTAACAGCAATTTTGTAAAAGTAAAAATCAGATATTCTACGAAAATTTGTGCAAAGGTTACTAAAATAATTTAAAAGATAATATTATAGAAAATTCACTCACGTAATCTCAATTACAAACCTTGTAAATGAAATTCACATAAGACAAACAGATAATAAAATATGGGAAATAATATCAAAATTACAAAATTCTTACTATAAAGAAATACTTTACAAATCTTAACATTCAAGATATAACATTGTTGAAACTGAAAACTTATTAGTAAAAGAATTAATTAAGAGGGTAGGTTGACTCACAACAATATATATATATATATATATATATATATATATATATATATATATATATATATAATCAAACAACCTCTTATACCATTAGGTGTTAGATGTTACATTTACATTCTTTTTCTCTTAAATTCTAACTTAAGTTATTTGCATGTCATCTCCATGTACAAATTTTGTCCATTCTTTCTTATTTTTTGCCATTCTTCTAGCTTGTTCCCAGTTCATGTTTCTTCTCTTCAATGTCGCAGCAACTTCATCATTCCACGTTTTCCTTGGTCGTCCCCGTCTTCTCACGCCTGTCATTTTTGTTTGCCATATTATTTTGACTTGCCATTTATCGTCCATGCGGCACACATGACCGAACCATTTTAGATGACTTCTCTCTATGCACTTTAGAATCGGCTCAATTCCTAATTCATCCCTTACTAATTCGTTTCTCACTCTGTCTCTGCGCGTGATTCCTTTGATTGCTCTCAGGAATTTCATTTCCATTGCCTGTAGTCTGCTTTTCATCACATTATTTATTATCCAGCTTTCACTGCCGTACGTTAGAATCGGCTTGTAGATGGTTTTGTATACCGTAAGTTTTGTTTTCCTGTTTATTTCTTTTTTCTGGATCAGTGTCTTTTTCAGAGAGTGGTACACTTTTGCCGCCTTATGTATCCTTTCGTTTATTTCATTCTCCATATTTCCTTCTCTATCTAGAATTACTCCTAGGTATTTATATAAATTGGCTTGTTCTATTCTCTGATCATTTAGTTTTATGTTCGTTATTCTATTTTCTTTACCCACTACCATTACTTTTGTTTTAGTGATATTTATTTTGAGCCTTCTTCTTTTTAATTCTTCTTCCCAGACTTGTAAATTTTCTTGCAGATCCTGTTCTTTCGCTGCGCATACCATTAGGTCATCTGCAAAGGCGCAATTCGATAAGTATACTGGTTGGAGTCTATGGTACCCAACATGGACTGCTCGTATTCTGTTGTTCACTGCTTTTATGACGTCATCTATAATCAGCGTGAAAAGTGTTGGACTCATTACGCCGCCCTGTCTTAATCCGTCATTGATATGGAAAACCCGGGACTGCGCATTATCCTTCTTTATGTAGTTCTTATTGTCCATGTATATACTTTGTATACCTCTTCTTAGTTTGTTATTGACATTTCTTTGCGCTAATACTTTCCAAATTTGGTTTTGTGACACTCTATCGAAAGCCTTTTCTAGGTCCAAGAATGCCAGGTTCAACTCCCCTTCGTTTGCTCTAGTTTTTTCGATCATTTGCTTAATTGTGAAAATATGGTTCTGAGTGCTTCTGCCCCTCCTAAAGCCGCTCTGAGTTTCCGCTAATTGCCTTTCTATAACATTTTTTAATCTTTTCTCTAAAATAAGTTCATATGTTTTTTTTGATAGTATTTCTTTAAGGTTGAAATACAGGGTGGGGCATAGGAATCAAGTGTTTTTGAAATAATAATAAAATTATTAGTTTTTACTCTAAAAAAAATTTATTGGTAGTACAACATAGCTAATAATAAAGCATTTTGAAATATTCAAGTACGGAAAATTACATCTGGCATATGATGTCCGTTTTCATTGATACACTGTTGCAGCCGTTGACGAAAATTGGCCTCCACTCTTTCCAGCATGTCTCTGTCGATTAGGGAGATTTCATAACGAATCGATTCCTTTAATGCGTCTAACGTACGGGGTTTGGCCTCGTAAACACGTGACTTGAGGTACCCCCACAGATAAGAATCACAAATCGATAAGTCGGGAGACCGAGGAGGCCACAAAACGTCACCAAATCTCGAAATTAGACGATTTGGAAACAGGCGGCGGAGAACAGCCATAGATGCTCTGGCGGTGTGTGCCGTGGCCCCATCTTGCTGTAACCACAAATCTTGAATATCCACACCTCTTCTTAACAATTCAGGTATGAAAAAGTTATTCACCATATGAATGTAACGCGCAGATGTTACTGTAGCGGTGACCCCATTTTCTTCAAAAAAATATGGGCCAATGATGCCAAATTTTCCCACCGCACACCAAACTGTTACCTTAGGACTATGCAATGGCATCTCATGTAACTGTCGTGGATTCTCGTCAGCCCAGTACCGGCAATTTTGTTTATTGACGGCCCCCGTAAGATGAAAATGAGCTTCATCACTCATGAGTAACAACATGTTTTCATTCTCCTGAACAATTTCAAGCATTTGTTGTGCGAAACTCAAGCGTTGGGCGTAATCTCTTACATTTAATTGTTGGGCAACCAGTATTTTGTATGGGTGAAAATGTAAGTCACCATGCAAAATCCGCCGTACAGTGCGATTGCTGATTTGAAGTGCAGCTGAATGTCGACGTGCAGAGCGGCGTGGACTTCGCAGTAATGCTTGTCTCGCCCTTTCAATATTCTCAGGAGTACCCACAGTACGTTGACGACCGGGCGGCTTTCTTTTCATTATTGAACCTACTGTTCGAAGGTTATTGACCCAGCGTAAGATGGTGTCTCGGGCAGGAACAGAGTCATTACGATGGATATTAAATCTTCTGCGAAATTCACGCTGTACTGCAGTCACCGACTCGCCACTTCGAACAAAACAATCATACGCGAACACGCGTTGCTCTAGCGTCCACCTCTCCATGATGGCAAGTGGCAACTGAGAAAGTGAAATGCTTTGAGTCGAGGAATGGATTGTAATAAACCGCGCGCCCCTCCCTTTTCTAATGGCCGAGTACTACCCAAACCAAAAACACTTGGTTCCTATGCCCCACCCTGTATATCTAAGATAATAAAATTAGTGTATCAAAAAAGGTAGAAAATATAACAAAAAAGTACAAATAGATTTGACCATTTTATGAATTGTAGAACGTCCTCACATCAATTCTAATGAATTACCGAACGTAACCCACGTATTGAGGGCATTTCAGTAACGATAAAAACAAGTAACTAGTTATACAATACAGCTCGTTTAATAATAGAACAAAGGCGTGCAAAACTAAAACCGAAAAATGATAATATAATAATACTCCTAAACAAAAATTTTAAATATATTAATAGGTAACCTAAGTATTTATTTTATTAAAATTACACCCACTCTTTTCCTATTAGCTAAAGAAATAACTCAATGGGTTTCATCTTACTATGCTTTCTAACTATTAAAGATATGCATGTTTAAGCATTCAAAGGGAAATTATTTAGATTTCCATACAGAATGTACATGAAATTCTTTAAATCTATTACGAACTGTTTGTTTTATCAGTAAAAATTATTTTATTTAAAATTTTCATTTTCATTTAACAAATTAAACCTTAATCACAAAAAGCAGTTCGCTTTACTTTATCTTCCTCGAGGTTTTATATCTTGTATGGCTTATATTTTAATTCTTTCAGCGTATTGAACACCGAACGAATTAACCGTTTTAAATATTGTATTTTTAGATGATGTATTTTTCAATAAAATGTATTTATGTATGTATGTATGTATAAGTATGAATGAAAAACAGAAATATTTGACAATTGTTAAAATGTTCCTGGTGCATAACTGGTTGCCTACTATGCCACCACCATACATTTATCCCTATGTGTAATGCTAAATGAATAAAAATCAATGCATTATACCCATGTGTAATGATAAAATAAAAATCCGGTATAGTTGTATTATCTATGGTCGTCTCACAAAACCGATGAAACTAGGTAGGATATTTTCTAGGTTTCCATGATGTGAAGGCGTAACCAAGGACAAAATACTGTAATGTCTGCATGATATGTCAAATATTTTGTATTTTTGACGCAGTATACTCTTGTCAAAACAGTTAAACATTTAAATAAATTAATAGATACCACGTTTCTAACAGAAATATTTTTTTACTAACATTTCTTTATTTAAAATAGTCCTTAGGAACTTATTAAGCTCGTCAAGCTAGTAAACATTATCGGTGTTAGAAAATTATATAATGAAATTAGTAGAAACATCAAAGGAATCTTTATGAAAAATATGTAAAACAAATATTTAACATAATAAAATACAAATTCAATTTTAAACGTTTTAAAATTAATACACGAATTTGTGTGATGCTGTTTCAAAACGAATTAGCGAACGCAGATATACTAAATATTTTAAATACACACGTGTAGGTATATATTTTAACATAACGGTGACACTATGTTAAACATCACATTATTTCACATATAATACGGCACAATTACAAACCCACATATATTATTAGCGGGGCGTATATAAATTGTCGCTGTCAAATAAATCCAGTCAACACATCACTATTCCGCATAAGTGAGAGGGGGAAATATACACAGATATACGTGTGTGTATAAGATATTAACGTAAAAAATGAAAAGAATAAAAATAGGATGAGAATGAAGGAGAGAGGGAGACAGGACGTAGACAATTTAACGAAACAATTTAAACTCGCTTAAAGAACAAGACGAAGCAATTAAGTTCGTGGAACACCAACGCTAGTAGCTAGCGTTGATTTTGTGTATTTATTAAAACGTCCCAAAAGACTAATTAGTATTTAAATTTAGATGTGAGTTATTCAGATGGGACGGTACGTGGCAATAAGGAGAGGGGATGGGTGAGTCCTCATCTCATCTCGCCTCATATTTGAGTAGAAATATCTTGGTAAACGCTACCGGTATTTAAGGACAAATAATTCTGTCAGCGGTCCTTTCAAGATGCTCAGCATGTCGACCACATAGTTCTGGCACACTATTAAATTAGTAAAATACAGAATTATACACACACACATATTACACATATTAAAGACAATTTATTATGTCACTTTTTTCGCTTGTCATTTTTTTTGGTCACTTATCACTTTAATCCAACCTTCCCATCTACGATGAAAAATGTATTATTATTTTGAGTATTTATTTATTTATTTTAGTTTATGTGTTTGGAAGATAGCAAGAAAGAATTTTCAAATTATAATGCCATACAATATTATCATACCGTTCTACTGTTGTTTATTTGGAAGTCTTCACGTTTAGATTTATATGAATTAAAATTGTACAAATTCAACGTTCGGGAACGTAAATTTGAAAATGCCATGCGTATAATTAAAGTGACTTAGTTAAGAATACCAGTAATAGCATAGAATATTTAATAATAGATCATAAATATTTGAGAACAAAATATATAAATAACTTTCCATTAGTTCGCCTCCTTTCCCTTAGAAAAATGTAGTTGTGCAGAGAACATGAATATATTGTAGAAATATACACTAAAACTGCAGTTCAGTAAACAAAAACGAATCCAAACGAGAGTAACGAGAAAGTTGTAGTGTGGTATTATGGTAGATTTTAGGAACGTTTAATTTGTAAGTAAAACATATACAGTGAAAACTCTCATAAGCGGACACTCTGGTGCCAGTGTTTTCGTCCGGCTATGGGAGATGTCCGCTTATGGGATAGGTCGAGGAAAATTCTTTATTTGACGTGCATTCTTAAGCTAATGAATAAAAAACAGTATTTCCCTAAATTCGGTTATAATAAATACCTTTGCTGTATGCCCCACGAGCACTAGACTTGCGCCGACAAATATCTTCCTAAACTTACCCGACTTACCCAAGATGTTAACAATTATTCAAAAACATAATCTCAATGAATGAACGAAAATCATCACTAAAATATATAATCCCAAAATGATCTAAAGAAACGGGAAAACTAACCAAGACTCCTTTTAATCGCCTCTTACAACAAGGTGGATTCTACCAGACTGAGTATTCATCCAACCCTCAGACAGGCCAAACAGGGTTCTAGATGGAATGAACTGACAGAACAGGTCTCCGTTTAGTCGCCTTTTACGACAGGGCGGATTACACTCGACTGGGTATTCTTCTGGCCCCCAGACAGACCAATAACCATGTTACAGATGGAATGAACCAGTTGTCTATGATTCCCTTTAGTGGCCTCTTACGACATGGTGGATTATGCCAGACTGGGTATTCGTCAAGCCCCCAGACAGACCAAAAAGTTCACAAACTGCAAAACAGTCTTAAAAATTTAAAAAAAAAACAAAAACAGCCTCCACGTTGGGCGCCAATTTCTGCTATATGCCCCCACGAGCACTAGACTTGCGCCGACAAATATCTTCCTAAACTTACCCAACTTACCTACAACTCCTTGTTGCCCCGGAGATCTTTTGGCTAAAGGGCTAACTCAGTTAAGAGGCGAGTTGCGGGGAGATTCTTACATAAAAAAGGCGCCACCATGTTTACCTTTAGCCAACAGAGAACACAGACTCTGCCGTACTAAGTGGATAAATTAGTAATCTCAAATAAGTTGATAATCAATTAAATAAAAGAAAAAAAAACCCAGAGTTCATAACAATAACAACTATAGTTATTATTTAAGCAAACAAATATATATATATATATATATATATATATATATATATATATATATATTATACCAGAGAGGTATAGGTATGGAGCAAACAAAATATTTTTTAAATAGTTGGAATATCATTGATCATATTAATATCGTATCTAAACTATAGGATATTGCATCGGTAATCCATTAAAGCTTTAATGAACCTTACACAGGTTCGATACATACAGTATATGCAATACGTACTTAGGTGGTACATAAATAGAAATTAATAATGCAATAAATTATTAAAAAATTCTAATAAAAAATATAACGATGTCCTGTTTACCTAAAATTACCCAAGAGGAACAATAATTGAAATATAAATTCAAATATACGAACCATGACTTTGCATAAAATTTCAAAATGTCAAACTTGCACTTAAGTAGATTCAAAGCTCCGGATTAAAAATAGTTATAGGGACATCCAAAATATTTTAACATACAAACTTACATGAAGATATTAGAGATTGAAATAGCCTATAATGTTCGATAATTAGCAATTAAAGTAAATAAATTATATTAAACGATAATATTGAATTTTGAACAGCGATGACTTAGAGTTAGCAATTAATTTAAATAAATTATTAAAAACGCCCAAACGGTATGAGGATCATTTTTAAAGTGCAAAAGCTTTTATTACAAATTCATATGTATTAGTAGATATAAGTAACATACTATGTATGCATGTATAGTACATAGATATGAACGTACATACATGTACGTACATTTGTATATATATATATATGTATGTACCTATGTATATATTAAAAGTTTAAAAAGAAATTTACATAGGTTGAAAAAATTTATTAATTTTCGTCTGATGAAATTTGGCTTGCTTCCATTCCGATGATTTTCAAAATGGCTTTCTAATTTTTTCAGATGTTTAAATGCTATAAAGTCATCTCTTGCAAAGCGTTTCAAACGGGCAATTTGCTTCAGCGCCTCATTATATGATTTTATCGAATCAGGGGCTTGGTCGACTTCATCCTCTTCTTCCTCTGAATCTTTGAATCTTTTACTTCCATAATCTCATTTTCATTTTCTAATTGAATTTCTTTGTTGCGACCTTCAATGTGGACTGTTTCATCGATATTTAAAAATTCTTCCAAATTTTTATCACTTAAATCGACGAACCTGCTTTGTAGATTTAAAAGTGTTGACTATAGTAGTATATCTTCGGCATCAAACTCTGGAAGGATGGAATTATCTCGTATTTCTCTGCTTTACGAAAGCAATTTTTAATAGTCACTGCTTCGATTTTATCCCACGAAGCTTTAATGAAGTATAAAGTGTTAAGTGCATTATACATTTTGCCAGCTATGATGCATTCATTTTGATAATATGTGCTTTGGATTATGCCCTGATCCAAGGGTCTACATACTGCAGTTTTGTTTGCAGATGAAAGAAATTATATTAACATTCGTTAACTTCAAATTTCTAGGATGAGATACTACGTTATCCAAGAACAAAAGAACTTCTCTTTTCTGTGATCTCATTTTCTTATTAAATTGCTGCAACCATTCAGACATGATATTTCGCATCTTCCATGCCTTTCTGTTGGATTTACAATATGCTGACAGGTCTTAATTACAAGATTTTTGAACGCTCGAGGACGAGCCGCTTTACCAATAACTAACAACATCTCTTATGTTTACACAAAACAAAATAGTTAGTCTTTCCTTCAAGGCGAAAGTTTGATCAGGTAAAGCACAGAAGAATTTTCCGTTAACTGTGATTTGTAACACACTATGCATAAGAGTGTGTAAAAAGGAGAATAACCGAATTCATTACGATTCGTGATACACACTGAGCATACTACTATGTAAATGTACTATGTGTACTATGTACTTAGACAGTGTTTTGAGTCCGCTTATGAGAGATGTTTTGTACGAAATGTATAGAAATATAGTGTCGGCGTCCGTCCGTTAGAACGTCCGCTTCTCGGATAGTAATTTGTACTAAAAACATAACAAAATACTTGTGTATAAGAAATTTGTCCGGTTACGAGAGATGTCCGCTCATAAGAGTTGTCCGCGATTGGTGCTTTCACTGTATTCGAATACAAAATTCGACTGTATTATAAGTAACATAAACCCTTATTCGTTGTATGAAGAACAATGCGCATTCGATCCTTGTAAAAGGCATTATTAGATCGAATCAATTAGTATTATTTGTTATAACTACCTAATACTATAATTCGTGAAAAGTCACATCTATCCTGAAATATGTGGATGCATTTGCTCTTATTGGAGCTTGGTAAGACACAGTATTCCGGACAGACATGACTTCTGACTTCTATACTTCGCGTATATATAGCTAGTATAATGAACTTACTGTAAATGAGATCTAATGAGCATTAAATCTCACTTTACATGCAAATGTCGCCTAATGTGCTGCGCTAATTTCTTCATTTTGGCAAATTAAGTTTATACCAGTATGCAGAAACGCTATGCGTCGCGACGTCACCTTCCTGGTTGTTAGGGTAATGAAAAATTCGTGAGTCATATCTATCCCGGAATGTGTGGATGCATTTCGCTCTTATTGGAGCTCGTCAATACACAGTATCCTGAACAGACATGACTTTTTACTTCTATATTTCGCGTATATATAGTACTTACTGTAAATGAAAATCAATTAGTATTAAATCTCACATTACATGTAAATGTCGCCTAATGTGCCGCGTTAATTTCTACATTTCGACAAACTAAATTTATTCCAGTATTCAGAAACACTACACATCGCGACGCCGCCTTCCTGGTTGTTAAGATAATGAAAAATTCGTGAAAAGTCAGATCTATCCTAGAATGTGTGGATATATTTTGCTCCTATTGGAGCTTGTCAACACACAGTATCCCGGACAGACATGACTCTTCCCTATACTTCGCATATATATAGATAGTTTATCTAATACGATGCTGTAATAATAAAACTATTCATTTGTTATTATACGTAGGACTATTTTGTACTTTCATCATTCTCACGCCGATAGGTAAAGAGCGATATATATATATATATATATATATATATAGTAAACCTAATCAGTAGGCGATTAAAGGTCTGTATATTACTTCAAAATATATGTATTTAAAAAACTCTACATGTTTCGGCTATATACGCCTTTTTCAAGAGAATACAAAATATGAATGACAGGATATAAATGTATATTTTGTATTCTCTTGAAAAAGGCGTATATAGCCGAAACATGTAGAGTTTTTTAAATACATATATTTTGAAGTAATATACAGACCTTTAATCGCCTACTGATTAGGTTTACCATATCATACCAAGGTCACGAAGTTATTATATATATATATATATATAATATTTTCGTGACCTTGGTATGATATAGTATTAATAAGTCGGCGATTAAAGGTCTGGTTTATTACTTCAAAGAAAATATATTTAAAACAACCCTACATGTTTCGGCAATGATGCCTTTGTCAAGGATATAAAAAATATAAATAACATGTAGGGTTGTTTTAAATATATATACTTTGAAGTAATAAACCAGACCTTTAATCGCCGACTTATTAGTACTATATATATATATATATATATATATATAGATAATTATTTCTTGACCTTTGTATGTTGTAGTACATTAAATTATATATATATATATATATATATATATATATATAATTTTACTATTAATAAAACAAAATTTGGGTCAATGTATAATCAAATAAAACGATTTGTTGCTACGTAACGTTTCGAAACTTTATTCGTTTCTTCATCAGACCTATTAAAATATTTACGGATTAGCCATATAAAGTAAAATCAAATTTAAAACTGTACTTACATTAGCAATTAAATTCATAAGTAATCTTATCGAATGAAAATACCAATTAGCAATCATATTTTAGTAGTATTTCCATTAGAATAAAACAAAACAATTGCGAAAAGTGCGAAATATTTTATAAGAATTAAAAAAAAAATCTAAAGTTTACCATGTAATGACAAAGTTCGAACGACAGTGTATAACTCCGAAGAAAGACTTGTGAAGCGATAAGGGATATAAAAACCAGATGTGGCAAAAATATATACTTAAGTATGTAACAGTTTTAAATAAAATAAAACTGAAATACGGGGATTGGAACAAAATTAGACTAGAATATATATAAGAATCAATTTAATTTAATTTTAATGTATTTCATGAGACCATTGTAAGCATTCATAAACGTAGATATGCGTTCTTTGGTGTTGAGATTATTAATGATTAGAAAATTTAACTATCAGAAAAATCGTTTTATTTGATTATACATTGACCCAAATTCTGTTTTTATTAACAGTAAAATTATATCCATATTACCTCACTCAAAGCAATTTCACCTATATATATATATATATATATATATATATATATATGGTAAACCTAATCAGTAGGCGATTAAAGGTATGTATATTACTTCAAAATATATGTATTTAAAAAACTCTACATGTTTCGGCTGTATACGCCTTTATCAAGAGAATACAAAATATGCATTGCTGTCTACAAATTACAAAGCAAATCATACCAAATTTTTTTAATTGAAAAATATAAAGTAACAGTTTTAATGATTCAGATGACAGTTATTGAATGTAGACGTCAAGTTTTGAAAGCAGAAGTCAGTTTTGAAAGCTGATGTCAGTTTTGATAGCAGATGTCAGTTATTGAAAGCAATATTTAGGTTTACCATATCATACCAAGGTCACGAAGTTATTATATATATATATATATATATATATATATATATATAAGTGTTTAGGTAATTTCTTAGCCGTTCATTAAATATATCAATATAAATTCTTGGAGTTTTTCGGCTTTTATATGAAATATTTACAAATATCAAATTAGTATGTAATTGCAAAGTAGGTGAGGATGTAAACATTGCTGTCTACAAATCACAAAGCAAATCATACCAAATTTTTTTAATTGAAAAATATAAAGTAACAGTTTTAATGATTCAGATGACAGTTATTGAATGTAGACGTCAAGTTTTGAAAGCAGAAGTCAGTTTTGAAAGCTGATGTCAGTTTTGATAGCAGATGTCAGTTATTGAAAGCAAATGTCAGTTAATGAAAGCAGATATCTGTTTTGAAAGCAGATGCCTGTTATGAAAGCAAATGCCAGTTTTGAAAGCAGATGTCTGTTTTGAAAAAAAAAACTCAAAGAATTTATCAATTGATATATTTAATGAACGGCTAAGAAATTATCTAAAACTCATATCGCTATGGAGTAATAATTAGCAATTTCAAAGGTATTCTTTGAAGGTATTCTTATACTTTAAATTTGGTCAAGTAACTGCAAAGAACTATTTTATAAACTGTACATGATAATACCGACAAGAACTTGTCACTTAGTGATTATAGACAACAGGGCCATCTACTATATCCTGATAAGCAAGACGACGGGGTAGCCACACGTAGACTATTCAATAAAGAAACAGACATTCATTTTCATACAATTTTGGATAGTGATCCAATGATGAAAGAGAGGGACAATCTTCTTTAACTGAATATTCCAGGAGAAAGGCTTGTCCTCAAAATACTAACCCTGTCAAAAATTACTAGCTTATATCAGAAATAATTAAACATGACAAAACGATAAACGCATAATAATTCACCAGACTTAAACCTCAAACATTAATAAACATAATTTTATATTTTAAATTATGTTTATTTACAAGTTTATTAGTAAATTATCTTTAGTTATTGTTAATTATTTATTAATTAAATAAAGAAAAAATAATCGCGGTTTAATTTATGATATATTATTTAATGGAGTTGTACATATAAAAAATTAAACAAAAAGAGATAATTTCCATATGCAAATGTGTCTAGGTCTGCAGCTAACCAATCAGAAATTGAATACGAGGTTTTCTTGAAATGCAGCACTAGAAATAGGAAGCGACACGTGTAGCTGTTTAAAAGTTACATAAATGTAAACATGTTTATATAGTTTACGGTAATTAAATTATTGAATTGCGCAAATAAAAGTATTTAATTATTTTGACGTAGACATATAATAAGATAAATAGATAATATTATAACATGCATTGATTAATATGCACTAATTGTATAATAGCCAATGTCTGTGCTAAGAAAATCTAATAAGCTGTGATAATTAATAATGTGCCTAATAAATAAGAATTTAATACAAAAATTTACATAATTGCCATGTTCAAAACTAATAATAAATAAATATTCTTGATTTGTTTAAGAATAAGACTGATTAATTTAATTAATATCAGAACGCCGTGCCTTAAATAAAATTTTAATTTAGAATAGCCTATGGTTTTAATATAAAATTAGTCACAAGTTTAGAAAATGGCAAGTGGTTTTTCGCAATTAATCATTGTATACATTTGACTAATCTTACAATCACGTACCAACAGCTGGTTATCCGGATTCATGCTTGTGTTAACAAATTCGGAGACAGTTCGTCAATAAGAAAGCAAATCAGTTAGAAACCGAACTGTACATTGCGTTGAAGATGTTCCGACATTAAATGGAACAGTCACCCACAAAATTCATTGCGAAATTATCACGAGAAGATCGGATATCAGTTGAAACGTGCCACGCTATACCTAAAAAGATCTAAAATTATATCCAGGTAAATTATCCATAAGTGCTATTGATTTTGATGGTGGTATTAAGTATTGCCGGTAATTTTAGATAATTTGAATAATGACGATATTCTTAATGCTTTTTTTTCTTTGTGACGAGCCTGTTTCATTTTCTGGGCATTTAAACAAACAAAATACGAGCTTATGATCCGTAGAAAATGCTCTTTAAGTTAATAAAACGCAGTGTCACGAATGCGAATGATTGAACCCACATTTTTAACGGAACAATAAATGTCGAAAAATACCGTTTTGAGTTATTAGAACCCTCTATTAAACAGCTACGCTATGATGAATTTATAGAAGGATTTTTCCAATAATTTTCCTCCAGTGTATATGGTTCAACAGACATATGCTCATTTGGAACAATTTTTGACAAACGATTGGTGAATTTCCCTACAAAGTCTCCAAGCTTCACAATTATGGATTACTTTATTCTTTCGCACATATAGAACACGAGCAAGAAACATCACACAATCAAGAAACTTGGTGATAGTATCAGAGAAGAACATATTAACATAACTCCTTAACGTGTGGCCATAGGAGGGCTAGACTGTAAATTAAAGCTGGCGTACTGCAAGGCTCAGTACTTGGTCCCACGCTCTGGAATATTCTACACGACTAACTACTTAGAATAGATTTACAGAGACGAGTCAACGATATCGAATTTGCAGACGACCTAGCACTGATAGTGTCGGTGGAAAATAAACATGACCTCGCTAGAAATGCTAACGAGAACCTGAGTCGATTGGCCAAATAGATGAAGGGGAATGAGTTGGCACCGGAAAAGAACTGAACTTATCATTTTGCAAAAAATTATATGGGAAGTATTGAAGAGTAAGGAGGTAAATTAGAGACAGAACGGGCAGAGACAGAGATGCATTCATGACTGAGATACCTGACAGGTAGTACTGCGGATGCATCGGGAGAGATAGTAGGGTGGTTTTAGTGGGTAGAACAGTTATAGCACGGACCAACTGTGAGTCCCACACAACAGCGAGAAGCGGTGCCCATAAAGGATTTCCAACTATTAAAAAAAAAATTGGCCAACGCTTTTGAAAACATGAAGCGCACAACTCGTGCGTATATCGGGGGCTGGGGATACATTTCGAGAACCTGGGTTAGGATGTAATATTCTTACATTAAACGTTTTTCTGAAATTCAAACTGTGTTTGTTTTTATACACTTACACCTTGTAAAATTCAACTGTAAAACAACAGATAACAACTGTCATAATTTTACATAAAATATATATATATTAAAACACAAGCCATTTTAAATATGAATTTAGTCGAAGATGCGGTATATACAAAGATAATCCGACATATGGTTAACTTTAATTTGCCTCAAGTAAATTGAATTGCTAATTAAATATTAGACATGTTTCAAAATAAATAGGGTTGATGGAAGATGTACTCCTACTATGGAATAATTTGAGCAATCATACAGAAATATTTAGCATGAATCAATACTAAATGAAAACACTATTTGGCACCTAATGAACATATAAATGTGGAATTGTTATTTAGTATTGTTTTCCATGCACATAAATTGGTAAACCGTTTCTTGTTACTGTATGTTCTTTTACAATAAATTACTGAATTGATATCAATTTCTTGTACCGGCTTGAAAAGCAATTAAACACAATTAAGACATTTAATGTTAAAAAACTAGGAACTACAGAAGAACATAATAAACTAAATTTGTACATAAAACAACTATCACTCCGCTGATAAATTTCTATTAAGAAAAGAAAATGAAATGGGAAGATTGTGGGGCAATCCAAGAAATTGAGTTAGTTAATGAAGATAACTCAAAGTAACTATTTTGGCAATACATATTTTGCAAATAATGAATATAATGAAATGGGAAGTAAAATAAAATAAAAATTTAATATATTCGCCTTTTCCAGACACCTTTATAACTACGAGGGACACCTTTTATATTTTTACAATCGACCACTAGATGGTGCCTTTGACATATGTAATCACTATATTCTTAAAGTTTGACATTTGTTAATGAGAAATCCACGATAGCTTAGAAATTGAGTCAGTAGTTTGTTGACAGAGATAGTTTTAAGACAGTAAATTTGTAAAATTGTTACGCTCGAAAATTACCTATGGACCATTCGGGAATTTTTAATGAATTTATTTCATCAATTACTTACGTAAAGACATTTTAGCCTTTTCATTATCCAACATTTCCGTTTATTTTTATTTTATTCAATTTCGTTATTAATTATCGATCAACTTAGGCTTCTTCAAACTTTAATTATCTTCTCATTATTTTGTACGTTCAAATATTTTGGATGCCGCTATATCCGTTTTCCTTTTTCGGTTATCTTCTTATACTTCGGCGTAGTCCGACATCTTGGAAATTTATATGCTTAGTCACGCTGCCTTTAATTTTTACTTTTAATTCTATTTTTATTTCTCTTTATCAATTCTTATATTGTGGAAATTTTTATTAGAATTTTGTGAACCTATTTGGGAGCTTAATTTGTCTGATTTCGCTATTATTAACGTAATTTTGCGTACACTTTTCTTTCGCTTGTAGCGCCATCTTAACCACTTTTGGTTTATCTTCCAATTACAGTTCCCCTGACTTTTGTTTAGATAATTAATTTGTCTTTTAACCTTTATTGCGGTGTTTTAATTACCGTATTTTCGCTTGTTGGCTTCGTTGTTCACTTTTACACCTTGTTAGGGTTTTTGGTAAATTTATTCCGTTTCTATCAAATCTACCGATCTACGCTCTTGTGTATGACGTATATCGGTTCCCCGACCGATATCCGGATCATCTCGTTGAATCGCACTTCGTTCGTGATCTTCGACAATGTTAGTCGTGTTTTATTTTAGTGAGTGAACTTAGTCTTTGCGATAAGAGATATCATTTTCTTTCGAATTTTTGCTTATGCGTTTCTTTTATCCTCCTTAGGATTTAATGTTGGTGCTACCTCCCAACTATTAAGCATTTAAGCCAATTTTACTTCGGAATCTCTTCGAGGGTCACACCACGTGGTAGGCTGTTTTAGCTTACGCAATTTTTTCCACGCAGTGGACCATCTTTAACCATCGTTCTTCCTTTGGAGGAGATCCGTGCAAAAAACCACTATCCACTTTCGAGGGTGAAATTGGAGACGGCGAGGCTACCTTTTTTTTAAATTTTGAAGCATATTTTCACGGCGATTCAAGATGGCATACCCACGCTTCTTAGCGTGCAAAATGGCGGCGTAATCGCAGCTTTATATTAGTTTGTGAATCTTTGGAAAAGGGTCAGTTCGTGCAACTCCTGTGAAGGCAATTTCAATAAAGGTTTGAAATTTTGGATGAATTAAGGGACGATTTTGAGAACATAGTGAGATATTAGTTTAGATATTCAAATTTTATTTTTATAATCAAACTTTTGCAAATTTTATTAACTAGACTAAATTTCATTTCGTTTACTCGTAGAAAGGCTTTAGAGAAGCCGATCTCTCAGACAGAAGCAGACGTTGTTTAGTATTCACATCATTTAATTCTATCGTAGAATCCTGATAGTTGTTATCGGGTTAGTTACTGTTGGGAATAATTTTTGCTAGATCTTGTTCTAGTTTGTTATCTGTATCCCATACTTTACCTGCTTTACAACATCTGTTTGCTATTCTGAGACTTTATATAGATTTTGAATAAAAACCTATAATAGCTTTCAAAGCTATTTACATATAATTTTTAACAGTTAGAGGCTAGAACACCTGGTTTCTAGCATTCGATTATTATTTTATAATCAAGCTGGTCGTCAGCATCACTGATAATCAGTTGTAGATATTGTAGATCTATTTTACGTGGCAAAGATCCTTCAGAAGTGCCTACGTTTTGTTATTTTCAATAACTTGGGGGAACGTCTCTCATTATTATTTCATATTTTATTTCATAATTTGTATATCCTTATTGTAAAGAACCGTAAATTTCGTATACTTAATTTGTGTTCTGCTAATCTCAAGTTGGGATTGTATCCCAGTTAATTCAATTTAATCAATATATTAGTAACTGAGTATACAGGGTGTCGACCCGACGAGAGAATTTTAACGATAGGAGATCACTGTATTACGCCTGGTGCGTTACTCTTATTAATTTGATTTGGGAAAAAAATCTGAGAGACTTGTAACTATTGTTCGTTCTCGTTTAGATCACTAGCTTAATTACAGTTTTGGCGCTTTTAATTTGAATTTATTTTATCTTTTAATTTGTATTGATAACTTCTTATATTAGAATTTTTGCTAACTTTGTTCAATTTTGATAGTTTATTGATATATTGTGGACTACGACAACTGATTACTAATCATATAAATTTTGAAGCTACTTCGTGTTAATAAACTTTGTTATTGTGGACATCTTGTGTTTGTTTGATTCCTTACCTGCAAGTGTCGTGAGAAGCAAAGTCGCGTTTGTATCGATAGCAAGTAATAAGGGGCTTCCTCTTTGGAATTTTATTGAAGCTACCAGGGTCCCACCCGCTTCCGTTTTCCAGGTTTCTCAGCGGGTTGAAAACGGTGGCGTCAAAACCAACAACCAGCGACCTAGGGACTCGCGCCACTCTCCAAAAACTATTGAGCTAGCCGGCAGAGTTTTAACCACGGTACAGCCATCACCAGGTAGGTTCGGGCTAGGGGGGGAAGAACTTGCAGAACATCTCGCAACCTCTTTATTACTTGCTCTATTTTATTTTGGTCGCGTGTTGGGTAGCAAAATAATGGAGATTATTCGTGAAGGCTTTGTTGAATGATTTTTTACGATTATAAAAAAGGCCTAACTCCACAAGAATGCATTATATCGCTTCGGTTAACTTTTGGTAATGAAGCACCATCAGAGAAGTCAGTTTACAGTCGGTTTGTAGAATTTCGTCATGTTCGTACCTCAGTGAGAGATGAATCACGAAAGGTCGACCAAAAACTGTAGTGATTCCAGAAAACATCGATGCTGTGCGGAAAATGATAGAACACGGTCGACATGTGACTTACAGTGAGATACAGGCATCTCTTGGCATATCGCAGACTGCAATTCATTCGATTTTACATGAACATTTATTTGTAAAAAAAATATGTTCCAGATGGATTCCACATAATTTGACCGAAGCACGGAAAGCAGCTCGTGTCAATTGGTGTAAAGAGATGCGAAAAAAATTCGACGTAGGAACCGCAAAATATGTATATAACATCGTCACAGGTGACGAAACATGGATATATGCGTATGAGCCGGAAGCCAAGCAACTATCTACTGTATGGGTATTCCAAGACGAACCGAACCCCACAAAAGTTGCTCGTGCAAGGAGCACTTACCAGAAAATGACTGTACAGGACACATCGCAACAATTCGTTTAGAGGATTTAAAAACTGTTAACGCTGAATGGTATACAGTAATTTGTTTGTCAAAAGTTATAGGCGAAATCAGGAAGAAAAACCGAAAACGTCGCATTATTATTTGCGAGTTCCCATACAGCACGTCTAACAGTTGACTATTTGAAGGAGAAAAGTGTTGAAATAATGTCTCATTGTCCATATTCACCTGACTTGTCGCCGAATGATTTCTTTTTGTTCCCAACTGTGAAACAAAAAAAGCGTGGACAGCGATTTTCACCACCTCAAGAAGCAGTCAAAGCCTTTGAAAACCATGTTTCTGAGATACAAACTTCAAAGTGGAAAAAATGTTTTGAGAACTGGTTCGTACGCACGGAGAAGTATATAGACCATAAAAGCGAATATTTTGAAAAACAATAAAATAGTTTGTTCCCAAAAATTTTGTTTTCTTCCCAGATTTTGGAAAAATATAAAAGGTGACCCTCATAAAATAAAAGAAGTTAAGAAACGAACTTAATTCTATGTAACAAATTCCATCACAAACTCTGGAAAAGAATTAACAAAGTAAAGAATAATAAAGCAGATTGTTCTTTCTAAATACATATAAGAAGGAATTATTCAATCACTTGATGTAAAGTTTTCTGAATATTCTTTTAAATGGAAATTTTCGTATCTAAATAAATTTAGTTTCTTTCATTTTTCATTATTGAACATTGCGGGTTGATCAAAAGAATTATATATTGATATATCTACTAGTAAGCTATAATATACCGTGTGAGCGAACGCCTAGCTAGAGAAATTTTTTCGCTTCAAGAAAAGCATTTATTAATTTTTCATCTAATTGATCGGCCAATCACACAAATTACACGTTCATTTCGAACAGAATTTAAAAAAACCAAAGCGTGTGCGACAGTGGGTCACATTATTAATAATTTGATTTTAAAAGCTATGGTTGTTTATGCAAGGGATGTCTTTTATGATTTACATATTGGGACATTGAAGCTGCCACTATTCCTATTGTCATGGATTTTTCTATCCAGAGAGAGAGAGAGAAAAAGATGGAAGATTTAAATTTTGAACAACATTTGAATTTTATTGATATTTATTATATTTGTAATTATATTTTTGACTGACTCTGTATGTTTATTAGTTTAAACGTATGGATGCGGACAGTTGTGGTACTATTGAATTAGATGTAGGAATTTTTCGCGGTAAATTTAGTTAGAGATATCAAGACTTGCAAAGTAACTGGTTGTAGAGTATAAGAAGTTCATTTTTATTCTCTGTTTTTAAGTAAAGTCGGGTTTTTATTTTAGTTTATGCATTTATTCCTGTGCATGTAACGTTATTTCGATTTTTACGAGTTGGTGATCTCGTTGTTGAATTAAATAAAGTATGGTATCTCTCACGTAGTTTTTGTGTTATCAGTGCTTAGATCGATGTAAGTTCTATAAAAATATTTAATTTATATAATTGATACTACGATTATTTTGCTTATAATTATAATTTTGTGTATAATTTGTGATAATTTTGATATTTAAAGTAGTATATGAATACTAGAGAAAGTTGTCATGTTTTTTAGTTAGTGGAGTTTTTTCTTCAAGATAATATTCTAGAACGTTTTAAATTCAGGTTGGATTTTTTTAGTTGTGGGTTGATTTTTGTCGTGTTTTATTTGCGCATGACTGTAAGACTGTTACGCGGTTTCAATAACTTTGTAGTTGTTGACATTTAAGTTGTAGGGGTTAAAGTAGAGGTCAAACTTGACAAATTTCTCAATTATTTATTAATTTTATGTTTGTTCGAGAGTCACAGGGGGTTTCTCTCTTTGTGCGAGTCATATTCATAAAGAGTCTTTCCTCCTAAGCTACTGTTAATTTGCTTTAGCTCCCTGTACATTCGGTAAAGGGATTTTTTTTCTTTTTTTCTTTTAAATATTGTAAACTAGCTAAATGTGTCTTTTATTAATGTTTATTGTTTTACTTCAAATATAACCTGGCCCTTATCTGAGAAGATCGACCCGTGAGAAGTGAGCTCAAGGAATCTACAAGACTGAACAGCCGGAAGCATAAGTTGTAGTGTGAACAAAAAAAAATTAATAAGCAATCAAAAGCACATTCCACTGCAATATGTCAGTACTAAGAATCAACCTCCATCTTTAGTTAGCCTAAATCCAAAGTTTTAGTGCGATACGTGTAGCGGTGTAGCTACAACGAACTGTCAAAGTTGGCAAGTTAGTCTAAAAATGGAATTAAAAAATTTTCGTGCAATTTTTTTTTATAACTATCGAAGACAATTATCTCAACAAGAATAGCACGCCGAGTTGGTTTCTATTTTCGGAAACGAAGCACCATATCAGTCAACAATTTCTCGTTGGTATGGAAAATTCAAACGTGGACGGATTAGTCTTAGCGACGATCCAAGAGCAGGTGCATCAAAAACTTCAGTCACTCAGGAAAACGTCGATGCTGTGAGTAAGCTCATCAAAGAAGGTCGACATGGGACATTTAGCGAAATTGAGGCATCATTGGGAATTTGAAACATCTTAATTCAAAGTATTTTGCATGAAGAATTGTGTATAAAAAAATAGTTTCCTGCGTAGTACCGCATCTGTTGATCGAAGAACAGGAAACAGTTAGGGTGAATTGGTGTTAAAAACTATATACAGCTTCAACGCAGGAAAGTCTTAAAAAACATGTACAACATCGTTAGTGGTGATGAATCTTGGATTTACTCCTACAAGCTAGAAAATAAACGCCAGTAGTCTGTTTGGGTGTTTCAATGTGAAGTAAAACCGACAAAAGTCATCCGTTCTCGAAGTGTCTCGAAAAAGATTATTGCGACATTTGTCTTGAAAGCAGGTCATGTAGCAACAATTCTCTACAAGATCAAAGCACTGTTAGTGCGGATTGGTATACAACCATTTGTTTGCCGTAAGTCATCGTGGGCTCCGAGAAACCAACCCACAACAACGAATCATTCCCCACCAAGACAAGGCAAGTTCGCACACAGCTCGCAAGACAATTGAATTTTTAACGCAACAAAACATCGCATTGTTAAACCATCCTCCGTAGAGTCCCGACCTAAGTTCCAACGATTTCATCACCTTTCTGAAAATCAAGGACGAACTGCGTGGTCAAAGGTTCCAGTCGATGCCTTCAAAAAGGCAATTTTGACTGTAGCAACAAACGAGTGAAATAACTGCTTCCAGAGTTGATTATATGACCATGCAGAGTAAAACTAAATTCGTCCGCAAATATTAACAATATATTTGCGGACGAATTTAGTTTTACTCTGCATGGTCATATAAGTCAGTTATTGCGCGGTATCAGTCTAAGGAAAATAAACGTATGATTTATGACGCACGAACGCAGTATTTGCAAAGAGTTAATGTTTCCACAGATCTTTTAGGAGACCATACCATTTGTCTCTTGAAATTTGTCTCAAGAAAATTTAAACCTACAAAGAAATTTATTTTAATAACGTACCTTATGTGCCCATCATACCAGACATTTCCATCAATGACGCTTGGTTTCAGCACGATGGATGCCCTGTTCATAATGCTGCAATTGTGCGACAATATTGAAACCGTATATTTGATACCAGATGAATATCTAGTTGGAGCGTTTCGCTGGTCTGGCTCCAAACGATTTATTCTTGTGAGGTTATGTAAGATCGTTCATTTACGGTTTTCAGAACGACAGAGCTCGTACTACCGCTAACTTAACAGCGAACACTGATCATTACATGCAGAACATATTACTTCAGAGATTAATTAAGAATTGCTGAAAAAACAAGTCAATCAACGGGAAACGTACAGACGCGTTTCGTTCTAGTTGGAACTTTTAAATGCACGGCATTCCTCGAAGACGGACATTGCTTTTCATTTCTATACTTTCTGTATATATAGTTAACATTTGGAACTTACTGCAAGTGAGAATTAATGAATATTAAATCTCATTCTTACATGTAAATGTCGACTTATGTGATGCGTTCATAACTACAATCCGACAAACTAAGTTTGTACCAGTATGCAGAACACACCCTTTCGCGACAACGAACTTCCTGGTAATTAGGTTAATTAAGAATTGCTGAAAAAACAAGTCAATCTTCGAGGAATGCCGTGCATTGAAAAGTTCCAACTAGAACGAAACGCGTCTGTACGTTTCCCGTTGATTGACTTGTTTTTTCAGCAATTCTTAATTAACCTAATTACCAGGAAGTTCGTTGTCGCGAAAGGGTGTGTTCTGCATACTGGTACAAACTTAGTTTGTCGGATTGTAGTTATGAACGCATCACATAAGTCGACATTTACATGTAAGAATGAGATTTAATATTCATTAATTCTCACTTGCAGTAAGTTCCAAATGTTAACATTTCAGAGATTGTTGAATATTCGCAGAAATTTTGTAGACAGATTAGGCTATTGCGCATTTCAGTTAGGTGATTAATCGGTACTGATATTCTGTTAAGAAGATTTTTTCTTTAATTCTCTTTGGTTTCTTGAGTAGAGTTATTTAATTTTAGAATTGTTTCTATTTTATATTCTGCTGTAAACAGAATTTGGTTATTTTATTTCTATGCAACCAAGTTTTTTTAAATTTTATAAAGTGACGATTACGTTATATTGTTTTACAGCATTTAGTTTTTCACTTCCTTGTGAATAAGTATTGGAAGTGTGACCAACGTGGTTCTCTGGTGTGTGTGATATATAGGGCGACGCCTGGAAATTGATTTCGTGTAACACGGCGGACTACGGACGTTCGCTCATAAAATATACGAAAGAAGCATTAATAGACAAAATAATTAAAAAAGTAAAGCTAGGATAAAATATATTGCAATGTTGAAAGAAGTTGTTACGTTTACGTTACTAAGCAGTCCAGAATGCAAACGATATCAATAAAATCTTTATCAAAAGTAATGAAATCTTCTTCAATTTTTTTACATTCAATAAATAAAAAAAATTCAGTTATAATACGATGAGTAATCAATGTTATTCCGATTATTTTTGTGGTGGTGCTACGAATGTCAACGGCGCTGGGATATTACTTTGACGAGTGCTTGCACGAGTCAAATTCGAAAAAGGCGTTCACATGAGTGACACCACCGCGAAAATGATTTGCATAACAATGATTACGAATCGTATTTGGAGGACTATTTAATGAATCAAATCCTTTACGCAAATTATTTATTAATTGACCTATTCATGATTGCGTTACTGTAACAACAATTAATAATATTTGATAAGTGTCATAAGTGTCAGAAGGCGTCCCACGTAAATATCTCTGAATAAGTTTGCTAAAACTGTTAAAAATCGTTTTAAATTACAAAAGTGAGTTGAGAATATTTGGCGAGAAAGATGGTGGGTAAATTGATGCAGAGGTCACAAAAAAATGTACCCGAAAACACAAAAAGATCTCGTGAATCAGTTTGGCGGCAATTTTCACAATTTTTACAAGAGAAAGTTTATATATAAACTTGAAAAGTCTACGCCCCCTGTTGAGCTAAATACTATTTTAAAAAGTTGGGCATATAATATGAAAAAGGAAGATGGCACAGATTACAAGGAGGAAGTCGTAAAACACATGTGGAATTCAACAACAAAAATGATTCATAACAAATATTTCACCATATGGATTATTTAAATATTAAGATTTTCATTTATTTAAAATAATCACTTCTATAACCAGTACAATATTCCATCCAATTTTTACTAATCCAATAACCTCTGCAATTTTTTTGTAGCCATGGAAATAACTAAAATTAAGTTTCTTCATTGGTTAATGAACATTTACATGACAGATGAATTAAATAGTTAGTAAAAGAAAAAAACTCAAAAAAGGTATAAAACCCCTTGCCACAATTAATAATCGCATCCTAAATACGTATTTCGACAACTAAATTGTCATTATCAGTAGGTAAAACCACTAATCAAAGTGTTGCACATGGGGCATAGTAGCATGGGGCTCATTATCAGTACACGCATACATGCAGTGTATGCGTGTACTGATAATGACAACTTAGTTATCGAAATACGCATTTAGGATACAATTAATTGTGGTAAGGGGTTTTATAGCTTTTTTGAGTTTTTACTTAACCACAATCTCTAAAGAAAGACTTTTTTTAGTAAAAGAAAAGTTAAATAACATATTAAAACCGAATGATGATGAGACATCAGTTCAAACTGCAGTTCGCACTAGTAGGTACATCAAATCAAGTTTAAAATTTTTAGCGAAAAAAAATGAAAAAAATTCTTTGTTTTTGTCTGGACAACACTATTTTACAGTACCTAATTAACAACTTTAGTCTTAATGCTTCCACTGTACAATATTTACTATTCCTGACGACGAAGTCGAATTAGCGATGAACACTAAAGCAGAAGATACATTTATCACAAAGAATAAATTAACGTAGCCTAAGGGTATACAAAAGAAAATTAATATAAATCCTAAACGTCGGGCTTGAGCGCGCACAGTTGCTCGGTAATTTTTATTTAAGGCAGTAAACGTTTTCTTCCACGGACAGACGGCTCGACCTGATAAATCGACAGTTCTTGAGTGGTAACGAATAAAAGAGAATCGGTGTACGGGTGAATGAGTGCCGTCTCGGTGGTACGTTTAATGGGAACGCCACCCAATATGTCACTATTACTGCAGACACGTCCCTTTAATCTGGATTACGGGTTATTTGTTTGTTTGGAGGCAGTTTATTGCCTTCGTTGCTGATCACCGCTGTTCATCTGAATTAGAGTCTTTTGCGCATTTTATGCTACGGGTGTTATTGAGGCTCTAATTTATATGTCAACTGTTTTAAATTATTACCGCAAAAGCGTTTATATAAATTATGCAGTAAAACAAATAATTGTATTACAATACTCTCCTTAAATTCGAATTACATCGAATATGTTACTAAAATATTACGAACCAACGTGTTAGTATTGTAAGGGGCTTACTACAACCATCTTGACCATTTTACTATACCTGCTTATATTATGATTTCACATTCAAGTGTGAAACGTACGAGGTAAGTGCCATAGGTTCTTAGCCTAAGTTTTGGAAATGTTACACTTTTTATTTTTTAGTATAATTTTCAATAATTTGAATGCATTTGTTACAACGAATAACATTGATCAACAAATTATTACTCTTTCTGGTTTCTACTTACAAATAGGCGATCCTGAATCATGCTTTCATGTTGAATCCAAATCTGCTTTTGGTTTTTCCCTTGTACGTATAGTTTCAAAGAAAATAGTATATTAAAAAACGAGTTTCATAAGGCACCATTTTGCCGCACGAGATCAGTTTAGAAAACGAGCCGCTTGCGGTGAGTTTTCTAAAGAGGGAGTGCGGCAAAAGGCCTTATGAAACGAGTTTTTTATACTATTTTTTCTATTTTGCGTTTTTTACATTAATAAATTGCTTAAATTGGAATTATTTAATTTGAAAGTTCAGAGTTTAATTTTTATATAAAGCATGCAGTTGGTCACATTGATACTTGACATTTTCAAATTTAAATCTTGCTATCCGCGAAGTATATTATATTACATATTATTTACTACTTTTCGTTAACATTACTTGATACTTCATTTAAAAATATAAACATGAGTGACATAGAAACATATATATGTTGTTGTCAATTGTATACAACATACCTTGTTTGTGTAAAATACGGACATATATCATATATGTCAAATGTACATAAATTCTTAAAATCATATGACAGCAATGATATTTATTTCTGTATTCGAACAACGCCAACATTGAAAAATGAAAAAAAGCGTATCGAAATGAGGCTCATTTCGATACTGTTTTGGGTTTCATAATGAGTTCATTTCGAACGCAAAATATAAAAACATGATTTTGGTTCTAAATAATACGCTGAACTAATTAGATGTACAGAATATTAAAAAATGTACAAAAATTCACTAAAATATTCCATTTGACAGTTTTTCCTTGTGTAATAATGGATTAGTGTGTTCTCTAATCAATAACCAACAGTAATCACTAAACCTGGATAAACGGAAGGATCTTTCGACAAGAAAATTATTGTATCTAACATCTAACAATTCGGATAAATGTGTTTTTCTCACAAATGGAATTTCTGCAAAAAATATCACAGTTTTTAAAAAACACCAAAACAAAAATAGTCACACATTCAATTACAAAGAACTTAAAGTACTACAAACGGAAAAAAATTACAAAGCGAGGTCAACATTAGAACTAATTCACATTAAAAAGCAAAAAGAAACGACGTAAACGATCGTAACGAGATTGCAAATTTATCAAAACTATATTTTCCTATAAAATAAAATAGATTAATAAAGGAAAATGTCAACATTTAATTATTTAAATGTATATATATTCAAAACAACCCTACATGTTTCGGCAATGATGCCTTTGTCAAGGATATAAAAAATATAAATGACAGAATATATATTTTTTATATCCTTGACAAAGGCATCATTGCCGAAACATGTAGGGTTGTTTTGAATATATATACTTTGAAGTAATAAACCAGACCTTTAATCGCCGACTTATTGATACCATATCATACCAAGGTCACGAAAATATTATATATATATATATATATATATATATATAATAAACAAACAAACAATTCAGAGTAATAAAACTAACATATTAAATATTAGGACACAAAAGTTCTATACTGAACAAAACTGACCATTGACAAATAAGATTTTTAATTCCCGTTCATATCTGCGGATGGGCTTTTTTTCTAAATTCTTTCGGTAACCTGTTGTATATTTTGAGCCCCTCGCGATACTTTTGCGTTGCTTGAGGACGATGGTGCGGTATACTTAAAAGGCTCAGTAAGTTTGTATATATTCTTGTAAAGATATACATACTTGGTTCACTAGGGTTAATATATACACTGAAGGAAGAGTTATTTTTTTTTTCTTCAGTAAATGCGTTTGCACATGTTTCTATTTGTTTCAGGTTACACAAGGGTCGTATTCCCCTTTTCTGCAACAAGAATATCCGTTTGGCCTCTATCGACTGAAACCAAAACTAGATCCCATCTGTTGCCATACTCTGCAAATTAGTATAATAGGTTATTTTGGCAATATTTTTGATTCGACGTACGTTATATATTCACCTAATAGATTTTGTACTAGTTGTGTTATATGTGTACTCCAATTAGATGTTTAATCTAAAAAATTCACTGCGGTGTTATTAAGGTTAAGCTCAACTCGTTAGCGGCATACCAATTTTCTTATTTCTTACTATCTCTTCTGTTGAGATAGCAGTAATCAACAGTAACAGTAACAGTAGTATTATCAGCTTAAAGGCAAATTCCGGTAGTCGATAGATTTACTTTCAGGTCATGCACATTGATCGCAAACAATAGTGGACCAAGTATTAGCACCTGTGGCACATCTGGAATTATTGTTGCGATTTTTGATCTTATACCATTTACCTCAGTATATAGTATTTTCTGGCGTAGATTAAAAGCCAATAGATCTATGGTGATTCCACAAAAGCTATACGGAAGTTAAAAAACGTGACTTCCCACCAAATATCCCATTCATTTCCTCAATATATTTCAGTTTAAACCACGTTTGAAATCACAGGTCGATTCAATAATGTTTGTTACGTGATTTCTTGTATATGATTTCTTTTATAGCTTAAAAATACTCAAGTATCACTGCCATTAAGTTTGTGAAATAACTAGGTTAAAATATGAAAAGAAAATTGTAGCAAAAAGTCATTGCCTGCTAGAGAGGCTCAACGGAAAAGGAACAGCCCTACACAAATTTAACACATATTTAAGTAAAAATACAACTTAATTAATTAAATCATAACAACAAAGTACTTCAGGTGTCGTAACACAAATAAAAAATTAATGTTAGAATATGTATTTTTATATTTAGGGCTTTCAATCCTTTATAATATTCATTAGATTTTGTTTTAATAAATATTAATTTAATTATAGTTACATTACACCCATTTAGTTGAGATTATGGGATATTAGTAGAATATGCGCGATGAAAAATAAATCTGTGAAGTGAGTAGCTACTAGTATAGAGCGGAAGAAAGGAAAAATGAGAAAAGAAACATCGGAGAGGAAGATTTATAATCGAGATCATCTAGTCGTGACTACTAACGCCACACTGTTAAAAGACAAATGGGCCTGTCAGGATAAATTGACAAAATGACTTCCCAAATCTCCGGGTACCACAAATTGTGACACCCCTACGAAAACAAAATAAATCTAAGCGGAGAGAAGGCGAACGCACTACGTTAGATATATGGCGCTTATTCCGAGAAATATTATACAACAAGGCGTTTATATATATACAAACTGACAGTGCTTTCAAAATTTGAACTTTTTCCTGAAATTAATGAAATTCGAGGAAAATAAATTTACGTATTATTTGATAAATACATAGGTATTTACGAAATTTTAGAAAAGTGATTCTAAGTATAATTTCTTATAGTCGCTTATAATGTATTATAAAATTACTATGGAGAATTATAAAGTTCCGATCAGAAAAAAATTCTGAAACATCAAACCTGATTTGGTCGTATGTAAAGCTAAACAAATTACTGTTGAATATAACTTCATTATAACAATATCAAAATCATCGATAGCGAATAAATTATAGTATTTCAGATCATTTATTCAATCAGTCTTAAATTACGTCTATCCGTCAATTATTTTTTGTTCAGATATTTTTTTTACTCATATTGAATTATTTTATAACGTATACCTAAAAAATTTGATGTAAAAGTGACTTCTAAATGAAAAACTATTGTTGTTACAAGCAACGTTTGATGTTTCTACACCTTAAACTCTGCACTTCTCTCTATCTCCCTTTCACTCAAAGTTCTTTCACTCAATTACGGACCATGGGTCTTCCACAAAGCGTTTTCATCGAACTTTGACTTTGACCAGCACTGCCAGCTCTCCTTAACTTTTTTCGGACTTTCTCCTCTCCTCTCCTCTCCTCTTTTCCATGTTGTCCTTGGCCATCCTATGCTTCTCTACTCCGTCTCATATCATCCATGGCTTCCTTAGTTATGTCCTCTTAGCTTTTTCTTAACATATGAATTTTCCAATTTCACTTTCGTTTCGTTATTGGTTTTTGCTTCGTTCAGGTCCAAAATTATTTGCTAGTATTCTGTTCGACCAGAAAATTCTCAGGATTTGCCGCATGCAATTTTTTTTCAAATGCCTAAATCCGTTTTTGATATTTCTCGGTCCTGGACCAAGTTGTACATCCATATCTTAAAACAAACTTTACATTACTGTTAAATATTTTAGGCTTCATTCTATGATCAATCAGTGTCGACCTTCATACGTTCTACAATAAACAATATGCCTACCGTGCCTTCCATCCTTCGACTTATTATACCTAACTCCGATTCTCCCATTGCATCAATTAGGGTGTCGAGGCAACAGAATTTTTGTACTTGCTTTATATCTTGCAGATTTATATACAGCTCATCTTCAGCCTCTCCACCTCTTATTCTCCTTTATTTTATTTTGGCTATATTTATTCCCAGTAGTATTTCTGCAGCTTCTTTTTCTAATATTGGAAGCATATTTTTGATGTTGGTGGTAAGAGATATAAGACAGATATCGTCCGCATATTCCAAGTCTATCATTTTCTTACACAACAGGTGGTACCATGCACTTAGACTGGTGATAGTCCAACTGTTTATGCCTTTCAAAAGTAGGATTTTGAAAAGTCTGCAACAGTCTCTGTTTTAAAAAGGTCATTTTCTTACAGTTTGCGATTAAGAAAAATAACAGGGGGTAGATCAGACAAATATGCGAGATGAAACAGCAATTATAAATATATTTTGACTAATTTAGCGGTACAACTGCAGATAAATGAGCTGATACATTTTTTTTCATTAATTCAACATTGAAATGGTCCAATTAATTAAGCAGTTTTATGATCATTTTTCTCCCAAATAATTGATCTAGATTATGTATGAATCCAAAATCCAATAGTCATAAGTTTACAGCAGATGGAACGAATTACTTTTGCTTTCTTTGGTGCCCGTTCAACAGCAAAACTCCATTGCTTCGAGTCTTCCTTCGTTTCTAGTGTGAGGAAAAACTTCATATTTCATAGACGCCTCAATAACTCATTTAGATAATGTTTGTACATATTCAAAGATTCTGTTTGAATTGTCATGCGATATGTTTTTGGCAAACATGTTGGCAAGATATTATACACGTTCAATAGAGATATTTGCAATCTGAGCAACCAGTAATCTTTATCCGTGCTCACATAAAATACAGCGAACACTTTAGAACCATTCCACGTTAGAAGGCAAAATTTCCGTAATACTTTTCTAACACTTCCTGCGTTCTATAATCATTTTTCCACGAAAGAATTGCTGTTTTAACAACACACGAAAATTTTTTTATGACGCCCCCATCTCAGACTTCACTGACTCCCTTCAGAGTCAGTGAGGTAGTACTTTAAAAGTGTACAAAAATACAAATATTATTTAATGTTGCCTGTCACTGTGTATTTTATATTTATGAGCTTATGTGTATTCTGATGCTATCAATGTTTGAACATATAGCAATAAATAATTATTATAATTATCATCATTAAGTATCGGATGTCGATGGCGGAACTGCTTGGCACGGCACATAAAATGAGAATTTATTTAATTTCCAACCTCTGTACCCAAATTGGGCAACTTTTCTTTTTAATAAAAGAACAACAGCTCATGCAACGACATAAACAAATGCACGAAATGAGAAAATACAGTAAATAAACATTAGATAGGTACAAAACTGAAAAACTTTTCTAGCCGTTAGAAAATAAATGTATTCTTGTCTTTCAAAATATAACTGCTATTGTTATCATGCGTTTGTTATTTTACCTTAAAATTATGTTTCCGTTTTTGTATCTGCTATGGTACCATATGTGAATAATATATAATTCTTCCTTTACACTTGTTATGTCAAACACACACACATGGCACCATAGGGAGTACATATTTTAAACATAATTTTAAGGTAAAATAATAAACTTTTGATAATAATAGCATTTATTGTAAATTTTATAAGAAAATATTATTAATAATATAATTACAGATTTTTTTAACTTCCGATAACTAATGCCCACAGGCACACAATCGAAAAAATTCGAATTACTTTTATCAACTTGGGTTTATTTTCTTTATACTTTAATACGCGTATCTTATGCGTTTTCTGATACTGATTAGGGTGGTCTTTAGATGTATGGAAGAAAAATTTTTTTAAGTTATAGACCATAACTCTCTAGAAATGTTTGTTTTTGTATAAAAATACGGTATGCAAAAAATTATGCGTATTGAACAAAGGGAAGGCGTGGCGCACTGCCTCTCAAGGTGACCCCTGTTGGTAAAATGAACAGAAATATAATTTTTTTATGTATTTATATTTTTTAGTATACAATAATCCTATAACTTTATTATTATAACTTAATTAAATTTACGGTAACTGCCACGATTTGTAACAAGAATTTGATTATAAAAATTTAATTGGAATCAAATTTCAAAAATTTTGGCGGCAACTAAATTATTGACAAATCCTGTTAATAGTTTATAAGCATAGATATTTTTTTAAGTCAACGAGTTCTAAATATAGCTTTTTTATCCCTTTTTTCGAATACTCTTACGCGTTTTTGTTAAGAAAAGTTGGCATCACTGTGGTGCAGCATTTAAGAAAATTAAAAAGGGGCTTCCCCTATAAAATGACAATTGATTAAAATTATCAATTAGAAGATTGTGTTACTTAACAGAAATAGTGTATAGGTATAGTATTATACTGAATGTGCCATTAGAAAAATATACATTTTCATAAATAACTGGGAATCTACACGTTCAATTGTTTTTCTGTTTTCACTGTCCTAATCAGCGGAAAAAAACAAAAGAACTTTCCTAATCTAACCGCCTACGTAGCTCCTATAATAACGAATATAGCAATGGTAAACACTTACTTTGTATCAGCCTGTATATATGTACCTACAGAATATTAAAACCAAATTAATTGGTGATATTAGATGTAATTTTTATATTAACAATGTCACATACGTGTGTAAATGATTCCAACAGCTTATGCTTATGTGTGCGAAGAATCAGTATTCATCAGTATAAGCCAAATTCCAATTCCTTTAAGAGATAAAGCGTATTATTGCCATTTTGGTTTAAAAATTAGAAATCAAGACAAGTTACGAGCTCGTCATACTTCCTGCGCGCGATCTATTCTACTTTACGAGGCTAATTAAACGGTAAGAACGTCGTATACTCTTTGCACATCCAATAATTTACTACTTTTGTTGCACGACAATCTTCAGGATTTCCAACAAGAACAAGAATAAGATTACTTTTTCATTGGTGGGGAATTAAAAAATATTTCTACCAACATTACGGGGTAAATTAGGCTCAATGAACTTTGTAGAAGTAATGGACGGGGAAGAACGTATTTATTATAATAAATTTCATTATTTTAAACAAAAATTTAATAATATAAGCGATGCACATCAAGATACGGCTTTTGAGGATATTTTAAATGACATGGAATGTGTTGAATGGAATACTTTTAAAGATGCGACACAAAACTTTCTCTAGGATACACAAAGCGTGCAGAATATAAAGAAATTTTTGATCAACTCAACATCCATCGGACTATAACATGAGCCTTAACATTTTTTTTTCTATTCCCGTTTAAATTTTCTTTGGGCAATTCTAAGTGATGTTAATAATGAACATGGGGAAAGATTTTATCATTTCCACCACTAAAAAATGTTTAAGTGGAATAGCGAAATTCTTGCATAAGTAGATATAGTATGGGGGTTCTGGCGCAAAATCCCATGTATTTTCTTATGGAGGTTCATTTTGCACTTTTTCAATTTGGACATATTAATCCGGGACACCTCTATATACAGTCGTAGATCTGTAAACAGATCTATGAATGTATATAGAGGGTGTCCCACTGAATGTTCGCGGGGGGGGGGGGGGGGGGGGGGGGGAGTTTTACATAGGGGTGAGAAGCTTGCAAGGCGGTTATTATTATAATTTATGCGGGGGGTGAGTTTTACATAGGGGGTGAGAAGCTTGCAAGGCGGTTATCGGCGCTAGCGCGTATGATTTCAGAGGTGATTTCATCTTTATTAGTTCGTTCGCTCCTTTTCTTCGGACCAGTTCATTCCTGTTTCATATCTATTCAGACTTAATCATTATTAGTTCAGAGATATTTAGAAGAGAGATGACGTCACATATTTAGAATTATTTGATTTTTTTATTTTTAAAAATATCACATTTAAAATTTTTTTATATTTTTAATGTCGGGAACGTCCAGGAATCGAACTCGGGTCCTTCTAGGTGTAAGACAGACACCTTAACCGTTCGGTCACACCCGAGATGTAAATTGGATATTGTAAAACGCATAAGTAGTCTATTACAAAATGTGGAAACTCAACTTTAAATAACTTAGAGATATTATTCATTAAATTCGCGTCTAATTTACATATAATTAGTATTAATTATCCCCGTTTAATACTCGATATATTTTACATTTTTCAGCAGATATCAACCGTAATTTTGTGTGTAATATTAGAATTAGAGGTAAATATATCGACACAGGTCATTGAGTAGATATGTGGATTGTTCGATAAACTGCTTTTCATGAAAGATAGTATCTTCCCTCATTTTAAGAGAGGCGATGATGAATTGATTGTAATTACTCGATTTTTTCTATTTTTAAAAATATCACATTTATATTTTTAATGTCGGGACGTCGGGGAATTGAACTCGGATTCTTTAGAGTGAGACGCCGGGATTCTATCACGAGACCACGCTGGGTAATATGAATAGGATATTTTATAAGTTATATATATTATCTAACCTATTACTATAAATTATTTTTCCAAGTTAAATTAGAATTACTATCATAGGTAGATATATCGATCGAGTCTTAATAATCGTTAAATTTACGTTTAATTTGCATATAATTGCATATAATACTCAATATATTTGACAACCATAGTTTTGTGTGCAGGATATCGGTTGTAGTTCAACATATTTAAAATTTTTATATTTTTAATGTCGGAGTGTCGGGAATCGAACGTGGGCCATGCTTCACATAAGTCGGCTTCTTAGACGCTAGACCATACGGCCCTCCAGAATTTAATTTTTATAACTTACCTATATTGTCTGACTTATCCCAAATTATTATAAATTATTTTTCCAAGTTAAATTAGAATTACTATTATAGGTAGATATATCGATCGGGTCTTAATAATCGATAAATTTACGTTTAATTTACATATAATTAGTATTAATTACTCCGTTTAATACTCGATATATTTGACGACCATAATTTTGTGAGTAATAATGCTAGTTAAAAATAAAACATAATTTCACATAGGATAAAATTTTATTTAGGCAGCATCTATTTTTTTAGTATAATATACAGTAATATACAGAGCATCTAAGGGTTACAATGCAAGTACATAGATCAAAACAGGTCTATACATATTTAATACTCGAACCAGAGGCTGATTACCTAGAGAATATATATGTTTTCGACATAGAGGCTTCACGAGTGTTAAGTTTACATGGACAATATCCGAAGACACATATAATCCAGTATCCTATACATAGGTACCCTGAATTCGATTACAATAAAGATATTGTATGTGATGGAGGAGGCTATGTTGTATACGGATATGATAAATAGTTCACCACCTCAGTCGTATTTTCGCATTCGTCTTGAATGTATGCTGATAAATATTATGCATCGATACATATAATGCGTGAAATGGTAAAACAAGAAGATGAAGTGTTTTTCAAGTTATACAAAATTTAGAAAATAATTTCGGTATGCTAGATGATATATCTAAAACGACAATCCAACACATACCGCTTCATATTCTTCAAACAAAGGTGAAGACAGAATCCCTAAGACGAAACTGGCACAAGATTCCTATAGAGAAAAGAGCTGATCTAGAGGATTATTTACTCTGTGATAGACATTATAATCGACTGGAGCAGGGCGATCATATAGATGGATTTCCGCCAGCAAAAATTAAGTGTTGGTTCTGTTTAATATCACATTAAGATGTATATAAATATGTAAATTTAAAATAAAAAAGATATAAAGTCATTTATGTTTTATTTATAAAGTATAATATAAAGTATAATATATAGGTAATGATAATAAAATCATAATATATTTTTATTGTCTATCCAAGAATTGTGTGAGCTGTTCAACCCCAACCACTTCACGTATACTTTATTACGCTTCCGTCGCAAAATCCTTTCAACGAGGTACACATTCCTATGAATAGTCTTCTGTAATTCCAGTTCATAGAAGCTACCTAGTATTGGTCGACCGGACATATCCTCAAGCATATACGTCGAAGGATTTGTAATATTTGCTTTAACTATTCGGAACAATTCCGTAGACCAGCTCACGGTGAATCCTTTAGCAAATGCTCCTTTATATTTACTTATACGAACGATGTCACCCACATTAAATTTCCGAAGTCCACTAATTTTTATATTATTATAAACACTTTTTAACAGACGTTTTTCTATCTTCTTGGTAACATCACACGGTCGCATTTTAATCTTTCTATGTATAGTATGATTATACTTTTCGGTAACTGTCTGTAATATATCTAGCCATTTATATTTACCTCGCATACTGAATTCTTTATACAATTTCTCCTTAATAGTTCTAATTACACGCTCGGCAATAGACGCTTTCATTATACTATATGTAGAATAATGATTTATACCATAATTTTTTATTAGATTTTGGAATTTATTGTTATAAAACTCTTTTCCAGCATCAGTCTGTAAATTTTTAGGCTGTCGCAACCCTTTAAGGATTATTTCCATTGCGTTTCTCACATCTTGACCAGTCTTAGTTTTAACAGGCTGCGTCCAAAGATATTTCGAGAAGCAGTCTACTACCGTAAGAATATATTTATAGCCACTATTCTCTCTAGCATAGGGGATAAATTCCATGAGATCCGCATGCCATAAATCGTCAAAACCCTTAATAATAATATGTCGTCTAGTAAACAATCTACGAGCAGGTTTATGCAGTTCGTTTACAACGTCACGTTTAATTTCACTCATTTCTCTATTAGAATATTTAATATCGATACAGCTTAGATGTTTACAGCTGAACTTTATCTGTGTAAATGAAGTCGCAGCTCGACAGCTCATATAGAATTACTATCATTAAATGTTTTAATGCGTCAACGTAGATTCAAAATTTTTATAGATCTACAGCGCAAGCAAGTGGTGATGTTTTCTATTTTAGAATTTCCAAAAGTTCTTTAAACTTACTATCCACATAGCTTTTATTTACGCCTAAGGATATAATCTTTTTAAGTAGCTCATCAACCGCTGTAAACTTTTTATCTACATTAGTTTTGTTTGCACATACCGATAAGCTCCTTCTAAAATTATCTTCAACTGCGATAAACTTTTTATCTACATTGGTTTTGTTTGCGCATGCAGATATAGTCTTTCTAATATGCTCATCAACCGATGTAAACTTTTTATCTACATAAGTTTTGTTAGCACATACAGATACACTCTTTTTGATAATCTCATCAACCGCTGCGATCTGTGTATCTACAAAGGTTTTGCTCGCACATGAAGATTCAATCTTTTTAATATAATCATTAAGAACTTGTATCTTTTTATTAACATAAGCCATATTCACAGAATCATTATCTTCTACAGGCGACTGAATATTGCGTATTCGTTTATTTTTAAAATCATAATGTCCCTCGATATCTTTAGATAAAATAGACTGAAGGTTATATGGTGCGAGTGATTTTTTTATTTCACTTTTGTTTAAATGCCGCCCGAATTTATCAATACTCTTCATAACTGACCGGCTTTTACGAACAGTAATAGCGTACTACTATATTAATACTCGGCTTCGATTAATTATACAATTACGCCGGATTCCTTGAGCTCTTCAACAATGGAGGCAATTTCATTTATATGTCCAGAGTGCCCGGCCGTTTTCGATGCTAGGAGTAAACGTAGTCGATCAACTAGTTCGTTTATATCATCCCAGTATACATACTGATAGGGAGCATTCCTCACTACTAATTCTTCACCAACATGGCCACTCCCCTGTATATATCCACTCGTAGACGATGTGTCCAGATTCATCGATGAAGTGCTTAGATTCAATAAAGGTTTAATGATGTATGAATATTTATAGCTTCTGCTTCCTTTGACTTGCTTTTCGGGATCAAAGTCACGATGATGTACACTAGTTTGTTTTAAGATTCGTCTATACTGCTCTTTGTCATCTCTCGTAAACTCGCTAGGATGTACCTTAAATATCAACTCGCATAATCCTCGCGTCCCCTTATATCGCACGTTATCGATTACAAAATCACGACCATCGGAAGTAAAACTTGATTTACCCATTTTAAAGTTATCCGACACAGGATCAACGTGGACACCAAACGTTAAATCATATTCTCTGCTAGCATCGGACAATAATCCTTCCAAGTAGATTCTAGGAAAATAATACAGGTCGGAATTTTCAATGTTACGATCAGTTATATTAAGTCCCTCATAAGGGCTATCGGAACTCTCCATAGAAAGACTATGTGACTTTGTGTTTGATATCATCTTCGGAATTCTTATATTTTGTTTAGACTCTTCATCCTCTGACTTCATCTTACTCTTCAGATCTATTTCAGTCTGTGCTGATGTTTTTTCTAAAACTTTTTTAAGGGGTTCAGTGACTGGTTTGAAATGGTGTGTTAGTAATGCGTCAAATTCAGAACGACCTAATTTCAATGCTAAATATTTTTTTCTAATTGAAGCGCTAGCGCGTATGATTTCAGAGGTGATTTCATCTTTATCATTTCGTTTGCTCCTTTTCTTCGGCGACATCCTCAGGACTGTCCCGCAAACAGATAGCAAGCAGCTCCGAAACAGATAGTGAACAGGTTTGAATAGCTTCTAAACAGGTCTGAACAGAGAACGAACAGCTTCCGAAACAGATATGGAACAGGTCTGAACGGATAATGATCAAGTCTGTATAGATATAAAACAGATATTATACAGCTCTAGAACAGGAATGAACAAATCTGAACGGGTATTAAACGGTTATTGAAGCAGATGAGCTGTTTTAAGATATTAGATATTGGATAGCTCTGGAACAGGAATGAACAGGTCCGAACGGATATTAAACAGCTATTGAGGCAGATAGGCTGTTTTCATACTTTAATACTATTAAGTGTGATCATAGCTAGCGGAAAAGCTTTATAAAAAATGAGGAAATACATTCGCAGAGTGTCCAATATATATCACAACATATATCTCTGATATCGGTTGACGATTGCTCTTCCCCCATTGTTATGCTTCTTAACCATACGCATATCGTTAGCTGATTGACTAATATGCTTGTGTTCACAAATATATATAACAATCGAACATTTTTCTATAGCGACCCTCATCGATATTACTATCTTTATCTATCGTTAGAAAACCATAATTATTTTTCCAACACTCAGCACAAACTTCTTTAAACTTATCAAAAGTCATATCAGTGTTAACATGATCGGCATATATATGTCGAAGATTTAAATCATCCTGTTTAAATAAAATAATAAAATTAGCATTATCACGTATTAAATGTTTTGGTATTCGAGTATACGTCTGACATAAGTAGAAACAATCAATCGACTTATGTCGACCCATGCAAAAATATGTTCTAATTTTATCTTGTGTCTCGCAAGCAACATCATCGAAAATAAAAACAGAGTTTTCTAAAGCTTTACAGGGATCTATGATGTTATCGTTTTCCGAATACTTAAAATATTTAACATCCTTCACGTTATTCATCACTGCCTCTAGAAATCGATATTTAGACTGGTAAAGTGACTTGGAATAAACATAGATATTGTTAAATTTTAAACCATTCTCTTCGGTAATCAAACTCAAAAGAGCATTTGTTTTTCCGCAGTTAGATGGCCCACATATTATACCTCTGATAGTATTTGGTAATATTTCTCCATGTCTTCGTTTAAATTTATTGTCTATCAAACCACCGTCCAAATTTCGAACCTTTAAGGTTACCTTCTGTTTAACGACACGCATTTCGCAAGAATGAATCTATATAATGTGATCATACATTAATATATGTTTCATTCAAATGTCTACATTCAAAGAGGGTAGAGGTATATTAAATTCACTCATTAATAAGTTACCAGTAGAATTACATCTACCCGGATATCAATACTGTGGTCCAGGTACGAAACTGAAACAGCGTATGGCCCGAGGCGACCAAGGAATTAATCCGCTTGACGCTGCATGTAAAGAACACGATATCGCTTATTCGAGGGATAGCGATACTATAAAACGCCATCAAGCCGATCACATACTGCAAGAAAGAGCGTGGACTCGAGTCAAATCCAAGGACGCAAGTTTTGGTGAAAAAGCAGCTGCTTGGCTGGTCACAAACAGTATGAAAGTTAAAAGAAAATTAGGTATGGGGTTAAATCGAATTAAGACTAAGCGTAGATCATCTATAGCGAAAACACGGAATAGAATAGAAGGAGGCTTCGTTAGAAAAATCCCGTTTAGAAAAGGAGTTGTCTATCATGCTAAGGTAGCCCTAAAAAAGACTAAACTGAAGGATATTGTTGATGGAGCTAAAATAGCGCTCGCTTCTGCTAAAATCGCGATAAAGAAGAATGGGGGTAAAACAAATATTAATACACCCAGAGTTATTCCTCTACCGAAATCAGGGGGTATCATTCCTCTCATACCTCTATTTGCTGGCTTAAGTGCTTTAGGTGGTCTTACCGGGGGCGTAACCGGAATTGTGCAAGCGGTCAATAAAGCTAGAGCATCTCAAAAAGTGTTAGAAGAGACGCAACGTCATAATAAGGTTATGGAAGAAGTTGCTTTGGGGAAAAAAGGTGAAGGAATGTTTTTGAAGCCATATAAAAGAGGAATGGGACTATATCTTAAATCAAATAAGGAAGCAAAAAACTTTTAAATCGACTGCCACGCAGAGCTCTCTCGGACGTAGACATTTTAAAGTATGGAGATTATTTACCCTACTTCCGAGGTGTCTTTATGAGAAATAGCTTACCGAATATACCAAAAAGCAATGAGTGTGCAGTCGTTAATCTTGATTCAAAAGAAGGGCCAGGCACACACTGGGTTGCATATTCCAAGAGAAAACTGAAAGTTCAATATTTCGACTCATATGGAAATTTATCACCTCCGCTTGAACTCGTTCAATATCTAAAAAAATGTGAAATCAAATATAACCACCGCCGATATCAGAAGTTTAACGAAAAGAATTGTGGACATTTATGTTTGGAATTTCTATATAGCTATATGTAGAGTACATAGTGAGTTCAGTATCATGTCGAACACGTTCACACTCAAAAGCACTAACCACGTGCTTACTGCAGATTACTATCCCCCGATTGAATTAGATGATCGATATGAATATGGATTGGGACTTATAGGTCTACACACTTACAATACTATACCAAATGTTTATGAGGGACATAACAAATTCTATTATGATAACGAGGTGTTAGAAATACCCACTGGCTCATATGAAATAAGTGATTTAGAGACTTATATACAAAACCGATTGCCGTCTACAAACAAAAACATATTAGATAAAAGCGGTTTACTAACTATAAAACCTAACAACAACACGTTGAGGTGTGAGATATATAGTATTTTTTCTATAGATTTTACTAAGGAAGACTCAATCGGTCGCATGTTAGGATTCAGCAAAAGCAAATTGCATGCTAAAAGGATCTACGAATCTGACCTTCCAGTACAGATTATAAAGGTCGTTACAATTAGAATCGAGTGCAATATAGTATCTTCTGCGTATTATGACACACGTCCCTCTCACACACTATTTGAATTTTCACCAACAGTAGAACCTGGTTACAGCATCAATATAGAACCTAGGAATATAGTCTATCTGCCGACAACAACAAAAAACATTAGCAATATTACATTAACGTTGCTAGACCAAGAAGGAGATCCAATAAATTTTCGAGGTGAGCAGATCGTTGTGCGCCTAGAATTAAAGCGATTATAATGGGTTTGGAGTTTAACAAAACATATAAAGAACTCTCTTATCATCAGACGGCGGCCATTCAGTCTCCAACGACTAACGTGCTAACACCTATAAATTTAACATTCCTTCAATCATTGGGATTTGTTGTTAACGATGGAAAAGTTAGACATTTACGCAAAGTTAAACTTCGACGAAACGATAACTAAGGAGGAATATCATACATATTACCCTCGTGCTAATAATTTCAATGCGAACGATGAAATACGTATACCAATAAATAATCAAGATGTATACACAATTCCAGGTGACAGCTACATATATATTGAAGGTACATTTAAACCAAACATAGATGGGACTGGCTCTTGTGAGCTAATAAATAATGCATACGCGTTTCTGTTTGATCAGCTGCGATATGAGATAAATGGTATCGAAATAGATCGTTGTAATAAGCCTGGTATAACTTCTACCATCAAAGGTTTCTTGTCTTTAAGTGATAATGAGAGCAAGTCTCTACAAATGGCGGGTTGGTATCCTTTCGAAAATAAAAGTCAGCCGACATTATCAGGTGATACATTTAGTGCATGCATTCCCTTAAGGTTTATAGTCGGATGCTTCGAAGACTATAGGAAAGTGGTCGCCTATACCTCCCAAGAGCTGATACTGATACGAAGCCGATTAGATATTAATTGTTATAAAAATATTGAAGCAGATGGCACAAAAAAAGCTAAAATAGATATCAGTAAAGTCGAATGGCATGTTCCACATATTGTTATGGATGACTCAATTCGTCTAAATTTATTAAAAACTTTAAACGCTAATAAACCTATCTACATGCCATTTAGAAAATGGGATCTGCATGAACTACCATCTTTACGAAGCAATAAAAAAGATGTGTGGAGTGTTAAAACGAGCACAAATTTAGAGAAACCGCGCTTCGTAATAATAGCCTTCCAAACAAATAGGAAGGATAACTTAACTGCTGACGCTGGTCGATTTGATCACGTGTCAATCAGTAATATAAAACTATACTTAAACTCTGAGACCTATCCTTACAATAATCTGAATTTACAAATGGATATTAAGCGATACGCTTTAGCATATAGGATGTATACATCCTTTCAATGTTCATATTATGGGAGAACGATCGCTCAACCTCTAATAGATTATAACGCTTTCATTGATTACCCCTTCTTAGTCTTAGACGTTTCTAAACAAGCAGAGAGCATAAAAGCGGGTACCGTAGACATAAAACTTGAGTTTGAGTCAGATAATCCTTTCCCTAACAATACTACTGCCATCTGTTTAATCATTCACGACTGCGTTGTAGAATACGCTCCGCTTACTGGAATAGTGAAAAAAATAGTATAATTATTACTAATAAATCATGTATTTAAAACGATAGCATGAAAGCTGTAGCTGCTTACAGATGCCCTTTTGAAAATAGAATTAGGAAAGTGGACAATATCATTAGACATGTTTTATCGCGCGTTCATCGAGATCGAACAGCATATGTACTTGAGGATATATCCGGTCGTCCAATACTAGACAGCTTCTATGAACAACTCACACAATTCATGGATAGACAATAAAAATATATTATGATTTTATTAATATTATCTATATATTATACCTTATAAATAAAACATAAATGAATTGATATTTTCTTTTTATTTCTAATTTACATAGTTATATACATCTTAATATGTTAATAAACAGAACCGAATTTCTATGAGCTTAACAGCCATAAATAATTGAAGATAGCATACAATGAGGCTTCAACTATTTCTTCTCCCCTTTTAGTTCATATTATATGCAATTTATATAAGTTCTAATATTAAACTCATTCATATTTTAACGTTTAGATTTTCTACGCAACCAAATGCTGAAGGCTTGATATCTAATAAGAGTAATTAATAAAAATATTAAAACATATTTAATTTCAAGACATTTTATATTGATTAATCATTATTATGTATGGGTTGTGAGATATAATTTATATATTCTACGTAAAAGCTATTGACTAGTGCATATATTATCATCTACTTAATTTCCAATCTACTTAAAATAAGCACACCTTGTGTTTAAGCCTTTATGTATTCACCTTAAATTTCATGGAGTCTTTGCGATTATAAATCACTTAAGGATATACCGATTCACCGCATCTGATTATTTTATTTAATGAGGGAAAGTTTAGTTGAGAAAGCTAGTATATGTGTTGCATAAACAATGTATATTTCCTGCTAAAAACACTTTCAAATATAATTTTCCTCCCTCTATTTATTACTTATGAAAATTTTATTCGTATAATTAGGATGTTTAAAAGTTGCAGCCTTTCCTACCCCCTATAACATAGATCTTCTAATACCCTCTGCATGATCCGGTTGTTGGTATGGATATTAAATAGACATATATATATAATAAATATTTTATTTTATTTTTCAATATACATATATAATATTAGCTTAGAAACTTGCTTATACATAAAATAATTAATCTATAAAAATATAATTCAGTCTATACACATAATATTTTCTTTCCTCAATATACATATACAATATTAGTTTAGAAACTTGCTTATACATAGAATAATTAATCTACAAACTAAAAATATAATTCATTCTATACACATAATATCACGATGTCCCCAAGGTAACGTACTGCAACTGTCTTTTATTAAGTATCTTTTATCATCATGAGGACTTAGAGCAATTTTCGTTTGATTACTGCTATACACTTGATGTTTTTCGGATTGAATTAATTTTTGATTCACATATTTCTCGTTAGTATTGTACAAACATTCTATATAATCATCAAAACTTATTCGATTTTTGACAATGTTCTTCTTAACTCCTTTAGCTTTCCTTACTGCATCTTTACCCCCTACTCTAATAGCATACATTTTAGATCTCAAGCCTACAAATTCTGTTACAATTTCCCCATTCATCTCATCTTTCATCATACCTAGAACTTTTTTGTTTACAAGAGGAATACTATAAACATTATCTTTAGGATAATCGCTTGTATCAAATCGTCTATGACAGTCGCGACGGATTAAATCGTAGATATCTGAACACCCAATTGAATAGATAATCGAATCAGTATCTGTGTAGGCTGCTTGACATTTATCTCCAAACATCGGTTTCATATAATCATAGTGAAATTCATAGATTGATGTTTTAGAAATATCTAATATGGCCATTCCTACATAGATAGGTTTATTAAAATAGATCTCTGTTTTGTTGAGTTCAACAGCAACAAAGTTCTCATTAAATATAGTCGCCGATTTGAATTCAGGTTTTGAAATTAAAGCTTCGGCACCATATCGTCCTTTCCATTTATTTACTAGTTTCACTATACTATGTTTGCGTATATTTTCCATCGTCTTCCCGAAAACAGCGTTGTTCATCAGTTTAAACAAATTTTTTTCAAAGTCGTTCATAGCCAATGATCTCAGTTTAGTGTTTAAATCAATGTATGATTTCAGCCATGTACGCTGTTGAAATTGCAGTATTCTATGAATGTTAGCTAACTTTAAACCATGTCTTAAGGCTTGTTTTAGATTCTTATAATGAATAACATAACGTTTTTTTCCGAATAAGGTAGCCATTAATTTCTTTTCTTTCGATTCCGGAGCAGCTAGATGTTCAGGACAAAAGGGTAAATCTGAGTGTAAATCATGTAGTTCTTGCGGATACTCTAAATCTACCTCTAAAATATATCCTATATCATTCTCATCGGGTATATCTAAAACATTGAAATTTTCGGTATTAGATAACCATTGAAATCCTCCATAAGGCAGATATTGAGACATTGCCCATCCATATTGATTATTGATATCGTTATACATTATAAATTTGTCTGGTTTGGAAGAATCATAATCAGACATGTATTTATTATTTGCTTTAAGATGTCTATAAGAACATTGGCTGAGCCCTCCTCTGATTCCGCGTTCAATAAACATAATCATATCCAAATCTGTCAGTAATTCTAAGATTATATTAGTATGTTTAAACATACAATCCCATGCGAATCCGGGTAAGGTGAAGTAAAGTCCTGGATCAAGCTCATATGTTTTCAGACAGCTACTTCTAAATTGTTCGAAAATGCAAGCTAATAGTAGCACATCCGTCTTCAGATATAGGTCTGAATATTCACCCAAGTTTTCGATATTAAATTCACTCCATACCTTTTGCGCATGATCATAGTCTTCATCTGAAATATCTAGATCGCTTAATTGATTGAAGAATTTAGATTTTTCGGGGAGCTTCGTTTCCTTGAATTTCTCTTCTGAGTCGAAATAATCGTAAGGGTATACTCCTTTTCGTGTTAGCAATTTCAATTTTTCATCGCTTAGATTAGAAAATTCAGATATAAGTTCGGGATATTCTATTAAATATGATGCTAAGGTATTGAGTCCTGAAGCCATAAATCGAAAAGAATCAATGAATCTAAATTTAATTATATTCTCATCGATATGTTTAGTGAATGAAATATATTTTTCTTTGGTTGTTGGCAAAACATCTATACGTCCCTTTAAGTCCTCAGCCAAATTCTTGATGATGAAATGTGAGTCGTATCCAGTTAGGTAATGGAAAACCACCGGAACTGTATGTGTATCTTGATAATTTATATTACAATCTTGATGTGCAGCTCCTCGGTATTTTCCATTCAAATGATCGTGATCTCTAACCTTTTTCTTTTCATCCGAACTAAACGATTTTTCACAAATATGACATATTGTAGCGTTTTCATACAAATATCGTTCATCAGATGTTAGTTTGTCCATGGGTATGGGGCACAAAAATACTGTTTCTAAATCTTCTGCAAAAGCTTTGAGTTCCTTAGTAAACCATTCTATACAATCTTGACCACGATAACTTCTATAAAATGATAATGATTCATCATAGCCGCACTTTACGTAATAACCTATGCTGCATGGCAGATGTTCTTGATATTTATTTTGAATTTTACATGGTGCAAGTAGACACTCCAAATCGGCATAAATAATGAAGGGCGCTTTCACTTTATTTTTAAAATTTTTAAATTTAATAAACTTATCATCTTCAGTAGGCAGTCGGATCTTACAGTCATTCATTTCTTGACAATCTACGTAATGTTTATCGAGAGCGGTTTTCGTATAAAAGTAGTGTAAACAGCGATCACAAAAATACTTTTTTGTTTTATGCTTCGATAGCTGTGAGGATACGAGGCGTGATAGGTTCTTAATCCAGACATAGTGATAACTAGGAGTTGATTCATTATTATCCTCATGCACTTCATCTTCGTTATAGTAAAAATCTTGAATAAGCAGCAAATTCACATGTTTAGTTTGTTTCATTTTTGCTAGATATGTAGGTACGGTGATGAATTTTTCATTTTTTTTTTTCAAAATGTAAACATTTATTGATACATCGTTTTGTTTTTCAAACCGTGGAATTTGTTTCATCGTCATTGGAAATTGAATTCCTGTTAAATTTAACACAGATGAAGGGTTTGGATACTTTGTAGTTCTTTGCGCGTCCTTACTCACCGGATATAATGCGGATACAACAGCCCATGCGAAGCATTTTTGATCATTATTTTCTACGTTAACGCAAGCTTTTTTAATTTTAATTTGCGAAGGTAATTCGATGTATGATGATCCTAGTTGAGACGTAAATTTATTAATATTTACCTGGAGACTGATGACTGTTGATAACGCCCAACCGCTGTCTCTTTCTTGAAACTCTTCAAGATCGGCGAGAATTGGCTGCTGTATGCAGCTAACAAACCATTCTTTGAGACTGGTGTCTCGATAAATTGCAATATTTTTAGTGTTAAAATATTTTAATTCATTAATCTCTTGGTCGGCTTTCTGTATTTTGAATTCGCCACAAAACATTGTATTCACCTTGATGGCTTCTTCCTTCTTTAACACATTCGAAATTCTTCGTTGAAATATGATAGCAGCATCTTCCATAAATAATATGGGGTCGATATGTTTTAGATTAATTATAACTCCAGTTCGAATACGGTTTTGAAACGCTGATTTGATATCCTCCCATTTAACGTGGTAAGAAGCAGTAGTACGTTTCCTCGGTGCGTAACTCCCTCCAGCTATTTGATGAGCTCGATACATTTGTTTGAAGCTCTTTACTTGAGCGATGGTAGCTATCAGTTTCTGTTTTTCTCCAACACTTTTAGCACTACTCAATGAATTATTTAATACTCGGAGAGTTGAATTACATTTTTTAATTTCTGAAGCCAGAGCATCTTTATTATTTTCGATATTAGCATTGAAGAGCGAAGATTTAATTTGTTGAACGGATTGCATCTTAACTCAACGATGAACACTGATTGCATGATTCCAATATATATATATACTCCGCTATATATACTCATTTAACGGGATAATAATGATCACGTGATAGCTTTACTATTTTATATACGCAAGCGCCCTAAAGCCACTCTATACATTTAAAGTAGAAATATTATTTATATATCTTTGTCCCTTCCATACAGATCTCCTGCCTACAAAACTACGAGTCTATATCTGTTAGGACATGTATAGACCTGTTTTGATCTATGTACTTGCATTGTAACCCTTAGATGCTCTGTATATTACTGTATATTATACTAAAAAAAATAGATGCTGCCTAAATAAAATTTTATCCTATGTGAAATTATGTTTTATTTTTAACTAGCATTATTACTCACAAAATTATGGTCGTCAAATATATCGAGTATTAAACGGAGTAATTAATACTAATTATATGTAAATTAAACGTAAATTTATCGATTATTAAGACCCGATCGATATATCTACCTATAATAGTAATTCTAATTTAACTTGGAAAAATAATTTATAATAATTTGGGATAAGTCAGACAATATAGGTAAGTTATAAAAAATTAAATTCTGGAGGGCCGTATGGTCTAGCGTCTAAGAAGCCGACTTATGTGAAGCATGGCCCACGTTCGATTCCCGACACTCCGACATTAAAAATATAAAAATTTTAAATATGTTGAACTACAACCGATATCCTGCACACAAAACTATGGTTGTCAAATATATTGAGTATTATATGCAATTATATGCAAATTAAACGTAAATTTAACGATTATTAAGACTCGATCGATATATCTACCTATGATAGTAATTCTAATTTAACTTGGAAAAATAATTTATAGTAATAGGTTAGATAATATATATAACTTATAAAATATCCTATTCATATTACCCAGCGTGGTCTCGTGATAGAATCCCGGCGTCTCACTCTAAAGAATCCGAGTTCAATTCCCCGACGTCCCGACATTAAAAATATAAATGTGATATTTTTAAAAATAGAAAAAATCGAGTAATTACAATCAATTCATCATCGCCTCTCTTAAAATGAGGGAAGATACTATCTTTCATGAAAAGCAGTTTATCGAACAATCCACATATCTACTCAATGACCTGTGTCGATATATTTACCTCTAATTCTAATATTACACACAAAATTACGGTTGATATCTGCTGAAAAATGTAAAATATATCGAGTATTAAACGGGGATAATTAATACTAATTATATGTAAATTAGACGCGAATTTAATGAATAATATCTCTAAGTTATTTAAAGTTGAGTTTCCACATTTTGTAATAGACTACTTATGCGTTTTACAATATCCAATTTACATCTCGGGTGTGACCGAACGGTTAAGGTGTCTGTCTTACACCTAGAAGGACCCGAGTTCGATTCCTGGACGTTCCCGACATTAAAAATATAAAAAAATTTTAAATGTGATATTTTTAAAAATAAAAAAATCAAATAATTCTAAATATGTGACGTCATCTCTCTTCTAAATATCTCTGAACTAATAATGATTAAGTCTGAATAGATATGAAACAGGAATGAACTGGTCCGAAGAAAAGGAGCGAACGAACTAATAAAGATGAAATCACCTCTGAAATCATACGCGCTAGCGCCGATAACCGCCTTGCAAGCTTCTCACCCCCCTATGTAAAACTCACCCCCCCGCATAAATTATAATAATAACCGCCTTGCAAGCTTCTCACCCCTATGTAAAACTCACCCCCCCCGCGAACATTCAGTGGGACACCCTCTATATACATTCATAGATCTGTTTACAGATCTACGACTGTATATAGAGGTGTCCCGGATTAATATGTCCAAATTGAAAAAGTGCAAAATGAACCTCCATAAGAAAATACATGGGATTTTGCGCCAGAACCCCCATACTATATCTACTTGCATACTATTGGACATTGCTATAGAAAAGTTCTAAAGCTCCCTATAAAAGATAAATGTAAGGAACAACTTTTTAATTACACAATACAGTATACACGGACCTGATAAGAATTTATGGATGATCGCTCTTTCTGTATATATAACGGACACTCTTGCCGCTTGTTATAGGCATCGTAGTGCATGTATGACATGTATACCACTATGTTGATAAATATTGCATCAGTGCCTTGTAAAAGATTTTACATTAGAGACGACGCTCTTATATATGAAGATTTCTTTCATGTGGCAGCCCTGTTGTTTTTGCTTTTCGAAATTTATCTACCATTTCACCTATTAATATTTATTATTTCGTTATTTTTCCCTAAACGTGCGGCATTGTTTTAATAATTAAGTTACACTAGAAATTAGAGATTTTATTATTAGGTCTATAAAACAAAATTAAATTGTCCGTGCTTAGAAAACAAATGCATATGTTTATCTTCATAAACTTACTGCAGATAAGGCAAAAAACTTTACTCATGTAAAGAAACTATAGTTTGCCAAAGAAAAACTGTATCATATCTCCATCAACACAGTAGCTTAGAAAAAGCGCGAAGTCTAAAATTAACTTCCTATTTTTCAACAAGACTATTTTTCCAGACTTAAATGCTGTTATATAGAAAAACAATTTAAATGTTGACACGAGAGATGGAAATAACTTATATACAGCGTTTATTATTTTTGTTTAAAACATTGTTTGTACATATACTAGTGCACCTAATCCTTAACAAAAAAAGAAAGTTATTTTTTAATCATTTTTAGTGCACTGGCAAATACAAATCTGTTGGTTTCCTTTCTAGATAATAAATTCCCTATCCCCTAAAACACAGCTATACCTAATGGCGTCGAAGGTGTTCATATAAGACTCCAGGTTCCATGTTCGATACCGAAAAGGTGTCCGACATCATAATTAATAAAACTTAAAATTACAAATGACTTCCGGTGGTTAGTGCGAGCGACAAGAAAGAATGAATTACAAACCAACTGTCGACCATAATTGATATATTATATCAATGTCTATATTAATGCTGTTGTATTGTAGGGTTGATTCGTTTGTGTTTCTGGGCGAAGGCCCGCACCGCACCATATAAAACTGAAAGCCTATCATTTCTATAATTAAATTTTTATTATTTCACGGCCCTATGATTTCAATAATTTTTGACGAGAGAAAAATTGATTGTATTTTTAGTTGTCAAGTGTAATAACATCTATTTTATTATAATCTGAATTTAAATCACATATATTGTAATTGAAAATAAAATAAAAACTAGGGTGTATAAACCTAATAATCTGCAATTAAACCTTTCCATTTTAAACCAACGTTATATTAGTAGATAGAACGAAAAGATAAGTAATAAATATTGAATTACTTGTTGAAAATAGTTTCGCTGGTCAAGGTCATGTATAACGGCACTACTTGTCAAATAGTTCACAAAGGGTACTTAAGTAACAAAATGAAAGTGAAGGTGTAAAGCAAGATTGTGTTTTGTCTGCCCGATACTGTTTAAGAAGTATTCGGATTATATACCAAAATGACAATAGAACAGAAACATGGAGTTACCAACAGGAAAAAAAATTGAGAACCTTGATTATGAAGAAGCGATATTAGAAGCGAATTCACAGAAAACTAGACCCAAGAAAAAAATATAGATTATTATTAAATAGCTAACGCATGAAAATTTAGCAAAATTCCACAGACGACAGAATAGTATTATCTGGTCCCTAATAAGTAACTTATGGCATTCTAAAAAAACAACTCAGACGCAAGTCCTTCGTAGCGCAGAGGATAGAGCGTTAGTCTAGAGAACTAAAGGTCATGGGTTCGAGTCTCACCTAATGACTCGAACCCACGACCTTTAGATTTAAATATTTAATATAGTCGAAATTCCAAGATTTATCAAATGATATATCATTTTCCATTTTTAACATTTTTGGAAAAAACCGAATTTCGCATTTTCTTCTTTCTTCAATAATTTGGTTGTTATGCAACGAAAAACCCATTGTAAAGAACACGTAAGCATTTTTCGTGTGTTTATGCATATTACTTTAATAGCAGAAAACCAAATGTATATTTAATTATTTCTGATAGAATAAATGTCTCTACTTCTATACTTATATCGGTAACAAGCTCATGTTGTGTCCCTATTCGCATATTCTAATATATTACGAATTACACTCCCATACCGACGCTCATGGCGCGCACGGAAATTGGTCTGCTTTACTCATTAGAGGATAGCGTCTGTTCCGCAGTCTACTTATAACATTAGTGTGAGGACATAATAAATAAAAAAAAACACATTACGGCCCGGACATAGTTCAAAATGAAAACTGAAGAATTTATTTTTCGAAAAGAATTAAAATTAAATTGATTAGAAACAGCAACGAGAATCAGCAGTAACAATAGAATAATTCACAACAAATGTTTGAAAGTGCCCCTGCTTCTTGTTCAATGCACAAGTTAATGCATCGATCAATACGACTGATGTTGCGTCGTCCTAATGTCGCAAATGCATTTGTAACCTTTGCACGCAATTCTTTTAAATGTTTTATGGATTTTGCCTAAATCTTATTTTTCAAAGTTCCCCATAAAAAGAAATCGAGAGGGGATACGTGAGGTAACCTTGCAGACCATTCAACTACCTCGCGATACTGAATTCGCTGTCCTGGAAATTCTCTGTGCAGGAATTCTCGCACCGTTCTTAGGTTGTGCGGAGGTGCTCCATCTTGCTGGAACAAGAGAACGACTTCGCCCGAGTGGCAAATTTTCTAAATAAGTAATTTTCCAGAATATTTAAATAAGCAACGTCATTTAAATTATTCTCATAAATAAACGGACCTATTTTTTCACAGTTTAAAATCACGACCCACACATTTAAACCAAAACGTATTTGATTTCTAACTTGCCTGTTCTGGTATGGGTACTCTACAGCCCAGAAATTTGCATTATTTCTATTAAACATTTCACGGTTTGTAAATTTACATTCATCAGTTCTGATTATAGAGTACAGAAAATTGTTATTTAAATTGATTTGTTATCTGAGCTAATTGCACCAAGCTAATCGCCGTTCAAAATCTTCAGGTAACACCCTCTGTAACACATGCATTTTCCAGGGTTTCTACTAATTTAGATTTAATATTTGCCAAACCTTACTCTGGGGTAAATGTAATTCAACTGACATTTCATTTGTCAATTTTCTTGGATGAGCATTAATCTGTAATTTTTTTAAAATACACAGCTTGTGCATAGAAAAACATACTATTTTGTAAATAAACCTCTTCTAATACTCGACTAACATCCTCTTCGTTAATTCTGTTTCCGTATTTGTATCGTGGTTTTTGAAAACAACAGTATTCAACCAAATTTATATCTTCAAAAATGGGAGTAATGCAGCTGCAGCCTTTCCGGGAATTCTTGAAGATAAGCTTCACTGAATGTCTTCGGTGTATGAAATTCAGTCTCAACATGTCACGATCTTCTTCATTCATGTAACTCATTTTTACTTACAATGCAGAATGACAAATCAACAACCCCAGATAACTGACATAACGAAGATATTTATTTGATTTATGTTTACAAGGCATATCTGATATTAAAAAAAAAATAATTACTTTTAAGGCTTAAATAAGTTTCTAAATGCTTGGCCAGCAAGTGCAATTACATGTTTTTTTTTCTAATCAATTGTTTTAATTCTTTTCGAAAAATAAATTTTTCTGTTTTCATTTTGAACTATGTCTCGGTCCGTAATATGTTTCATTATTACAATTGAGTAATAAAAGAAATAAATATCAGAGATATATTTGTGAAAATAATTCTGAATTAAAAAGTAAAAAAAAATTGGATGTTCAGCGACTTCGTGACACAATACAAATAAGACAGACAAATGAGTGAAAAACTAATGGGCCGAAAAATTTCATATTAATCGAGAAAATAGTTCAGATAATTTTAGCTGAAGAATTAAATATGTGAGAAGTTACTGCGTCACTGTTCCAGTAAGACCCAGAAGCAGAAGCACAACGTTGCAATACGTAAAAAGAAAAAACTCACGATTACAATTGTAAATCATGCCATATGTTTTTTGAATAACAATAGAAGAATTAACTGAAAATAGATAAACCGCCGTTTCACAATATTATTGGGAGATGGTGAAGAAATTATGAGATTCTGTTCGAAAAAGATCTGAATTGCCAAGTTAGATATAATTTTGCGTGGTCACATACATTCCCTTCGCGAAATTTATAGTTACTTTTAAAATTAAACGCTACCCAAAAAAACGAGGAATATTTTTGATTTAATTGGTATTCAACACAATGTGGGTCAACTGCTCAACATCGAGATCTGCTCGAGATGGGAATATATATTTTTTAAAGGTGTATTCCAGGAATTCGTACTATTGCAATATAAAGAATATGGCGTTTAGCTGCTTCTTAGTTACAAATACATTATCTTTGAGGAGAATATACAAGAGAGCGTTTTTAAATTTACGAAATAGGGAGGTTAGATAGTAACAGGAGAACTCTTTCATGTTGTAACGTGTTCAGTGACTCTTCATTAGTATAAATATAAAGCTTTATCATAATTGGGTCAGTAGTGTGTGAACTATCGTCGACTAAGCAGCTCAATCGGGAAGAAAGTGTGAAATATGGTGAAAATTGACTATCGCGTCGTTATGTTTCCTTACAAAGCAACGAAAATCTGGAAAATATTGAAAGAGACGTCTTCGGGAATTCTTTCCCGAGAGAAACATATTCTTTATAAGTGGCACAGTCTTAAGCAAGGTAAGGAATCACTTGAAGACGACCCACGGTCGGGTAGCCCTATTGAACTGATCAGTTCAGAACTTGTCCGAAAAGTTGAATAATTAATAATAGAAGAAGGTCGGCCAAAGAAAACACACAACTCGCAGGATTATTGTAGTATCCGATACAACCATTTTTAGAATTCTTCATGATTATATTGGCATGACTGAGGTCAGCGCAAGATGAATGCCGAGAATGCTCACGCCGCCGCAAAAATAACAGCAGGCGGCATGTTCCGTACGTTTTTTGACATTTGTGATGAAGACAGGGATGGTGTATTAAGTCAAATTGTTACTGGGAATGACACCTTCATGTTTATGAACTTGCGTCCAAGCAAAAGTTCATGCGGTGGCATGAAAAAGACACGCCACCACCCAAGAAATTTAAAGAGTCACAGTCGGTCAGAAAACACTTGGCATCGTTTTTTTTTTGACTCAGAAGAAATCCTGTTAATAGTTACAAAGATATAACTGGAAAATACTACGCTTCAATCCTGGATCGGTTAAAAGATGTCATTAAAGAAAAAAGAAGGAGAAAATTGACGAAAGGTGTATTGCTCCAGCACGCCAATGCTCCCGTCCACAAGAGTCGTACTGAGCTGGCTGTCCTGCAAAAAGCTGGCTTTGATATTTTGAATCACTCACGCTATAGTCCAGATCTCGATCTAAAAATCTAAAAAATGTATTAGGGTTGCAGGTGAATATATTGAAAAGAAAAAATAATTTTGTATAGTACATTTCTGAAATAGTGGCTTTGTGTCGTTACCGATAGCTATTTGGAAATTTGACTAATAGAAAAATTTGAACAAAATATGAAATAAAATTAAATAAAAAATAAAATAGAAAATATTGCATGCCATTAAAAAATTTAGACAATGTGTCAATGCTTGACTTAGATCTTCCACTAATGTCCTTAAAACTTCATTGTGGACCAAACCTTCGCGCCCACACCGAGGCTTGCTTCGAAATTACTTATCTTCACCACTAAATTGTACATCGGAGACTACTTACTGTTCGTGAACGATGGCTTCATTATAAACTCTCTATATGTAATAAGTCGTACTCGCCACATTATTTTCAAGTACTTGAACGAAATACAACGGTGCCAATATACCCTACAAAGACTAACTAGTTTACTCACATTACAAATTTTCTTTTCCTAGCGCAAATTCGCGCAATCGATATTGTACATTATTTCCACAAGAAAGGAAAAAACTCCACATGCCTTTTACGTCGGTTTAGTCATTTCTGGTAATTTTTCATGATAAAACTATTGTTTCGTCACAAAACTAAATTCATTATATTGTAGGTATATAATTATATATGCTAGATATAAGTAAACCTAAGATAAAGAACTAACTATATCATTTCTAATTTTATAAATATTCAAAGTGCATAACATCATTTTGTTTGTATATTCAAATCATAAAACTTTCTTAAGATTCTAATAATTTACATTTTCAATTTATTACTTTATACATTAGATTGATTGGTTTATTGCCTAGGGTTATTAGTGAACAAATTCCATAGACTAAGTTTAATCTGACCATCTTTTATTAAGTTCTAAATATATATTATAAATCTCATTACTGAACAATGATTCATCCGGGACTACATACTTAGATTTAGGACAACCAATACATAATTAGTAATGATATTTTATTATTTATTAGTAGAGACCGAACGCATCAGACCGAAATTAGGATGGACCATATAAATAGTCATCGCAGTACAACACGCAGTTATTGAATACCACTATTCATTTGGTTAACCGCACAACAGTTTTTTGTCATTGAATTGTGATGCAATTACTTCAATATTATAGTTAAATTCCTTTGTTAATGGGCGTAGATAGAAGGACGAGGAGTTTTAATTATTTATTTTATTTATTAGTTTTTGTTTCATAAGTTAAGTAAAGTGCTGTGAGTTAGTTTGTTTTTTTCATTGTTTTAACTGTTAATTGAAAACAAACGGATGGTGATCTATAAAATACGAAATACTTTTATTTGTTCATTTTGTAGTTCAAGTTGAGAAAAGGAGTGTTAATATCAACTAGCAATACTTTCTCAAGATTCTCTTCTGTAAAATTTGTTCTCTTTGAATGAAATACATCCTTCTAGATAGATAGGAAACTGAGGAAACATATCCTAATATGCTGCATATTAGCTGTGTAGCGCACGCTCTCCACAGAATCTGTGAATATATCAGAGACACCTTTCTAGAACTTGATAGACTTGTAATCGCTTTTAAAAAAGTTTTCAGAAAAGCACCATTTAGAGTAGCTCTTTCCCAGGAAAAACTTCCATCCTTATCACTGCCTCCCTTTCCAGTAATAACTAGATGGGGAACATGGTTGGAAGCTACCAGTTTTTATGCAGAGAATTCCGACAGTTCAAAGTATTTCTGAGTGCAAGGAACTAACACAAATTCCAAATTTTAAAAATCAGTTGTACTTTCTTCAGGAACATTTTGGAAATTTGTCAAAATTAATCACTTATTTTTTAAAATTAAAATCTCAAATTAGATGATGGATTAACTACATTAGATGTGGTTATTAATAATTTTTAAAGTATTTCAAGTGACTTCTGATGTGGCCTTCGGCAAAAGTTAGACGCAGTTTTTAATAGAAATCCAGATTTAATAACATTGCGGCAATTGTGTATGGGGACAATGCCTCAAAATCTAACTGCTAAATACGCTGAAATAAAATAATATTTCCAGTATGCACCTATAACCAGTTGCGATGTAGAAAGGATGATTTCTATCTACAAGAATGTATTTCATTCAAAGGAAAATTTTACGGACGAGAGCCTTGAGAAAGTATTGCTAGTTAATATTAGTATTCCTTTACTCAACTTGAACTACAAAATGAACAAATAAAAATGTATTTCGTATTTTATAGATCACCACCCGTTTGTTTTCCAAGTATATAAATAAAATTAAAAACTTTTTAAAAATGTAAATTTGCAACAGTACGCCCGTAGGCGATGAGTCATGGGTCTCTCGTGCCCGGTCTATATTATGACGTTATGACGTCGGACAATGAGAATGCGCGCCTTTGACTATGTAATAGTTTGTAGGGGTAGTGGTGTATTTTTTACCCATTTGTAAGGCAGTACAGAATAGAACAGTAGCAACTCAACAGTTTCAGAACATAATATTGTCTTCATAATACCTACTCATATTAAATAGTACCATGTTAACAACAAGAGACACACAGTCTCATATAATGGTAAATAATTTAAGTTTTTAGTTTACATTAACTGCCATTTTTGCAATATTTATTTTAATAAATTAGGTTTAAGTGTTTTTTGTTAAGTAAATCAAATATTCAGAAAACGCACCAAGTTTCAATATAACTACCACCAATCAAAATAAATAACCAGCTTATACAGGAGTTACGCCCCGTGAGCGGTGGGTCAGAAACAATTTATACATTTGGTTCTTCGAGAACTGGATATAAATTATACATATACATAATTATACATAAAGAATCGCCATTTAAGAATTGTCGGATTGTAGTTATGAACGCATCATATAAGTCGACATTTACATGTAAGAATGAGATTTAATATTCATTAATTCTCACTTGCAGTAAGTTCCAAATGTTAATCGCCATTTAAATCAAAGAGCAAAAAAGGGAATTAGTCAAACTGTAATTATCAACTCTATCTGAATTGAGATTCAGAAAATACATTCTTTTCATATTTTCTGGAGGAAGATTAAAATTTTAATTATATTACTAACTGCTTTCTCTTGTAATCGATGCTCTTGTGGTTATAAAGGCAACATTATCATGGGGTTAAAGGATTTTGTACAAAATCTTTAAAATAATGAGAACATAAAGGTATTTTCAAGTGATTTTTTCTCGTATGTAATAGTAATAAAAATTCGCATATCCATCACTTACAAAATGATGTAACAAAGCAAGATATTACCTCGTTAATAATTATCATACGACATAACCAATTAGAAAGGTAGCAATTTTCATGAAAAAATGTAATAGCCAGAGAGCTTGTAAACTACATGCGACCACATTTTCTTTACATTCAATTTATGTTTTAGTATTTCATGTCACTAATCCAGACTAAAGTAAACAGACGAGGTGTGTCGCACTTAATGATATGAAACGTCAAACTAATAATAGTGATTTATTATGATGGATCACGCTGTAATGAACTTTTTGTTGCAAGATGTATATTTGGAAATCAAACAATTAAATTACCGTCCATTCTCGTTTCTCCCTTTTGTGGGCTTTAAACATTTTCTGTTCCAAATTATGTTTCACAGTATTTGTGATTAATTACGTTATGTTTTCTTTCAGACTACAAAACGAGATTTATAGTACCAAATGGTATTAAAAAGGAAATTAGAATAAACACCTTAACCTAATTTGTTTTTATTTGAGGAAAATGAAGTGAAAACATTTATTTCGCGATATGAATTTTATTTACTACATTATCTTAGTTGTTAACATATTAATTATGATTAACACTCCAAAATGCTGAACATATGCATATGTAATCAGTCACGGACATATAATTAGTGCGACTAAAAAACAAAAATTTAAAAAAATACCTTATATTTGTTTCGTTTGAAAAATTTTAAATAAATAGAATGAAATTGTTTTCATTATTTGTGCGAATCTTGTGAACATCTAGTCGAATACGATCCCAAAATAATTCCATGAAATGTAGCGACAAAATCAATGCTGAAATGGAGAAATAAAAGTCTTTAGCAGTATTTATAAGAAAAATTATAAAAAACAATATAAAATTTCCCAAAAGGCGATTGCTGACACTAAACATTTAAAAGAGAGATAATAACGAGTATAATGCAATGCAATCAAGGATTAGAAGGTAAAAAGGAGAACGGAAAGCATTACAGAAATCACATTCAGAATAGCCGCCTAGCAAAACCATTACACTGGGTCAGTTAAAATTTATATTGTGCCCTTTTTGATGTTGGTATCTCAGATATATCTGTAAGAATAATTAGGAGGCGAATCAATTAAATAGGGCTACTTAGATGTCGAGCTATCAAAAAGCTTTTTGTATAGAAAACTAGACGAATGAAACGGTTGGAGTTTGTAAAATCTCGTTTGTTCCAATAAAAAAAAAATTAATCGGCATTCTTCAGATGGGAAAAATTATAGTACGGAACTGCTATCATTTAATCCAAAATACACCCGAGCAATAATGAAGCATAGATGGAAATTAATTATGGGCTACTTTTCATGGCGTGGAAAAGGCGCCATATATTGCAAAAATGGCATTCCGGATAAAACCCAGTATATAGACGTCTTCTGAACTGTAATACTTCCACTTGCTGAAAATTATTTGTCTGTCATATGGTAATTTCGAGATGATAATAACCCCACGCTTTCTTTAATTATAAGAAGTTTTTACAAAATGCTGAGTAGTTGTGAAAACGTACCAAATATCAAAAAACAATATAAAGAATTCAAATGATTCACTTAAGTTGTGTGTTGTGTGAGTTGCTGCAAGAAAGATGCTGCAAAAAGATGTGTTTATTAAAACTAAAATGTATCCTACTAAATATTAATATGAATTATCTACGAATTATTAATAAGTAAACCTTGTTTTAGAAGTTGGTTTCATCTCTAATTTTCTTTTCCAATTATGTTCATTTTTGTTAACCAAAAGTCAAAAAGCTGAAGTCAAAACTTTTCAGCATTTATACTCGTAGTTGTTGTAAGGATAAATAGCTAACACACCTCTGAAATTTTGAGTAGTGAGAAAAATCCAAGTGAATTTCGAATTTATAAATGCATGGCTTAATTACCTACATGGTCTGTATCTGTACATAATACAAAGTTAATAAAGAAAAATTGAGATACTACTAGCAAAAATTCTCGAAAATATATTAAGGTGTTACGATACCGTGCAATTAAATCAAAATTACAATATTTGAGAGATTAACTATGTTCATAGAATTTATGACAAACAATTCGCTCTGTCAAGAAAAAGCATACTAGCATGTCGGAGTATACGTAAGTTAAGATTTAATATCGGTAAAAATATTTTTTGACCGAAATTTAATAAAACGTAACGAGGAATTGAAGGTACACTCGCATAATACCGGCTCAAGTCAATAAGACGGGTAGAAAAAAATAAATTTAACTTTCATCGTAAAGTTCTTAATTTCAGAATGTATGCGTGCCTCATTAGGTAGTTAAATATTTTCAGTTCAATATAAGCTAGATAATTCTATACAGTATGGCCTTTACCATGAGGTATATAGAATTTATTCTGTTGTCTGGTTAAAATACTATGAATGCCTTTTGAGTTAGCTTAAATTTACTTCTATTTTTGAATATACAAACTGATACTCAGCATATAAAAATGTCCCAAAATATATAACTTTTTAAAGATTATGACCACCCACATACCAACGATGACTCTTATTTATGTCATTATCATTTGACATTATCCAGAGACAAATATCATACCTTAGAAGAAAATCAATAAACGAATCCTAAGTTGATACTAATTGCTTTATATTTCTTAGTCAATAACATAGCGCAACTAAATTATTGCAGTGAACCTTCCAGTTTCGGTGTGCGTCTATTGACAAGCCTAATAATTTAACCTCCTCGGCGAGCAATCAATCGATTGTCCACTCCTACTCATACTTAGCTCTTATACTCTCACTCATACAGCAATTTTCGGCCCGTTGTGAAAACAAATCGATTTTATTTTGCAACTACTGAGATTTAATGAATTAGTAAGCGTATTGATTTATGGATACATAATCAAAAATGTAGCCACCAATAAGCGAGTACAGATCATTAAGAAATAATGAAAACAAGAGAGGGTCTAGAATTGAACCCTGCGGTATTCCCACAGAAAATACTTCGGCGTTTTGATGTATTTCTCTTCGGAGAGTTGCTGCCCCTACTCAATGCGAATGTATTAGTGCCTGTTACATAAGAACAACCTCATGCCATTTGTATGCCAACCCGCGAATAGCATATGAAAAGGCTTTATTTAAAGCTTTCGATCTATCGACGCTGTCGAGTACTCCATTCAGGTTAAAAAGGACCACTACAAAACAATCATCCACATCAGCACACCTTATCAATTCATTATAAAAAATCAGAGGAGCAATATTAATTGATCTACCCGGGTGAAAGCCATTCTGGTGGTGCGTTATCGTATTGCTTCAGTCTATAATTTTTAATAGTCTACAACGTACATAAAAAATAGATGTGCAGTTAACCGAATGAATAGTGCTATTCAACAATTGTATGATGTACTTACAGATGTTGTAGACTATTTATATCGTCCGTCGTAATGAGGTCCATTTCAGCCCGATGTGTCCGGTCTCTAGTTGGAATAAATCAACATACTGCAATTAGAACTGTACCAGTGGAAATGGATATAGGTAGATCGACAGTACAGAGAATATTAAAATTAAACAAATATCATCCTTTTAAGATTAATTTGCTACAAGCATTAAGGCCTACAGATTTTAAATGGAGACTTGAGTTCGTTTCTGTGATGCAAGTTATGTTACAAGATGATCCCAATATTTACTAATAATTTTGTGGAGTGACTAGTCACGGTTTCACGGTAATGGAGTGGTGAATCGCTACAACTGCCATTACTGGACAACACATAATCCTCATTGGATGCACGAGAACAATTTTCAAGTTATATGGGGTGTAAACGTTTGGTGTGGATTATTTAATGATCCACATTTCCTTGAAGGAACTTTGGCAGGACAGCGCTATTTAGAGTTCTTACAATATGACATTCCACAGTTAATGGAATACATTTCAGTAGCAGAACGCCAAGGTTTATTGTGTCAACATGATGGTGCTCCGCCTCATAACTACAGGTTGATTGGAGGGTGTTTAAATATCAAGTATCCCAGTACATGGATTGGTACTAACAGTCCTAGTCCCTGGCCAGCTCGCTCGTCAGATTTGAGCCCATTGGACTTCTTTTTGTGGGGATACTTGAAAGATGTTGTCTATTCTACTCGGCTTACAGACTTAGATGATTTGACGGGTAGGATTCGACAAGCATGTAATTCAGTTACAATCAATATAATAACAGAAACATATTCTAGAGAATTAAGCCGTCGCTTTGAAGCATATGGTCACTTTGAAACTCATAAAATTATAAGAATATTATTTTATTTAAAATTATTGTCATCGTATTTGATTTTAATTATTATTTTGTACAATCTATTTGTTCAATAATTTTTTTTATGCCATTGCATTCCAAACTCCTACTACTACAAAGAAAAACAAATAGAGAGAGGGGTGTCATTTGAAGCAATGCCCTACGGGATGGTTTCTTGGGGGGTGGTTTATTAACTGTTGTTTAACTACAAATGCCTTTTAGGGGTTTGTCAACCATTTTCAGCGACATCTTGGGCGATTACTTATTTCTACAGATAAGGGAGATATCGCTTGTAACATTGGATCTGGGACATATATATATATATATATATATATATATATAAATATAATATTTTCGTGGCCTTGGTATGATAAGGTAAACTTAATAAGTCGGCGATTAATGGTCTGGTTCATTACTTCAACGTATATATATTTAAAACAACCCTACATGTTTCGGCAATGATGCCTTTGTCAAGGGATTAAAAAATATAAATGAAGCATTATATTTTTTATTCCCTTGACAAAGGCATCATTGCCGAAACATGTAGGGTTGTTTTAAATATATATACTTTGAAGTAATGAACCAGACATTTAATCGCCGACTTATTAAGTTTACCTTATATATATATATATATATATATATACATATATAAATATAATATTTTCGTGACCTTGGTATGATAAGGTAAACTTAATAAGTCGGCGATTAAAGGTCTGGTTCATTACTTCATAGTATATATATTTAAAACAACCCTACATGTTTCGGCATGATGCCTTTGTCAAGGGAATAAAAAATATATTTTTAAGAGAATATTTTTTATTCCCTTGACAAAGGCATCATGCCGAAACATGTAGGGTTGTTTTAAATATATATACTATGAAGTAATGAACCGGACCTTTAATCGCCGACTTATTAAGTTTACCTTATATATATATATATATATATATATATATATATAGAAGTGTCCCGTATCGTTATGTTCAAATTTTAGGAGTGTAAAGTAGACTTCATTTCAAGTCACAAAAACGCAAAACTTGTATATCCATTCTTATTTGTTTCAAAGTTACAAATCTATGAATGTGATTGCCAGGTCATGAAAAAAAATGTAATCCTAAAGTCAATAAAAACTGATTTTATTTAAAAAAATTCAATTAGTAATATTTTTGAAATGTCCACCTCCTTGTTGAATGCAGGCTTGTGCCCGTAAGCCAACAGAAGAAGTACATACTTATTCGAATTTCATACTTGTTTTGTAGGATTTGCTCGGCAGCCAGGTGAATACGATCCAACAACTCTTCTCTTGTGTTCGAAACTTGCGCGTAGACTAATTTTTTCATGTACCCCATAAATAAAAGTCAAGGGGATTAAGATCGGGTGATCTGGGTGGCCATGCAACAGGACCACCTCGACCAAACCATTTTGGATAATTGACGTTTCCCCAATTAAACCCAGTTTCGGACAGCAATTCCGAAATATAGTGGTGCCCCATCCATGTGAAACCACAAGTCTCGTCGAACATTCAGTGGGACATCCTTTAAAAGACCTGGCAGTTCGTCAACAAGAAATTGAAGGTAATTGTCCGCATTTAACTTCCCAGGAAGAACGACAGGACCAATCAACAAACACATCGATTAGGACCGCCCAAACGTTAATAGAAAATTCATGTTGAAGTTTAGATGGGCATATAGCTTTGGGATTTTCTGATGACCACCTGTGTAGGTTTATCAGATTTGTAACACCACTTCTCGTAAACGTAGATTCATCTGTCCAGAGGACTGTTCTGCAGAAATTAAAATGAAGCCGTGACTGTCTTAATATCCAGGTAGAATAAACTAGACAAGCATAGTGATCTGCCTCAAGCAAACCATATCCCCTGCGATAGTGATATGGATATAAGCTCTCACATTTTAAAATTTGCCAAACTGTCGTTCGTGGCATTCCTAATTGTCTAGCGATTCGACGTACACTGAGAGTTGGATCCCTAGTAACAACAGTTACTGCTTCTTCCTCTAAGTCTGCTGGCAAATTTACTCCTTGGTCGAAAAGATAATCATGCAATGCGCATTCCCGAAATTTTCTGTGTACTTCCAGAAACGTTCTGTAATGAGGAACGCGCCTATTGGGAAACCGATGTCGGTATTCAATAACTGCTTGATGTGCACTGCCGTTACAGTAGCCATACACAAAATGCATGTCCGTATACTCTTGAGAAGGAAATCTGTAAGGCATTTTGAATAAAGAAAACGTGTCCACTCACTAACTGAAACGTAATGTAATCCTTTATTAAAAAATGCAACGTTAGCAGTCCTCTGAACATTTGTTTATTGTATGATATTCATGGTTCAGCACTTACGAAATAAGTAAGAACCTTCTTTATCATAAATCAATTTCCAGTACTCTTTTTTGTAGATCTCCAAGAAATTACTGTATGCACTACGACACGTGTTTATTTGCTTTAGGATAACATTTTATTATGTGACGTTAACAATACCAGGCCTGTTATTGGATCGTACAACTTTTTTAAAATAAAATCAGTTTTCAAATTTTATGCTATATCTAGCATAATTTAAAAATCATTTTCCATTAATTTAATTGGAATCAGAATATTTTACTACCTTTACTATATATTACTACATTCTTGTCATGTAATTAGTGGTATTCGCGTTTATTGAACTCAGTATAAATAAAGCATCTGCTTCATACAAGTTGGAATATTACATTAATAAGAATGATAATTCAAGTCATTTCTACCAATCTGCCAAATAATGCATGTATACGCTACGCCAAAAATAAAATGGCATATTTCCACTTATCGCTGGAGCAATTTTATCGTCATTATAAAGTGTATATTCCTATTAGTTCATACAAGTATGTCATTAGAAGCAATTGAGTCAAAATCATTTCGACGCATAACAATTTCGTTTTACAAGCAATTTCCGCCAATTTAATGAATTAATTTAATACATTCTCGTGATGACGTTTAATATAATCGAGACTATAAAAACTTTTACCGGTTCTCCTCTACTTTTATAAGTAGAATTGCATTTCAAATTTTGATAGACTTTGTTTAACTTCTTTTTCTAGACAATGTTATTATAGTATTTCATTATTAATCATATAACACTAAACATTTACTAACTAAAAATAAAATTAAGCTAAATTTTTGACATTCAATATAGAATTTTCACCAACACTACTGACCTAATGTCAACATATTTGAAAGTTAATAGATATTATCTTACATACAATAAAAGATTATTTCTTTTCTTTCAAAATTTTCTTATTGTTAAAGCATTAACCGCTATATTATAAAATAAATTTCAAAATAAGTGTTTGCGAGTTATTTTTGTTATCGTTCTAATCGTTTTAACGAAATTTCAAAAATCACTGTCTTTAACTAGCCATACGTATTTCTTTCCAAATTTCGTAACATGTTTATGAAGATACAAAAAAGGTTTTTAAATATATCTATACGTTAATATGCACGTATAAGGCTTTTGTTTAATTATGAAACAGGCATGTAAAAATAATTTACATATCTGTAACTGTATACTTGGACAATACCTCGTATTTTCGGCATTTACTTCTGCTTAAGACATATATTTCTGCCATTTATAGGCATCGTCAGTTAAGCTAATGAAGCAATGTATACAAATGATACAAATCTTTATAAATAGATCTGTATCTGTATATGGCATTTAGTCGAAACCGCCTATTAGATATAGCAAATCTCATCCTATCAGGTGGCAATTATTTAATAAGTGACATCTGATTGACATTGTATACATTGCTTCATTAGATTAACTGACGACGCCTATAGATGGCAGAAACATATATCTTAAGCAGAAGTAAATGCCGAAAATACGAGGTATTGTCCAAGTATACAGTTACAGATATGTAAATTATTTTTACATGTCTGTTTCATAATTAAACAAAACCCTTATACGTGCATATTAACGTATAGATATATTTAAAAACCTTTTTTGTATATTTACCGCCATCTGGCTCGTTTTTGAAGGACTGCCCGTATTGTTTCATTTCGTACCAGCTTAGCGGGTCAAATGAAAGATCGCTTTTTTCGGTATAGTCTTTTTCGTCCGTCAGATGTCACTTATTAAATAATTGCCACCTGATAGGATGAGATTTGCTATATCTAATAGGCGGTTTCGACTGAATGCCATATACAGATACAGATCTATTTATAAATATTTGTATCATTTGTATACATTGCTTCATTAGCTTAACTGACGACGCCTATAGATGGCAGAAACATATGTTTTAAGCAGAAGTAAATGCCGAAAATACGAGGTATTGTCCAAGTATACAGTTACAGATATGTAAATTATTTTTACATGTCTGTTTCATAATTAAATGTTTATGAAGCATAAAAAATATATAAATTTTTATCGTTTGTAATCACATTCAATCAAACAACAAAATAGAAAAGAAAGAAAAAAAAGTATCTTTTACATTACAGGAGACTCTCAGGATTAATTAAGCCACCGCATCGACGGTACGAAGCAGTATTCCAGAAGTAAATCGAAAGAATACATGATTCGTTGCCCATTTCACAAGTGTTATTTGAACTTCATGCTAAACTCTAACTAAGGTCTTAATAATACACTTAGCTGTTACGTCAGACACTCTTTTATTTTTTAACAACATGTGGGTAACAAACAACAGTGTAATAAATGTAAATATGATGAAGTTTATGGAGAGTGAATCAACAACTTGAAATTCACCCATATCATATATCTTTTACTTAAAAAAAGCAGTAGTCCAGCTTGCGTGTATATACAATATAACACTACTTAAATATCTTAAACCAAAGAAGAGATAAAGCAAGTCGCAAGTTTCTGATAAAACTCGTTAACAGTAATATTGATTCACCCTCTCAGCGTCGCCAAATTAAATTTCTGGTGTCGAGGTATAGCATTAGGTATCGGATACGCTCTGTGTACCCAAAACATATACAAATGTCAATCTATAAGGCTGTGTTATTAGGTTGTTCCAACTACCGGTTTCGTTACGGTACGCGTATCGTTTGATCGTTTTGTGCGCGAGCGTTAGTTTTGCACTGCTTTTAGACCGGTGATAATTATAAGGAACGTATACAAAAAGGTTTAAGTATATCAATACGTTATTGCACGTATTACGCATTTGTTAAAATGAAACAGACATGCAATATACATATCTGTAACTGTACATATGGACAATACACCTCGTATTTTCAGCATTTACTTCTGCTTAAGACACGTGTTTCTGCCATCTATAGGCGTCATCAGTCAAGCTAGTGAAGCAATATACAAATGATACAAATCTTTTTAAGAACAGATTCGTATCTGTATATACATTTACGCTGAAATCGCCTACAAGATATAGCAAATTTTCGTCCTATAAGGTGGCACTATTTAATAAGTGACATCTGACGGACGAAAGAGACTATGCCGAAAAAGGCGACCTTTCGCTTGACTAGCTATGCTAGTACATAAGCGAAAAAATACGTATAGGTGTATTCCATTAACACGAGCCAGATGGCGGTAAATATATAAATTGGTTTAAGTATATCAATACGTTATTGCACGTAGGTATTACGCATTTGTTACAAATGAAACAGACATGCAATATACATATCTGTAACTGTACACATGGACAATACACCTCGTATTTTCAGCAATTACTTCAGGCGTCCTATAGATAGCAGAAACACGTGTCTTAAGCAGAAATAAATGCTGAAAATACGAGGTGTATTGTCCATGTGTACAGTTACAGATATGTATATCGCATGTCTGTTTCATTTGTAATAAGGAACGTATTTCTGATCGTTTGGTTATCAATCTATTTTGTAGTATTACAACACAAATAATTGTAATAATCAACCTTTCTGTCCCATGATATTGTCATTGCCAACTGTAGTTCTCACAGAATGAAGTATGTATTGCGCATGGCAGTATAAACGGTGCTTCAGTCTGTGAACTGTTTTGACCGTCCCGTTACTGGTTTTGTGTATAATCAAAATTTAGTTGAAACACTTTTGATATTATTCAATGTACTGTCAGAAATGAAGCTGGAACGCTTTTTCTGCAGGGCGCATGTACCGAACCGTCACTGTACGGTTTTCTTATTGAGTTAGAACAAACCTATTACAATCCCAATTTGCTATAATCCTGGTCCGCTTTAGGAAAAATAGTTATCTTTTCCATTTGTTTATTTTTTTCGGCTGTATGTTTCTAGTTTAATTCTTATATCTCTGAAATTCAGATATTTTTTTTCTTTGGCTGCCTATTTTAGTTTGTACAAATAATTTTCTATATTATTTAATCATTTAATTTTTTATCCTGTAATTGGATAGTATTTATTTGTTAGGTGATATGTTAATTATGTTAAATATCTAGATATTCATCCTATCAGTCATTTAAACTGGAGAAAGCATTATTGGGCCAAGACAATCCAACTTAGAATGATTTATAGATAAAAATATTGGTACATAAACCAAAAGTCCAAACCAAGCTTGGAGAATAAATTTATAATTTACAAGTGTATATTAAAACCTGTTTGATTATATGGATGTCAAATCTTGGATTCTGCAAGTAATTCAAGTACACTGCTCAACAAAGTTAGCGGAACACTACTTTGAACGCCTGTAACTTTTCTATGAGTAGAAAATTTTTTTTCATGTTTTTGTTTATTATTGTCTGGAATGTTTTAGCTAAGCACAAAAGAAAATGAGGTTGATACATTTTTTCTTTTTCTCCTTAGATGTTAAAATGTAAAACACTACCCAAACCAAAATGGTTTTTAACACTCAAAACTTTTTAAATTAGTTTTTTGACATTTTAAGCGTAAATTTTGACTGTTAATTGACGACTAACATTAAAAGGTCTTATTTAAGTGAAATCGAAGTCGCGAGAGCGGTTGCTTTACCTGAAGATGATCGATCTATGCGATATGTCGCATATCAACTACAAACCAGTCAGGCATTGGTATCAAGAACCGGGCGATACTCTAGGAGAACTGCAAAAGAAACTAGTCACCGTGATGACCGTTACATCATTAATTCTTGCCTTCGCCTTTCCTAAGTACTTATTATAATTTAAAACCACAAAGTAAAGTTTTTCTAAAAGTGTAAGGTTTTCAAAAATTTCTGAATTTTGTTATTAAGGATTGAAAAGAAGCGTGCATCTTGTTTAAATAAATTTGTGGGGGATACATGAGATTATTTATAAAATTTAATCAATTTGGTCTTCTAAAATTTTTTCAGAAGTATATCTTTATTCGGATTTAAACGGAGAATTTTTACAATTGCTAGCATTAAAATTTTAGCAACATTCCTCTTGTGTTCATGCTATAAAACATATTTCCATTTTACGACTTATTAGTGTAATAAAACTAAGAAAAAGAATATGCTAATCCGAACACTTCATTATCGTTAATTATACAAAATAAGGAAATATCTTACACCAAGAAATTCGTATTTAATTACTATTTATATGACGCTCGTTCGTTTATTCGTAATTGGCATTTACGGCCATTATTTATGCATACCTATTACCTGCTTTCTTTTGGATCGACGAAAACGACATACCACCACCGCGGATCAAATCACGATTTGTATAGGTAGGTGAAGACAGTAATGTCACACAATAGTAAAATAAATTTATTTGAAAGTAATTACTTATATGGTTTCTCTTGAATGAACTGAATGGGTTTTATGTTTTTGATAAAAGCAGCGATGTTATAAATAATCATGATAAATGTCTTCATTGTCCGTTGTTATGCAAAAATAAATAATGCAAAATTAGAAACAATGTGAAAGGATTTAAAACTGCTCTATCTAGGTTATAAAAAGCAAGACCTTTTAGTTATTTGCGGATAAGTTGAATCCATTGAACCGCTCTAGTATCTGCAATTAATATCTCTACAATCATGAATGTCAAGCAGCTGCAACACTTCACTATTTACTATTTCAGTGATACATCTAGTAATACTCGGGGGCTGCTTAAATTTAATCAGGATTTTATTTTTTAATAAAGTGTTCACCATAAACTTCACCATCAATCTTTGAGTTGACTACGTATAACTTTATCACTTCAAAAATTATTTTAATGATAAACAAACAAAAAATAGTGAGAACAAGATCGGGACTGTATTCTCAATGCGAAATAAGATCCTATATATTGTTTATAGCTTGAAATCCTTCAAGAAGAATTTTATCTTCTCTTCCGTTGGTTCTTAGTCACTTACTTAACTTTGTCACATCAGATAATATTCAGTATTAATTGTATTGCCATTACATAAGAAAATAAACAAAGAGAACTCCTTCAGAATACGAGGTATGCTGTCACTTTTTTACTTGAAAATGAAATAATGTGTCGAAATTACTGTGTATCATGTTTTATCAGTAATAAGAATTATGCCCAAAAATTCATTCAATTTTTTTCTCATGTCGTTACAGCAATGAAGAAGCAATTTCCAAAACATTCAACTTGTATTCTTCAGTCAACAATGGTGGAATCTACTGGACGCTAACTATACGACATCTTCGACACTACTCACACTAACATCTAACGTTTACCCTACAAACATTTTAATGATTATATTACACGGTGTTTCAATTTTTGATATCGCAACTATGTTCATCAAAATAATAAAAAGTTGACATAGATATAACTAGCAAGCATTACGGTTAGTCTTCTTCTAGATCCATTTTTAAAGTCATCCTCAATTTCTTTTATAAGAAAACACCCTGTTAACTACTATTACAATCTGGTCAGAAGCAAACCTCTGCAAGAAAGGTTATATACATAGTACGACGACGCGACGGGGTATTGAGTAAAGATTGAACAGGAAATACGAGGACAGACTTTCGGACACGTTAAAACATTTAGACGCCACAGCTACATTGACAGTAGCTTGGTAAGATATCTCGAAAGAGGAAAACTCTTTGAGATTATTTATGTGTCTGTGCAAAAGCAGAGCATTGTGCAGTGCATGTGTTTTGGGATAAAGACCTAGCTTAACGTTGTCTATAGAATTTTTTTAGTAAAGCTGAGTCTCATTTATAACATGACTAAATGACATTTTGCTATTTCTTCATCTTAGAAAAAGCACCACACGCATTTTGCTAGCGATGCATGGTGAATAGCTAATTTGTGACAATAATAATTCAATTAAGTGCTAATGAGAACTATTGGTACTGCACTAAACAATATTTTTTTGTCAACATTATTTGCTTAAGTATCACTCTAAAGTATACTTATAGCTTTATTTAGTCCAAGTGCAACAGAATACTTTCTATTCGACAATGTGCGAATTTTCATACATTAACTGAGTTTAAACGTGGCCTACAAGAAGTCAGATTATCAATCCGTGATATTGCTGATAGTTTTGGACGAAGTGTCGCTACAATTGGTCGTTGTTGACTAATATAGGCAGAAAATAGTGAAGATCGATGACACAGTATATTATAATTTAAAATATACTCGTACATCACTGTCACTATTAATCCTTTAAATGTATTAGTTTGCATCTTCTGTGTGAACAACTATCACCTAAATGCCAACATAGCAGCTATAACGATTATTAAGAACAACCCATAATTGGTTGGTGGGGTTTCTCTATCAGATAAAAAAATATTAATATACTAATCGCAAAAAATAGAGGTCTTTTCTTAATGTCAATTTATCAGTTACATTAATTTTATGTGATTTTTTACTAGTTTTTTTTTTAAGTTTTGTTCACTAGTAAAATTAAACTAAGTTGGATATTTCTTTTGAGGTAATTTTAACACATTCTTCACATTGTCATTATATTTACGCACAAATTTATTTAGATGACCTTCGAACAATAAATAACAAGTATAAGATATTCATTGAAATATTTTAATTCTGTTTAGTACATTGCATTAGTATACCGCATGTGTCAAATATCATTAGGCATAAGGAGTACGTATTATATGTACATGAAAAAGCCGATCCAATGCCGGCGAAGACCGCGACGGCCGGCAACGATAGTCTCCGATTGTTTCGCAAATACAAGTTAGCAGTAATCATTTGACCATCGACATAGGTACTTGTAATGCGTTCTAAAACAACATTTACGAATTGCATGAGATTTGCTTTTCTTATTTCTTTCAGTAGATGCAGGAAATATTTAAGCTGCGGTGCGTCGCATAAACAAAAGCGTAATTCTAATGAAATTAAAGAATAATCCTAATAAAATAAATAAAAAAGGATTCTAAAAATTATAATAAATTATACAAGAGGTTCAAAAATTCCTCCTTGCACAGCAAGACATTGTCCTAGGCGGTCGTAGAAATTAGCTCTTACATTTGCTAACATGTCGGCAGTTAATGAATTCGCAGCCGCAGTTATTTTTTCTCTCAAGACAACTAGATTTTCTGCTCTACTAGCTTCATGAGTATAAACTATATTTTTTAGACATCCCCACAAAAAGAAATCATTTGTAGATAGATCAGGAGATCGCGGGGGCCATTTAATGTTTCCTGTTCCAGTAATAAGACGGTCGGGAAAAGTATTTCCTAGAAAATCCTTTAACCTCACTGCATTATGTGCTGGACAGCCATCATTTCGAACCAAAGGATTTCCTGATTTATTCCAATGTTTTGAATGGCGGGAAGTATTTGATTTTTCAGTCATTCGAGATACTTGTCGGCATTTAATATACCATCAATAAAATAGGGGCCTATAGAATGGTCACCTAAAATACCTGCCCAAACGTTTAGTTTTTGAGGATACTGAGTGCGATTTGCAAAATGCCGGTGTTGATTTTCCGAAGCCCGATATCGAAGAACAGAGGGATTGTGCTTTCCGTGTAATGAAAAAGTTGATTCATCGGTGAAGAGAATATTTTTAACGAAATTTTCATATCGATGTATCTTTTCCATAACGTCTTGACAAAACTCCATTCTCCGGAAATTGTCCTCGGGAAATATTTCTTGAGTTTTCGAATATTTGAAACATTTTAAACTATTACGTTTCCAAATACGTGAAATAGTTGTGTTACTTGTACCCAATTCCTCGGCAGCACTTCTAGTAGATCTCGTGTTATCAATTTTCACAATACTACAAATTAATACATGCCGCCGTTCTCTTTCCTCAATTTTTTGTGGTGATACACCTCTCTTGGTTTGCATTTCGTACAGTTATTGAGACAGAAACAAGTTTCAAATTTATTTATAATATTATAAGTTGTTTGTCTGCAGGGTACAGAACAGTCTGCAAAAGTCAGTGCAAACAAATTCATGCGCTCCATTGCAGACTTGCCAGCATAAAACCATTTTACTAACTGAAGCTTTTCAGTGGGTGTATAAAGAGCCATTATACATTAATTTTATTGTACGCTTTCAAACTGTAACGGCCGCAGCTAGACTGAATGCAAAATTTCTAGTCAATCGGTATCGGAGACAATCATCAGTCGTCGCGGTCTTCGCTGACATTGGACTGTCTTTCTCATGTACGTATACATTGTATGTACTCATACGTTGATTCTCTATGCCTAATGATATTTAACACATACGGTATATCTTGCTTGAATAAATTATCAAAGCGTGTCTAAGCTTATTAATAATAAATATGTTAATAAACAAACGTAAAAGTCAAAAAATAATATTTTATTAGATATGTATATAACCCCAACATATGACAGCAAAACATACGTTCTACTGGTGTGAAATTACAAAATCTGTCGTGTGTAAATTGTACTTTGATTACAGCGTCATCTGCTCCTTTCTTAGATTAAATTGGGTATAGGTATTTGAAAAATTTAGGAATATTCAAACTTTGACTCCAAATATGTTGATGCGATTATAAATAAATTCAGTTTTTTTCTAAAATTTATAATTTTCGAATTCAAGTTTAAAATTTACAGCATTCACCTATGTCTTAATAAATAATACGGCAATGTATAAGGAATCTACAAAGTATTATATACATAATAACTATTATAATTAAAGTAAATTAGATATATCTACAAAATATGAAAACTTCAAGACGAAAAAAGATTTCATTTACAACAAACAATTTTACAATTACATATCCTGCATATTCCAAACACAAGAAAGCTCCACCTACGCCGAAGTGAACACAGTGATTTATGAATTCGAAAATTGTCGTCTCATCCAGAAACGTAATACATAGTCTAATTCTAAATCGAGTTACCCTGGCAAGAACATATGCACATTTTAAAAGTATGTTGACAGCTGAATACATCTGAATTTCATCGACTGAACACTGGTGTATACCGAGAAGGGCATTTCCGTAATTTAGCACTTTTCATAGGTCACTTGAGGATTTCCAAATTGCCACACGTTTTTCATTATGCGGCTGGTAAATGTAATGAAAGAAGTGCGGTTGATATTTACATATCCGTATATTGTACTAGAATTATGTTCCGACGATTTTTATAATTAATTAAAATTTAATGGTAATATTACGAATCAACACATTCCTAATTACAAAAAGTTAATTTTCTAATAGTCGTGGTAATATATCTAGATTGTATTAGTAAAGATAATGAAAACAATATTGTTTAACGATACGTAACTGTCAGGAACTATGATAAATGTAGGTACTAAATAATCCTGTTGGATACTTTATTACATCCTTAAATAATTTGTTCCTCAACACTCCAGCTGCCATCGCTATATATTTCCACTGTGGTTTACTAATAATATTATAAATAACCTTAAACTAAAGAATTATTATTACAAAAGGTGGAATTGTGCAAAACTAAGGTATTCGTCGTCGTCGTCGTCGTCTAAGGAAAATCACTATAGTTTAGTGTTACCTCTAATCTGATCGCTGAATCCGATCTAACGCGATTGAACACGACTAAAGGAAAGGTACCACATGCATTTCGCAAGAATTGCATGATGAAGAGTTCATTTGCAACAATTCTGCACAAATAGACAACGGTTTAGCAATGTAGTGTTTTTCAAGCATTTTCTTCACAAGTAATACATGATGAAAAGTTAATTTGCAACAATCCTGTAGCTAGCGCCTTTTTTTGAAGCATTTTCACGCACATGTTAATCAAATCTATCAACTGTGCAGTATGGTTTTGTGCCTGATCGAACGACGCTAAGTAATTTGGTATGTCTTACCCAAGTAATAAGTTAAGCACTTGATATGCCTTGTCAAATGGATGAAATTTATACAGATTTATCATCATTTGCTATTGAAAAAGCTCTACATCTTCGGATTTATTTCTTCTTTACTTGTACTGTTGTACGTACTTGCATAACAGACTGAATTATGTCCTATATAATGGCTTTAAATAATAGGAATTCTTAACCACGTCTGATGTCCCTCAAGGATCTAACATAACACCACTTTCATTTCTTTTATTTATTAAAGAACTTTTAACATGCTTCCCACTAATATATCCAGATGATTTGAACATCTTCCATTTTATTGATAACGTTTATAATATGCACGCATATTCTGCAAGTAAATCTTGGGATTATATGAAAATGATGTCAATGCAAGCACATAATTAAATATTAAGACACGTAATGTTTGAGATATACTCAAAAAGGGAAGCACATAATTTAATTATATAGTAAATGGCCAACTATTATCCTCGAGATGTGTCATTAACGATCTTGTAGCATTATTTGACTGTCACCTAACTTTCGTTGAACATATAAGTAAAGTTTGTATATTTGCCTGGAACATTCTTGCTTTTCGTTTGCGCAATTGCGAATATTTTAATTATCCAAGTACTACTAAATACTTGGCTTGCTCTTTAGTGCATATCAGATTATATGCATCTATTATGTGGCATATCTGCTATAAACTCATGTTTTAAAATATCAAACGTTGTTTGTTAAAATATTTATGTTTCAAAGCCTCTGGCGTTACTCCAAAAGGAAATGATTATCACACCATTTTACTACGAGATTATGTTGCTTGATATTCAAAAGCTAGTAAATGCAAATTTCATCTATGAAGTAGGTAACTCACAGCAAATTCTCCTGTTCTTTGATTTTTGGCAATGTTTCCGTTCAATGTTTTTTTATATATCGAATCTTACAGAAAAAATAAAAAGAACTAATTACGACACCATTAGCTAGACTTTATTAATACTGCTTTTTGTAAATAAAGATTTTTTAAGATGTATGTCTGCGTACAAAACGGAATTTATTTAAAAACGTACTTTGTTCATCTAAATACTTTCTCGAATTTCTTCTCGTGCAAAACTATAATTAATTTTATTATTTCCGATCGAGATCATACCGCATTTAAAATTGCGCATATTTTGAACTAAAGTTAGATAGCTTATCATGTTTAAATTTGATTAATGACATACAGTAAACGTACATTGATCTTTAAAACTGAATGGTAAGTGCCTTACCAGTTCCAGTACAGTAATGTAATAAACGCACTCAGTAGAGTTTATTGAATATAATTACAAAAAACAAAATGAATCTTTTTTTTTAATTTTGAGTTGCCGCTAAGTGTATTATTTCTTCCTTAAAGAAATGCTATAAATACTTTGAACATAGATGATCTAGAATTTAATAATTTAAAGAATGTCCAATTGATACATTGTATTATGCAAATTACCAAAAAGAAAACACTGCTATATGATAAACTAGCACACACAGAAGCTCACCAATACGAATTTTTTAATTCTAATTAGCAAAATAGAGGTTCAGAACCTTTTGTTTAATGGGAAAACTGTGAGATGAGAAGGAAATTGTAAGTGTCAAAATATCAATATGAAAATTAAAGTGAATACAGTAGGATCAGTCTAACGAATAACATAGATGGCAGCTGCTCTGGAATATAGAAAAAGTTTAATTTCTTGGTGTTCATCCTTTTGTCATCTTCTCTTCACACTTTTACATTGTTTGTACATGCTGTTCCTACTGGCTTCAGTTGCAAAGGACGAACCTTATTTATAAATTATATTAACATGTATTCGGCAAACTTCAAAGAAACTTCTCTAGACAAATACATACAAAAACTACAATATCTAAACATGTAGAAAAAGTCGGAAGATAAAAGTAGTATTTAAAAAAAGTGTTTCATTTATAAGCAAAGCATTTAACAGCGTCGATCTTTTCTAGTATCTGAATTATAATTTAATGATTTTTAGAAATTTGAAAAGTGAAACTTAACAAACATTTATTGTTTAGGACAAAAATATAATCTATCTATAGATATGATAAATGAGAAAATATATTTCGCAAGGAAGATTAATTGGAGTATTAATTTTCAATATTTATATAAGATATATGAAAGATTATAAAAAGGGATAGTGAATAAACAATAGAAAGGATTTGTACTAGGCTTTTAGATTATTTCCATGTAAACTTATATTACTACTCGATGGCTGATTTAATTTCAGCAACTTAATATTAGTAATCAATAATAATAAATTGGATAATATGCAAAATGTCGGTTTATCAGCATATTGTTAATGGTGGCTGAAGCTGCTTCATACGTATATTTTAAAAGCGGCTCAAAACTAAAAATATTATCCCAAATTAATTCACTTGTTTAGCTCATGGTTAATATAAAGTTTTCCGAAACTCTCAGATTAGAGTTTCCTCTTGTAAATAGTTTAGTAAGAAACATTTAAAAAGTATTTCTTAAAGCTTCCTTATGTGTCCAAATATACAGAGAAAAATTGCTAGGAATTCCATTGCCCGCAGAGCCTGTGCTAACCAAATGGGGTCCCTGACTAAAAACTGTAGTATTATTTCAACAAATAGAAGAGCTAATTTCGATTTTAGTCCCGACGGTTCTATTGAAAAATATGTAAACCTTTTTTATTATTAAAAAATCAACTAACGTATATTCAAATCAATTTTAGCTGTACTGTACCTGCAATAAAAAAACTTAGAAACCAAAGACAAAGAAACCACTTATGTTTGACAGCAATGGGAGTGCTTGCTGTCAAAAATAGGTGTTGTTCAATTATAGAAAAAATATTGGCTTTAAAAATTAAACGAAATTAATAAGGTTTTAAATGCTAACTTTTCAATTGAATTAGATTTGGAACCACAAATTTAAATTTGCTCTAACGTTTTGCGATGTTGAAAAAGTATTTTGGGCCTATAAATATTTCAAGTGACCGCAGACAATGTTTAGCATGTGACAGGTACTATAGACAAAATATTTAGTAATTTATTGTTTCAATCGGAATGTTTATAAATTATAATTTATGTAATATATAATATACGTATGCGTTTTCGTCTTAAGTCTTCCGCGAAAAAACAATTAACGACATATGGATAAATGCATTTTGACCATTTTTTGCATACTTTCCGAAATTTGCTAATCAATTGTTAAAATTTCAGGACCTACGAGTTAATATCAGAAAATTTTGTTTTATGGGTATCCAATATGCACATTATTTAGAAGCTGGTATATTGTATGTCCCAAATGTATTTGATCACAAGAAAGAAAAACGTGCAGGATTTGTATGGTTTCCTTCGTAACACCACATCATATTGCCAAAAAAATTGTTGGAGAGAAAAATAACAGGTCCCAATTATTTTCCATGCCAGCTGTAGCAATGGAACTTGAGGAAAAAATATTCAAGCGTAAAATCTTATGAATATCTTGGTATAATATACCAAGATATACTCACCTTCAGTCTCTATATTATAGAGACTGAAGGTGAGTAACTTACTGTTCTGGGATGTAAAAAATCCACACTATTCTTGGATATTAAACCTAACTTACTGTAAACTTGTTCCTGTTTTACGTTCTTATAAAAAAAAAGCATAAACTGGTAAAAGGAGTTAGACAATCCACACATTCTAGTATGTTAAAAAGGGTTAACTGGCTTTTAACGTCCATTTATTTCGTTTCTATACAGGGTATTAGGCTAATGATGAATTACTAAACTAGAAAACGCAAGATACTATAATTTGCACTAGAGTTGGAACATCATTGGAAAATATCGATGTTATTGATATCGATAAAAATGAATATCGATAAAGAAACATCGATGTTATCGAGTCGTATTATACTCTGATATATCACCTACTACTATTTCCCTATAAGATATAGATATGCTCATTATTAAGGAACAATAATGACAATGACTATTGAATAACAAAATTATGTTAGGTTATGTTAAGTAGGATTAGTAATGTTTTTTTTCCATATTTAATTGAAATATTAAATTTCTATTTTAGACAAGTTTAGCAATAAGCAGTAATTTTAGTTTATTCCATTTATTATTCAAGTTAGATGTAAGAGCAGGGGGGAGTAAGGGTTTAAACATTTATATATTTTATTTAAAATTTGACGTGTAAAGAAGTATGAATAATAATAAATAATAAAAAACAAATAAATTATGAATTATATGTAATACCAACATAAAGATATTTCACAAAAAATATAAGTACAAATACAAATTACAAATCAATTGCACTGCACAGAAGTTAAAGCTGCCTAATCCGGGAAGACAAAAGCGACCTCTCGGAAGCTAAAATGTTTAAATACGATTATGTGATCTCCATGATTTACATTCACAGTAATAATCTCTTCTAAATATAACAAAAATAACTTACTTAATATTAGCATTTGTGAATAGTTTGTTTCATTTGTATATATACTTTCTAACATTAATTAGTTATTCAATTTATTTTACTGCATAGTTATAATAATTTCCTCTTTTTATATAGCCATTCTCTCTTCACGTTTACAATGATAAAATCTATTTTTAACATTAACAATTATCGTCTGTCAGTATTAATTAAAATTTAATTACTTAAACAACGTCGTAAGCATGAAGAAATGAAAAACAACTTGATCATCGTCGTATATACCTGTAAATAACACACAGTATAAGTTCAGCACTGTTTCATATAACTTGTATGTATAGTATATATACGAAGAGAGAGCTGGTTCATACAAAATGTTTATGACTATACCTTATGGCTATTAATCGACATTAGAAACACTTTAAAGTCTTTTGTCGGCGGACTTGTGCCGCCAGCAAGAGCAGAGCAACCACCAACAGTAAAAAGTTATATGAACATCGATGTGTATACCCGAGACCCCAAATATGATGGCTATGTTATTTTATAGTAGCTGTAAAATTTTTACCTTCACCTTTTTTTTTGTTTTTATCTGCAACCCTTGAAAATTAGGTAGCATTGTTTTCAAAGGTTTAATTTTTAAGTAATTTTTCATTCTCTAAATTTTAAGTGTTGTCGTCTCTGTTATTAGAATTCTTTCCTCTTTTTTATAAACGTAAATGTGTGCCTGCATCTACCCTATCTATCGAGAAATTTCTTAATTACTCGTTTGTTGGAGGAACATTTAAGGAGATAAGTTATAGCTCCTAAAAAATGAGATAATTGTTTATTGCTTAAGTTGACCGTTGAACATTTAAATGTGTACCTAGTTTAGTTCAAGGTAGGCAAGATAATATCCTATAAAACTGCCCTATTTAATTGTAATCAGATTACTGCCTCATTTCTATAAGCATAGTAAATATGCAATTGAGGAAAATATCCTTGAAAGTAGGTATGGCTTAAAATAAATACTTGCTTCAATAATAAGCAGAAAGTTATCAGAAAAATAATAATTCACGGGTAAACCTGCAGAATCCAGCTACCGTCCCAATTTCCCGCTGCAAACATACAAAATTATCCGCAACGTTGCCAAATTTTGTTAGCTTCATTCTGTGGCTTATATCAGTGACAATTGTTATATTATTATATATTTGAATATTATTTGATTTATATTTACATATTCCAATTTAATTTAAATGAAATGTCAGATAGCGGAGGTATTGCAAGGCACACTATTGTTAAGGAATTGTGTTACAAAATAAATTAATTTAGTTTTCTATATGTCGATTTGATAATGTACAAATCACACTATATCAATATTTATTATAAATATTCGATTTGGAAATATGTAATTTGTGGATATATAATTGGTTATGCGCATGCGTAAATGAGTCAATTATGTCAGTTTAAATGGGACATGGATTCTGCTTGTTTACCTATTTCACGGATTTCTTTCACTTCGACAATTTATTTTTCTGTAAATTAGTACTTACGATAGAACATTAAAAAAAATTATCAAAATTGTTTCGTATATGATGTCCAAGCAATTGAGGAGTTTAATTATAACAATTTAATAATACCAATAACATGTGTTCTGTAAGAGAATAATTCATTTAAAGGCCAATAGAATTCTTTTGCAGGCACAGTGCAAAATCTAATGAAAAAGTGAATTAATCTAACAGGACAATTTGACAATGGAGTGACTTCTTAAAAGTTGGCAACACTTTTGTCGTGAATACCGGTGACTTCAGCCATGTTTTAGAAGTCTATCACAATTTTACAATCGTTTAACCAATTTCTTGATCATGTATAGAAAACGCCAATTAAGTTGGCGCGAGGAGGAGTAAGTTCGCGCAGGATTAGAAGTAGTGGGGATATTTGTATTTGGTTTTACATCAAATGTCAGATAATTCTAACCTCTGAGCGTGTATCACTTTATGATCCCCTAAGAAAAACATTATGTTCCGTCAAATATCAATGACAAATGTATTCTGGCAATTACTTGAGCAGTGGGGGTGGACGTTTTTCAAAACGGCTTCTGCGCATCCCCTCCTCGCGCCAACTTAATTGGCGCTTGCTATACTAATATAGAGAAAAAATAATATCGTGTGTAAATTAAACATTATTTTTATAGTTCATAAAGTATAAGTTTCCAGTTCGTACTGCCCAAGTGTGAACCGCAAATTGTCCTTTATCCCTTTCTAACACACATGAATACGAGCTGTAATACTACACACATTTGTCATTTTAAGTTAAAATGTACGTCTTTGAAATATTATATTAAATAAAAAGGATAGGTTGCCTAGGAGATAGTCTTATAATATGCGACTTGTTGTCAAATTATTTCAATATTGTTGTTTATTGACTTTGTTTCCAGTATTCTGACTTCTAGGTTAAGCATTCTTCTAATTTGAATATTTAGTTTATTAAAAATTACAAAATCTGTTCTTTTGAGAACAATACTGATAATAAATAGTAATAACGTGTGTTCATTTGAAAAGTCAATCTAGTAGCATGTGATTTACTGAGAACATTTTGAAGTATGCCGTAAATTAAAATTTACTACTTAACCTACGAAGTCATATATTTTGACAGTTTCATACATACAAATAAATAACAAATAATTGGTATTTATTGAAAACTATAACAAATGTTGAAAATGTTGTCCTTCAAGATGAATGCACTTTAAAATCCTCCGTTCAAAATTTCTGATGATATTCTGCAACATTACTGGATTGTTATTAATTTCCATGCATTTCTGTTCGATTCTCTGTAGCATATCATTCAAATTCAATATAGGTGTTCGAAATATGATATTTTTTAGATAAGGCCACACAAAAAGGAGTCGCAAGGTGCTAAATCGCATGAACGTGCAGGCCAGGCAATTTCAGTATTTCGACTAATTATACGCTCATCAAAAAATTCTCTTAAATAATCCAAAGATTCTGCAGTACAGTGACAAGGTGCTTCGTCTTGTTGGAAATATGAATTTTGAAGTTCATCATCACCGATTGACAAATGGTTGTAAAATTTCCCTACTTTGAGCAGTTAACGTTCCCTGAAAAAATATTGGTCCAATGATTCGACTTTGGCTTATCGCTGCCCAAACACCAATTTTCTCTGGATGTAGCGATTCTTCATTAATTACATATGGATTTTAAATACGCCAAATTCTTGTATTTTGTGAATGTAGGTATCCCGTTTTATAAAACCATGCTTCATCAGTAAAGATGACTCTTTGCGAAAGTTCTCCATTATTGTTCATATTTACAAACCAATTACAAAACTGTAGTCTACGTGGGTAATCAATTTCTAACAATTCTTATACTGCTGTGACACGGTATGGATGAAGTTGCATATCTTTTTTTAATAACTTGTTAGTTCTACCAACAGAAAGGTTTATTTGTTGATTCAAATGTCGAACAGATGTTTGTGGTTCATTTTCCATTATTTCTTCAACACGATTGACAACTTGAGGTGTACGTTTCTTAACTGCTCCGCTGCCTGATTTTCTTAAGAGACTACCAGTGTCAGAAAAAAGTTTTAAAGTTCTATCCAAAGTATTCTTAAATTGTATATAATCTATTACAAAATGTGGAAACTCAACTTGAAATTCTACCATGCAATCTTGAACTGAATAAACCCATAAACCATCAATTTTATTACCACTTCGAAAATAAGCCTGGCCTAAAAAAATTTTATGTTCTAAAGTGAAAGCCATTTTAAAACTGAGAAGCAATTTATTTAAACCAGAATCGACGCACGATTATTTTATGCACTAACTGATATTTGTGATTGACATTATCAAATGTCATTTAGATTTACGTTTACGGAACAACAAACACATACTAATATATTTGCCTCTTATTCTATCAAAATTTCAAAGTAATCTAGATTGACTTTTCAAATGAACACTTGTTATCAATTAGTGGCAATAAGTACGAAATTGTTTGATTATCACTTTGACATTTCTAACCTATTTATTTTACAGAATATTTCTTAGATGCCTGGTAAACTTCTTGGTTCTCAAGCTCAACAGCTTGTATTAAATCTTATAGCCTATTTTGAACGGGAAAAAGAGGATGGTGGACCATTTATGTCCATTGACCATGTTCATGAGGTAATTAACATAATCAGATAAGGCAGTGTTATAAAATAAGTTTTATATTAGAGGGTAGCAAAAGCCCTTAATATTTCTAGTAGAATGGTCTACAGTATTAAACATCGTAGCATTCAGAATCCAGTCTTATGGTCTCCTAGCAAAAAAAAAGGTATTGTCAGAAGCCAAAATCTAAGGACTTACCAGAAGCAACTAAAATGGAAGTTCGAAATACTGTTTATGACATGTATAAAGAAAGTATGTTTTTAATATATTGTAAACATTTATTACTTTTTTCAGAAAAACATCTTACCTTAAAAATTCTAAGTAATGTTTTGGCTATGAAAGAATTTGTTCATACAAGTACAACTACTTTAGCAATATTAGATAGTTAGGAAACCCAAAGGCTACGGTGGTAAACGGCTTATTATTATACATGCTGGCAGAGAAAATAGCTTCATTAAAGGAGCTAATCTGATCTTTCCATCAAAAACAATCACTGGTAATTACCATGGAGAAATAAATGGTGACTCCTTCACGCAATGGATAAATGATCAGCTTATACCAAACCTTGAAGTACCATCACTTATAATAATGGATAATGCTCCTTATCATAGTGCTATTGAAAATAAACAACCAAATACTTCCTCAAAAAGAACAGAAATTAAGGAATGGTTGAGAAAAAAAGATATTCACCTGCAATGATTAAGAATGAATTAATTCAATTAGTAAAATATCATAAAGAAGAGAAGATATTTATTATAGATGAAATAATAAGAGAAAGTGGACATGAAGTTTTAAGGTTACTCCCGTACCATTGTGACATCAACGCAATTGTAATGATTTGGGCTACGGTTAAAAATTATTATAATTCAAATATTGGAAGAAATGGTTATTCAGATGAAAGAAATGTGGAATAAAGCTTTGCAACAGTGTAATGAAATTACTTGGCGTAATTGTGTTAGGCATACCGAATATTTAATTAAAAAATGGCATGAGCGAGAGCAATTTCTTGATAGGGCAGAAATTGCTCCAATAATAAATAATGTAAACGACTCAAGTTCTGTGTCAGAATCAGAAATTGACTAGTTTTCATTTATTTTTGTAATATATACTCCATTCACATTAAAAATAACATATTGCGAATAATACAAGTAATATTTTTCAGGTTGAAACAAGCAAGTTTACTTCTCTAAAAGTTCACTAAATATTAATAACCAGGTAACTATCTTATTTTGACAAAATATTTTTGTATTTATATTTTGTAGAAGTTTAATATGGTAACATTAATACTGCCATAAAAGCCATTAATGTGCATCATTTGCATGCACATAATATGAAGCAGCGAAGAAATTACTGCCACTGGTTTAATGAAACATTACATGATAAAGATCTCGTGGCAATGTTTTATTTGAATGAAGTTTGTTTTCTTCTTATTAGTAGTGTACTGTTTGTTTTTTTTTCTTATTGGTGGTGTACAACTTGCAAAATTATCAAATGTAGTTATCAGAAAATCCTCATGTGTTTGTTAAATATTATCTTCATCTAATAAAGGATAATATAGATTTGGATTGTATTATCTGCAAGACGAATTATTATACCATTATTTTCTTAAGAAACTACATGTAAATGTAAATGTAGACTACATAAATGATTTATTTTATGTATAATTTTATAAATGTAATTTGAAAACATATATTGACAACTCTCAAAAGGTTTTAATTCTTTTTCAAAGAGTTACGAACATAACTTTTACATTATTTTCCAATATATTTCAATTTATTTAAAATATAAACAATATATAAATTAAGTAGAAATCTAAATTATACATCGAATTTACACATTCCCAATCTTCTTCGCCTAGATATAATGCAAGAAAATGATTTCGGTACGTATGTCATTCTTAATAAGGCAAACATTTTTTCAATACCTACGCATTTCACTATTGATATCTGACTTGAAATATTTGTTTTAAATAAATTTTTGATCGAATATTGTCGTGAGTTTATAATTATAAATGTATCAGAATAATTGAAACATACATGAGTAGGCAAACCCCACCAGTTTTGTATAATACAAAGGTATTTTTAATAATATAAAATATTATTAAAAATCTGGTGTGAAGAACACAAATGCAGGTTCACTATTAATATTTTCTGTGAACGTGTCCGAATATATCCTATCCCCAATAATATTTAAAATAATTTGTTCGAATATTAAAGTAATAATTTCCGCATAGTTTTCTTGGATAGAATATATTTATACAGACCTAGAAAAGAACAATACTTTTGAACTATTCATGTTCCCACTTTACTCATTATTATTATTTGAAATGTAGGTTATCTATATGCTTTCCTTGGTTATATTGCAAGTAACATACTAAAATTTTGACAATATTGCAAAACGTGACGTTTATATTTTATGATGTCATATAGTTGTTTCCACGATTGAATACTGACTTCATTTGACTCTGCCGTACTGATTTGAATCATATGCTTCGAATTTGACCTTGAACTGAAAACTTATACTTTATGAATTATAGGTGAAACCTCCATTAAAGAAACTACAGAAGTTATATAAATATTATAATGAATCTGCTCCTTCCTCCTTCCCATGGCATGATTTTAACAAATATAAGTTGTTCACTGCTCTTAAAAGTGAGCAAGAGAAACTCCGTCCAATTATAATGTGTTCGCCTAGTAAAAGTGTGTGAGATACCTAATGCTGTAAACTAACTAAAAATTAACGGTTAAATATGAAAAAACTAGCCGCAAGACGGATGCGGTTAGTTTGCTTACAACAGTAGGCAAACGCCGCTCAACAGAGCAAATTCTAACTAATGTTACAATTTCAAATTAAATTACCGGGAGACAAAACGCAATCAATAAATTTCTTCTAATGAGCGTGCTCCGAAAAAATAGTGGCGTAATTACAAATCCCCCACCCCCAACACGTAGTCGCTGTCGCTGAGCTGGCGGCGCATCACTTTGCGATCGCATAGTATAGTGCGCGAATAAATAATTGTCGTGATAGTCATAATATGGGCATTTTCCGAATGAAGGTGCATTCGCGTATTTATGCCACCATGCGATTATTACGATTAAAGCACATTCTTAGTTTTTAGCGCGTTTTAAATTTGTTCTGGGCCCTTACGACCATTGCCCCCCCCCCGCACCAAGGGGTCTTGCGGACGTATAGTTACGCCACTGTGAAAAAGTCATAATCGATTTTTTTCCGTTAGTAAGATTATGAATACGATTTTTTGAGATTCCAAGGACGTAATCTTTATTCACTATTTACAGAAGGATGTACAATAACTGGCCAATATTATGATCACGGACTGACACGTTTCGTTCTCGAGCTGAAGAAAAAACGACCACATGTATTCAAGAAAAAATCTTAATTCATCAGGATAACGCGTGCTCTCATTAATCCGCTATCGCAACCGCTAAATTTATTGAATTAGGGTATGAATTGTTGCCTGATCCACAATATTTACGTCCGACTAATTTTTCCTTGTTCCCAAACTTGACGGGCTACCGAAAGATTACTTTTTAAATTTAATATTTTTATTAATGATCTCATTTGTAAAGTGCTAGCTTACGCGGATGATCTTAAAATGTTTTCTAAAGTCTCGTCGTTGAGCGATTGTAGGAAACTGTTACGTAATCTCCATTTGGTTAATCAGTGGTGTCGTCAGCAGTGGTGTAGTCATAATGGAATAGCTTTGAATACTGACAAATGTGCTATTGTCTCATATGTCCATGTTGCGAGCCCAATTTTGTTCCCGTATGATCTCGACCATATTCCCATTCCCAGAATCGATGAGGCTAGAGATCTGGGTGTGTTATATGATTCTGCCTTGCGATTCAATAATCATATTCACGATATATGTACCGCAGCTATTAAATCTTTAGGATTCATTATAAAATCTTGTAGGCAGTTTCGTAATCCCTTAACATTAAAATCTCTGTATTACGCCTATGTAAGAAATAGATTGGAATACGGCTCTCCTACATCGTATCCTCATTACCTGTATTTGCGTTTGGCTGTGGAGAGTATTCAAAGACAATTTTTGAAGTATCTGTCTTTCAAGTGTGACGATTTATATCTGGAAAGAGGCATTGAATATACGTCTCTCCTGGAACCCCATTCCTTGAATTCCCTGAGTGATAGAAGAGAACATCTTAGGGCAAAATTTTTCCTTAATTTACTAAATGGAAGGATTGATTGTCGATCTCTTCTGTCACAATTGAATTTTTTGGTTCCAAAAGACATTTAACTAGATTGTCGGACACTTTCACCGTTCCCATCGCCAAATCCAATGTATTGCTCAAAGCCACTTTGCTGCATATGGTACACAACCTTCACAAACTCTACCGTGATCCCTTCTCTCGGTGATTTGAGATAATTTTGACTACTTCACATGTGTCTACGAATTGTTATTTGGTATTTCTTTTGTACTTGACTTGTATTCTTTATTTTTATTATTTACTATTTTTTAACAGTGCCTTATACATGTAACTATTTTATGGTACACTGTATATATTTACTTAGGTTATATTTTGTCCTGTAATTGGAATATTTCTGTTGGACAATAAAGAATATTATTATTATAATTAAATGGGTAAAAAAAATAAGAAAATCGCTGGCCTAAGTGTATGGAATTGAATGGGAATTATGTTTAAAAAATAAAATATATTTTCTACTCTAAAACAAGAATTTCGTTAAAAAGTCACTCTCCAGACAAATCACAATTGTCTACCCTATTAAGTATTTTCTATTGTTTTTACAAATGATTCAGTAGTTCATGCACACTGTCATCAAAAATCATTCGTTATATCCAACAAGATTACCTAAAGCAAAAAAATGAATGGCCACAGAATAGATCCCTATTTTTCGAACTTAATTTTATTTAATTCTGCGTTTCGTCAAAACATATCGCGCTTTCATTTTGTACAGAATCAAAAGCTAGTTGTTGTGGAACTTACAAATTTTTCATGTTTTTTTTTAACGAACCAACGGTCGAAACGTGTCGAAACAATTATTTTATAATTATATATATATACATATATATATATATATATATATATATATATATAATTATAAATTTTTATTTATTTAAAATTTATTTTAGTAGAATAGCTATTAATGAATAAGACTGGTCGTCTGTTGTTCAAATATCATGTACATGAGTGTATGTTCACATCGCACGTACTCGTGTACATATAGGCTGTCTCAATCTCTAACTATTCGACGAACTTCTTTAATTGTAACACGATATTTACCAGGCATAGTTAACCGGTTGTTAGTATCAGTTACTAATTGAATCGGAAAAGTGAGCATACCATATATAGCTATCTATGCAGCCCACCTATAGTACTAGCTTACACGTGTTCTAAATACATTTACATATATACCTGAACATACATCGCGAACTAGTTAATATGTCCCTACTTGCGCTGAAGTACACATACCCGTCTCTAAGTATAATCATCTCCGCTTCGATAAAGTCGACCCGAATGTGGAGCCGAAGATAGAGGATCGAGGTCCACCAGACAACTAGATTAATTCGATATAAATTGGTAACTAGATACGATCCAATCCATGTATTAGAGGAAAAGAGAAAAGAATACAGAAGATCGGTATATATACATAAAAAGAAAGAGAATAGCATTCCGGAGTTCTTAGATGATATGCAGAATTAACGATCAGATTAACGTTGTACGGAACATGATGATTTCATTAATCTTTTTAATTGGTGATGTGGTGTTAATTATGTTAATAAATATACAAATTTTTACACAAGTGTTAGTAGAAGCCAGATATTGTTAACAAACTACTTAAATAACTTAAGTAATAGGAGTATCAATAGACAAAAAGAATTAAAGAAAATAATCTTGAACTGATATTTAATTCAATGCAATATACTTCAATCGCAATACTTTAGTCGGTGGTAGAATTCTAAAACAGCTGCATAGCATGGGTGTAGCGTTTTTAATGCAGCATTTTGATTGAAGCATATTCTTGCGTGTTGGAATGTGGCAGCCGTTATTGCCAATAGTTTCAAAGCTATTTCAAAAGCTTGAGCTTAAACTTGAATGAAAATAAATATGTTCAGCGATCTTCTTGGATGTTTCTCAGATTTTCGAAAAAGTTTGTCCTAAAAGCTTAATATACAAACTGAACAAAATGTTTTCAAAGCAATATGTAAAGAAATAAGAGCGGGCCTATTCTAAGGTAGTGTCCCCGGCCCTATTCTGTATTTATTATACACTGAGCTGAATACAAAATCTCTTGGCATGATTCTAGATGCCAAGTTACGATGGGAAGTACATGTTAAAAAAGAGCTAAACTAATATTAAAATATAAACGGCACACATCAGCCCCTGTGCCGAAACTCCAAGCTAACAGCACATAATAAAACCAGCCCCTTGGCAGAAACTCCAAACTATCAGCACATAATAAAGAATTAATATGCAACCAGGTTCTAAAAGCGATGTGTCTACAGCATTAAAGTATGGGGATTCGCCAGCGATAGCAATATTGTGTGTATTCAAATGATTTAGAACAAAACATTGCCCAACATAGCAGATACTGCTTGGCATGTACGCAACTTAGATCTTCATCGTAACCTTGAAATACCAAAAGTAAAGGAAGACGTCTAAAGATTTTCTGGCAAAGCATGAAGCCTCCATTTTCATGTCAACGCAGAAGCTCTTCGCGAAATACTTTTGCAAGGCACCTACGTATGCAATGTTCTGTATACTGTATTTTAATTCATTAATTCATTATATTTCAGTTTATTTCACATATATATTCTATTTAATTCAGTTGTTCAGAAATATATGCAAACGAAAGACGGAAGACGAATCATACTTGCATCTTCTTTCGACATAATAATTAAATGCATGTCATATACACTGAGTGGTTAACTTAGTTGAAAATTTATGACGAATCGGTAATCATCTTTGAATTTTACCTTATTCAGAAAGTTTGATATTAGTTATTCCACCCCAAAGTAAAAAAAATATAATATTTAGAGATATCTAAATAATGATTTTGTGATATTCTATAATGAACTAAATAAAACACGTATTACTTTGTTATATCACTAAAAATCGAACTAAGAGGCACCGAAAAAAGAGAAAAAGGCATTTAAAAATATATGTCTTTAATAAGGTATAAAATTTCAAAAGGCATAAAAATTAGATAAACAACACAGAAATTACTAACCTAACTAATAACATTTTATTTTCACCAAGTATACATTTCTAAACTAATTTATATAAACAAAACTGCTAATACCAAAAACCATTGATCTAATAGCATTTTATTTTCATCAAAAATACATTTTCAAACCAAACTTTTATAAAAAAAAAATACTAATCCCCGAAAACAATTGATTACACAGGCCTGCATTTTTCAACACTTTGAAAGTTGATTTAAAAATTTTAACTGTTTTCTAGTAATTGGGTAGCGCTGATTTCAAATCTGCTTTTATTTTTTTTTGAATCACGTAAGGTTATTTTTCAAACCAGTAAAATCAAGAAATATAGAAAAAACACGATTTATTTAATTTATAAGCTAGTTTTATATTATATTAAAAAAAATACAAAAATATACACATAGAAACTATTAGAAATAGTTATTTATTCTTTATGCTTCTAAAAAAAAAAGTTTTCGTTTTTCAGAAAAGCTTCGTTTGGTTGTTTTTCTGTCATATTCAGCTAATGGAAGATCTTCTCAATGTCCAACAGTAATCGGCCATCATTTTTGTGTCCCAGAGCCCTTGGTATCTTTTTTCCATCTCTTTAATATCCTGGTGAAATCTTTCTCCTTGCTCTTCACTCACGTCCCAAAGGTTTTCTGGGAAATAGTCCAAATGGGAATGTAAAAAGTGAATTTTTATGCTCATATTGCAACCAAGAATCCTGAATTTTTCCAGCATATTTTCAACGATCTCAACATAGTTTGTGTCTTTATAATTCCCTAGAAATTTATGTACAACTTCGTTAAAAGCATGCCATGCATGTTTTTCCTTATCTTCCATCACATTTTCAAATTCTTGATCTTTCACCAAGCTCCTAATCTGCGGGCCTACAAAGATTCCCTCCTTTAATTTTGCCTCTGACAGAGTTGGAAATGTTTTACACAAATATTTAAAACAATTTCCTTCTTTGTTTAATGCCTTAACAAATTGTTTCATAAGTCCAAGTTTTATGTGAAGCGATGGAAGTAACACTTTTTGAGGGTCAATAAGACTTTCGCGAATTACATTTTTGGTTCCAGGTGTTAAAGGCACCCTTTGTGGCCAGTCTCTTTTTATCCAATGCTGTTCTCGATTTCTGTTATCCCACTCGCACAGGAAACATGGAAATTTTTTTTATATTTTTTTCTTTTTCTTTTGTGCAAAAAAAAATCTGTGGGTGGTAGAGACCAACTGTATTTTAATTAGTTATTGCTATATAGAAACTGAGCTTAACAAACAAAAATCACGTCATCACAAATATTATGCAGGCCTGTGTTATTAAATACTGTTCCAAATGTTTTATTGCAAAATTGTGTCTTCTATCACTTAACATATTTTTGTAAGTCGAAAAAGGTCTCTCTTGTCGACTCTTGTAATTGGTGCATATTTGAATTTTGTAAATAATGAAAAATCAGTAACAATCACACCATTTAAAATTGATGCAATTTTTTGTAATGTGTCGAATCCTTCATTTTTACGTAGAACGTCGTTTAATTTATTTGTAATTATTCGACCAATATATCCTGATACAAAATACGTGCTGTCTTGAAAATTTTTAATCATCTGTACTATAAATTATTTTGTAATTCTACTTTATTTAGTACGGCTTGACAATCTTGTATTGCATGACTAACTGTAGCTGGAAATTCATTTATTAATTTTTTGAAACTATCTATGGTATTTGTGTAGTATGTATATAACGGCATCTAACCATGTTCTTCATCTTGTTAGAACTGGTTGTGTGGGTAATGGTGTATTTGGTAATTTGTCTCTTAACATTTCTACCCTTAAAGGAGCTATAGCAAATATTTGTTTGCCACATGTTATTAATTGACTTACTAACGAAAACTGCAATCTTATAGTTTCACCTTCTCGATTAAATCCGTCCCCTAAGCAATTGCAATGAATTAAATTCACATGGAAAATCTTCATATTAGATGTATATGCCGCTGCGTCTGACACCGTGAGTAAAATTTTATCGCTCGATACCGGCTCCAATAAGAAATTGTTAATTCGTCGTGAATAAATATTGTTATTGTGTTATTATTTGTTGTACTTAATTCTTTCGTACTTATTAGAAAACTCTTTGACCTCTGAGCATTAAATTTGTCATGTATCATTCACATACATCTGTTGTTTTATCCACACATATCCAGATACAATTATTTCCAATAATATTTTTTTATTTCCTGAATAACTTACTGGACTAATACAATTTTTGCGGAGATGGCTTTCATCAGGAATGTATGTTTCTAAAGACGGTTTGAAATATTTGCTTTTCAATTTATAAATGAGTATATTTGCTTTTAACAAAGCTTTGCAAAGATTAAAATAAAATTTTGACTCTTCAGTATAGCCGGAAGTTAATACCACAGAATGCATAGCTGTACCTATAGTTTGTTGTTTCTTGGTTTCACTTTTAGTTAGTTTTAGTTTTTCCCGGTGCAATGACGTTTTAACATACTGAATTATGTAGTATTTCTTGTCACATTTCATCTGGTAAAAGAAATTTTGCAACATCAATACATTTTATAATTTTAAGTGCAAATGAACCATACGATTTCTGAACACGCTTGGCAAAATAATTGATTACGTTCATATTTCAATTCCTTGTAATTTTTAATTCACTCTTCAACGGTGGACTTTTGTTTCGGCCCTGAACTACGAACTACGAAGTGTGTCACACTATCACACAACAACTTTAACACAACTAAATGAATTTATGACTCGACGCGATTCAAATCACAATATAAACACGGGGAATTCCATGTCAGGCGGCACTATGGGGAATTACAAAGTACAAATTCTTTCGTGAAACAAATATGCAGTGGCGCAGTGAAAATTTCTTTTCGCAATTAAATAAATTTTGGAAAAAACGTGTCAAACAGTCAGAAAAAAGCTCTAAATGGGCATGAAAAATAATAAGCATTAAAATTTAAAAAAGGCAATGAAAGCGTAAAAAACTTGGTCTCATTTGATTTCTTTTTATCTGATTCGTTCAGATTTTTAAATATATTATTCATGCTTTAAATTTTAAGCATAAGCATGTTTTCTATAAATCCGGTCTTTATATATCTCTATAATATAACACTAGTTTACAAAATGACATTTTTTTCTTGTACATTTGATGAGAGATAGATTTCCTTATGTATTTTCTTCCGCTGAATTCGAAAATCAAGGTTAAATTTTTTTTTATGGAACAGTTTTTGAGATATTGTAATTTTTTCATTTTTTCGACCTTTTTTCACTGGACAAATCATATCTCGAGCCAGAAATGTCCGATTGGGTCGTTCTTGGTACCCAAATGCAAGGTATTGAGATGACGAACAAATATGTATAATCGGATCTTTGATTGGTAAAGCGGTTCAAAATATATCGATGAAAATAAGGCACATTTTCAAAAAAAATCATATTTTACAGTGATTCTGTGCCGACAGAAAAGTACAAATCGTTAAAAAAACGTCTGGTTTCTGTTCATGTACGTAAAGATGATACTTTTACGTAAGAACTAAGACCAACCAGAAGAAAATCGACCGAAAAATGACAAAGTTATAAGCAATTGAGTAAATAAATCCAAATCCCATATTTTCCGAATATTTTATTTTTTTCGATAATTTATGAGTTCGGTTGCTCACACGCAAATATATTGAATTTATTATTTGTTATTTTTATGTATTTTGACTTTCTTATTACTATTATAATAAAAATTATTATTCGTACCAATAAACAGCTGACTCTTGCTATATCTTGATATTTATATGTCTTTGGTATAGGAACATGATTTTATATCGATAGCCTGTTGGTATATTGGCAACGTATATTAGTTCTTATGTTGACGCTAGAGTTCTTAGATTTTATTCCAAACAAAACAACAACACATCACATTTAGGAACCTTAGAACCCTGACATTTTGTTTTGACATCTTCTATAAAACGTAGTGTCGGTTGTTTGTATATTATAGGAACTCACAAATTTGATTGAAATTATATTTCATTGTGTTCACCAAAATGCCTAAAAGAAAACGAGAATTTAAGTGCGTAAACAATCCAAATAATTTCTGTTACGTGTGTGGCAATTTTGTCCCCCAACCAAATAGACGTAGATTCACCGATTCATTACAACATAATTATCTGCAATATTTTGGAATAGCACCTGCAACTTTTCATGAGCAATGGACACCAAATAATGTTTGTTTATCGTGCCATATAACTCTTGCCGCGTGGGCTTCTGGTTCACCACAGTAAGATTAAATTTATATATACAAATGAATTAATAATAAATTGAATTTTTATTCCAAATTAGACGATACATGAAATTCGCTGTACCGATGATATGGAGAGAACCGCTCTGCCATTCGGTTGATTGTTACTTTTGCCTGAGCAAATCCACTGGTTTTGGAAAGAGTGCCAAATGGGTTTATGCGACAGTAGCATCTGTTTCGCTTCCAGTTCCACATTCAAGTGAATTTCCTTATCCTAAGTGCCCCGATTCAACGATTGAATTTTTCGAATCATCACTACAGACAGACACAAGCAGTGATAATGAATTTCAACAGGAGTCGCAATTGCAACATTTTACGCAGCCTGAACTTAATGATTTGGTGAGAGATCTCGAGCTGTCAAAGGAAAAAGCGGAGTTACTTGCATCTCGCCTGAAGCAACAGACCTGTTTGGCTCCGGGAGTAAATGGAACATTTTACAGAAACCGTGATAAACCTTACGCACAACATTTTAAGAAGGAAAACGACATATGCTACTGCAACGATATTCCTGCATTGTTTGAGCAACTCGGAGAGCCTTATGATCCAAATGAGTGGTGCTTGTTCATTGACGGTAGTAAGGAGAGTTTGAAAGCAGTCCTACTGCATATTGGTAATGAAAAACCTTCTATCCCAATCGCTCATGCCATCAACACTAAAGAATCATACGCCACAATGGCCAGTTTGCTAAAATACATTCAATATAAGCATCACAACTGGAAAATATGTTCCGATCTCAAAGTCGTCGGCATGTTGTGTGGAATGCAGGGTGGATATACAAAATATTGCTCCTTTCTTTGCCTCTGGGATAGTCGTGCTCGTGAACATCATTATAGAAGAAAAGACTGGTCAGAAAGGGAGAACGTCAGAGTGGACAAAGACAATATTAAATACGTGCCTCTTGTCAAAAAAGAAAATATAATCCTTTCAGCGTTGCACATTAAACTTGGCCTCATTAAAAATTTTGTGAAGGCCTTAGACAAGGAAGGCCAAGTATTTTCCTATTTGAAAACCCTTTTCCCGCAGCTTTCTTTAGCAAAAATCAAGGAAGGCGTCTTCGATGGTCCACACAAAAAGAAATTGGTAAAAAGCACAGATTTTCCAAAATATTTAACACCCGTTGAAAACGAGGCCTGGAATTCATTTCAGCGGGTTGTTACCAATTTTCTTGGGAACAATAAAAGCCCTAACTACGAGGGAATTATTACCGATTTGCTGAAGAACTACAACAAGATGTGTACGGAATGCCATTTTTTAATTTCATTCCTGGTTGTTTTCTATTGTATTGTTTTTACCATTTTATTTATTTCTTACTGGTGTAAATATGTCTCTAAAAATCCATTTCTTGCCTTCGCACTTGAATTTCTTTCCGGACAATCTTGGTGACGTAAGTGACGAACACGGCGAGAGATTTCACCAACAAATTAAGACCATTGAGCGGCGCTATCAAGGATTTTGGGATGAAGCAATGTTGGTAGACTATGTATGGTTTCTCACTAGAGAAACGGATCCCAAAAGCAAACGAAGACAAAGCAAGAGCCACAACTATTTCTAACACACAAAAATGTCAAGAATGTATTCCAAGCTTTTAAACCCAATAAATTGTCGAAAAAAATAAAATATTCGGAAAATATGGGATTTGGATTTATTCACTCAATTGCTTATAACTTTGTCATTTTTCGGTCGATTTTCTTCTGGTTGGTCTTAGTTCTTACGTAAAAGTATTATCTTTACGTACATGAACAGAAACCGGACGTTTTTTTTAACGATTTGTATTTTTCTGTCGGCACAGAATCACTGTAAAATATGATTTTTTTGAAAATGTGCCCTATTTTCATCGATATATTTTGAACCGCTTTACCAATCACAGATCCGATTATACATATTTGTTCGTCATCTCAATACCTTGCATTTGGGTACCAAGAACGATCCAATCGGGTATTTCTAGCTCGAGATATGGTTTGTCAAGTGAAAAAAGGTCGAAAAATGGAAAAAATTACAATATCTCAAAAACTCTTCCATAAAAAAAAATTTAACCTTGATTTTCAAATTCAGCGGAAGAAAATACATAAGGAAATCTATCTCTCATCAAATGTACATTTTCGGTGTAAAGTAGTGTAATTAATTGTGTGGCTGCAGTTTCGACCAACTTAGCCATTAACAAACATTTTATAATATACATTATGTATACAGTGTTTGATAATGGAAACTGCAGTTACACAATTTGTTATATTATAGTGATATAACAATGTAATACGTGTTTTATTTAGCAAAGCGAATATATTAAAATAATCGGTATATTAACATTAAATTGTAATAATCGAATTAGTAAGTATTCAATAAAAAAACGAACAATCAATGTTAAATATTATTTTATATTTTATAATTTTTTCAAAAATAAACAAAACCACTTTAATAATGACGTTTCTGTGTGTGTAAATTTAGTAAAAATATTAAATATTTTTTCTTATTATATAACTTCTCGAATAACATAGCAATGACCATGACTTACTTAACAGAAATGCTCTCTATATGTATCCGTATTTCATCTGTAAACGATATATTTTGACAAGAGAAAATGTAAGACATACTAAGGGTCGAACAGATCCTTAGACAACACTCGTCTAAGAACACGCTGACAAATTTATTAGTTCTTGATAATTTTTGACCTGCCATTCATGACCGTTGGAGGTAGGCATGAATGAAGAACCGAAATACTAGACTCGACATAAGTACATGCTCTTAAAACACTTTTAATGTTGCCAATAAAAAGCACAAAATCTATTACGTGTATGTAGGTTTAAGAAAATAATTTTGTGCACCTGTTGTCAGTTTATTAAGTAAATAAGTCACAAATAATTGGCAAGTGGCAAGCTATAAATAATAAAATTAAAGACATAGTGAGGTAAACTAGGCAAACAAAAAATATGTGGATTTATAATTCAAGGAGATATTATTTGTTCAATTTGACACGCATTTTATTTTAACCAAATATTTAATATACAAATATAGATATAATAAATTAAGTTCAAGAATATCTTTAAAACAAGAAAACAAAAAACAAGTATTGTTTGAAGGTATATAATTTTATGCAAACAAGGACATTTTATTTTATATACACTCTGTTCTGTTAAAATATTTCAAATAAAATAAAATCTTAAGAGAAAAAATTTTAAAATTGCAAAAGTACATTAATTGTTCGTTTTAAATGGTAAAATATTAAACTGATGTAATTCTAAAGTATTATAACTAGAGAACGGACACGCTTACCACTCAGTGCAGTGCTTGGCAAAGGCTGTATTTATAAAATATTTAATTTTATTTATATAATTGGAAAACGAGCGGGTGATGATCTACAAAATTACGAAATACATATTTATTTGTTGAAAAGTTGTATTTATAAAGTTTTTAATTTTTTTTATAAAATTGGAAAACATACGGCTGGTGATCTATCTATCTAAAATTACGAAATACATATTTATTAATTAATTTTATTTATATAATTGGAAAACAAACGGGTGGTGATCTATAAAATTACGAAATACATATGTATTTGTTGAAAAGTTGTATTTTTAAAGTTTTTAATTTTATTTCGATAATTGGAACATTTTTATTTGTTCATTTTGTCGTTCATGTTGAGTAAAGGAGTATTAATATTGACAAGCAATAGTTTCTCAAGGTTTTCTTCTGTCAATTTTGTTCTCTTTGAATTAAGTACATCCTTATAAATAGAAAACGTCCTTTCTACATCGCAACTGGTTATAGGTGCATACTGGAAATATTCTTTTATTTCTTCATATTTAGCCGTTAGATTTTGTGGAAATGTCTCCATACATAATTGCTGCAATATAATTAAATCTGGATTTCTATTAAGAATTGCTTCAAACTTTTGCCGAAGGCCACATCCGAAGTCACTTGGAATACTTTTCAAATTATTAACAGCCACATCTAATGTGGTTAATCCGTCATTTAATTTGAGATTTCGATTTTCAAAATAACTGATTAGTTTTGGCAATTTTCCAAAGTGTTCGTGAAAAAAGTACAACTGATTTTTTTAATTTGGGATTTGTGTGAGCTCCTTGCACTCACCAATACTTCTAACATCCTCCTTTAGCAGTTTTACGAAATGTTTTAGACTATCGAAATTCTCAGCATAATAACTAGTAGCTTCCAGCCATGTTCCCCATCCAGTTATTACTGGAGTGGGAGGCAGTGACAGAGATGGAAAATTTTCGCTGAAACGAGCTACTCTCAATGGTGCTTTTCTGAAAACTTTTTAATAGCCGATGCAAGTCTATCAACTTCCGGAAAAGTGTCTCTGATATATTCACAGATTCTGTGGAGAGCATGTGCTACACAAGTAATATGCAGCATATTAGGATATGTTTTCTTCAATAGTCTGCCTGTTTTTAACATATACGCAGCACTATCACTGACAAATAAAAGTATTTTTTCTTTGTACGTGGCGTCCGAATGAAGCATTTTTTGCATATTCTCCTTAATGGTTTCAGCAACTGTTTCCGCATCAACTCTATTTATAACACTTGTTGCTATTACATATAAGTTATAGGGAATAGTTGGATGTAGTACACCAGCTACAACATTTACCACACAGCGTACTAACATATCCACCGTTTCGTCGGCGCTTATCCATATGTATTGATTTAAGAGATGGCTTCTAATGCGTTCTACTGTTCTCGTATAGCACCTAGAAACATAATATTTGCGTAAGTTGATTCATCAGGAACATTTCGACCAGTATATTTTTGAAGAAATATTTTTAAAGTGAGGTTTCTAAGTTTATTTAATGGAATATTAGCCGCCATAAAAGTTTTACAGAGTTCAGATGTGTTTGCGATCCTAAGTGACGAATTTTTGACGATATTTTACGGATTTTGTAATAAATTTCGGAATCACTGACAATGGACATACAATCCAACCGTTAATCCAACTCGCCATTGTTTTACAATGCCGTTCTCGACATTCTTCCATATCATGTATGAAAAAGTAACTTAAACAATGCTCTAGATCTAAATAAATGAAAACTAAAAATGTGTGCGTAAGTTATTGAAACTGAACGAAATTCAATGCACACTCTTACGTCGAAATAATTGGTAGAAATAGATTCAATCAAACGATATTAAACAGGATCTATCACAAAAATTACGATGTAATTAACAGTTAAAACTATGAAAACAAGAAACTTACTCACAGCACTTTATTTATCTTACAAAATATATACTAATAAATAAAATACATACATTATAAAAACCCCACTTCTATCTACGCTCATGAAAACACTTTAAAAAGCACTATATTCTCGGAATACAATAGCTGGCTTGTCCATTGTTATCGCGGCGAGACCAGGTGTCCGACTAAGTCAAACAAATACTTCACTGAATTACGCTGGGATGTACTGAGCGACGTTATACACAATTCCAATTGCCGATTGCGTTTTATGGAAATTGCGTCCGTTCTCTAATTATAACATAACCATTAACGTACACTTGTAACTAAAGTTCTACATACAAAGGTGTGCCATTGCCTAGTTTTTTTTTCAAACTACGTAATATTTTGACATTGGCAACACTAACAAGTTTTTGGTTGAAATAATGCAACCTGTACGCAAGTTGGTCTAGAACGTTTACGAGATTGGCATGCTAATTGATAACACAAGTTATCCTCGTGTTCAAGCGCGCTCAATAGAGAATATTTCTGTACCTGAGAACCTCAACTAACCATAGATCTCAGCAACTTAACATTAATAGCAGTAGCCTAAGGACTATTCTATATAAAGACCTTGGATTATTCTATTAAGTTCAACTGGGCATTGTAGCAAAGGGACTCTCCACTTCGTTATTATTGCTGCAGCTGCATGAGCTGTAGAGCAGCTGGAATTTTGCTAAAAAAATCAGATGAGGTTCATTTTCATCTCGGCAGCTATGTAAACAAGCAAAACTGGCATATTTTGGGTTTGGAAGACCCACACGTAGTTGTTAAGAAGCCAATGTCTCAGTACGTGACTGTTTGGTGCTGTTTTTAGAATGGCGGCATTATTACTCTATTTTTATATAGGATAGTTTCAGCCTTTACTTGATGAAATTTCGTTCTAACTACAAATTTTAATGAATTTCACTACTTTTTACTTTACACAGTAACGATCATTTCGCTCCACAGGAACTGACATGATATGTCTGATGAAGCTCCTGTGGAGCGAAACGATTGTTCTTGTGTAAAGTAAAAAGTAATGAAATTCATTAAAATTTGTTTTATTTTATCCAGATAATACCCCATTTTTCTTCAAAGATGAAAATGGCGACAGTATTACGGTCAAAGGAGAGCGATGCGGAGGCATGATAACCGATTTTATTTAATGAATTAGATTTGGGCGAGCTCTGATTCCAGCAGGATGGTGTTACGTACCACATAATGTGTCACTGAGTAGCAATCGAGCCTTTGCGCACAAAGTTCAATAATCGTGTAATAAGCAGTTTTGATCATGTTACATGGCCTGCGCCAAGAGCGATTTTACGCTGTTGGGCTTTTTTTATGATGCTATTAAAGATCAGTGCTAGGCTGATAATCCTGAAATAATTCCAGCAATTAAGGCAAAATATTGATCGAGCTATTCGTGAAACAGGACCTTGAAAAACTAGGTACTCTAAAGTTGGGTTTACAGGATGCGGTACTGCAAAGTCAGCCGAGGTAGTCGTTTAATGAAATTATATTCCATAGCTAATCGGAAGGTTCTCTTTTCAATAAAGCATTAAACACCATGTGTAACAATATCAGCCAAAATTTCAAATGTGTTTAATACTTTAACTATTGTGGGTTTATCCGTTCTAGGATTTTTAATTTAGACACTTTATTGCTACTGCTGTAATTTTAAAACCAAACGTCAGAAATTAAAGAAACTTTACAGTATCACCGTAAAGAAGATGGCAGAATTACCAAGTTTTTCCAAAATATGGTCCTAGTAGTCGAGTCTTATTTCCCTCCTAATCATCCTTGTGTGTAGTCTTAGATTAGGTCAGGGAGGATAGGGTAATAGATAAAGCGAAAACACAAATCGCCTTGCAAAGACAACTTAGAAACAACATTTTTAATACAGAAAGAGCATGCACCAAGTTTTAAATAAAAGAAGCTATTAAGCGATTGCCAATTAGAAATTCAATATTTCGTTTAAATGTAAAAAACATAATAAATTAAAATGAAAGAATTTAGTTAGTATGGCTACACTAGAGGTCTTCCCAAATGCCAGTGCAATTAAACCAATTAAAAGTTTCTATTCTTCTATTCTTAAAGTATTTTTTCAGTTTCAGTTATGTTATTGAAATATAAACAAATAATGTGGCCCACCAAAAAAGAGACATATTTGTAGTTTAAAACAATACTTGTTTAAGTTCATATTTATATTTACCGTAGATACGCAATGAAGAAAGTCGTTGGGTACTCATAAATTTTTACCACAAAAAAGACTGTGAAGCGTGTAAACATGCGAACACGAAATTGTGTACGACACGATACTGAGATCGAAATCTACAGAGACTTAACAAGACCGTAATTGTTCTGATCCATTAAGATAGATGTCAGAAGCTGGGATATACAAATTACATTTATTAGCAAAAGGAATCTCCCATTAACAGCACGGGTAATAGCTACAGAATTGAAAACATCACGATCGACAAAAATCAACCAGTAGCGTTAAGAAGCGTTTGAATGGAAATTTATATTAAAAAAATTAAAATTAAAAATTAAATTAAAAAAAATTCGGAGAGTACGAAATTATTAGAGAATTGTTAGAAACATATTATTGCTTGACAATTTCAAATTATATATTCTTTAATATAGGCCTTTGTTGCGATGGAAAGATAAAAACGTGGATGTTTACAACCTCCATGTATCTGTTTGTTAGTTCAGGCCTAGTGAATTAATGAAAGTAAAGATGATAAGAAGGTTTTTTCCTAACATTAAAGTCTGATAGTGGTTGTGGTTCTGTGTTGATGCAAACAACCAAAATCTAAAATTCTAAGATAACCAGCTTTTGGTCATTTGTCTTAGTCTCCCGAATTTGGTTTTATTAAGTTATCATAGAACGAATTGAATCAAATGAATAAAGTACATTAGCTCTACTAAGTTGTAAAACATTTTACAATCTGAAAGGCTATAAAACCATAAATTGCCAAAACTTAATACAAAGGCTGTCGATGTTAATTGAAGCAGTTAGGAAGAATATTACTTATAAAAAAAAACCCATTCAAAAAATCACAAAAATAAAAAATTCGTTACAATTTTTTTTTCCACGAAAAAAAAATTAGTTAGATTAGATTACCGGAAGTGACCGCAAGGCCAATTACACTGCGACCTTTCTGATCTTCTTCCAGCTCTGGTCTTTTAATTAAGCTTAGCAGCTTCGAGAGTTCTTTTAAATGTTGCCCGGGTTTAGGATATTGATCTTGCATTAGTAGGAACCGAGTTCTTGTCATATCATCTTATTTTCCTGTTAAGTATAACCTGAAAATTTCACAATAGTAATATGGTAAATTCGGCTTAAATTGCACCCACACCTCATAACAAATCGTGTCAAATGCCTGGCTTATATTAATAAACTCCGCAGGACAATATTTCTTCTGTTCTAGACCTGTCGACAACTTTATAAATTTGCTCAACGGTACCATGCCTGCTTCTAAATCCAAACTTATGGTTTTGTATTATTTCTTTTTGTGGGTAAGTCGTTTTATATGAACTCTTTCATATTATTGATACTTGATAATATTAGAAGTAAGCTAATTGATATATACGAAGATATTAACAAGTAACTCTTGTATATAAATATGAACACAGGAGTTTATTAAGTCTTTTTTTTTCATTCTGGGAATGTATCATTTAAATTTAACTTAATATATTAAATGAACCTTTGTTTTCAATTACGTACAAGCATTTATTCTGATGTGTGTTTTAGGAATTACATATTCATTCAATTTAATGTTTTAAAGACACTAAATTCATTTCCGAAAAAAAATAAACAAAATTTTCTCTATTATATATTTTGGCTGCAGTCTAAAATCTTGCTCTAAGTACCACTAATTTTTAATGGGAAACATAAGTTACAGATATTAAGAGAACGTATTAGAAAGTTTGAATAAAACCACTCCATCTACAGTTGATAATGTATTTGTTTGCACATCGCACTGGCCAAAGTGCGAACCGCAAATTGTACTTTATCTCTTTCTAACACACATAAATACGCGTTATAATACTACACCCGTTAGTCATGTTAAGGTATTCTTTGCCGTAAACTTGGTCTTGGACTGCAAAGAAATACTTTATGAACTATATGTATATATTAGGTTAAAAAGGGCCATTTTCACATAAACGACTTCCAAAGTTTAGGACGACTAAAAATTTTATGATGATCGCTTGAACGCTGTAATTCATGATTATTAACGCTAATTAACTCAAGTATTGGGCAGTGTCAACATTTGTTTCTTTTTGTTAGCTTATCAACATCATCTAGCGTTTTTGTTCCACATTATTAATGGTGACGCAGAATGGTGCCTTCGTGTTAATATCAGGAACAGCCAAAATCGATACTTATCCGTGTAAGCTGATGTGCATCTGATCGGAAAAGAAGGCACCGTCTATTAACAACTCGAGGCTACAATTCAAAAAAAGACCGGCAATACATTATCATGTCATTTTGCAGCACTACAAAGCTCGCCTTCATACTGCTAACAATACAAAATCGGCAGTTCAAGAACTCGATTGGAAGGTCATTCCACATCCACCTTATTCACCTAAATTCGCTCCACCAGATTTCTATTTCCTTCGCTCAAATAATTTTCGAGGAATCTCCTTTAATGACGACTTTTTTTATTTCCAAACTCTCGGACGTGGATCTTCAGACGTGGAACCAAAAGACTACCGGGTCCGTTGGAAGGCAATCGTATATAATGGAGAAGAATACATTCTTGTTTGTTGATTAGTGTATTCTGTTTGTTAAAAAATTAATACATTTTAGGTTCAATAAAAATCCTGCGTACTTATGCATGAATCTAATATTTAACAGTTACATTGTTTTGTATTATTTTTAGTTAAAGACGAACATGGATTTAAAAATGATTTGCAAATTAGTCTATTATTTATCTTATAATATGTGTATAAGTGTTTTGGTCATTCTTGTTTATATTTTTATCTTATATTTCTTGTTCTTGCTATAGTTAGCAATCTGCTACGATGTAATAGTAGTAAACCGGGTGTCCTTGAAAAAAAGCAAGGTATGAAAAATGGAAAGATTAAATTATATAGAATACGTACCCAAAATGTTTTCCCAAAATTATCTCTCATAAGTGGGAAAAAATATAACAAATATATTTAAAAAAATTGTGCTATGCCACTGTGCGACTGGATATATTATAAATACTAACGGAGACATAAAGGTGACCCACAATAACTAAAAGAATAGTCTTGTTATTGTCCATCTCGCTCTAAGTTTTGTTCAATTAGCGATCGTTACGTACATTCGATACAATTTTCCGATTAAAGATAGATTGTTAGAAATAGGACGTTCAATTCCTGTAAAGTACACATCTTACATGTTCTTTTAATATATCACTTTTAAATTTGACTTTCATACCAGGTTATTGAACTCTCTTATCATAACAAAACAGACACAGTGTTATCGTATTTATAAACGTAAAACAAACATTGCTGCCTTTAAATTCAATAGCGGCATTCTATTTTTTACTTCTCTTAACACAAAAAAAACATTCTCTTAATACACATGAAATGATGTCAGTTCTAAAATTCCACAAATTATTATTGGTATGATTTTTAAAATGAGTTTGTAAATTAATATAACACATTTTAATTTTTAATAATTCAATTTACAATAACATCCACAACTGTTACGTATGTAAACATACGGTGTGTGTGTAACTTCGACAGAGGTACATATTTAATATTTATGAATTCTGTATATTTTCAATTCATAGCTGGAACATGATACAACTTTCAGGGAGTTCTTAATTTTGGGGTTCGCGACATAACTGACACAATATTTAGGATTCATATTGTATGTACCTGATTACATCTTTTCATTTTTCATTCGTTGTCTTTTTATTATAAGGACAGCCTGTATATTAAGCCTGGAAAGCTTTTAAATTAACAAGGTATAAAATAAATGTATATTATTTATTTTTGAAGAAGTGAAAGTTGTAATAATGCATTTTTATTTTTACGGTGGTCCAAAAAAGGACAACTTTGATTATAGCAAGAGTAATAATACAATTCTAAATTTCCTAAAGGCAAACGAACAACGACAACGTAAGTCATACACCAATATCAAGTAAAAAATTATGCTTATTAAGTTATAAAAACCTAATAAAGAAATTTCCCCAATTTCATTCGAATATAACTGTGACTCCTGTCAAATTTAGTGATAGACGTAGCTAAACGTTCATTATATACTTCGATATTTCATTTCTTTATTCCCGTTCTTAAAAAGTGAATTTCACCTACTGTAATAGTCGAGGCAGTATGAAACCGCAAATTTTGTCGTTCAATATTCCTTTATCGACTTCTATAAAACTGGCGAACGGCGGCGAATAGAAATTTTCTTACACAATAAACCAACAACGTACGACGCGAAAGATCTGATTAACGGCTGCCTATTATGTTCGATGATAAAAACCTACCGGAAAGCGTGTTTGTATGTGTGAGGCGTAATTATGACCACTTCTACCTCGTTATAATTTTTACTAAATAACTATTACGTTGAAGTGGTAAATTAAACTTTCTCCTGCCAAATGTTACTTGCAATAAAAATCGATGTACATATGTATTTGCAGCACAACGCAGCAGTTTCGTATTTTTAATTCTATTCAGTCATGGAGTCATTACTGCATTTATACAGTTAACGAAGATTGATGAATAGTAATGTTAATTTACTTTATTCACTGCACGAGCAATCGAAATTTAATTTATAAGAAAGCGTGCTCTGTATAAAACTAAAACTAAAATATGAATTATACTAACACCCCTAAGAAACGATATTTGATTGACAATTAATTATTGTATAATTAGAAATCATTATATAACCAGAAAAACCTGAATATATCTGATATCTTTTTAGTGTTGCATATAGCCTCGTAGAGGGCGTCGTTAATAAAACATCAGGTGTTGAAATTAATCTCAATTTTTCGTTAACCGAAATCTAAAGTTTATCAATATACGGCAATATTTTGGTGCGATATGTTTTTCACGAAATTCGAAGAGGATTAACTCAACAAAAGTGTATTGCTGAGTTGGTTTCTGCACCACAGCACCACAATCGATAATTCACGTTGCTACTGTGAATTCTAACGTGGACGCACCAGTCTCAGCGATGATCCCAGGACAGGTCCGCCAAGAACAACAGTCACCCAGAAAAACATGATGCTGTGCACCGCCTGTTTAAGGAAGATAGACATGTGACATATCGTGAAATTAAGACATCCATGGGTATTTCAAAGACTTCAATCCAAACGATCCTACATGATAAACTGGTTATGAAAAAGTTTCCCAATGGATTCCGCATTTTTTAACCAAAGAGCAAAGGCCGACTCCCATTAATTGATGCCAGATAACTTTGAGCCAGTTCAATAACGGAAACAAAAAGCGTCTATAGCACCGTGAGTTGCGATGAATCATGGATTTATTCCTATGAACCCGAAAATAAACGTTAGTCCGCTATTTGGGTATTTCGAGGTGAAAAAAATCCGACAAACGGTATCCGTTGATGGTCGCAACGTTTGTCTCAAAATCAGGTTATCTAGCTACAATTCCTTTGCAAGGTCGAAGAACGGTTAATGCGGATTGATACACAACCGTTTGTTTGCCAGAAATAATCGCCGTGCTCCGAGAAACGAACCCACAACGCCTAATCATCCTGCATCATGACAATGCAAGTTCGCACACCTCTCGAAAGATAATTATGTTTTAGAGCAGCAAAATATCGAACTATTAGATCATCTTCCATATAGTTCCGACGTAAGTCCAAACGATTTGTTTATGTTCCCAAAGATCAAGAATGGAATGCGTGGTTGACGATTTCAGTCGCCGGACAAAGCAGTAGATGCCTTCAAAACGGCAATTTTGACTATCCCAACTGAAGCCTGGAATAACTGTTCTCACAATTGGTTTAAACGAATGCAGAAGTGTATCAATTTTAAAAGTACTTTGAATCCAATCCACTGTTTGATTTTATGACTTTATGCAACAGTAAAAAGACATCCCTCGTATAAGGACAAATAGTTAATTTTGATTATTACTTTTCTATTCAACGAAAGTGTATCTGAAATACATATAATTTATAAATGAATGGAATATTATTTTACTACATTATATTTAATTGCGTTTATTTTTAGACATGCAAATTTAAAATTTAAATGAATTTTTTTACTGATATTTCCATAGAAAAAAGTATCGAATCATCGACTTCCAACAGGGAATGCGTAAAACGTTCACACGTGTTTAAATAAATAGTTTTTATAAGTAAAGAAGAGTATGTAATGTGTAAAATAGCATTGCACTTGTCAAATATATTTACGCTACACCTGCACTTTATTAGCAAAATTATCAAACTCTAATATTAAAATAAATATTTGTACATAACTAAATCTATCTCAATATTTCACCTCAAACAAGCAGGGTTATCAAAAATAAAAAAGTTCACCCACCCTCTTTGCTGTTTCCTTGAATTTCCAGTTTCTCGATACACCAGGTTTATTCGAACCTATCAGTTCTCAGTAGTTCTGAATCGTTTCAGTATTTGAAATTCGCATCGTACTGCGCATGTCCGCAAGTTCAGAATGGTTTAGATTCTGCCATTGTTTAGGAGGTTCGAAAGGGCAAATTTTCAAAAATTCTGGTAACATTAGAAACTAGTGATGGGAGATGTCAGCTCTTGGAGCCAAATTGTTGCAGCTCCAAGACCAAACTGCCTGCGATGAATCCGGTTTCCGGCGGTGATGCTTCAACCCCAGTTACTAGAATCACGACCCCAATGTTGCTTCACCTTGCACAGGTTATAAGACTTTATACACTTTACTTTTTAAATATTCGGTGACTATTTTTTAAATGAATAAATAAATGTACTTTCATCAAAATATATTGGTTTATACTATATATGTATATTTATTTTTGGATCTACAACGACTAAAATAAAACTGCTGTTGAGACTGGTGTCCCTTGTTAAAGTATGATTGTTATGTTGATGTTTAATGCAAGACTGTGTGTCTTGATGTTGTTGAGTTGATACTATGTTAATATAAAAACAGTGTATTCTGATACTGTTGTTGAGTTTATACTGTGTTAGAGAACATTGTTGCTTATTATGATGTCACGAATGAGACTGTTGTGTTAAGACTGTGTTACAAGTAGGTAAGAATATACCTCTACCCCTACAAATTATTAAATATTTTAATGCGCGTATTTGTTGAACATTATATTGTTTGACGTCATAACAGGGAATTTTTCTGTGTTATTAAGTCGTGGAAATTGTAGCTACGGGCAATAATACCCAAGGTAATCTTAACTCATAAAAAATAAAATGTCATTACTGAAGGCCGGACATATCGGGCTGAAATGACGTCATTACGACGGACGATATAAATAATCTACAACATCTGTAAGTATATCACGCAGTTATTGAATAGCACTATTCATTCGGTTAACCGCACACAAAAAATAGATATGCAGTTAACCGAATGAATAGTGCTATTCAGCAACTGCGTGATGTACTTACAGATATTGTAGACTATTTATATCGTGCGTCGTAATGACGTCCATTTCAGCCCGATGTGTCCGGTCTCTAGTCATTACTAATTAAGTATTGGTGTTATAAATCTAAGTATGTATTTCCGGATCGTCCCTTGTTAAAGTAATAAAATTTATTTGAGAAACGTAATCCTATGAACGGATATCCAGATTAAACACTTTGTTCACTATGACCCTAGTTAATAAAACACCGGTGTAACGTATAAAACAATAAAAAAAATTTTAAATGTAAAGGATATCGCCTTCCTAGAACCTAAGGAATATTTTATAATTTGAATAGAATAATAAAATTATGTTATACAGTTGTTTAAACTCGAAAATGAACGTTAAAAATTTATAAAATTGTAAATGTTATGTTTGAATTCTATATCCTAGATTTACTCATATTTAACAATAAAAAATGTTTGAAATTAAAATATTACAAAATGTAGTAATTAAATGTATCCTCAACAACTAGAAATAAGTCACAATGTATAAGCGCAACGCTACATTCACAATTGCAAAACTTGAACTTGGTTGTCTTAACTATAGCACATTCCCATTTAAATATTTAATTAATTTTATTTCTGTTTTGAGATTCTTATTTTGGTTAAATATTTATTAGTTTTATTTTAAGTTGAGAATGTTTTTAGAAATAATTTATTTTCTATCAAAGATTATTATTTATATTCTTTTTTTAAAACTTTATAAAACTATATAATGTGGTAATAAATACATCTATATATATATATATGAGAAGTTTTTCTTCTTAGTATTTAGATAATATAGTAATGTGTATGCTTTGCTTCCTTAATAAAAAGCATATACAAATAAAATTTAAAAGATACTGAAATTTTGTAATTTCGAACTTCTTCTATTATAAAATACAATGTTAGGCAAATGTATGGATCTATTCGAATATCTTTGACATGTCTACTTAGATTTTAATAAGACTTTCCACAATTAATTAAATGCAAATTGGGGATTCGATGAGTATATTTATATCCGAATCACATTTCCGGTTTAGCCGAAAACGATGTTCACTTTTTTATTTTAAATGAAATACCCAGTATATTTTTACGAATTTGAATTGAATTGAGCAATAATAAGATTTGGCACCGTTTTGTTCAACAACGACAAAGATATTTAATTACAGCTTATATTTTAAAATCATGTTTATGTTTAGTAAGCCATGGAATTAAAATTCAGTACTTGGCTTAAACTCTCAGAATTACCTTTGTAAACGTCCAAAAATTAATAATGGTTCAATTAACTGAAGAAGAATATATTGAAATTCTGCTGATTGGTTTTGTTGACCGCGTCAGAACACATGAAGAAGCATGCGATTTATTTAACAATTTTCATCAACATCGGCGTCCAATTTCGCGAACTGTCGTTGGGAAAACTTTGAGAAGGTATAATTTAACCGGAGATGTTAGAAATTTACCGAAAAGCGCACGACCAAAGGTAGCAACTAATGAAGTTATTGCTCATGATATTGCATTATAATAATTACCACAAACTTCTCCTACATCACTCGCACTAAGCCATGATATAAGTTGCTGATCAGTAGCCAGAATATTGAAGCACGAAAAATATCATTCGTATAAACCACATTTAGTGCAAGAATTATTGGACAGGAATTATGATCGTAGAATTGAATTTTGCGAGAGAGTGGTGTGGATTTGCAAAAATGACCAATATTTTACGATTTGCTGTTTTCCGACGAGGCCACGTTTTGTTTGAATGGTATCGTTAATTGCCATAAGTATCAACATTGGTCGATAGATAACCCTCAACAACATCTGCAGAAATTAAACGTTTAGGCTAGTGTTTTCAGGAACCATATTATTTGTCCTTTTTCATTCATGGTACACTAACTTGACAGTGATATTTAGACTTTTTAGGTAATTTGGTTGTTATTAATATTAACATAGATGGGGAATTATCTGTAAGTGTTTAGTTTCAACAAGATGGAGCACCTTCTCACTATGCTCTTAATGTTAGAGCTTTTTAAATGAAGCAATTCCAAATCGATGGATTTGGGAATTCATTGAACAGATGCGTAGCAAGTCCAAACTTTTTCACAAAAATTGTGTTCTCAGATGAAGTAACATTTTGTTTGAGTGGTATAGTCAACAGACATAGGTATCGAATTTGGTCTGGAGACGTGAAAAGTGCATACTCAGTATCCGGACAAAATAATAGTGTGGGCAGGGATGATAGACAATAACGTTATTGGGCCTTTCTTCATTGAAGGTACTCTTAATGGACCTCGGTATTTGGATTTATTAAAAAATAATATTGTACCCGCTATTGCTAGGCTTTATTCTGATCCAAACAATCCACTAATTCCTGCTGAAAATAAATGGCAGCAGCAAGCCTGTGCATTATTCTAGAATTGTGAGGCAGTATTTAGATCAAATTTTTCCTAGTTGATGAATAGGGTGAAGGGGGGTGCCATTGAATGGCTACCTCGTTATCCTGATCTAAGCCTCTCGATATTTTCTTGTGGAGTTATCCCAAAAATAAGGCATATAGAAGATTTGCAAATTTAAATGACTTGAAGGAACGCATAAGAAACTTATTACTACAAATTGCAGACGAAGTTTTATAAAATTCTTTGCGCGAATTTGAAGACAGTTTAATCTATTTTTAGTTAGTAGGAGGGTAAACTTTTGAACATTCAAATCATTGTTTCTATTTTTTGTTAAAATAAATAAATTGTTAAAATCCCGAGTTTAAAGGACTTGTTTTGAAAATGATCTATCTTACTAAATCATTCATGGCTCATGATGTTACTAATAAAAACTGATTTCTCGAAAGTAATATTTTTGATCTCAATCGTAATGTGGAGGTTCACTGTATCTAGAATTTAACAAAGCATTCACTAGTATAAAAATATATAGGTATTCCATATAAAATAACAAATTAGATATCTATTGTCGGTATAACCGGAAGCGACACAGCAAATCTTATATTATTTTTAAAATCCTTGAATCTTTTTAGAAAGGAATATCCAATTTAATTTAAAATGAATGAGCTGTTGCAGAGATATTTAGGTGGTACCATACTTTTTACTAACACTGTATACTGTTCGAATTGTTTGTTATATTAATGGATTTAGTATTATTTTAGACAAATAAGTAAAGTTTTCAATTAATTATTGCCTACAGATTGCAAAAGCTAACGTTTTATATAAACGAGATTACCAAATATTATCCTCATGCAATTATCAGGTCTAGTGCTCTGAGATTGGGAAAAATAATTCTAAACAATTCTAACGCTTTATAAAGATGGCAAAAACACTTGGAATGTTATTAACCTCGAATTACGTCAACGGCGTTCATTAATAATCGATCGACTATAAATTGAATAATAAAATTTCAAAAATAGTGTTATTAATACTAATTATAAGGCAAATCAATGTAAGCGGTTCATCTTATGAATAAGTCTGGAATTGACTGGACAACAATAATGTTATCGATCTGTTTTAAAACACTAACCAAAAATCAAAAGGTTGAAACCGAAAAATATAAAATTACTCCTGATTAATATATTCAATGTGGTAATACGTTTAAAACAGGTTGCACGCTATGAAATTAGCGAGATCCACAGAAAAAATTACCGCTTGTCATACACGGGTAACATGTAAAGGATGTGTATAATATTAAAACGTGAATGTTAACACCATCTGCTTCCATATGATGGGACCGTAATTATGTTCTTAGCCGAAAGGAACTCATTCTTAATATTATAGAACTGCTTACATACATACGTACCTATTAATATTATTTTACGGGTGATAAATAAGCTCTTTATATAGATTAGAAATAAATTTATTCTTGAATTCATAATTGTTATTTTCTAACGATGATATTTGTAGTTCATTTATAACAAATGCTTATTTCAATATTAGTCTATATACGTACATTAAAAATAGAGTAAGAGGTTCAATTATTTATACCAATACTATCTTCCCTAGCTAAACATATGTACCTACCGCCATAATTTGCAACTTTCCGAAACGGGTTATGTAATTAGCAAAACTAAGCTGTTCAATATAGTTAGATGATTTTTTTATGTGATGTTAGATAGAAATTTATGTATATAAATAATAATAATAATTTTATTCAATTCCAGAGTCAATAATCGACACGTTAATAAATATGCAATCTGCACACGTGAATGAAAAGGTATCAGTATGTAATATTATTGTATCTAATAAAATATTGAGATTTTCCGTCTGCTCATCGTCACGGTTAATTCCCACACATTAATGGATTGAGTAATTGTTTAGGCTATTTCCATTGTTTGTAAGATTTAAATAGTCCGACGTTTCGGCAATCAATCTACTGCCGTCTTCAGGGTAGCCCTGAGAGGGCTGGGGTTTGCCAAACTCATATCTAACAAATTTTTTTTAGATGTACTCGTGTGAGTTTCGAATCAGGTCTGGAATTCTAATATTTGAACTAAATCAAGCACACTAACCACTACGCTATTTCTCCCATATAAAAGTTGACCAAACAAATGAAGCATACTCTAAAATCAAAACTAAAATTCATGGTTTTGGACAGAGGCCAAGAATTACAGAATTTGCGGGCATACAAAATAAAGCCAAATGTTTTAGAAGCAAAGACATAAATGTCGTTGATATGCGATACGAAAGTTAAACGAAAATCGAACAAAACAATTCTTTATACTACCAACTTTATTTAGAATTGAGTCATTGGTAAAATAACTGAAGTTAATAAAATTAACTTTTTGATGTAAGCATTCATTGATATTCAATCTTAATTTACAAGTAGCGCACACTTGGAAGAAAATGTTCAAATTCGTCGTAGAGTCACGAACCATCATCACATAAGACAAAGGCGTTAGTGGATCGTTGAGAAACAAGACAAATAAGGCGCTAAATTTGAACATTGTGGGCTCCAGATAGAGAAAAGAACTGAAAGGCTTTAGAGCCATCATAAAAAAATAATGCAATTTATCGTATATAAAGTAACAAGATGATAAATTTCTTTTAAATAAATCTATTGACTTATAAATTCAACAATTTCACAATAGCTTATAAAATTAATTCCGGAGACTGTAATAACTAGACCGGACACAGCAGGCCGAAATTACGATGGAACATATAAATAGTCTATAACATCGTTAAGTACAACACGCGGATATTGAATAGCACTATTCATTCGGTTGTTAAAGCAAATTAAACCAATATACACAATTACCAAACAGGGGATGTGTACTAATTATAGTTTCTAAAAAAAAAACCACTAAGCCCTTTATTAGCGGAAATTTTCATGAATACTTTAGAAACTATAATTAGTACACATCCCTTGTTTGGTAATTGTGTATATTGGTTTAGGTATGTTGATGACATATTAATTTGCTTTAACGGTTCAGATAGACAATTAAAAACTTTACATAATTATATCAACACTATTCACCCCAAAAGAAATTTTACTATAAAAAAAGAAATAAATAAAAGCATTAATTTTCTAGATTTAACCATATCACACAAAACTAATAAACACGAGTTCGCTATATACCATAAACCAACACATACAGATACCACAATACACGCTAATTCTTTTCATCCTATAACACACAAATTGTCAGCATACCAATCAATGGTATATAGATTAATTCATGTACCTATGAGTAATAGTAATTTCGACCTTGAACTTGTCAGTTACAGTGCTGCATATATTTTAAAATCAGGTAGACTATTAAAGGAAACATATGTGCTGCATATTATTTGGATAGCACATACTCTGTGAATATATCAGAGAGACCTTTCCGGAAGTTGATAGACTTGTATCCACTTTTAAAACAGTTTTCAGAAAAGCACCATTGAGAAAAAAAAATTAGATGAAAAAACTTCCATCTTTGTCACTGCCTCCCTGTCTTTCGTAACATGTTTAAATGACGATGCTCGACGTATTTCTGAGTGCAAGGAACTAATACAAATTCCAAATTTAAAAAATCCGTTATACTTTCTTCAGGAGCACTTTGGAAATTTGCTAAAACTAATCACTTACTTTGAAAATCAAAATCTCAAATTAAATGATGGATTAACCACTATTAATAATTTGAAAAATATTCCAAGTGACTTCGGATGTGGCCTTCGACAAATGTTAGACGCAGTTTTTAATAGAAATCCAGATTTAATAACATTGCATCAATTGTGTATGGGGACAATGCCTCAAAATCTAACTGCTAAATACGCTGAAATTTAAGAATATTTCCAGTATACACCTATAACCAGTTGCGATGTAGAAAGGGCGTTTTCTGTCTACAAGGATGTATTTCATTCAAAGAGAACAAATTTTACAAAAGAGAAACTTGAGAATGTATTTCTAATTAATATTAATACTCCTTTACTCAACTTGAACTACAAAATGAACAAATAAAAATGTATTTCGTATTTTATAGGTCACCACCCGTTTGTTTTCCAATTATATAAATAAATTAAACTCTTTAAAAATACAAATTTTTAGTAGTACGCCCGTAGGCGATGGGTCATCGGCCTCTCATGTCCGGTCCCTAGTAATAACCATAAAAATATTATCGAGAACTGTATTCACCGCTAATAGTACTTAAAAAATGTCCCTCGTATACAGTAAAACGTAAAAACAGGTCTCTAGTTATAGAAAATTATTGCACTATAATGACGAATTTTATAACCTGTAGGCATTCGGACGCCAGTATAATAAGTTGTAATTTATGACAATGAAATAATTTTGTCTAAACCATTAGTCTAAAAAAAAAGAATAATAAATAGTTGTTCTTTGATACATATATACATCATCTTAATCGATAATACCTGGAAAAGCTGAACATGTTCATATATGTCAAGGCAAACGGAAATTGCTCGAAGAGCCCATATTTAATTAATAATCAATTAAACGAATTTATTACAGATCGGGATCGCGGCAAAGAGCAGGTTTGCGAAAACGTGCAGTGTAATAAAGGAGCGAACTACACTCATTCGCAATAGGACCTGGGTTCGATCTAATGAGTGCCAGCTGAGCGTGTAGCACTGACGTTGCTCAAAGTACACGTATTCACTAATTATCTTTATTAATTAAATGGCGGAGCCAATCAAAACAACCCCCTCATTTTCGTTTCACCCCATCACGATCATCATCATCACAACGCGCACCACGCCGCTTGATTGATCACCTGGTTTCTCTTTCAATTTTTTTTTGTTTTCGGATAACAAAAAACGTTCTAACAGTTCTCGTTTTCTAACAACAAGAAAAGAGGTCTGTACAAGGGATTATTGATTTGCTGTCTTATTTCTGGATAACTAACTATACATAATGAAGGAGTTATTCTTGCGGAAAATTAATTAATTACTGGCAATAATAGCACTTTTTCTTAATATTGTATAAATCACTAACGAGATTTAAGTTTTTAACTGGGATATATATTTAAAAAAGGCCCCAATCAGCAACTTAATGGAATAATTTGTATAATAAATTGCCGAAAAAAATGAAAAATCTTAAATGAAAAACGCATGAGTTGTTCAATATGCAATAAAATTTATAACTCCTCGTCTCAAATAAAACCGTTAAATGAATACAAGAAGTTATTAAAACTTAAACAAGAAATTTCAAGTCTACGATTTTTTGTTTGATTTAGCAAAGACTATTATATAAATGTATGTCTTATACATACCTTGTTATACGAGGGACACTGAAATTATTGAAATATACGACACATGGCAAAACTGTCAAATCAATTTTTGCGAACTAGGATACTATCGCCCTATTATATTTTATGATTCTTTAAAGATGACTTGTATATTTACTATCAAGAAAAGTGCGACAATCCAAACACCACTTTGTTTTACAGTGACATTTTCGACAAATATACATACCGTCTGTTAAAAAAACGGTTGTAAAATATTAAAATAGGTAGTAGTGTGAACCAAAATAAACAAAAGCATCTTAATAAACATGGGTCCGTAAAGTAACGGTTTCAGACATATGGAATGTTATTTATTCTTTTTTACCATTTTTTTTTATTTTGCAAAAGTTGCAGTTTCTTATCATAGTTGTCTGATGGCTTGTGAAATAAACATTAAGTATTTGACTGACACAAGCTTTCGCTTGTTATGGCTCTTTACTCTAACGCAGAATTAGCCGACATGCGTTTTATGTATGGTAGTACTAATGGGATTGCCACCAAAGCGCAACGTATTTACGTTGAAGCTTATACAAATCGCCAGATTCCTTCACATCGTATGTTTGGAAGAATTCACCAAGCAAGCAGTGCCAGTTATCCGGAAGACCAAGGTCGGTATCTACTCCTAGAGCAGAAGAAGAAATTCTTGCACGAATAAAGCATAATCCAGGGATGATTGTGCGGGGAATTTCAGCCGAGGTTGGAATTAGTGCTCCTCTTGTTTGGAGAATCCTACACGCTTTATTCATACCATATAGAACGAGTACAGGCCTTAAATCCACTTGATCATCAAGCACGTATATTTTTTTGTTGCTGGTTTCTACGTAATGATGCTGAAGATGTCCATTTTTTTGCCAAAATTCCTTTTTCGGATGAAGCCGACTTCACACGAAATAGAGTTGTTACTTTTCACAATACGCCTGTTTGGGCTGACGAAAATCACCATGCTGTAATAGAATCTGGACATCAGACACGTTATTCATTAAACATTTGGATGGATATTGTAGGCGGCATGTTTCTAAGTCCTGTTGTTTTACCAAACCGATTAGCAGGCGCTGCTTACCTAAACTTTCTGCAGAACATAATGTGTGATCTTTTGGGCGACATTCCTTTGAACCAAAGGCAACAAATTTGGTTCCAGCATGATGGTGCCCTAGCATTTACATCAAACTTTTCCACGTAGATGGGCAGGAAGTGGCGGACCTGTTTTATCGCTTTAAACCCTCTGGATTTTTTTCATTGGGAATATTTGGAAACATTGGTTTATGGTACTCCTGCAAATAGCCTCGGAGAGCTGGCGCCAAGAATTAATCAAAATGCCAACAAATGTGAACCAGCGAGGGGGTTTTAGATAGAGTTCGAACATCCTTCATGCTAAGATGTCGTGCCTGGTTAGAAAATACACTTAGCACATCTTATGTAACTTTATTTTTTGTTTTGCTAGAAGCTTCCTTTGATTGTTTGTGCTTAATTAATAATAAATGTTTGAAAAAAGAATAAACTTCCTTATCTCCGAAACCGTTGCTTTGCGGACCCATATTTATTAAGACATTTTTGTTTATTTCGGTTCATACTACTACCTCCTTAAATATTCTACACTCTTTTTTTGACACCTGTTATACGCTTGATCTGTTGTTTTGAAAACAATTCAGAGGCTGCTATTTTAGTTACTTGTTTTAAAATCCAACCATCAAGTACTTTTTAAATTCAAATCCTTGTCAAAGCTCCTATGTATAATGTTTTTATAAAATTTCTTGGATCTGTAAAGGAATCAAAAATATTCAATATTTATTTTTTTATTGCGCACCTTAAGCGGCTAAAATCCACCATCCTCAAAAATTAACCATTTTTCGGATTATAACATTTGAACGGATCCAGCTGGAAAGCTGTTTTAAAGCCAAATTTTTTTATGGGCTATAACCTGCTGGTAAAAATAATGATAGAAATACGAACTTTTTGTTAAAGACATTGATGTTTTTTTACTTTAGGAATTTTTATCACTTGTTGATTTTAATGGGTTAATTTTAGGTGACAATATCTCTCAAAGAAAGTAAACAAAAAGTTTACTGTCAGTTGTTTTAGAAAATATGACTTGTATTAAGTTTTATATCCACTATATCGCAGGCTTCAGAAAGATCCGAATTTGAAAAATCAGTTTCACGTAGCATTCCAAATTAACTAACTAGCGATCGTTGAATTATTTTAAAAATTATAACATCAGATCAAACCTATAATCCTTCTTACGATCTGCCGCTCAGTCAAGAAAGCAGAGTATATAGTTGTTGAAAAAGTAGTGTATGCTAATTTTTTATGTGTAAATTTTGCACATCAGATTGATGTTTTTTATTACTTCAATCCCTCTAGTTACTCAGTTCACAACTACATTTAATACCGCCACCCAGAATCTCTTCGAATATGTTATTTTGACATTATCCTAAGTGTCCATTAAGGTTATTACCCAGATAACGTTTTTTTAATTTGACAAGTTCTTCTTCTCCTATTTAGGTAGAAACATGTTTAATGAGTTTATTCATAATAAGTTTAAAAAGTATTGGACTTAGGGGATCGCCTTGTCAGATACTAATGCTGCCTTTAGTTTCCTTAAATAATCCATTCCTTATTGGTATTTTGGTCTTCGTTTTTGCCTTTATGTCTGCTATTATCATATAATTTGACAATTTTAACTTTTTTGCTTATTGGTTCTACCCATGAAGTAATATTTCTGTTAGAGCAACTCCTAAATATATATTTATTTTACATAACAACTTCAGAGATAACTATGTTTTTAGAATTCACTAATAAATATTTTCGCATATTAATAAAGATATTTAAAATTTTTATATGCCCAAGTTTTCGACATTTGATGACGAAAGGTATATTTTCTCTTGATATATTATGAATTATTTGGATCACATTTCATTTATAGTATTAAAATTCCCAATAAATTATCTGAAGCAGGCTATCAAGAATATTATAGATTTTCGTTTCACGGAAGAGCTTCAGAGGAGGATAATGTCATATAAGAAAACTTATTTTAAAATGGATTTTTACAATTATTTTGAAAATACTCGGCATATTCGGAAAAAAGCTTTAGTTCGAAAAAATGAGCAAGTCAATTCGTTGAGACAAAGTAATTGTTGAATTTGTTCACACAATTGTCTTATAGATGCAATTCAACTGCTACCCTTGTTATTGCAAATTAGAGGAATGTTATGGGTAAGTAAACTGAACATCAGTTTACCGACAGCTACTATTTAACAATGAATCGTAATTATACTTGTAAGACAAATAGATAACTTTAAGTTATTGATTTTGTACAATCTTTTGTCTTCTTTTAGAAAAAGATGAATAAATGATTTTTTTTCTATTAAATAAATTCGTTCCAAAACAATGTATACTAACATTTATGCTTAATTTAACGTTGTTTTTCTCCATATTTTTACAGATCTTCATTATTGCTACTTCTTTTTCACATTTAAATCTTAACTTTGATTGCGGCTTTTCTGATTGGCTTTTGGAGTGTGAGGCGCCATATATCTTTATTTTTAAGATTTTATTAGGCAAAAATATTCACATGGTTTTTCAAGAGCATCTATTAATAAAATATTGGCATTACTTTTTTAATTAACCAGGTTTCACATTTATAAAGAAATTCAACGTCCAAGATAAATATTCGTAAGTATTCGTATTTTGGTTTGACGTACAGAATAGGACAATTATAATATTATATATAATATTATAATTAGTTACTAATAAGTAAATATTTAATAAAAATGTGTTTATCTGATTTTCCAAAAAAAATATTGTCCAACAAATTATAAGTAATCTAAATGGAAAACAAAAAAAAATTAAATGGCAAACTGCAAATTAACTCAAAGTAAAACAAAAAAACAGTATTCTTATCAGCTACAAATTAAGGAAGATAAGAAAATACAAACAAACAAAAATATGAAATTCTGATTAACATAAACAAATGAAAATACTAAAATATTTAAACCCAATTTTTGCTACATTCAGAATTTCTGCCAAAGAGCTATGGCGAATATCACAATACGGCGTTATTACATTAAACAGTCGACACATTCTTGAAATTGCGAAATTAAAATTGATAGTAGTCCAAGCCGTAAGAGTATAAAATATGTATTAGTAAATGTAATTGCGAAAACAAATCATAATTACCGATCTTGAAACGAACAAAGTTATAAAGAGATTTCAGACCTATGAATCGTCACTTAGCATGAAGAGATAACATTTCAAATTTATCGACTAAAAGATTGGTAGTCAACTCCTTTCTGAGGATAAACGCCCTCAGTTCTAAAAAAGGTATTTTAGAAATTCTCTTTAAACGTTCTCTATGCTTAATTTGTTAAATTCATAGAAAGTATTGCAAATCAAACTTACATACTAAAGCCTAGGACCTACATAGCTACAAAACAAGCGTTTTATTGTGAAAAATTTGGAATGACGAATAGGCCCTGATTATAAAACGTAATGAATTCAGAGCTGCACACCCAATATAATTTCTATATTTCGCAAGGCAAAATTACAATCGATGTAAGTCCTTTACTGAATAAGAGTGCGCAAGTATCAATGGATTGGACGAATAATGGTAGATAAATGGCTGCATTCTGTTTGTAAACTTAACTATCTTGCATTTCGATACTGTCATTGATAAACTGTTTTTCTCACACCACCAACCTATTTTGCTGATTTGCAATTGTAATCATCCAAAGAATATATATTTGAAAAAATTGTTTAAATTGCAAATAAAAGCTAATTTATTCCAATCGATAAATTCCAAGATAATTTATGAATATCTTAAAGAGTCATGGCCCCGACTTTGAACCTTGTTTTTGCATTTCAAGTAAATGATTTGTACCCATTACAATATACATATTGTTCTCTCTATGTTAAGTAAGTAAGAGTAGTATTATGATTAGAGAACGGACGCAATTTCCATAAAACGCAATCGGCAATTGGAATTGTGTATAACGTCGCACAGTACATCCCGGCGTAATTCAATGAAGTATTTGTTTGACTTACTCGGACACCTGGTCTCGCCGCGATAACAATGGACAAGCCAGCTATTGTATTCCGAGAATATAGTGCTTTTTAAAGTGTTTTCATGAGCGTAGATAGAAGCGGGGTTTTTATAATGTATTTTATTTATTAGTTTATATTTCGTAAGATAAATAAAGTGCTGTGAGTAAGTTTCTTGTTTTCATAGTTTTAACTGTTAATTACATCGTAATTTTTGTGATAGATCCTGTTTAATATCGTTTGATTGAATCTATTTCTACCAATTATTTCGACGTAAGAGTGTGCATTGAATTTCGTTCAGTTTCAATAACTTACGCACACATTTTTAGTTTTCATTTATTTAGATCTAGAGCATTGTTTAAGTTACTTTTTCAGACATGATATGGAAGAATGTCGAGAACGGCATTGTATAACAATGGCGAGTTGGATTGACGGTCATACTGATTGTATGTCCATTATCAGTGATTCCGAAATTTATTACAAAATCCGTAAAATATCGTCAAAAATTCGTCACTTAGGATCGCAAACACATCTGAACTCTGTCAAACTTTTATGGCGGCTAATATTCCATTAAATAAACTTAGCAATCCCACTTTAAAAATATTTCTTCAAAAATATACTGGTCGAAATGTTCCTGATGAATAAACTTTATGCAAATATTATGTTTCTAGGTGCTATACGGGAACAGTAGAACGCATTAGAAGCCATCTTTTAAATCAATACATATGGATAAGCGCCGACGAAACGGTGGATAAGTTAGGACGCTGTGTGGTAAATGTCGTAGCTGGTGTACTACATCCAACTATTCCCTATAACTCATATGTAATAGCAACAAGTGTTATAAATAGAGTTGATGCGGAAACAGTTGCCGAAACCATTAAGGAGAATATGCAAAAAATTCTTCATTCGGACGCCACGCACAAAGAGAAAATACTTTTATTTGTCAGTGATAGTGCTGCGTATATGTTAAAAACAGGCAGACTATTGAAGAAAACATATCCTAATATGCTGCATATTACTTGTGTAGCACATGCTCTCCACAGAATCTGTGAATATATCAGAGACACTTTTCCGGAAGTTGATAGACTTGTATCAGCTTTGAAAAAAGTTTTCAGAAAAGCACCATTGAGAGTAGCTCTTTTCAGGGAAAAATTTCAATCTCTGTCACTGCCTCCCACTCCAGTAATAACTAGATGGGGAACATGGCTGGAAGCTACTAGTTATTATGCTGAGAATTTTGATAGTCTAAAACATTTCGTAACACTGCTAAAGGAGGATGCTAGAAGTATTGGTGAATGCAAGGAGCTCACACAAATCCCAAACTTAAAAAATCAGTTGTACTTTCTTCACGAACACTTTGGAAAATTGCCAAAACTAATCACTTATTTTGAAAATCGAAATCTCAAATTAAATGACGGATTAACCACATTAGATGTGGCTGTTAATAATTTGAAAAGTATTCCAAGTGACTTCGGATGTGGCCTTAGGCAAAAGTTTGAAGCAATTCTTAATAGAAATCCAGATTTAGTTACATTGCAGCAATTATGTATGAAGACAATTCCACAAAATCTAACGGCTAAATATGACGAAATAAAAGAATATTTCCAGTATGCACCTGTAACCAGTTGCGATGTAGAAAGGACGTTTTCTATTTATAAGGATGTACTTAATTCAAAGAGAACAAAATTGACAGAAGAAAACCTTGAGAAACTATTGCTAGTCAATATTAATACTCCTTTACTCAACTTGAACGACAAAATGAACAAATAAAAATGCTCCAATTATAGAAATAAAATTAAAAACTTTAAAAATACAACTTTTCAACAAATACATATGTATTTCGTAATTTTATAGATCACCACCCGTTTGTTTTCCAATTACATAAATAAAATTAAATATTTTAGAAATGCAGCCTTTCGCCAGTACTGCACTGGGTGGTAAGCGTGTCCGTTCTCGAATTATGATATAACATTTTTGTTTGCCAACCTATATCTCAAATGCCCAAAATATCATTGAATTTTAGAAATAAACAAGAACTAAATGTTTCAATTGAATAAGGCGTCATTAAAACTAATTAGTTGTCATTTATGATGAATAAAATGTAACTTCAAACTTTCAAATATTTCGGAAAATAAGCAGTTCATGAAAAATGTCCAGATTTAAAATTTAATAATGCAATGGAGAAATACATTAGCGCTTGAATTAGTCCCTCTATTTCCCTCCACGAGGGTAACTTTGAAATCTGAAATAGAAACCCGTATATTGTATTACAAATTCTAATTCTACTGGAAAAAGTACGTAGAATTTGTCTCAAACATTGTTTTTCCATTCATGATAGATAGCGCTGTAATCGACGAAATTCAATTTTTTTAATTTCTCGTACTGAGAACTTATGCATACTATTTTATAATACGTGTGCAATACACAATATATTTTCTTTGTAAATAATCAAAATTAGTCTTAGAAAAACTTCATTCATTTTACAAATTTCGAATAACTGGGAAAATGTAACCTGTAGAAATGTAAATTGCCGGTGAATAAATTACTTTTGACGTAACCCAACAACAACGACGTGTACGTAGTACTACCTTGGCCTTCACTAACCTGAGTCTTCTCGCCTCTCATGTGTCAGGGTGCTTCATTTATGTAAGTCTCTTCACCTCTCACTTATCAGATTGCTAGATTTGTCCTAGCCTCATTATCTTTCAATTAAAGTAAGTGCTCAAAATGATGGCCCTCAACTTCAATGCACTTATTGATTCGCATTTCAAATGAGCGCAGACAACTGAGAACCGTATCTTATTGAATTTCGGCACGAGCATTTCTGAATCTCTCAATCATACTTTCACGTGTTGTTGGTACTTGATACTTTGCATTTGAGATAACCCCATAGAAAGTAATTTGACGTAGTAAGATCTATTGATCTAGCGGGCTGATTTACTGAACCAACTCTACGGATCCAGCGACCATTGAAATTACAATCAAGTACGTACTTCACGTGCTACCACCGAATAGTGTGCTGGAAAACCATCATGTTGAAAACACATGTTCTGTTGCGCTTCTTAGCTACCGTCTTCAAGTAATGCTGGCAGTTCATTTTCCAAAATGTCTCGGTACATTTCACCATTCAAGTGGCCTTCGATAATGTGGGAGCCGATGACTTTGTTCCCAATTACTTCACACCACACATTGACATTCCAAGGGCGTTAGTGTTCAACTTGGCTAAGCCAGTGCGGATTTTCAACACTCCAATAATGTGTATTACGTCGGTTAATCGTTCTGTGGTTTGTGAAAAACGCCTCGTCGTAGAACAATACGTAACAACAAGATTGAGATTTTGTTGTAATTGTTAACATGCCCACCAACAAAATGTTACCCGATTTTTGAAATCAACATCATGAAGATCTTGATGTAAACACACATGATATGAATGATATTTACGTTTTAAAATTTTCCAAGCACTGGTGAGGTACAATCCAGAATTGCGAGCTATTTCTCTTGGGCTAATAGAGCGACTTCATTATTTTCTCCTGTGACTGTTGCTCAATGGGTCCTTTTTGGATGAACACTTTTATTAGTAGTGAATTGTTTGATAGTACGGTAACATTAAGCACGTAGCCGAATCCTATCCGAAAAACGTTGAGCGTAGAAATTGACGGCATTATCAATACTTCTGCCAGCTTCTCCATACACCAGGATCATTTCAATTTTCTCTTGTACAGATAAATACTCCATTATGTAGTAAGTACTATTAACAGCGAAAGAGAAACCGTCTTTTACTTTTCGAAATATTCTTCGAACTGAGTAAAATAAGTTATTTCTTAAAGTTATTTCTTTCTTTTGTACGCTTATTTTATATTTTTGTAATTAGAATAAAAATACGAATGGAACAAATAACACAAACGTTAAATACATACATTGTAAATACAAAAATACAATTTTTCTTTTTATTTGAAAGCACTCCGATAAGTTATGAGCGAAGGAAATAGCGTTGACCCAGTATGTAAAGAAGAACGCCCGTTCCTGGGTTTTGATAATTGTACTTTCTTGAAATACCATTTTTGGTGGTATTTTTTTCATTGAAAACTAATTGCGGAATCGTATGCATAATTTTGAAAAAAAAATTAAAATTCATCGATTACAACGCCATCTATCATGAACTGAAAAAATGTTTCAAAAAATCCTACGTACTTTTTCCATTAAAATTCGCATCTGTAATAAAATATTCGGGTTCCTATTCAAGATTTCAAAGTTACCCCCGCCTCACCTACATGGAGGGAGAGAGTGGGATTAATTCTAGCACTAATGTATTTCCTCCATTGAATTATTAAATTTTAAATCTGGACATTTTTTCCTGAACTGTTTATTTTTCGAGATATTTAAAAGTTTCTAGTTAAAAAATACACCCGGTATAATAAATAAAGTCGCTGTTTAAACAGATGCTTCAATCTTCCTTGCAAACATATCTCATCCATTTAGATTTAATAAAATTTAATTAGAAATTAGAAAATTATTAATAAAAATTTCATTAATTGTTTCATTAAGTATATTCTGAATTACGGATTAAATTAATTAACAATTTATATGTATATGTCTTACTTCGCTAGTCCAGTACTACTTATTAACTGAATAAAAATCAATTCTGTGGTAAAGTCGTAAGTGGGTTTAACCGCTATAGAAAGCAACAAAACAATTATCCTTTAACGACCACTAATTTACTTTAATACAATAGATTAAATTGTAGAGAACACACACATCTCCTTTCTTAGAAGCGACAATAACAACAAAAAGAAACCAAATGCGTAACTTTGTTAAGTTTGTATTAGTACATATACCCACGATCTAATCTTTATTTATCGGACGGATACCTGTTCGTACCAGGTAAAGATGCTTAGGTTGCTAAGTGTGTATGTCACTTCCGTTCTGAGAGCAGGAAGTCAAAATTAACACACACATTACTTAAACAATGTTAAACCAAGCATATAGTTCAAATTGGTCGTAAACTGACTTTCTTTATTCGAAAAGAATGGTGATGATGTTAATTTATAAAGATGGATGTTACAAAGACCGGGTGATAAACGTTTAAATTAATTTAAACCGATACGATATAATTTTATTTCGCAACAATATTATAAAATGACATTACAAATTGTATTATGTCAATAAGGCGGAAATATTGCAAAAAGGAATATTATTCTGTTAATACAAAGGTATTTTTAATAATATAAAATATTATTAAAAATCTGGTGTGAAGAACACAAATACAGGTTCACTATTAATATTTTTGTGAACGTGTCCGAACATATCCCTCCCCGGAGACGTAGATACGTATTTCGCCTTTCTACAGGCTCATCAGTACGCCCCTGCTGGAGAAAGGATATCTTCAGACACATTCACAAAAAAGAACCACATCGCCACATCACAGAAATTATCCAGACCGAGCGTAGAAGTAAATTCAGCGCTGCCTGTTGTCAGACAGCCGAAGTACCTCGCCCCGTCCACATAACCAGTGTGTAGTAACGACGCCCTTCTAAATTTACTTCTACGCTCGGTCTGGATAATTTCTGTGATGTGGCGATGTGGTTCTTTTTTGTGAATGTGTCTGAAGATATCCTTTCTCCAGCAGGGGCGTACTGATGAGCCTGTAGAAAGGTGAAATACGTATCTACGTCTCTGGGGAGGGATCTGTTCGGACACGTTCACAAAAATATTAATAGTAAACCTGTATTTGTGTTCTTCACACCAGATTTTTAATAATATTTTATATCATTAAAAATACCTTTGTATTATACAAAACTGGTGGGGTTTACCTACTCATGTATGTTTCAATTATTCTGATTATTCTATAAAACCTAAATTATTTTGGAGCTATTATTTAAACAATATTTTATAGAATATAGGAAAAACTCTAGTCAAAGTATATATAATAGTTCAAAATTTATTGAACAAATGTTATGATAACATATAAGTTATAACAAATACTATAAATAAATAAAATTCCTTTAACCCTAGAAAAGCAATCAATACAACCAGATAACGAATAATTTCTTTTGAATTTTAAAAATAAGTCAGTATGAAATTTTACAGTATAATTATTTTCGGATTTCCTTCTCCTAATGTATACAATTACAGTAGCATTTTATTTTACAATCGGATTAAAAGAATCCCTTACAATGTTTTATAATAAAATAAAATTATAACCGTTTTGCGCATATCTAAAAATGGCTTTGTACACTTGGTATAATTTTTAGTTATTTATATAACGATATGGAATACATTTTGCATTGATTTTTTAAACCCAAATGTTCTTTTAATTTAAAATGCAGTGAATCTGTTTTTAATCTTTATTATTGAATATTTCGGATAGTTCCATCCGTCCAGTTTTTTAGATCTTTTTCCCTTGATTCAAGATTTTAGTTGCTCTTAAGGTTCATCATCCGCATTTTTCTGCGACTGTCTATATCATTCGTAAATAACTGTTTGAGATAGATAATCACCACAATAAACCTCTTGCATCATTCGATATATTTCGGTAAAACCTTTATTTAGTTTAAAAGATAATTTAATGTTAGCTCTAAATTAGAAGTTCATTTTTCAACCGATATATTGTATGAAACACCATGATGATAAATCACTTTCCAGAATTTGTGTTTCAGTTTTATTCTATAGGTATTATTTAAAATTAATTAACAGATTATTGCACTTATCGCTTTTGTTTATATTATGAAATTATAGATAAATTATAAGGAAAATTGTTTGCCATCTTAAGTAATTTATAAATTAGTGGAAAGATTGTACAAATTATTTATATTAATTTTAAGAAAAAAAAAGAGCTGCCAAGATTTCACCATTTTGGAAAGTATGAATTTTATATTAGACAATTAAATCATGATTAGACATAAATAAAAATTGTAATAATTAAGAGTTACCTAACAATAAATTAATTAAATGCGAAAATTATTTCTCAACAATAAAAAAACAGATGGTTAACTACTTGATTGAATAAATTCACGGATAATAAAAATAAAACACAATTTAATTAATATAAATTAAATCAATAAAATATTGTTTTGATGTCAATACATACATACATACATATATACACACACACACACATATATACATATATATATATATATATATATAGTAAACCTAATCAGTAGGCGATTAAAGGTCTGTATATTACTTCAAAATATATGTATTTAAAAAACTCTACATGTTTCGGCTATATACGCCTTTTTCAAGAGAATACAAAATATGTATTCTCTTGAAATAGCTCCAGATATATTTTGTATTCTCTTGAAAAAGGCGTATATAGCCGAAACATGTAGAGTTTTTTAAATACATATATTTTGAAGTAATATACAGACCTTTAATCGCCTACTGATTAGGTTTACCATATCATACCAAGGTCACGAAGTTATTATATTTATATATATATATATATATGTATATATATATATATATATATATATATATATATATAGATATGTGTATTTGAAAAAACATGTAAATAAAAGTAAATATTCAATATACATGTATATGTATAGCAAGCGCCAATTAAGTTGTCGCGAGGAGGGGGTGCGCAGACGCCGTTTTTAAAAACGTCCACCCCCACTACTCAAGTAATTGTCAGAATACATTTGTCGTTGACGTTTGGTGGAACATAATTGCTAGGGGATCATAAAGTGATACACGCTGAAACGCGAGAAGTAGTTTTTAATGTTTATAATTGTTACGACCTGTTTATACATTACAATCTCATTATTTATATCAAATTTTGTGTTTTATTAATCTGTTTAATTATGTTTTTTTTCGAAGAGGTTTGAATTATCTGACGTTGCCGCCTATGGTATCTTGCAATTTGATGTAAAACCAAATACAAATCTCCCCGCTACTTCTAATCCTGTGCGAACTTACCCCTCCTCGCGCCAACTTAATTGGCGTTTGCTATATGTATGAATAAAATCAAATTAAGTATAGAAAAATATATGTAAGATAAGTTAGATAAGTTGTAACATTGTTGAATAGATACAAGTAGAAATGCAAATAATAATCTATAGTTATGAGAAACTAAATAAAATTAAAAAACATGCAATAGTAACAGTTAGGAAGTACATACAGTATAGAATAAAAATGTATACACATAAGAAACGGATATTATATGTATTACCATTTTTATGACATACTATACAGAGTTACCACTGAATAGCGACAAAGCTACGCGAATCTGAAGTATACGTGTATACTATGTCTCGTTGAAAATAGACAAAGAAATTTATTTGTAATTCATCCAAAATTTCAAAAATTTTTAGGGCCAAAATGTAGTTTAATTCGGCCCATATCTTTGTTTATTCTATATTTACCAAACTACAAGTAAAATTCAAGTTCATTGACCTTTAAAAAATCGATTAAATTCCTAGATATGAACGATACGTCTAACATAAGTTCCTATTCATAAAAATAGTGAATGTTGTTGTTTTTATTTCAAAACCTTTATGCCCGCACATGGCGTGTCCAATGGGATAGATACCCGGTTTTTAATTATTTGTATGGAACTATTTACATATAATTTTCTTTAAATTTGTGTATGGTACTGACAAATACCGATAGAACAATATAATTAATCGGTAAAGAGAATTAATGAAGAATTAGAGGTGGAAGTATATTTAACTGCGACAGAGCCGAACTCGAAAAAGAAATATCGAATAATATTTCATGTTTTATTAAGTGTAAATAGAAATCACTCAAGGAGCTTTAGTTTAGTTCCAGAAAAGGAGCGTAGTACAGTTTCTGTGGTTGCAAAGCTTTTGGCGTGCTTAATCATGAATTGTAAATTGAAAACTTATCATAATACGTAATTAGAAGTAAATCGTTAGAATGGCTTCAATCTTGGACAATCGTAGTCAATATGTGCAAGTTTATAACGTCATATCGACCAAATGCACCTTAAAGTGTCGGCGCAGTATTTTGGGTTCTCTATTGTACATTATCTATGTAAATAATATTCCAGCTGACAATATGATTATGTACAATGATAATATTTCGTCTATTTATTCTCCAGAAATAAATATCCCCGAAATGCCTCTATTGGTTTAAATAATTTAAATGATTATTTCATGAATAATCGTGAATGAAATAATAATAAAACCGTAGTTATTAAAGTTTAAGCAAATTAGTGTTAGAAATCAGTCTTATCTTATTAAAAAATGACGTCAATCCAATGGCATTCGTTTCCTAAATTAAAAATTATGACTGCACCGTGTGTCTGTATTTATTTGGGTCTTGCTTTTGTGTGCTATGAAGAATCTCGACAAGTATTTAAGATTAAACAAGAATAACTATTACATTCAAAATATATATAGCTTAGAAATTCCAAAACATAGATTGAGTTTTATAATATTTAGCTATAAAATTAATGAATAAATTAGAATAAAGTTCTAAGCTAATGTCATATGTGAGATTTAAAAATACGACCAAGAAGTTCTTAATTCTAAGGATCTAGTTCTCAATAACAGAATGATTAAATGATGTTTTGTAATATCCCGTTCAAATGGAATTTGAAACGCTCTGTTTAAGTATGTATGATGACGGTATATGCGATAAATCAAACAAAATGGTAAAATTAGCAAATAAGCAATTTAAACTATTAAATAACGAAATAAAATTGCAAGTTAATGCAAATAAATGGAGATTATCCAAGTTTATAAATTTACCATATGAGCGAGTGTCCTATAGTTGTCGGTAATATTCAGAAATAGCCGTGAGAGGTCGTTTAGGAATAACTAAAGACATGTGAACAATGCGACCAGTATCAATTCCGTACTGACTGTTTAATGAAATTATAACGGGTGTTCAGAAATATTTGAAGTCAAGTGGGCTCTGAACAAAAAATCGTATATCTTTACTTAAGTATCTAATTTGTAATAATTATTAAATGTCAACTGTTGTCTGTCAAAAATCCATCTATCTCAGGCATGACTTCATATTTTCAAGGACTACTTTGACTTCGAATGTTTCTGAACATCCGTTATATTCTAGAGTCACATTTTGTCGTAATTCTATTTATTATTTGCCGCCATCTAGTATTTTCTTTTTTAACGTTGCCTGTTTCTTTTTTACGAATATTTATTATTATTTTCGTTGATACTGACTTTATATATAGCTACAGAATTTGTTTCTTTTCAAGAAAAGCAATTCGTTATTAAATGTGAGTCAATTAGACAAAGTATATGTTCATTTCAAACAGAATTTGATGAAAGCATAGGGTATGAGACAGTCGTCACGTTACTAATAATTTTGAAAGCTAAGATTGCTTACATCAGCAACAATCTAGGCAGAAAAGACCTTCAATAAATGAAGAGCGAGATATTCCCATTTGTGCTGTAGTAAAAGGACAATCGCAATTATATAGCAGAAGAAATACTGAGCAACTACCGTCCATTCGTAGAGTTATTATTATTATTATAATCTATAAGCTTGTTTACCCCTAGGGTGTCAAGCTATTTACATTTTGCTTATATAACTATTCCTTATATATAAATCTTGCCCATTCCTTTTTGTTTCTCGCTATTCTCTTCCCTTCGTACAATGTTACTCCTCTTTTCTTTAAATTTTCCACTATGACATTGTCCCACGTTTTTTGTGGCAATTCGTTATTAAATGTGAGTCAATTAGACAAAGTATATGTTCATTTCAAACAGAATTTGATGAAAGCATAGGGTATGAGACAGTCGTCACGTTACTAATAATTTTGAAAGCTAAGATTGCTTACATCAGCAACAATCTAGGCAGAAAAGACCTTCAATAAATGAAGAGCGAGATATTCCCATTTGTGCTGTAGTAAAAGGACAATCGCAATTATATAGCAGAAGAAATACTGAGCAACTACCGTCCATTCGTAGAGTTATTATTATTATTATAATCTATAAGCTTGTTTACCCCTAGGGTGTCAAGCTATTTACATTTTGCTTATATAACTATTCCTTATATATAAATCTTGCCCATTCCTTTTTGTTTCTCGCTATTCTCTTCCCTTCGTACAATGTTACTCCTCTTTTCTTTAAATTTTCCACTATGACATTGTCCCACGTTTTTTGTGTTCTTCCTCTTGTTTTCTTCTGCGTTGTTCTTGCTAGCCATACTCTTTTAGTCTGTCTTTCTTCTTCCATTATTACTACATGACCGAACCACCTTAGTTGTTGTTTTGCGATTTCTTCCATTATGGGTTGTACATTTAATTCTCGTCTTATTACTTCATTTCTTATTTTATCCCTTCTACTAACTCCTTTCACCGCTCTTAGGTATTTCATTTCTACGGCTTGTAGTCTGCTCTTCATATGCTTATTAAGTATCCAGCTTTCGCATCCGTACGTCGTTATTGGTTTGAACAATGCGTTATATACTGTGATTTTTGTTTTCTTCGTTATTTCCTTCTTTCTTATAAATGTGTTGTTTAGTGCACAATATAGTTTTGTTGCATTTTCTATTCTGCTGTTTATTTTCATATCTTCTTTTCCGTCTTTATGTATGTTTATTCCGAGGTACTTGAATGTGTCTGTTTGTTCTATGTTTCTTCGTTCTATTTCAATTTTTACTTTTAAATCATTTCTCCCTATTGTCATCACTTTTGTTTTATCAATGTTTATTTTTAGATTCCTCTTTTTTAGTGCTATATTCCATGTGTTTAGGTTTTCTTGTAAGTCTCTTTCGTTCTTTGCGTATATTATTATGTCATCAGCGAAGACACATTCTGCTATTTCAACCCTCTCCATATTCTTACACCCTACTTGTAGTTTCTTTGTTATTCCCCTTATTTCTTTTAGTACATCATCTAATATTATGTTAAATAGTACGGGGCTGAGCACCCCTCCTTGTCTCAGTCCTTCTTTGGTTATGAACTCTTCGGACTTCCTATTTTCAGTTCTCACATAATTTCTAGTTTTCTTGTATAAGGTTCTTATAGCTTTTATGAGTTTTTCGCCTATTCCTCTTTTTTTAAGGCTTTTCCAAACTTCTTCTCTTGGAATACTATCAAAAGCTTTTTCTATGTCTATGAAGGCCGCATATATAGTCTTATTTCGGTTTTTTTCTATCAGTTGTTTCATAGTGAAAATGTGATCGTGCACTCCTCTGCCTTTCCGAAATCCGCCTTGCGGTTCTTCTAGTTGGTGATCAATTAATATTTTTAATCTCTTTTCTAGGATTCTCTCATATATTTTTAGCATTACACTGAGTAGTGTAATTCCTCTATAATTGCTACACTCTTGTCACCTTTTTTGTGGATGGGTAGTATTATGCCTACATCCCAGTCCTTTGGTATATTTTGTTCATTCCAAATCCTATTAAACAATTTCTCAAGGACTTCTATGCCGTTTTCCTTCATATTTTTTATCATTTCCGCTGTTATACCGTCATGTCCTGCCGCCTTGCCTCGTTTTAACTTCCTTATAGCTTCCATTATTTCTTCCTTCTTGATCGGTTCCTCGCCTCCCCTCTCCCCACTTTCTATGTTTTCTTCGCTCACCTCTATTTCGTATATTAAGTTTATTCGTTCTGTGTTAAGCATTCCCTCGAAATATTCTTTTCATCTTTTCATTATATTATCTTCGTCTTCTAAAATTCTCCCGTTTTCTGCCTTTATGTATCTAATTTTGTTTTGTTTACCTTTTCTTAGTGTCTTCAATATTTTATAGAATAACTTTTGGTTACCTTTACTGTCTTGTTCCATCTTTTCCCCAAATTCTTCCCAAGCTTGTTGTTTCGCTTCTTTCACCATCCCCTTCACTTTTAACCTTTATTCCTTGTACTTGTCGTAATTATCTTTGTTCTTTTCACTAAGATAATTTTTCCATTTGTCTTTCTTCATCTTTACTTCCCTTTTAATTTCCTCATTCCACCATCTTGTTTGTTTTTTGTTTTTGTCTGTTTTGCTGCTTCCACACGTTTCTGAGTATATGAGTATTAGAGTTAAAAATATAAATAAATACCGTCCTCACAAGTTAAGAAAATTAAATGAAATATTGCCAAACGACAAGTATAAAATTAATAAACGTTGTAACAAGGATGAAAATTTTGTTAAAAATATAATATTTACTAACGAATCCAGTTTTCCTCTACATGCCCATCGTAATTCTGCTATTGTGCGGTACTGGTCTACGGCAAATAAACGTATGATTTATTACAAATGAACGCAATATCCCCAAAGGTTAGTGTTTGGACAAAGGGTACATTGATAAAGTCTCCACATCATTGGACCCTTTGTCATTAAAGGAAATTTCAACTCACAAAGATATTTGTGCGCATATGCTTGCAACGCATATCAGATATTTCCATAAATGACGTTTGGTTTCAGCAGGATGGATGCCCTGCTCATAATACTGCAACTGCTAAATAAATTTAAACCGTATATTTAATACCAGATTTATAACACGTTGGAGTGTCATTCGCTGATCTGCTAAGTCACCTGATTTAGTCCCAAATGATTTTTTCCTGTAATGTTATGTAAAATCGTCCATTTATGGTTTTCAAAACAACAGAGCTCGTACTACTTCTGCTTTAATTGCCAACATTGATCATTGACCAATGCATCCGAAATATATTATCTCAGACATTGCCGAATGTTCGCAGAAATGTTGTGGGCAGATTACGATATTACGCTTTTCAGCTAGGGCATCGTTTTCAACATCTGTTCTAATAAAATTATTCTAAATTATTCTTCAGTTATTTTACTTTAAGATAATTTTTTATTTAATTCTTTATAATAATAATAATAATATTTATTAAATTGTCCAACAGGTCACCCCAATATAGACAATATAAACAAATAATAAATATAATACATATGTGAAAAAAAATTAACAACAAAGTATAATTCAATAAAATAATCGAACTATCGAAATATAAAATAATAGGGAAAGAAAAGAAAAAAAAACATTAAACGAAGAAAGAAATTAACGAAAAATGTCTCTAGAAAAATTATTTAAACTATTAAAATTCTTGGCAGAATGCACAATGGGAGCCAAATATTTATTTTAGCCGTTGGAAGTAGAAGCGCTTCATTCACTCTTGAGTTTGGACGAGGTACTCGAAAATTCTTCTGAAAGTAAATCAGCTAAGTCGATCTTATAAAGAAATACATTTTTGATAAAGTTTGAACTAATTAGCTGATGTCATGCTTCAAGCGAATCAACTCCATGACGATCCAAGAGCAATCTGTAGTCCAAACCACGAGGAGGGTACGCTCTATCAATTTTACAACTTAAATACTTTAGAAACTTGCGCTGTTTAAACTGCATTAATATAGTAATCAATGTAATCATATATTGGATACCAAACGACAATGGCATATTCTAACTTGCTAACAACTAGCGCATATAAAAGTGACTTGAGAGAAGGTATGTTGTCGAAGTCCTTACACGTACGGATAATGAAACCCAATAATCGATATGCTGACGTAATGACTTGGGAAACATGATCAACGAAGGTCAGCTTTTCATGAAAAGTAACTCCAAGATCATTGACATGCGTTTTTCGGTAGATTGCGATATTGTCAATAGAAAATATGATTTAGTTATTTAGTTTTTGGAAGTGCTTTTATTTTATATTTTATATTCTGCTATAAATCGAATTTATTCGTTTCTATACAAGTACATTAGGTATTTTTAAATACATAAGGTGGCAATTATTATTACAATATTAATTTTTTATTAGGACTAGCGAAAATTTCATACGTTTCTTTATCGATAAGTATTGCAATGAATTTATTGCGTCTATTGCTTCTCTGTCGCGCGAGTTATATCGTGCGCGACTTAGAAATATGAATGACGAGCTCTTTTAGAGTTCATTTATGTATATACATATTTCACTTATTTTAAATATGGGAAAAATTTACTCCTAAAATCCAGCCTCCGCTTCGAAGTGTATTACTGTAGAAAAACAGCATAGGGGCATTTCTTATTCGTCGAGGTAGTTGTTAGCGCAATATACACTGATATATGCTTTTCTCTAGTTTATTCTTTCTCTAGAGTTTTTTTTATAAAAATAAACATTGCAGCGTGTAAATGCAATAGCGGCATTCTGAAAATATATTAATATATTTATATTTCTTACTTCTCGTAACAAAAAAAAAACATTCACGTAATGCACATTAAATGAGATTAGTTCTAAAAGCTCACAAATTATTTCTAGTATGATTTTTAAAATGGGTTTGTAAATTAATGTAGCACACATCTTAATTTTTAATAATTAGCTTAAATGTATAAACAGCTGATTTTGTACGAGGTTATTGACCTTAGCATACAACAATAATTTTTATAACATCGACAGCTGTTACGTATGTAAACATACGCCGTAGCGTATGTGTGTAACTTCAATAGAGGTATTTACTAATTGTATCCATTCTGAATATTTTGAATTCATAGGCGTCACGTACCTAATACAAATTTCAGGAAGTTTTGAATTTTGGGTTTCGTGTCGTAAAGCCAAAATTAAAACGATTCATATTCTATGATATATTCCATTTTTCGTACTTCGTCTTTCTATTTCAAGGACACCGTGTATATATTTAAATTTAAAAAATTAGCATAGCAATATACCAATAGAAGAAAATTGATTAATATGTCATTATGTTATCATGTTCTTTAACGATATAGAATTCTGATTTTAGAAACTGAAATCTTGAAGATGAACGGTCTTTTCTTAAGAGAAGCCATCCGAAACGTCTAAATTAAATTCATAATAATTCTCTTGCGTTTTATATTTGCGTTGGTGTGTATTTACGTTTGTATTTGTATGTGTACAAATTTAATTAATTTGGAGCTTTACGCTTGTATTTTCTATTATCTAAATGTATAATCTAGAGTGCTGGGGCCAATGCAGTAACGGCGACGAAACTCGTGAATCAGACGCAGATAGAAAATTAGTGTCTCTCTGACAAATATACGGAGAAAGTGAGAGAATCAGGAAAGGAATGCCGTAGTGAACAAGGAAGAATAAGAGAGATATAGAACGCGTGTTGTATGTATTTTACGCACGCATTCGGCCCGACAAGGCGGACCCTAATTCTACCCGTTGATAAGATCCGCCAAACATAAAACAGGCCCTTAATGCGGTAGCCATGTTTATTCAAGTCTTTACGACACCCTTTTGTTTTTATTGACGCGCCCGATGCCACTTCAACCGTTTAATTATTTGACAGTTTACCGAATGCGCACTCAAAAATAAAACGACCGATAGCGACATTGAGAATTTAGTTTAATAAGTGGTTTTAGTCCGCTCTGTCTGTATACACGGTAATTTATTTCTGTAATACATCAGCGTTCAATGGAAATTGTTCGTCTGTTTAAGTATAATTATAATTTATTCATCCAATAAAAATCACTTGCAGGATTTTACTAGATTTACGAGAGTTACGTAAATCACTGCAACAGAAACAAACTAATGTAAATAATAATAAACATTGAAACTAAAAAAGAAAGTTACTATGAATAAAATTATAATTGTGATGTTAATAATAGATCATTATAATTTTAAATAAATAATTAAACTGTAAGAGTAAAAGTTCAGAGCATAAGAAAATTTATATATTTTGTACTTCTTCTTCTTGTTATAGGATTTATCCTGTTACTCTGTCTCCATCTATTTGGAGGTCTTCGAAATGATCCCTTTCCTGGTGGTTTTCCATCTCTGGTTATTCTTGTTAGTCGCTCTTCTATTATTGAGACCATTTGACCACATCTTTTACATTTCATTGGTTTCTTATAGAAAAGTTAGTTCTTCTGTCGCGCAAAGTGGTAACTAAAATAGATCTTAATGTTTTTATTTGAGCTATCCTTATTTTGCCGTTGGCTTTCTTGGTTTCAGCTCGGATCTCAATGGTATATGTTAACACCGGACGCACCAGGGCTTATAGATTTTAACCATGCTCTCTGCTTACATGTATTTATTCCTCTATTTTGTTTCTCTAGAGCAACCTGATATTTTTAATGCTTTTATTGACTGTATTTATCCTTCTTTAAGCAGATTACGGTCGTTTGATAACTCCACAGCCATATAATTGAAGCTCATCACTTGCTCTATTATTTTTTTTTCCAATTCTAGTTTGCAACATTGGGTCTTTGGACACCACTAAAACTTTTGTTTTTCTACGTTGCTATTAACAATGTTGTATTTTTTGACAGCTGTCGATCTTGTGTAATCTGCATGGCATAAGTATACTTGTATTTTTTCAACCTATTTTATAACCTTCCATACATTTAACCTCTTAGATGATTTGATACACAACTAGGTTTAATAAAAATAGGCTTAATGAATCACCTTGTTTTACGCATTGGGCGATTTTTATTTCTTCAGTTAGTATATTATTGTATTATAGTAGTTTTATTGTCCGTTTTGATGTGTTTCATTATTTGTATTATCGGTTGTGGCATATTATTATTTCTTAATAAAGCGAATATATCTTCCACTCAAACTTTGTCGAACGCTTTATTTAAATCCACGATGCATAAGAAGGCGAGAGGTTGAATTCTAATGAATTTGTGTATTACTTTAGTTAATAGTTTTAAAGTAGTGACTAACAGACCTATACGTCTATCATTTTGGAGCTGTTTTCTTATCTCCTCGTTTGAAGACGAGGATCTTTATACTTAACTTACATTCTTGGGGCACTTTACCATGTCTTATTACTAGGGACCGAACACGAGAGGTCGATGACTCATCGCCCACGGCCATACTTTTGAAAATTTGAATATTTTCAAAGAGTTTTTAATTTTATTTATATAATTGGAAAACGAACGGGTGGTGATCTATAAAATACGAAATACGTTTTTACTGGTTCATTTTGTAGTTCAAGTTGAGTAAAGGAGTATTAATACTAACTAGCAATACGTTCTCTAGGTTCTCTTCTGTAATATTTGTTCTCCTTGAAGGCAATATATTCTTAGATAGAAAACGCCATTTCTACATCGCAACTGGTTATAGATGCATACTGAAAATATTTTTTTTATTTCAGCGTATTTAGCAGTTAGATTTTGAGGCATTGTCTCCATACACAATTGCCGCAATGTTATTAAATTTGGATTTCTATTAAAAATTGCGTCTAACTTTTGCCGAAGGCCACATTCGAAGTCACTTGAAATATTTTTCGAATTATTAATAGCCACATCTAATGTGGTTAATCCATCATTTAATTTGCGATTTTGATTTTCTAAATAAGTGATTAGTTTTGGTAAACTTCCAAAGTGTTCCTGAAGAAAGTAAAACTGATTTTTTAAATTTGGAATTTGTATCAGTTCCTTGCACTCAGAAATCATTCGTGCATCGCCATTTAATAAGGTAACGAAATTTTGTAAACTATCAAAATTCTCTGCATAAAAACTAGTAACTTCCGACAATGTTCTCCATCTAGTTATTACTGGAGAGGGAGGTAGTGACAACTATGGATGTTTTTTTCTGTAAAGAGCTCAATGGTGCTTTTCCGAAAACTTTTTTAAAAGCGGATACAAGTCTGTGAACTTCCGAAAACGTGTCTCTGATATATTCACAGATTCTATGGAGACCCTATGCTACACAAGTAATATGTAGCATATTAAGATATGTTTCCTTTACTAATCTGCCTGTTTTTAATATATATGCAGCACTGTCACTGATAAATAAAATTATTTTTCTTTGTACCTGTCGTCCGAATGAAGCATTTGGTGCATATTCTCGTAAATGTTTTAGCTACTGTTTCCGCATCAACTGTACTTATAATTTTAGTTGCTATTACATATGCGTTATATGGAATAGTTGGATGTAGTACACCAGCTACAACATTTACCACACATCGTCCTAATATTCGTCGGCACTTATCCATAGGTTCTGATTTGAAAGATGGCTTCTAATGCGTTCTACTGCTTTCGTGTAGCACTTAGAAACTTAATATTTCCGTAGGGTGGATTCATCAGGAACATTATTTTTGGAGAAATGTTTTGAAGGTCGGATTACTAAGTTTATTTTATGAAATATTTGCCGCCATTAAAGTTTCACAAAGTTCTTCTTTAAAATTGTCAGATTCGAACGGGTGTAATTTCTGTGTATGTGTTTGCGATGCTAACTGACGTTTTACGTGCGGTTTCTTGGAAATCTTTAGCGATATTTTACGGACTTTGCAATAAATTTCGGAATCACTGGCAATGGACATACAATCAGTACGACTCTTAATCGAACTCGCCATTGTTTCATGATGCTGTTCTCGACGTTGTTCCATATCATAGCTGAAAATGTAACTTAAACAATGTTCTGATCTAGATACATGAAAAGTTATTGAAACTTAACGAAATTCACTACACTTACGTTAAAATAAGTGGGAGAAGTAGATTCGATGAAACGATATTAAACAGGATTTATTACAAAAATTACGATGTATATAATTGACAGTTAAAGCAATGAAAAAAAGAAACTAACCCACCATACTTTATTTATCTACGAAATATAAACTAATAAATAAAGTAAATTGGAAAAACTCCTCACGCTTCTATCTACGTCCATGAAGAAAGGAATTCCACTGTAATATTGAAGTAATTGCGTCACAATTCAACGACAAAAAAAACAGGTGTGCGGTTAACCGAATGAATAGTGCTATTCGATAACTGTGTGTTGTACTTAGCGATGTTATAGATTATTTATATGGTCCATCGTAATTTCGGTCTGATCCGTCCAGTCTCTACTTATATTTATTACTTTACTTTACTTTATTACTTATATTTTCGAGTAGCATTACTTACCAAAGGTAAATAGGCTAATTCAAATCTCTAAAATAGTTATTGAAATTCTTGGATAAGTACGAGTAAAAGGTACAAGCCAAAACTACCCTAACATTTATAATTAATGAAAATATTTAATATATTTCATAAAAAAATTATATACTTTTGCTTATTTCTCGACATAATCTCCGGAAACGCTGATATATTTATCCCAGTGTGACACTAGTTTTAACACCCTCTTCCTTTGCTGCTCTTCTCACGTTACTTGAAATAGTTTACAACGATCTCTTGCAATTACTCCTGATTCGCAAAACGTTTCATTAAAGGTGCGAATAAATAAAAATCCGAAGGAATTAAATCCGGACTATACAGAACCTCCCAGTTCCGCGAAACCAATCACGGTTTGGTTTAATTTGACGTGTTGAACACCTTCTCTTAATCGTACTAGTCCTCTTAATAGATATGTCCAATTTTTTAGAGTTTCGCAATATATCTCACGTACGCTATTCAAGGAATTCATACAGTTCAACATGCCAGAACACGGTGACTGTAGTTTTGCCGGCAGATGACCGGGTTTTTTAATTTTTTTGTGACAGAGGAGGCTGAATGATTCCATCATGGACTGCAGTTTGGTTTGTGGAGTAAACTTATTAATCCAGGTTTAATCTCTTATAAAGATATTTTCAATGAAATAGTTATCTTCCTGGTGGTATCGGGTGAGATTTTGAAGAGAACCACTTATTCGATTAGTCTTTTGGTTATCGGATAGCATTTTCGGTACCCAAAGAGCTGAAACTTTCAGTAATTTCAAGAACTTTAGCGTGACGATCTTCACTAATCAAACGTTCGATAATTTTGCTGTTGTTATCCGTTTGTGAGGTCCTTGACCTGCCTTGTTTCTTCTCATGATTCAGTTCCGTTCGTATTTAAATTTTTGGCATCAAACGCTGACTTCTTTCCTACTTAAAACGTTCAAGCCATACACGGCTTGTAATCTGCAATAAATTTCGCTCTAATTAACTTCGTGCATATCACACTCGTAATATTCTGCGAATGCAGCCACTGTGTTTGTTTGCTTCCCGTAGCTAAATTTGCTTCCCGGTGGCTAAATTGTGTTTTGAAGACGATAACGCTCCAGACTCTACCATTACTTACACGAACGTGTCTACTCATGAATATGGCTCCAATATTTGTATAAGTTAGTTCAACGGAAATTTAGCGCTTTGTAAATCGCGTCGATCAGCGAGATTTTGTAAACTAAGGCTTCAATCGCATTAAATTTCAGGTACTGCCTGAATTGTTTTAAACACTTTTGATGTCACGACACTTTTAAATTACAATACATTATAGAAATTCGAGAGCTTTAGACGCAGATAGACATATTCACAATATATGGTTAGCGAAGAATACATAGATTTCAACATAACATATAATTATTATCAGAATAATTGAAACATACATGAATAGGTAAACCCCACCACTTTTGTATAATACAAAGGTATTTTTAATAATATAAAATATTATTAAAAATCTGGTGTGAAGAACACAAATGCAGGTTCACTATTAATATTTTCTGTGAACGTGTCCGAATATATCCTATCCCCAGAGACGTAGATACGTATTTCGCTTTTCTACAAGCTCGTCGGTACGCCCCTGCTGGAGAAAGGATATTTCCAGACACATTCACAGAAAAAAACCATAGGTGATAGGGCGAGGTGGTTTTTTTCTGTGAATGTGTCTGGAAATATCCTTTCTCCAGCAGGGGCGTACCGACGAGCTTGTAGAAAAGCGAAATACGTATCTACGTCTCTGGGGATAGGATATATTCGGACACGTTCACAGAAAATATTAATAGTGAACCTGCATTTGTGTTCTTCACACCAGATTTTTAATAATATTTTATATTATTAAAAATACCTTTGTATTATACAAAACTGGTGGGGTTTACCTACTCATGTATGTTTCAATTATTCTGATACATTACACATGCGGTTAAGCCGTAGTATGAGTGAAGGCACAAACATAATGCAGTTTTCTAGAGAGTTGGCTGTGCTAACCTCTTTGGAAGGGCGTCGTTACTTCACATTAATTATGTGGACGGTATGCGAGGTACTTCGGCTGTCTGACAACAGGTAGCGCCGAATTTACTTCTGCGCTCGGTCTGGATAATTACGGTGATAGGGCGAGGTGGTTTTTTTCTGTGAATGTGTCTGTAAATATCCTTTCTCCAGCAGGGGCGTACCGACTAGCTTGTAGAAAAGCGAAATACGTATCTACGTCTCTGGGGATAGGATATATTCGGACACGTTCACAGAAAATATTAATAGTGAACCTGCATTTGTGTTCTTCACACCAGATTTTTAATAATATTTTATATTATTAAAAATACCTTTGTATTATATAATTATTAAATTTTAAAGACTAAAGAAATAAATAAAAAATAGTAGAACACTTTTTGTCTTTGATGTTATTTTGTTGCGGCTGTATAGGATAAATACTCATACTCTAAATTGTAAAAAAATTATTAATACAAGTATTGTACGGAAAAAAATCGCTCTGCAATGTTTACTACAATTTTACAAATAACATTTTGTAATCATCATTACTAAAATTGTAAGTATTACGCAAAACGCATACGTAAAATTGTATGATGATTTGTATATAATAGTTCTAAGTACAGGGTTCGGCAAAATAACCTCCCACATTTTAATCGTTAATAAAAACGCCATTGTAAATGTTGTTTAAATTTTTATTTAATTAAATGGAAATGTATACTATGCCATTTGTTTTCATTAAGTTTTGAAAATTACAGACTTCAAGTGGCGACCATTGTTTTCGATACACATTCGAAGGTGATTTTTGAACGTTTCCATTACTCGAGCAGTCATTTGAGGCGATATTCCTGCAATTTCTTGACGTATTGCTGCTTTTAATTCGTCAATGGTTCGGGGATGGTCTTCAAAGACCTTCGCTTTCAGGTAGCCCCAAAGGAAAAAGTCGCTTGGGGCGAGATCGGGTGAACGAGCAGGCCACCCAACATCTCCACGTAATGAGATTACGTGTCCTGGAAACATCTCCCTTAAAACGTTCATGGACCTTCTGGCCGTATGAGCCGTAGCTCCATCCTGTTGGAACCAAACATCCGCATGGTTAAGTTCTCTAAGTCTTGGGTCCAAAACATTACGTAGCATGTCGATATACCGATCGGCGGTTACGGTAACCGTAACGCCTCCCTCTTCAAAAAAATAGGGACCCCAAACGCCAAATGACCCAACAACACACCAAACAGTAACGTGTGGGCTGTGAAGTGGCCTTTCATGGAGCTGCTGTGGATTTTCTCGTGCCCAGTAGCGAAAATTTTGCTTGTTCACACAGCCGGATAAATGGAAATGGGCTTCGTCACTGGTTATTAAAAGCCCATTTTGTGGGATGTTTTGAAGAATATCGTTGCAACATGCTATACGATTTTCCCTGTCTCGTTCACTCAGCTCTTGTGCGATCATCATTTTGTATGGGTGGAAGTGTAGGTCTGCTTGTAAAATTCTTCGCAGCGAACGATCTGATAAACGCAAAGCAGCGGCATGTTTAACAGCTGAACGAGTAGGAGATCGTTCCACAGCTTCTCTAACAGCTGCAACATTTGCAGGTGTCCGAACACTTCTGGGTCTACCGGTTGGTTTTCTTTTTAAGGCTGAACCTGTGGCTCTAAAATTCGAAACCCAAAGCAGTATTGTTTTGCGATCTGGAACCGGAGCATGTCTACCCAGTGCGAAGTGAGTACGAAAAGTTCGTTGCGTTGTAATCACAGATTCATTTTTCAAAAATGTTTCGATAATGACAGCACAATGTTCGCCCGTCCAAATCATGATGACAACTAAAATGGCAAGTTATGTGCTACCAACTGAAAACACTAAGCTCCCCATCGCTTCAGTGGCGCGGGCACAGTGGCGGTGCAAAATGTGGGAGGTTATTTTGCCGGACCCTGTACATGACTGACAATAGATTATTAAAATATCTACAAAAATTGCGTCAATACAAAGAAAAGAACACAGATTACTACTATGTTATAAGCAATTACTTACAGTCACTTACGTGTAAGAAAGTAGTAAAAATTACTACAGTTTGCAATAAGTTGGTATTCAGTAAATTTTGCTACACGTAGTAGTATAGCCAAATTTACTACAATTGTAGTAATTTCTTATGTAGATTTTTTTCCGTGTGAAAAGTAATAACCCCAAGTGCACATCAAAAAATAAAGAAACGATAGAAGAAGTAGAAGAAATATACATAAATTATATGAATAAAATAAGAATACAATAATTGAACGAAGTAAGGGCGGCAAAAGTCGGTGCTGCCAATCAAATTTAACAAATAGCAAGCCATAATCTATGGAATCAAATGGAAATCAGGTATATTACTTTTCAGCTATCTAAGAAAGTAAAACTGTCATAGCAAAGTTAAATGATGTACATCAAAGGTATGTCAAAGATTGAATACAAACGTTTATTAGAAAACATGGCATAATACCTTTATAATCCATTGTTCTAAGCAATGTAACCTACAACAAAAGATGCGTAATATATAGAGAAGGACGCAGATTAATTGCTGTTTGTTGTAAAAGAGTTACAGAATTCCTTGAAAAAGGCATTAATAATTTTATAACGTTAAGATAATTCCTCATAGCCAAGAAGACCATGCTACTTATTTATTTGAAATTAAGGAATTTTTAGATTGTAGAGTTTTCAATCCAACCCAAGTAAGCTGACCTATAATGGATATTCTATTTTATTAGGCTACGAAGTCTTCGAACTTGTTTTAATAAGTAAAATCTACAAGTATAACTTATTACAATGTGTTTAAAAGATGTCGTAGCCTATTAAAATAGAATAGCCAGTACGAGATGAGATTACTTGAAATCTAAAGCTTCTTGAACATTCCTTAATAATAAATAAATAAACAGCAGAATTTCTGGTCGTAATCTTCTTGGTGTTGAGGAATTATCTAAAAGTTATAAAATTATTTAGGTGTAATTGTAGGTTACATTGCCCAGAAAGAAATGTTATGCCATATTTTCTTATACACGCTTGTATTTATTGTTTTACAAATCGTTGATGTGTATTATCTAATTTGATTATGAGAATGTTTACTTTCCTAGATATTTTAAATGTTTTCCTTTACACCAATACGCTGCATAAAGTAATCCGCGTACCAAGCTCAACACTGACCCATATTAATTTTAATTTTAGAAACAATTCCATCCAGAACACATTACATGTTAAGTAAACTATCAGAATCTTTATAACTGAGAAGAAATTTGTTTCAGGTTACGGTCGGAGGAAAAATTTCTACTTGCAGATGAGATACTAAAGTCAAAAGTTACCAGGCGGATCGAATTCTGTATCACCTCAAGATATCACTCAAAATTAGTAAATATTAAATCCAGTACTCGACCGCTTAAATTTATTAATGATTTGACCCTTGGTTACTGGAGCATTCATTGAAAACATTATTAATCGCGCGGTGTATTTTGTACACCACTACAACACACGACTGTACTGTATACCACAGGCATAATAATCATAGAGTTTTCTAAGGTAATAAACGCATAAAATTAAATGAAAAAACTTCTTATAAGAATATATAATGGATTGAAAATGTTAATTAGAATCATTGGAATCAGGCAAACTAGATTTTTTTAATAACTTTAACATATCACTGTGGAAGTAGAGTGTTCTTTACAAATAAAGCAGTAACATGAGGAAGATTTTGTAGTTGTGACTCAATTTTTTGCTCTTCCACAAAGAAGGAATTTTATGGAGTCGGTTACCATCGTCAATTTCTTCTGCCGGCCTTCTTTTACGGTATTAACTAAATAACCGTAGGAAGATTTCTTATATTAGCGCTTTCCTCTAAGTGGCCAAGGACTTGAGAAATAATCGCCGTCTAATTAGACCGTGTATTGAATTGTACAGACTTGTGCATTTAGGCCAGCAATATTTAGTAGATGAAAAAAAATACATAATGTGCATCTGCTAATACTTCTTGAAACAGAAAAATGGCTGCATATTTGGTCTACCGTATCCACACCTCCTTTTGTTGAATTGTAAAAATAAATCACGCGGGTTTTGGTGTTTCACTGTTGATTTCTTCATCGTTATGCATAGATACATAAGACGCTATCATTATATTTTTTTGGTAGCCAAATAATGATGAATTTATTGCTGTGTCTTTACTATGTAAAAATCGAGGCGATATTTTTCGTTTATTTTTTTTCAAGGTGCCAACGAAAGATATATTCTGCTCTAATAATGACAAAGCTAATGGATGGCTGGTATAACAGTTGCCGCATGTTAAATTTTCGGTAGAATCCCATCACATGAACTAGCAACCTTTTTTTGCAATTTCGCTTGGCGTATTGGTTATATTATATGGGCCCTCAGGCGAAGGAACATACGCAAATTGCAATTCCTGATCAAACAAGGACGGCTAATTGCGCAATGGTGTACAAAATTCATCAGCGCGAATAACTAAAAATTGTATTAATTGTTTGTTAACTAGATTTCTCTAACTCACGTTAGTATTGAAAAAGACTGCATTAAAATCACTAATTGTAATTACATTTTTATAGACAGCATCACACTTAAGACATCAAAGAACGCTTTATAATCCACATTATTGACACGTGGCGGTATATAAATATTTATTTATTTAAACTCTTTAATTACAAGAAAAGTAATTGCATATATTACATTATTACATTCGCTATATCGTCGAACAAATTGACTTTAATTTACCAATAAAAACAGTATAAGAATGTAGCTTACGAGCATTTCTGACAAAACAATAAGCCTTTTTTTAAAGCTGGCTGTTAATCTATTAGAATATTTGCACAAATCCATTTAATTTAAAAAATTATAGAACTTTTTCTTGATTAAATTTCTCTTTAGTGTAACCCTCGTATGTTCCGCAAAAATACCAATATGCATCCAGGTAGCCAACACGACTACCAAATCGATTTAATTTGAAAATCGTTGGTACCTTTTCACGGTATATTATCGTACACGACCAGAGACTAAAGGATACCGATAATGAATAGTCGATTTCATAGAGAGCAGAGGTCCGATCGTCCTAAATGAATACCGGGATGCTGTGGAAGCCCAAGCCGGTCGATCTGATCGAAAAACCGCTATGCTCTGACTTAATCGTTCTAACGATACGCATACACAGACCAGCATCTGTATACACAGTGGCCTCGGTCATGTCAACCGAACAATTGGACACCAAGTAGTAGCACCGTTCGACTTGCTAGTTGTCTCGCACAGGAAATTAGATTTCTTCGTTCGTTTCGTATATGTGTGTGTCTATGTGTGTGCGTTAATCAGACGGAGAAGTTTCACGAGTTATTTTTATTCTTTTCTCTGGTTGTTGTCATGTCTTTTTTCTGCTTTTTAATCGTGTTAAATCTTTGTCGTCGTTTAATCCATTTAGTGCAGGTTGAAATGCCTGAAGCATAGAAGAATATGGGTAGTCTGCATAGTAGGTTAAATTAGGTTCGAAATAATATTTTGTTATAGTTAATAAAAATCTAATGTAACAACATCAATGTGAAAAATATAGATGTGGATGGCATGAACCTACTTCATTCAAATACATTAAAACCAAATCCAAAATAAAATACTTTGGAAATTATTTAAACGCGAACTATATCATTATTATCAATTGCTATTACTAAAAATAAAAAATATAAATTCATGTTTCTACAACATATGTTTGCCTTAAATAATAGAAACGTTAAAGTTTTAATTAAACTTCTGCAAAAATATACAAAATTATGTTAAAGTCGCAAAACATTCTTTTACCACTATATTTGCTATAATTGTAGTTATAGATTCCTAACGATGCCCATCATGGAGGTAACATTCAATCAAAAACTTTTTAATTCCATGATAATGTAGGAATTGGGAGAGAATTAGATAACTGTAACCTGTGATAACTTAAACTGATCAAGATAGCAATATTTCTACTAACATTTGTTCATTTCTTTAACTTTTTTTCCAGTAATTCTTTCGTATCCATACTATGTATATTTTAAAGTTTTAATTCTTGACGCAACAGGAATTTATCAAAATTTGCCTTTAAATTACATTACCCCGTCAAGCGCTTTTGAAGCATCGAAAATGTCTTCCAGGACACAATAGTTCGTAGTTCTATTTGTTATCAACGCCCAAAGCCAGCATACTCGAGTCTGTGCTCGGTTGAACGTTGGTCACAGGGAAATGAGCATAAATCGATTTAATTAAAAATAATACAACTTGAAGTTATTGAACAAGACATGTCTACAAACTAAGTTGCGATTGTTCGAGTGATTATAATAATTATATGAACTTTATCTATTTAACGTTTTCATTATCTTTGGCCAACGTGTTAATTGATCTACGAGAGCAGGTCAGTAATTAGTGAGCCTGCCAAAACAGAGCAGCACTAAAAAAGTATTATTTGTTTTTCAAGTTGGCAATCGTTCATTTCGGTCGTAAGGAAACTTATCACTTTCGAAGAATGACAGAACTGCTTTTAACTAATTTTGAAACATGGCAAAGCGGAGAATCGATCAGTGCTTAAGTTTTTATCATTAAACAGCAAAAGAAACTATGAAATCAAAGATGAATAATTACAAATCTATGAACAGCTCAGTTTAAACGTTCCTGAAGCTGTGAATTTGATAAACATACGTCTTTTGAGCGGACGCTAAAAAGGTGTATATTCTCCAGATATTATAAAAAAAGGTATAGGTGCGAAACAAATATGTACCATCAACGGTTTCAATTTTGCATAATGAATTGAAAAAGAAATATGTGCAAGATCGTCGCCGTATATGATGTAGACCACGAACGAGAACGCATTTGAACCGTGCATTTAGTGAATTTAAGAAATCATCAGTAGAACTTTTGGCGTCAAATAATAACTGTTAACGAAACCTGTTTTCGGCCCCCCAACACGGGTTAGTTACATCATTATATGCCGACCAATAGTGTATTGGTAATGCACTGGCCTATCGTACCTCTGGTCTCGGAATCTGTTATCGTGATAGTATTTCTTGTTTGAACAGCCAAATAGTCCTAGACATAATAATACTCATGGACTCCCAATACCCCCTGATAGTTGCAGTTAAAGTAATAGGGGATGCCGAGGCATGAATTACTATTGATATTGCTTCTGTGATTTTGCGCTGAAACTGCGTCCTTGGGATTCATTCTTTTTGGTCTTGTATTATTATTATACATACAAAATAAACCAACAATTAAAAGCATGGACCAAAGTCGGTACAAGTGCTTCAAAAAAGACAAGAACCATACACTCGTTCGGAAAATTATCTTCAAAAAGGTAAAGCAGGTGAATATTACGCTTCCCCTTAAATTAACTACTTGATACAATACAATACAAAAGGCCCGACGTAAAGAAGAAACTAGTACATTTTCATCAGGATAATGCGCATGTCCACAGCTCAACTGTTTCAATGACAAAAATTCTTGAACTACATTTTGAACTTCGTCCTCATTCAGCTTATTCACCAGATTTGGCCCCCCAAAATTTTTCCCAACCTGAAAACTCGGGAAGTTTGGGTCGAATGAGGACTTAATCACTGAAACTAACATACATGGAACAGTTTAATAGAGCATTTACCAAAGAAATGAAAAGACATGAATATCGGTAGACTGAGTTACAAACAAAATACGTAAAAAAAAAAAATTTTGCCAAAAATTTGTTTTCTAGTCTAGGTTCGTTAATTATTGAACTTCTCTCGTATTTCTCAACATAATCATTATGTAAATTTACATATTTTGTGTACGTACATCTTCAATCATAACTTTAATCACAGTTAACCTGCTAAGAAAAAATGGGGAAAGAGAAACAAATCACAAGATTGGAGCTGTAGGGTAAGTGATCCAAAAATTTAGTATTTTAATTAGTAAATATTTTTTTCTTTGACCTCGTTCGAGATAGAGTTTTCATGCATTACCATTGTATGAAACACTCTGGAAATGTTACAGGTAATGGAATAACAACATCGACATTAAAATATATATGTATGGTATCAACCAACAGACTCCTTGTTATAATTAACGGATCACAACAAAATGGTGCTTTCCCTCAAGATTGGAAGACAACTTACATAGTGCTTGTGCCAAAAGTGAGTGGAACTCGTCTCTGTGAAGAATATAGATTATAAAATATAGAATATAATTAATACTGTGCATGTTATGAAAAGGTTTTAGAGTTGTGTGTGCGAAATCAGTTGAACGGCTACTACAAGAGGAACCTAATTATAGCTCTCAACCGTCAGGTTTTAGAGAAGGACATTCCTCTGAAGCGGTATTGGTTGGTATATGTGATTAAAAGCAATAGATACTGGTCAATTAGTGGTAAAGGTATTTTTAGATTATAGAAGGGCATTTGAAACTATTGACAGACAATTATTGTTAAGAAAATTAGAAAAGATAGGTATTAGGGGAAAAGCTCTAGACTAGCTCGGATCTTATTTGGATAATCGTCGTCAGGTGGTCAAGTATAATGGCGTAATGTCGCAAACAGTAACTACTCAATACTGTGTTCCTCAAGGCACTATGCTTGGACCATTGTTATTTAACTTGTATGTATGTTTGGGTATGATACTGTACTGTACGTATGTGTGAATGCATTAGATAGTATGATAAAAACTATTAGTTCTAAACTCTGTTTAGTTTATGAGTGGATGTGCGATAATTATATAAGTGTTAATATGAAAAAATCAAAGTTTATGATTATAGGCAGTAAGTACAGGTTGGGTAGTGATAATATGAGTCAAGTTAGACTATATGTGGACAAGAATCCGACTGAAAAAGTCGATAGAATGAAATATTTTGGAATACTTTTAGTTAATCATTTACTACTGTTTAACTATGTCATGAACAAAATGTCGAAAATGGTTAGTTTTCTGGGTAGAATAGGGAAGAACGTAAGCATGCATGTTAAGCTTCTACTGTTGTATAAGTCCATAGTCTCTCCGCATTTAGATTATTGCTCCTAAATATTATTTAATCTAAACAAGAATGAAACGCAACAGCTACAAGAAATTCAGAACAGAGCAATGAGAATTATTTTAAAATGTAATAGGTATACTTTGATGTCAGTAATGGTGAGTATCTTGAATTTATTAAATGTCCGTCAGAGAATAATATTCAAAAGTTTAATATATATATATATATATATATATATATATATATATATATATATATATATATATACATAAATTTTTATAAGTTATGAAGGCCATGACAATGCAATTTTTCGTATAAATAGAGTTTTTATAAAGTCAATATCTAGCCAACTATAATTAAAGTTAAAAGTTGTTTCAAGTAGTGTGATACTGCGATTAAGATCTGTTGCCCAGTATCTACAGTTCTGGGACGAAACAACTCCATTAGTAGTGAAGGTAGCTTATCATTGAACATGATTTTTTTTTTAAGTTCTCTGTCATTTAGAAAATTGCCTTGAGCCCATAGACAATACTCCGTTCTCCTATTGAGATCTCCTTCTTCAAGAGTGTGTAAATACTTTGGCTTATAGGATTTCAATTTGTGACGACGGAGACATCTCCAAATTTTAGAGTAAGAGATACTTAAATTTCCAGCCATATCTCCTGTGAAGATTATTACGATACGCTGCTAATTGCTAATGCGACTGTTCAATTCTCGTTGACGTGGTTTAGCAACATTTCCAGTAGTGTTGAAAATGTTATTCAAGTATGCAACAGTTCGACGATGGATGAGTGGATGTTCAGGATGTCTCGCGTTAAACTTTCTAGCAGCCTCTCGGGCAGAGCATACATTATCACCAACAATTCGAATAATTTCTACTTTTTGAGCAATACTTAAATGTCTATCGGCCATTGCTCAGCAAAGTTCAATAGTTGCAACGAAGTAAACTGTTTGGTGATCTGACGTTTGACATGACAAATTATTTTCTTGCTTCATGGCACTCTTGTTATTGCGATAACAAACTATTACCTACAGATAGCATAAAAATGTAGAAGATTTAAATTAGGGGTTGTTGAGTGATTTGCAAAAACTTTTCCTAATACTTTTTTGGTCTTAATCGCTAGTATGACATTATTTGAAACACTACTTTTGATTTTAATTGTAGTTGGCTAGATATTGACTTTATAAAAACTCTCTTCATACGAAAAGGTGCATTGTCGTGGCCTAGACAACTGATAAATTTTTTTTATTGATTGCTGTCAAAATCCAAAAGTTATTTAGGTGTTGCCATGAAAAGTGAAACACACTGTATATAAACTCAGAAACTATATTTTCCCACAATAATTGACAGATAATATGTTATTAATTAGAAATGTTCATAACTATAGTACTTGCGGTGTAGAGAATTTTTACATAGATACCTATAAAACAATACAGACAACAAATGTTTTGGTGAGTGATCTTAGAATATACAATCATTTACCATATGAAATAAACAATAGTGAGAACATTAATATATTTAAGGGATTATTAATTATGTATATAGGAACACGAAATGTGATTAGTAAATTTATGTAAGCATATGTTTTTGTAAAAAGCAAATTGCTATTATTAGTTATTATTTGATTATTCTTTACATTTTGTTAAAGTATGTTAGCGTATTCTGTATACTTGCGTTAAACCCTAATGAGTAATATAGTAATACAATATGTATACAAGTATAAAACTGAGTAGCAGACAAAAGTGGCCCACTCTAATCATAACATATTTTAGGTAATATTCATAAATGTCTTAAGAAATGAGTCACCTCAAGCTATACAGTAATAATTATCAGCCAAATTTAAAATATTTGGAATCAAAACATCATAATCATCCAACAGAATTTTCTGAGAAGATGGTGTGTTAATCAATGTAACCAATCGTTCAACATGCGAAAAATACTTGCGATTCTGCAAAGCAATAATCTATGGAAAACATTACGTTGTGATTTAAATTCTTTGCTTGGAAGAAGCGTTTGTCATACTAAGCTGAATACACGAAAAGAATTAACTGTCCACGTTTAAGGATACACTATTCGTAAAAAATAATGGTTTAAAAGGCCTTATACACAAGTAAAGTTTGCATGATTCATTACTTAAACAAATATACTATGTTTATAAAGCCTTTCCTGTAATAATCCCAACTATCGTCTCGAGCGATATTTTTTCTTCTCCGTCTCATTCACTCTGTATACGCAAATATTTTGCTTAAAGCAGTATTGCGATTAGTAAACCTAGCGTACAACCGACTCGATAATTATAAGGTGTTGTACAAAGTACATAATTGTCCTGCAAATTCCACCTTTTCTGGAAGTACAAATTAAAGGATAATTATATTCACAAGCTCTTACAACATACACTGCATGCGAATAGAAGATTCGATGCCTTTTTACAATAAATTTATATTATCCATCATTTTCCTGTAATTGCAATATCTTCATGCTACTAAATGAGATAATTAATTAATGAAATGCTCTTTTTCTTTCTTTCACCAGTTGAAAAACCTACAGGCATTATATTACTACGGCGTTTTTATTTTCTGTTAGACTTTATGATGAAAAAAAAAAACTACAAATTATTTCATTCAAAAGCCACCCATCCAATAACAATTAACTGTCTTCAATTAAGAAGAGTGGTAATCATTAGAAAATAAAGGAAACCACAACTCATGTATTAATAAGTTAGGTAGATAAGTAGAAAGATGTGCGCGTTTCTGTTAGGACGTGATCACTCGACGATTTCAGTGCCCATCTTTATCCGCCAGATGCGAAATCAAGCCGCCTTATAATCTACTCTAATAGGTTGGCATTACCTGCATTAGTATTGCTTGTCATTTTTGTGCTGAATTGTCTCGTAATAATGAAGGATAGTCCAATAAGCTTGCGTTTTATTTTAGTTCATTCGCTAATACAATTATTTTATCCTTCATTGCTCCACACCTAAATTTGTAGGAATTTACCATTTATTTATTCAAGAAGAATGTTATACAATTCTATACTGTATTGCTTTTATATAGGATGTAAATAAATTCTTTATTATTTGGTTTCTAAAATTGCAATTAAATATCAAGAAATCTCAAAAACATGCCGATTGAACAGAATTTAGTAGATGAAAATATATACATACTATATTACATGACGTCACCGCTCAATATAATTTTCGGACCTGGGAAGGAAGTTGGTGTTTTGAATAATATTTTTTACACGAAATCAAGAAATAAACAACGACTATTACCTAGCAGTAGCAAGTATTAAAGAGGAGATTAACATAAACAATAGTGTATCAGATAAAGCAAAAAAGAAAAGAAAGGAGTTTCCATGAAGATTGCAAACACAAGCGACAACCTCGGCAATTGGGCGCCCCCTGGAAACGTCCGAAAATGGATAACCACGCTCAGACCACCGGATCACCGTACACGGAAAGTAAGTAAGTAAGTACTTGAGGCAATATAATCATACAAGCTAACAAATAGAGGGATAGGAGTAAAATACAAGAAATGGGTGGATGAAGAAATATTAAAACATGAAAATTTAGGGATGTAGAACAACTATGGAATAGGTTTAATGATATTGTTATCACAGTAAAAGGAGTTCGTGAGTATGTGGAAAAGCTAATAGCTGTAAACACAAAAAATATAAGAACAGGTTAAAATAAAAGAAGAGAAAATAGAAACTATATCTACGAACTCGTAAAACGGCAAATTATGAAAATAAAAGGAACAAAGAATCGAGTCAAGAATATGAAAGCAGCAGAAAACAAAATTATGGCAAGACATTGGTCAGTAGCGAGAAACTAACAGTCTAGCAAATCAAGAGCTCTTTTATAAGGTAGTGCAGACTTTTAGATCAGGAAAAACAATTAGAAATGAAGCAGGAGAACCTATGATTCGGCAATAAAATAATGAGTAGGTGGAAAAAATATTTACAAGGGCTATTGAGTACAAAAGATCACGAAGAACCAAATATACGTAATAAAAAACAAGCCGATGAGGAAGCATACGAAACTTAAAACTAAAAAACGGGAAATCTCAACGGAAATTATTAAAACTATGTGAGAGAAGGAATGTAACTTGTTCTCGAAATATTAAATGACTCATGGAAAACAGAAACAATAACAAAAGATTGAAAACTGGGTATGATATCACCAATATATATTAAAGGAGACGGGAAGAAAATTATAGGAGGACGGTGCATTTGAATACCATAATAAAACTATATGAACAGGTTCTGAACCAAACATTGAAAGAGATACTAGCAATAAAACTATCAGAATCGCGAAACGGTTTTCAGTAAGGCAAAATTGCGAGAAAACGCGACTCAAAAGAGAAAGAGCTTTCCTAAATTTAGAAAAGGCTTTCAACACAGTACTTCGACAAAGAGTGCGGAATACACTGCACTAACGAACTCTTAATGCCAAATTAATTACGGTGATTCAAAGCTTATATCGAAGTACTATCAACTACGTCATCGCAAATAACGGCAAATGTGCAATATTTAAAACTAAAGAGGGACTGAGGCAAGGTGGTGAGCTTTTTTCCCTTTTTTCAATCCATGAATGATATCATCAAGAAATATAACCAATGTGTAGAACTTACGTGTAGGACATAAAAATTTGCAAAGAATATAATCCATCGTGCTAACACGTTGTTAATTCCTAAATGTAAAATTGTTTAATACTAATGTCTCTACTTTAACAGTTATAATTGACACCTTCTTTCTTTCAGTTGCTAAGACCTGTTCCTCGACTTTCTTGATAGTTTCCTTAGTTTTTGCTTCGATAGGCCTTCTGCATCTTGGATTGTCTTGAACTGATTTCCTACCCCATCGAAATTGCTTAGGCCAAATTTTTTCTATAAACTATGCCGGCACATCTTCCTTATGCACGTTAGTCAGACTCTGATGAATATTGTTGGGTCCCTTTCCTTCTTCTTTCAAGAATTTTATTACGCTTTTATGTTCTAACTGAATTTCACTCATATATGGTTAAATAAAGCTCTGTAAAAATAGAAAATGTCTCTAGATTTGGATTAACCTTGATCAGTGTAAGTCTAAATGTGTCAACTATTTTACAGCAAAAGCTTGCTATTGTCACCTAATTTTTTCATGGCTAGGCAGTTAGTATAGAAATCTCCCCCGTATTAAGAAGCGGTTTTCTACAAATAATATCAGTTAATTCTCAAAAACATTGCTATAAGTTTGGTATTGATCATGTTGAAATATACCGGGTTTTTCTTTTATCATTACACATAGGTATAATGCATTGATTTTTTTTCATTTTGCATTACACATAGGATAAATGTATGGTGGTGGCATCGTAGGCAACCAGTTATACACCAGCAACATTTTTTAAATTGTCAAATATTAAAGTTTTTCATTCATACTTATATCTTAAGTTAAATACATTTTATTGAAAAATACATAATTTATTTAAAACAGTTAATTATCCCAACAGGCGTATACCTTGTGCGAAGACAATTTTAAATATTTTTAACAAATTCAAAGACGTATTAACGTATTAACAGAAAACATGAAGCTGAATATCCTTTGTTATGTAGAAACGTCAACGTAAGAACGGTCTGTAGGATCGCTTTTAGATATAGCCAGGCCATTTTGGAGTATAGTACAGTTCGGTGTTCAAAACACTGACAGAATTAAAATATAAGCCATATAAGATATTAAACCATCAAGAGCAGGCGCGGCTCGTGATGACGTATTTGGGAGGGCGCGTACCGAAAACACTACAGTTAGTACACGAGAATACACGAAGCACTCGCATCATTGTACGCGCCCTCCCAAATACGTCATCACGAGCTGCGCCTGATCAAGAGTTTTTCGAGGAAGATAAAGTAAAACGAACTGATGTTTGTGATATGTTTAATTTGTTAAATAAAAATGAAATTTTAAATATAATAATTTTTACCGATAAGGATGAAGGAAAACCAGAAATATTTGACAATTTGAAAAATGTTGCTGTTGTGTGGGCTGTCAATCGCCCATATATCTTTCTGGCTGTTAAATATCTTATGTGTGTCTGAGGGATATTATCGGTTTCTAAGCAACTGGGCCTCCAATGTAAATTTAGAGAGATGATACAACAAGATATTAACGGTTAAAATGCTTTTACTCTATATTTTAAATATTTAAAAATCACCTAAATATTCCTGATATATGTTACTCCTTATTTAATTATTGAAATTTTATTCAAACACAAAAAAGAAAATGAAAAATATAATATGATTCTATACTAATCAAAATTAAAATTATTCCAATATTATAATCGTATATAAAATATAATACTTAAATTTTTAAATTATTTATTTCACCTAGTCAAGCCTGCAGCTCGTGTTGGAATCCATTTTTGTATCGTTTTCATGCCTTATATAGTCTTTGGACACTGTACCCTTTTTTCGAGCAACGTTTTCACATTCACGTATTTAATCTTTTTTTTTTTTATTGTTTTTGGATTTACTGATCTGGGATCTTTGTACCTAACCTCACATTTTATACACATCTTGACATTTGATTTGTTTGCAACTTATTTTATTTTCTTCCACAAGTTCCGATAACTGTTTGATGTATTAATGACTGTTATTGTATACCTTGAAGTTTCAATTTCATAATGAATTGATTTTGTAACCCGCTAAATCTATTTTATCCAGATTTTTCTTTGTTAAATGTATCATCTCCGATGCAGTTGTACATACGCAATCGATCGTATTTCAAACATATTTTTTGCACTTGCCACAGGTATTTATTCGTTTTAGGCTGTTTTGTGAATGTTATTAATAACAATTTTTTCTAAAATTAATTGGATTTTGGGCAGATTATTTGTGCTATAAATGAACCGTACATTGTTAATGTTATACCATGAAGCACTGAATTTTACATAACATACCTGCAAGTTACATGATAAATACTGGATCTAATATGTTAAAATGATTTTAAATATCCTTTTTTATTTAAGATTTGGTTCGTAGGCATGTGTTTTCATTTATTATATTATAAGTATTATAACTATAGAATCGTAACCATATTATATATCGAATTTAATATTGAATCATGTATTAGACAGGTGCACTCAACCCGTTTTAACTACGTTTTATTCTTATTTACTCATATTTTCCCTATTTGAATTTATTATATCCTATTTAAATAATACAGCAATATGTACTATCTTAGTAATAAGAATTGGAATCGGAGAGTGAATTTTTTGTGTTTATTATTAGTAGCAAGAAATCTTAAAAATTAATAAACGAGCAAAAACTAAATTTTAGCACATATATTAAAATATATCTCTTATAGCAGACGTACTGTTATTATCGGCGGCTCCTTTTCCATTCTACTTAAAAAAAAAAAACATAATTAGAGAACAACTTTGCAGTTGAAGCTACTTCCAATATAATAAGCCGGTCTTGCGTGCAAACGAAAGGAACTCCAAAAAAAAATTTACCCGTCTCCGTAATATACATTAGATTGAGGTAAGTTGCATTTTAGACTTTATACATCTATTTTGCCTATTTGTCTTAAGAAAAATATAATTGAAAATTTCCTTTGAAACTTTTTACTATAGGTACGTCATTTCTTCAATTTCAAACACACGTTAATAAGTCGTTTATTCAATTTTCATCGCAGATATAAAAAGACGCTCCAAAATCAATTATATGGAAGCCTAAAGACAATTTTGTCGGTCACGTACGTCCGTTGTTTCATCTTGGTTTTTTAACCTTACTCGTAAAGGTTTATAATAGATACTCGTCTATTGCCCAGTAGCTATTGATGTTAACCACAACCAGGAGACCGCAATACTATCGAAATTATGAGAAAATATTCCTTGACGTAATTTAAATATCATTTAGAATTTAGAAACTGTCATGTGGAAGCCGTCAAAAGATTTTACTATGACGAAAATAAATAAGATCGATATAAGAAATACTTTTTCAGGAGAAAGATTATACGTTGTAGCGCATTTGCGCTATTAGGCAAATTTCAATGTACGTAAATAAATATATATCCATATCAAAGAATATAAAATGTAGATAGATTTATTTTAACACCACATAAAAATGTGACTGCTACCCAAAATATTTTGCATTACGGCTGTGTACAACTAAACAATATCTGAGGATGAAATATCGGAGAATTATATTACAAATTAAGACCAACACATAATAACAATAATTATATGATAAGCTTGTTAATTGTTCAAGATTAACCACTGACAGAACAAATTTAAGTTAATTACGCCTAAGAATAAATTAAAAGATAATAAATAGCAAAAGAAAACTTGTCAAAAAACAAAAAATCGATTTAATTTAATTAATAATTAAAACTAATTTAATCCACTATTTAAATTTAAAAATAAAATTAATTTCACTGTTTGCATTAGTCAACAAATTTTAATTTTTTTAAATTTTTCTTTAGAAACTATGTAAAATTTTCGATTCTTTTATATTTATAACAATAGTAATAACAACAAATTTATTCTGGCACGTCAAGTTTTGGAGAAAAGAAATATTGAAAGGTAAATGAAACAATATTGATTAGGTATGTACATTAGATGGACTGGATATCTGCATGATATCGTCCTGTTTAAAATATTTTTCTTTTTACTTGTCTTTTATCCTGTTCTTCGGCACTTTCTGATATCAATAGCCAAAAATAATCAGTAAGCATTTCACTGTCCTACTTATCATCCTACATCCTACATATCCTACATCATAGCGTTTTTCAATAACAGAAATGTCTCGATGAAATCTTTCGCCGTGTTCATCACTCACGTCACCGAGGTTCGGGGGAAAGAAATCAAGATGCGAGTGCAAAAAATGTATTTTAAGGCTCATGTTCATTAACAATAGATATATAATCGTCAGATTTCTGTTTCCTAGAAGATTGTGGGTCACATTTTTAAAAGAATTCCAAGGAACACGCTCCAAGTCACTTAAGATTTCTTCAAATTTTGATCTCGTTGTAGAAGTTTAATTTTGGGTCCTACAAAAATTCCCTCTTTAAGTTTGCATCTGAGAATTTGAGATATTTTTGTATTAAATATTGGAATCCACGGCCATCTTTATTAATTGCTTTCATGAAAATTCATTTTTTCATATCAGGTTCAACTAGTGAATTATGAATTATATTATTTTGACCAGGAATATACTGAGCCCTGACTGGTGAGTCTTTAACAATGTAGTAGGAATTTCTTGATCGAATGTCCTACTCACAAAGAAAGCAGCAATTCTTTGTTTACCCTAGTTGTAAAAAGAGTAGAATTGCTACAACTTTGAGGTCCGCTCTGATATGCCATTTACACATTTTGTAATTAATTCTGCCTAGAAGAAAAGTAATATTTTCATAGGTTTCATTTAAGTGGATTGCGTGGTCAACGATGATAAACGGATAAACGTTTCCTATGTGAAGGACAGCTTTTAAACAAAATTTCGAAGCATCGATAAAAAGACGCCCTTCTTCGGGATGGTGTTGGTGACCTAATGCCAACATCAAATCGTCGACATTATTGCAGTATGAAAGATCCTCGTCGGTTAAAAAATACTGTGATAGTTCTTTTTGACGATTTGATACACAGAAACATGTATGCCTGAAGCTAACAGTTTCCATCCATTGAGCCATGTTCCTAATATTTCAGCTTTGGTTTTTGACAAATTCAGGTCTCGAATAAGATCATCTAATTCTAACTGATTTATTAGGTGTGGTTTGTCATTTTCGGATGACAAATATTCATCATTGCTTGTCGATAATTTGACACTTGCTTCTTCTGGTTCTCTAGCATCACATTCTTCACTCGAAACACCTGTGGGTCTTAGTATTGGCAAGGCTTCCGAATGAGGTACTAGACGAGTAACAAAGAGCAGACTAGCATAACTAACATTTTTGTTGGAAAACTCGAAACTCTTTGTGCAGCAAAAGTAGCAGTTAGTCAAATGGTCCGTTTTTTCATTTCCAAATCACAGTACTTGCAAATGGCATAGCGCTTTTCTTACCGTTTGACCAGCCCTTTAGAGTAACAGCACGGAGTGCGCAGCAAATGCTGCGAGCCCTTGGGTTGTCTTGATGTTCAATAGTTAAGCCAAAGTAGTCAAATCTGCTTGTATTATTTATACCCCCACGCGACTTTATGAAATAAAAAGAGGTTCAACTATCACCAACCGACATACATTGAATCAAAAGAGCCACTCCACATAGCCAGAGTGTGGGTATTAATTTGATTAATTCCAGAGCAAAAATAGACATAGTTGAAGTGCTCTGACGTAGGAAATATGCAAGGACATGTTTAGATATGTGCACTGAATATTCCACAAAACAATATTTTAATAGTATCTTTCTTATATAAAAGTAACTTTGAAATTTTCTAAAATTTAATTCGTTTTTTGAAGAAACTATTTAAGAAGATATCTCAAAATCCTGACATGATGAAGCAAATTTTAAATATCATTCAGAATCAGCATGACAAAAGACATAAATTACACGTATTGGTGTATAAGAAAATCAATGTGTGTTTACCCACTGTTATTGAATGCAAAAAGAATTTAATTATATAACAAATCTCCTGTTCGTTTTATTGATAAGGCAACCCAAATACAAATATAGAAAATACAATTTTGTTTCTTAATAGGAGGAGGCGTTTCACTCTGAAAAGAATTTATAAAAAAAGCGTTAGACTTAATGCAGTTAAATTAATTTTTTTAATAATAAAAATAATATCCTTTTTCGCAAATCGTTAGGAAATTTTGACATTCCTGACAAAATTTCTTAAAGAAAAAGTCAACATTTCCTAACTGTTAGGAAATATTCATTTCCTTACTTAACAGCTAGGAAATGTTGACTTTTTCTTATACATATTCGTACTTTTCTCTTGATTTCTTTGGCAATAATTCTAATGAAGCCAGGTATTCACTACCTCAACCAGCTCTGGAGGAGTCTCAGATATGGAAAATTCATCATCACTTAATAATTTACACTGTTTTGCTATCGAAAACACCGGCAGTTAAATTTATATGCGTCAAGTTTGACAATTCAACATTAATACGTTTCCATAGTAACGCAACCAATTATATTACGAATTTCAAAACACCATTTATTTGTGAATAAAATTATTCGCGATTTTTTCAAAATTAATTAATATCTGTCGAATTTTAAACGATTTGCGGAAAAATAGTATGTTTACCTCGTAGGAAAAGCCACATTCCTGGACTCTGTGTTGCTAAGTCTCGGCTTACGCCTCGACTTAGCAATCTTCACAGTCGTCCAGGAATGTTAGGTTTTTCTTACTCGGTAAACAATATACTATCATTGTCACAGATTTGATTAGGAAATATCGACATTACCAAAAATACCCAGCTTTCTATATACATATAATACAATAATTAATACAAATGACATATGCACAAATGCCAGATGCTAATTAATAATAAAATAATAAAATGAATATATAAATATGTAAATGAACCAATGAACAGAAAAATAAATACGCAAAACATAAATAATATAAAGAAAAGCATACCAGCAAAACCAACAAGTCAACGTCCAAAGTACTCATTCAAGCTGTAAATGGCTGTTTATGACAAATATTCCCAAGCAGTTTATAAAATATTATTTTATTATTATGTAATAAGGTCTCTTTTCCGTTATTGTTAAATTGTGATAAAGTATTATTGTGACGTGACGTGACGTGTGGACATTGCTTTTGAGGTATCATTTGATTTAAATTCCTTTCATGAAGTAGAAAGGGAAACACCAAACATACATTTTATAAATCTCTTCTGCAATCAATCTCAAATGAGATCCAAAATGTTAAGGCATAAGGTAGCTTTAGTTCAACACACTCATGGTAAAATGATCTTAGTGTATCCAAACCGATATTTACGGATACTGTACAAAGAAAAAAAGTTCATTCGGTTTAATACATATAATCTGTAAGTGCTCATTCCACCTCAAAAGAGCATCAAAAGTAAACCCCCAAGAATTTAATATTTTCTCTTTGTGCTAAAGATTTTCCATATAACTTCAGATACAAGGATTCATCAGAACCTCGTAGAGAAAGTATTGTGCTTTTCTACTTATAACGGCCTTACCCTGATGAGAAATATCCGTCAGGCAAACAACAAACATCTGGTATCATCAGCGTACTGATATGTAGGTGCCTTATGAAAGATACAAGGTCGTTGACATAAAATAAAAATAAGAGAGGATCAAAATTGAACCTTGAGGCACGCCACACAAGCCGGGCGAACAAGTCCACTCCCTGCACTGCATCATGAGTAGAGCTGAGGATGTTTGCGGTACGGCAGGACCGTATGTAGTGCATCCCCACATTTAACTATTTATCTAAATATTCTCTGAAATGATTTGCCGGATCTCATAAATTAATATAGTGATATTTTAGTATGCACTGGATATTGTTATTATACAAAATCATAATAGCCATTTGTATTTATGGATCATAAATAATAATACGCATGTATTTGTATTTGGTTGTGAATTCAATTTAAACTTAAAGCGAATCGTAATATTTTAACGACAAGCCGTCCTTACAATACATGCATTCGAGACAAAGTGTGCAACTCTACGAATAACTTCCATAATTGATCGAAAATGGACATTTTGGAGCTGAAGTAAAGCCCCTATTCTTAGAAAATTTTATTACTGTCGTTAAGAACTATTATTATAAACAACAAAGGCCTTTTATTAGTGTTGAAGTTTTAGTTTCATTGAATTTCCATGTTGTAAGTAGTCAATTGTAAAGTGTTCATTCCCAATATTCTAAAACAAGGTGTAAATTTAACTAAAATCCAGAAAAACACATTCTGATAATATATTACTAGATTAGAAGCTGTGTTTATTACTATTTATTATATTATTTTTATAACCAAATGCAATAAAAGCTACGAAAACAAAAGAAACCTCGATTTATTAAAATCTTGTTACACAGCCTTTCAAAGCCTGGCAGCACATATTTTGCATATATTTTATATATACTACCTACTTGAACTAGGTGAATGAAGTTAGAAGTTATAAGTTATAACTTCTAACTTCATTCACCTAGTTCAAGTAGGTAGTATATATAAAATATATGCAAAATATGTGCTGCCAGGCTTTGAAAGGCTGTGTGACAAGATTTTAATAAATCGAGTTTTCTTTTGTTTTCGTAGCTTTTATTGCATTTGGTTATAAAAATAATATAATAAATAGTAAGAAACACAGCTTCTAATCTAGTAATATATTATCAGAATGTGTTTTTCTGGATTTTAGTTAAATTTACACCTTGTTTTAGAATATTGTGAATGAACACTTTACAATTGACTACTTACAACATGGAAATTCAATGAAACTAAAACTTCAACACTAATAAAAGGCCTTTGTTGTTTATAATAATAGTTCTTAACGACAGTAATAAAATTTTCTAAGAATAGGGGCTTTACTTCAGCTCCAAAATGTCCATTTTCGATCAATTATGTAAGTTATTCGTAGAGTTGCACACTTTGTCTCGAATGCATGTATTGTAAGGACGGCTTGTCGTTAAAATATTACGATTCGTTTTAAGTTTAAATTGAATTCACAACCAAATACAAATACATGCGTATTATTATTTATGATCCATAAATACAAATTGCTATTATGATTTTGTATAATAACAATATCCAGTGCATACTAAAATATCACTCTATTAATTTATGAGATCCGGCAAATCATTTCAGAGAATATTTAGATAAATAGTTAAATGTGGGGATGCACTACATACGGTCCTACCGTACCGCAAACATCCTCAGCTCGAACCATGAGTATTAATACATATAGATTGCCGTCCAACACCAAGATAAGACTCCAAGGCCACTTTCCTGAAACCGTAAAGCTTAAGTTTTTGAAACAAGATAGTACGACTAATAATGCCGAAGGCTTTGTAAGATAGAAAATAAAAGCGACTCCACTGCTTTGCTCAATTCAATTGACTCAATAATCCTGTTCAGAGCATTGAGTATGGCATCCTCAAGGCAATAAGCCAAATTGAATTAAATAAAACTTAGCAAATCAAATGTGTTTCGTTTAACTCAAAATACATAAATGTAACAACTTAATTACTATGTACCTACATTATAATTGCATAACTACTATCTACAACAAAGTGGACAACATAAGAGAGGGACGTAAGGCATTATTAAGATCTGACAATTAAATATATAATATTTAATTGTATTAAATAAATTTCAAAAATAGAGCTTGGATTCTTTACCAAATATTTTAATACACGACAAGTATTAAACATTCTAAATATTTTATTAACAGGTAACAAAGAGGTACTAGTCTATTGGCTGATCAGGGTGTGTGTTGTAGTAAAGAACATGTAAAAGAAAATATAACACCAACTTAGCATTATCCAAGCACTTTAAATAATATACAAAGCATAGCAACTTCTCTCTTCTAATACGATCATACTATTACGAAGGTGAATTAAATTTGTATCTTTTATAATATAAATACTTTAAGAATATGTACTGTATTGTGATGTGAGCCGTCCGACGATACGTCAGGCGAGCGGTATCACGCGCCGAAGACGTCATAAAGTCTCCCAGACGTCCTAGAAAAGATCTACTGGAAGGTTCTCGAATGAGATATTCACCTCTATAAGAACTCGAAATGAAGGGATACAAGCATTCGACGAGTGATCGCCTTGTTATATAAATGTGTAATAAAAATCTAAATAAATACTCTTATTATTAGTTATTAGTGATTAAGTGTATTTATTGTGTTTTATTATTAATATAGTGCGTTTTAAATTACCGTTAGATTTATTTAAAAGAACCCAGAAAGACAAATATTTTACAGTATATTCTCACTTACGTTTATGCCTTTTTTAATGGAGGACGCCCAAACCAAAGTCTAAATCTATGATGTGAGTTATATAGCGAAATTATTTCTATGTTTTTGAATCCATATTTATCGTGCTTTATAAAATTTAAAACATCCGAAGGTTGACTTAAAAGTAACACCTGAATCTTTAATGGATGGAAGCTTTGGTAAAAGCAACTCGTTCATCTTATAACCACATACCAAATGGTAATATCCTCCTAATGAATATAAAATTTGTTAATATTTAATATTAATTTATTAGTTTTTCACCACTGAATGGGAGCATCAAGATCGTCCAGCAATTGCAGAGCATGATTTTAATAATGAATTTGTTTATAGATCTTATAGTCATTAGCATATAGTAAACAATTTGCGTAGGTGCAAACATGTGGCATATCATGTAGTATTATTAAGTAGTAAAAATAACAGCGGCTCCAAATCGTTGCCCTGAGGAATATCTGAAGCAACTTTTTTTTATTGGTTTTTGTACAATCACGTCACCATCTTTTTTTTTTAAATGGCCACGTTAATTTTTTTAAATATTTTTGTTAGACCAATTTACTGTTTAAATGGTGATGTAAAAGAATTGGTACTTTGCATAAAAAGTTTTTTGAATAAATGACACATTTACTTCCAAACTTCAATTGTTATAATTTAGTAAAATAATAACCAAATAACAAAATTTGTTGCAATGTATCACGAATTTTCTGTTGTAAATCTTCCAAGTCGTTGGGTCTATTGAAATAAACGTTTGATTTTAAGTAACCACATAAACAAAATTCTAAGGGCGTTAGGAAGAGGGAACGCGCTGGCCACTAAATTGGTCTCCGTCGTCTTGTCCATCTTTCTGTAAATGTAGCATCAAAGTATTAACGGACTTCTATCCCAAAATGAGGAGGCGCCCGATCTTGTTGTAACCAAATAGTCTGATAGGGTTCATTATTAGGAAAAAGAGCTGCCACTGGTGGCACCAAATCAAATTGCAAAAAACTTAAATATTGGGCAGCTGTCAGTTTCCTTCAAGATCCTCCAAAATGCCGTTCTATCAGACCTGTGCAAGCGATTTTCTTAAAAACATTAATTATAAGAATTTTGTTCCAAACTTTATGGTCATGAAATCTTTGTTGGAAAAAGGGGTTAAGTTTAAGTTACTTTAGTATGAAGTGTTTATTATATAAAAATAGATAATATAAATGTGTTTGGTTTAAATGTAAAAAAAATGATATTAAAAAAATTATAACATTGGCAATGTGAAAGTTAAGTTTTTAATGAGATTGATTTTCATTATTATAAAATAAGTAGCCGGGAGTTTAGTAAAATAAAGAATAGGGTAAAATATTATAGATTTCTATTAGCAACACAAAAAGTTTGAGGAAGAAAGTCAAAAGCATTTAAGATGTATTATGTAATGAAACATTTAAGTAACCCTCATTAAAAAATTATGCCTATGATAAAGTCAAAAGAGATAAAAAAACATTGCGAAAGTGAAATCATAAATATAACTAAAAAATAGAAGAATTGTTGCATTCAAATAGAAAAGATTCGAGAATTTAATAGGTAAAGAAGAGATTATAGGTATATGTTGAACCGAGAATATGTGTTGGTATAAGAAGAGGAATTTAGCAAAGATTTGAAAGCGTGATATCGATTACCATAATAAGAAATATTACTATAAGGAGAGTGTAATGTAAAGGAGCATACAGATACTAGAAAGTGGAGAGAAATAAATTTGAGATTTAGATATTGCTTTTAAATTTAAACCATTCCCTGCTTATTTATTTGTTTATGTACCGAAAGAAAACAAAAATAATAAAGCAAATAGAAGAAATTCTATATGCATTTAAAACACATATTTTTTATTATTTCATAGAATTAGGAAATTCAATTTCTGAAATTATTTATTATTTTATAGAATTAGGAAATTCAATTTCTGAAAATGAGCTTACGATCCTGAGATAATTTTAATCATTTATAAGTACTTTTCAATATTTAAATTATTATATCATTTTGGCGCCACACCGTAGTACAATTTAATTACATACACATTATAACATTTTTTGCTTTAGCAACGTGGAACATGTTAAAGAATCTTTCGGTTGCTATTTGTTATATTTTTAGCGCTATTAACGTGTGGCTAATAACCTCTATCTTGTATTCATATTAATAGACAAAGTAAATTTAAGAGATAAACTCGGTGCTGATAACTGTTCGAAAGATGTAAAAAGCACCGAGTAAAAAATGTCCAATTAAAACTGTAATTAGTTGGCACAGTGCTTAACTAATAGTTTAACGAACAAATCAATAACGACAATAAAGCATAACAGTAAAACTTCATGGACTAAAACAAAAGATATCTATAAATAACTACCTAGAAGTATGTATAAGCACTACAGAGAACAAGCAAATATTATATGTAAGTTGAGGTATGTCCATGAAGTAATATACCTATATTAAAAAAAACTGCGAAATTGACGAGGAGAGGAAAAGCTTACCACCAAGAAGCTTTACACAGCATCGTAATTGCTGCGATTAAAGATGATGTTAAAGCCTGTCAATGCAAATAATTTTAGTAAATTGAACAATAACGAATAATTATAACTTTCATGCGGTTACATGTCCTATATATGGTTCTACAAAATATATATTTCTTTAAGTAGATAGAAAACAAAAATTTCGCAAAATTAAACTAAATTTAAATATAAAGATAAAGTCAATTGATAATGTCATTCTCATATTTCTTAACCTGCCCTTATAAACATAGCTTTTAAATCTTTATATCGCAATCGATGAATTTTTGAGAAACATCAATTTTTAAGAAAAACCTTTTGGTTATTCAATAACTTCTCGTTAAGATCTCATACCTATATTATTCCAGGTTTGCTTTGTATGTTTCACTTTTTAAGACCACTTTTACTTTAAAAGTGATGCCTAACCGTTTTAAAAATGGACGTGCATAGGTTGATGATGATGAGCGTTTTGGTCGTCCATCAACGGAAAACATACCATGAAATGTGGCAAAAGTGCGTGATGCTATCCTGCAAGACCGAAGGAAAACAATCCATGACATTTGAAACATTGTCGTACGACGCAAGCGGCCTGCCAAGTATGGCGTAACAATTCGTGGATTCCACACCATGATAATGCACCAACCCACACGTCTGTACGTCAGTTTCTAGCCTCAAGGAAGACAGCAGTAGTACCCCACCCTGCCTACTCCCCAGATCTCGCCCCTTGTGATTTCTTCCTGTTTGTTGGAATTGAAGCTCAAGGGACGCCGTTTTGAGAATGAATGAGGTGATCCAGACCGAATCGCAGGCAGTGTAGAACAAGTTAACACGCGAAGACTTCCAGCACTGCTTCCAGTAATGGACAAGTCTCTAGGATCGGTGTATGCATGTAGAAGGAGGGTACTTTAAAGGGGATGCTAGAGAATGTTGCAAGAATAATTTATTGTATTTTTTATACACATTCCTGGAATTTCTGAGTAGCATCTTGTATTTTGCCGAACTTTGATAATTTCTTGGATATGCAGGTCGTCCTCACGTTAAAAATGAAACTCGTTAACTAGCTACGATATGTAAGTTCCAGGAATATAATTTTGACTTGTGTGTTAGAATAGTATATTAAAAAACGAGTTTCATAAGGCACCATTTTGCCGCACGAGATCAGTTTAGAAAACGAGCCGCTTGCGGCGAGTTTTCTAAAGAGCGAGTGCGGCAAAAGGCCTTATGAAACGAGTTTTTTATACTATTTTTTCTATTTTGCGTTTTTTACATTAATAAATTGCTTAAATTGGAATTATTTAATTTGAAAGTTCAGAGTTTAATTTTTATATAAAGCATGCAGTTGGTCACATTGATACTTGACATTTTCAAATTTAAATCTTGCTATCCGCGAAGTATATTATATTTCATATTATTTATTAATTTTCGTTAACATTACTTGATATTTCATTTAAAAATATAAACATGAGTGACATAGAAACATATATATGTTGTTGTCAATTGTATACAACATACGTTGTTTGTGTAAAATACGAATATATATCATATCTGTCAAATGTACATAAATTCTTAAAATCAAATGACAGCAATGATATTTATTTCTGTATTCGAACAACGCCAACATTGAAAAATGAAAAAAAGCGTATCGAAATAGAGCTCATTTCGATACTGTTTTGGGTTTCATAATGAGTTCATTTCGAACGCAAAATAGAAAAAAAATTTTTTACTTTGTTTATACATTATTAGCCCAGTTTCATTTTATTTTTATTAATATTTAATTTTCTAGTATTTTGATTATCAAATTAGTAATCATTTATATCACTTGGCATTGTGTATTTATGAAATTTGTTTGAGTACTGTCTAAATTAACGACTTCAAATTTATAGATAAATTTTTATGTTAAATACATCATGATATTAAATACATGTGGTTGTGTTAAAAACTATTAACATAAAATAATGACTTCTCATTTATTATCGATTTTATGTTGAATGAAACCTGTTAATATGAAATATAAAATTAACGCTAGCAACCATCACAAAAGAAAAATCAAATTTGTAACGCTAACGAGCGCTGAACAATTCAAACATAACCTATAACATGGGAGCAAAAGATCATTTATTATACTCACGTTAAAGGGAAAAAAGCTACGAATAAATTTACTTAAAATTCCAATTAAGATAAATAACAAAATTTTGATAAATAATGCCTTATTATAAAGCATCTTGCATCTTAACATGATTAATGATTTTTCAGAACAGAAATATAAAACAAAGCGTGCTCACAAATATATTATGTATTCCATTTTTCAAAATGATACATATACTATAGAATACTTACGTGTATATTTCAACCGTGTTCATTTATTATCCTATTTAGACGTATAAAATTACGTTTAGATTAATCTTAATTATATCATTAACTTTTTCTGCACTTTTGTTTAACCACAGCGATGAAATTTTATTTCTTTATATACGATATTGAATCGGTGATACTAAAACTTAAAGTCTTTAGTAATTCAAAAGAGAAACTCGTTATAGAAAGAGGGTTATACTCGCGAGGTGAAATAAGGCATAACCGATAATTATAAAGTACTTAGAAAATTTTCTATCTTTTTCATCTCCATGCAGAAGGTCAGATTAGTCAAATGAGTAGTTTATGCATTTTCTTTATTAGAGGTTTTTATGTCTTAATACGACGCCTACTAAATTCTAACCAATTATCATTTGACTTTGAGTTTTAAAGATTGGAATTTTGAAACGTAGGATAAACTATGAATATATTTTTTGTAATAACTTAAGGTAATAAAACGTATTGAGTAATTTTCATAAATAATTTAGAATTATTGGAAATATAAAGGATATAGTTAGAATAAGTTTCAAATTAAAATGTTTAGAATGTATAAATACATATAATCACATTTGAAGAGCAATGAACTTACTGTAAATGAGAACTAATGAGTATTAAATCTCACTTTACATGTAAATGTCGCCTAATATGCTGTGATAGTTTCTACATTTCATTTATTAGTTCTCATTTACTGTAAGTTCATTATACTAACTATATATAAGTACGCGAAGTATAGAAGTGAAAAGTCATGTCTGTTCAGGATACTGTATGTTGACGAGCTCCAATAAGAGTGAGTGAAATGCATCCATTCATTCCGGGATAAATGTGACTTTTCACGAATTTTTCATTATCCTAACAACTAGGAAGGTCGGACTATATATACGCGAAGTATAGAAGTGAAAAGTTATGTCTGCCCAGGATACTGTGTGTTGACGAGCTGCAATAAAAGCGAAATGCATCCACACATTCCGGGATAAATGTGATTTTTCACCAATATTTCATTATCCTAACATTGAGAAAGTTATTTATTCAATGACTTCATTTAGTTTACGTGAATAAACTACATATTAAAAAAAAACTTTTAAATGTATGTACACCGTGGAAGTGATGTCACTAAAAAATGGCACCGCGCAGATACAGTTCCCCAACACACAATCATGTCTTATTGGTCAATGGACGTACTACATACAAACCAGACATAAAGTTAAGTAAATAAAAGTAAAATGACTTTTCATTTCATTCATTGAAACGCTAGAATTACAGAGAATCATAAAAATAAAAATTAAAGATTAAATAAATACGACATAAACATTTTTCTTATGTGTAACGCCAGAAAATGGAAAACTAACTAGAAATATATTACGGCTAACAATTAATAAATATGATAAAAACGTTGAAAAAATAGAACGCTAGATGAAAAAAGTAAACAAAGTATTCATAAAATAAATGAAATATTGTTCTTTAAATTATTCGTAAAAATTAACGAAAAATCCCTCTTTAGTAAAATTAAATATTCTGAAATAACAAGCTATAGTAACGAAAAGAAAAACCTAGAATAAATAGTATTTATTAAATAAATGGTTCGAATATTCCACCTTCTTTACACCCGGCTTCATAATTCACCTTGAAAGGCCCTTTAACTAAAGACACCTTTTTAATGGTGCTTTTAAATCCTCCTTTAAAGCAGACGCGCTTCATAAAGGAAACTATATGCGCCTTTGATAAAAGTCAAGTTTAAGTTTAACACTTAGGTTGGTAGTATTGCTTAATATTTTCTACAATTTTACGCGCCAATTGCTGTGTTTCTGTATTGTTGTTTGGCTGTGGTAATTTAAAATTTATAATTATTTAAAATATGTGACAAATTTAAAAGCTCTAATTTTAGCAACGAAGTATTATTAGTTGCAGACGAAGTATATAAAAAAAATTATAAAATTTGAAATTTCTGATAAAATCCCGAAGTTTATTTTCAGCTATGATTTCTACATAATGAGAAATCTAGGTGAACTAAATTACCCTTCTACTTTGTTATTTAATACAATAGTTTATTGAGTATATAGGTACCGATAGGTCCAGCTCAGAACGGGCCATAGTCAGCAATGAGTGGCAACAGCGAATCCCCTCTACGCGCAGCAGCTTCAATTGCAGCACATTGCAGTTAAGAATTTAGTAAGACTTAAACCGCGGAAGGATATAGTCGTTTGCATATTCGTTCTGTATACGTAATTTGCCCATTTGTTTCAGACATAATAAGGTCCAATTTATTATTATTATTATATTCTTAGCCGCTACGGAAAAGTAATTTTAAGTAATAAAAAAACAATAACGTTTTCTAAAAGATAAAAGTAAAAAAATCAATAATTCTGCAAAATAAATTTAAATTTTAAGAAAGTCACTCAATGTAGGATTCGAAAATACCGCCCTCTCTTCCCAAACAATAGCCGAGCCTATTGTAAAACTCCCGCCTCATTCCCTCGAGATTTCTAGGGGTTATTGTCTCGAAAATTCTAAACAGTTTAACTTGCAACTGTTGCAAGTTCGGTATTGTTAGAAGATCGTAAAGATTTTCTTTGACATAACCCCACAGAAGAAAATCGCAGGGATTGAGGTCGGGTGATCGAGGTGGCCATATTATCGTACCCCTCCCGGAAATAACACGATTAGGAAAAGTGTTTTCTAAAAACCCTCTTACTAATCTGCTGTTATGCGCGGGACAACCGTCTTGCATAAACCAAATTGCATCAAAATCGACGTTTAGTTGACGGACAGCAGGAATAATTCGTGTTCGCAGCAAATCTAAATATTTTACTGCATTCAAATTGCCGTCGATAACAAATGGCCCTATAATATTATCACCCAAGATACCTGCCCAAACGTTAAGTTTTTCGGGGTATTGAGTTTTAACATTACGAGCTAGATGTTTATTTTCTAGAGACCAATATCGCACGACTGAGGGATTATGCTTGCCATGACGTGGAAAAGAAGACTCGTCGGTAAACAGATATTTTTTATAAAATATTCGTCCCTGTTAGCCTTTTCCATCACGGACTCACAAAACTCCATTCTTGCAAAATTGTCCTCGGGAAAAATCTCCTGGCACTTTCGAACTTTTATATTTGTTGCGTTTTAGAATCCTCTTTACTGTACTTCTACTAACACCGATTTCGTCTGCAATTTGCCGTGTACACTTAAGGTCGCCCATTTCAACTAACGAACAAACCCTCACGTCTCTCTCCTCCCGATCGGCAGGTATTAGAGGGATATGAAGCTGTTCGTCAATTTGTTGGCATTTGCGGCAACTTCCGACTACACAGCCATATTTCCTAAACGCATTTACGATCCTTTCAATCGTCGAATGCGAAGGAATAGGCCGATTTACGTACTCTACAGCAAATAAATCAGCGGTTGTTCGACAGGAATTGCCGGCAAAATACCACGAAACTATTTGTACCTTCTCTGCGGTTGTATACACTGACATGAGAACTACCTTTACGTATGCGCAGCTAAACACGAATGACGGGCTATCTGTTGCGCTCGACCATTGGACTTATGTTGCGCACGCGGAGTGGCATCGTACACACGTTGCCACATCGCATTACGTTCCATACGTATATTGTTGCCTATGGCCCGTAGCGGGCTGGACCTATCGGTATATACTTTGTTATAGTTAATAATAGTATATTATATACTCAGGGACTAAAAAAGTGCAGGATTTAATTCCGCGAGTGGAAATTGTTCAAGGGATTTTAGCACTTTAGTCCCGTGGTGTATACCCTATATTTTGCACTTCCAAAACAGATATATCACCAAAATTGATTTCTGACAATTATAAACGTTATTGCAAATTCTAAATATGCGAATTTGCCATGAAATTTATCATAGTTACGGTGTCGTTTTGCAAAAAATTTAAAAATGAATGAAAATCGTGAATTTGACCTAGAAAAAGCTGCCGAAAAGGCGCTGGAAGGCGAAAGACCTAAATCTCGTAAAATTTACAAGCAACAATATGAAATGTTTTTGAAATGGTGCCGTGAAAGAAAAGTAATTAATTTTAAAAGAGACGCCTTGCAGGAATTTTTTAATGAAAAGCCAAAAAAAGCTTCTGCTTCTACGATTTGGGCCCCTATTCAATGTTAAAAACCGTGCTTATCGTGAAACATAATATTGATAACAAGAAAATTATTTGCGATAAAATTTTTTGAGTTGATAAAATATCCAGCCCTTCTACGTTAGCAGCAGGACCCTCATATCAATCTCAACGACCTACCTCATCTTGTGGAATTGCATCAAACATCGTTGATGAAAACAATAGACCGTTATTTGTTAATTGTACTAACATTACTAGCATGTCTTAAAACTTGTTTTTTTTTTAATCTGTCAATAAATTTTCTAAAGAGTTGAATAAGTATTTGTTCCCTAGGGATCAAATGACACACTTTAGTCCTTGCAAACAGGTACTGAAGTATCAACTTTAGTCCCGGTGAAATAAAAAAATATAGCTAATAAAAATACAGACGAGCAAAATGTTCGTTTATTAATAATTGCGGTTTGGTAGATTGTTGACACATCATTTTATTACTCGGGTTCAGGTACAGTTGCGGCGGCTACAAACTCAGACACCGACTTTTGACACATTCTATCAAATTAAAAAAATTCGTGATTTGTAAATTTGATTTTTATCCGATTGACAGTTTATTGTAAGTCAGAAGCGTACACGATTTTTAAAATGCCTCAATTAAACGAACTGCAAAAGTCGGTAATTGCAACTAGGCTAGAGGACGGCATGAGAGGATGCAAATGAAATAAATGTTGATAAAAACACGATAAAAGTTAATGATATATTGCCCATGCCAATACTTTTTAAATAATTAATACCTTTGCCACTTACTTGTTTTGCTTTTACAGATTCTCTCAATATTCTCATCTTGTCGTGCTTTTTGAGAGCTTCCATCTTGAAAAATCCAGATTTCATCAAGAAAGACTGGACTGCATTTTCATTTTAAAAACGCATATATTGTTGCAAAAACGTTCTTTGTATTGGAATTTTTCCATTTTTCAAATTTTTTATTTTATACACCACTAACTTCCTTTCAGTTAGGTGACATTTTCTAAACATCAATATTAAGATCATGTTACAAAGCCAGCATTTATTATTTGTCAAAGTGTCTGAGTTTGTAGGGGGCAGCAACTGTACACTAACATATTATCAGTGTAAACCAGGCTTATCAAATTTGACATGTCTTATTCGACTTGTCAAATTTGACTTACCTTACAGGTATTAGCAATGTATGTAACGGGTGTTCAGAAACATTCGAAGTCAAGTGGGCTCTGAACAAAAAATCGTATATCTTTACTTAAGTTCATTTGCGTGTATGATACAAATATTGTATTAAGTAAATGTATCAATCTATATCAGACATGACTTCATATTTTCAAGGACTACTTTGACTTCGAATGTTTCTGAACACCCGTTATAACCTATGAAGTCTATAAGTGACAGTATGAATATATTTGTCCCGCTTACGTAACTAAAAAACACTGATTTTATACTCACAAGAGTTGTACCGGTTTTATATGTTGCGATATGTACTATTGCGGCATTAAAAAAAAAAAAAAAAATCGGACACTTAATTTGTTTGGTTTGAATATGGCTTTTTTTATATCTATTTGTTTCTGTTTACAGATCTGTCAGTGTCATATTCAGGTTTGTCAAAATATAATGTTAATGTGCCACATTTGAATATTCAAACTAAAATTCAAATAATTACGTTACTAGAAGAAGAATTGTCAGCTATTAATAGAAAACGAGGCTCCGGTGGTACCCTTGTGTCAACTCCCGAACAGGATGAAAATTTTATTAATTGTATAAGAAATGATCTGTTCGAAATAATAGTAAATGCAGTGACCGCAACACATTTCCCCGGGTGTGTCAACACAGCAAGAAAACGGCTGAGACAAATTTCAGACTTCAGAAATCGGGCGTCTGCTAAAAAACATGATATTTGAAATGATATGATCTGTCACTAGAATTTATACATACTCGTAATGTCATAACTCATAACAGTCATAACATCTATTCCTAGACGTTTACAAGAGGTGTTAGGCAGAAATGGTGCTGAAATAAAGTATTAAAAACTAAAACCAAATAATTGTAGTATTCTGATTAATAAATTCTTGTCTTTCATTTATTCACTCAGTAACATAATTTTATAACAAAATGTAATATAATTTTGCGTGAGAGGTTACAGATAAATGACAGTATGTTGTCATCTACACAACAATTCAATTATACAAAAACCTAATTACAATGCTTAATTATAGTGAAAATAAATATCTAATCGTCCGGATTTTAAATGCCGCAATAGTACATACCATGTATCCATAGACAATACATGTATCTGTATTTCAATGAATTGAATATATAGGTTAAGTTTAAAGTCGACTTCTGCCTTAATGTAGCAAAAATGCGACTTTAGAGTTGATGTTGATTTTTACATCAAATAGTGATTATGAAACCGGTCCTTAATTAAACAAAATTCTAAGCGATCATTGTACATTAATCAAAGTTTCAGCAGTAATATTATTGAAAATGTCTATAATTTTGTAACGCAATTCATCGAAAGTAGTTAGTCTTCCGTGACTGTAATCCAATGGGGACAAATTCGGTGAGCGGTGTGGCAAAGAAATTGTATCAGAGTGGGTACCATCAATCGATTAGGAAACTGTTCATTTAGATAATTTTGTGGAATTAGTGAATTATAAGCAAGGTATCCATCTTGTTGAAACTGTATTGCCTGCATATCAATATCAATAAGACTTCAAGCCATCGGTAGAAAATGTGACCTGTGTAATTCAAGATATTAATGCCTTGTTAAAGTGCCGCCAATAAAAAAGAACCTACTACATTGGTATTTAGTATAACACACCACATAACTTTTACCAACATTGAGCATGTGACGATAAACTTCGGTGTTCATTTTGGGCTCTATATTTAACTGTGGAAGAACTGTGTTGTTTACTTAAAGGAAACGACGACTCATCTGCAAATAATATGTTTCCAACAAAGATATCACCATTTTGAAATTTTTCTATCATAGACTCACAAAATTGCATTCTACCAAACAAATCATCATTATCTAATTCTTGAGGCTTCGAGCAACTCGTAACTATTGGAACCGTAAGTAATATACGAGGAACTTTATATATAAGGTCTCCAACAACGCCATTGTATGAATAGTGGGGATAGAAACGTTCTAACCTGCAAACGACAATTTCGAGTATCTTGTCTTAGCATCTAAAGTTTCATTTTCCTGTGTACCGTCGTTGATTAACAGTGTAATTTATCATGAGATCAATTTCTGCCATATAACCCGTGATAAAATTTTTATCGCTAGATTGTTGCATGAACGAATCTTCGGCTCATCAATATGAACCTGAATACAAACAGCAGTCAATGAAAGTTTGTCACCCTATTTCTCCACGTGTACAAAAATTCAAAAGAGATCCATCAGCGCAGAAAGTCATGTTCACCATTTTCTGAGATGTAAACGAAGTTATTCATACCGAATATCTGCCGAAGGGTTCAACGATTAATTCAATAAGATACTGCAAAACTGACGATCTCTAAAGAATTGTATATGTAGAGTAAGACCGGAAAGAACGAATTTTTCTCTTGTACCACGACAACGCCTGACAGCATTGCAGCAACGAAACAATAAAGACAATGACGAGGCTGAAGTCACAGTTGTTTTGTACCCTTCATAGAGGCTTGATTTGGCACCTTCAGATTTCTGGTTGTTCCCAAAGTTGAAGGAGGTATTGTAGGGTGAAAATTTTTCATCTGACACTGAAATCCGGGCTGCTGTTCGCAATTTGATCAATGGTAAACAAGAAAGACTTTTATGGACCAAATGGAAAAATGGATTCTGAGTTTGGAGAAATGTGTTACACTAATTGGTGATTAGGTGGAAAAATAATCATGTAAATTAGCAGTACAATAAATTTACTTAATTTTGGGACTGGTTTTATTATTATGTTTTTTCTTATTCTTATTTTATAGAGTTGGAGATCTTATATATCAATCCATCCTTATATTTTAATAAAATAATAATATTCCACCTTTTTAGAACCAGCAGGAATATGTAGCTGATAACAATATTTAAGCAACGTATTAAACAAAAAAAATATATTGCGAAAATCGTTTTCCTACTTTAATATAATTGTCAAAAATATTAATATACGACTTTAGCTTATTCTACGCGAAATATTAGCCTCCCGCAGTGAACTCTCATTTCCTCCGGTGAGACATTCTGGGTTACTTTTTAGTTTCTAAAACTTGTGCATTTTCTTTTTTTCCATTAGTATTCTCCTTCTTCCGTTAATCTAATTTTCATCCTACTTTTGATTACCGTATCAAAACGTCTCTTCTAACTTGATTTTACAATTTGGTCTAGTTCCATCTACTCTTCCTTTCATTATATATCTGAGGAAACATATCCTAAAATGCTGCATATTACTTGTGCTCTCCACAGAATCTGTGAATATATCAGAGACACCTTTCCGGAAGTTGATAGACTTGTATCCGCTTTTAAAAAAGTTTTCAGAAAATCACCATTGAGAGTAGCTCTTTACAGGGAAAAACTTCCATCTTTGTCACTGCCTCCCTCTCCAGTAATAACTGTGTGGGGAACATGGTTCGAAGCTACTAGTTTTTATGCAGAGAATTTTGATACTTTACAAAATTTCGTTACATATTTAAATGACGATGCTCGAAGTATTTCTGAGTGCTAGGAACTAATACAAATTCCAAATTTAAAAAATCATTTGCACTTCCTTCAGGAACACTTTCGAAATTTGCCAAAACTAATCACTTATTTTGAAAATCAAGACCTCAAATTAAGTGATGGATCAACCGCATTAGGTATGGCTATTAAGAATTTGAAAAATATTTCAAGCGACTTCGGATGTGGCCTTCGGTAAAAGTTAGACGCAGTTTTTAATAGAAATCTAGATTTAATAACATTGCGGCATTGTGTATGGGGAGAATGCCTCAAAATCTAACTGCTAAATACGCTGAAATAAAAGAATTTCCAATATGCACCTATAATCAGTTGCGATGTAGAAAGTACGTTTTCTATCTACAAGGATGTATTTCATTCAAAGAGAACAAATTTTACAGAAGAGAACCTCAAGAAGGTATTGCTAGTTAATATTAATACACCTTTACTAAACTTGAGCTACAAAATGAACAAATAAAAATGTATTTCGTATTTTATAGACCACCACCCGTTTGTTTTCCAATTAACAGTTAAAGCAGTGAAAACCTAATTCATTGTACTTTATTTATCTTACGAAATATAAACTAATAAATAAAATAAATTATAAAAACTCCTCACCATTTTATCTACACCCATGAAGAAGGGAATTTAACTATAATATTGAAGTAATTGCATCATAATTCAATGACCAAAAAACAGATGTGCGGTTAACCGAATGAATAGTGCTATTCACTAACAACGTGTTGTACTTTGCAATGTTATAGACTATTTATATGGTCCATCGTAATTTCGACCTGAAGCGTCCGGTCTCTAATCATAGAGTTTTCATACTTTCCTTCTTCTACTTACAATATCTTAGTTGTTTCTTGGTTTTGCTTGAGAAAGATTTCTGATACGAATGAAGCTGCCGGCAAAATCGTTTTTTATCAATTCTTATATTGGATACTCTACTTTTATTTTGGTGAGATTCATACACACCATGATTTATTGAATATAATATGCATATATTCAATAAATCATGGTGGGGTATATCGATATATGTAATCTTTACTTCATTGGCTTATAAATATAACTGATAGGTCAACATTTTAAAACATTCGTTACATAATCCTGCTATTGCAAAATATTGTTAAAAAAATAATCAACATTATTGTAATGTCTGAAGGAAATAAGAAAGGGCATTATGAGTGGCGCGTGATTTATTTACTAGGTCGTTTTATATCTTGTATTTCATAATACAACTGTTATTTTTTCAAAATACGTTAAGTCAGTCGATGAAAGTGTTCTATACTATGCCTATGTTACTTGCGTCATTTCCACGTATCTATCATTCATGATATTGATTATCACACCCAATTATTGCAAACCAAAAGTTTTCTACTACTATGCTATCTTTTTCATTAGCGCTATTACCTTTACTCTATGTCATATATTTTATGTTTCACTGATTTAATTCCATTCCTATTTTGCCTTCTCTGAGTTGAATGTTAAAACGCTTCTTCTAAACTTTTTAAATCTTTTACGACTATGACAAAATCATTGATATAAAACACAGCGTGTACTATTTTATTAATTATATATATATATATATATAATACACTGCTCAACTTTTGAACTGGTACACTTATATAGCATGCAGTAAAAGTAAACAATCCTTCGTAGGCGTTAGGCATGACTTCCTATATGATCAGGGCTGTGTTTCGGAATGCAAACAAATGTCTATTGAATGACATTTGCGACTCCATTGTTGTTTGTTATTATTATCTGTCATAAGTGCAATTACTGAGCTCGCGGACGCTTATACTTTTCTCAAGTTTTAAGACAATTTTTGCTAATTTCTCGAATAAGTTTTAATGCAGAGTGGTTGATTGCATTTTAGAGATGCCATTAAGGCGTTTAAGTATTGAAGTGATGAGCCAAGCTATGGGAATGCTTATGACTGGTGTATCGCTAAGAACTGTTGCTGCCCATTTCAATGTGAGCCACAATGTGATCAGAAGAGTTCGAATGTGTTTTAATGATACTGGATCTGTCAAACATAGACACGGCGGAGGGCGAAATCTCAGTACAACAGTCAGGTAGGACCGTTTAATTACGATTCAGTGTCGAAGGAATAGATTTTCTACTGCAAGAACACTCCAAATTCATTTATTGAATGCAACAGGTACTCAAGTATCCACTCAAACAGTAAGAAGAAGGTTCCACGGGGTAAATTTAAGGTCCAGATCTTCTAAAAAATGCTCATTGTTGACCAGAGCCCACAAAAGAAGAAGGCTAGAGTGGGCACATTAACATGTAAATTGGAATGTTGAAGATTGGGTTCGTTGTTCATTTAGTAACGAGACCAGAGTGCGTCTCCATAGCTCAGATGTAAGAGTTAGAGTTTGGAGAAACAGAGGAGAACGCTATATTGAGAAGAACGTGACTTACCATCAAGCTTATGGAGGTGGTTCAATTACTGTTTGGGGAGGTATTTCTGCGACTCGTCGTACTGAATTAGTTATGCTTGGAAATGCTACAATGAATAGTGTCAGGTATCTTAATGAGGTATTACGACCTGTAGTGTTGCCATTTGCTAATGAAATAAGCGATGGTTTTGTGTTTGTTGATGATAACGCGCGTCCTCATAGCACAAGACAAATCAATGCATTTTTTTAAGAGAACAATATTACGCAAATGGATTGGCCAGCGATCTCTCGACATCTTAATCCCATAGAGAGCGTATGGGGGTAATACCAAGAGGTTGATAAGATCATGAGGAGTGGATCCAAACAATCACCATCAGCTCCGAACTGCCGTTTTGGAAGAATGGCAAAATATTCCTCAGCATTACATTTGGAATTTGATTTCCAGCATTCCAGGACGCTGCCAGGAGGTCATAAGAGCTAGAGGAGGTCCCACGCATTATTAATCTTTAAGTGTTTGGTTATCTTTTCTTTCCAAAGCCAACTTTTCTGTAATACTAAAATGAAGATTTTGTTATTTTTCTATTAAAACATTTGAAATTCGTTATTTAAGATTTATTCTTTTAATTTTTCGCCTTAAAAGTGTTTCCCAGAACCATATACTATCAATTAAGCAAGAAAGTGTTGCTCAAAAAGTAGTAAATTGTTATTTATATATGTTCTTGTAAGTGTACCAGTTCAAAAGTTGAGCAGTGTAGATATAGATTTCATAGAAAAAGTACCTACTAGGGTGGATTGGTATATAAGATCTCCAACTCATATAAGAATAAAAAAGTCAAAATAATGTAATCAGTCACAAAATGAAGTAAATTCATTATACTGCTAATTTGCATAATTATTTTACCACATAGTCACCATAGTGCAACACACTTCTCCAAACGCTAAATCCATTTCTTCATTCCGTACATCAAGACACTTTCCTTTTACTATTGAAGCAATTGCGAACAGCAGTCCGAACTTCAGTATTTGATGAAAAATGTTGACTTTTAAATTTTGGGAACAACCAGAAAAAATCCGAAGTTGCCAGTGGTGCAACAAAACATTAATTTCTTCCGGCCTAACTCTACGGATACGCTTCTTGAGTGACCGTAAAATTTTGCAGTATCTTACTGAATTAACCGCAGATATTCGGTACGAATGACTCCCTTTGCATTCTAGAAAATGGTGACTTCCGCTTGTTTTCCAGGTTATAATGATTAACCCAGAATTCGTCCCAGATGGTGATGTTCATGAGAAGACCATCCCCTTCACGTCGATACTGGTTAAGAAGTTCTTGACAAATGTTTTTTCTTTGTTCTTTGATGACTTCCATTGATTGTCGCCGAACCCATCTGTAATTCAACGTACTGGACTCTTTTTGACTAATATCTAATTCCCGAGTAATGTGTTTTTGCGTAATCCGGCAATTTCCATGAATCAGTAATTCACTTATTTAGTTCTTCTTGTGCGTCACTGATACTGGTCTACCTAATCGCTTTTCGTCAAACACCTTCATTTCGCCTCTATGACAATGTTATGCACGTCGAATCCACTGGCAATCGTTCTTGACACATATAAATTTCAATTGGTGTGCAACCTTCTGACGTTAAACATTCTATTACGGATAGTTACTTGGGACGCATCTCAGAAATCTAGCTCATGATAAATGACACTGTTACTTAACCATAGTACATAGGAAAATGAAACTTTGCATACTAAGACGAGATACTTGAAATTACCGTTCGCAATTTACAACTTGTCATTATCCCCACTACCAAAACTATTTTTTGGTTATTGTCGTTTAACATTAAGGTATCGTTGTTTATAATAAAGTACATCGCACAGTGGCGTGACAAAATTTTTAAAATATTTGTGCCAGTTTTTTGCTCGCTTATCAGAGGGAATTTTGGGTATGTATTCTACAATGCCTACAATTAAATTTTCATTTAAAGTAGCATGTGATTTCAATATAAATTTGGCAACACTGTGGAACAATAAGGTTTTTTTCAAATTTTGACAGATAACAGTTTAGTTGTGTTACAGCTTGATCTTATTTCTTGTGAAATGTTTTAAATAAAAGACATTTATTTACAGAAATGCGTTTATTGTAAAAATACTATGTTAAAGAAGATGCTCGACATGTTGCCCTCTTGTCTCGATGCACACTGGAACTCTACGTTTAATGTTTTCAAATGCGTTTGACAATTGAGGGATTATATTACCACAAACTTCTCTAGTACTATTCCAAAGTTCTTCAGTTATATTTTGTGGCGTTCTAAAAATCTTCTTCTTAATGTGCGTATGAAGGAACCCAGAATTGGGAGATCTGAACACTTTAGGGGAAAATACAAATTCGATTATCAAAGAACTCTTCCTAACGAGCACGTGTTTGTTGAACTTTAGGTGGTGGAGCATTGTCTTGTAGGAAAAATCCTTCTGTATTTTCACCGTCATGTAACTAATAATTAATTACTAATTATTATTATTAATTAATCTTTCAGCATTTACTGTTCCATTAAAAAATATTGGTCCAATAATTCGCCTCCTTGACACCGCTAGCCAAACACCAATTTTATGCGTATGTAATGGTGTTTCTACAAATTCATGAGGTTTTTTCTGCCGACGACATTATCACTTTTGTTTGTTTAAATATCCTGAAGGATGAAACCAGGCCCCATGAGTAAAGAAACATTTATTAAGAACATCATCATTATTCAAGTTATTCAAGACTTGGCAATACTCAGTTCTTTTACCGTAATCAAGGGGATTTGGAATAGATAAAAGAGTCATGAAGATCCATTCAGGGGTACATCTTTGATAGAGAATTTTTATTATAGAGAAAAGTTTGTTTGTTTATTTCTCAGTTTGTTCTTTGCATGGCTTGGTTTCTTTCTGCAGAAAGGCATCCATTTAGCTAAAGTGAACATGCACTTTTCCCATGAAAGATATTTGTCATTTAGTTTGGACCAATAAGCTGCTTTATTAATCAACGCAATGCTAGAATATCTTTTTTGATATTTAATACAGACTTCGTTTTAGTTTCAAAAAAGTGACGACATAGATGATATACGATATTTTCGTTGTACTCATGTATATTTTAATCATTTTTAGCATTTAAATTTTGTAGAAGATAATTAGCAGCGGCTCCTGTTAAAGGGTCATCGCGCCATGGTCACACATCACTAGTTAAAACGAGTTAAAATGTCTTTAATTCTGAGAAAAGCTAAAGATGAAACAGTTTTGTAACGAAATACTACATCCTCTATTTGGTCTAAAAAAGCATGCCAAATGTGAAGCAACTAATGAATATTCCTTGTTAATTTCTAAAAATCCTGTAAGATATTATGGTGAAGATCTGATTATATTTTTTAAAGCTTAAAGCTATTGATTTGATGAAGAAAATGAAAACTAAGATTTAATCGACTTTTTGAAAGAAACTTCTCGATACGTATACCGTCTTAATGTCATATGTATTTAATTTAACGTATTTTCATATGTATTATATAGATAGTTGCAAGTGTATTGTAAAAATGTGTTTAAAGTAAATGAGTTTGGGTATTTATCAAGCTATACAAGTAAATATAAACGCTATTTGTTTTTCAATTTTCAAAAGAACATTTTAGAATGTAAGTATTGTCTTTCTCGTTATTCATACAATAAACAATGAGCATTCATGCAAAACGATTCATCAACTGTAATAGGTAGGTATATTATAGCTTTAATACTTTTTTACCAGCAATGTTCCTACATAAACGAAAAACTGTTTTTCCTTTGTCATCAGTACATCGCCTGTCCGATTTATCCAAGCGAAATCAAAACAAGGCTCCCGAAATGTGTAACACCTTTATTTTGTTTCGTGCTACTCTGTTCATTTTATCCGATGGATCTGGCGACCGCAAAAAGAATTAAAGAGAGGAGAAAAAAAATCACGCCGATGTAATTAGATTCATTGTTGGGCCGTGGTGTTGATAAAAAGGGGTTTGTGTTACTTTTGTGTATTCTACTCCTTGATGTGAACATCGATTACTTTTTAAATGAAACTGATGTTCCTAATAACATATAACATATTAACAGGATCCGAGACCCCACTCAGTGTTTCAGTATGTGTATATACGCGGTAAGGTACATATAGGGTTAAAAAAAAACTGTAAAAAAAAGAATCGAACTAGGGCATACGGAACATAATCTACCTAATCCGTTTAGGATCGCAGCAGAGCGGAACAAAGTTTTCACACGAGGAAGCGTTTAGGGTTATTCAAAATGTATTAGATTTTATTAAATTAGATCATTAATCTATATTTCAACAAAGATTTCGACTTCTATCATATTCTATGTATCTGGATGTGGTTTGTTTGTTTATAATTTAAATTTGAGATAATCAATCATAGATGCATTAATTACGTACGAAAATTAAACTATGAACACATTTAATGAAACAACCGAGCACACAATGATTCACCGATCAATTAAAATTGTACAACATGTTGAGTTTTATATATTACATTACAAAGACGGATTGATATACCGAGTGTCCTTGAAATACAAAGGTAACTTATGATAAATGGAAAGATTAAATTATATACGCCTTCAATTAAATGTTCATTTAGAATAGCCTATGATTTTACTATAAATTTAGGAACACTGTGGAACAGTAAAAAAGATTTAAAATTATATCCATATGAACCTTTATGAAACGTCATGGTTCCAGGAAAAGAAAACGTAATCAACAAACCTTTCGTTGCGAGAGAGAAAATCATATTTCCACCGTTGCATATCAAGTTGGGATTTATAAAGCAATTCGTGTAGGCCTTAAATCGATATGGACTTTGCTTTGGGTACATAATACGTAAATTTCCTGAGCCTAGCAATGGGAAAACTGAATAAGGATGGCCCTCGGATAAGACAGCTTAGAAAAGATCACGTACCACAGCAATGAACGAGATTGAATCTAATGCTTGATATTCATTTGTTCAAGTAGTACAAAATTTTCCAGGCAATTATAAAGCAGCGAATTACATAGAATCAGTGGTATATATGCTTCTAAATTTAATATTCTTGATTGTAACATGAACATAAAATCAATTCCCGCAAAACCTAGGTGATTAAAGTGAAGAACAGGGTGAAAGTTTTCAATATGACCTTCAGACGATGGAAGAACGATATCAAAGAAGATGTGATATTGATATATAATTGATAAATTATTGGAGTTTTTCAGCTTTTATATGAAATATTTACCAATATCGCTCCGGATTGGTCCACTCTAGTTATATGTATATGTATTAAACAGAAAATATTGATATTTTGTGGGTTCTATCTGGTGTTGTAAAATCTATTCAACAGATCTCGCAACACCAGATACTGCACTGTTGGTTCAGTGTTGATTATTATGTTCCTATAGTTACAGTATAGGTTAGATCTTTTCTGCATAAGCTTCTGGGGTACATACTAAAGCAAATATTGCAAGATCTCAATAATTTTACTTTTGTGGCTTGGCTCCTTTCTGCAGAAAGGCATCCAAATGATTCTCATACATAAAATCATAAAATCTATGTAGGCAATAATAATGCTATTTTTCTCGATTTCTATATTATTGCGATAGAAACCTATTCATAACCAAATAGGTTTCTATCGCAATTATGTAGAAATTGTCTACATGCGTTCCTTACAATAATTAATTAACTAATTAACACCATTTATGGGTTTTCTTAAATAATTTAAATAATAAATTGAAAATTATAGAGCTTAATAACACATCCTGAATATAATTAACATAGTTGTGTTAAGTGGCATATGGAAGTATTATCTGAAGGCAGTTGTATCAATAGACGATTACCTTAAATTATTTTCTCAGAATTATAGCAGTTGCACTTTCATCATTCATTTCTAAAATTTAGAAAATATATAAGGGTCTTCTTCTTGCAGTTTATAATCACTGCCATATGCACCATACTTAAAGTATTAGCAGATTTTAAATGTAGCGAATTATAGGGAATTAGTTTGGTGTATATTATTAAAAAAATTACAATAAGATCCAAAAAGCGTATTATGATAATAGGTAGCCTTCCTAAATAAGTAATGCGTAAGTGATTTTAGCACAAATCTCATTTTGTTACTATATAAGAACGAAAAACAACTAATAAGAGTTTTGTACGGAAATATGAATTGAAAAATTGAAACTTGAAAACAATATTTTTCAAAATAGTTTCTGTATACACTGTCAATAAAAAGTACGGAATCCCGAAAAGTATCCCTGCAACGGTTCATTCATTTTAAATTAAATTGGGTATAACTTTGTAAAAATATTTATGGCTTCTAAAAATAATATCAGATTTGCCGTATCGCTTCCGGTTATACCGGAAATAGAGATCAAATTTTTTATTTTATATGGAACACCTGTACATTTTTACATTTTTGAATGTGTTGTTAAATTCTTGATACAGTAAACCTCCACTTTGCTATTGAGATCAAAAATATTCCTTCCTGGAAATCATTTTTCATTAGTAACATCATAAGCCATGAATGAATTTGTAAAATAGCTAATTTCCAAAAAGAAGTCCTTTAAACTCGGGATTTTAACAATTTATTTATTTTAACAAAAAGAAACCATGTCGTTGGATACGACAAGTCCATACTCATCCGGAGAAAATAAATGTGTGGGCAGGGATGAAGAAAGGCCCAATTATGTTATTAGGCCCTTCTCCATTGAACCTCTTAATGGACCTTGGTATTTGGATTTATTAAGAAATAATATTGTACCCGCTGTTGCTAGGCTTTATCCTTATCTAAACAATCCACTAAATCCTGCTGATAATATATGGTATCAGCAAGATGGTGCGCTTTATCCTGATCCAAACAATCCACAAATTCCTGCTGAGAACATATGGTATCAGCAAGATGGTGCGCTTACGCATTATTCTAGAATTGTGCATCAGTATTTGGATCAAATTTTTCCAGGTCGATGGATAGAGCGAAGAGGTACCATTGAATGGCCAATTCGAAGTGCTGATCTAACGCCGTTCGATTTTATCTTGTGGGGTTATCTCAAATATAAGGCATGTAGAAGTAGACCTGCAAATTTAAATGAGTAAGAGGAGCGCATAAGAAACTTATTACTACAAATGCCAGACGATGTTTTACAAAATTCTTTGCGCAAATTTGAAGACCGTTTAGGATATTGTCAGTTAGTTGAAGGGCAACATTTTGAATATTTAATCTAGTCAGCAAATCATAGTTTTTTTTTTTTAAATAAATAAATTGGTAAAATCTCGAGTTTGACGAATTCGTTTTTGAAAATTAGCTATTTTACCAGTTCATTCATGGCTTATGTTATGATGTTACTAATGAAAATGTCACTAATGAAAAAATAATTTCCAGGAAATAATGTTTTTGATCTCAATAGCAATGTAGAGGTTTACTGTATCCAGAATCTAACAAGGCATTAGAAAATGTAAAAATATTCAGCGTGTTCCATTTAAAATTACAAATTGGATGTCTAATTCGGATTTGCCGTGCCACTTCCACTAAACCTGATATTATTTTTTAAATTATTAAATCTATTACAAAGGTACATATATCTAATCTTATATCAAAAGAATTAACCGTTGCAGAGATACTCGTGTAGGAAAAGTAGATTATATATACACAGTGCTAATAAAAAGTGTGGAACCCTCCATACTTTTTACTAACATTGTATATGTATAATCTACTTTTCTCATACGAGCAACATACCCAACGAGTTAAAGTAAATTGCAAGAAAAGTTAAAGATGCTCAAGCGCGCAAGAAGTAATAAATAAAAAATGTTTTGAAAACAGTTAGGGAGCTGTCAAAAATGATGGACATCGATATAACGATATCGATGTCCATCATTACGATATCGTCGTAAGGAAAATAAAAATAGTTATGCGAAATTCCAGAACTAAAAATAAAAGAGAATCATGCACAATATTTCTAGACTAATGTACTTGCAAATGACTTTATTTCGTTTTTTTTAATAATGAGCAATACACAATACGCCAAGTCTTTATTTTCCTTGATTAATTGATTATTTAATAAACGCCGTTAGCTAATTTCGTAGGCTAGTGTCAGACACTTTATAAAAATCACTTTATTTGAACGTATTTGAGCCAGGTATCAAATGGCCCATAATTCAATAAGTTTTTAGATTTAGGGGGATGGTTAAAGAACCGACAATTCTATGAGGCAATGGAGCCAGCTATTTTCTTGCTCTCTTCTTTAATTCTTATTTTTTAAGTTTATAATTTAACATTTAGGTATCTTTTGTATGCGTGGTATTAAAAACTTAATATGATTTATTTAAAGGCTGAATATATGCAATTACAAAAGAAATACAGAACTACCTTGCTACCTGAGACTTTGGTAAGTCACTTCCATTTTAAGTATCGACATTTAGGTAGGATAAGTACTCTCAATAAGTACTTACAATAAGTACTCTCAATAAGTACTTAATGTACTTTCTATATTAAAATAAGTTAGTAATAAATTACTTAAAAAATTTAGCTGATTCAAATCTCGCTATTAAATGAAGGAAGGGAAGGGATTGGTCCTATCACTCAACATTATCACTAGCCGCCATTAGCAAAAACAATTCCTACACCAAGAAAGTTGTTCAGGATTTGTATTTCTTATCTACAACATTATCCAATCATTTGAACCTTATATCAGCCAACACCTGTACGGAATCTATTAAGAGATTTTTAAATAGGCCAACTCTCTTTATAATAAAGGTCTCTTGGACGGCATTTGCTCGCTAAATACCCATCTTTTCTTTTTGATGTTTACACAATTGTTTAATATACCTATGCAGATACATATAACACTACATTCAACACCAAAAGTACGAAATTATTGGTGGTTTTACTAATTGAATTTGTTTTAATATATATTTTGGCGTTTCTTTTATTGCCTGTATTTGAAAAAGAAAGCTTATTTATTTATTCACTTCTATATAATTTCTATAGGAGAGTTGAATGCCTCTGCGATTTATTTATTCATGTATGCTTCGTCGATGCTCATGTCTATGAAACTGTAATGAAGAAATGACTCGAGAGTGGCGTAAGTATGTATTTTTTACTGAGATAGCAGTAAATGTACCAAACCTATGCTCTTTTCGCATATTTTTTAGGATGAGTACTTCGGTGAGTAAGTTACCCCGATCTTTAAATCTGGCGTCACCTATTTAATGTCGCAATATAAAATTAATTATTTTACAAATATGCAAGAATAGTATTTTCAGGTCCAATACATATCTTATGGATTGAACGAAAATGCTTATGGTGTTTCTAAATGCTTGATATCATAAGTCGATTTGCAAAAATCGCATTTCTGTGAAATAAATAGTTTTCAAATATTGACCACAAAAATGAACAACCAAGATTTCTAAAAAAAAAACTAGCATATGTAAAAATTTACTCGCTTTAATCTACTCTACAATTTAACTTCAGAATAGCTTTTTATGAAATTGAGTGTGTGACATTCTGTAGCCCAAATATATATTTTATTATATTTATATATATATATATATATATATATATATATATATATATATCTACGAGTCTTCGTACAAGTTATCTTCTACATTTTCTTATTCTAAGTCTTGTTTTTCTCTCTGTAAATTTGATAATAATAATGGCAAACTTTATCCACCAGTTTTATTATTATTGAGGTTTAGAGGCAATTTCGTTTTTGGACGAACTGTACTCATCATTTTTCCCCTGTTGCTTATTTCTTAATTTTCTAACGCGCTTAATTCGTCGATTCATATCGCATTTAAAAATCGCAAAATCTAAAAACCATCTCATTGATTTCCTTCCCATATACCCAGAAGGTAAATGGAATTCTCATTCTTTTACACCTTCGGACGTCAAGTCAATGTCAATTATAATCACTTAAAGGTATCCATCGAAGGTGGCCCCGAAACAGGCCCACGGTACCGTTCAACCGTCAAGACCAGTGTTTTTAACACATTTCTGTGTCTGTTAAAACATGTATCATTCACAGGGAATGTGATTAAGTGGAATCCGCCGAGAACACGATCTCGGTATTAAATCCGAGAGACCGGCGAAAAACAAAAAAAGAAATGGAACCGAACGACACCTGAAGAAGAACGTGCAAGAGTGAGAAAGGCAGAGGAGCCCAAAGCTCGTTCGGATCCACAACAACAGCGACTGCTCTCTCTATATATACGTGTGTACGTGTGATGGACCCCTAGACTGTGCGCAACTTTAACGAATTCGTTATTAATGAACGACGAACTTTTAGTGATGTTAATCACATTCTAATTTGCCACACTCTTAGACGGTACCACTGTATTGTACGGGAATCGAAGGTGCGACCACATTCTATTCACGATAACAGGTATTTTTTGACTTCAAAGGTGCCGCCTTTGCCTCAGGCGACGGTTCATACTAATTGGAGAGTCGAAGCGGTCAAAGAAGCCGCCGGAATCAAATATTGAGCGTTCCTTATCTAATTGAGTGACCAACAGCTTTATATATAGTAGGTACATATGTATATGCCCATATGTATATAAGTATATATATATATGTATATCTGTATATAAATATATATATTATATACATCTATATAAATACGATTTTTTTAATTTTAAGTTTTAGGAAAACAATGTATTGTTTAAAACCTACCAAAAATTATGGAACAATTTAGGAACTGTCTCATTTAGGCTTGTTCAACTTACCTTAAGAGTTTTGATATTACCCGAACTGTTAAAGCGATTAATTAATCAGTTAAATTTATTTTACTTAAGTGCTTGTTAGTAATTAATACCTTAACTAAGCCAATGCTCACGTTATAGAAGCGGATTTATTTAGTAAAATGTTATGCAACTGACAAATGAAGGTAATGGAAAACACCCTGACATTCATGTTGCAATTAATATGTTAAAAACGTAGTCCAAAAATTTTATAAAACTGGTTCTGTAGCTAGAGAAATGAAAGCAAAAATAAACAAGACAATGAGAATGATGCGCTAACTTTGTTGGCTATGAGATCAGTAAATGAAAATCCACAACTTTCTTTACGTAAAATAACTGCCAAACTTGGTGTTCCCAAAGTTTGCCACAAACAATTTACAAGAAAAATAAGATAGATTCCTGCAAATGTAAAATTTATTCATACTTTAATCCCGAAAATTAAGTGTTGAGATGAAAATTTTGCTTATAGATTGAAGGAAACGTTGTGGATAATCGACTTTTCTGTCATAAAATTGTCTTTCTTCTTTCAAATGAAGCCTCTGCTACAAATTGGACTCAAAATTACAAGTATTGATCAGGAGAAAATATAAATTTTATACTAAATACAAAAAGGTCCAAGAAAGTCAATGCGTTGTGTGGGATTTTAATATCTATTATTATTGTCCCCTATTTTTTGGAAAAAAAAGATGAATCAATCAACTATTTGCAATTGTAATAAAATTTCGTTTTGCTATCACTAATGGATCTGTACTTAGACATTTATTTTATTACAAGATGATGCTCCGCATTTTGCCGAAATTTAATTAAAGATTGTCTTGATCAGTGGCGGCTCTTTAATGAGAGCAAGTGAGCAATTACACCCCTTGGAATTATGAAACAAAACAAACCAAGCGACGACTAACTGTGAAAGTATTTATTTATTATGTATATTATGTATTCATAGTTATTGACGAGGAACGTGGCACGCTAACAACGTACATACACCAATCGTCGTCACAGATATACTGAGCAAAGCCCAACTGTTGCTCTGTTAAGGCATTAACATTACATTAATGGTGGGGAGAACTATATTTTGCCGTACTTCAAAATCGTATAATACATAGCGTTGGAGCAACTGAACCAGGCTGCTCTCGGGCGTTGTTACAATGAATTCCGTGTCTTTTTAGAGAACAACGCGTTTTCGCGGTTAACGTATAATGAAAAAATCGCAGTAAAAAATCTTAAACGGCCGATGCCTCAATTATGTTTAGAAAATAAACAATCTGTTAAAGGTAAAGACGTTATAAGAAAATTCAAAATGAATATTTATCAGAAAAATTACTGGATTTGTAGGTGTGAAATTAAAAATACTTTGTTTTATTTTCCGTGTCTTTTGTTTGGTGGTGAACCGTCTTGGTCAAAGAACGGAATAAGAGACTTAATTCATCTTAGTGCTAAAATTATTAAACATGAAAATTCCGAAGGGCATTTGAAAAATATATTTAGTCTAAGAATGTTAGGAAAAAATAACATTCAGAATGTTTTAGATTCATCATATAGAACACAATGAAAATGTAACAAAAAATTGGCATGTGTTAAATTTAATAATAAATTGCATTAGATTTTGTGGCGCGTTTGTACTGGCACTTCGGGTTCATGATGAACAGCAAACGTCGAATAACAAGGGCATTTTTCGGGAATTGATAAATTTTACGGCAGAATTGGATAAATCGCTCAGAAATCACATCGAAGCAGCACCGGTTTTTAAGGGATTATCAAAAACGATACAGAATGAACTGCTTGATGCAATGTTGACCGTGTATCATGAACAAGTTGCCAGTGAAATTAAAGCAACCGACTTCATATCTGTGATAGCTGATGAAACCACAGATGTGTCCAATCAGTTTCAGTTGGTGGTTGTTTTAAGTTATATTGTGAACGCGAGACCGGTCGAAAGATTTTGGAAATTTCTTCTGCCTAGTGGACATGATGCTAATTCTTTATCTGCCTCCATCCTTAACGAAATTAGATTGCTTGTTGATGACCCAGAAAAACTGATTGCACAGAGCTATGATGGGGCAGCAGTCATGAGTGGTGCTATTAACGGCGTGCAAAGACATGTCCAAGACCAGTATCCAAGGGCTAATTTTGTACATTGTTATGCACATCAGACAAATCTAATTATGTCACATGCTACATCGAGCAGTAGTAATTGCAGAATTTTTTTTTCCAATCTGACGGGATTATGTACATTTTTCTCCACTTCACCACAACGAGCTGCAAGATTGGAAGAATTCCTTCAGAGAAAAAGCTTACCTTGTTCTTCAAAAATAAGATGGATCTTCAATTCTGGGACAGTGAATACAATATTAGAGCACCGAGAAGAAATAATTGAAGCTCTAGCACAAATCGAGGGAGAAGCTTGTTTACAAACTACCATTCATCAAGCTAGTGCCAATTTGCGAATTTTAGAAGAGGGAAACTTTATCTATTGGTTAACTTTCTTTCGTAAAATTATGCCACATGTGGACATATTGTTTAATCAATTACAAAATGTCAATACAGATGCATTAAAAATCAAGAATAATTTAGATAATTTTGAACGCGCTATTGGAAAAATTCGAACCGAAATCGCTGACACAGATAATCAGTTGGTTAAACAAAATGTCCCAGAACTGACTCCTCGACCATCAAAGCGACGAAGAGTAACTGATGGTAGCCAAAGAAGGAGGGAAACTATTGAAGTGTGCGATATTATTTTGCTAGAAATAAAAACTAGATTTCGGGTATACAGGGCACTTAATATTAGCAAACTTAATTTCTTTTAAACAGTTCTCCTCTTTTCAAAAAAAAATTCCGGAAGATTGCCTTAAAGAAGCAGTAAAATTTTATCCATGCCTCAATGAAAGCAAACTACGAACTGAATTAAGCGTTCTATATTCTAGAGAAGAATTTAGGCAAAATATAGAAGTCGGTGCTGTAGGTCTGCTAGGTCTTCTGCTGGATGGATTAAGCGATTAAGCGACACCTTTAATGAAATTGTTAAGAATTTAAAAATTGACATCACAATCCCAATGACAACGTCCGAAGCGGAACGCCAGTTTTCACGGTTGAAGAGAATAAAAACTTTCCTGAGAAATACAATGGAAGAGGAGAGATTAAATGCCCTTACTATGTTATCTTGTGAAAAAGAATGTATAAATGATTTCCCAAACTTTAATGAAAAGTGATAGAACTGTTCTGCAAGTCAAAGACACGTAAAATGGACTTCGTTTATCGTCAGATGTAATTAAACTGTGTAGTGTAATATTTACTATTCCCTCAAAACAAACTCTACAATGAACAGTACCTGTCTGGAACAGTACGTCGGTGAAATTTATAAGGATTGGGTAAGCGTTTTTGTATTACACTTTTTAATTTTGAAATTATGCACTCCCTATGTGAACCACCCCGAGCCGCCACTGGTCTTGATCATCGTTTTTCAGGAGGATGGATTGGATGCCTTGGACTAATACTGAGATGACTCCAGATTTGACACCAACGGAGTATTACGTTCATGAATATGTAAAGCAAAAAGTGTTTGATACGAATAATAATAACATTGGCACAATTTAGTAATCAGAAATTTTGCAAGATATACCATTTTTAGATAGTGCTAAAGTCATTTTTTAATTCTAAATTTTCTTATTGCACTATATCTGTTATCATGAAATCAACCTCACCAATTATCACCATTTTCAAGTTTTTATCTTTTCAGCAAAATAACTTCAGCGCCTTCTATTTATGCAGATTATTGCACGTGTGAATTGACTAAAACATAATGTTGATTTGAAAAGAAAAACATTGTAATTTATTATAAATTTTTCCAATTTTAAATAAGATCTACAAGAATAAATTCTCCTTGGAATTTATTTTGTTAATATAAAATGTACGATAGTGGCATGAATTCGCATGAATCTTCTTTACTTTTTTGTAGAATCATTCTTTAATAGGTCAAATATGACAGCACAGAGCGATTTGTTAATTAGTCTCTTTTCAGTACGCCAAAGAGAACGTCTCATGTGATTTTATAATAATGGAAAAAACTGAGTTGAGAGCAGAGCTAAAGTACTTTCATTTGAAAGGCTTAACACCAACCGAAATCAAAGCAGAGCTGGATTGGAATCCGCTCCTTCGTTTTCAATGGCTAAAAACTGTTGCCGAATTATGAGCACAAATGATGAACCCCGTAGTGGACGTCCAAAAACTGTTACTGTTCCGGATAAAAATGATTGGAAAAGTCCACCGTATCGTCTTGGATGGTTTGTCGAGTAAAAGTACGCGACATAGCGGACATTATAGGTATCTCAAATGACAGTGTGCACAGAATTTTAAGTGAAGAATTGGAAAAGAAAAAATATTCGGCGCGTTGGGTGCCGCGGTTGCTCACACCGGAGCAGAAACTGAATCGTTTCAGTGTTTCTCGTGACATTTTAGCACGTTTTCGCTGCAATTACCGTTGATGAAACCTGGCTCCTCCATTATACTCCCGAAACCAAATAATAATCCAAACAATGGATAAAAATAGGTTCTCCGCAACCAAAGAAGGCAAAAACTGTTTTGTCAGCAGGAAACTGTTTTTTTTTTGGGGGGGGGGGGGGGGGGATTCTCATAGAATTATTTTGGTTGACTACTTAGAAAATGGGAAAACAATAAATGGGACGTATTATGCCAATTTGTTGCAACAATTAAGCGACAAAATCAAGGAGAAACCGCGTCATTTGGCCGAAAAGAAAGTACTTTCCCATCAGGATAACGCACCTACCTACAAGTAAGCGATTGCAATGGCAAAAATTCATGAATTAGGATCTGAATTATTCCCTATTCCCCAGATTTGGCTCCCAGCGATTATCATCTCTTTTTAAACCTGAAGAAATGGTTCGGCGGTAAGAGATTTTCGTCTAATTCCGAGGTAATCGGTGCTGTAAATAGCTATTTCGAGGACTTGGATTCATCGACCATTCATGGAATCATCGATTCATCGTAATGAAGGCATTACTAATTTGGAATATCATTGGAATAAGTGTGTTGAACGAGCACGAGATTATATTGAAAAATAAAATATTCGTTTATTAAAAAAACCTTGCGTTTTATTTGTTAAGCCACGTAGTTTCCGAACCACTCTCGTTATTAAGGCGACCTGGACGGGGATCATAATTCTCGATCATGTTTAAGAAATTTTAACTACTCTCAAATAGTTGAATTGGAAGGACAATCATTTTAAGTACAGCAACATTTCTTCAAGAATATTTTTTGATATAGAATCAATGCACGACAACATAAACTGACAGATAATAGAATTAATAATGTTGCAAATGTTTTGTAAATTAGCACCCAAGTCATTTGGTCATATTTTTTCGAAAATGATTCGGCGGTGTCAGCGAATGGATTGTGTTACCGAACAACCGATTTCTTTTGGCCCGAAATTGATAATATGGATATGAACGAATTTCAAGATGGCACCACATGCCACACACTGAAACAATGACTCTATTGCATGAATAATTTCCTTGACATGCGATTTCGCGAAATGAAGACTTCAATCGACTGCCGAGTTCATGTGATTTAACGCCATTAGACTTTTTTGCGGTTACGTTAAAGATAATGCCCCACGCCAATGCTTCAGGAACGACTCAAGCAGCTAAAAACAATATTGGAGCTGATATTTGCTATTATGCGAAAACCGGATCAAAATGTTCATCAAAAGGATGACCATTTGTAAGAGAAGTCGAAGCGGACACATTTGGCAGATATAATGTTACATTACTAATCTCGGAGTTTGTACTTTGCATTAACCTTCCATTAGACGCGTCCTATTTTATAACATGAGTTGTCGCGTATCACCTGGAAGGTGCAACGATAAGTTAGATAATCTAAAACTGATATTTTTGTATTCTATTACGTTAAGGTGAAGAAAACAAGTATGCACATTTAAACGAACACATTTATTAATTTAAAAATAAAAACAAAACAACGAAAAAATAAACAATAATAATTCTTTTACTTTTACTCCGAACACAGAAGGAAAAAAGATAATTAAGTGTTTTATTGTTTTAAATACACTTTATTACACTTACACTTTACAAACTTTAAAAACACGAATTGCAAGTAATGACGACATGTCCAAGGCATAAATATTGGCCACATTTTCTACAGCAGTATTTTGTGTTTTTTCTTTGCTTGTTCTTTTGGCATGGCGCACATAATTTTCTTTTCCTGATATTTTCGTAATTTTCGGGAATTTTGGATGTAGATGGAGTTGTTACTTCTAATAATCTACTGTGCAGGGACGTGGGAAGCTTCTTATTGGAGACACGCTGATTCATTTGTTCATGCACTAGATCTTTTGCAAGTTGACGTAAAAACATTCGCCGATTCTTTATAACTCAGCCATTTCCTGCAAATACGATTTGCGCATTTATCCCAGCAACATTTAATATTGCAAAGAAGATGACCATGGGCCATCGTCTAGTACCTCGAGCAACGTTGTATATTGCACATAACTTATCAACGGTGTCTACACCTCCTTTTGTCCGGTTATAAAATTATATGATTTCCGGTTATTGTGGTTACCGGACTCCTCATCTATTGCAGCATCAAAGTGAAGACTAGAAATTAAAATTACATTATTTCCGTTTTTAGGAACATAAGAGACCATTGTTCCCTCTTGTCTAAAAGCAAAAACGCTAGACTTTTCATCACGATGCTTTACATTTTTCAACTGCTGTGGAATTTGCCATTTATTTTTTTTTAATGTTCCTACAAAAGATAATTTGGTATCTGCTAAATCTTTCAGCAAAGTAACGTCACTAAATCAATTATCGGCGGTAATGTTACGACCTGTTTTGGTAATTGGTGCAGTTAGTCGTTTTACAACATCAGTAGTTTTATTACTCAGTGAAAATGGTCCTTGTGGCTGCTCACCTGCATATATCTCCTAATTAGACGTATAAAATGTCCTTGAGTCTACTAATGCAAAAATTTTAACTCCATATTTTGCAGGTTTTGACGGCAGATATTGACGAAATATGCACTTGCCACAAAACGCCTTTAATTTCTCATCAATCACAAGGTTTTCTCCTACAGAGTAGGACTTCTTACAATTCTCAACAAATTTTTCAAAGATTTCTCTTACAGGACAACTCTATCTAGCTGTTTTCGTTTTGGTCTAGTCTCTCGGTTGTCAAACCTCAGGCATCTCATTATGAATCGGAATCGAGATAAACTCATTGTTAGCCTGAAGATCTCAATACCATCACCATTTGAGGCCCATAAATCTTCAAGGTTCAGACGAGCGCTTTTGTAAACGCCAGCTGAATATAATAAACCAATAAATGCCTTAATCTCAATCAAGTCTGATTTACGAGCATCTCGACTTCTAGAATATTCTGATGATATAAATTCGATATATTGGTTGGTATACTTTACGATCTGATCTAATATTGAATCGTTCATAAAGCAATACCAGCTACTAGAGATTGTTTTGGCATCCTTTGCGGTACCGATTACTCCTGGAAGGTGTAGCAACAGATTTTGTTTTCCCAACTTTCTTCTTGCAGAAAACGGTAATTTTCTCCATGACATGCAGTCAATATCTTTGCCTCTTTGTAGTCGATAAGCTAGATAATTTTCACAGTCTGATTCTTCAGAGTCACATTCTTCATTACTTTGGTCAGTATCTGAATTTTCTTCTCTAGTTTCAACCTGGTCCTCGTCTTCAAGATCGGACTCATCGGGCACATCTAATTCGTCTTGGTTGTCTGATTCGTCGTCAAATAGTATCTTATAAATTGCGGCAATGTCTTCTTCATTTTCTATATTAAACCTCTGTTTGTTGGAAGCCATAGTGTTTCTAAAACAAAATTATAACAAATACAGTCGCGAGCACCTCACGGGTGACAAGTACGTTTTGGGTGTAAATTATAAATTTTGATAAACGAAAATTTAACAGATAATTGTAATAGCAACAACCAACCAGCTTAAGAAAAGAAAACAGTCGTATGATAAAAGAAAAAAACTTACGTCGATTGACGCAATCACCTGTGAGGTGTTATTCTTTCACCGACAGAGAGATATGACTTATTCAATTACAACTCATGTACTGTTCGTTAGAACGCAAACACTTAGGAAGATAGAAATATGCAACCTTCTTACCTCCACCCGTTTATTTGAAATAAGCGATGATGTGCCGGCATGCACCTGATAGGTGATACGCGTCTAATGGAAGGTTAAAATAAAAATATCACTACTTTTCGCGTATTTCTGTTGCTTGATAATGATGATATTGTTGAAAGACCCTTTATATACATTCTCTATAATGTCTGAGTAAAATACAAATTTTATGTTTCATCGAAACATTTTTACTCCTAGTATATAAATCCAAAAACCACGAAATTTTATATTTGTTAATATATTCAGTTAATTCAGTTAATTTTAAGGATATTCGTTCGGAGTAATATGGACACCTGTTAGATTAACTATACCGAAAGTTACATACATAAGTAAAGCCCATACTTTGTTCTATTAATTAGTACCTACAGTTTCGTTGTAGTGCAAGAAAGAAAGAGTAAATATTGAACTAAGTCTAAAGACAGTAAAAGGGGCATAAATAAATTTTCACTTCGCCAAGAGGATTTACTCTTTTTATTTGTTTTTGTTTTGTTGCTTGCTTTAGGAGTTATTTCAGTTTATACACACTTTAGGCACGTATAAATTGAGGATTTATATGTAAGAATGAATTTTCTTTTCCTAATTCCGAAATTGAGTCCTATTACGACGAGGTTTCAGGAATCAACGAAATTTTAGAATTGTAAAAATAAATATGCATTCTCTTCTAATGTTTTTTACAGTTAGTAATAAATGATTATAATATAGAGATGTTAGGCGAAATTATTTATTATTGTGTTGCAACCGCAGCGCTCCATTCAACGGAGTATTGACCGATAGCACTCGTACACCTGTTGTATCAAAATCTTCAATTCATCTGCAAAAAATAATATTTTAGGTTCTATACTACCCCACCACCGTTCCTATAGTATTTGTATGACTTCCAATTACATCATTGGTATGCCATAAACAGCTATTCATCCTTCGGATCTTAGCCATGGCCCCGCTTTCACAAATAGTTTCAGCGAAGAGAGACCCACGATGTCCAGCTAATGTAACTGATCTGATGAGCAGCATTACACTGCACTTACTCTTCATGTACTCTAACAGCTTTATTTACAAGATTAAGAAACCAAAGCCCCTCAAGTCCAATTCCTATTCCAATCCTATTCAGTCGATGGTGTGACCGGCAAACCTGTGGGCGCTATCCCCGCAGTCCCACTGTTAGACGGATTCCTTCGTCAACGCTAGATAAGTCACCGTTATGCTCAGTGCCATTTTTATTTCCTAAATGATCGATTTCTTTATTCAATACACTTACAAGATATTTATTTAAAATAAAGAAATTTACGTCGAATAATTTCAAGATTTATAAAAAGAGGACATGAATTTTCTAAGAACATATAGTTACTGAAAATAGCTGAATATACAAGCCTATCGATAAACATGTGTCATGAAATTTACTAGGGCGAAATAGACACCTCTGTAAAATATTCTTCTTCTTATTCTTCTAGGTTATCTGTGAGTCTATTATGTAACCGATTATTCCTATCCTCCTGCGACATTGAGTTCCAACTGCTTGTCATCTTTTCGGTGGTCTTCCACGGCGGCGCTGTCCTCTCGGTCTTACTTCCAGTGCAACAGGGGCTATCCTGTGTGAGTCCATTCTTTTTATGTGCCCATGCCATTGTCTCTTACGCTGTCTTCTGTCTAATGTCATCGTTTCTTACTCGATCTCAAAGGGTTGTGCCTGCTTTGTCCTCAGAATTTTCATTTCGGATGATCGCATTGTCCCTTTTGTTCTGCTGGTGTCTGCTCTGACTTCGCTACCGTAGGTCAGTAGTGGTCTTACGCATGTGTTGTAAATGTTGGCTTTGCTTTCCACTCTCATATGGTTATTTTTCCATATGACGTCGCGTAGAAATTCAAAAATTGCAGCCACTTTATTAATTTGGTTTTTGAGATCATTCGCCAAGTTCTGGTGGCCGGATATGTTTAAATTGCATAGCCTTTTCTACGGGTTTATCTTTAAACGTCAGCTTGCATCTTACTGGTTCTTTAGCGAAGGATAACATTTTGTTTTTCCGACGGATATAGTCATGTTAAGTTTTTATGTTATTTTATAAAAGGCGAATAGTTGTATTTGAAGATCGTTTTCTGTGTCGGCCACGATAGCAGCGTCGTCTGCGAACAAATAATGCTTATGATCCCATTACCAGGTATGTATCCTCTTTTTAATTTTGCTACCTCTTTTACTATCACATTCACCAGTTGATTAAACAGAAAAAGGCTCAAGCTGTCACTTTGTCGAATGCCTCCAGACGCGGGTATTTCTGTTGATGTTTCGTTCTCTATTCGTAAATTTATTGTATTATTCTTATTCAGCTGTTATATTATCCTGATAATTTCCGGTGGTACCTGATGACTTTCCAGTCCTCTAATTACATCTTTTAGTTGTACTCTATCGAACGCTTTTGTTAAGTCTATGAAGCAGGCGTATGCGGCGTTGTCAAATTCGATGGCTTTCTCTTTGATTTGTTGGATAATTAATGTAGCTGTGTCTTCGGAAGCCTTGCTGTTTGACCTTGATTTCAATTTATTCTTCTAATCGACTTTTTATAAGACTTATGAATAACTTCATCGTTGTAGATAAAAGACTAATTCCCCTATAGTTTTCTGGGTTCATTTTTTCTCCCTTTTTAAATATGGGAACAATAATTCTTTCGTGCCTGTAAAATCTGGTCCCTAAAACTTTATTACATTAGATAATGTAAGGATTTTTTTATGGGAAAGTGACTTTTAAAAATTTGGTTATGATGAGTATATTGCAGATTTCAGCCATGTTTTAGCTATTGTCAAAATTTTGCCCAAATCTGTCAGATGTATAAGTTTTACAATCGTTGAAAGTAAACTATTTGTTGTTTTTATGTCAATGTGGAGAAAATAGAATTTCGTGTTTTAATTAAACACTTATTCTTAAATGGAAAAATCATTAAAGAAGCTGAAGAAAAGTTACATAAATATTATGATCAATCTGCTCCTTAACATGGAATAGTGTAAGTGGTTCACTAATTTGAAAAGTGGTAATATGAGCACATATGATACTAAAGGTCCGGGACCTTCATTTACAATAACTTCTCCAAAAATGATTAATAAAGTTCACACCTCTGTAAAGAGCGACCGCTGAATAATATTTTGTGAGATAGTTAATGCCGTAAATATCCCAACCAGGCGGGTACATAATATTTTGCATCAACATATATAAATAGAAAAAAGTTAACCGCAGGATTGGTGCAGCGTTTGCTTCCTGTTGAGCAAATGTGACTCGTGCTCTGAAAAGACATAAGCCTTTTATCGGCCCATAATACTATGCTGCTGTACTGATTCGTTTTGATACGGAACCAAAGTAAAAACGACAGCATTTATTGAGAAAAGGAATTTTGTTCCATTAGGATATGGCGCTCTCTAATACATCCTCTATGGTAACCGCTAAATTTGTGAATTTTTCTTGACCAAAAACTTGATTTTTGGCTGACAATTAGTGGAAAGAGCTTCGAGACAAATGAGGAGGATATATATACATATATATATATATATATATATATATATATATATATATATGATTAATTATTTCTTGGATAGATAAAAATTATATACGATAGGACTCGTATATACCGATAGGACCAGCTCTCAACGGGCCATACCCAGCAATAAGTGGCAACAGCGAATCCCCTCTACGCGCAGTAGTTTACATTACCATACATTGCAGAGTTATGAATTTAGTAAGACTTAAACCGCGCAAGGATATAGTCGTTTGCATATTCGTTCTGTATACGTAATTTGCACATTTGTTTCAGATATAATAAGGTCGTTATATCTCCAAGTTATTATTATTGTATTCTTAGCTGCTACGGAAAAGTAATTTTAAGTAATAAAAAAACAATAACGTTTTCTAATGGATAAAAGTAAAAAAATCAATATTTCTGCAAAATAAATTTTAATTCTAAGAAAGTCACTAAATATAGGATTCGAAAATACTGCCCCCTCTCCCCAAACAATAGCCGAGCCTATTGTAAAACTCCCGCCTCACTCCCTCCAGATTTCTAGGGGTTATTGTCTCGAAAATTAAACAGTTTAACTTGCAACTGTTGAAACCTTTACGTTTGCACAGCTAGATACGAATGACGGGCAATCTATTGCTCTCGATCATCGGACTTATGTATGCGCACGCGGAGTGGCATCGTACATACGTTGCCACATCGCATTACGTTCCATACGTATATTGTTGCGTATGGCCCGTAGCGGGCTGGACCTATATGTGTATATATATATATATATATATATATATATGTCAATTGAAAAATTTTGTTTATGTTGTTACTGTTCCGGATATGGACATTGTAGGTATCTCAAATGACAGTGTGCACAGAATTTTAGCTGAAGAATTCGAAATGAAAAAATATTCAATACGTTGGGCGCCGCGGTTACTCACATCGTAGCAAAAACGGAATCGATTTAGAGCTTCTCGCGACCTTTTGGCAGGTTTTGGCCACAATCAGAAGGACTCGCCGTTTCACCATTGGGTTCACTATTACACCCCCGAAACCAAAGAACAATCCAAACAATGGACAAAGAAGGGTTTTCTGCCACCAAAGAAGGCAAAAATGGTTTTGTAAGCAGGAATGGTTATGGCAACTGTTTTTTGAAATTGTCTTGGTCGACTACTTAGAAAAAGGGGAAAACAATAAATGGAGAGTATTATGCCAAGTTGTTGCAACAATTAAGCGACAAAATCAAAGAGAAACATTTGGCCTCATTTGGCAAAGAAGAAAGTAGTTTTCCATCAGGATAAGGCACCTGCCCACAAGTCTGGGATTGCAATGGCAAAAATTCATGAAGTGGAATTTGAATTAGTGCCTCATTCGCCCTATTCCCCAGATTTGGCTCCTAGCGATTATCATCTCTTTCCAAAGCTAAATAGCTATTTCGAAGACCTGAATTCATCGACCTACAATGAAGGCAGAACTAATAATATCGTTAGAATAAGTGTGTTGAGGGAGCAGGAGATATATTGAAAAATAAAATGGCTTTCGTCAAAAAAACTTGCGTTTTTTTTTGTTAGATCACGTAGTTTCCGAACCAGCCTAGCATATATTTATTAATTGTTTACATTTTTAATTGTTTTAATTTTTTTAACAAGTCCATAAATCATTTTTAAGAGCAATGTAAAAAAATCGCAGTTAAATATGTAAATATATATATGTAGCTTAAAATAAGTACATATTTGGTTGAAAAGTCAGGCTTCCATCAAATTACCGTCGTATAGAGACTAACCAATTTTTGTTAATATCTTTCGCTCCACAATTTTCAAATACTGAGTTAATCCTAGCCAGTTTCAGCATAGACAAAATCGTACATGTTTTCAGATTTAAATTGTAGATTATTTGGAAAACAATTAATGCAGTCGTTAAAGAAAGTCGTTTAGAGCACATGAGTAGGAATGACTTTAAAAAATCTAAGAAAAATCACTAAAAACCTTGTCAAGTAATGATTCGTTTCGCTGTAATTCGATTGTTCCACTTCTTCTGTTAGACGTTGTATAATAAAGAAACTGTTAGTTAAATAATCTTCTGCATGTCTTTTCAATACTTATTTACTTTAATAAGAAGTTTAACACAAAATAATTGAATTTGATTGTATCAGTCGATGTTAATTAAAATTACTTAAATTAAGTATAATTGTTTGGACGAATGCAAAGATACTTCTTTTTGGAGAACACCTCTTACCTAATTAACCATTTTTAATTCGAAAACATCTTCTCAACGGAGTGTGAAAATTTAGAACAATTACGCATTGTTTCCATCTTAAATTAAATATCTGGATGTAATTATTGCTTATTAATTATAGTCTTAAATTAATAAATTCGTTGAAAGACAACAACTCACACAAACTCGTTAAATATTTTTTATTAAGAAAAAAGAATTAAATTAGTTTAAATATGTAATATATATGTAAGTGGCATTGAGTTAACAAGTTTAGATTACTTCAATTATCTTCTAATGCTAATAAATATATATGTATTTATAAATTGGCGCGACAAACGGTTAATTAGACATCTAGAAAAAAACTTAATTTATTGCAATTATCCGTCTGTTTAAGATTCTACCAATACTTATCTGTAGTAAATAAACATATGTACAGACAAGTAATTAACGTAATTAGTAGTCATGTTATGAAGTCTAGCCTATTGGCTATGTTATAATCTCCTATAACTTCCTACGTGTAATAAAAACAAATTCAGTGTGAAATACGGCCAAACCCAATCTATAATAATCAACTAACAGGAAGAAACCGTGGTTATTTCGCTCAGTTCCTCTTATCGAGAATTGTAGAAGAAATACCATTTCAACATATATGTATACGATTTACTTAATTAAAACTAATGCATATCGAAATTATACAGGATAAAAAGAGCATATTCTTAAATATATTATATGCAGTCATTAAAATAAAACAGTTAGTAGATTAATAGTTTCTAATAATATTAGATCATCCAACTAATTGCTGATAATTGCGAAGTACACTAATATATCTATATAATAATTATTGAATCGACGTAGTTAGACTCTAGTGATGTAGACATGTATTTAGTTCGTTTCAACATCGAATGTGTTTTGAGTGGGTATGGAAAGAATATTTAAAGTTCTCCAGATTTATGTAGAATAGTATTTTTTTTAGTAATGGTAAAATTGCGCTGGGTGGAAACACTGATTAATTCTAAAGATAGCTGATGTAAAACTAAAAGACCCTGTTATGCAAGAGGAAATATTGAGTCCAGTATTGCTAATAATTAACGTCGACAACGTTTCTAAACTGATTATATGTATTAATAAGAGGGAAACGCCTTTAGCTCTGTACATATTTTCAAAAGAAAAGTCCACGATAAATACACTACTGTAAAGTACAACCAGCGGTGGAGTTTATGTGAATGATTCCATTATCCATTATAAATTTAACTGTGCCACCAGGAGGTACGGGTCCTTACCATGGAATATATTCTTGTGATACATTTATTCACATGAAAAGCGCACTGTTTAAAAATATCAGTGAAAGTGGACTACGTTCATTCACTAGATATTCATCTTTCTATTGTGATCCGATGGATTATCTGCAATTGCTCATGTTCTTAGAGGATTTGTTCTAGATTTAAACATCAAAGGAGGAATTTTGGGATAATATAGAAGATGAAATTTATTAGTAATAAGTGTAATAACTTAGTCATTTTTTATTAGCTATATTTTCCCGATATATTAGAGGCATGGTTCTAGGTAGATAATGAATTTTGCATAGTGACACTGTTTACAACCTGTAAGCAATCTAGCTGTTCCGTTTTAGGTTATTCCCACTGAATTTCCGAAATCCACGTTTATTTCTATCAAAAATATTTTATTTTTAAACTATATTTCAATGCAAGATATTTTCTTATTTTTAATGGACATTTTGACATGATACAATATTCTCAACGATCTATTTTAATTTGAAATGAAAAACGCACAGCTGAATTATGAGATAGTTAAGGTGATTATTTTTGAAATATGAATCAATAGTATTACGTGCCTCACAACATTTCTCTAACGGCTTTAAAGTAAGGAAGACAAGTAATATACGTTAATATACGTCGCCTGCCAAACGAAGATGATGTCGTCGCTGTAATGCATGAGTTACAAGAATGTTGAATAAGGAGGAATATACTTTTGAGAATACTGAAAATTGTACAATTTTGGAGGAAAAATTACTACTGACAATAGTGTTCAACAAGGTGAAGTTTGTTTTTAATTTTATTATTAATTATAAACCGAAAAGACTAACATATATTTCATATTCTTTCACTCCAAGATCACATGAATGAAAATTTTTAGTGATTGCCAGAATTAGATAATCTACACGTTCCAAAAGTAAAAGATTCCTGAAGACGTCAAACATTCTTCTATTTCAAAACAGATTTTGATTAAAAAATTCCATTTATTTGTAAAACCAAGTTACAATCCTAAATAAAAACGATTAAATCAAAATTTAACAACACCAATTGCTTACTCTTAATTATATCAAAGTCAGATCCTCTTCCATGCACTTTTAACGAGTCAAAAAATATCTATACATGTGATGGAGTAGTCGATTTCTTTCCACAATTACATAATAGTAGCTTTCCATTGTTTAAAAAAGTAAATATTTTTCACTTTAAATAAAGTCAAAGTTAGGTCATTTATGTAATCAAATTCGAACTTGTATACAATAGTGATTGATTGAAATAATTTAATAATGATAATGAAAACTAAATTGTTTAGAGTCTTTAGAAATTAATAAACTTAAAAACTCAGAAATGTTACTAAACGATAAATTAGACTTGAATTCATCCCTACTGTTAAATCTGTTCACCCATTGAAATATTGTTTCTTAGTTGCTTATACTATATTTTTATACTTAAACCTCACACAAGTAGGACATGGTATAGTTTTCGAAAAGCAAAATATAAATGTAATAGTTCCTAGAATTTTAACTTTTGTCAACTACCTGATTAACGCTGTATCTTTAGTCTTAAGTTGAATTTGAAGAAGCTACTGTGTAAGCGAAATAGCTGCCATTATTTTATTAATAAAGTGTAAATCTAAAACATCTTATGTGTGTTTTATTTATTTGTGATATGGATTTACATCAAGCAAAGGTCGAAACAATTAAAGAATTGATCATGGTAATATTAGGTAAACAGCGCCATCTTATGGATATTTATCAAACTATCCTCCAAGGGAACTTCTCAATAATTTTTATTGTAAAGATATATGGAGTTTTTGTATAAATTGATTAAATTATGGCCTCTGTTGGTGGTTACGATATCCGTTTACTAAATAATTCCACCTTAAACAAATTACTTATTAAAAAATTTAAATAATTTGACCAATTTGTGAAATTTTATCATCTCAATATTATGTCCGGCGGCAACATGAAATTCATTACTTCTTTTTTTATATATGTACAGCCGTGTACCATCTTTTAATAATTTTTTTCTCAGTTGACTAAATACCAAACGCGAGCTTAAATTAAATTGACACATTAATCGACAATCTTCTTTTTAATTTCGTCTCTTAATTTCGTCCACGCGATGATTTACAATTTTTTCTGCGCACATCTCACAAAAACCTAACCTATAATTATAATTCAGTCTCCTCGCGTGAATACATCAATGCGTCCTTCTCATACCAAGACGATATAATCGACATTCTCGCGCTCTCTCAATTTTCACGAAATACCCAACGCCGCCGACTCTTCATAGTCTGACCGATAACCGCATTAATTTTCTCTGTTGTAAAGTGAGCCCTGGTCGCATTCTGCGTTAGTCTTAATCGCCGGTCTTCACGCCTTTAATGTAATAATTTGTATGATAGATGTATATACTCGGTATCATTGTGCAGAGGAAGCGTTCGAACCTATTGTCGACCGATTATTCCGTATAATGCAAGAGTGCCGCTCAATTCGACTGGTGGTCGAAGACCTCACACATTGTGATCTGTTTCTTTATTTTCTTTAGACCAAATTTGCTGTACTAATACAACATCGATGCTTACACAGAGGAAAACAGATTTATTTGATGAAGAAAGCGATGTTATTTCGAATACAGATACCTGCTGGTATACTTGTATAATTAATTAAAGGATACCGGGAAAACATGTATTAGTGGTTAATAGTAAAGACCACTATGTACTGTTGCAGTAACTAAATTATTAAATAATTAATATTTTGATCGAAAGAATTTTGGGGCATATTGTATAAAGGTGTTTAAGAAGTTAAAAAATGAATATTTATCGGTATTTACACTAATATGCAAGTTGTAGGACAATTTAGCCTTACTTATTATTTAATTAATTTACTAATTAATTAAAATAATATCATGGAAATAAACACGAGTAACAACATTGAAGTTTATAGGTATGTTTTCTATAAAAACATACCTATAAACTTCAAAGAAGGTGTCACCTCCAAAATGTTTGAAAGCAAAACACTGGAAATAGAAATTCAGAATTTCATTTTCCTGAAAATAGGAGAATCAAAAGGTTTATTTAAGAAAGCATGATATTGAAACACAATTAATTCTTTTATTTGAACAACTAAGTCGTTGCTGTAATGCATTGCATTTTGAATTGGAACTCAGAAGAAAAGTATTACATATTAAGACGAATGGCCATAGAGATAATTGCACTGGTGGACTAACATTTAGAGTAAGATTTGACCTGCGAATAATTTTGATAATTACTATCTAAATTCTTTTTGTGTCTGGAAGTATTTTAGTTGATTCTTGGGAGATCTATTATCTAAGTTGAATTTTATGAAGGAACGACGGATAAAAAGAAATTTTACTTTGGCAGTAGAAGATATCTCATTCTAATGTAAAAATATTAGCGCGATTACTCCAAGAAATGGTCTCTCGACAATTACGTTTCAGAAGCTAATAATACGTTTGGGGCAACAGGTTCTATGATAAATCTTCCACATACTGGCGACCAACAACTATGAGCAGACGTTAAATTAAGTTAATATTGTCTAAAACACTCTTAACGCGAATATCAACAAAATATTTAAAGTTGAATCCATATAAGATATAACGGTATTTGCACAGAGATGCAATCAAACATTTTTACACCTAGAATATAAAATCGTCATGAAATGTTGCTTTAACAAAACTGCGACAACTGTTACGCCACACGTAACCATAGATTTCAATTTGCGCTCATATTCTGCAGAAGAGAGTCTCAGTGACTGCATACATTTGAAGAGCTTAAGAATAATATGTGTATTGATCTGGGTAATTTTGTGTCAAATATTATCTTAAGTGTTTGGTAAGTAATATTGTGAACGGTACTATCGAAAGGACCCGCTTTACAAAAACGTCGTTTGAAAGATGTATCTTCCGTATCCACGCATCTTACATATATACACGTCAAACTCTATTTTCGATTTTAACCCTCATTGAACTTAAAACTTTTTAAATTTTTTGTAATATTACATTACAGAATGTGAGACGAAATGCCCAGGAAATTGTTAAACATCAACGTTCTTTTGAGTACAATCACATAAACAGTTCCATCACACCAACACAAACACTAAGTAGATAGTGACTTTATTCTATACTGGGAATAACCTTTGCTATCAGCATTCATTATGTGTCCTTAACTTTTGCTGTTGGTGAATATTTTTTTCGTAAGAGCATTTTAAGATGTCCATTCTAACCGTATCAAACAAGTAATTAGTAGATGCGTCTCACGTATTTTAACTTAGAAGTAAAAACTGACAAGTACACAGTCCCTGCACTGATCTAGTATGTAGTCATGTCAAGACCCACATATTTTTATTTCAAGCGATTATTTTCTAAGATTCAAATAATTAACACGAGCAGCTTTCATTGTTGCTGGCGTTTGAATTGTTTGTAAAAAAAAAGTGAAGTGAAAAGCATGAAAATAATCTCCACAACAAATGTGTCTAATCAGTTTTGAATATTTAGATACTTTCAGTAACTCTATATTTGCAATTTATTATAAAATTTGGAATTCCTAGTTATTTTCCAGTAAAGATTTAAATAAAAGATAATAATTTGTAGCACTGCCATTTTAGAACTTTCTGTTTACAACAAAATGTCACAGGTTCTTATAGCAGTTTTCGGGGACGAAAACCATAAAAATATATTTCATAGGTAAGTAGCGGAGAATTCCACAAACCTATTAGGATACCAAGTTGTGTAAGACAAGAGACGTGCGTTTGCTAAGAATATATAATTTTTAAAGATACCTGAATATTCGAGGCACTCTAATAAATAAAATTTCAATTTAAAGTAAAATGGTAAGATTTGAAGGTACACGCACTCTAATTAGCGGCCATATTCTCTATTATTAAACATCAAGTACAAAATATGTATAACGTACAGAACATGTCGCAGTGGCCAAGTAGTGACATTTAAGATTAGTATATTATAAGTAGAGAACGGACGCAGTTTCCATAAAACGCAATCGGCAATTGGAATTGTGTACAACGTCGCTCAGTACATCCCGGCGTAATTCAATGAAGTATTTGTTTGACTTACTCGGACACCTGGTCTCGCCGCGATAACAATGGACAAGCCAGCTATTGTATTCGAAGAATATAGTGTTTTTTAAAGTGTTTTCATGAGCGTAGATAGAAGCGGGGTTTTTATAATGTATTTTATTTATTAGTTTATATTTCGTAAGATAAATAAAGTGCGGTGAGTAAGTTTCTTGTTTTCATAGTTTTAACTGTTAATTACATCGTAATTTTTGTGATAGATCCTGTTTAATATCGTTTGATTGAATCTATTTCTACCAATTATTTCGGCGTAAGAGTGTGCATTGAATTTCGTTCAGTTTCAATAACTTACGCACACATTTTTAGTTTTCATTTATTTAGATCTAGATCATTGTTTAAGTTACTTTTTCAGACATGATATGGAAGAATGTCGAGAACGGCATTGTAAAACAATGGCGAGTTGGATTGCCGGTCATACGGATTGTATGTCCATTGTCAGTGATTTCGAAATTTATTACAAAATCCGTAAAATATCGTCAAAAATTCGTCACTTAGGATCGCAAACACATCTGAACTCTGTAAAACTTTTATGGCGGCTAATATTCCATTAAATAAACTTAGCAATCCCACTTGAAAAATATTTCTGAAAAAATAGACTGGTCGAAATGTTCCTGATGAATCAACTTTACGAAAATATTATGTTTCTAGGTGCTATACGAGAACAGTAGAACGCATTAAAAGCCATCTTTTAAATCAATACACATGGATAAGCGTCGACGAAACGGTGGATATGTTAGGACGCTGTGTGGTAAATGTTGTAGCTGGTGTATTACATCCAACTATTCCCTATAACTCATATGTAATAGCAACAAGTGTTATAAATAGAGTTGATGCGGAAACAGTTGCTGAAACCATTAAGGAGAATATGCAAAAAATGCTTCATTCGGACGCCACGTACAAAGAAAAAATACTTTTATTTGTCAGTGATAGTGCTGCGTATATGTTAAAAACAGGCAGACTATTGAAGAAAACATATCCTAATATGCTGCATATTATTTGTGTAGCACATGGTCTCCACAGAATTTGTGAATATATCAGAGACACTTTTCCGGAAGTTGATAGACTTGTATCAGCTTTTAAAAAAGTTTTCAGAAAAGCACCATTGAGAGTAGCTCTTTTCAGGGAAAAATTTCCATCTCTGTCACTGCCTCCCACTCCAGTAATAACTAGATGGGGAACATGGCTGGAAGCTACTAGTTATTATGCTGAGAATTTCGATAGTCTAAAACATTTCGTAACACTGCTAAAGGAGGATGCTAGAAGTATTGGTGAGTGCAAGGAGCTCACACAAATCCCAAATTTAAAAAATCAGTTGTACTTTCTTCACGAAAACTTTGGAAAATTGCCAAAACTAATCAATTATTTTGAAAATCGAAATCTCAAATTAAATGACGGATTAACCACATTAGATGTGGCTGTTAATAATTTGAAAAGTATTCCAAGTGACTTCGGATGTGGCCTTCGGCAAAAGTTTGAAGCAATTCTTAATAGAAATCCAGATTTAATTACATTGCAGCAATTATGTATGGAGACAATTCCACAAAATCTAACGGCTAAATATGAAGAAATAATAGAATATTTCCAGTATGCACCTATAACCAGTTGCGATGTAGAAAGGACGTTTTCTATTTATAAGGATGTACTTAATTCAAAGAGAACAAAATTGACAGAAGAAAACCTTGAGAAACTATTGCTAGTCAATATTAATACTCCTTTACTCAACTTGAACGACAATATGAACAAATAAAAATGTTCCAATTATAGAAATAAAATTAAAAACTTTAAAAATACAACTTTTCAACAAATAAATATGTATTTCGTAATTTTATAGATCACCACCCGTTCGTTTTCCAATTATATAAATAAAATTAAACATTTTAGAAATACAGCCTTTCGCCAGTACTGCACTGGGTGGTAAGCGTGTCCGTTCTCTAATTATAAGACAAGAACATATCAACTAAATAATAGCTAGTTACGAGTAAAAATTAAATTAAATCATCGTATCATAAAAAGTGTGAAGTAAGCTGCCTAAGCATTACCTATGTTTCTAATATCGCTTACGTGCGCTGCCCAGCTGTGGGTACTGCAAAGTGCGCTGTCTAGCTGTGAAGAGCAAATACGCTGCCTGCCTATTTACCCATTGTGTACCGCCTCGGCCCAGTAATTCTCTATATATACATATTTACAAAAAATTTTCGACCAGGTGAGTTATCAAACTACTCATAACTCTTACACACTTATGTAAATCTTGTGATGGATCGCGATCGCTATAATGTGATTAATAAGGTAAGAAATGAGCATTCACTTGCTACCAAAATTATCGAGTTTGTTTAGCCGGTTCTGTCCGTAGCGTCCGCCATATTATAAGGTTAGGAGGTTCTTAATATCATCCACTAAGATGTTCCTAATATTGCCTACTATACGACATTAGGAAATGGAAATGGAAAGTTTTACTGATGTCACAGAGTAAACAATGAGGCAAGGCACAGATGTAAGAAGTAGTAATGACTGCTACAAAGAGGTTCGCCTTTTGAAGGCATCAAAATATATGATGCGAAGTCGACATTAAATATTATGTAAAGAAACCTACGGAAAACATTCAAAAACTACTAAGCACCACTCGAGCTGGAAGATGAGTTATTGGCGTATTGTATGATCATGGAGCGTTCATAATACTGCCTTGTAGAAGCAATCTGAAACAAATTGCTTTCCAGCTGACAATCAAAAACGATAATGCCAATCCAGTTTTAAAAGATGTAAATAGGGCATCAGAAAATGGCGACACCTCTTTTCAAGACACATTTTGGTTTGGCAAGAATATAAGGTTTTTCAAAAGACAATCTACACAAATTTATCAATATATTAAAATAAAAGCTAGCAAAAATACAATTTTCGGCGGCTAGTGTATTTAATGTTGACGAAAGAGGTGTCTGGTCAACATAAAAGTCTTTATGTTGCAGCTATAAAAGGTAAGAAAGAGATAGACAAGATTTCATCGGCTGGGAGAGGGACTAGTGACCATGACAACACCCATGTCCGCTTCAGGTCTTATTGTACCTCGAATGCTTGTTTTATCTCCGAAAAGAAGAAAGCATGAGCTTTTAGATGGAGCTTCACCTCCGAGTATAGTAGGTTGTTACATCGCTACTTGAATCAAAGCGTATTGTCTATTTGTTTAAAATCATTGCAAAATAAATGTTATTTATGTGTTTTTTTGCGGCTAATAGACTTCTCTGATTGTCTTTTGGCCTCGTATTTGTAATAAGACAAAAATAAAAAATAATTTTTCAAATACTGGCACTTTCTTGAACCATTCTTTGACTAGGAAATGTTTGGAATATTATATTATGTGGTAGGTGATATTTATAACTACTTTTTCAACTTAAAAATTTTTGTTTTGTTTGTGTTATTAAGCCCTTTCGAGGGTTAAAACCCTCAATAATTGGGCGATTGTAGTACGATGTAGTACCTGAATTCGTCGTTGAAATTGGATGATAATTTGAGTATAATAAATTACATACACAAATTGTATGTTTACATGCGTCACAGCTGACGATGTTATAAAAACTATAATATCCTGTATGCTAAGGTTAATCCTCGCACGAAATCAGGTGTTTATACATTCAAGTGAATTATTAAAATTTAAGATGTGTGTTACATTAATTTACTAACCCATTTTAAAAATTATACCAAAAATTATTTGTGGACTTTTTGAACTGACATCATTGTTTTTCTTTTTTTTTTGTTAGGAGACGTAAGAAATATAAAATATTAATATCGATTCAATTCAGAATCCTGCCATTGAATTTAAAGGCGGCAATGTTTATGTATATAAAAACGCTAGAAGGTAACATTGTATATAAGTTTTGTTGTGGCAAGGGTTTGACAACCTGGTACGAATGTCAGCGGTTAAAAATTTGTGTAAATTTTTAAAGACGATGTATTAAAACAACATGTAAGATGTGAAATCTATGGGCGTTCAACAACGGGGTAACAATCTATCTTTAATCGAAGTAAATGTAGATCGTATCGAACGTACATAACGATCGACAATTAAACGAAACTTAAAACAAGATAGAAAAAACAAAATTATTATTTTTGTTATTGCACGATCGCACAGTGGCGTAACAATTTTTTTTTAAATATCATTGTAATTTTTTTTTTCGCTTATGAGAGGGACTTTTCCCATTTTTCATATGTTGTCTTTTTTATTTATTTATTATTTAACAAATTTATCCATAAAATAGTTATAAAGAAGGTGCTTTAGAACACAAGATATGTAATTGAACTGGTTTATAATTGTAAGATTAAAGTTGTTCTGAAAATTTTGACAAAATACATTGACAAAATTTATTATTTTGAAACAAGATACTATATTACCTTTTAGACCTTTATCAAATAATTATAATTATAAATCATAGTTATTTAATGAGTTGCGTTAAAATGTACAAAATGACTGGCCAAGGCAATCACTGTAATAAATCTTATTTAGATAGTACTGAAACTACTTATTCATGTTAAATAGATTCTCAGAATTTTTTTAAACACATATCTAATGACAAAATAAAACAACTTGCCCAGTACCAGTTCAAAATATTTTAATGTGCGTACATTTTCAGGGTCTTTTTCAACGTTTTATGTTTTGTTAAGGAAGTATTAAGAATTGTATATTTAATTACTTCCTCTACAAGCTCCTCTAATTAACATCGACATATAATAATTTTTAGTTCTTTATTAATCCCTTTAAAATTGCATGGTTAAGTTTTAATTGTCGCAGATAAAAGCAGACGAAATATGAAGTGCGATAATTATTATTGTCGCAATTGCAAGAGCATACTTCCGTTCTTTTCTTTATAGCGAGCAATGACACTATAAATATACATCGAAACGGAGTTAGCAAAAGGATCCTTTGAAATTATTTACGCCCTTTCTATTTCAGCGCGTAATGTAATAAATTATTAATTGTTTAATTTTCGAATGCCACTTTTTCTTTTACTATTACCTATTTTATATCGCCTAAATAAAATAATAAACAATAATAAGTAAGGAAGCACATTTGGTAGTAGAAGCAGTGGTAAGTATTCCAGCACGTTTTATAAATTATAAAACATACTGGAATACTTACCGTTTTAAACGTCTTCCGTGAAATCACAAACTGGATGTGATCGGTTAAATATTAGCAGCATACAATCTGTAGTTTCATCCACAGATAACTACACTTTCTTATTTTTCAATTCGGATTTAATCATATATTCAATACGTGAACGGAAGTATAGTAGAACCCTTCGTAATGTTGTCCGACTGGCTAACCTTCTTTTTTCATACTTTTTCCAAAATGAACAAAATAGTTTCTTCGGTACTAAGGTAAGCGATACATTACACAACATAAAAGTTACACATACCTCGAACACAAATAATCCACCATTTTTTTTCCGTATAGACTTTGCACTATTAATGCCTTTGGGAGTTGTTCAGGAGAGCTGTATTTCACAAATTTTGCATTTTATCGTAGTACTAGAGTAAACTAAATCCGGAAATCTACTTATTAATTGCTGTGCTTCGCGATAGAACGGTCTCTTTATAGTTTTCGACATAATTGATTTATTATTTTTCACGTTACATGAAATTACTGTACTATATCACAACCGGCTTGAGACTGGCCACATTAGTGATACCGAAAATCGATACGATTATTCAGGAATCGATTATTTTTTCAACTAAGAACGTGATTTTTAATCGATTCTTCGTTAAACCAATTATTTTGAAATTGATTTTTATTTTGATCGAATCGATTAATTTATTTTAGTCTTACTCATAATACTTATAACAAAATAAATATTCAAATCTAAACAAAAAAATACGGTAACTTTTTCCTTATATCCCATCTATGAGTATATTATTAGTTGACAATAGGTGGCGATAGCTACATGTTATAGTATATTACGTAACAAGAGTTGTAAGTAACCCATTACGCACAAAATGAAAAAGTTTACGCACGGAGCCGCGCAGCGGCGAGTTTCACCACGAGTGAAGCACCATCACGAGTGCGTAATGGGCTTACAACTCGTGTAACTTACTGTACTTACTATACGCCCACTCATTTTCTTCTATTAAATAAAAGACATCGCAATTATTTAAACTTTATTATAATAGTTGTTAATAACAATTGAATAATTTTTGTAAATCGATTGTGCCTTATTACTCAATGGTGATGAACGGTTACTTATAATTGTAGTACTGCACGGTACATCAGAAGACGAAGATTGATAATTGGTAATCGCCTCCGATATTCATAATGCGTTGTCATTTTTATTTTTAAGAGATTAATTCACATAGCCTTTCACCACTGTAGAAGATTGCCAGCCACCAAGTCGCTTTAATGATAGCATATCACCTCCTGCATCAACTAACATAGTGGCTGATGATGGCCAGTATAGTGCTTTGGTTCCTGCAGTTCAAGATATTCAGCAATTTTACGTGGTGTACTACCGATTGTGTTTATCCCCACAACCTGTTTCATGCATTTTCCATTTCTGTAATTAAGAAATAAAGGAAGTTCCATTTCAGCAGGACGCAAATTCATGTATTTTTGACATGTGATTTAAAACGTTTCTGGTACTACAAATGAACGTCTCGTTTTAGTTTTAGAATCTGCAATATCAATTATCAAGGATTTTCCCGCGTCCTGAATGTGTTCCATTTCTATATTTCTAAGTTCTTGTTTACGGCAAGCCCCGCTTAATCCTATAATGAGGATAACCTGAAAACAAAAAAATAAAAACTCATTTTTATATGATGATAACTATACAACATTTTAATTCTTTACCTTTGACAACAAATGTTTTTATCGTCTGGGGCATCTTTCAGAAACTTATTAATTTGTTCTGTAGAAAGAATTTTCGATTTTTTACTTCTAAATCCATCCGATTTCCGCTTCAGTAGGGCGATTAGTTTTGGATAATCTGCTATGTTAATGTTATTATTGATGTTTAGTGTAGTTCTTAGCATCGAATAAATGGCCCATAGAGAAGATGGCTTCATAGTTTTTGATAATTCTTCAAAATACGCAAGTAAAACATTCTCCGAAAAGGATTTAACGTTATGCTTGTGTCGCCAATCAATAAATTTTTTAAAGGTAATTTCGTACCTTTCTTTGGATTTTAGCGGTAACAAATTATGTGTGGCAGATTGAGCTTTTTCTAAAATCTCCGGTGGAGTGCTCATAATTTCATAACTTTCACTACTATCAGACATATTCGTAGATAAAGTTGAGAAAATGTTCGGATACAATAATATTTTGTTAAAACTATTACATGATGCTATGATCTTGATGACAGATAACACAAAATAACATAACCTTTTCTCTGAACATAACCAATGCACAGGTTGTTGCTACTGGTTCATCTCAAATAACAAGGATTCAATATTAATTTTCACAAAATTTAATGAGATGTAAAATTTAAGTATACTCAAGCATCATAATAACACCACTAATTTAAGAAATCACCTTAAACGAAAACACATAGAATACACCAGTTTTCCCGATAATTTCAAAAAAAGGCTTCGTTTATTATCAAATAATAATAATCCAGCGATCGAAGCAGATCTTTCATGCGCTTCAGGTTCTACCGTTTTCTCCACCAGCTCTGAAGTTATTTTCGTTAAAAAAAATCGATTTTTCTGAATCGCACTTATTTCTTGCCCGATATGTCGATTCACAGAATCATATGAATAAAGATATCCGATTCTTAGAATCGATCTTTTGTAATATAAGTGCGCATCACTAGGCCACATATAAACATATATACATATAATATGATATAAAAGCCCCTTCCACTCCGACGCTGCGTCTGCTCCCAAATGTGCATCCTTAATGATAATTAAATACGTAAATCTGTATTATTTCCAATACTTTGATAGTCACGAGTAAGATTTATATGATCCACAGCAGCTCAAAATTCAAAAACGAGTCGAATTGAATATAACTTAATTCATTCGTCTTTATCTGGAGCAGGTTGGCGCCAACCTGCTCCAGATGAAGACGAATGAGGTTTAGTTGAAACGTTGGGATAGAGTTTCTTCTCAGAACCAAATCGACATGCGGAACTATACTCTATAAACCACTTCGACACATATATATATATATATATATATATATATATACTGTATGTGTTAAATATCATTAGGCATAGAGAATCAACGTATGAGTACATACAATGTATACGTACATGAGAAAGCCAGTCCAATGCCAACGAAAACCGCGACGACTGACGATTGTCTCCGATACCGATTGACTGTAAATTTTGCATTCAGTCTAGCTGCGGCCGTTACAGTTTGAAAGCGTACAATAAAATTAATGTATAATGGCTCTTTAATCTCTTTATACACCCACTGAAAAGCTTCAGTTAGTAAAATGGTTTTATGCTGGCAAGTCTGCAATGGAGTGCATGAATTTGTTTGCGCTGACTTTTGCAGACCGTTCTGTACCTTGTAGACAAACAATTTATAATATTATAAATAAATTTGAAACTTGTTTCTGTCTCAATAACTGTACGAAATGCAAACCAAGAGAGGTATAACCACAAAAAATTGAGGAAAGAGAACGGCGGGATGTATTAATTTGTAGTATTGTGGAAATTGATAACACGAGATCTACTAGAAGTGCTGCCGAGGAATTGGGTACAAGTAACACAAATATTTCACGTATTTGGAAACGTAATGGTTTAAAATGTTTCAAATATTCGAAAACTCAAGAAATATTTCCCGAGGACAATTTCCGGAGAATGAAGTTTTGTTAAGACGTTATGGAAAAGATACATTGAGATGAAAATTTCATTAAAAGTATTCTCTTCACCGATGAATCAACTTTTCCATTACACGGAAAGCACAATCCCTCTGTTCTTCGGAAAATCAACACCGGCATTTTTCAAATCGCACTCAGTATCCTCAAAAACTAAACGTTTGGGCAGGTATTTAGGTGACCATTCTATAGGTCCCTATTTTATTGATGGTATATTAAATGCCGACAAGTATCTCGAATTACTGAAAAATCAAATACTTCCCGCCATTCACAACATTGGAATAAATCAGGAAATCGTTTGGTTTCAACATGATGGCTGTCCAGCACATAATGCAGTGAGGGTAAAGGAATTTCTAGGAAATACTTTTCCTGATCGTCTTATTACTCGAACAGGAAACATTAAATGGCCCCCGCGATCTCCTGATCTATCTCCAAATTATTTTTTTTTGTGGGGATATCTAAAAAATATTGTTTATTCTCATGAAGCTGGTAGAGCAGAAAATCTAGTTGCCTTGAGCGAAAAAATAATTGAGGCTGCGAATTCATTAACTGCCGACATGTTAGCAAATATAAAAGCTAATTTCTACGACCGCCTAGGTAGGTCTCGCTGTGCAAGGAGGAATTTTTGAACCTCTTGTATAATTTATTATAATTTTTAGAATCCTTTTTTATTTATTTTATTAGGATTATTCTTTAATTTTTGACCTTTGTATATTATAGTAGATTATGGTTAGTCAGCGATTTAAACCTCACATATATAAATATGACATTAATATGCTGTCATTTATAGTTTAAAATTCTTTGAAAGAAGCACTAAAATCCGAAACTTGATTTGAATTATTTTAAATATATACATATTAAAGTAAAATAGACCTTACTAATAAATGCACGAATACGCAAGAAATTAGAAACATTACCGCAGATGTCATTGACAATGTTAAAAAAAATGTCGAAAGCACCTGGGCGATTATCTTATTGTTAACGGTGTTCAATTCGAACATTTAATTTAGATGTTTTGATTTTTAATGTTTACAATAATATTACATACTTCAAAATTTCCTTATGTTATCATCCAAAAAAAAATTACGTCATCTCGGTTTTTGAGATACCCTGTATATTTCAGTTTCACGTAAGAAAACTCTAAACTAAAAATAAAAATCGATATGTCTGAGGGTTTCTTAGAAAAACTTCCCTTTTAATTGCTGTATTTGTACACACGTTTAAAATTCATTCCTAAAAATAATATTATTTTTAAATATATTCCTTTCATTTCCTTATAATTATTTAAATATTATATTTACTACATACGATGATGTTAAACATCGCAACCGCAACAAACAATATTACTTTATAGGGAGTTTAGTAATAGTGTGTGTCTACAAGTTAAGTATAAATTGCAGTCAACTTATGACAGATATGAAACTAAAGTCGAATCTAATATGGTGACCAACATAAGGACGTTTGGTAGATTCATCACCATCACTATTCATCAGCGTCAAGCACTTCACATCTTGAATTCCAGGATGTATGAGTGGTGGGGAGAAAGATCTTAGTAACCCTTTTAATATTGAAATATTGTGAATGGTTTCGCTCGTGAGTTCTCTAGGGTGTTCGATCCTGGTGATAGTGTGGCATAACAAAAAGACAAGTGCTGTAAGATTGAAACCGGCCGCGAGTATTGGTGATGCTAATATACGCAGCTTTATAGTGAGCGATCATGTTGAAATGTTGACCTACCCTCTCATCATTTTATTTAACTATAGTTAAAGCATTTCCTAAAATAAGGAAAACTAGTAATATTATACCCGTTTTTGTGATCGTTCAAATATTGCATATTATAGATCCATAAATATTTTATTTAATTTTGCAAAAGTTCTGGAGTAAATTTTATATAACATATTCTATACATACATTCAACCTTATTTGGCCATATTTATACCAGACAGATCTATAGTTACAAACTGGGTCAATTTCTTGTAGTTTATATCTTCAGCATTAAATTCTCGTAAACAAGTTTATGTCATTTACGCTGACATTTCCAAGGCATTTGACTCTATAGATTATAGACTGTTATTCACAAAGTTAGAGCATATTGGATTTTGTCCATCATTTGTAGAATTAATATCATTTTACACAAAACTTATAGAATCGGATATGTTGTGTATAACGGATACGCTTCACTACAATTTCAATTATCTCAAGAGTTCCGCAAGGATCGAATCTTTGTCCCTTTCCGTATTTTGAACATTACTACAAAAGCCTTTCAGGACATTAAAATCAGGGTTACGAGCAAATATTGCATCAATCTTATTATTTAAGCGAAACCGACTCTGTCTGCGCCTGCATGACTCATTAGAGGATAGCGTCTGTTCCGCAGTCTAGTGATTAGATACACTAGATATACAGGTTCTATTATTTATGATTATGTGGCTGGGTCTAAGAAACTTGCAAGAATAGATGACACAAGGGACTTAAACATATTTTTTGACTTAAAACTTTTTCGGAACATATAACCTCAGTTTTTCTTTCAGCTTTCTTTAGGGTTTTTCATAAAATCTACGTTTAATATTTCCAATATTTGCACGCTTAAAAAACTCCATTTTACACTCTTGTTCGTTGCAAATTAGAATAGGCTGCTCTAGTCTATTAGAATATATATATTATAATTCTTAAAGCATTTATCCTATAAACCCACTAGAGCTTATCCGATGCGTGGTGTTGATTACATGAGCCTGTTAGAATGTCATAATTTCCAAAGCTTATCTTACAGACGTGATTTATCTAGTGCTATTTTTTTTTTCATCAACTGTTAAATCTTGAAACTGATTGCCCTGCCTAGGTTTCTCAATTCAATTTGCATGTGCCCGCGCGTGATCCTAGAAACTTTAATATATTTAATCAGCCTAGGGCTAGAATCAATGTTTTAATCAGATCCCTATTTTACAATATGATGCATAATTACAACAAGCACTATATTAATTCCTCTTAGTGAAAAATAATGCATGCTGTTCATCCATTATTTTCCCTACCTGCCTGCTGCAGGCAGGAAATAATGAGGAAATAACAATTCTTTATTTTTATTGTGTATGGCCAGATTTTTATATTTACTTGATATACGTTTATATTTTTTTATTTATTGTAGCTATGTCTGTTTTTTACGATTATTTATTACACGTCAAAATTGTTGTAATGTATTTTGTTTGAACTTTATAACACTGTAAATCGATTATCTTTTTTTTAATACTCCATTGTTGTCATGCAAATGACGATTTTGTTGGGTAACAAAGTTATTATTATTGTGATATAAGTCATCCGCAATACGTCAGGCGACGATATGGCGATGACATCACGCGCCGAACATACCACCCGTCTCCGGAAAGGTCTAGAAACTCCGGGGATATTCTCGAAGGTATATAGACCTATAAAAGAACTGGAAATGGGGGCAGACAATTTATTCGAAGAGTAATCGTCGTCGTGTGATATTATGTAAATGTAAATATATACTCATATAGATACATGTTGTGAAATAAATCCTCTTATTATTAGTTATTAGTTGTTAAATTGTTATTAGTGAGTTTTGTTGTGAATATATTGTGTGTTTAAATTACCGTTAGTTTTATTTAAAAGAATCCAGAAAGACAAGTATTTTGCATTATTATTGTTATTATTATTATTATTACATTCCCCTAACTCATATTTTGTTCTGTTATATACTGTACATACTTTCTTATATTATATTCTTCGCTATTTTCAATTTCTTTATATTTATATGTATTCATTAAAAATACTAAGTTTATACATGTATGTAAATAATACGAGCGTATCAGCATGTAGAGCCTCTTAAGCTTTTCAAAAGTAACAATTATGCATGTGATTTATAGCAAACTTAATTAAGATTCATGACAATACATTAAACAACACTTGCACCTGTTACACATTTCAAACATTTCCATTACAATATAATTAACAATTCTCGTTTAATTATATCTTCATGTTATTATCACTTTGGATTAAATTAACTGTTAAAATATCTCTTCACCGTGACGAAACATCGATTTAACATTATTTTTAGCTTAAATATAACCGAATTAACATGCCATTTATATTTATTGTATGTCTAAATATAGTATACCCCAAATACAATCTTACTAACACAAGGTGATATTTTTTTTATGTTAAAGAAAGTCATTTGGTCAACAGCCAAACATAATCATGGAAAATATTTGCAAGTTTCTCATTTTTCGTCGAAATTCAAGGCACCAGCATATCAAGCGACTGCCTAATTTATTAATAACAAAATAAATTTACAAGCCATTCACTTGTTTAAAGGTCTAGTTGCCTAAGAGTAAAAGAAACGAAGAGAAAACAGTGACATAAAAAGATTTGAGTGTTGCTCTGAATTATTGTTTTCATTATCATAGCGTTATTTTAAAATTTAAATGACCAGACATCAATTCACGTTTTAAAGCATAATTTAAGTGATTTATTAAGTGATTTGGCACGGTGGGATCCGCGGTAAGGTAATATATTTCGTCTGCGAAATTAAATGAATATAAACTTTTCAACGGCTGCATAAATTAATTAAGTGTATTACACATTTTGATGTCATTATTTAATAGAATTGTATGTTAATGGAATCATTATTTATTATATTTTAAATGTATTTGTTGTAAGTGAAATAATTTATTACCTAAACTTTATATTATATTAACTTTACGATAAAAATTGAAGCAACCAGATTATTAATAATTTCTATTACACTTAAACAATTTTTAATTTTATTCTAGACCGATCTTCTATTGTAAAAATAAAACTTAATAGGCAACACACAGTGAGCAAAATCAACTGACTCTGAATTCAAATTCCTGTATTACAACTAGAGACCGAATGCATTAGGCCGAAATTACGATGGACCATATAAATAGTCTACAACATCGCTAAGTACAACACGTTATTCATTGGGTTAATCAAACATCTGTTTGTTTGTCGTTGAATTGTGACGCAATTACTTCAATATTACATTTAAATTCATTTCTTCATGGGCGTAGATAGACGCGTGAGGAATTTTCATAATTTATTTCATTTGTTTATATTTCGTAAGATAAATAAAGTACGGTGATTGGTGCCTTTTTTTATTGTTTTAACTGTTAATTACATAATTACATACTTAGTAATTTTTGTAATAGATCCTGTTTAATATCGTTTGATTGAATCGACTTATTCCAATTATTTTGACGTAAGTGTCCTGTAAATTTCGTTAAGTTTCAATAACTTACGCATACATTTTCAATTTCCATTTACTTAGATCTTAAACATTGTATAAGTTACTTTTTCAGATACGATACGGAACAACGTCGAAAATGGCATCGTGAAACAATGGCGAGTTGGATTAAGGGTCAAACTAATTGTATGTCAATTGCCAGCGATTCCGAAATTTATTGCAGTCTGCATAATATACAGTGTAGTCATAAAGTTTGGAACCAAGCTTATAACCGCATTATTTTACATTTTTTGGAAAAACGCTCGGACAGGTAAATTTTCTTTTTTAAAACGCCATCTTTGACATACAATTTTTTTCTATGACGTCATTGGTTTTCGAGTGATGACGTTATCAACACTTTCTTTAAATGGCAACCATATTATTTTTTTCTCGTTTTTTGGTAGATCTTTATATCCACCAAATAGTGATATAAAACAATTGGTATGTTGCATTACAATTTTTTTGGAAAAATGATATAAATTTAGAAAAAAATACGAAAATTTTATTTTTGTACAAAATTAAAATTAAATTAAAAAAAAATCTGAACTTAAATTTATTGTATCAGTTAACGTAAATTTTCAAAATGAACCCCACCAACCAACTGACACTGTCCCGGCCGAGTGTAAATGCTTTGCGATCAATAGTAATCTGCGTTATTCGCTCCAGGTCAAAAGAAATTCGTCTTCCCAATCGGCCAATTACTTATTAAAAAATCTTATTTAACATTAAATAGTTTCACAAAAAAGGGCCAAAGAAGTTTAATTTATTTAAAAAATTGACATGATGTGGCAGACCATTTCTTAATTAAAATTATCGCCCAAAAATTGAAGATTTCAAAAACTAATTAAGCTTACAAAATTTACTGAAATATGTAAGTAAGTTTTTTTCACACTTCTGTCTTGTGTGAGGACTTAAATATTCTTCTTGAACAAACCGGATCGTCAAAAGCACATGTACTCATGTTACTATGCAAAAAATTTACAAAAACAAAAACACGCACTTTTTTGCAAGATATTTCTTTATGACATTCTTGCTTCATTTTATACAATTTATGTACAAACATTTTAGTTTGAAATTGTTTCTATGGCGACAACATTGTTGAATTATTTACTTCTATTTTTGACTTTAAATTTTTGAGATATTGCGTAAAAATTGTTCATTTTCGCTAATATAAAAAATGGCACATTTATCTGAGCGAGAAAGAATCGAAATTTTAATTATAGTTGGGTATGGGGACAGACAAAGAACGCATGCAGAAGCATGCAATTTGTTTAACCATGAACACCCTGATAGACATCCAATTACCAGGTCTACGGTGACAAAACTAGTTGGAAAGTTTACCGAAACTGGATTCGTAAAAGATCGACCACGGCAAAATATACATCAAGTAGGAGAAGATGTGAAATTAAATGTGCTTCTAGAAGCAGAAGAAAGGCATCATGTTTCCACCAGACAACTTGCGTTAGCCAATCAGGTGGCTCACTCATTTGTCGTCAACTTATTAAAAAAAGAACACTATCGTCCTTACAAAGCTCAACTTGTACAGGAATTACATGAGGATGACGAAGATCGTCGACTGCAGTTCTGTGAAGACGTAATGTTACGTTGCGACCAAAATCCAAATTTCTTGGAAAACATCGTCTTTTCAGATGAAGCTACGTTCTGCCTAAATGGATCTGTTCACCGCCATAATTGCAGATATTGGTCGCAGAACAATCCGCATTGGACTCAAGCGTGTCATACTGAGCGCAGAGGAAAAGTTAACGTATGGGTTGGAATGATTGGACGACACATTTTAGGACCGTATTTTTTTTTAAGGAAATTTGACTGCTGTGCAATATTTAGAATTTTTAAGATTTGAACTGGTTCCAGCGCTCCCTGTTATTTTCCCAAATCACGAGGATGGTGCTGTACCCCATCCAAATATTTGGTTTCAACAAGATGGGGCGCCTCCCCATTATGGTGTAGAGGTTCGCCACTATCTTGACGAAATATTTCTCAATAAATGGATTGGACGGAGAGGCGCCATAGAATGGCCACCTCGTTCTCCTGACCTGACTCCGTTAGACTTTTTTTGTGGGGTTATTTGAAATCGAAAGTGTATTTTAACAAACCGAACAATTTAGAAGATTTAAAAGAACGAATTCGCGTAGAACTTACACAAATATCCCCAGACATAATTGAGGCGAGTATACGAAGTATTTACACTCGGCTGGGACAGTGTCAGTTGGTTGGTGGGGTCGATTTTGAAAATTACAATAAATTTAAGTTCAGATGTATTTTTTTAATTTAATTTTAATTTTGTACAAAAATAAAATTTTCGTATTTTTTTCTAAATTTATATCATTTTTTCAAAAAAATTGTGATGCAACATACCAATTGTTTTATATCACTATTTGGTGGATATAAAGATCTACCAAAAACGAGAAAAAAATAATATGGTTGCCATTTCAAGAAAGTGTTGATAACGTCATCACTCGAAAACCAATGACGTCATAGAAAAAAATTGTATGTCAAAAGATGGCGTTTTAAAAAAGAAAATTTACCTGTCCGAGCGTTTTTCCTAAAAATATAAAATAATGCGGTTATAAGCTTGGTTCCAAACTTTATGACCACACTGTATACTGATACACTGATTGTTTCAGCCTTTACTTGATGAAATTCCATTATAACTATTAAAACAAATTTTAATGAATTTCACTTTTTAATTTACACTGTAACGATCGTTTCACTCCAACCTGAGCTTCATCAATAAAAGACGGCAGACTATGTGCCCGGTGCATGAATTTCTATGAATAACTCATATAAACCTCATGAGTGGAGATTTTTTATTCATAGTTCAAGGGTAAGTCTAAAAGCGGTGCTGTTCCACAATGGAAATTAACTACCTTATGTTCCAGTATTCAGTTATTCAGTTAACTTAAAAGAATCGTACAATACTTGAAATGTTTAGCTAGAGAAGGTGAGGTATGTGGAATATAAATGGAGTGTTTGTGGCGATCTAAAAGTGATGTCTATTCTTCTAGACCAGCAAGCGGGATTTACTAACTACTTTCTTTGTGAATGGGACAATAGGGCTAGATCAGAGCATTGGACCAGAAGAAATTGGCGACAGAGGAGCAATTTAGTTCCTGGAGAAAGAAATGCGAAGTATGAACCATTGGTTTCTCCTTCAAATGTCATTAGTAACATAGTTATTCAGAGTTCCATTTGTAAATTAAAATCTCAAAATATCAAATTTTGTAACCGTGGCACTTCATGTTTTGTTATTCTGGTTAGTTATGAGTTGGCCTATCAGTCCTCCAAGGCAAAACGTTGACTTTTGGGACACCTGTATGTCAAGTGGGTTTACATTCTCACACATTTTATTTGTAATGGTAAAAGTCTTCTTCCTTCCATTCTTGGAATTAAGATCACGTTTTTCTTGTCTTGTAAATCATCCAGAATTAGCTTTTACATTTCGTCCATACAGCATACTCCACTTATACCAACAATTAAACAAAACTAGGAAATATACCAATAAAATATTAAAGTAGACACAAATAAAACTATCACCTTCCACATAAAACAAGAATTATTATCAGCTTCTTCTATAAATTTGTTTATAGAAGAAGAATATTTCTTTGGTTGGTATCCTGCATTTTAGTGTTTAATAAACGTTATTAATTTGAATATTTTGAAATATTAATGTTATGTTTTATGAGGATCTTAGATTTTAGCATTGAATATGTACTCTACAATGTGGAGGATGCTTTGCAAACTTTTGCTTTTTCACTGAAGTAAGCAAGAAGTACGTTTTCTGTTAAATTTACCGCATTATTATGTTAGGTCTGTAATGAGTAAAGACGGCAGACTATGTGCCCGGTGCATGGTGACAAGAATCATTTCACCATCTGTACTAAATATTATTTTTCATTCCTCTCGCTTTGTTTACATATCGGAGCAGAAAAACATATATTTAGTAGTTATAGTTACAGTTTACATTTAGTTTCCTAAATATTTCCATACATGCATTTATCAAAGAGGTAACAGAATTTGAACATATATTTTAGAGTTCTAAATCAAAATAAAAAAAAAAACATTATTTTGTATTTCTAACAATGAACAAAACATTTATTCTAGAGAAAAAGTGGTATTATTGGCAATAACAGATGCACCTTCAAAACATATTTATATTATAGTATCCAAAACAATATTTAGTACACATGGTGAAATGATTCTTGTCTGTCTGGCACATAGTCTGCCGTCTTTAATATCATCAGACATATAACTAACTTATGTACAATTTTTTTTTAACACAAATATACCGTAACAAACACATGTTTTATTTTAAATAGTTGAAGGAATTGGTACTTTCTATTACTAAAATGTCTGTGCACAAAACTTTCACTACGGTTTATACAATACTGTTCTTAAGTAATAAAACTAGGGGTTTACATTATGTTACAGGGAGGTAAAGAAATTCTATGGAAAAATACAATATGTGACTGTCTGAATATTAAATAAATAAATTGAGTAAGGGTGAATTATTTGTTTCTAATTGGTCATTGAGGCTCTTGTCTGTTTTCTTTAATTTATTAATTTCAAGTGACTCTAATAAATTAAGTTTTTTGCCCTTATTTTCTACGTGTAATATTTTAAATTCTTTGTTGAAATTGTGGTTCGTTGAATTAATATGAGACGCATATGAAGAGTTACTTTTATTATTTCTAAATGAAGAAAAATGTTCTTTGATGCGTATTTCAAACGATCTGCCTGTCTGTCCAATATACGTCATAGGGCAACTACTGCAAGTTAACTCATAGACTCCTGACTTTTTATTGTTGTTTGTTAAATCTTTATTGTTTTTTATAAATTTGGATAAATTGTTGTTAGTTCTATACGTATTAATGTCAAACTTTCTTAAATATTTACAGATTTTTGTGCTTAAAGAGCCTATAAACTTGATCATTTTAAATTTTTGGGTGTTATTATTATTTAATATTGGGTATACTTGTGATATGGCTTTTGTAAGGAGTTTTTTATTTAAAATGTTATCTATTATATTACTTTTATATCCATTGTTGATAGCTATTTGTTTAATTAAATTTAACTCTTTCTCGAAATTTGCTTGGTTCAACGGAGTATTGATTAATCTATGTATAAGACTATGACAAGCCGCTAATTTGTGTTGTATCGGATGGCAAGAAGTGTTATGAATAGTTATAACTGTATTTGACGGTTTGTGGTAAATTGAAAAGTTACATTTGTTGTTAATTCTAGTAATCGTTAAATCGAGAAAGTTATTACTATTATTTGTTTCCTGTTCCATTGTAAACTTAATGTTGTGATGTAATGTATTAATATAATCAAATAATAAATTTAATTGTCTCTTTGTTCCTGTGAAACCTAGTAATATATCATCTACGTATCTGTACCAAAATAATACATTTAGGAAAAGTGGATTTTTTGAAATAGAATTTTCAAGATGATCCATAAAAATCTCAGCTAATAACGGACTTAGGGGATTCCCATGATTAAACCTTTGCAAGTGTATATGTTTTCAATAAATTGAAAGTAATTTTGTTCTATGCATATGTTTAGTAAATCAAGAATTTCATTAATAATTATTGGATTTACATTATTTTTATGGAGAAGATCTTTTACTGAAATAACAGCTTTTTCTGGAGGCATACTAGCGAATAAATTTTGGACCTCAAAGGAAATGAGTTTTGTGTTAGACGCTTAATTTAGGTTTAAATCCTGTATATTTAATAATAATATCTATAAGCCATTTCGAGAGTTTGTAGGACGGAGCTGTCACATATGAAGCAACGGGACGAATCGGGTAATTTTCTTTATGTAATTTAATAAGGGAATATAATTTTGGGGGTTGAGGGTTCATAATCTTTTTAGTGAAAAGGAACAAAATAGTTTAATTATTATGAACCATCGCTACACGACGAGGCATGGAGTCAATAAGTCGTTGTATAGTAACGGGAGGGATGTCCAACCATACTGCTTCAACTCTCCTCCATAGCTCCTCAACGTTACCTGGGGGAGCTGGATAACGTTGAAGTCTCCGACCGATCATATCCCAGACATGCGCGATCGGATTGAGATCCGAAGAACATGCCGGCCATGGAAGCATCCGTATATGGTTCTCTTCCACAAACAAAGTCTGAGCAATCAGTGCAGTGTGCGGTCGGGCGTTGTCATGCATGTATAGAAGACGTGGGCGCTGTCGAACGTAGGGAAGCACAACGGGCCGTAGCACCTCATCTACCTAGCGGCGAACCGTCATCGCATGCTGTATACGCAGCAGACGTGTACGTCCACCATGTGTAATAGCACCCCATACCATAATGCCCTGCTGCAATTCGAATCTTGATTCGTCGGAAAACAAAATGTGCCTCCACTCGACAACCCACTGGTGCCGTGTACGGCAGTGCTCGCGAGTCAGTGGAATCCGCTGCAACGCACAGCGCGCTCGCTGTCCACTTTCTAGAAAACGCCCCCGTACAGTTCGCGTAGTGAGTACGCCTTCCCTTCCTGCTGGCCAAACGGCTCCAAGTTGCCTTGAGGAAGACGTACGCGACGCTAAAGCGCTGTGCACAAGGGCGCGACCTCGCGCGGGGCCGTTCCGCTCGCGGCTGATGACGCGTACGTCCTTGCTCCATCCATTCTCACCATGCCCGTTGCACTGCCGATAATGACCGCTCAAGACGGCGCGCGATATCACGGAAGGATACTCCTGTCATGTGCATCCCCACAACCATTCCTCGCTAAAACACACTCAGATAACGCGAACGGCCTTCCATCACGCACAAAGTACGAGTACAGCTACCCGCTTCCACCACACTAACAATAACCGGTTTCTCCCTCCCCGCATCTGTCTCCATGGAGACAACAAATTGCAGCTGTCGGGGGTACTCAGTAAAAAGTGCAGCTAATGAAAGAGTCAAAACTCGCTGCGCAAACTCGTCTAGAGGAAATATTAATGCTGCGCTAAATCTACGTATTTATCTTGACACGTTCAGATTATACCGGGTGTGCTCATCACTTTTTTCCATCAGTGATGTTTCTAAGTGCAACTAGAAAGCAGCAGAACGCGTTAGAAGCCATCTTTCAAATCAGTACCTATGGATAAGTGCCGACGAAACTGCCGATATCTTAGGACGCTGTGTAGTAAATGTTGTAGCTGGTGTACCTACTTCCAACTATTCTATATAACGGATATGTAATAGCAACAAAAGTTATAGATACAGTTGATGCGGAAACAGTAGCTAAAACCATTTACGAGAATATGCACCAAATGCTTCATTCGGACGACAGGAACAAAGAAAAAATACTTTTATTTGTCAGTGACAGTGCTGCATATATGTTAAAAACAGGCAGATTATTAAAAGAAACATATACTAATATGGTTTCCGAAAGTTGATAAACCTGTATCCGCTTTTAAAAAAGTTTTCAGAAAAGCACCATTGAGAGTAGCTCTTTACAGGGAAAAACTTCCATCCTTGTCATTGCCTCCCAATCTAGTTATTACTGGAGGGTTGGAAGCTACTAGTTTTTATGCAGAGAATTTTGATAGTTTACAAGATTTCGTTACATGTTTAAATGACGATGCTCAAAGTATTTCTGAGTGTAAGGAACTAATACAAATTTAAAAATCAGTTGTACTTTTTTCAGGAACACTTTGGAAATTTGCCAAAACTAATCACTTATTTTGAAAATCAAAATCTCAAATTAAATGATGGATTAACTAGATTAGATGTGGCTATTAATAATTTGAAAAATATTCCAAGTGACTACGGATGTGGCCTTCGGCAAGAGTTAGACGCAGTATTTAATAGAAATTCAGATTTAATAACATTGCGGAAATTGTGTACGGGGACAATGCCTCAAAATCTAACTGCTAAATACGCTGAAATAAAAGATCATTTCCAGTATGCATGTATAACCAGCTGCGATGTAAAACGGACGTTTTCTATCTACAAAGATTAATTTAATTCAAAGAGAACAAATGTTACAGAAGAGAATCTTGAGAAAGTATTGCTAGTTAACATTAATACTCCTTTACTCAACTTGAACTACAAAATGAGCAAATGTTTTCCAATTATATAAATAAAATTAAACTCTTTAAAAATACAAATTTTCAAGAGTACGCCCTTGGGCGACGAGTCATCGGCGTCTCGTGTCCGGTACCTAATTAGAACATATTAATATTTTTAAATTGGCGACATTGCTTATGTTTGTATTTGTACTGGTTTACCTATCATTATTCTTTGCTGTTGATCGCATTGTATTTTTGCTGCTCTTTTCTGTATTTATTCTCGTGTTCTGATTAAAGATCTGTATTTATAAAATCATTAGAATAATTACAGTCCACTTTCGAAGTGAAATATAAAACGAAGATAAGACATGGAATCAATCTCTGCAATTGTGCCTTCAGTAGTTTTCGGCAGAATATTCTGATCAAGACATAGATAGCCCTTAGCACATTTGTGTTCAAATGTTTTTGGAAAGCAGTAGAATTTTGAAACAAAAATCTCAAAATATCGACAGCATTGGTGGCAGACGATGAAAAGTATTCAGAATAGATTAGAGATTAACCCAAGCAAGTCTTAGAAAATTATATGCTCAAACAAGTACGATATTAGAAATAAAAATATGATTTGAAATATTTTTTTATGTGTCTCTTCTGGAAGTGTTCGCACTGCAGTGAATAAGTGATTGCACATACATCCGTAAAAATTATCTAGTTTACATCACTTACATGAACAAAACTTTGCGCAATAACGAACCCATTGTTATTGGTATAGCAATAATGCAAATTTGGATCTAATCTTTTGTCAGGTGTCATGTCAGGTTACGTCAACAGAACTACAGCAATTGATCCTTGAAATTTTCTTGAAACAGATCTTTACGTGACAAGATTGGTGTTTGGATTGCAATAGCAAAAGACGAATTATAGGGTCCATTTCCCATAAAGATACTAAAAACCAACATAATGCAGATCTAAACTACTATGCACCCCGAAATGACCTCCATGCATACCAAGACAAGAGATTTGTACGTCTTCTCATACTATTAGAAAACTCCCAAAACAAGAAAAAACCTGAAGGCGTTAAGGCTGGTGAATTAGCCGACCACAAACCAGTCTTTGTATTTGTCGTCATAACGTTATTCCAAATAATTAATTAATGATGAAGTAAGAAATAGGATTCTTTAACAAAATGAATCTCCATCATAATATGCACAAACTGCGATTAATTATTTTGAATAACTTTATGACGACTCTGCTGACACGATATCTTGCTTGTAGGGAAGCTTTCCATAATTCCTTCCCATAAATGCGGGTGTACATCAGCAACTACACGTTTGATCTTCTAGTGCATCTCAGGAATCGTAGTCGATTTGCTCACATAAATAGTCCTATTCTTTCCAGAGAGTCTAATGAGTTTGGATTGCAAAAGCTCGGTTGCTAATCGGTATCGCTTATCTGAAAGATTACAAGACCAGTAACTTTGGTTTTAAGTAAAGTGAGTGTCTAACGTGGTGGCTAACTAATTCTTAGGGTTCGACGCCAGTAACACCAGGTATTTGAGCACAGTGTTCTTTGTACCACTACGTGGTGGCTCTATCCTCTTGAAAGCACATGCCATTCAAGTTCAAACTAATAGTAACATTTTAAAAAAGTTTCTAACATTTCCCGATAGCGTACACCATTGACAGTTACAGCGTTCCCAGCTTCGTCCTCAAAAAACTACAGGCCATTGTGTCCTGCCCACAGTGTACATCAAACAGTGCATTGTTATGGATGCATTCTTTTTTCTTGAATCACAAGTAGATTTTCACTATTCCAGGTGTCAGAATTTTAAAAATTCCCAAAGCTATTTGAAGAAAAAACAACTTCTTTTAAAAATGAGCTATAACTTCTGTGTTCTCCCAAATCCATTTCACAAATGTGTGATGTTTCTGGTGTTCTGTCTCTTTAAATTCTTGAATCATTTGAATTTTATAAGCCTTTAAATAAATACAAATTTTCTGAAAGTTCGTTGAGTTGCGCCGTATGTATGAAAGAATTAATTTCTGCGAACAACGATAAATTTCCCTGCCTGGTTCTTCATACATTATCAATTACTCGCGCAATATTGTGACCTGAACAATCTCTCTGTTGATAGCGAATCCTTGGTTTATCAAAAACCATACCATTTGCTACGAACTTTTGCACTAGATACGAATTTGGCACATTATTGCGTCAAAAATATGGCCAGAGTTCATTTCGTGTAAAAGTAACAGATCGCCCGCTTTAATCATAAGTTTCTATGATGCGTTGCTGTATGCCATATCTCAACTGTAAGAATGCGAACGACACGCAATTCAAATTCTGAAGTTCAATTTTACACACTTTTTACATATATACTTGTAACCATTACTAATAATATTTCTGTGTCTCACTTTGTAATGTAATTTGAATGTCATTTCGCCAGGCAATTATAAAAATAATTGACAGAAGTCAAGTACGCGTATAATTAACACGAAGTGGATGTGCAATAATTTACATTTACTTATGTATTTACCTGAAAAAGGTATAGTCGGTGCAAATTTTATTCACGCGAAACAAATTGCAGTCTGTCAATGGGATTTATATTTTTTTCTATGCCTATTTAATTAACAAACACTAAATAGAAACCACTTATTTTGACAAATATTGGAGAAATTAGAAAGTATAATTAAGAGTTGTTTAAAGTATTTCATGAATATATTTAGAAAAATGATTTTATTACAGCACAAAAAAGTATATAGCAAATACTTAAATAGTACAAACGTAATAGAAATGTTAGTAATTGATTGATGGTGTTTTTCTTAATTCCATTGTTGAAAGAAATGAAATGTAACATAAAGAAATAAATAGCAATCCAAATAAAACTGATTTAATTTTTACGTGAAAATAAACAGAAGTGGTACTAACCATTATTATTATATTTATTGTTCCTCGAGAATAGATGAAGTTTTTCGCTATAGACGAGTATGTTATCAGATGAAAAAGTTTAAACTAGACCTGACTTTGGTTCTAAAACAATTAGGTCAGTACAATTTTCGGAATTTGGAAGAGAATAGGGTCCATGACATTTTACATTAAATATAGTTACAATGGTTACCCTAACGTATGTGAGTCATCAGACTTAACAATAAGTTTACTGCTGGTGATGACCTTTCACCTAGCTTTTTAGTTCGTGACTGCATATTTGTATTTGCCTCCCCTTTATTCACGATTATGAACGAATCTTTCCATAAAAACAGAAACCTTTCCTGATCTACGGAAACGAGCAGTTGGTTGCCCCGTTCATTAAAAAGGAGTCATTGTTGTCAAACTATCGTCCTATTTCCATTCTATCCAATTTTGCGAAGCTCTTTGAACAGGTTTTATATGCTAGAATTTATGGAAATATTAGTCAGTTCTTATCCCGAAACCAGCATGGTTTTCTTCCTGACCGTTCCACATTGACTAATTTGTGTAGTGTGTCTCAAGTATTGGGTAAGGTCTTGGATAGCCGTGGCCAGCTAAATGTTATTTATACAGACTTTTCGCATGCCTTGAACACTATAAGTCACAAAGCCTTACTTTCTAAACTTTGCTCCTTTGGCTTTGCGCCATCTTCTTTAAATTTTATGAATTCTTATTGTTATAAATCTAAATTATTATGTATCTTAAAACGGCTTTCGCTCATTTGAATACATTGCAAAATCTGGTATGCCTCAGGGTCACAAAACCTTACTTTCTAAACCTTGCTCCTTTGGCTTTGCACCATTTTCTTCAAATTTTAAGAATTCGTATTGTTATTAATCGAAATTGTTATGTATCTTACAACGGCTTCGCCCATTTGAATACATTGCAAAATATGGTGTGCCTCAGGGTTCCAACTTGGGACCACTTCTATTCGTGTCGTTTATTAACGATCTGCTGGCTACAATCACCTGTCCAGTTTTAGCATATGCGGGTGATTTAAAAATATACTCGGAAATAACTAACGTCAACGATATTTCTCTTGTGCAAAAGAATTTGGATATAATCTCAAATTGGTGTAATAGCTTCAAATTGGAACTAAATACTAAGAAGTGTTGCTCTGCGAGTTACACCCGCTCCAAATTTCCTATACTGTCGCAGTATATAATTAATAATACTTACTTAGAAAGCAAAACTGTCATTAAGGACCTGGGTGTGCTATTTGATTATGAATTGTCTTTTAAGCAACAATTGCAAGCTGTGTGTCCTTCCTCCTGCAAAACTCTTGGCTTCATTATGCGAGTTTCTACTAATTTTAGTAGCATAGTCTTGCTTAAGGTGTTGTATTTCGCTTTTTTTTGTCAGCTAAATGGATTATGTAGTTATTGTTTGGTATCCATTCTATGCCTCCCATAGATTAATTTTGGAAGGATACACCGGCGATATTTAAAATTCATCTCCTTTAGGATTGATGGAGTGTATCCATCGATTGGAATAAGTCAGGAAGATTTGCTGCAGCGACACAATATGCCTTCGCTCTCGGACAGAAGGGATCGGCAGTGTGCTACTTTCTTGCTGAAACTCTTAAATAATAAGATTGATTGCCCGTTCCTTCTGTCCAGGATTTCTCTGCACGTGCCGAGGCTTCACTCACGTTTTAACTCGTCTTTCATGTGCCTACGGCGAGGTCCAATGTGATGCAGCGTTCCCCAGCCTACTTAATGAGCACTGCTGCCAATAAATATTTTGAAGATTTTTTCTTTTTCAATTAGGCTGATAACCCTTGTCTGCACTTACGTTTATGAGTGACATTGTATCTAACGTTTATAATTGGGAAAAATAGATGCAACAAGTCCTTGAAAATAGATCGATAATACTGCCAAAATTTCGGAAGAGTGTTACAGAGAGCTTAAATAATTCTTTATATGGTATTTGATATCTATAAAGAAAATGTGTATTTATTTTACGTAATATAAACAAAACAAATATCAAATTTAAGGTGCATTTGGAGGTTATGAATTCTTGATGTATGTCTGGTGAAAATGACCATGGAGGATGTATGCAACAACGCGTCTGAGTGAGAACGTCATTGACGTACATCTAGATTCAAAACTTATGGTTTTAAGAAGCGCTAGACGCATAAAGAAGACATTGAATTTTGTTAATGGGACAAGGAAGGAAGTATGGTAAAAATACAATATTTTTGTTTAAATCATACGAGGCCTAACAGTCAATGAAATATACATATTATAATACGTCCTTATTAATCAAATCTAATTGGTTACCTGGTGCAACAAAACATTCAAAATTTACAAAATAACACGGCTTATTAGAATGCAAATGTGTAGTTGAAAACGGTCTTAAGAGATTTTTCTACATGTGAAAAACAATTCGCTTGCCTGAGCCAATAAAAGACAGTTTGACGAGAAGAATTCTATTGCGGGAGACGTCTCTGAACGGAGTAAAATTTATTTGATCATAGAATTTGTAAATAATAGTTCATTTTTTAAAAAAATTAAACGCCGATTTTATTACGAATAGTTCATCTTCCTTTTATATTGTGATATCAAACAAAAATGTATGACGAAGAGTTTGATAATTTATATAATTAAGAAAGGTCTGTAGAGATCACGATATATGGTAAATCTTGAAATTTATAGATTAAAGAATTGAAATTTCACGCGTATATGGATGATAAATTTGTAATCAATTTTATTATACAACCGGGCAATAACGCAAGATATCTTGATGAACACGTACGAATTTTGTCCTGCAAAATGATCTAATGACACCTGTGTTTGTTTGTAATGGCGATTCATTTTAGTAATCAGTAAATCAGTAAGAAATAATAAATCAATAATGCTGAAAGCTATAAAGGGACCGTTCTACCACGAAGCACGGAAATTAATAAGTAGACTTCTGAATTGCTGGTACTACAATAAAATACATGTTCGTGAAATACCACTACCATGTACAACGAAATATAACTTCCAAAGGCATGTGAATAGTGCAAAACATATTTATTAGTTACTATTATTCATTTATAAATATACGTATCAGTGCGCATCGGTATTTTAGGATAATAATCTATGGGCCGTTGTTCGAGTTGGTAATGTGCAAAACAGTACTCTGTATAATTTCTTAATTTTCTTATTCTGTATTCGCTATTACTTTTATAATTTATTGCTGAAAATTCACAATAGAATATTATTACTTTTATATCGTTCCTGATTTACCGATCGGCGTAAAAATTGTTAAAGTTGGTGATGTTCAAAATAGTACTATGTATAATAATAAAAAATGAATAACCCTACTACTAGCAACGTATATCAAACAATACTGATTCGAATTTAAGAATCTCATTCGACAAATATCGAATACACTTGATTATATTTAGATAAGTTTTGATCGGAGTTATTTGGAGGACGTTTTCCATTCATTTAGTTGTAAATTTTCAATGAATGTTTTTACCTCAAGCATTTTTGTATGATACAGCATCTTTATACTTTGTAAAGATATATTTTTTTGTTTTTTTTATTTTTGTATTAAATATTTTGTTCATCTTTTAAACTGCGTTTGTTTTACTTACTCACTCCAATTTTGTTAAATAGTAATTTTATATAAAATAAGTAAATAAATTTTTGTGAACATTTCACTGGCGCTCAACTTATATTGTAGACACGTATTTCCCAAGTGGAACCCGAGAAGTTAGAGGTCTCACATTTGAAAATTAACCGGCTGAGAAACCTAGTTGGGAAAACTAGTTGTGGATGGTGGCGTGCTAAATTTTCAAACCACTATTCATAGCAATATGTAATGTGCCTTCAAAACTTTCCTCATTATGCTCATTCAAAATTATAGTTTCTTCGATTCTAGATTGTCATTTTCAACCATCAGGCATGCTTGTGATGTTTTGTGTAGTGCGTGTATTACGGTTCAATTTCTTAGGCTAAAAGCTTGTCAAGGCCCTAGGATCGCTTAGATGGTGTGTGTAAAGTATCTCATGGTTTTGTTACTACACCTCCTTACCATAGTTAGATTTTGAATCATTGTCCCAATTGAAAAATTGCCGCAATGTTATTAAATCTGGATTTCTATAAAAAACTGCGTCTAACTTTTACCGAAGGCCACATCCGAAGTTACTTGGAATATTTCTCAAATTATTAATAGCCACATCTAATGTGGTTAATCCATCATTTAATTTGAGATTTTGATTTGCAAAATAAGTTATTACTTTTGGCTAATCAAAGTGTACAAGCAGTACAACCAACGGATTTTTTAAATTTGGAATTTATATTAGTTCCCTGCACTCACAAATACTTCGAGCATTGTCATTTGAACATGTAACGAAATTTTGTAAACTATCGAAATTCTCTGCATGAAAACTAGTAGCTTCCAACCATGTTCCTCATCTAGTTATTACTGGAGAGGAAGGTAGTGATAGAGATTAAAGTTTTTCCTGTAAAGATCTACTCTCAATGGTGTCTTTCTCAAAACTTTTTTCAAAGCGGATACAAGTCTATCAACTTCCGGAAAGGTGTGTCTGATATATTTACAGATTCTGTGGAGAGCATGTGTTACACAATAATATGCAGCATATTAGGATATGTTTCCTTTAATAGTCTGTCTGTTTTTAACATATATACAGAACTGTCACTAACAAATAAAAGTATTTTTTCTTTGTACCTGTTGACCGAATGAAGCATTTGATGCATATTCTCGTAAATGGTTTCAACTACAGTTTCCGCATAAACTGTATTTATAACTTTCGTTGCTATTACATATGCGTTTTGTGAAGTAGTTGGATGTAGTACACTTGCTACAACATTTACCATACAACGTCCTAATATATCGACACTTTCGTCGGCACTTATCCATAGGTATAGATTTGAAAAATGGCTTCTAATGTGTTTCTACTGCTTTCGTGTAGCACTTTGGAACATACTATTTGCGTCAGGCGAATTCATCAGGAACATTTCGACCAGTATATTTTTGGAGAAATGTTTGTGAAGGTGGGATTTTTAAGATTATTTAATGGATTTGCCGCCATTACAATTTTACAGAGTTCCAATGGATCTAATATATGTGTATGTGTTTGTGATGCTAAGTGACATTTTACGTGCCATTTCTTGGAATTTTTTAACTATATTTTACAGACTTTACAATAAATTTCGGAATCACCGGCAATGGACATACAATCAGTATGACCATTAGTCCAATCCGCCATTGTTTCACGATGCCATTCTTGACGTTGTTCCATGTCAGGTCTGAAAAGGTAACTTAAGCAATGTTCTAGATCTAAATAAATGAAAATTAAAAATATATGCGTAAGTTATTGAAACTTAACGAAATTCACTAGACACTTACGTCAAAATAATTGGGAGAACTAAATTCGATGAAATGATAATAAACAGAATCTATTACAAAAATTACGAAACATATAATTAACAGTTAAAACAATGAAAGAAAGAAACTAACTCACCGTACTTTATTTATCGTACGAAATATAAACTAATAAATAAAATAAATTATGAAAACTCCTCGCGCTTCTATCTACGCCCATGAAGAAAGGAATTTGAGTGTAATATTGAAGTAATTGCGTCACAATTCAACGACAAGAAAACAGATGTCCGGTTAGCCGAACCGGTTAGCTTTACTTATTGCATCTACTAATTATTTTCATTTTTACGTATTTTGTTTGTCCATAACAATATGACATACTTGAAAAATTATATTTTAAATGCATAATAAAATAACATACATACTTAAAACACCTTCTTTTAAAATCAGAAGCTATTCTAACACATAACGTGGTCTTTTAATTCGTAAATTTTTAAAAATTAATAATATCTGCAAATTTTCATATTAATTTTATGTCGAAGTTTAAATAAATTCTCAATAGATCTTTTCGAATTAGTATACCTCTCGAATTCTTTAAAAGAACTGTTAAAATTAAACTAATTTACAAAGTTTATATTTTTATCATTTTGAACTAAAGTGTAAATAAATTTCGTACAGAAACAAATATTTTCATTTACAGTTTTAATCTATAAAGAAGAAAACAATTTAAAATCATGAAACAGAGTAAACGAAAATAAAATATATAAAATACAAATTAAACAATTGTGTTTATACGGAGTCTCTTCTATTGTATTTTTTGCTAAAATCCGAAAAAGTACCTGAAATTCTGAAATATATTGGGAATTGTAAAATATAATAAACGATTGTTTTGAAAAATGAATATCAGCGACATCTATTTTCTAAAGAAAATGTTATGTTGCATAATTCTGCATTATTTTAATTGAGATTAATCCAAAATCACAAGCTGTGCGTCTTGAAGAGAGAAAGAGGGTTTATTTAAAATCAGCATAAAGAGGAAAAATTTTACATGGCGAGAGCATCTCTACTAGATGCTAAAATCGCGCCATAATACGAAGTGTTGTTAAACAATTTAATTATTAAAAAAAATCAAACAATCTGAAGAGAAACATATTGAATGTACCGTTAATAAAGAAAGAACCTGGTTTTGCTTCATGGGAAGTTAAAGTAGAATTACAAATTACGAAACACATTTTGGCATAACTGTTCATAAGTCTACATTGTTGAGAGCTTTGCATCGTAGGAATTATAGGTATCAATAAAGTCAAACAGTGTATCTTAACTATTAACAAAAAGAAAAGATTGGCATTAGCAAAAAAGTACCTTGCCAAACCTAAGTAATTTTGCAGAAATGTGCCTTTTTCGTATTTGGCTATGACACGAAACAATTAGTATAGAGACCCCTGGGGAAAAGTCTCTTCCTAAAAATATAGTGTTACATATTGAGGAGAAAGTGTATTCTAATTTAAGAATTGGAGAAAATGCAACCAGAAATAACAAAAAAATTGGTTACAATATACTTTGGCGCTTACAAGCTACCAGAAATGTCCAAGGAGCTTCAACAAAACCTTGACATAATTACGTTGGTGTTAATTTAAATAATTATCATTTTGTATTCAATTTTTGCAACACACTATTTACCAAAAATTATGATGAAATGTGTTTTTAGTTACATGTTTTCACATATATTCTAAACAATGTTTGTATCATTCCCAGTGTATTAAGACTAACCAGCAGTATGTGCTTATTGCTGATGAGTTATTAATCAAAGCAGGATTTTATTTGTGTAGAGACAAACTAATTTTTGCGTTGTACACTACGAAATGAATGATCACTGACGTATATTAAATATTTTATAATTTCAATATAAATTATCGGACCGATTACTACAAAACCTACAAAATACTGAACCTGTATACGAGGCGAACATTCAAGTCACCAATTAGCGAGAATTATAATACTTATTTTAATATACATTCATATTATATAGGTGGGGAATAGAAAAATATGCTAATTATGAAATAACCTTCGCATTAATATCTGACAGTACATCTAAATTTAATTCATGCCATATAAAAAATACTGCACAGTCTCTATATATTTTAGTTTATTGACGGCGTATTACTAAAACAGTTCAAATTCTGAATAGTATTAGGGGAAAGGTGGGAATAGTATTACACTGGGAACAGTATTACATTTAAATTTTTCATCTTCATTTTGTAGCAGTATGAGTTAATATTGTAGCAGTGAATGAAATTGATCATATTAACAGTGTTATATGCGTTTGCTATGATGTTCTAAATCTACATTTTATATAATGTAGGATGGATAATTTCATAATATAATTAAATAAAGAACATTCTCGTAACGGGAAGTTGTGGATGATGGATTATTAACTGATTAGTTGTTTGAGCTATTTCCATCGTTTGTAGGATTTGAATAATCCTACAAACGATGGAAATAGCTCAAACAACTACCCAATTAAAGAACATTCTCATATACCCTATATATTGAGTTATGTTTGAGCTGATGAGCCAAACAATATAATCTTGAAAAAGCTAATAAACGAAAAATTAGTTGAAAGTTCTCGTGAAAAATGGGAATAGTATTTATTACATTTGTTAGAAAAGGGTACAATGCTACATGTCGTTGCATACCTAAATCTAAATATTTATTATTAATTGCATTGCTTATAATTAAAGACCGGATAAAAATAGTAAACTGTGCACATATTTTGACAAAAGTATGCACAAAATATTGACAAATATGTTCTAATATAAAAAAATATGCTTCAATTGCTAAATTTTTTATAACATTTTAACAAAAACCAAATCCGATTCTATGAAACAAACATTATTTTACATTTAAGACAACATTACATCTGTTACATCACATAATATTTGTGTAACAGTATTAACAATATATTTACAAAAACTTAAAGTATTCTTCGATATTATAAATGTTATTCAAGAATATGTAGTTACTAGTAATTAGTAACTATTAATAATTGATAATATCTAACAAGTACATCCGTTTACTTATGAGTTTTGAGGTATGATCTATCCATTTATTACAATTAGGTTCTATTACAAAAATTGAGTTAGATGCTTTTCTAAATTTTCTATTTTAAATATTAGAAACTATTGAAAGAATTTTAAATCCTAGATTTTTTTCTAATACCGAGATTAGCTTCTTAAAAATTGTTTCTCCAGTTTTTGTAACAGTTGAGGCATTTGTTTATTGAATTTACGGATTCAGTCAAAAGCAGTGCTCTTGTTTCTAATTTCAAAATTATTTCTGCTACTACAGAAAAATTTCTGGCAATAAATGTCAATTGATTTTGTACAACATTATTTTTTAAAGACCCTTTAGCTTCTTTTATAACATCTGAATCATCGGAGAACTCTTTGAATATTTCGATTATTTTTTGAATAAAAAATTGCCATGCTCCCCACCTAGTCATTATTGGTTGTGCAAGTAATTGTAAACCGAGAAATAATTATTTGTGCAACTAAACTAGCACTAGCGCTTTTACAAAGATTATTTTAATTCATTTACAAGAGGAAATTGATATCTGATTTCTTCGACAACTCTATTAATCCGGACAAGTATATAATATGAATTAAATTACGAGAAGTTATCTTTAAATTAACTGAAGCTTTACACATATGTATAAGATGTAGCATCAGACAACATTCATGTAATTTTATCATGTGATTGTCGTGTGAAATCGAGCAGGAAAAACTTTGCTTATCCATTGTTAATAAAACGAGTTATTGTACAGTTATTGGCTTTATTTAACTGCTTGCAACTTATTAAATATGATTTACTAAGATTTTTGGCGTCCAAACAACCAATTAACAAATTAGCAATATATCGATCGCAAGAGTCTGTTGTTTCGTCCACTTGAAAGTAAATAAAAGTTGTTACCTATCAATGTGCGAATCTCGGCAATTACTTCAATGTACATTTGATCGACATAATTCTTAGTTTAGTAAATATAACATTCGATAGCATATTTATTTTTTATTTGTATAGTTTTTAAATCCATTTAGGTATATATCAATTTATACCTAACCATAATGTACCCTTCTTACTGTCACTTTATTCCTTTTATTGCGGTTTTTTATTGTTAAGTTTTGGACACGACTGCACTGACATACGTCATACAAGTATTGTAACACATTATATTTTATATATAAGCATTGTTATTTATTTTAATTTGATAAGCCACAAAATGTTTTAACCGGCTTTCCCAGAACATTTGGAAATCTAATATTTTCCATGGCCAGTTCTACTGGAATTTTTAGAATGAAATTTGTAATTTTAACAAAATATGCTCAAATTCTTAGTATTGCATGAAGTATGCATCAAGTAGTAAAAATATGCAAAATATACTGTTTTTAATTACCTTATTTTATTCAAAAAACAATAAATAAACCCTGAGAACTCATAATTTTGTTGGTATACCTTTTAACAACAAATATGCATTTTTCATATAATCCGAGTTTTAGTTAGATATATGTTGTATCATATTATTTAGTAGTTCTAAAATATTTTTGTATGTAGATATACTTCCCAAATCTAAAACAAATAGGAAACGGGTTAAACCTGAAAGTGATATACCGCCTGATTCTGAGCAAACGCAACGGCCTGAATGTAGGAATATTTCTCCCGCTCTGAATAAAAATCCCCTGAACGCGTTAAGCCAATCACAAAACAGTCTGTTGCTAAACCCCCTCCTCGCGCCAACTTAATTGGCGCTCTCTATATGTATGACATCGATGTTGACGCGCCTACAGCATTCAGGGGAATTGTATTCGAAGCGGGAGAAATATTCATACATTCGGATCGTTGCGTTTACTCAGAATTAGGCGGTATAATAAAAGCTGCCGTTTTAAATATGATAAGAGCTGAAGTCGATTAAAATTAATTTTGCATACAACTGTAGCTTTTTTAGTAAACCAATTTTCTAAATTCATATAACATAGTCCCCCTTGTATACTACTGTAGCAGTATACCAACATAAAAGGCACAGTATTACTTGCCGTTGAATATTATTCCATTTTGTATTTTCGTCTATAATAAAAATTAAATACTCTCCAAAGTAGACAAAAGTATATTTAATGTGAAATGTCTAAATGTTTTTTTTTGTAAATTTTCTAGGGTTTTTTTAGATAAATTAATAAATTCCCATCTCCCTCCTATAGTGCCTTAAACACAAAAATTTTTGGGTACATGAAACGTGTACTATTCCATGAGTGAAAAATAAAAACTTTTTTCAGGTTTCGTCATGTGTTTATGTTTCAGTCTTGACACTATTCAAATTGCCAACTTCCTTCAGCACGCAAAACCCGGAAGAGATCGTATTATTAATGAAATTTCCACATCTCTGGCTACTCAAGTGTATTGAAAAGTGTTAATATGATTTACTAGACAATTTGTCAATTATACAATAAGGGAGATTGAAATATTTTAATGACACAATTTTGTGATTTTCAAAATATTTATTCCTAAAATTATATTGATTCTGGTTAACTGATCGTTTAATGTGACTTCTTTCCTTTATAAATTTTTCCGGGCATAATTGTTAGATACTTATTAGTGTTACCTATAAACAAATTTATGGTTATTTATTCCAATAATAAAAGTTGCTTAGAATTATGCTAAAGATGGATAATTATTACACAAAAGGTGAAAAGAATGTAATTATAACAATTGTAGAATAAATATAGATAGATATATGAATTAGGATAAGCTATAACGATTATCTCAAATTTTGAAGCATCTGTGTTACTTCAAACAAGCTTGCTATCGCCTCCAATTTCCTCCTTTCAGAGTACTAAGCCCAAACTTTGTTTAGATAATGTAAATCTACAACCATCTAACAGATGTACGCTTGTTGGAATTTCTAGAGTTCGATAATACTCCTAATAAACATGTTTTTCTATATAAAATAGTGACTTTGTTACTTTAAAGGTTGACAATTATACCGGATGTTCTTGAAATAAAAAGACAACGTATGAACAATCGAAAGATTAAATTATATAGAATATAAGCCCAAAATATTTTTCCAATATTCCCTCTCATAAACGAGAAAAAAATAACAAAGATATTTAAACAAGTTTTGTTACGCTACTGTGCGATGACTATATTAATAAAGACGATACCTTAACGTTGAACGACAATAACAAAAAAATAGTTTTGTTATTGTCCATCCCGCTTTAAGTTTTGTTCAGTTGTCGATTATTACGTAAGTTCGATACAATTTTTCGATTAAAGGTAGATTGTTACAAATAGGATATTAAATATCCGTAGAGCACATATTTTATATCTCCTTTTAATACAACTTCTTTAATAAATTCATCGAACCCTTAGCGTACAGCATACAAGACTATCTACACAATGTTATCTTCAAGTTTTTATAAACATAAACATTGCATGCAATAGCGGTATTTTCATAGACATTCTAAATTCATTATAGTCGATACTTCTCGTAACAAAAAAAAATATTTAGGTAATACACATATTACACATTCTTTAAAATTTTTAGTAGTTCACTACAATGCAAAAACGGATGATTTTGTAGGTGGTTATTGGCCTTAGCGAACAACAATATAATAGTTTTTATAATATCGACAGCTGTTATGTATGTAAACATTCGCTGTGGCGTATGTGTGTGTGTGTAACTTCAATAGAGGTTGAGAATATTTTGAATTCATAGGCGTTACGTAATACAATTTTCAGAGGGTTTTTAATTTTGGGGTTCGCGTTGTAATTGACTCACAATTTTTGGGTATATATTCTATATAATTTAGATATATATATAATTTAGATATATATATAATTTATATATATATATATATATATATATATATATATATATAGAATATATATAATTTATATAATATATTCTATATAATTTAATCTTTACATTTTTCATACGTTGCCTTTTTATTCCAAGGACACCCGGTATATTTCAGAGAGTGCAAAAATAATAGCTGCCTAAATTTTGTAGGAGATTTTACTACCACTAAATATATATGAAACACATTGAAATATGTATGTGCGAAATTTCTATAGTTTCATAGAACTACACGTACAATTATAACTATTTTCAGTTTACACTTAACTTTCAATAGATTCTTCAGATAATGCAACTACACAATGAGTAAGAGCTGATCTAAAGTGTTTACTACTAAAAGAACTATACAACATTTTTTCGGGTATTGCTGTTCCAAATCCTTTATCGTGTGAATATGCGATGGAACAATATCTTATTTCTTGACGAGAAAAAAGTTTATCACACAATAAAAGAAATCTGAAATTCCAGTGAATTGAAATTTTTGTAACAATACTGTTTCTATTGACTTTGAAGGATAAATACCATACCATAGTGAAAATAATAATAAGCTATTGCTACTATTTATAATTAAGTGTTTGGGTTTGACAGAAAGTATTGGATATACACATAATAAAATGCCTAAATAGTATATGAAGTATATCCAATTTAAATCGACTACATATATAACTTTTGGGAAGTTTGGCAGAAAGATATACCTAGGTACTCTGCATTAAGTGATAAAATAGCATCAGTGGGCTTACGTCTAAAATAAATAAATGTTGAAAAGGCAAAAAGAATTAATTAATAGCATGAAAAAGTAATTGTTTTTAGTAATTTTGAATTTGAAAAACATACATTTGATTAATTTCTGTCCTGTTGTGATTTATATAAAGTAGTTGCTCATTTGGTCCTACAACAGGCTCTACCTATTCATACATCTCTATCTATTCAAATTACTACGAATTAAAATTAATAATTAAATTTTTTTTTAATTTCAAGCGTTCAGTTTCGGCAACATTATTATCTCTTTCGGTTCATTTCGTATAGCTAATTAAATTCAATGGATAAATTGCTAAATTTATTTAAAATAATTGTTAAAAATTGCATTTTTTTTATTTAATAATTTACCTATATAAGTATGTACACAATGCTGGGGCGAAAAGGTATCTACATTTACTCCGTAATAGGTGATAAAACAGCAACAGTGAAACTTAGATCAATGTCAAAACGAAATATTCCGTATTGACCATTGAAGAATTTAGTTCATAATATGTATAAGAAAACGCATTTTTAAAATAATAAATATGAATTACAAACGAAATAATTTATATTTTAATTTTTTCTTGTTGATCTATATAAATCACTCATTTAATCCAAGATATTTCTACCCTTTCAGATGCTAGGCGGTTCATTTAAATTTCAAATTATTAATTAAGGTTGTTGTAAATTGTTTATATTTATAAATAAACGTACTAATAAACTTTTTTCAATTGTTGCTTTCTCTCGCAATGCTATAGCTATGTCACCAAGTATTGTAAAATTGGTAAATTGTCATAGAAATATGCTTTCTATATCTCGAAAATTACTAACTATACCAATTAAGAAAATATTTTAGTAATAGGTTACAATGGATTTTATACGTAGATTTTAAAGGATCTGTCTTTGGAGCAAAGCTCTTACTTTTGCTTTATCAGTGATGTGAAATATTCTCCATATATCTATATTATACTATTATTGTTCTTTCTATTATTGCGTAATAATTAACTCACTTTATACTAGAAGTGGAATAAAAATGACTATTAATGTCCGTGGATAGGTTGTGTAACTTATGTGAAGCTTATTTACCATTTATTTTAAATCTAATTGCTTATAACACCTCCAATTAGTAGTTATATTATCATTAGTATCTCATTCTTTTATTCTTTTTAAATAATGTATATTAACCCTTCTGAAAATATTTTCATTAATTATATTTACATGGATCATTCGGCACAGAATTTTGTATTAGCAATATTTACATACAGCAAAACTAGCTAAACCCAGCCATTAATAGATTTATTTTCTCTTTGCTTTGTTTCATTTTTTGATAAAGTTAAACCATGTTTTGGTTTTAATAGGTGGATGGTTATCAGTTATTTATTTTAATCAATCAGTTTAATTAAGTCAATGTCTATGCTATTTGTTGAAATTTGAATACATAAATTTGGTTAATGTATTTATTGACAAGAATAGGCATTTTTATCAAGCCTAAAACCTATAATTAAATAATGCAATTACTTTTTTAATATAACTGCAGTTACAAACCCATGCCTGTCCTGTTTTACTAATAAATATTTAAAGTAACCTAAGTAGGGATTTAATTTTCTTAATAACAATATCTGTAATATAATGAAACCGACCTGAACTTGTTTCTCCAGTGGTAGAATCAAATGTTTTCGACGTCATTTGAAATAGAGCGTCCAACGGTGTCCCGCCGGGTTGTTTCTGATTGTTTTGGTTCTGCCTCTGTCTTTGCACAGTTGAAGGAACGATGTCCGGCGAACAACAATCGCTAGCGACACTAGAAGATCTATCACTACCCGTTTCTGAAGTGTAACTTGCGTTAAAATTAGCAAAGTCCGGCCTTAGTAAAGCTAACTGTTGTGCTTTTAGATGTCTGTGAAACCTCTCTAAACTTTGTTGGGCTTCAATTTCAGGATCTAAATCCCAGGGTCTGACTATTTTATTAGACTGCGACTTCGCCGGTCTATGATTCAGAATGTCCAAAATAGAGAAACTTTTCACGCCCAATGAACGATCTTCTATTTCGACTGTAGGACTTATCCGTCGCTCCATGTCGATATTAACCATCTTCAAACGTTTTAGCGGCTTAAAATAGTCTTCCGCATCGGATTCGGGACATCTACAATTTTCTTGGAGATTTGGGTAATCAGGACTGTTCGTGTGGGGTGAATTTAGAGCGGGGGATGGACAACCAACACTTATCTCATCATCCGACATGTATTTAGAGTCTTCATTGATTTCAGTTTGGTTTTCAGGCAAGCAGGGGCTTTGGGATCGCGAAGAACATGGGCTTTCGTACTTCGAAGGCATGTAAGGTGACATATCTGTAGGTTTAGGTGATACAACGTCAGTGTCTTGCATCTTATATCATACAATTTATAGTGAACATAAACACTTTGTTAGAATCTTAAAACCTTAGCCGAAATTTCTTTTTGTACATGGAGTTTATCAAATTCCAATCATTTTGACACTCGCGTACGTTAAATCAAATGCCTCGTTGGCGTGGTTCATAGCAAAAACACCGCACTAAACTAGTACGTCAAGACTGTACGAGAAAACTTAGTGAATGACGGCGTTCGAGCAGTCAAGCCGGTCGAACCTGTAAAGTGAGCCTGGAGTTGACGCCTCTTTATGGGCGTGAATATACTGAAACCACGCCCGAGTTTCTACCTACAGGAAACAAAAGAAGTGGTCGAAAAATTATCGGCAATATGCCATTGGCGCGGTCGCCTTTTGATGTTTTCCTCTTAATGGCAAGCCGCACCAATCCGGTGTGTCTAAACGGGTCGGACCGATTGTGTCATTTGTTTCAGTTGAAATTAATGAGGTTTTGTTTTATAAAAGAGATTTAACATGTGTTTATTATCCTGGAGGGGTTTATTCCCTGTGAATTATGACGCGTTCCTCGACTGTTTTGTTTGGCACATGTGCATTTCATGTTTTTTGTTCTTTCTTTCATTTGAGTGCTTTTACTGGACAAGCATCTATGCAATTACGTTGTTTGTTTTTTGAAATTTCGAATACTTCATCCAAAATATTGCCTGCATTTTATATACATTGTTACCGGCATGTCAGATTTTCGCTGGCATCAATTTTCTAACTAGAAACGGATTGAAAAGATAATTGATGTAGAGGACCTCTATTTTCTAATTGGAGGTGTCCACAATATTAAAATCAAGCGATTTGTATGCTTGAACAAATATACAATTTATATATTTATTATTAACGACAATATTATCTCCTATTTTCCAAATATATTTCATCTTTTAAGATGGGCACCCAATTAAAATAAAACGTAATATTAAAATTCTATTAAAATTATTTTTTTTATATATACAAGAACTACATGACTGTCTATATGTTAATTAAATACACTGTTTATAATTTCTAATATAAAATTTTATTAGAAACTGATTCAAGAAGTTTTCGAATTTTGTTTAGAATATTAGAGGGTAACATAGAACGTTATGCAATTTTAAAGATATAAATATGTTGGTAAATGCGGTATAAATCACCAAAAAACTTCTTTTTGACAATCATCAACACAGGTCTGTATCTTACATAAATGATTTCAAATTTGATTATCAATTATATGTGTTCTACATGTGAATATGTAGTTTGCTGAGAAATTAATATCTCCCCCTTGTCACACATAAATATCAATCCTAGCTTCGCCTTCTACCCAAGGCCGTACTCTGTCTAGGCGTTACACGTTCTACCACAGTTAAATGGAATGCTCTTCAAATAGAAGTTAATGACTAGCTATATTTAGCCTTAAGAAAACATTATCTCTCAGTTAAATATGTCTTTTAAATTAAAAATTATGGGTGTATCTATTATCATTGATCGACCTATATAAATTATCAATAAATGATTTAACTACAAAGCACCGGTACAAAAGAATTCACCTTTGTTAGTAGAGACTTTCAGATTTTTCTCAAATTGTCGCGAAAAAACATATCATTACAAATTAATTAGTCAAATGTTTCTCTTTCAGAACAAATTTATGCCATCCTTCGCTTTTATCTCGACTTTAATGTACAGAACAGGAACCTATTTCAAAGTATTATGTTGTGTCTCGCAGATGCTTTGACAATCTTTACCGACGGATCTAACGACAAGAATAATTGCGGCTCTACATACTATAATTTCAACAATAACTTAGAGCAATAATTTTCTTTTAGATGGTAATGCTTCTATCTTTATTGCCGAAGCAATAATCTGTATTAATAAGATGCCATATTGGAGTAGGTTAGCACCCAAATCCATTTTTTACATGTACCTATTTGAGCCATTTGTCGGAAGTTCATTTGCGCTAATTTAAAAAGTCTTACGTTTTAAGGTGTGAATCAATTGATACGAGGGGGACTGCTAAAATTCGCGGAATTAAGTACTCCTTGAATTTCCAGCATTCCACAATTATCATATTCGTAAAATTTAAGATTTTTAAACTATAATCCAGTTGACAGTTCGATTTAAAACCGAACAGCTTTGACTCAACAGAATTTAATTAACAAAGTAATACTTGTGTCAAAAATGGAAATTTTTAATCGTGATTTTCGAGTGATGATTTTTTAAGATTTTCGATGCGGTTTAACACCAAAGCAATGTGTGGAAAAGCTTAGCTTGGTATTTGGGAATGAAGCACCGTCCAAAACTATGCTTTACAAATGGTTCGCAGAATTCAAGCGTGGAAGACTTACGTTTGGTGACGATCTACGTGAAGAGCGTCCAAGTATCTCAGTTGTTGCGAAAAATATCGATGCTGTGCGTGAAATGATTTTATCAGATCGACATGTGACACAATGAGATGGAGGCGTCCTTAGGCATTGCAGCGAAACAAATACATACGATTTTGTACGATCATTTACATGTCTGGAAGCTTTCCAGTCGTTGGATTCCTCAAAATTTAAAAGACGAGCAAAAACAGGCACGTGTCAAGTGGTGCAAGTAAATGTTAAAAAAATTTGATTGTGGTCGTTCAAATTCTGTATATAACATTGTAACAGGTGACGAATCCTGGATATATTCATATGAGTCTCAAACAAAAGTGGTGCGGCCACGCAGCGTTTCGAAAAGAATGATTGTTTGTTTCTTCGGAAAAAATGGGTCATGTTGCAACTGTTGCATGCTGGCTGGTACACGTCAATTTGTTTGCCGGAAGTTACCGATGAAGTCAGAAAATACAACATAAACCGACGAATCATTAATGCAAGCGCTCACACAGCAGGACAAACTGTCGAGTTTTTGACCAACAGGAACATCGAATTAATTCTTCTTATTCCGAATCATCAAAAATAAAATGCGTGGGAAGCGGTTTTCATCGTCTGAAGAATTTAAATCACTGGTTTTGGAGATACCTCGCTCAGAATGGAAAAAGTGTTTTGAAGATTAGTTTTATAGGATGCAAAAGTATATACATCTTAAAGGGGAGTATTTTGAGAAACAGTAAAGCGATTTACATAGCGTAATTTGTTTTATTTTACAATTTTCCGCGAATTTTAGCAGTCGCCCTCGTATAAAGTAAGTTTATGAATAGTATTATTCATTATAACATCATTTTCATAACTAAGTTTCAACAAATTTGAAATAGTTACACTAATAATACCAATATAACCTAATCTCACTATACAATTGGCAATGTTTTTATTATTTTAGTGGGTACTAAATATATTATTTCATTCATCGTGGTTGCAAACTTTTTTTTTACATTAATATTAATCAAGTGTAGCGTGAGGAAAATGTTTACACCAGTGATCGTGTAAAAAATATGAAATTAATCCTGTCATACTCTGGGGATATAGATGTCAGCATGAAAAATATATCATGTGAAGTAGAGGTGAATTTATTAATACTTTGTTTAACTACCTGCATTTGTATTTATATGGTTATTCATTTTAGACGTAAATGATGGAAAAATAAATGGAAAATGTGAGTATTCAAGATGTCATTACCTGGCCGCTCTCTGTTTGTTTGGTCATTACAACGTTAGCATTATAGACAGCATATTCACTGAAACAATCCAGTGGAAGCTGGTTCGGTTATAGTTATAAAATTAAGATATTTTTCCAGTAAAAAAAGTTACTGTCTTATCGCAGTATTGTAACCAGTGAAGAAATTGATTAATTTATATATAATCTTACTGAAAATTTTCATTTTATTTATAGTTTTTGGAAAAAAAATATTGAAAAGTAAATGAACTACATACCTATCATTAATTAGGTATATACATACATTATATATGGAGCTGTATGGTATCGTCTTGTTTAAAATATTTTCCTTTTACTTTTATTTTATTCTGTTCTTCAGCACTTTCTGATAACAATAACGATAATCAATATATATAAATATAAATATTCTTCACTTGTAGCACCTATGAGTCTTGGCACTGGCAAGGCTTCCGAATGAGGTACTGGACGACAAACAGAGGCAGACTAGCATAACTAATATTTTTCTTATTTTTGTTGGAAAACTTGAAAGTTTTCGTGCAGCAAAAGTAGCAATTAGTCGAATAGTTCGCTTGCTCATGCCAAATTATAGGTCTTGTAAATGGTATAGCGCTTTTCTAACCGTTTGACCAGACCCTTAGAGTAACAGCACAGCGTGCGCTGCAAATGCTGGGAAGCCCGTGGATTGTCTTCATGTTCAATTGTTGAGCCAAAATAGTGAAAATATAGCTTTTCTATTAAAGGTGTAATATTTCGCTTATGCTAGTGGGTAGTGAATTCGCCACATAAATAACACAAACTGTTTAGATTATTTGTACACGTGCGCGACGTTAAAATAAAAAGACGTTCAGCTATCACAAACCGACTAACATTGAATCGAAAAAGCCTCTTTATATGCCCACACAGCCAGATACCTACCAATTCTAAATTTCATTGGTTCCAGAGCAAAAATGGTCGTGGCTTAAGTACTGTGACATAAGAAACATGCAAAGACATCTTCATTCAATGTTCGACAGAACAATATTTTTAGTAGTATCTTTTTAATATAAAAGTAACTTTGAAATTTTGTAAGGAAATACAGTAAACCTTCGGCAGCAACCACTGCTGAAACAAAAGTAATGCTGACAAGCAAATTGCGTATCGAATTTTGAATACAAATAATTTACAGAGAACAAAACTCAAAACTATGCATTTTCTGTGTGTACATTACTACGAACAACTGTAATTTGTTCAAGGTGTTCCTGTGTTAAATTAGTTCTTTTAGATATTAAACGTCTTTAAAAATAGAAAATGTCCGTTCCACATCTCGACTGGTGATGGATGCGTGATTAAAATGTTGCAAAAGTGCACCATACTTCGAATGTATAGATTTTTCAATCGGTTCTGTGCAGAATTGATATAATTATTCAAATCTAGATTTCTGCTAAATATGGCATTCACTTTTTATCTCAGCTTGTTTCAAAATTAAGAAGACATAGGTACTTTTCATTAGATCGATAACGATTTCTAATTTAATTATCAGGTTAATATCTTGATTTTACATGTAAGTAATCGTATCTGTAAGACACTGGAAATTAGCTTTCATAAAGTTTAGCTGGTTTTGTAAATTTGCAATTTGTATCAGGTATTTACAATCAGAAATGCCTTGTGTGTCATCATCTTGAAGACGAAAAACAAAGTTTTTTAATTCATCTAAGTGTTGCGAATAGAAAAATTCTGCTTCTAGCTAAATGAAATTAAAGGGAAACACTAAGAACAGAAAGAAATGGACTAAAAAGAAGAAACGAAAACTACATATTTCAAAAATGAGGTAGTAAATTAAACATAATATTTATAAAAAAATATAGGATAAATATACAATATAAAAATATAAAACGGATTTTTTAAAATACTAAAATTTGTAACCAAATAACACTGAAAGAAACGAAACCAAAAACAATCCCCTATAAATCCCCCATGTAAACACGAGAATTCACTTTGGAAATTAGCGGATATAATTATTTAAGCGATATTAGAACGAAATCTAATGAAATAACATATAAATGTATATTCCGTCTTACACGCCACTGTAAAATAGACTTTTTAAGAATGAATAATAATAACGGCGAAAATAGGAACACCTGCTCGACGAATGCAATCGAGCAAGCAAATAGTGAGGCTATTATAATACGTGAGACCCCCACAACGTTTTATCGGGGCAATTGGTCATTTAATCGTTTCAGTCCGCTGCTTATAACGCTCTTCTAGGGTCAAAAGTAAAACAGCGCTATAACCGGGAAACCACAAAAACTGCTAAAAATGAAACAAATTTATTTCAAAACGTAGATATATGCACATACATGTAAAAAATTAAAGAAAACCTATAAAAGATATTAAAACAAAATAAAACGCATGTTTGAAATAGTCGTGTATTCTTTATTGCTTAAAGTATGTAACTTATAGGCTTTTTATTGCAAGAAAAAAATGTCCGGATTGCCTTTAAAGCAGGCCTATGGCGTGGTGTTGAAAAATATATTTAATCTTTTTTAGGTTCACATCCTTTGGGTGCGCAGCGCAATTGTCTACGAGCAAAAGTATTTTACGATCTTTCAATTCGACGTCCCACTCTTGAAGCCATTATATAAATCGGTCAGCAGCCATCCGTGCACGAGATTTGGACGAATAAATGCATGGAAGGGTTTTTATGTTTTTAAAGCAGCGTATTTTCCAATTACGAGCGGTTTTTTCTTGTCTGTTGTTGTACTATTTGTGCAAACGGGGACTGTTAATCGTTCTTTGCTCAATTTTCCCTTGCGGCATTTCTCGTTTTCTAAAACTAGAGACTTGTCGGGGATAAGTTTAACAACAATCCAAATTCATGGGCGTTATAAATTTCTGAGGGATCGTGGCCAGAGATGAAGGTCAAAATTTTGTTCTTCGAGTCGGATATTAATTCAGGATTCATTGAATTTGACTCTCCACAAATTTGTCTGTAAATGATGGAATGTCTGATTTTAAATCTATCGAGCCACCCAGTTGAGGGGGTAAAGTTAGCTACATACAGGGCGTTTTCTTGCAAAATTGTGCCACTTACTAGGATGTTAGAGCTTCTAGCCTGGATGAACCATTTGCTCAGGATGGCTTCTAGCTCTTCGTATTTCGCAGATCGTATTTTTTACGGCTGGTTCCTTTATGAACCGAAACAATTTCCCGCCGTTTTTTAAAAATCTCATGTAAAGTTGCCGCACTAATGTTCTCTTCGATGCGGCAAAATCTTTTTGATTTAAATTAGATTTATCAAACTCTTCTATTAAATCACATTTTTCTCTTACTGCAAACGATTTTCGCGGCATATTTTAAACATACATATGTAACGTACGTACCGTGGATAGGAAAAGACTAAAAGGAAAATTTGTTGCGCGGCCGTAAAGCAAACAAATGTTAATATCTTGGAAACATCTTGTAGCGGTGCGATTGAAAGATGAAGAAACAATTCATAGAATTTCAAAAAACCCTTTGATCATACCGGCACTGTTTTCCCCCGTTTTAAATTTTATTTTAGTCTGCGTTTTTAATATTTTGTTCTATCTAATATTTACAAAACGAAATTGACAAACGGAACGTTAGAAACAGGAAATAGGAGCAATGAATTAACTTTTATTGGAAAATTACCCGCTGCGATCTGGACTGAGGAAAAAGAGCGTTGTAACCGGGAAATTCTTCGAAGCCGGAGCGTTATATCGAAGTTTTACAGTATCTCAAAACCCTGACATAATGAAGCAAATTTTAAATCAGATTCAGAATCAACATGACGAAAGGCATACGAAAAACACTATAAGAAAACCAAACTGTGTTGACCAGTATTATTAAGTGGTGAGCCATCTTATTACTCCCAAGAGTAGGTAGTGTATGTAATATATAATCACAAAATATGCTGTATCAGAAGGAACTAAAACTAAAATTTGTGACCAATCTAATAGAAGGATAAAGTGCTTATGAAAATTGGGTTACAATTCAAAAAATTAGAATAGCGGAATGTAAGTTAGTTTAGTACAATATTAATCAAATATCTTACTTCTGTTCATGCAATTCAGTGGGAAAGAAAAAATGACTGTAGTGCCAATAACAATATATTAAAAAAAAAAATTTGCATAAATAAGAAATGTAAATAAATATATTTAATAATGTACCTTACTATTTTTCAGTATCATGAAGAAAATCAGTAATTAGATACCTGAAATTCAAATAATTAATATTTATTTTTCTTAGAATCATATTTATTACATATTGCAAAAAATATGTACAATAAAGAAGGTTCAGAAAATGTTGTCCTTTCTTTCCTGGACTGGAGGTAAACCTTTTCTCCTTGGTGTGTTGCGAAAAATGTTGATCCATTTTCTCTTTTTCCTCATAGAGAATGGCAGTGACATACAATTGCATCTGAACTAGATTTAACTTTAAAACGTTTGTCAATATTTTAAATCACATTAAAGAAAAATTACACAATCAAAAGTATCTTTACCTTATCAAATTCTTCCTGATGCTAATAATTTTAGGCTTTCCAGGAAACCTAAAACACTTTTATGTTTATCTTTGTATTGTAGTGCTTATAATTTGGAGCTCAACACATCACCATGATTGCTAAAAAACTGAAATACAAACAAAACAATTTACATGTGAGTTGTATATTTAATTATAGCAATACAAAAATTATATCATATTATCCAAATTAAATATCATAACCTTAACCTTATCTTATTTAATTTGGATAAAATTTAACTTAGATTAATATACACGCACTAACTCGTTATTTCGAATGTTAAATATTAGGATTATACTTTTTATTACTTATTTAATTGAAGAAACAAATTTAAATAGGTAAAAAATTTCCCTTATGGAAGTACACCATTGCATCAAAGATTGTTTGATTTCTCTTAAAGAAAAGAACATAGCGATATTCAGTCAAATGGCTATCTTGATACATTAGCTAAACAAAGTTTAACTGAAAGCTGCTTATATGAACCAGTACTTAGTTTTAACAAACTAATTTCTTGTGTGAAATGTCAAGTGGCACTACCAGTGTTCATAAAGAATGACACTATATATATATAGGTATATGCCCGGGCTCACTCTTATTAACTCGAGCTCATGGTAGAAATGCATATTCTTTTCTCGCGCCTACAAGATATTAATTAATTGAGAACTGAAATGTACAAAATTACTGAATCGGCAATCTGCGGCATTTTGAGGATTTGAAAATGTAGATTTAAATCACATCCTTTTTAATTGCCAATTACATGAACACCAAATACAACAGTTTTACAAGGATTTGATTCTAGAACAAGTGCCTTTACATACTAGTATAACCACATTACTAGCATATAACAGTAAACGCATTTCCGATTTAATAATTTTTCTACTTAGAAAAATGAAAGTTTAAATTTAGAAGTTAACAGTACATCTTTCCCCTATTATTAGTCTTTTCCGATTGCCTTTTTAGTAATTTCAATAGGCACCGAAATCTAAAGAATGGTGTCTCCTCAATGTACTCATATATTGTACTTATATTGTTCCATATAGATAGGTATTAATAGCAAAAGCCAAATAAAATTTAAGTAGATATCTAGGCTAAAATATATATAAATATTTTTATTTCTTTCATTGCTTGTGACTAATACACGTAATGAAAGAAATAAAAAAAATAATGTGCATTTTGTCCTAGACATATACAGAACAAGCTCGATAATCCGGCACCATATGGTGTTGGTCTGTGCCGGATTATCAAAAACAGCGGATTACTGCGAGTCTGTCAAATTATATGCATATACATACTAAACATTTTTCGTTTTTTTTTCAATGTTAGACATACAGAGCAACGTTTTGCTTGCAACACTTTTAATACAAGAAATTTATTTGTATATACATAATATATGTACATACATATTTCTATGGATTTTTAATTTAAAATAATTTAAAATATTTAAAATAAATGTACAATTATTGTGAGATAAAGTGTATATTCAAATTGTATTTTAATTTTATGCGAAGAGAAAAAACTTGTTTTTCCCGATATCGATTTGGTGTAAAAGTTGAGGCCAATTCAAGGACACGTAAATTGACCATGGGTGTATAAGGTCGCTTGTATTGTGAAATATATTTAAATATATTGAATTAATTCGGGTTTATTGTTGTTATTTTTGAGATTGATGTTTCTCAATGATTTAAGGTATTAAATTCCCGATATTTTTGTTATTAAAAATTATAAGCACGTTCTTTGTTCTTCGTCTCCAATAAAAAAATCTTGTAAGTAATATAAAGATATTATGACGTTAATAATATTTAAAATTATAAATATATTTCTATTGTATTAAGATTGTAATTAAGAGATTTAATTTTTAGAAATATAAATAATAAAGATTATTATTAACATTTCTTGGTAATAATTAAAATTGAAAAGTTTGTTCGACGGGTATCAGGGTTTTTGTGCATGTCTGTTTGCGCATGCGTAATTTTGATCGCGTATCAGTATTTTATTATACAGTGTGGTTCTCTGGGGAGAAATTAAAAATAAACTTTATTATTTTTAGATAAGTTTGATCGGACTTATTAAGAGGAAGTTTTCCATTCGTTTAGCTGTCAATTAAACAATGAATGTTTTTACCGTATGTATTTTTGTATAATACAGTGTCTTTATATTTGGTAAAGATAGATTTTTTTCCTTTTTTTTATTTTTGTATTAAATATTCAGTTTAAATTTTATCCTGCTTTTGTTTTATTTTCATACCAATATTGCTGTTCAAGCTTAATATATATAAAATAAGTAAATAAATTTTGTGAACAATTCACTGGCGCTAGACTTATATTCAAGAATTAATTTGCACAACACACCTCTGAGATCTGAAAGACCTATATTTAATGAACATACTCAAATAAATTGAAATAAAATGGCTTCCCCAAACAGAGAAATAAATGATTCCAATAGAGATAATAGAAAAGATAGTAAAATAAATCAAGATAAATATACAGGTACGAGATATAAAGATACAAGGCCTAATTTTAATCTAGAATCAATAAAAGTAGATCAAAAGATAATAAGGACTTTTGTTAGGGTTTTTGTTAGGATTTTTGTTAGGGCCAACCAAAAAGAATGAAAGTTATGCATTGTTATATGATAAGTCAGATAGCGCGATTAATACTAGTTTGCCAAACATTAAGGTTAAGATAGGAAAAAGGGAATGTTATTTCGTAATTGATTCGGGTAGTGAAACGTCATTTTTGGATGAAAAAGATGTTGAAGGGTTAATAAAGAATAAGGAAGGGAAATTTGTACCCACAAGAAAAATTACAATTGTATCAGCTACAAAAAAGATAATACTATTGAGTACAAGATTTAAAAATAATAGTGTGTATCGTTGGTCTTTGTTACTGTCAGAGAATAATTTTGAAATTCGTCATATAAAGGGAGTACTAAATGTTACTTCTGATGCGTTATCTAGAATGTATAACAATAAAAGTAATTTTAATTATGTTGAACTAAATGAATATAATAGAGATTATGCTGAGGGGGCATTTGAGCATGATGTGATCCTTCAGGTCCAACAGAATGAAAGTTTTAATGATTTAAGAGAGGTTTTAAGAAGTCAAGAAAATTATAAAAAATTTATTGTTTAATTATGAAAAATAATTAGATATCAAAGTTATGGGATAGTTAATGATGTTTATGCAAAACAAGCAATGTTACAAATATTTCTTTCTTTTCCATACGCCATCCATGTGAGAGATGTCCAGAAGGTTGAAGATAATATCAACCATTCTCCGAATACTGTTAGTCTGGAGTGTTCTTCGTCAGTGACGTATGGGATAAAGCCTATTAACAAACAAAACAAAATTACAAGCAGAACCAGATGTGAAGTTGGCGACTCAGTTATCACAAGAAGATTAAATAATGTTACCTACGAGTTGTACACTATATGAATGGTCGTCGAAAGAAGGGACGATATCACATAAGTGCTCTGCAACCGTTCGCTCCACAGGTGCGTATTGAGGAAGAAGGCCCAGACTGACACTGTTCATCAGCTGAGTGCGGTGACAATAGTGTGAGTGTAAGAAGCTGACAATTTTCTGTGAGTGCGGAAAACTATATAATGAATAAGATTTTGACATGGCCAGGCTTATTAATTATATATTTTTGGGGATGTGCTATGGATTTTTAATTAAAAATAATTTAAAATATTTAAAATAAATGTACAATTATTCTGAGATAAAGTGTATATTCAAAATGTATTTAAATTTTATGCGAAGAGAAAAAACTTGTTTTTCCCGATGTCGATTTGGTGCAAAAGTTAAGGCCAATTCAACGAGACGTAAATTGACCATGGGTATATAAGGTTGCTTGTATTGTGAAATATATTTAAATATATTGAATTAATTAATTATTTTGATACCAATATTGCTGTTCAAGCTTAATATATATAAAATAAGTAAATAAATTTAGTGAATAATTCACTGGCGCCAGACTTATTTTAGTTTTAACACGACTTTCCTGAGAGGAACCCGAGAAGTTAGAAGTCTCACATTTGAAAATTTTCCGGCTGAGCAACCTAGTTGGGAAAACTAGTTGTGGATGGTGGTCTGCTGAATCTTCAAACCACTATTCATAGCAATATGTATATATGTAATTTGTATTGTATATGTTTGTATCTACTACAAACTTATGTTAATTTATTTATGAAATCATAGATTTTAGTTTGCTTTTTGAAATGATGCATTTTGAAACGAATGTCCTCTCTTGTCTTCCTCAACACAAGTAACCTTCTGTCCATAATGCTGTTCTCTTCACTCCATTGAATAACCGCATCGATAGCGTTAAGCGCATCTTCTGTTTTTACGTGTATGCTTTCTGTCGATGAAATAACATTATCATTATCATTATTAGAATCTTTCTCCACGATTTTCTTAATTATTTCCTCATCCGTCATGATATTAAAGAAAATAATTTAACCAATTTTTCGATCATATTAAGACTAATATATTATGCAAATTCATATTTTAATTGATGTGGAGAAAGTGAAAACTTCGAGGCTTTTTGTCGATAATTAAAATAGGCTGTGGAATAAAAAAGCCGAAAAACGGCGTCTGATATAAAATTTCTACAACAAATGGCCGTATTTTATTAACATCGTAAAATTTAAACTATTTTATATATCATAAACCAAGTATATCATACCAAATTTTCGATCATTCGATGCACAAATAATTGGCCCAACTTTTGGTATACAAATTTGGAGATTACCACGACGAAAACTAGAATAATCAAGCTAAGCATCATTTGTAATTGGGATACCGTCGATCCGGGAGAACCGAAGCCGTTGACCACAACCAACGCCGTTACCCATATTGGAGCAGCAGTACTCCGCATCTATCCTGATCACAGCGTTTCCAGTCCACCTCATAGCCAAGAACATCGGAAACAGGTTCACATCCAACGTTATTCCTCAAATATAACCTAAAAGCCAATATTTGTCTAAATAAAAATTACTATAAACAACTTAATATTCACATTAAAATTTCTGAATTTTTACGTTTAAAACATCAATTAAAACTTGCAATCTAAACATACATATTTCTAAGGATAAAACAATACTTACCTATATTATGTTTATTTTAAGTACAACTAAACTAACCTTATCACTGTTTAAAAACACATGTGCAACTTATTAATTCTATTTATTGTCGTATAGCACGTAATATTCAATTATAATACGGTTTTCTTATTTCTTTTATTCAATTGCTGTTACAGTTTTCTTATTTACTTCAATAAATTTTATTTATTTTATTTTACTCAATCTTTTATTTGTATTGTTTAATTGTTGAGTTTGGCTTAATACATATACTTATTACATTGTTCTTACGGATAATACCCACCGACGAAGATCCAGAGAGAGATAGCTTAATTAACTCATGTACTTTTGCTATACGACTGCTAGCTGGTTATCAAAATAGTACACAGATGGCGTCGAACATACTTAGAACTGTTAAAATTTATGGCGCCCAATATTTAAATTCAAATTCATCAACATTCACTTATATATTTCATTTATCTATTTATTAATACACATTGTTCTTAGTTTGACGATCTCTGCGTTTTAACATTTGTCGGCCCAACGTAGGGGCTGTTATACGTCTTTTAACAATATATATATATATATATATATATATATATATATATATATATATATAAAGATAATTATTTTTTGACCTTTGTATGTTATAGTAGATTCGATTAATATATGTAGTTCTTATATAAATGTCTAACATATGTTATTTAAATATCTGTACACTGGCTTATCATGCTGGCAATTCCGTGTTTAAATCCCTGACTGGGTGGCCCGAATGGGTTTTCGTGGATTTCCTTCTCGTTCCAGGCGAAGTAGCTCCACGGGCGCAGACATAATAATAACTCATGGCTTGCCATTCCACCGTTATTGTCGTCTAGCTGTTGGAGAATGCTAAGGTATGAGTTATTATTGGACTTCAAAATGTTTTTGAATAATTTGGCTTTATCCATGACAACTACAGATATATAGATATGACATTAATATACTGACCCGACACCCTAAGGGTATAAGAGTTTTCTGATAATATATATACATTAATATACTGTCCCTTATATTTTAAATTTCTTTGATAAAGGCATTATGTGCCGAAACAGGTAAGATTTTCTTAAATATATACATATTAAAGCAAAACAGACCTTAAATCGCCGACTAACTATAAATCTACTATATATATATATATATATATATATATATATATATATATACATATTGTAAAGGGACCGTGAAGCTGGTAATATATATAAAATAGGCCTCACGTTCGAGTGCCAAATGTAAACGTTCGTTGATTGTGTATTTAAAATATAAGCCTCACGTTGATGCGTCAATGTTACGCTACGGTGGATAACGTTGTATTTTAAAATTATAAACGTAATGTAAATAGTAATGGTAATATGAATGATAGGATTAAGTTTGAATCTATTAATTGGGCGCCATAAGTATAAAATAAATATACTTAGAACAACGCTATCTTCACCTTAGCGAGCCAACTACTCATCGGTTGCATGAAATTTATAAAAAATTCAATTGTATCCCAGGATCTTCGCAAGTAAAGCTGTTTAAATCTTTATGTGGGGCTTGATTAAATAATATTAATAGAAATTACTCTTACAACTTAACTCTAACAAATAAAAGATTGAATAAAATTAAATATAATATGTTTATTGAAAAAATTAAAAAAGGAAACTGTAATGTAAACAACGAAAATGGATTTAACGTTAAAAGAAATAAGTTTTATAATACTAGCGCGTATGTGAATAAAGTTCTCTAGGTTATGTGTATCTATAAATATAAACATGTACAATTTACTATGCTTAACAATAAGAAAACGAGTAAGTACTTCTTAAATTATTATTACAAGGATGGTTTAATGTTCTAAGGAATAATATGATCTGTCTGAAGGGTAAACCAATATAAATAGACTTCGAGTTATTTTATTTAGAATATCCAATTTTAATATTATTTAAAATGTAAAAACTGACGACTTTGTGATAATATTGTTATAGTGAACCTGTATTATTGTTCCGTAAATGTGAAATTCCAATTTTGAAGCAATCTCGTTGATGGATGTAAGTTCGGACGCTTGATAAATCCTTGACGGTGTTCGCGGCTTGCTGGAAAGGACGCGTTCGCCAATCTCTTCGGACTTGAAATGCTTATGATGTTCGAATTTTCGTATGGCCTCGGACAAGTGTTGGATTCGAGGTTTGTTCTTTATTCTCGTTGAAGGTAGCCAATTTACGGTTAGTATACTTCTTTTATGGTTTTCACTGGTATTTAATATTTTATCGATGATAATATTTTGTTGATACTTTGAAATACGACTATACGTAGAAATACGACGATGCGTTGAAATACGACTATGCGTTTATGTAATTTTTTAAAAGAAACCTTTTGAATTTAGGATTGTACTGAATAAATTGGATTAATTACTTTTATATAAAATTTCTAAAAATGCGGATCGAAAAATAAGTCTGTATGCTAATTAGATTTTAAGATAAAGACGCCGATATCACTTGTTTATCCCCAAAGCCTAGTATAATTATTACAAACAGCCTCGAAGTTTCAATATTATTGACTGCTCTTACAGGCATTGTGTACATATTTTAATTATTTTCTAAGATTGATAATATTTATTTATGAATTCTAAAGTTAGGTTATCAAATATTCTAACGCTAAATTAGTTGTTATGCGCATGCTAAATACAAGCTTGGCGGGTTAGTTTACTTTTAAATAAGTGGGCTTGTTTAACTAATATCGATACAATATATTTTTATGTAGATAAATTAGATATAGGTGATTTCGCGCTAATATTTGAATTATGAAAAAGAAGTAATGAATATAAAAATAATTAAAGAAATAGAAATTAGTTAATTTAAAAAACACAATATTATCGTCATATTAATTTATATACATTTCGATACTAATTTAACATATTAACTTCGCCTGTTTGAACATTTTTTATGCTGAATTTAGTAATTGAATATTTTGTATTCCCCATCATAGGTGCTGGAATATGGGTATGCTTGTCCCATAACAATATATAATATTTTCGTGACCTTGGTATGATAAGGTAAACTTAATAAGTCGGCGATTAAAGGTCTGGTTCATTACTTCAAAGTATATATATTTAAAACAACCCTACATGTTTCGGCAATGATGCCTTTGTCAAGGGAATAAAAAATATAAATGACAGAATATTCTGTTATTTATATTTTTTATTCCCTTGACAAAGGCATCATTGCCGAAACATGTAGGGTTGTTTTAAATATATATACTTTGAAGTAATGAACCAGACCTTTAATCGCCGACTTATTAAGTTTACCTTATATATACATATATATATATATATATATATGTATAACAATTATCTAAAACATATATATATTGTAGTAGTACTGAGAGCTCGTTATCCCTTATTATAGTAATAATGCGTGATATTTAATGTTGAAAATGTTAAATTTTCAAATAATGGGCGCCAGTGATTAAATTAATCACAAATATACCTACGTCCTCTGTGTACATACAAATGCACTAACAGCAGTCGGAAAGCATGATATTAAATATAATAGATAATGAAATTCCTCAGGTTTAAAAGTCGGTCTGCGAATTATCTCCCTAATTGTAGTTAGGTGTCTATATAATATGTATAACTCAACAACTAAATGCTAACAAATAAAACAGTTTGAAGTAATAACAATAAAATATATTGCAACAAAAATTAGAGAACTGTAACAAAGATCGTGACATAGACATGTGTCTATTAATAGAATTATGATCTAAACATGTATAAATACAATACTGCTAAACATAGTGTTGGTGAACAAAGAAAACTAAGTTAAAGAATATTTAGGATTATTTATGCTAATATGGTAAGTACTACGGTGTTATGGATGTTAAATTATGCTGGTATATATTCAGCTAGGGTAAACGATGCATAGATAATAAATACCGAAGTTTTTATTAAAGTTTATATAGGTTATTGTGACTTGTTTATAGATATGTAAATTTTATAGGCAATGAAATTATGAATGGATTATTCAAGAACCTGTGTTCCAAGATTTTGCGTGTTGGCTCCAGCTGGAAGTGTGGTGGTCGAGCGGCAGCAAGTACGGCGTTCGTATTCTTGATATGGGTTTGGCGTCGTTTGTTCGTCCAAAGGGCCCACGCGTTGCAGTTTGGATACTTGTAATGATGCTTTCGTCAATATACGGCGTATCTTCGATGATGAGAAGCTGGTTTTTACTTAGAAAGGTTGGCTAATTTTCTGCGTTTCAAATATAGATAATTTCTATGAGATCTGTTGAGTTTGATTATGGTAATTTAATTTTTAACTAGGATAATTACACAAACGCGGCCATATATTGTAAAATTCTTTTTCGGCGTCCTCTACGTTCATTTATTTTTCATGGCCTATTTTTATATTGGCAAATAGCGTCGAAACTTTATTATCATAACATCGTTGGTGTTTTGAATTAAATTGATATTACATTTCTAATTAAATTATAAAATTTTTTAAATAATTATCAAATACACTTTGTTTACTTTTAAATGTAGGTTATGTCATTATTATGTGTTCTAAGTTGCATTCTTACGTGTTTTGGTTAAAGAGGGCGTGTCTAATCAGTATCAATACAATATTTCAATGTGGATAAATTAGATACCGGTAGTATCGCGCGAATTATTTGAATTTAAGAAATTTGAAATAGAAATATAAAATAAGTTATAAAAAATAAAAATAAGTTAATTTGAATTACTGTTCTCGTTGTATTAATTTATAAACATGTTGATACTAATTTTACAATCTTAATTTGCCAATTTCACTCTTTTTGTAATTGTAATATGCATTGTTTATCTGTTCTTTCTCATTTCAGATGCCGATATATTAGTGCAATATGAACCATAACAATATATATATATATATATATATATATATTGATAACGTCCCCCTTTACTGGGCTGTGGTGAGATTATAAAATGTTAATGAGATAAAAGTGTAAGATAAAATTATGTATTTGAAAAGATTAGTCGGGCGCCTTAATTTATAAAATCTCACCCCAGATTGCGCTATCTTTATCTCAAATAGCCAACTAGTCGGAAAGCAAGAAACTATATTTAATAAAACTTTACTAAATGTGGGTGATCTCGGGCTCGTTGTGAGTTTTAGGTTGTTGCTTCCAAAAAAGAGAATAATATTAATGTTGACGCTTAATATAATAACTCCTACAAATAAATATGAACAAATAAAAGATTCATGTAAAATTAAAAATATTATGTTTATTAAATTAAAGGAAACTGTAAAAATATAACGTATTACAAATGTGATATTAACGAAACTGCATATACGCATAAACAACAAGGTGTTACTAATGTGAAAAGAGGTTATGTGTGTTAAACTAATAAATAATATGTATATAAATGTGAATACTCTTATTACAATTATGGTGAGTACCCTTTTATTGTTATCTCTAAGATATAAATAGGTTGTTTAATTAAATATAAAGATCATGACAGGATGTGATAGATTAGGTAAATAATTCGAGAAGATTATAAAATAAAAGTTTAAAGAATTTAATTTTTGAAAAAAAAAATAAATATTGTCTGAAAACCTGTTATAATAATGATGCTGATGTATGTTTGTAGATCGTCTGTGTGAATTGGGAAGATCCTCGGTGATCCAAAAATGTTCGGGTGCAGCACAAAATGATGGCGGTGTAGGTGGCTGTTTACGCAGACGCTATCGAAGATTTTCCTCGGACTTCGTCTTCGGTGCCTAATTACTCACTGCGCTCGTTTCTGGCTGTAGAATTTCAGGTATCGTTGTTGATGTACGTTAGACTATATTGTTGAAGTTCGGCGATGGATTCTTATATATAATTCTTCTGATTTTCTATCGTTTTCGGTGGAACTACGTCTGTGACGCTATATTGTTTGAAAGTTCGTTATTACCGAAAATTCTTGTAGTAATTCACTTGACGATCGAGTTAATTAATATTCTGGATACTTTTTATCACTTTTAGCTGAATTTATAATTTAAATTTGTGTTTTATACAAGATTTCTAAGGCTTGGTCTAAAAAGATGCGTCTATTTATTTTTCAAATTCAAGGATCGAATATCTCGACAGCACTTGTCTGAATATTACCAAACACGCTATCTATTGATATCAATAATCTCGATGATTTACCCTTTTAACAATTTTATATAAAAAGAATTTGATTAATTTAGAATATCTAAATGATTTTAAAAATTATATTATAAATTACCAAGTTAGGTTAAGATAAATTTGAATGATACAAATCGCATACTGCGCATGATAAATGTAAACCTAGCGAGATGTCAATTTGTAGGCGTGTCTTACTAGTGTCGATATAATACAAAGTTGCATATGGATTTGAATATGTTTTTCGCGCTAATATTTGAAAATTTGAATATGATATAATAAAATTAAATAATGAAAGGAAAATGTATATAGAAATTTAAAGAATGAAATGATCGTTATAAAAATACATATGCACTTCGATACTACTAAGACTTAATAATATTATTTATATAACCATTATATTATAACCCTTTTTCACTTTGTATGTCTTATTCTTCCTATTTTAGATGCAGCTCTATATGGATAACATGCATCACAACAATGTCCCCGTCGAAAAAATGTCGGAATGTACAAATGAGGACATTCTTTTCGCTGAAGATGATGTAGGAAATGAAAGATAACAACCTTGTTTTTCTAAACTTATTACGTGTCGTTCGAATTAAACAATTAGAAAGAAAAATAAGTTAACACCATAATATAAAAACTTTATGAATTGTAAAAACGAAATGTTTGTTTGTGTGATGAACTTCCTTAACATTATATTAGTATACCAAAGTCTTTTCCTCTTTTTTTTTTTTAATTATCAACTATTATTCTATTGTTTCTTTGTAACTTCTCTTTATTTATTCAAGCTGTCCAAATTCAAATTATCCAGTCTAAATTAATGTTTCTTGTTTAAGTATATTTATTTGTAATTATATAACAATAGTTTAGTTGTAGTATTCATTTAATTGATGTATTTTGCGAGCTATAACATACCTTTCAATGTAATTAATAATTTTAATGACTGTATTTGTTCAATTGTATATTACTGTTCCGTTAAATAATCCTGCAACATCGAAATATGGTATCTACCCTTTATGTACCCGGTTTCTTCTTCCATTAATTCATAAGTATTGTTGCCTAAGATTCTATTAATAATATAAGGTCCTTGATATGGTTTTAGCAGTTTTCCCATTATTTTATTTTTAAGATCAGTTACTCTCAATCTTTTCACTATTACCCTATCATTAAGATTATATGTTTTATATTTCTTATCAACGGTATTCCTCTTTCTTTCCCATTTAATTTTCTTTGTCAATAATTTCTCTCTTACTTCTATAAGTCGTTCGTTGAAGTTGATGGCTTCTGGATCTGTCCAAGGTCTCTGCGGTGGCTGACCAGTAAAAATTGTGATTCTGGTTCTATGTTGATAAGCCAAAATGCGTTCTTAAGATCTAACTTGCTGTATATGGGCTTATTACCACATTTTGTTAATAATACATCGATATTTTGCGGCATTTCGAATTCGGGTTTAATTCTTCGGTTCAATGCTCTTGCATCTAAACATATGCGTAGAGATAAGTCTTTCTTTTGAACTATAACTATCGGATTTATAAAGTAGGTATTTGACTTCTCTATAATGCCAGTCTGTTCTAATCGTTCCAGTTCCTGACTTACTTTCTGCTGATAATGATACGGAATGGGGTAATTTTTACTAATTAGTGGGTCTTCGTTATCTATTTTAATCGGATGCTGATATCCTTTTGCAAACACTACATCATTGTTAATAAGAGTAATATTATTGTATAAAATTGCTATTAAGTCGGGTATGACAGTTGTATCTGGTATCTTAGAGTTCTCTATAAAATTCTTTATATCATCATAATTATTAATTGTTTTCACTACTTGATTATCCATTCTAACTTCCATAACATCTCCTCGCTCGTGACAATCCTTCGTTCCTTGCCTAACTACCATTCTCTCTATTCCAATATTTGTATTATTAAATTCTATTATTTCTCCATCTGTTTCATTATTCCCCTCGTAATCTCTTCTATTGCACGGTTCATTATTTAATATAATATTATTTATTTCACTCGTAAGCACTTCCTTCTTATATAGGTTATAACCTTTTAACTCTTCTTCTGATAATTGTTTTTCAAATATAACTTTATTCACATCTATATTTAGTATACCATTTTCGAAATCTAAGATCATTTTGAGTTTTTTAATACTGTCAATACCTATAATACAGTCGTATTGTAGTTTATCTATAATATAGCAATGTATGATGTATTTTGATTTGTCGACTAATATTTCTGTTGATAATTGTTTTGTTACCGTCCCCATGCGTTTTCCGTTCGCTGCAATGATATCTGTCCCTTTCGTTTTTACAATGTTCTTCTCGTATCCCCGTATATTCGTAGCTTTCTCTGCCTTTAATAAAGTTATTTCCGCTCCTGTATCGATTAAGCAATATAAAAAGATATTTTCGAATTTTAATTTTACAATAGGTAAAGTATATATTTGGGTAGTTTGGTTGCCTGCATCTTCTACAGTAATGAATTCTTCCGGATGTTGATAGAAAGTAATATTTTCAAATTTAAAAGGTATGTTACAGTCGTCATGGGTTATTAATTTTGTGCTGATGATGGGCCTTGTGTTGGGTTGGTGTAGAGGTCCTCTGTTAAAATTGGCGTTTTTTTTAATACCTCCTCCATATTTGTTCGTATCGGCGATACAGATCGATGACGTCTGTTAATATTATTTACGTGACCACGTCCACGATTACGGATATGATTAAATCCTCTTCCTTGTTGATTAGTATTATGGTTTGTATTGTTATTGTTTGTTTGTCGATCCGTAGTGCGATTGTAATTATTGAAATAATTATTACTGTTGTATCTGGATGGCTGGTAGTTGTAATTAGGTCTATTTGATGGATTGTTTGAATTATTATTATCCCGATCATTGTACATATTATTGTTAGAATGGTTATTATTATTATATGCTCTTGTAAAATTTTGATTTCTATTATTGTTGTTGAAATTATTATAACGTTGCGGTGGTGAGTTATTTGAGTTATTGTTCGGATTATTTGAATTTTGTGACGGATGATTGCGAGAGTTGGGATTGCGATATATGTGTTGTGGCTGAAGGTTATTCTCCGAATAATCATCTAGACGTCTCATTATGTCTATGAGAGAGTCCATATCCGTAACTCTTTGACATATGATAGCCTGTGTATCGGTGTAGATGAAATGATTTAGGAGCTGCCTGGCAATCATTGATTCTTCCATGTCATTCAGGTGTTTACACTGGTTATAGATACGGGAAGCGTATGTCTCGCGTGATACTTGTCCCAATCGATATTTGCCTGTCAACAACCGTATTCTAGCTCTGTTTTGTTGCGTTTCGTCCCAATAATTCTTCTTAAAGAGTGTAACAAATTGGTCAAGGGAATTACAATGGTCCTCAATTCTTTGAAACCACTCTTGTGCACTGTAACGTAAAGTTACTCGTATGACCTCCATCCTCTGCTTCTCCTCAGGTATATCCTCTAAGTAGCGTAAAAGACAACTAAGATACGTCATAGGATGTACACGTGTGATATCCCCGTCGAAATGATGTAAATTTTCTATCTTTATAGAGCTATTATTAGTATTAATATAATTAGTTGATGTAAAATAGCCTTTTATTTTATTTTCCAATCGTTTAATGTTAGTCTGTATAGTCGTATAATTTTCATTATTAGTTATAGTTATAGTATCTAAATTTTGTCTGACAATATTGATTTCTTGTTTATTATGATCTTTGTATTGGTTTAACGATGATTTTAATTGTTCTGTGTTATCATTATTTAATTTGTTAAAATTGGTCAATTTTGTATTAAACAAATTATTATTTTCAGAAATCATTTTGTCTATGTTTTGTTGTATGTCTTGTGTTGTAGTTTTAAGTCTCTGTTCAGTATTATTTTGAATTTCAGTAGTTGCGGTCTCTAACTGCTTAGCCCAATGTAAATTCTGTAGATTAACGGTTTCATCAAGTTTAATTAAGTACTTAAGTTCGTTTTCTTCCATGTTTTTCTGAGCTGTAGAAATTTCTGCTATCTTACCCTCTAAATCAACTTTGAAAGCACTTAATTTGTTATCGATGTTTGCATTATTTATTTCAAATTTTTGATTAATATTGTTCATGTTTATCTCTAATTTAGTTGTTAGATCACTATTCATGTTGCTTATGTCTGTTTTCATATTAGTTAGTTCTTGTTTTAAGTTTTCATTGTTAGTGTCTAATTTATTTGTTAAGTCTTGTTTTAAGTCTTTGTTATCTTGTTTTGACTCCTTATTATTTGTATCTAATTTGTTGTTCATATTTATATTGTCTTGTTTTAAGTCTTTGTTATCTTGTTTTAAATCGGTCATTTGTGTCATTAATATCTGTAACATATTCATCACCTGGCCAATGTCTGGTGAACTTACCCCTTCAGTTGTAGACGCTTGTGTCACGGGAATGTCTCCCTGTTCAACCCTATCTTCTTCAGTACTGTCCTTAACTGCTTTGGTTCTATGACGAGTATCCATTTTGATATTTATTAAATTTATAAAGTTTAATGAATTTATATAAAGATGTATCCTTTATTTTAAAAGTATGATAATAATAAATAGTTGAAAAATACAAAGTTATGTTTAAAATATGAATAATAATACTCGAGACACCGTAATTTTATTAGTGAATCAAAAGTTAAATAAAATAACGTAAGCACAAGGTGATATTTTCCCTTTCACTAACCTTTAATATGTCCTAGAATCCTCCAAAGTCTGCGATGTAGTGAAATAAAGGTAACAATCTGCTGTTATAATAGGAAAAACATGTACACACAACGACAATAATAATCTACACCTTTTTGTCTATATAATATATGAAACAATTTGAAAAGTATCAATTATTTGCAATATTTAACTTTGTAGATGAGTTATCAACAAGAAGCAACAGGCCCACGTTGTCGGCGACAATTGATAACGTCCCCTCTTTACTGGGCTGTGGTGAGATTATAAAATGTTAATGAGATAAAAGTGTAAGATAAAATTATGTATTTGAAAAGATTAGTCGGGCGCCTTAATTTATAAAATCTCACCCCAGATTGCGCTATCTTTATCTCAAATAGCCAACTAGTCGGAAAGCAAGAAACTATATTTAATAAAACTTTACTAAATGTGGGTGATCTCGGGCTCGTTGTGAGTTTTAGGTTGTTGCTTCCAAAAAAGAGAATAATATTAATGTTGACGCTTAATATAATAACTCCTACAAATAAATATGAACAAATAAAAGATTCATGTAAAATTAAAAATATTATGTTTATTAAATTAAAGGAAACTGTAAAAATATAACGTATTACAAATGTGATATTAACGAAACTGCATATACGCATAAACAACAAGGTGTTACTAATGTGAAAAGAGGTTATGTGTGTTAAACTAATAAATAATATGTATATAAATGTGAATACTCTTATTACAATTATGGTGAGTACCCTTTTATTGTTATCTCTAAGATATAAATAGGTTGTTTAATTAAATATAAAGATCATGACAGGATGTGATAGATTAGGTAAATAGTTCGAGAAGATTATAAAATAAAAGTTTAAAGAATTTAATTTTTGAAAAAAAAAATAAATATTGTCTGAAAACCTGTTATAATAATGATGCTGATGTATGTTTGTAGATCGTCTGTGTGAATTGGGAAGATCCTCGGTGATCCAAAAATGTTCGGGTGCAGCACAAAATGATGGCGGTGTAGGTGGCTGTTTACGCAGACGCTATCGAAGATTTTCCTCGGACTTCGTCTTCGGTGCCTAATTACTCACTGCGCTCGTTTCTGGCTGTAGAATTTCAGGTATTGTTGTTGATGTACGTTAGACTATATTGTTGAAGTTCGGCGATGGATTCTTATATATAATTCTTCTGATTTTCTATCGTTTTCGGTGGAACTACGTCTGTGACGCTATATTGTTTGAAAGTTCGTTATTACCGAAAATTCTTGTAGTAATTCACTTGACGATCGAGTTAATTAATATTCTGGATACTTTTTATCACTTTTAGCTGAATTTATAATTTAAATTTGTGTTTTATACAAGATTTCTAAGGCTTGGTCTAAAAAGATGCGTCTATTTATTTTTCAAATTCAAGGATCGAATATCTCGACAGCACTTGTCTGAATATTACCAAACACGCTATCTATTGATATCAATAATCTCGATGATTTACCCTTTTAACAATTTTATATAAAAAGAATTTGATTAATTTAGAATATCTAAATGATTTTAAAAATTATATTATAAATTACCAAGTTAGGTTAAGATAAATTTGAATGATACAAATCGCATACTGCGCATGATAAATGTAAACCTAGCGAGATGTCAATTTGTAGGCGTGTCTTACTAGTGTCGATATAATACAAAGTTGCATATGGATTTGAATATGTTTTTCGCGCTAATATTTGAAAATTTGAATATGATATAATAAAATTAAATAATGAAAGGAAAATGTATATAGAAATTTAAAGAATGAAATGATCGTTATAAAAATACATATGCACTTCGATACTACTAAGACTTAATAATATTATTTATATAACCATTATATTATAACCCTTTTTCACTTTGTATGTCTTATTCTTCCTATTTTAGATGCAGCTCTATATGGATAACATGCATCACAACAATATATATATATATATGTATATATAATTTGTTACGATCTCTCTGGTTATTATGTGTGGAAATATCACATGAGTACGTGTCTCTTACATGTATGAAGTTCAACGTTTGATTCTTTCTCTCCATTCTTTCATATAATTATGCAATTTTAAGTAAAATATGTAGGTAATATTATAAGGCATTAAAATAACCAGTAATTGAAAACCAAGTTTTTATTCACTAATTAAAGCAAAGATGAAAAATTTAGTAATTGTTACTAAATAATTAATCAAATTTAATTGACTGCAATAAAATTATTGTAGTAACGTTACAGAAAAAAGAAACTGTTTGCGGAAATTAACGTGAACGCCATATTGCGTATAATAAAATTTAATTATTTAACAAGTCTTTTATTAACTTGTTTGGAATGTCCTATGAGCATGTTAAGTGATAATATCGTCTTTACGAAAAAAATGAGACTTATTCATATAATCCAATACACTGTGACCAATTTCAATTCACTGCAGTTAGTTGCATTACGATTAGAAAATTTTAATATTCGCAAATTGGAGGCATCCATCGTGAAGATGTATCTGTTAATCTGTTCAAATAAAAAACATCTGTTATTGCAGAGAAGTTAGGGAGATCAAATAATAGCAAAAATTCTCCAACTATTAAAGATGTAGTCGACGTGAAAAGCGATATAAAGAGAACATAACGTGCCTTAAACACCTATAAAAATATCGTCGAACAAAACATCATAGAACTTGTAATAGTTATCTTTCTATGGTGTATATTAATATTGCAATACTAACCGCGTACAACCGAGCTTATACAGATATGTGGGTTGAGTAAAGTTTTTTCCAGCGACAGACTGAGGAAGTGAGATAAGACGGCGCCATAATAATAATTACGATTTATTAAATATAAACTAGAAGTATAAAAACGTGGAAATTACTCAAAGCGGTCACAATCAGTTCTGGAGTGGCTCCCTGCTCTATCTCGCGATCCGTTCGGCAACAGTAATATTAGGAAATATAGAAAGTCCGAGCTACTGAACGTACCTAAATTAATACAAAAATTAAGCAAATTCCAAGGTCTGTTCAAGAAAAAAGTATTTAATTAAAACAAAAAAAAAGATATCGTTCGAGAATCTAAGGGCAATCCATTTATCGATTTTACACAAATATACCTAAAAGATTTTTTAAATTGATGCCTGGAATATGCCGGTATATCAATCAAGTTTTCCGCCTAATATTAACGGTATGAATATCGTTCCTATAATATTTTTATGCGTTAGATATCGGGGAAACTTATTGATAATTTTGTAAATGAAAAATATGGAATGAAGAAATTTGTTCAATAACGTAAATTCACTTAACTTGTGAGAATTTCCTTGACGTCTACGAACACCATGTATGAATTCTGTACAGCTTGACCTCTTATAGAATCGTTACTACTTAAGTGAGGCCTATCTATATACAGGATTGGCCATTTAAGGTTGCGGTTTTTGAAGTCATATTAAACATACAAAACATTAATTTAAAAAAATGATTTATTTGTGCAATTAAACAACAAGGTTTAATAAATCAGGTTTTCGAAGTGAGAGCCTCGAGCAACGATAACATTTCGCAGCCTCTTCTCAAATTCTCCACAAACTGCCTGAAGTGTGGCGTACGGGATCGCTTCTATTCGCTACCGTATTGCCAGTTCAAGGTCATCCAGGCTGTCTATACCATCGCGATATACCGTATCTTTTAATGATCCCCACAGGTAGAAATCGCAAGGATTGAGGCCTGGACTATATGGTGGCCATGTTATCCCTTCGCCTGTCAACTGTTGAGCGTGAAGACCAATGATTCTGTTACCGAAATGTTCTTCAAGAATGTTGAAAACTTCTTCCGTGCGATGCGGACGAGCCCCGTCTTGCATAAACCATGCATTCTCCACCATATTTAATCCATACGCCACTGGAATAAAAGACGCAATACAAGGGAATAGCGCTATTTTTAAAACCGCAACATTAAATGGCCAACCCTTTATTAAACCACGGTAATTAAATGAGACAAGATATTATGCAAATTTCTTCTAGACCAAAGTGGCTGGGGCAAGATAATTTTTAAGTTGCAGTAAGCTAATCTGATATTTATATTGTTGTTTTCTGCGAATATAAATATCAAATTCCTTCACATACGATTTACGACATAACAGCACACTCCTGATAAGAAAATTTAATCGACTCTAAACATAAAACTTTTCTATTACTTTCAAGAATAATCAAGCATGACTTATTCATATTCATTACTTATTCATTAATGAGACTTAATGAATAAGTAATATTTATTAGCAATCTCCAACAAATTATCCCACTCGCAACAACATCCTATACTTCAAACGAATGGTACAACTAACTAAGTGGAAAGAACTGGTAAAAGAGTGAAAGTAAAATTAGCGGAAAGTGTAAATTTAGAGCAAAAGAAACTCTAAAATAGAAGCCTGAGGAATACTACATTTCAAAAAAGCAATATTGGACATTTCATTGTTGAATATTACCCGTTACTAAGTAATTCTTAAGAAGATATATAGCACAATCATCAATACATCCATAGTATAAAATGAAAATTAAAATTCTATTCAAAACTCCTACAAAATAAATAAGATTAATACAGTAGCTAAACCCCTACCTATAGTAGAAATAATATCGTCAGTAATTTTAGTTAAAGTCGCGAATTTAGGCTTGTATCCTGGTCTAAATCCTGATTGAAAAGACGGTAATATGTGATATTTGTTGATATGCGCATGTACCTGTCCTTAAAAACCCTCTCAAGGATCTTCGATATCACCGACAAAAAATCCCAACAGACCGCAATTCAGAAACCCCATTTCACTTACTATTTTTATGAAATGAAACTACACGTGTCTCTTTCCAAGATTATGAAAATACACCGCTACGAATACAGAAGTTATAGTAGTGCCTCAAAAGCGGAATAACGAACGAGTAAACATTTTGACGTTAATTCCATCTGCACAATATGCGCTAGAATCTAGAAGCGAAGCTGTTAATAATTTATTTTACACATATTTCCTCAAATGAAGAAAGCACAAGTCCTGAGCCGACACTCGAGATTAAACAAAAATACTCCGAGTATTTATGTTATTAAGGTCACTCAAATTACATAATAAATCGACTGTCCTACTTTTATAAATATTTAATTCAGGTATATCTTTCTAAATAGTTTTTACAGGCAAAGACTCCAACATTATTACCATCAGTCACAAATGATAATTTTCAGGAAAGGTAAGAGGTTCCAATATTACATTGACACCAATTTATTCTAAGTATTCTATTGTAAGATTGTTCACTTTGAAGTTTTATTTTGCCAATCTGATTTGTCTATCATATTGTAAGCTTTATCTTTATAATACATACAATTAATTAATAGTATGCACATAATTTTCGATTATATAAAATAATATTTGAATTTGAATTTCTATCCTACATATGATTTTCGTATCAGTTTAATTATTTCTCGTTTGAATTTTTCTGTTTTTACTTTTTACATTAAATTTGTTGATTTAGCTTATTAATTAGATACCTTTTGTGTACCGCTTATTTATTGTTGAATATGTTGAGAGCGTATAAAAATTTAAGTTATTTCTCTTAATTTAACATTTAGATTGTTATTTATTTCGAAATATGATTGTATGTATTTCTAAGTACTAGTTATCATTAGATTAATAAAAACTATACCATAATTTGGTACAAGTGTTCTTTAAATTTGAAATGTTTGACACGAGCATGAAAGAAGACTGATCTGAAAGATTAATATAAAAATGGCACATACAGGTTGTTCCGCGAGGTAACCGACAAACTCACGGAGTGTATTCTAGAGGTTATTTTAAACAAAAAAGTTCATATACACTTTGCTTAATTTCTATTTCGTTCTTTAGATTTCAACAAAAGAAGAAAACTGGTTCAGCTACGTATTTAATTATGAAATTACATAACAAACTAATAAACTAATATTATAACAATTTCTTCTTTCTGAACATGTTGCTAGTCATTTTATAAAATGACAAATAATAACCTATAGTTACTTATGTCATTTATCGACAAGTGATAATTGTAAAAATATTATCAGTAACCATGCCTAGAACGTACATACGGAATACGCTGGCATGGTGTTTGCGTATGGGTATTTTGATGGAATCGGACGTGCTGCAGTACAAGAGTATCGTTAACGTTTTCCAAATCTTTCATTGTTGGAGAGAGACGGGATCTTATCCAAATTCACTTGTCGAAAGACAGTTAGATTTTCATTAGCAAGCTAATGTTGTCCTAAACGAAGTTGAACAAGATCCATCCACAAGTATACGCAGGATATCTACCATGACCGGTGCTTGTCAAACCCAGGTATGTCGAATTTTACATTACAATGGGCTTTTTCTCTATCATCTACAGAAAGCTCATCATATGCTACCAAGAGATTTCGTGAATCGCGTACAGTTTTGTCAATGGTTATAGAACAATTTAGAACTTCTTCCGCGTATCCTTTTTACAGACGAGTCCCAATTTACTCTAGAAGGTATAAAGAACACTCGGAATTCTCACACTTGGGCTACTGAAAACCCAGATAATGTAGTTTTGGTTAATCACCAACATCGTTTTTCTGTAAATGTATGGTGTGGGTTGTTAAACAATTACATTATTGGGTCACATTTTATCCAAGGAAATCTTTCGGCAAATTATTATAGGAATTCTTTAGAAGATACTTTGCCGGGATTATTAGAAAATGTTCCACTGGAAACTCGACGCGGCATGTTTTATCAACATGACGGCGCTCCACTGCATTTTAGTAGACAAGTTATTGACTTTCTTAACTAAAATTTTTAAGGACGGTGGATAGGCAGAGGGCTTTCTGTACCATGGCCTGTACGTTCTCCTGACCTTTTGCCATTGGACTTTTTCTTTTGGAATTGTCTAAAAAATCGTGTTTACTATAACGGTAAGCCAAATACACGAGAAGAATTGATCGAAAGAATAATTGCAGGAGTAGATTCCCTACGAAATGAACTTGCAGATATTAACTGGCAAGAGAATATGGCCCAAAGACTAGCAACATGTTCAGAAAGCAGATGCGAACATTTCGAGCAATTGTTATAATATGAGTTTATTAGTTTGTTATGTAATTTCATAATTAAATACATTACTGAAACAGTTCTCTTCTTTTGTTGAAATATAAAGAACGAAAAAGAAATTAAGCAAAGTGTATATAAACTTTTTTGTTCAGAATCACCTCTAAAACATATTGTGTAAGTCTGTCGTTACCTCAGGGAACAGCCTGTATGTGAACCAAAGTAAAATGCTCACATAAAATTTAAGCAAGAACAACAAAAAGAGATAATTGAAAAAGACCTTTAACCGTAGGTTATGGTATCTTTCCAGTTACTTCCTGAATACCACAGTATTTTATTTAATTTAGCTTCTTTATGGTTACATACCTAATCCAAAGTTTTTTTTTTAATAATGGATGATGAATCACTTCTGGATGAACTATAAACAGTGTTGATAGTTGGAACAGAACCATAGAATTAAGTGTCTTTAATAACAAAGTGGAAGATACATTTTCTAGTGGACGGTTTAAGTAACGTAAATAATGTTTTAGAAAATGTTGAAGATGGGGACACTAAAGTGGATATTTTACATGAACCACTTCTACTAACTAATGATATTAAAACAGAATTGCCTGAGTTGAGAGAATGCATACATAATAATGATTTAGAAAATATTATTGAAATTAAAAAAGAACCCTCAGAAGTGAATCTCACAAATAATAAGGCTGAAGAAGATGATGTAATTATACATGAAGAAATTGTATATTGTAAACTGTATCAAACTAGAACAGGTAGTAGGAATTACAATTATACATATATTTAATACATTAATAGTTTTTAGCAAATAAAAACTCACAGCATGCTTCAAAAAAGGCATAATGTCTTCTGAGTATAATTATATAAAAAAAAATACAAACTCTCAAAATAATGTGAGACTATATAGGGTGCTCCTTATTGATATGCGAATATTTAAGGGTGTGAATCTACATGATAAATAAACGATAGTTTGTTTTATAAACTATGGTCCAAAATATTCCGTTACGAAAATACAGGGTGTTGGAAAATGGTAGGTCTATGTTTTTTTGCAAAATATAAAATATTTTTGAATTCCCCGTTCAATATGTAACATAAGATCTCTCTTGAGTTGTTTTCCTGTAATTTATTATTTTCGAGTTATGAAGGACTTTAAAAATTATTATTCATTTAATAGGAAAAAATAAACAAATTGCGGGTTGGTATCAGCGTGCAATGAACAACAACTGACAACATACAATATTAACATGACATTACAACTAACATGGACAGATTATTACAAAAATTGTTCAAAATGCCCCCATTTACCTAATGTTCATGCTTCTGTCCCCCTTCTTATGAAATTGCGCACTCGTTCAAATATCCCCGGAGTATCTGCAACTATTCTTTCTCTTAATTTCTCTAGAGCGTTAAGGGACTTGCATACACTAGCGTTTTAAGATGGCCCTACAAAAAGAAATATAAGCCGTTCAGGTCGGGGGACCTTGGTGGTCATTCTTGAGGCCCACCCCGGCCAATCCATCGATTTGGAAAAACAGTTTGCAAATAATTGCGAACCATTACACTAAATTGTACTGGTGCACCATTGTGTATGTACCACATACGGTTTTTTATTGCTAGCGGAACATCTTCAAGCGGTAAAAGCAGTTGTTCTTGACAGAAATTGAGGTATGACTGTCCGTCAAGTCGTCCCGACAAAAAGAATGGGCCAGTAAAGTGGTTACCAATAATTCCTGCCCATACGTTAACCAAAAATTGATGATGGAAATGGGTTTCGGTTACGGCATAGGAAATTTCTTCCGCCTATACATGATTGTTATGAAAATTTTGAATAGCATTTCTTGAAAAATTAGCTTCGTCCGTGAACAGAATGTGTGTTTCAAATTGCGGATTTTGTGTAATATTATGAAGATACCACTGGCAAAAAGTCACACGCCTTGCAAAATCTCTGGGAAGTAATGCCTAAAAATTCACTAAAATTCTCCAAACAATTTGATGGCAAATATTCAAGTTTCTAGCAATCGTCCTCGTATTCGTTTCAGGATGTTCTCCGACTTCGGGTAGTGCCGCTTCCTCAATGTCAGGCGTTCTCATACTAAGAGGTTTGCCTTTAGATGTACCTCTTCGGACACTACCAGGTTCGACAAGACGACGATAAATATTAGAAAAAGTTCGACTATCTGACAAAGCACGATTGGGATATCTCTCGTGATAAATTACAGGGATACGTCTGGCTAGATCATCATTACCATCGGCGAGGCCATACACGTAAAGCATTTCCGCCATTTCTACATTTGAATAAATCACCATTATTAACAAGATTGCAATAACAAAAAAAATGAAAAAGATAATTCACATCAAACAGATTTGAATAATAGAGACATACTAACAAATTTTAGATGTAAAAAGCAAGTGACATATTCCACTACGGCAACTAGATTTATTGTGAAATTGTATTCGTCAATACTTACATTAATTATGTCGGACAATTCAACTACTTTTTTACGTTTTGGAAAAAAACATTTATAAAACCGGGTACCCTTGAAATAAAAAGACAAGGTATGAAAAATGGGAAGATTAAATTATATAGAATATGAATCCAAAGTATTTTTCCAAAATTCCCTCTCATAAACTAGAAAAAAAAATGACAAAGATAATTAAAAAGTTTTTGTCACGCCACTGTGTAATGGACTATGTTATAAAAGACGATATGTCAAATTTGGACGATAATAAACAGCATTGACATCCATCTCGTTTAAGTTCCGTTCAGTTATCGATCGTTACGTACGTTCGATACAGTTTTTCAATTAAAGACAAATGTTAATAGGACGATAAATGCCCGTAGAGCACGCATCGTATATCTTCTTTAAATACATCGACTTTTAAAAAATCACTGGCAAGAATAAATTTTTAACCCCGATTTTTCGTATCAGGTGGTTGACCCCTTACCTTACACAATGGTATCTTATAAGATTTTTGTAAACATTGCAGTCTGTGTTTAGAATACCGGTCTTTGTATATCCATATTTATATTTTCTATTTGCTACTTCTCGTAACAAAAAAAGAGTATTGACAATACACATTTAATTTGTCAATTACTGAAATGTTTCACCAAGAAGTATCTGCAACATCAATTAATGAATAATATTTATACACCTTCTTAATCATACCTAGGACAATTCATTAAATTCGATAAGAAAACTCAAGAACTGAAATAGATATAAGAATACATATGATAAGGATTTATTTCAGGAAACTCTTCCATGTTCACGAAAACAGAAAGACTTCTATAAAGACTAAACGATATACCTATTCCACAGTTGCATGCTATTCTTTTAACCTATACAGCACCAATCGATTTTTACCAAAGAAAAACTAGTGACTTGTAGGAAAAGAACAATAAGATCACGAGCCATATAGGCTTGTTTTTTGTAAAGAAACTATACATGGATCTGTACATATATATAGCAAACGCCATTTAAGTTGGCGGGTGGAGGGGTAAGTTCGTCCAGGATTAGAAGTAGTGGGGAGATTTGTATTTGGTTTGACATCAAATGTCAGATAATTCTAACCTCTGAGCGTGTATCAATTTATGAACCCCTAGCAAAGACATTATGTTCTGTCAAACGTCAATGACAAATGCATTCTGACAATTACTTGAGTAGTGGGGGTGGACGTTTTTAAAAACGGCTTCTGCGCACCCCCTCCTCGCGCCAACTTAATTGGCGCTTGCTATACTTATGTATATCTGACACCCATACTGTATTCGTAATAGGGAATATTCACAATTTAGAAAGTATTTTTTGTCTGGCAAATAATAGCATCCAGTATTACCAGCAATTATCTTTTTCTTCTTTAAGTTTATAATAACAACAATAATAAATAATTAAATTCGAAATGTAAATATTCCCGGGAAAACGCAACTTTTAAAATGGCTGTTGAGTGTGACGTAGAAACATAGTAAACACGTTAACTGTCACTGTTGCACGGTTGATTAGCGTTAGGTGTTAGGTTATACGTGGATTATACATTTAAGAGATCATTATAATATAAAATAAAGAATGGCAGAAAAAAGTACTTATTATTGGTGTATTGTTCCGTGTTGCACAAGTTCATCGATTAGTACACCAAACAAAATATTTATACACGTTCCTAAGGATGCTAAAATGCGTAAGTTGTGGCTGCAGGCCGCCCGAAGGGACCCTAAAAAGATATCTAAAAATACAGCAATTTATTGTTGTGAAGACCATTTTGATGTAAGTAAAAATATGCATGTATGTTGGAGATAATACTCGCAAAACTCATTCCATAAAAATTAGCTTAACATAAAGAAAGTCACATTATTTACATGTGTTTAATGAAATATGTATCTTATTCATTTTAAAATTGTTGTATAATTACCTACATTTCTTATTTTAGTTACCCAATGATATGGAAAATTGGCAAAGATTTAAATTAATGAAGGGCAATGTAAAAAAGAATATGAAAAAAGGTATAGTACCACACCGATTTGTCTGTCAAGCAGATCGCAAGAGAGCAGCATCACCACTAGTACAACGCCAGGCATTTATGAAACGTCAAAGAATTGATGTTTTAGGAGAATTACATCAAAATGTTTTATCGTCCAATGATAAACCATGTAGTGGTAATGATCCTAACCTTGCCCGTGAATTAATTGAAACAGTCCAAGATACAGCAATCGAACAGAGTATAGTAGATCCCAGATATCAACATGTTTCAACACAAATAAATATAAAACCACATGTCCGAAGCAAATATGTCCAAGTAAAACCATCTACTACAAATTCTGCTTCGTCACCGTTTAAAACTACCATAAATGTTTCAACATCACCAATAACACATAAAAATATTCATAAAGGGAGATTTTCAAAAGTAGAACTATTAAAACAAATTTCTATTTCTAGTACTTCTAGCAGTGATAGTACTGAAACATATAAAGCATCTACGGATAGTGAAAGTGATTCCCTCTCAACGAAATATCAAACCGAATTGTTGAAATCTACATCAACATCCAGGACCATTGAAGTAATAGGAAGAAACCCTCGTCATTACATTGGTGTTCCTGAAAACTGTTATTTTATTGTGAAGCTGATAAGTGAAACAACTAGTATATCCATAAACAATATATTACTGGTTTTGATGAAAATTCGATTGAATAAAACTTTTGTTGAACTTGCTGATGATTTTGGGATAAGTTCTTCCCATGCAAGTAAAATATTTTCAAAGTATGTGTCAGTTATAGCAAAATATCTGAAATGTTTTATATGTTGGCCTAAACAAGAAACTATTATTCAAAATTTGCCGCTTGCGTTTAGAGCTCGATATAGTAAGGTACAATCTATAATTGATGCACTGGAAATTGAAATCCAGAAACCAAGTGATCCGATAAAACAAGCTTTAACATGGTCAGAATATAAAAAATGCAACACAATAAAGTATTTGATATCTTCTACTCCTGACGGAATAATTAATTTTATATCGCAAGGTTTCTCTGGAAGAATAACTGATACACTGTTAACAGAAGAATGCAGTTACTTAAACATACTTCCACCTGGTGCATCGGTTATGGCTGATAGGGGTTTTAAACATGTGGAGCATTTATTAACAGCGCTTGGATGTAAATTGATTAGACCTCCAAGTGTTGTAAACAAACAAAAACTTTCTAAGCAAGAAGTTATCGAAACAAAAAGAATTGCCAGTTTACGTATCCACATCGAACGAACTTTAAGAAGAATTAGGGAATTTAAATTTTTGAAACCTCACTCTTGCATACACAATAAGCATATTCCCTTAACTGATGATGTCATCAATATCGCTGCTGCGTTGGTAAACTTACAAGGACCACTTGTAAGAAAATAAATTTTTGCATTTCTTTAAATTTGTGATAGAGCAACGATGCGCATACTGCAGCCCACTGTCTATATCTACGAGTATATAAGTCTGTGCATCCCTGTGATAGAGCTTTGTACAATTCAATGATAAATAAAAGACAATATATCAACATATTTATTTATTTTACCTTACCTCTATTTGAATTAAGTTTGTACAGATGAATATAGTTTAGGAAAAATATTAACTTTCCAAAATGTTTCTGCTATTTTCAATGTATCATTAACATAATCCTTATCGTAATCTATTTTTAAAATAGTAATTTTATGATTTCTTTCAAATTCAGGAGAGGCAACACAAAACAAACATTTCCTTTTGTTGGCGATATACATTTGAATTTGGCTTCTACATTTAGCACTCATACTATTATCACTTAAAATATATTTTTTAAAAGTCTGTTCAGATGTAGGACACTTAACTTCTACCACACATTCTTCGGTTACGCCATCTGGTGTTGCGCTTAGATATGGGTAATCTATACACAATAAAATGCCACATTTTAAAATTTTTGTTTTTATTTGTTTCTCTGCTTCTTCCAAAACTCTAGATTCTAATGTTCGTCCTGTTTGCAATACAGGAGTATCAGGTACTTTATAAGCACCTAGAATACTTTCCACTAGAGTACCTTCTGATTTCTTGCAGTGTATAACATCATAGATTTTTGATGCTGTTATACGTCCATAACGTAGTTCGTGCCACATTTCACTTCTATATTGTGATTGCGTTAATTTTTCAATTGTTTTGCAGATACTTTCATCCATTTTCAATTTTGAAAATAATACAAAATCATCACAATCAATGCCACCACTCCCATTAAATTTAACTATCAGTTGATGAAGTGACAATGACAAAGGGGGTAGCACTTTGTAATACTGTGAGTGCTTCAATAATTGTGAATTCACATTTCGTTTTGCCATCTCTTGCAGCGTCTTCTCTAGAAGTATTGTTTTGACAGTTCCCGGATCAAGCTTGTTGGAACCAAATTCACTGACTTTTATATATTTAAGAGATGTCCCAATTTTAGAAAGAGTTGATTTTTTCCAGTAGCTTTCTGTAGATGTGGTAGCTGGTTCTTCACTTCTACGGTGGACCCACATTAATACTGCTGTCGCATGTTTACATCCACCTACAATAATAGCAACAAATATGATACAATAATTTTTGGCAATTTTAAATCTACAAACCTTCCGATGCAGGACAATTGTGGCATTGCACTGATTCAACTACTTCTGTGACCTCATTAACAATTAACGTTACATTATATTGTGTTGAATGCACTTTATGTTCAGGGCATACTTTGCATTTTACAATGCACCTGCTTTGTTCTCTTCTCACTTGAACATAACCTATCGCAGCATCTCCGTACTCTTCCCTTGATGCCCTGTAACAAACCAAAATGTGCATAAAACTTACATATAAGTAATGGCGAAATGATTATAAATAGGTAATATGTATGTATTTGCATTTACCTCTGTGTTTTTACTCCTCTCATTTCACAGGAAATAAATCAGATATTTTCTTGAAAGAAAGCAGCAACCATTAATGAGTTCACTTTTGGAAGGTTATCAGATTGGGCCTTAGTAAATCCTTCTTCCATTTTCAATATTTTTAAAAGTATTAAATTTATAGTCAGTGACACAAGAATATATATACTTTAGGAAAAAAAAACTCTTTTTGAAGTGCAAATGCCGTTCGTTTACCTGCACTTTAACATTGTATTTACCGTTTACGTGCAGTGATGTTTACTATGTTTGTACGTCACAATGGCGTTGGCCAATAGCGTAGCGTTCTCAAGTTGACGAAATATTTTAAATATTTTGCTATTTTTAATTGCGAATATTTATTTGAAATAATTTATTTTCATTAAAGTAAGAGTTCTGTTACTAATTACTAACAGTATATTGTTCGAAAATTGTAGACAATCAAAATTATAAAATGCATGCATATTCCCTATTCCAAAACATCGACATCATTCATGTTAATTTTGCTCAGTGAAAATAAATTTATAAAAATGTTTCATATGAACAATATTTAGGTAATGGCTTGTGAACTTATGGTGATATTTTAATTAAAGATGTGGATAAGTTCCATAAATATTTAAATCGCCAATCGATAAATAGGCTTATGTTGTTGCGTTAGTTTCTAAAACTATGTAAATACATAAATATAAATTCTTCTCTTTCTAAATAATTTCATCTGTTATAATGTAGTGGCTTAAGCAAAAACCGTTGTTTATGTTGATATCTCCTAGTAAAATATTTGGCTTTATGTCATTTCTCTTGAGAGTGGTTTATAAATCTTATCGAATGCTTAATGACTCATTAATCATCCTTAAAGTTATGTCCACTTATGTCTTTATAAATTTATTAGGTACAGGTAAAATATTACATAGCCTATTTTAAAATATTTATATCGATTTTGTTTCATAAAACTTTGTAAAGTGTATAAAGTACTGTAGATAATATGTATTTAACAGCATTAAGTGTTCTAAAAAGGCAAACGCAAACAGTCTTCTGGTAAATTAGGTTTCTAAGACAATGTACTTGTAGCAAATATATTGCCACAAATGTACTTGTAGGAAATATACTTTTTGTGTTTCAGAACATCAAACTAAATCTACTTAAAAGCAATGTATGAGCATAAATTTTCACTAGAAATATCTATCAAAGGAATAGCACATAAATTAAAGAAATCTTCGTCAAATATTTTCAATATTAATATATATGCGAATCTACTAATACATGTACAGGCTGTCCTGGAAATAAAAGACAACACATCAAAAATGGAAAAATTAGTTTATATAGAACATAAATCCAAAATATTGTGAATCAATTACGACGCGATCCCCAAAATCAAAACCCCCCTGAATATTGTATTATGTGACGCCTATATATTCAAAAAATTGCGAATGTAAATACTGTGCCTTCATTTCATATCGTAATATGACTCCTATCCAATCCAATTTGCAATGCACGTGTGTCGCGGTATTAATGTAGCGACAACTCTACTATGTATGTTTAAATAATAAATAATATCTCTACGATAAAATTCATAATATTATAATATAATTCTACCTATTTTATTATTAATAAAATGTCTGGTTTTATTCACAAATGAAAGTTATGCTATTTTAAGTCTTCTTATCAAAATTTCATGAGATTTCAAACATATTTATTTCAAGTTGGGAACTTTTATTCAGACTATTACCAATCTGTTAAACTGGTTGCATACGTATCATGTTACGATGAAGGCACAGTGCCTCTATTGAAGTTACACATACACACAAATACGCGACAGCGTATGTTTACATACGTAACAGCTGTCAATATATAAAAGTATTACACAATTATACAATCAAGTAAATTATTAACAATTTTAAAAATGTTCTTTTTTTGTTACGAGAAATAGCAAATATAAATATGAATATAAAAAGACCGCTATTCTAAACACAGACTGCAATATTTACAAAAACCTTATAATATACAGATTGCCCGCCAAATAGCGCTCCAGTTATGCGAATTTGAAGAATACGTATAAATGTCTAAGTCAAAATCACAAAAGAAATTTCTTTGTAATTTATTAAAAAGTTTTCAAATCTTTAGGGTCAAAATATCCATATCTTTGTTTATACTATATTTACCAAAATACAGTTGTAATTCAAATTAATTGACCTGCAAAAAGATAAAATTCCGGAAAACAATAATCTCCCATTGATTAATAGTGAATGCTATTGTTTTCTATCAAAACATTCTCGGCCGCATATATGATGATATTTTTTTGTGGATATCTTTACGTCGAACATGTCGACAAACCTATGCGGCATTAATTAAAATGCGATTGAAACTAAATAGTTTAAATGTTAGACTTCTTTTAAAAGAAAAATTATTATAACAGAATAATTGAAACATACATGAGTGGGTAAAACCCCACCAGTTTTATATAATACAAAGGTACTGGTGTGAAGAACACAAATAATAGTGAACCTGTATTTGTGTTCTTCACACCAGATTTTTAATAATATTTTATATTATTAAAAATACCTTTGTAAAATTATTATGTTTATAATGGAACAAAAATCGTCGTAAGATAAAAAACTTTATGTAGCGTGTCTAATGGAATAGATACTTGGGTTCTAATTATTTGTATGGAAATATTTACATATAATTTTTTGGTCCCTTAAGTAGTGGTGGTACTGACAAATACTGATAAAGCAATATAATTAATCGGTAAAAAGAATTACTGATGAATTAGTAGAGATGGAAGCCCGTATTGCCGCACGTATATTAAGCTGGACTCAAATAAAGAAAAATCATTTTCTCGTTACTTCGTGAACGTTGGACCGCGATTTTTTTTAAGAAGGCATTACTCACATATATCTGTCACCCCTTTTTTTCTTGATCACTATATACAACTAGCATATTGTATAGCACAATCTTTACTTTTAATGGTATATACACCTCTCTTATCTAATTTATCTTTGTTGTTGTTTAACATTTAACATTTTACGTAATTTTATTTTATTAACTCATATTAGACATTCAAATAATGTGCATCCACTGCTTTGTTCATTAAATAATCTTGTCCAACCACGCTTAAACTCAGCTGTCCATCATTTTATGGTTGCAATCAGTGGCGGCTCTTGATGACGTACGATGTGAGCTGCTGCACGGATGAGATTACTTCGAATTATTTCGGAAGATTTCGGTACGGTTACTTGCTTCTCTGTATATGAAAGCTTAAACGAAGCAGTCTCATCCGTGCAGCAGCTCACATCGTACGTCATCAAGAGCCACCACTGGTTGCAATTGATAGAGATTGGTTGCTGCAAACTGTCTCCGAATTAGCTTTGTTTTCATAGTTTATTTTATCCTTCAAAAATAAGAATTCAATCACTTTCTATGTGAATAACCGTAGAGAGGTTTATTTGAGTAACATCCCACCGGCGGCACGTACTAGCGCGTATATATATCTTGTCAGTCGTCGTGCGAACACCGTTCAGTACACTTCGCTTGTTTACAGTGATAAATAATAATTTTATATTGTTACAAATAGCCAGAAAGAGACCGTTTTACGATGTAGCTCATACATTGATAAACGGCATTGCAGTATAATAGTGTAAAGTGTATGATATACCGCTAATGTGTTCAAGGAAATTTCACTGCGAAAGATACGTAAACATAATCTTAAAAAAAGTTGCGAGACTTTGAGATTTGATTATTAGGAGTACAGATAATACAGTTTTTATATTACAATTCTTTGTTATAATTTTATAGATAAAATTTGTTCGTTGGATTCAGTTTTTTTTTGTGCTTGGTGATTGCACATGCGTAATTTTGTTCGCGTATCAGTATCTGAGTATACAGCGTGGTTTCCTTTGAAGAATTTAATAGTAAACTTGATTATTTTTCGATAAGTTTTGTTCGGAGTCATTAACGAGGATGTTTTCCATTCATTTAGCTGTCAATTTTCAATGAATCTTTTTACCTCAGGTATCTTTGTTATATGATACCACATCTTTATACTTTGTGAAGATATATTTTTTTATTTTTTTTATTTTTGTATTTAATATATTTTTATTTCACCTTTTAATCTGCGTTTGTCTTATTTACTCACTCCAATTTTTGTTAAGTATATTATACCTATATATATATATATATATATATATAATAACTTCGTGACCTTGGTATGATATGGTAAACCTAATCAGTAGGCGATTAAAGGTCTGTATATTACTTCAAAATATATGCATTTAAAAAACTCTACATGCTTCGGCTGTATACGCCTTTTTCAAGAGAATACAAAATATGAATGACAGGATATAAATGTCAAATGACTTGACATTTATATCCTGTCATTCATATTTTGTATTCTCTTGAAAAAGGCCTATACAGCCGAAGCATGTAGAGTTTTTTAAATGCATATATTTTGAAGTAATATACAGACCTTTAATCGCCTACTGATTAGGTTTACCATATATATATATATATATATATATATATATATATATATATTTAAAAGAAATTTAAAGAGAAAATAGTTTGGAATCAATTTATATAAAATAAGTAAATGAATTTTTGTGAAAATTTCACTGGCGCTCAACATATATTTTAGACACGTCTTTCCTAAGTGGAACCCGAGAAGTTAGAGGTCTCAGATTTGAAAATTCACCGGCTGGGAAAACCTAGTTGGGAAAACTAGTTGTGGATGGTGGTGTAACAAATCTTCAACCCACTATTCATAGCAATATGCTCGAGCACTTTCGAGTTTTCCACAAATAGAGAAAGATGTTTGTTAAGTGTTTGTAGAGCCTTAATTACTTTGTCGCAAATTAGAGTTCCTTTCGTTCCTTTGTTCTATTAATTTTGGACCTATCTGTAGGTTTATATGCTTAAGTTCATATACTTGTAGGTATCATTGCGTATTAGCTTTCTTTGTTGCTTTGCCCCCTGTGATTGGCGTGCGCGGTGATATATTTGGTCGTTTAGATGTAAGATCGACACCGATATCTAAGAGTCGTGATCCAGCTCTCGTTCATCACGTGATCGCTTATCTATAGGGCTTCAATTATCTCGTAATTTAGAGTATCGGTATACCCCTGCACTCAGGGTTTTATTAAGCACCACGTATTTTTTTTAACTGAAAGTACCAATTACCGGTAAAGGAATTTTTTTACGGTCACGAGAGGGGCTTATTTTCCTTCAACGACACATAAGTTGTGTGTAATTAAACCAGTAGAGCCTCATTCTGGTATGTAATGTCGAAATTAATTTATTTCTTTTAATTTTTATTCGCATCTTTAAATAGGTGTTTTTTTTAATGGGCTACGGACGTTCGCCAGTTTTTTGCACGGCTTGCCGAAGACCCCTTACATCGATTCCGGCGACATTAAATCATTAATCGGCGACAATTGGAACCGTTCCACCTTGAGACGTTGGGATACATAGCTAAGCGATCTATTTTCTTATTGTTTTTTTTTTTGTAGTCATTCTCTATTCATAGTTAATTATTGGATCTGAGAATCCTGGAGGATGTTTTAATTTCTAGAATAAAAATTGCTTTCTACACCATTTCGTTATAATAAAATTCGTTTTGTTTTGGTAAATATCTTTATTTAATTTACAATTAATTTAAATGTGTGAGGAAAACTATCCTTTAAATATCCATGTTATTAAAAAAAACAACAACTTACTTTTAGGAGATAATTAAACCATGTTCTTAGAATATGAGTGTGCTAGTAAAAATAAGAATATTACTAGTTAATCCACTTTTTCATTAATTAACTTTTATTCATATTTTACTACTGATATTTCTGCATCTGTGTGTGTCCATATGTATTTATGTATACATGCCTACATTACATCTGTGTACCTGTAGTTTCTATTCTTATACAGTTATTAGTAAAGTGGATTAGTCGGAAGCAAGGAATACAATTGTTTAATTTGTATTTTATTATAGGTTTATACTCGCAAGCCTTAATTAATAAATGAAATTGTAGTTGATTGCCGGTATGCACCGCTAACAATATTTATGGTAATTTAATTGTTTCGGTCTGTTATTAATTAATAGGTATTTGTAATTAGTTGAATGATTATTTGAAGTAACTTCATATAAGGGACATATGTACGAACACGTAGCTGCTTAATAACAGTATTTCTAAATGAAGATAGATGTTGAATTTTTGGTTCGGTCTGTTAGCAATAATGAACCTGTTTAATAGAATCTGATACCCGTAATTTTTTAACAGAAGTATTACAACTATCCTGTACAGTTTCTAAAATTTCTACGATCGGCAGATTTTCTGGATTTTTGAGTTAATTGAAAAAGTTGATTTTCTGACAAGTTTTCTCAATATCTAAATAATATCTACACTCTCTGTAATCTTATATTAACTTACGTTGTGATTGTCTTTCAGATATACTAAATTAAAATTACTTATTGAAATTAGTGAGGCATTCAGTACTGGTAGCTGTAAAATTTTGTTGGCTATTTTATATCACCTCAGTTTCAACAGTTTGGGCAGCTGGTACATTCGTATCTTTACGATGACTGTCAATGAGTGAGATTACATAATGAGGTATCATTGACATTGGCGGTGACGAGAGGTGTCCCACAAGGATACATTTTTGGCTCTTTGTTTGTCTTCATATATACTTTCACAAATTTGTGAAACACTGTAAGGTACAAATGTGTACTGATGATACACAGTTATGTAAGTTTTACAAAACGCAATATTTAAATGGTTATTAATAAAGTTAATCAAGATTTAGAGCGCATATAATCATTTTCACAGCATCATTCACGAAACATCAATCCGCAAAAGACTACTGCTGTCTTGTTCAGAGCATTAAAGAACAAATTTTGATTAAAATTAATGATACAGAAGTGTTGTTAGTTGATTCAGAAATATGACTTTGATTATTGATAACAGCCTCAGAAGAAACATCATCCAAGGAGTATTAAGTTATTCTATGCCAACCTAAAAACATTGTATCCATACCGATCAATTGCATATCGATCAATTTTGGATATCCATACCAAAAGTATATTTTCGAAAGTCTTGTCTTGTTGCAATTTAACTACGCCTCCACTGTTTATGGCTCTTGATTGGATAATGCGGGTTCGTATACAGAAAGTTCACAATACGTGTATGTGCTATATCTTCGGTGTACGTAAATTGAATCGTGTTATACAAAAACTTCTCGAGTAACAGTGGTTAAATATGGTTAACAGAAGGAACCTTCAAGCCTTATGTATCATAACATTATGACTTTCAAAACCCCGTCGTACTTGACAACAAAAATAAGATGCATATAATATAAATCTTCACAATACTAACATGATTAGATCCCGTAATAATAGGAGTAGTAGAATATTAGTGTTGAGCTAGATAGGAACAGGGGTTAATAAAATTTTGTGTAAGTACGTTGTTCGGGCAAAATAGATTTAATTTTGTATTTTTAGTTTTATTTAGATGTAGGTATATTTATGTTAATATATTTAATCCTAGTTTTAAATTGTAAATATTATATATTGTAACGGGTGTTTTTTTAGCTGCATGAGAACTTTCGATATCGATAACTATGGTTTGACAGCTGAGAATGTCAAACTGTGTTGACATTTCTGTTCAGTAAGGTTTGGCAAGTCATCATGAATCGTTTAACGCCAGAACAACGCTTCCAAATTGTGGAAATTTACTTTGAAAAAAATAAATCTGTTCGCGAAGTTCATAGAGCACTTCGTCCATTTTACGGTCAACATAATCGGCCTAGTGAGCAAGCAATTCGTGCAGTTATTGATCGTTGTCGCACTAATTTTACTCTTCTCGATTCAAAACCATCAACAAGAGAAAGAAATGTGCGTACCGAAGAGAATATTGCTGCTGTAGCGCGAAGTATTGAAGAAGACGCCGAAATGTCGATTCGTCGTCGTTCACAACTTGTTGGCCTTTGTCCTTCGACTACTTGGAAAATTTTACGTAAGGATCTAGGCTTACGTGCCTATAAAATACAGCTCGTGCAAGATTTGAAGCCAAACGACCATCGTTTGCGTCGCAATTTTGCTGATTGGGCTCATTTGAAACTGGCCGAAGATGAGCATTTTTATCAAAGAATTGTGTTTAGTGATGAAGCTCATTTCTGGTTAAATGGCTACGTCAATAAGCAAAATTGCCGTATTTGGAGCGAAGACAATCCTCAAGCCGTTAACGAATCACCATTACATCCATTAAAATTGACTGTTTGGTGCGGTTTACACGCTGGCGGCATCATCGGTCCTTATTTCTTTCGAAATGAGCAAGGAGCTGCCGTTACGGTGAATGGCGAGCGCTATCGAGCCATGCTGACTGAATTTTTGTTTCCAAAAATTAATCAGCTAAACATCAACGACATTTGGTTCCAACAAGACGGCGCAACTTGCCATACAGCGCGCTTAACAATCGATTTATTGCAAAATCAATTTGGTGACAACTTTATTTCCAGAAGTGGTCCTGTTCACTGGCCCCCTCGTTCGTGCGATTTAACGCCTCTGGATTACTTTTTATGGGGCTATGTTAAGTCATTGGTTTATGCTGACAAACCAGCAACTCTTGAAGCATTGGAAGCCAATATTCAAGCCACCATTGACGCCATACGGCCAGATTTATTGGAAAAAGTAGTCAAAAATTGGACTGATCGAATGGACCATGTAACTCGTAGCCGCGGCGGACATATGCCGGAAATCATATTTAAAAAATAAATGCCATGAAATTATCTACCAGATTATAATAAAAAAAATTTCATTCCAACAATATTTCTGTCTTGTATTATAATTTTAAGTTCTCAAGCTCTTAAAAAAACACCCGTTATATAGAAAAGGTCTTGGAGTTCAGATATATTTAATATTGTTAATTACTTTAGGACTGGTCAGGTATTACATTTCTTCATTGTCTTATTTTCTACAGTCATAAAAACTATTTATATTATTACAGGCACAACCCTCTGGTTAATTCATCCATTACGTAAATAATGTATTTGTATAAGCATAAATATAATAGAATAAGTTTTATTGTACATATTTCCTGTTATATATTATTATAATAGGTGAAATAATTGGGTTCGATGCGATTCTGCGAAGTATTAGTATTGCGAAGTATTGTGCATTGTATATTGATTACTTTAAGAGGTATTTTATTTTCTATAATTAAGGGTTTCCGGCGTATATTGTTTATTTTAATACATTTATCACGTTGAAAACTACAGCATATACTTTTCTTGGAAAGGTAAAAATAATGTTATGGAAATTTCCGTATACTCTATTCATTGTTTTCTCCCTCTCTTTGACTGGCGGGACAAAACTTTCTTGCCGAAAAATAAGGGAATGAAGAAACAGTTCCAAACAAGATCTCTTAGAGCTCACTACAGTTCCAAGTACGATCTCTTCGAGTTAAAGCTTAGGTCTCAGTGATCTAATTAACAGTTCCTACTAAGATCTCAGTGATCTAAATAGGAGCAATATTATTTATTAGCCAGTTTTTCTCGGTCTTTAGTATTAAGACCAGATACTGCATTTATTTAACGGAACTCCAAGATTAAACTTGTAAATATATTAGTGTTACATAAAAAATATTGTATTATTTCAACACATACTTCGGTCTATACATACCGAACTTCCTTCAAACCAGGAGGAAGAAACATACGTATTATTAATATATTTCTTGCGTATGAAGTCATGGCACCATCCAATATTTATGAAAAACTTAAAAGACAGTTTGATGGGGAAACGTTATCAGATATAAGTAACTATAAATGAAACAAACACTTTTAAATACCTTTTTAATTATATTGCATTGTTGCATACATAATACACAGATTACTTTTCTATGAAACTTCTCTGTTTAACCTATTCATTTGCACCGTCTAATTGACAATTTCTTAATACCGCTTTGATTGAAAGATGCAGTGGCGGCTCGTGAGTTATGAAAGAGGGTGAGTGCAAAGAAAAACTAACTTATTTTTTGTACATAAAATCTATTGTATTTTTCATGCTGGAAAAGACGTCTATGACTTTGTTGTCAAAATTCGGGATAGACTGGATGGACTTCTTTTCTATTGATAGGACCGCCAATGCGTTCAGTCGATCTTCTAACATTGTGCTTCTCAAAAAAGTTTTAGTGCGTTTGAGGGTGGAAAAATATCGTTCACATTCTGCTGTCGACATGGGCGTTGTACAAATAATATCCAACAGTTTGTATGTTTCTGTCAAAACCTCTTTTAGGTTGCTATGAACACTAAAAGCGGCAAAACACCACTTACATGTCATCATGCTCGTAAATTACTGAAAGTTCACTTTTCAATTTTACACTGTCCAACATAGGATAAGATTTCACAGTTTCATCAAAATATTTTTGTGGAAATGAATGAGACCTATAAGTTTTAAAATTTTGAGAATCAAATAATTTTGTTGCACTTAAGTGATTCCTAAAATCAAATTGGTCGCTAATTTGGCTTAAAATTGTGTCACATACTTCCTTTGCAATAACAGCTCTGTTATCACCAGCTGTCGTTTTTTGTAATTTCCTTTCAGGTTCTTCATTATTGTGTTCTTGATTGTCAATTTGCTGTTGGAATTGTTCAATTGCCTTTTGCTGTTGAGCACTGTCAATCCCGCGCATTTGAGTCTGATTAAATAATATTTCAACATGTGGCATGATGAAATGATATATTTTCAACCAGTAGAGAAATTCCGGGTATTCAAATGTTTTAATAAACCACTTGCTTCACTAATAGTAACTGAATCCATCCCATCTTCGTCAATACTTTTATCTAAACATTCTTTGAAAGAATCCTGGTATTCAAATAATGTGTTCACAGTTCGATTTTTGAAAATCCGGCGTGTAGGAGCAGCGCGTGATAATCTACGTTTGACTATTTCATCAAGAATTACCGTTCGTTTTGGCGATCGTGAAAAAAATCTTGAAAATGACGGCAAATTTGCAAAGAAAATTTTTACATTTTTATTGCACTGTACCGCTCGTTCAATAGTTAAATTAAATTGATGCGCGTAACAGTGAATATAATGTGCATGTGGAAATGTTCTTTTGATAATAGCTTGGACACCATTTGTCTTACCACTCATCACGGACGCCCCATCGTAACTTTGAGTGATTAGTTTATTGTTATCAGACCCAGAAGGAGAATTTAAAATAGTTTGCAATTCATGCAACAATGTTTTTGCTAATATATCAGCATTATGTCCACTCGGCTTAAAAAAATACCAAAAGCGTTCAAAAATTTGTCCACTAAACACGTATCGAATAATAACAACCATTTGCTGATTATTATAGGTGTCTATAGTTTCATCGGCTTTCAAAGCAATGGAATTTGCAGATTTAATTTCTTTTAATATTTCCTGTTTGTAAATTTGCAACATTGCATCTATCGATTCGTTCTGAATAGTTTTTGAGGCGTCTTTAAACACTTGTGAACCTTTCATATCTATTGTAAGCACAGCGTCTAATTCAGCTGCAAAGTTGATTAAGCCTACATAAATACCTGGATTTTCCGACGTCAATGTCTCATCATGGCCTCGCAACGCCAATTCCAAAGTTACGCAAAATTTTATACACATAATTAGCCGGCACAAAATATGACGCTTTTTTTCTACATCTTTGTTGTACTTAATTTTATGTCACAAATAAGCACTGTCTAACTGTTGGCGTATGTCCACTTTGCCTAGAACACTAAAAGGAACGCATGCATTCATGTGAGGAACGGAATTTTCGTGTTTCTTTGCGCTGTCTGCGATATGCTTTAAATCATTCAACCCTTATTTTATTCCACGCACTTACCTATTTCTTAAAAATTAAGCAGATAGAACAAAACAGTTTATTTGTTAGTGAACATCCGCAAATCCACTCATATTTTTCATATATATTTTTATTGAATACTCTATTGTAAATTCGAGTTTTACTTGTGGAAGTATAGTTTATTTGAATATCACAGATAGGCCTTCCATTCTTCATAATTAAAAGCTTTTCCTCAAATGATAGCGGGTTTTTCAAAAGATTTTGCACACAGTTGACTTCCATCATTAATAATAATAATAATAAACGTCACTTCAAGCCTTTGAAATTATGCACGTGCGGTACGCACCGAAAACAATACCGTCACAACACATGCAAGACGTTAATTGGAGTCGAGCTATTTTGTGCCCCCCAACTGACTGCATAAACACATATGGCGAAGTTAACCGGACCCGGCCGATTCATATTCGGAATAGGTACATCTGAAATGGTGCCCCGGAACATAGTTTTGAGCGTTGGCATAGTGTCTGTGGTGCGGAAGAATACTTTGATACCATCGTTATAAAAATACGTAAAAATAATAAAATAAAATAAGGCACTGAATTATTTACATTCGAATTTCTTTCTATGTTTATCTTGATGGTTGGGTGGACACGTGCCCTTGTGCCCTTTAGTACCAGCCGCCACTGGAAAGATGTTGGACATTCACTTAGCCAATTGCGTGAAATGGTGTCCTTTCAGGAATTCTTTTAAAGGCTTAAACATGTGACACTTGCAGGGTTTTGAGTAAAGTTTATTATGGATGTTCAAGAATTTACCAATGCAATTTTTTTGTCGCTGGAGTAGGATCTACATGTGCTACGTGAAATGTGCGGCCAGCGTCACAGTTTCTAGGTTATGCAAGAAATTTGTGCTTGCAATACCTGATGATTTGCCTGTATAGAGGGTCTTGCCAGCAGGCAATTTCTTGTTATTTATATGGCTGCCAGTTCATCTTTCCTTCATAATTCCTTTAATCTTTAGATCGACATTCGATAATCTTAACACTCATCTGATCGGATTATAATAAACATGTTCATTTTATTTTATTTTTAAGCGATCATCTATAATAACATTAGCTACTGTTAGTTTGTTAACATAAGTACAAAAGCGAGTAAAAGACGTAAATAATGAAATAAAATGTTTATTATAATCCTAATACAACCTTTCTGTAATTTTCCAAAATTTGAGTACATTGAGAACAATTCAATGAATACTTCCAGGACTTATACCCTCACTTATTTGATTTAGTATTCGCCGATTGCCGGTCGATCTTTATATGTCACGTTTTGAACATCGTGACGGCTACTAACGAATATTTTATATCACTTAGCGTTTAGATAATGTTTCATTGCCGAACTGTGTTAGTAATCTAGCGCAGTTTCTCAATTTTTTTTTGTCGTACCACTCATGTGTATTACGGATTAATCGTGTCACTAAATTATTAAAAATTTTATTGAGATAGGCATTGAGAATAGTAAAACAGTAAGAAATAACAATAGTTTTTGAAAATGTCTATTATTTATTTATAAAAACAATGATACAATATTCTTGGCTAAAGAAATTCTAACCAAAAATCCAATTTGAAGGATAATTCTGCAACCGAGGAGATGTTAGAATCGGTGTACTTAGTTTTAATCAAATTTGGGTAAACATTCAGTTTATTACGTAATATATTTTTTATTGTCAGCATGACCGAAAACCCAGTTTCACACCGAGACAAGTTGTTCTAAAAAAAATAAAAACAACAATGCCTTCCTGGATAATAGTGGATAATCATTTGTAACCCCTAGCCAAAGATAACCTAATTTTAATTTGATGTATTCCATTCTCAAGTCTCCGTGGCCAGATACAGGGTGGCCCAAAATGACCGAAGGGATTTGAGTTCATTATAACTTCTTATTTAAGACATAATTATTCAATTTTTTTAAATTTTAAATACGGTATATTAATGGAGAATATTTTTAATTTAATTATGAAAAATTATATCTCGCAAGTGGTGGCCATTTTCTGCTTCGCATATTCGTGCTCTTTCCAAAACATTTTCCATAACCTTTCGCAAAACTTCAGGTGATATGTTGTTGATTTCGTCGCGTATGTTATTTTTTAATTGCTGTATGGTTCGAGGCTTATTAATATAGACTTTTCCTTTCAAATAACCCCAAAGGAAACTGTCTGAAGCGGTTAAATCCGGTGAACGCGGAGGCCAATTAAAATCGCTTGTACAGGAAATAATTCGTTCACCAAAGATGTCGCGTAAAATAACCATTGTGTCCCTCGCAGTGTGCGCTGTGGCTCCATCCTGTTGGAACCATACTTGCGGATGGTTTTCCACGGCTGGCCTTAAAAAATTTTCCAACATTGTCCAATATTTAACACCAGTGATGGAAACGGCGACACCGTGTTCATATTCCAAAAAATATGGCCCAATTATCCTTTCCGACGAAACACCGTACCAAACGGTACACTTAAGTGGGTGTAATTCTCGCCGTTGAACTACTCTTGGATTTTCCGTAGCCCATATCCTGCAGTTTTGTCTATTAACGAACCCATTTAATTGGAAATGGGCTTCGTCGCTCATAATTAAATTATGAATAAAATCATGATTTTCTTCTGCTTTTTGACGAAAATAAATTGCTTAATCAAGTCGTTGCTGGTAATCTGTCGGTTTCAATTGTTGGACAAGCTGAATTTTGTATGGAAACATTCTTATTGTATGCAAAATTCTCTGCAGCGGCCCTCTTGAGAGGCCAAGTTGTGTCGAACGTCTCCTGGTTGATGTTTCTCCATCTTCCCGAATACTCTCCTGTACCCGTTCAATATTGTCATCCGTGTGCACCGTTCGTCGTCTGCCGGCACCAGGAAGTTTCCTTACTGCCCCTTGTTCTCGAAAATTTGCAACCAGACGGTTTATTGTTGACTCTGAGGGTCCAACCCGCACATTAAAATAACGACGATATGCACGCTGAGTCAAAACAATGGATCTTGATTTGAGAAATAAAGTTCAACGATTTTGGCACGTTGTTCAATTGTGTACTGTTCCATTTTAAATTCCCCAAGTCTTCTTTACAAAATACTGAAAACAAAAAAAAAATATATAATAAAGAAGTTATAAGGAATTAAAACCCCTTCGGTCATTTTGGGCCACCCTGTATTTCTATAAAGGACTTTTTTCGTTGTTAGTTAGGATTCCAAGAACGTCATTCAATGAATGGGTTTCCTATACATAGTTATTTAGAATGATCTTCCATAGATTATTCTTTAAGTATTTCAGCGAGCATTTGGCAGTGACGTTTTGTATTATTCAAAAAATTGTCATTTACTTTAGTTTCGCGTTATTATAAAACTTTCCAGTTTGTGAAAAGAACAGTATTACTAATTTTTACATTTCTCGATAAATATTTTTATTTTCGTGTCATCAGTGGTACGCGTACCAGAGTTTGAGAATCTCTGATCCGCGTGAATTCCTGTTGCTTGGATATTTACCCGGATTAAAAACTTTATTATAATGATGTAGATCTTGGTTTACGGGTTGGACCCGCGTCGAGTTAAGCGTAATTGCAAACGTTTCGTCCACTGTTTCAAGGGACATCTTCAGGGCTGTACGTAGATGTTCGTCGTTTTGCAGTAGCTTGAAGAATGCTATGACAGAGACCGGTACAACTTATATAGGGGGGACCGGGTCAGATGGTGGCCTGCTATTGGCTGAGGACAATGAGCCAATGGCATGCGTCGTATGGGCGCGGTGATTCTTAGTAAAGTTCAGTAGAGTTTGCCACGTTGGATGTAACGTATAGCCACCGTCTCTATTGAGATTGCGGGGATGTTTGTAAATTTCAATAGATTCGCTGAACCGGCTATATGTAACAGTCTAGTACAACGTTCATGTTCGGACACACGCACACCGACTGGCCGCTTAGTTTCGCCAATGTACACACTGCCACACGAACACGGAATGCGATACACTCCTTGTGCTTGGCGCGGAGATATTTTGTCTTTAACCGAGGGTAAGAGACCCGAAACTTTAGAATGGGGTCTGAAGACAGTTTTGATTTTATTTCTATGTAGAACCTTTCCTATATGATCGGTGATACCTCGAATATGCGGTAAGAAGGCGGTGCTGATGTTAGGATTGGTTTCACTCCGAGGTATGGGGTTACGATGTTAGGATCGGGTTCACTCCGAGGTCTGGGGTTACGACGCATGCCATTGGCTCATTGTCCCCAGCCAATTAGCAGGCCACCATCTGAAACGGTCCCCCCTATATAAGTTGTGCCGGTCTCTGTCATAGCATTCTTCAAGCAACTGCGAAACGACGAACATCTACGTACAGCCCTGAAGATGTCCTTGAAACAGTGGACGAAACGTTGGCAATTACGCCTAACTCGACGCGGTTCTAACCCGGAAGCCGAGATCTATATCTACAGAACGACCGCGGAAACCTACCCTACATTTATTATAATGAGTTACGCAATTACGCAAGCTTCTCACTAACGAAAGACTCGCGAATTTATTTCCCTAGATCAAGTATCTATCTGCATGTAGATATCCCCACTAAGTATATTCAGTCATGTAATAACTTAAAAAAGATATAACGAGCCATCGAAAAAATTCATAATTGGAGTAGACTGTGAAATTGGGTTAGTACTTTAGCCACATCCACATACTGACACATTACTTGATGCTTGACAGTTTCATTTGGTTTCATTGTAAAAAAAGGTTATGGCATTGAAATGATACTGCAACAAAAAAGCAAACAAATAATTTATTTAATATCGAAATCATAATCAATATTATATATGAGCGACATTTTGATTAGTGGTTTTACCTACTGGTGATGACAACTTGTCTAAATACGTATTTCGGATACGATTAATAATTGTGGTAAGGGGTTATATACCTTTTTTAAGTTTTCACTTAACCACAGTCTCCAAAGAAAGACTTTACAGTCATGGAATGTTGACATTTAGTAAAATATAAAGAAAGTTATTCAAATTTGACACTCCTTCCTATTAAGACCACAATAAAGCAAATCATACCGAATTTGTTATAATTTCTGTAAGTAGGGATTTGGTTTGAATACTTGAATATCCCAAACTTTAAATTTAAGTCTGTCCGATTTACTTGAAGAGTGTACACGAAAGCATTAAAAAATAATAACCGTTAGTTAAAGTTAATATAAAATGCACCTTCTGAATCTAAAAAAAATTCGACTTCAATATGTTTGCTTTGTTATCGTTACTGGACGGAATAATTGTTATTTGATTCAAGTACTGATAAACCATTACCATAAGATTTGAAACTTTTCGGTTATCAAGTGAGAACCACAACAGATAATTAGTTAAATGGCATTTAATTTAGTATGAAATTACTTTAAAATCAGAAGTGTTATAATCATTTTGTTTATTTTATTGAGTTCTTCTGTCTTCTTATTATTGCATATTGATTTATTTCACAATTAAGTAGAAAGCAATGTTAAGTATCATATTTTAAAGTATCCCGTCAAGCCATCAACCAGTTTCGCACATTCTACCTTTCGTTGAATAGTTTGTTCTTTCGAAACGAACTAATAAATCCTGACTTGTAATAGTTTCTAATTGCAACTGTCACTTTTAACTAATATATAAGGCGTTCAAATGAACGATTACATTTTTCGACTTCACCTTTGCAGAGAACCAGTCGGTTAAAGAGCACATATCTACCTACATACATATATACATGATAGCAGCTGTATCGTATAGCGAAAGGTGTCCGAGTAATTATACACGGACTCAGTTAGACCGCACACCATGATCACGCCTAGATCGGCCTCCCTTTCACGGGGGTAATTTATACCCTCTCAGGGTGGTAAATACCCCTTAGTTGTTATTAGATCTATTTTGGCCGATTTATAAGTCATCATGTCGGTCTTTACTGACGTAACTGCAATGGTGAGACGTAGTAGTGAAAATAAACAGGAAAGAATTATTGGCAGGAAATAGAACGGGAATTGTCTATCGGTAAATTTACCATAAACAATTAGCAAAGGTAGTATTTTGTGACTATTTGTTTTGTCGGTTTCTTTTTTTTTTTGTTTTTAGGGATGTTTTCAATTTTAGTTTTTTTTTAATTTAATGGTAATTGCACGTCATCAAATTGTATATTTAACAGTCTAGAATACATGTATGCATATATATACATATATATATATATATATATATATATTTATATATATATATATATATATATATATATATATATATATATATACAAGGTTAGGCAAATGTATAGATCCATTCGTATATCTTTGATATGGCTGCTTAGATTTTAAAAAGACTTTCCTCAATTAATTAAATGCAAATCGGGAATTCGACAAAGATATTTACATCCGAGTCACACTTTCAGTTTAGCCGGAAACGATGTTAACTGGTTTATTTTAAACGAAACACTCTATATATATTTACCAACTTCAATAGAGCTCTGCCTTGGGAATTCACCAATAATAAGGTTTGGCACCCTTTTGTTCAACAACGACAGAGACATCTAATTAAAATATATACTAAATGATGCTTATGTTTAGTAAGCTATGGAATTTAAATTCAGTACTTGACTTAAACTGTCAGAATGAACTTTACAGACGCCCAAATATTAATAATGGTTCAATTAACTGAAAAAGAACGTACCGAAATTTTGATAGATTAGTTTTGGTGACCGCGTCAGAACTAATAAGAAATATGCGATTTATTTAACAATTTGCATCTCGATCGGCATCCAATATTACGAACTGTCATTGGTAAAACTTTGAGAAGGTATAACTTAATCGGAAATGTAAGAAATTTACGCGGAATTTAAGCGGACAACCAGAAGTCGCAACTAACGAAGTTATTGCTCAAGATATTAATAATAATAATAATAATAATAATCACTTTAATTCGAAGACATGCTTCGTACATATACAAAAATGTTTTAAATATATCTATACGTTATATGCACGTATAAAGCTTTTGTTTCATTATGAAACAGACATGTAAATAATTTACATATCTGTAACTGTATACTTGGACATTACCTCGTATTTTCAGCATTTACATCAGCTTAAGACATATGTTTCTGCCATTTATAGGCGTCGTCAGCTAAGCTAATGAAGCAATGTATACAAATGATACAAATCTTTATAAATAAGATCTGTATCTGTATATGACATTTAGCCGAACCGCTCATTAGATATAGCAAGTTTCATTCTATAAGGTGGCACTTATTTACAGGTGACATCTTACGGACGAAAGAGACTATACCAAAGAAAGCGATCTTTCGATTGACAAGCTAAGCTCGTAGGAACCGAAAGGAATACGGGTAGTCCTTCAAAAACAAGCCAGGTGGCGGCAGATATACAAAAATGTTTTAAATATATCTATACGTTATATGCACCTATAAAGCTTTTGTTTCATTATGAAACAGACATGTAAATAATTTACATATCTGTAACTGTATACTTGGACATTACCTCGTATTTTCAGCATTTACTTCTGTCATATACAGATACAGATCTTATTTATATAGATTTGTATCATTTGTATACATTGCTTCATTAGCTCAGCTGACGACGCCTATAAATGGCAGAAACATATGTCTTAAGCAGAAGTAAATGCTGAAAATACGAGGTAATGTCCAAGTATACAGTTACAGATATGTAAATTATTTACATGTCTGTTTCATAATGAAATGCTTCGTACAGCAAAATACAAGAAAATATAGATACAACACGATAACATGTTGGAAAACGTCAAACAATATGTAATAGTTACAATTATATTATGTGTGAATCTTATGAGACTGCTGCCAAATAATCAATTATTGTGTAAGAATGAACATGCTATAAACATTCCTTGACACTTCTCTTAAATAAACAAAAACGGTTAATTGCTTTTATTTCTTTTGGTAATTTGTTGTAGAAGATATATCCCCTAAGCTCTAATCCCTTCTGGTAAAAGAAAGTATTATGTTTCGGTGGTAACAAATAATTATTCTGCCCCGTATTAAATGTATGATCTACCTTCTCTTTATTAAAATTAGCGTAGCACTTATGCACAAAGCACAGTACATTATGTATGTGTAAGTCATAGAAAGTGAGAAGCTTATGTTCCTCAAACAAAGTCCTGCACGACTCTGCTGTCTTTAGGCCGAAAATCATCGCTCTTTTTTTGCATTAAGAATATTCTTCGACTCGACGACGAACATCCCCAATGTATTATGCTATATCGCAGAACTGATAAGAAATTTGAGTGATAAAAAGTTTTTAACATATTCGGACTGCATGTTCTTTTCAGAGGTCTCAATGCAAAACATATTTTACTCAATCGTTGACATAAATTTTGAATATGATTTTCCCGTTTCAAATTACTGTCCATCATTAAACCCAACACCCTAGTCTGATCATTGATAGAGAACCGGTGACAATTTAATCCAATTTCTATATTTGTTACAAATTCGATTTTATATTTTGGAATATAACTCAAGCTGTTTTTTCTTTATTAACAGAAAGTCTGTTATCTTCAAACCATAGACATAAATTGTCATATGCAAGGTCAGTTAAATGACATAGCTCATTTAACGTGTTTCCCGTAATAACTACGCTTACATTGTCGGCGTAATTAATGACTGTACAGTTAATTCACCCAAGGTACGAAGAGATGTCATTAATAAAGAGTATTGGGCCAAGGATTGAACCCTGTGGAACCCCGATATCAATACTTACATCCTCAGATGTATTGCCTGCACAACGTACTCTTTGTGTTCGATTACTTAAATATGATCGAAGCCAGTCCTGAGCAATCCCTCTTGACACAGTCAAGTGCCTGATTAACACAGTCAAATAGCTATAGCATTAGAAGAATTACTACAAACTTCTACTACGTCCTTCGCACTAAACTATGTTATAAGTTTCCGATCAGTAGCCAGAATATTAAAGCATGAAAAATATAATCTGCAAAAAAACACATTTAGTCCAAGAATTATTGCACGGGGATTATGATTGTAGAATTGAATTTGTGAAAGAGTGATGGGAACTCGAAAGAATGACCAATATTTTACATACAATTTGCTGTTTTCCGACGAGGCTACGTTTTGTTTGAATAGTACCGTTAATCGCCATAATTGTCAACATTGGTCAATAGATAACCCTCATTGGATGTTAAAAACGCATACACAACATTCGCATAAGTTAAACGTTTGGGCTGGTATTTTCAAGAAATTAGTTCTTTTTCATTCATGCTACACTAACTGGACAGAGATATTTAGCTCTTTTACGAGATCGGGTTGTTCCTAATACTGAGGAAGATGGGAAATTACCTGTAAGTGTTTGGTTCCAACAAGATGAAGCACCTCCTCACCATATCTTAATGTTAGAAGTTTTTTAAACGAAACATTCCCAAATCGGTGGATTGGTAGTAGAGGATTCACTCAACGCACGGTCTCCAGGTTTAAATTCCAGAGATTTTTTCCTTTGTGGTCATTTAAAATCTGTGGTTTATACTAGACGACCGCATAATCTGAACGAGTTACGACAGAGAATATTTGAAGAAGTGCAATTAATTCGTGAGGAGACTTCAGCAAATGGCATTCAAGATTTTGTTCACAGACTAGCATATTGTCAAGAGTGAACGGTCATCGTTTCGAAAACTTTTTTAACTGATATTGATTTTGATTTTATTTTTTCTGTGCATTTTTCTTGTTCTCAATAAAATTTGCATTATTAGATTTAATTAAATATCTCTGACGTTGTTAAATAAAAGGTCTCAAGAACATAGTGACATCGATATTGCTACAGAGATATTTAGCGAATTTATATAATACTCGTGACTGTGCTCATTATAAATGAAGACACTCAGCTGTAACACTACATCAAAAGGATTTTTGGGTTCTGCGTTCCAATTATACCATAAGCTTCATATTAACTGTAACCATGAGTGTTCCAAACCTGAAATTTTAATCTATGATCACTAGAGAACGGACGCAATTTCCATAAAACGCAATCGGCAATTGGAATTGTGTATAACGTCGCTCAGTACATCCCGGCGTAATTCAATGAAGTATTTGTTTGACTTATTCGGACACCTGGTCTCGCCGCGATAACAATGGACAAGCTAGCTATTGTATTCGGAGAATATAGTGTTTTTTAAAGTGTTTTCATGAGCGTAGATAGTAGCGGGGTTTTTATAATGTATTTTATTTATTAGTTTATATTTCGTAAGATAAATAAAGTGCTGTGAGTAAGTTTCTTGTTTTCATAGTTTTAACTGTTAATTACATCGTAATTTTTGTGATAGATTCTGTTTAATATCGTTTGATTGAATCTATTTCTACCAATTATTTCGGCGTAAGAGTGTGCATTGAATTTCGTTCAGTTACAATAACTTACGCACACATTTTTAGTTTTCATTTATTTAGATCTAGAGCATTGTTTAAGTTACTTTTTCAGACATGATATGGAAGAATGTCGAGAACGGCATTGTAAAACAATGGCGAGTTGGATTGACGGTCATACTGATTGTATGTACATTGTCAGTGATTCCGAAATTTATTACAAAATCCGTAAAATATCGTCAAAAATTCGTCACTTAGGATCGCAAGCACATCTGAACTCTGTAAAACTTTTATGGCGGCTAATATTCCATTAAATAAACTTAGCAATCCCACTTTAAAAATATTTCTGAAAAAATATACTGGTCGAAATGTTCCTGATGAATCAACTTTACGCAAATATTATGTTTCTAGGTGATATACGAGAACAGTAGAACGCATTAGAAGCTATTTTTTAAATCAATACATATGGATAAGCGCCGACGAAACGGTGGATATGTTAGGACGCTGTGTGGTAAATGTTGTAGCTGGTGTACTACATCCAACTATTCCCTATAACTCATATGTAATAGCAACAAGTGTTATAAATAGAGTTGATGCCGAAACAGTTGCTGAAACAATTAAGGAGAATATGCAAAAAATGCTTCATTCGCGCCACGCCACGTACAAAGAAAAAATACTTTTATTTGTCAGTGATAGTGCTGCGTATATGTTAAAAACAGGCAGACTATTGAAGAAAACATATCCTAATATGCTACATATTACTTGTGTAGCACATGCTCTCCACAGAATATGCTAATATATCAGTGACACTTTTCCGGTAGTTGATAGACTTGTATCAGCTTTTAAAAAAGTTTTCAGAAAAGTACCATTGAGGGAAAAATTTCCATCTCTGTCACTGCCTCCCACTCCAGTAATAACTAGATGGGGAACATGGCTGGAAGCTACTAGTTATTATGCTGAGAATTTCGATAGTCTAAAACATTTCGTAACACTGCTAAAGGAAGATGCTAGAAGTATTGGTGAGTGCAAGGAGCTCACACAAATCCCAAATTTGAAAAAATCAGTTGTACTTTCTTCACGAACACTTTGGGAAATTGCCAAAACTAATCACTTATTTTGAAAATCGAAATCTCAAATTAAATGACGGATTAACCACATTAGATGTGGCTGTTAATAATTTGAAAAGTATTCCAAGTGACTTAGGATGTGGCCTTCGGCAAAAGTTTGAAGCAATTCTTAATAGAAATCCAGATTTACTTACATTGCAGCAATTATGTATGGAGACAATTCCACAAAATCTAACGGCTAAATATGAAGAAATAAAATAATATTTACAGTACGCACCTATAACCAGTTGCGATGTAGAAAGGACGTTTTCTATTTATAAGGATGTACTTAATTCAAAGAGAACAAAATTGACAGAAGAAAACCTTGAGAAACTATTGCTAGTCAATATTAATACTCCTTTACTCAACTTGAACAACAAAATGAACAAATAAAAATGTTCCAATTATAGAAATAAAATTAAAAACTTTAAAAATACAACTTTTCAACAAATACATATGTATTTCGTAATTTTATATATCACCACCCGTTCGTATTCCAATTATATAAATAAAATTAAATATTTTAGAAATACAGCCTTTCGCCAGTACTGCACTGGGTGGTAAGCGTGTCCGTGCTCTAATGATCACAGTTTTGATTCAATGAATTAATGAAAAATTGAACAAGGGGTTTAATGTAACAAGAAAATGACTTTAATTGAAGTTTCGAAGATCAACGTGTGGTTATTATTTTAAAAACGATCAAAATAAATCTAAGTGAATAAATCAATCATTTATATATACATTTTAAACCCACTAATATAATAAAGTATCCAAAGAAGCCATTTAAAAATATATTGCGTAAAGCGTGTAATTAGATAAAAAAATGTTTTTTCCTTTAACTACTAGAGCACATAGTCCTATTATAGACTAAGTGGATTAAAACGTTGAACATTCACAAATACTATATTATTATTTAAGAAATACTCATCAAAGAAGTGTACATTACATTTTGTAAATTGGATGGTCATGTGAATTCAAATGAGAGATGTTATTGTATCGGCGGAAGAGATGAAAGAGTTTTTCGCGTTCAATTAATTAAATGGGTAATTGACGCGGCGCAAAACGATTAAACATTAGCATTTAATTGCGATATTAAGATATTAAAAAGGAATCATTATGAGTGTTGTTATTACGTACCGGAAAAAATCAACGCGTACATTATTATTAAACATCGTGTTCGCAAAACAAGAAAATTACGACTTCATTTCCTACATACCATACTCTGTTATTAACACTGTTCCATTTTGAATGTGAAAATGTACGAATGAGAAAAAATAGAACTGAATTGTTATATCGTTTCGATTAATTCAATAATGTAAATCATAACAGAGGTAAAATAGGAAATTATAGAGTAACAGCTTAAATGTTAAAATAAATGTTCACGAACGCAATTATTTGATTAGAAGGTAACTAGTTTAATATAAAATATTAAATATTAATAAAATATTAAATAGTAAATTGCAATATAATTTATTTAAATGGATAAAATTTAAGAACAAAATTATCGTTTCTTTTTATTTTTTATTATAATGTAACTATAGTCGATTCACTTTAAGAATGCAGCGTTAGAAAAGATGGGCAGGTCCTGATTTTGCCACATTTGATTGGTCAATTATCGAGGCAAGTTTACTTTATTAAAATTTTTGCATATTTGACATAGCTGTTTATATAGATTAAATGAATTATCTCTAATAATTGTCGCCACTTGTCAAATGTCTGTCTTACTTTTTCGTTTGTATAACCACACATTTTTATATATTTTGTTATTTTTCAATGTTGTTCCTTGTATTTTATTGTGGCAGAAAAAGTGGTATATGATCCACTTGAAGGAACATAAAAAAATCATTCAGAAAAACACATTGGCAGTACACAGAGGCAAATGGCATATAAGGTACACCAGTATGGTTTCCACTTGCCACGAATTTACACTTACCCTGGCATATGAGGTACAGCAGACCGATTTTCATGTGGCCGGTGGGAGAATTTGTACGGGCGTCAAGTAAGGGTCAGTGTTAGATAGAGACAGTATTCGGAAAAATGAAATGCAAACTCTTTGTGCGAGTCCTGCATTGGGACGTAGTAAGGGATAAATTCAGAAAATCACATTGTTGAACATGTTTATAATGGTTTGTATTTCACTAAATTAAGGCAAATAGAAGTAAAATAAAACGCATAGTTTCATGTAACATGTTTAATTAAAATGTCTTACCTTACCTACTAGCTAATAGCGTACTAACATCACATTAAGGGGATGACTGAATAAGATTGTTAGCTACACTTAACGGTAGAAAGGCTTAGGATTAAGTAAAACTAATTTGGATAATTAACTGAATTATTGGCAAATAATGTTTATGCTAATCTCTTTCTCATTATAATCACATTGTAAACTTTCTATATGTACAAAAGCTAATAATTATAGTTAATAGTTGTGGAGAAAAGAATATTATTAATACTAATATTATTGGAAATAACAATGAAAATAATAATTACAATAAGAAATAATACATAAATACTCAAAAATAATTATAGGAGAAAACAATAGTAATAATAACAATAGACCTTTTGATATAGGCCTTGCTAATCCTTCATTGTCACTCCAACAAGTAGCCACGGTATGAGAACTGTGGATGTAAGTTTCATCCATATATATAATCGGTCTTTTTTCATTTCTGTAGCTTTGAATGGTACGCAAATAAGACACTCTTAACTGACGAATGTCGTGCTTTTCCATTAACAACTTTCTGTTGGTTTTTGTTTTTCTCCAACGAAAGCCCATATCTTTTACTACTTTCCGAAGAGAATCTATTCCTCCAGTGTATCCTGTTTCTTTAAATTTTCTTAGAATGTTTGGCATTGTAGGCACAATTTTGTCAACCAGTAAAGGTATTTAAAATTGTTCTACGCCGCACACCATTATCTGCATCGTCTAAGTCGGTTTTGGGCGTGGTTTTTTTTTTATTTTTCTTTGGCGATGTAAAAGATGAACCGGCACCTGCGCTTATTTCACTTTTTTCTTTATCAATCCGTCTAATACTCCTCTCAGAAACACCCGTTGCGGCAATAACGCGTTCATATAACTGATCCAGTGGAATTTTGACTACCCCTGAAGTTTTTTCTTCTTGCATATATTTAAATACATTTGAGATCACTTCACGAGTTTGACTGTGTAAAACACATTTATTTAATTTACTTTTAAACTCCATTTCTCACTACCTTAATACTGCACTACTGTGTTTATCGCTTAAAACGATGTAAAACACTGAATGCCAGAGGTTCCCCTACCTATGAATTTTGTGCGCATATCGAGGGCGGTACTTCTAACCGGCTACATGAAAATCGGTCTGCTGTACACCAGGGTAAGTGTAAATTTGGGGCAAGTGGAAACTATACTATTTATATTGAGCAGCGTAGGTATATGTGAACGACTTTCGTGTTTATTCGCTGCGGCGGTGCGCCAGACGATAGCAACAACAAAGCTGGACGGACCATCGGACCATTTAGATTCACTGTAGAATGTGTCACGTTGTTTACCCTCTTGTATCGAGTTGAGAGGTTATTTGATATCTTTTATGTAAAATTGTTAGTTTTTGCTCTCGACTTAAGAATTTCCAAGTAGGTACACACTTTTACCCCACAAAAGTTACTACTGGGAAAAGTGGAAACCTTATGGTTTTAGGTAGGTTCCACTTACCCCATTGATTTTATGGATAATGAGAAGTAAGTATTTCCGTTTATTTATACTTATCTAATCCCAATATTTATTTTCAGAAATGGTGCGTAACTATAAACGCCTGACAGGCAATCCTGCTTATTCGAAAGAAGACACGAACAATGCAGTGGAGGTTGTGAAAACAGGCAGCCTAACCCTCTACAGGGCTTCAAAAATGTTCAAAATACCTAAAGCTACCTTATTTAAACGAGTTAAAGGACAAAGAGGAATTAAAAGTAGAACATTAGGCCGCTCAATAGCTATTCCGTTTGAAAAAGAAATGAAAATCGCCCAAAGTATAAAAGCAATGGAAAGGTGGGGTTTTGGACTGTCAAAAAAGGAATTGCTCCTCACAATATGAGAGTACGTTAACCAAAACAACATTAAGACTAGTTTTAAAAATGAAATTACTGGGGTTAATTATTTTATTCGCTTCGCTTTAAAAAAACTTTCAATTTAAGTTAGAAAAAGCCTCATAGTGTTGAAGTATCACGAAAAAGAAGTATTGATCCATTTAGTATTTCTAGAATTTCAGTCTTCTTGAAGAAGTTACCAATAATGTCTTTCCAACTAATATTTATAATATAGATGAAACAGCTTTGCTTAGACCCGAGCCGAATCAAAGTGGTCGGACAAAAAATTACGCCTGCTCATAGACCACGAGCCGCCCAGGTAAAGAAAATGTAACCGCGTTGATGCAGCAGGAGAAAAGTTGCCACATTTAGTCGTATTTAAGGGAAACTACATTTGGGATTTAAGGATTCCTAAAAACTAAAAATTTTTTGTCACATAATTTAGCAGTAACGTGAATGAATTTTTCCCCTTCAAATGGAACAGTTTTGGTGTTGGTGGAGTTGGTGTAGGCAGTTGCACACTGACATCGTCTACGTATTAATCATTTACTGTCATTATTAATTTGCGTGAATCTTATAGCATTACTGAAAAGCACTATTAACGGTAATAATAAATAACTAATTTTGTGTAAGTTTTCTTTATTTTGCTTATTAATACAAATAAAATATGAATTTTGAATATTTAATGGACATGCTTCAAATTTATTTTGAATGTGGTAAAAGACCGTGTCACACTATTAAAATATATCAGGAACAAAAGTATTTTTAATAATATAAAATATTATTAAAAATGGGGTGTGAAGAACACAATACAAGTTCATATATTTGTGAATGTATCTTCTCCAAAGACGCAGATACGTATTTCACATTTCTACATGATCGTCGGTGCGCCCCTGTTGGAGAAGAGACACATTCAACAAAACATAACTATCTTACTATCTACCAGAAATTATTAAGACAGAGCGTGAAAGAATATTCAGCGCTGTCTATATAATACCACAGACCTAGCAAAGTGTTTTTATAGTCGGTAACATACCTATCTATAAAAACTGTATTCTCGTGTCTTCATTACTTGTTCGGCGTGAACCGACTGTATATAACAACATAATTTGAAACATACTTGAGTGGGTACAACCCACCAATTTTGTATAATACAAAAGTAATTTTAATAATATAAAATATTATTAAAAATGGGGTGTGAAGAACACCCCATGTGTCTCTTCTCCAACAGGGGCGCACCGACGATCATGTAGAAATGTCAAATACGTATCTGCGTCTTTGGAGAAGATACATTCATAAATATATGAACTTGTATTGTGTTCTTCACACCCCATTTTTAATAATATTTTATATTATTAAAAATACTTTTGTATTATACAAAATTGGTGGGTTGTACCCACTCAAGTATGTTTCAAATTATGTTGTTATATATCAGGAACGTTTCCCTGATATGGAAGCACCGGATGATAAGAAATTTGCGCAATTGGAAGCTAATTTGAGGACGATTGGATCTTTTAAAACGCGAAAGAAAGGAGTACGGACCGTAGATGAAAATTTAAGTTTAACCGTTCTGTTGAGCGTACAAGAAAATTGTTAGCAACGTTGGATCTTCCAGTACAACCGTAAATTCTATTTTGGAAAAACACAAACTGAGACCGTACATGCCTCAAACAATAAACAATCCATCATTTGCTGGAAGACAATTATCCGTGGAGAACGCAATTTTGCAATTTTTATTGTAAATTACGTAAAGATCCACTATTTCATTCTAAAATTCCGTGGTCGGACGTACGCACCATTACCAATAACGCCGTGTTTAATAGGAACAACCATAGGTATTGGTGTGACGAAAATCATAGATTTGTTGTTTAAAATAATATCCAGAGAAGATTTACTTAAGTATTTGGTGTGGAATTTTAGACAGTAGGGTAACTGGGCCATACTTTATATCATACATTACTTGGAGATATAGTGGAGAATTCAGAAGAATTACCTGTTTAATTTTTCCAAATCCTTACACCTACATTAAATTTCATTTATCAATCGCTTTCATATTTCATGACTAGGGACAGCACACGAGAGGCCGAAGACTCATCGCCCGCGGGCGTACTATTGAAAATTTGTATTTTTAGAGTTTTTAATTTTATTTATATAATTGGAAAACAAACGAGTGGTAATCTATAAAATACGAAATACATTTTTATTTGTTCATTTTGTTGTTCAAGTTGAGTAAAGGAGTATTAATATTAACTAACAATACTTTCTCAAGGTTCTCTTCTGTAAAATTTGTGCTCTTTGAATGAAATGCATCCTTGTAGATAGAAAACGTCCTTTCTATATCGCAATTGGTTATAGGTGCATACTGGAAATATGATTTTATTACAGCGTATTTAACAGTTAGATTTTGAATACACAATTTCCGCAATGTTATTAAATCTGGATTTCTATTAAAAACTGCGTCTAACTCTTGCCGAAGGCCACATGCGAAGTCACTTGGAATATTTTTCAAATTACTAATAGCCACATCTTATGTGATTAATCCATTGTATAATTTGAGATCTTGATTTTCAAAATAAGTGATTAGTTTTGGCAAATTTCCGAAGTGTTTCTGAAGAAAGTACAACTGATTTTTTAAATTTGGAATTTGTATTAGTTTCTTGCACTTAGAAATACTTCGAGTGTTGTAATTTAAATATGTAAAGAAATTTTGTAAACTAGGGACATTCTCTGCATAAAAACTAGTTGCTTCCAACCATGTTCACCATCCAGTTATTATTGGAGAGGGAGGCAGTGACAAAGATGGATGTTTTTCCCTGTAAAGAGCTACTCTCAATGGTGTTTTTCTGAAAACTTTTTTAAAAGCGGATACAAGTCTATTAACTTCTGATTCTGTGGAGAGCATGTGCTACACAGGTAATATGTAGCATATTAGGATATATTTCCTTTAATAGTCTGCCTGTTTTTAACATATATGCAACAGTGTCACTGAAAAATAAAAGTCGTCCGAATGAAGCATTTGATGCATATTCTCATAAATGGCTTTAGCTACTGCTGCCACGTCAACTGTATTTATAACTTATGCCATAGGTAATTAGATAGAGGGTAATAAATTCTATTCCAAATCGATTGGATTTTTGTTTAAACAAATATGGCTTTCAATTTCAACACCTCCGTTAGATTTTCTTTTTTTATGTAATTTTGTGTTAATTTCTTAAATTAAATAAAAATTATTGATATTATTTTATTAAAGAATTCATTACATACTATAAGTTATTAAAAAAAAAATGTGAACTTACCGGCAAAAAGGTAGCTTATACCATTCAATACACTTTGACAATGTTGCCACATATATCAATTTTTGTAAATAGTCCGTGAAGGCAAACAAAGAGGAATTTAACATTTTTGTATTAATATTTCTGAAAACTTTATAAAGTACTACGCTGAGTAAAGTGTTAACACAAATTCTTACATTCCCTGTATATGTTATTAGTTGTTTTTGTTACTGTGCAATATTTCATCATCAGTTCTAAAAAAACACTGTTTAACTGCTATGGCACAATTTTTAAATATCTTCGAGAGAATATAGCTTCCAAGATAAAGATAGTAATCAATGGAATTTATTTTTTTATATGATTGCAAAATTCTACAATGAAGAACTTAAGAGCATTGACTCCTGCATACAATTAACGAAGATGGATATTTGGTGAACAAAGATTATAAAACTAGTATCAATCAGTATATAAATTTGTTATAAATCAATAATAAGCCAATAATTATTATTACAGATAATTATTATTACACAATTTTGGTTAAGTTTTTAGTAGTAAAAAATATTAATTTTCTGTTCATTTTCTGTACTCACTGATAATATTTGTTTATGTTTAGCAGATCGTCTCTGAATTGTTAAGCATAAATACGTTATTTTCAATTCTCGTAAATTTACTGTAGTTGATAAATATCTTGTTTAATCCTAATTGAAAACATATAATACTTCTTAAAACTTTTAAATAGACCACGGAAAACTATTAACAATTTCGCAAACATAGCAGAAACATCGTAGGTATATAATGTATTAAAAGTTACCCAAACTGTCAAAAATACCTCATTATGTTCACACACCCCATCGACTATCCAGATTAACATTGATTTTTACCAAAGTAAAAATTTTATTTAGGTGGTCTCAAATACACACAAGAGGGCTGCAAACAGGGAACACAATGGGTTCCTAACTGTAAGTTAATAGAGTGGATACAATAGCTAATAGAGATATTGTGGGACCGGGGTGACAACAGGCCACAATGAGGATCCCTTGTGCTTCTCCATTCATTGCTGACAACATCCGTAACTGCATCTGTCATTTAAGAGGCATTTTATACGCTACGGAGTTTGTAATATAGAAGATTGTTATTATACAAAGGGTACCTATCTATGCATATATTTGTGTGGCGATGACTTTAAAAACTTCAGAAATATGAACTATATTAAATGTTAATTTATCAAGTAAGTACCTGAAAAAAGATTTATTACAGGGGTTGATTTTATTTTATATAAAGGGTTACTATCTTTACTCACATTTTTAATTTTTTATAATTGTTTTTTTTTTATAATAATTATCCTAAGAATTATTGCTTGTTATTTTAAAATTATGTTTGCAATTTAATACGCGCGTGATTTTCCGATCCTTTTTCATTGTAAATTATCTATACAAAATTAAATTAATGTTCACTCGGTTATTAACAATGAAATATCTAATTTACATTGTCATTTTTTACAATTCGAAGGTTCCTCAAACACATAAAATGTAATTAAGGAGAGACAGATAACCATAAATAGCTAATTAATACATAAAATATAAAATAACAACTTCAAGTAATTAAGAATCGACTGTAAACATTATCAAATTAATAACTTAGAATTTGTTTTTGCGGGAAACAGGACACGTAGTAGTGATTTTTTTTATTTAAGATAAATTTCCTATTCTATCCTGCTCGTACTATAATATAAGAAATAGTTCAAGCGCCTGTAATCTATACTGACTTTTCGAGGATATTCTATACCGTTCATTATATGATACTATTGCAGGAATTATGAGTGCTTAGTCTCTCTAATGCCCTAACTAGGTTATTTCATATCATCATCATAAATCAAAGCTTCAAAACTGGTGGGGTTTACTTACTCATGTGTGTTTCAATTATTCTGATAAATCAAAGCGCTATACTTCCACCTCAGGTGTGCCGCAGGCTCTACTTTGGGGCAGTTGCTTTACAATATTCATCAATGATCTGATGCACCGATGCAGTTATTTGTAAGATAGTCGAAACTATGTCTATTATAACAGATTTAAGTCAAAACCTTACACGTCTGTCGGGCAGATCTACTTTGGGGCCGCTGCTTTTAAATATTCAGCAGTAACCAGTTATATGTTCAATCACCAATGTGGATGACCTTAAAATCTATTGTATCATCTTAAATGAACTAGATGTCGCTTATTTGCGGAACGCATTACACATTATAGTTGAATAGTACACGAAACACAAACTTAATCGTAATATTAGCAAATATAGTTCCATATCTTACACTAGAAAAAAATAATGCCTTAACTACGCATTGTGCAAATCAATTGCATTTTCGCGAAGTGATGTGAATGAAATAAATGCTTTCTACATATACGACGCTAATTATTCGAATTTTTTACTGAAAAAAAAAATTCGCCCTTATGCAGGATTCGAACCTACGTTCTTTGGTTTGCCGGACCACGCTTTTAACCCTTGAGCTATTAAGGGACTGAAGTTCGAATCGTCAGGAAATGCCATAAATTGCATTAAGAACAGATACTATATTGTGCCCGTAGTTGACAAATTTCTGCAAATCAATTACATTTTCGCGAAGTGATGAGAATCAAATAAATATGCTAATAATTCGAATTTTTTACTGAAAAAAAATTTTTTTCTTCTTCTTTAAACTATGTATTCTGTTGATGGTGAGAGGTGTCAAACATGGTAAGAGATTGATCGAATGCTGTTTTCGAACGAGAGTATTTTTGAGTTCGGATGCCTAGAAAGAAAGTACAGTCGTCATATACAAATTGACTTGTAAACACAATAGTAAACATTCAGTGAAATTGTTCCTGTGGGGTTGTTTCAGAATTCTGGATTTTGGATCATGGTGTCTAATATAATATAGACGCATGAAGGACTATTAATTTATACGAAATGAAACTTTGAACGTCAGTACAAAGTTTAATAGTAATGCGAAGGAATAGTTATTGAAAGATAACAAAGATCCGAAATAGTATATGAGGGTAAATCATTATGTCTGTGACTTTTTGAATTTCCCGCGTTGTAAATTGAAGAGCAACGCTGCTCCCATCAATGACCATGTGTAAATAGACTACGTCAAAGTTTGAGAAAGACGCATTATTTAGTTAAAGCTTGACAGGCATTTAAAGCAGAATGCTATAGGAACTCTGCACCAACAGAATCAATACTATAAAAGTGATTTGCTGAATTTCGTAGTGGTCGCATAAGCACGAGTGACGTCGAACGTCCTCGAAAGAATTAAAAAATCTACAATATGGTGTTAGCCGATCGGAGATTGAAAGGTCGCGAGATTGTAGAGGCCACTGGCATATCATATGGCTGGTTGTTACAATATTGAGTAATTAGCTGCGTGCTAGAAAACTATTCGCAAGATGGACGCTGCGTTTGCTCCCAATTGATGATCAGAAACGAGAGTGTGTGACAACTTCGAAAGAACAACTTAGCGTTGATTGGTCGCAATTCGGACGAGTTTCTACGCTGTTTCATAACCGTAGGCGAAACATGGATCTATCACAATATACCGGAGTCCAACCAGTAGACGAAATAGTGTTTTTTTTCGAGAAAACCGGCACCGAAGAAGGGGAAGAAAGTGGGTCTGTCGGCCAACAAGGTCACGGCGACAGTTTTTTGGTATGCGCGCGACATAATCAACTTTCAAAAGGGAAAAATAATTAACGGCGAATATTACGGCAACTTATTGGACCGGCACAATTCCAATTTGAAGAAAAAGCAACCGCATTTGGCCAAGAAGAAAGTTACTACACATGTGCGTAATCACCATGGCGAAATTTCATATATTGGGCTACGAATTGCTATCCCACCTGCCATGTTCTTAGGGCTTATCGCCTAGTGACTATTTCCTATTTACAAATCTGAAGAAATGGCTCGGCGGAAAGAGATTTCGCTCCAATGATGAAAGCATTGTTCAAACAAACACCTATTTTTAGAACCTCGATAAATCTCTCTCTCGATAAAATTTGTAAGGGATGAGATAATTAGAGAAACGTTGTATAAAGTGTATTGAGCTCAAAGACTATGTTAAGAAATAAAACTTGGTTTGCTGTTTGCTTTCATTCAAAAAGTCATGTATTTAATGATCTACCCTACTACTGTGCGAATTGAAAATAATAAATGTTATACAAATAATTGAGTGACCTTCGTTGGTAGTAGATTGAAATCAAATTGAAACGTGTGGGTCCATTATAAAGCAAACGTGAAAATGGTGGTATACCATGTACAGCTTTTCCAAAATATAAGAATGATGTGGCAATACCTACCGACTAGTTACATTGAGAATTTGATCGCAAACACGATGAATCGATTTGAAGTGATAGTTAAGAACAATAGAGACTGCGCTTTTATTAATTATTCAACGTATTAGTATTCCGTGTATAGCAAGGTGTAAATGAAATATTCTGAAAAATAATAGCTAAGTCTTTGTGTGAAAGTTTTATGACATGCATTCATTCATAAATTTTCGTATGTATCAGCTGTTGCCTTGTTATTTATAAGTTGGTCAATGGCTTTGCAATATTCCGAAAAAAAATATCCAGTTTTTTTTTTTAATTTGAAACGGTATAATAGTTTGGTAGTGATTTTTAATTTAGTTGTGGTAATATTAAATTCACTAGAAATAATAAATTACATTTCGAATTTCAATTGAATGTTTATATTTTTTTCTGTGTTCTATTTGGCTCTTTTTTAAATGACATTCTTTTGGCCTAAAGTGGGTAAAAATACAGGTGGAATTTTTAAAGGGAGATATTCAATGTGTCTGTCATTTGCGTAAATACAAGTAATGTGCACCCTTTAAGACGGCTCAGTCTTGAAGGATATGGGTCACAGCTTGAAAAATATATTGCCGAAGATCGTCCTTTCACCATATAGTAAGAGGATATCTGTTAATTTGTGATTTGAATAAGCCATACTTCACGGAAGTTGATAACACACTGAATTTTGACTTATAGTATGCATTATCGCATCTACAACTTTCACCATTACGCTTCAGTAGGGATAGCGCTGCAGTTATAAAGGAATACTAAATTTACCAGAGTCGGATCGAACCACGCGCATGTATTAAATATTTTTTTTCTTTAATCAAGTTCGAGATAGAGTTTTCGTGCATTAGCATTTTACATGTTAAAGTATGTAGGATATTTCGTTTACACCTTGTATATTTTTGTTAAATGTCGCCATTTTAATTTTTATACAGATGTATGTAAAATTACATATGACAATTTAACGTATTTTTATGTAGCTATAGAACACGTGTACTTAACACAAGATCATCCATAATTACTTCCAACATGAAATTTTGACGTAAACTAGATTCCTCTATATTTAGTGATTATATATTGTTTTTTCTCCTTCTATATAATTTTAGCTTATATGCATCGATACATTTACATAATCAACGTATTTATGCTTAGGGTGCTTACATATGTACTTACCCGTGTGAATACATTATGTACTTAGGTATACCTTATAATCCATGTAACCTATATTTTACGTTTTATTAAAGTATACTTACCTTTCTCGACTAGACTGAATTTCTTCGTAGAGCGGCCATAGCGTGATCTGAATTGCTGTCATGGCTTGGCCATAAAATATTTCAAATTGTACCCCAACGAATAATATTTTACGTCCTTTATTTGCTTTGAGATATTGAGATATGGAAGCATGTAAGTATTTTCGTGATGACGAACCCTTTTTGCTAATGATACATATTTTCATGTATAAATTTAAACTTTAACATGTGGATTTTACTTTTATCACAAGTATTAATAAGCAAGTAATTGAATATTTTCTGACCCGCAAATATTAGTTAAAGCTTCGAGATAGCAAAAATTATTATTGCACTAAGAAAAATACAGTATATATCTCACTCCAAATAAGAATGGATCAGATGGCGCTGCAATCTGAAAGTAATTTACGCAGGATAGATTTTGTAATTTGGAACAAGTAAAACATATGTTTGCTGCCATATCTTAAGGTTAAATAAAATATTATTTTTTGACTTTTACGTTTGCTTATTAACATATTTATTATTAAGAAAGCTTAGGCGCTTTGTATTGTAGTTTCTTAGTGTTTGCTTCTCCAATGTAGTTGTGGGAAAATAGTACAATTTGTTGTGGTAAGTAAGGTACTATATAGCGTAGGAATCTTTAGAGATGATGTACAAAAATAGTACTATTTATAAAGAATAATATTTCTTATTTTTTCTGTTAACCCTCTTTCGATGTCGATGGGCTATACACACCGAGCTGTAGCATCATTTTTCTTTTGCTGGTTACTCATCCAGCAACTGACCACAGTAACGTTTGTTTGACTATGTGAATTGCAATACCGTTACCATGACTACATTGTCATAACGTCTGCTGTCAATTGTATAATATTATTACACATACCGTGAGTTTTTTATATCACTGAACATAACACATGAATACACCTATGTTCAGTTTTAAAATGCTTCTATTGATGGGAAAGTAATGCAACTAACAATGCGAGTGTCATCACTTGTCGTAATAAGGCATTTTATTTTTCATTGGTTGACTTCGCAGATATTTCTTGGTGAAACATTCTTGAAATAACTTGATTAATTATTCGAAAATAAAACACTTGGCTTAGTTTCACAACTTCTTTAATTAGATACACTAACAATTGTTTCGGCTATTAGGCCATTATCAAAGAGCTATTGGACAGAGAATTGGACAGAGTGGCAGAGGTATTAATAAACGGTTAACTGAACATATTAGAGATATAAAATATAGTGTTAAACACACAGGGTTCGCGGAACATTGTATAGACCAGAACCACTTACCCGATATACAGAGCTGTAACCTCATTCATAATGTAGCAAAAAGTAAAAAGTTAAATATATTAGAGATTTTTGAAATTAAAAAAGCCCAAAAACAAAATCGAGTGATCACAAACACGCAATTAGAATTCATATCGATTCAATCGATACAATCTTAAATATCAATTACCCACATTCTCCCACCCATAAGGAACACAGGTATATATGTTAACTTAAGTAGAGTAAGTTTTAGTTTGAGATAGCTCTTTGATAATGGCCTAATAGCCGAAACAATTGTTAGTGTATCTAATTAAAGAAGTTGTGAAACTAAGCCAAGTGTTTTATTTTCGAATAATTAATCAAGTTAAGGCATTTTAGTTGTCAGTGTCAACGAAGTGTGAAATTAATTTATTTAACATTTAACTTACACAAACAATATTAAAATTAATTTTATGGTAAATTGAAAAAAAGTTTGTTCTCATTTATAATTCTTTAACTTTTTCATAAATGTTCAGAATATCCACCTTCACATTCCATACAATATGCGAGTCCATTATGAAATTCCTGCAAAGAGCTTGTTAAAAAATCTGGTTTTGTTTGTAATTCGTCACAGTACTTATGCGTGCTTTTAAATCTTCAATGTTAGTGAAAATTACATTATCATAAATTTTAGATTTAAGATATCCCCAAAGAAAAGTCATTTGGCGATGAAAAAACGGGCCGGCCAAACTATTAGACCTAATCTTCCTATCCATCGATCAGGAAGACTTAAATTTAGAAAATTTGTAATTGCTGCAGTTGAATTGGGGCTCAATCCATTTGAAACCAGCAACATTCAATGGCTAAATTATAAAATCGAGGAACAATACGTGTTCGAAGAAAAAGGACGCTTCATCAGTGAAAAGAATTTTCTTCAACATATTATCATTTTCATTTAATAAATTAAATAGTGTTTCGCAAAAATCAACACGTCTTATTCTATCTTCATGAAATAATTGTTGGTAATTAGAAAAGTTGTAAGATTTGTATTTGTACTATTTGAGAATTTTAAATTCAGACGTCTTCGAAATATTAAATTGTTGTGCTATTTTACTTAATGGTGTTATTGGATATTCTTCAATGTAATATAACACATTTAATTTTAGGTCTTCTGAAAGAATGTGGGGGGTTTTAATTTTCTTTCTGTGTGTATTTATTATGCAGCCATCAGAATAAAATTTCCTAGTAACTACCTGAATCTTTCCGATAGATGGTATGGGCCTGTCAAGATATTTGATAGAAAACAGATCCCGCACTTTCCTTAAACTTTTTCCAGCTTTACACCAATTCAAAATTTCTATTTCTTCATCTTTTATTTATATACTTATTTTTTTATTACAGCATCGTATTAGGTATTTATAACAAACAATACTAATTAGCTAATTGCACATTATTCTTCATACAACAAATAATGCTTTATGTTAGTTTTAAACTAGTCAAATAAGATATTTACATTTCTCTAATGGACAAGTAATTGTGTTGTGTATTACCACAACATGTTAACTTCGAAAGTATCGTTTTATTCACATATAAAACGATTGCAAAACCTAGCAAAATACCAAAGTCCCAGAAATAGTTTCCAGTATTTTTACTGTAGTTGAATTTAATATCGCATTTGTTTACTGAACTACAGTTAAAAATGAGATCAAAATATTCTAATATTACAAAAATACAAGTAACAAACCTACACCACATTAATGAAGTGCTTGTTAGTAATTGCCAAAGATCCAATAATTAATAGTCAATGAAAATCATAAAAAAGGATTTTCAAAGATGTTCTAAAACACAAATATGAAAATCAAACAAAAAAAGTCAAAAACCATGATTGTAGGACATGAAGAGAATTTATACGCATTATTTAGAGACAGGCATACTTATATGAAAATTTAAATACTCAGAAGTAACCTCACAAGATTGAAAAAACGAGAATGGAGAACGAGTTGTCGCATTGTTTGATTATTGGCAATTTTAATGTGATAAACTTTGTAAATGCTTCTACCACGTGTCGCAGGACTTCTTTATTTAAAAATCTTGCTTGATTTAAAACAATTTAATATTATGTTTACAATTGTGACAATAATCTTGCTGACTTACTCTTCTCAAATGTATGTTGTCCTGTAACAGTTGGCCGTTATGAGCACTCCTTGCTTCGCGAAGATTTATATCATTTTAGTTTATTAATAAATGTTGAGTTTCGATCTGAAACTAGAAATAAGCCGTTACTTTCGGCTGCTAATTTACGCTATAATTTTCATAAGGCCAACTATCTTAGTCTGCGATGATCTTCGGAGTCTGGACTGGTCGTTTTTGGATAGTTATGGTGATGCAAATGTGGTATTTTCTGACATCTACAGAATACTTTACCGGACATTAAATAAATCAGTAAATCACGCAAAACTTCTCTTTATACTATATAGGTTATAAGGCGTTTAAAGCTAAATGAATATCATAAGAAGAATTGGAAAAAATCACACAATCCTGCAAGTTTTGTAAAATTTAAACTGCTTATGCTTATATTTCATGTGGAAATTTCCTTTCAAAATAATCCTCAAGAAGTTTTCATAAGGTCCAGGGTCCAAAAAGGATATTATGAAAATTCCTGAAAAATTGCGTCACGATAATATCATGTTAATCACCGCAAGATATTGTTAATGCGCTTGCATATTTTTTTTTCTACTACCTTCACTCATACTGACAATGGCTTCTGATAATGTTATTTCTAATCATCCTTCACTAACTTTATCCTTTGTAACTGAACAGCTTATCAAAGTTATGACAAGCTTCGATGACAAATTAACAGTTGGTGAGAATCTCGTGCCAAGTTTTTGGTTAAAGATGCAAGGTTCGGTTTGGCTAAGCAATTAGCAACCATTATTAACTTATCCATAAGGTCTAATACATTTCCCACTGTTTGTAAACGGGCTAGAATTACTATGTTTTTAAGAAGAATGATTAATGAGATTTATGTAGTCGTAACTCTCCATTGACAATTGTTCGCAGTTATGGATCAAGTTTACTAGTGGAAATTATTAGCAGCTATTGTGTGAGTGGAAGACTTTTAACATTTTAGCAATAATGAGTTTAAATATTGTTCTTTTGAAATATTGATACACGGCAAATCACTGATTTCCATTTGAAATTATGGGGCAAGCATTTCTATGTTGGCGTTAAAGCTATTTTGAAAAATCTTGATTTCGTTTGCAATTGTATCAAAATCTGAAAAACTAGACTCAAAAGTTATTTTTAAAGCACCCAAACGCTTCAATTTGCAAATCTACCAGAAATGGAGTCTCAGTTTGCTGAGTGAAAGTTTGGCACGTATTAAAATGCATGAAATGTTTATTACCTATTTAGCATTGAAACAAGACAATTTCTTGTTGGAAGGAAGAAAGTGTATAAATCAGGCAGAAGCTGGTTTTCTTCTAACAATTTTAAATTTGGTTAGTTAAATCTGTACAAAATGATAACTTCCATAACCAGTCATTGCTCTGTAACTCGGCCAGAGGACATTTCCGTCCATTCAAGAAAACGTTCAAATATCAAATTAGAACTTGTCCGCAGCTCAGCCAGCGTAATGCAGTATAATATGGAAATTGAGTGAATGGAGAATGTTTACTTCCATAACGACCTTTATATATTGCATTCTTTGAGGACTGATATTGTTTCATTGCAAATTATTACTTGACTCAATCTGGAAATATTGATATCACAATCATATTTAATTGCCCTTTAAATGTACTGCACTCACTATTCTTCGTTTTCTTTCTATATTTGTAAATCCACACAAAAGGCACATAACTTTAAATCAAAATAATGCTGATAATAGTATTACTAGTAGGACTATATTCCGCTTTTCATGTCGTACTTCTCGGTCCGAACTCAAAATTAGGAGCTGTCCAAGTCTCAGTTGTCATCCGTACTTATACCCCGCGGAAAACATATTCGAAAACACTTGAAAGTACTTAAATCTTCCATACAAAGGATGGGCAACAAAACTTTTCAAAAACATGATCTAGCTCCTACTCGCTACAAGATGGAACTGTATTTTTCGACTAACCGAGCATAGTTGACGCTTTCGCGTAATTCGGCTGCTCCCCACACGATGACCCTGTACTACTTTAACTTTGCACGTCTCGCACTTAGCTTCTTTACTCTGCGCAAAATGGCACAGCTATACATTTAGCATAGTCGTAACAATATGTAAGGCGTAGCTCACTCATGGGCTATCTTTGCTGCATCTCGGCTCTTGTGCGTGATTCAAAACTGCAGTATGTTAATATGATGAACTAGCTAGGTCTTGGCTCTTGGGACTTAATTAAAGTAAACAGTGTGGCTTTTATACTAAAATGCATGGAGAGCTGTGGTATAAATAATTACCAATTATTATTGATTGAGAATCCTCTTTTAACCTCATTCAAGATTTCGTTATGATTGCGAATCTCCAATTCTATTTAATCCCACATGATAATAGACACATATACGACGGGGTATTGATATCTAGTTAGCCTTGGTCATTTTCCTTGAACAAAACAAAATTTCGTTATGATGGCACGAAATAAAGACATTTTAAAAGTGTTACGTCAAGAGTTGAAATATTGGTGTGTGGTAAATTTTGAAAGAAGACGTGGTTTCTTTCAAATGCAAATGTGAAAATCAATAAATTGGAATATCGAGGAATTATCAAATAGAGGTTAAGTGGTAAGAAAATATACGAATATATGCTTAACACACTTGGCGATCAATGCCCATCATATGCGACTCTCAAAAATTGGATTGCGTCATTCAAAAGAGGAAAATTTTCCGTTGAAGATGAGAAGCGATCAGCAAAGCCAATTTCAGTGTCTACCCCCGAAAATATTGACGCAGTTCATGACGTGATATTATCAGACCGCGAATTGGGCTGAAATATATAACTGGGGCACTAAAGATTTCACATGAACGCGTACATCATATAGTTCACGCCGATTTAGATATAACAAAAATTTCTGCAAAATGGATTCCTAAATGCTTGAACGCCGAACACAACGAGCAAGAGTGAAAGTATCACGGGGAATCTGTGACCGTTTTGAAGGTGATCCAATTTTTTTGAACCGTCTTATGATTACAGATGAAACATGGGTTAATTTTTACGACTCGGAAACAAAATAGCAATCGATGGAATGGAAGCATCATGGTTCTCCAAGGCCTAAGAATTTACGAGTTCAAAAATCCGCTGGAAAAGTTCTTGCGTCAGCTTTTTTAGGATATCCGTTGAATAATTATGATCGATTATCTAAAAAAGTGTCAAACCATCACTGGAGACTCTTATTCTAAATTACTAACAATCCTGAGATAGAAAATTAAGGAAACAAGACGTGGTATGTTAGCGATAGGTGTGCTGTTCTTTGCAGGACAACAAATCGCGCATTACCATGAAAACAATTCAGGACCTAGGGTTATAATTACCGAAACACCCGTCCTATTCCCCAGATTTAGCCCCCTCAGACTATTATCTGTTCCCTCGATTGAAAGATCGTCAATTTTTGTTTAACGACGAAGAGGTAATAGAAGCTATGGAGAGCTTGTTTGCAGACCGAGAAAAATATTTTTTTTAGAACGGTTAAAGGCGGTGCAGGATCGCTGTATTAAGTGTATTAATTTAAGAATAGACTATGTTGGATAATAAAATATTCTAGTCCCAACTTTAAATTGTTTCAATAGTAGGCTAAGAATATATCAATATTCCCTCGTACATACATATAACGTGAGAATAAGTTTATTTACTACATTGATATTTTTCCTTTTAATATCTAAAGAAAAAGTTCGTTAAATTTTGTTAAAACAAAGCTTGTTCTATAAAAGTTCCACTTTATTAAGTAAATAAGTATGTATTAGAATATTATCAGGAAATAAACCATTATATGTTCTGCAGGATACATGAAAATTAAAGATATTAAGAAATTTGAAGGTAAATGTTCGGATAGCTATAATTAAACTTACAGTGATGTATGAATTAAAGAAAACTTGGATACAATAGAGGAACTTGTTGTTCACACCTGGAAACATAAAATATTTAGAACGATACTGAAGAATCGATTAAATTAGTTAGTAGGCGTATATACAAAGAAATCGAAATGTAAGATCAAATGTTACAAAGAACGAATGACAATAAATTCACTGAGAAGCTTATGGGCAACAAAAAACGTATAAAATAACAAAAGATTTCGGGGCCTAGAAGCTTGATACTTGTAAGCAAAAACTCGGAAACAGAAAATGACAGTAATTGCAAAGAAGATGGTAAGATGCAATTAAAGTAGAGGATCTGCATGAATTCTACTTATAATGTTATCTAGAAAAATGCTTTTTTGGATTCTTTCGATGCATTCTTCATTTTCCAGTTACTGAAATATTTTGCATTCAAAGTAATTTATCATTTCTTCATTCATGCATAAATGCATAATTTCATTAAAGTTATTTCCAAAATATACATATGAAATTCTGAATCGTTGTCATTTTGTCATATACGCTATCGGTAACATCTATATAGATAGCGCACATCTAATCAAAGCAGACTCCAACATTAGAGAGAGAATCTATCGAGTGAGATAGAGCTAGTACTGGCAAGAAAACGCGCGTTCCCTATTAAAATACATGGGCGATCGACCAGGACAGATAAATATACATGCGGCATATACTTACCTGGCTGTTTAACTGTAATACATTTATCAAGTTACTTTAAAAATATATTCGTGGATTTGTTAGTATGTATCTTTATAAAATAAATATTTTGTTACTGAATTACAATTTTAATTTAATTTGAAGACGCGGTATACGGAATATATAGGGTACAGCTTTAAAAAAAATCCGAATGAGTATGAATTAAATGCACATGTATTTATAGGATGAAATTAATTAAATAGTTACTTAGTAATAGATGGCAAAAGAAAACACATGGGTAGTAAAACACAACTAGATTTATTACCGATTTTATTTTATTTTTCATTCTTCTTGTTTTTGTTTCAAAGTATTTAACTTTGTGTTTCAGTTGCAAATTAATTGCATTTTTGCGAAGTAATGTAAATGTAAACGACGCTAATTATTCGAATTTTTTAATAGAAAAAATTTCGCCCGGCCGAATTTTTTCAATTAAAAAATTCGAATAATTAGTGTCGTAAAATGTAGAAAGCAATATTTACATTTATGCTTCAATGTTTTAACTACTTTCTGAGATGTTAACCAATATTTTTTTCTTTTTATGAGATCCTCTAAATGTTGTGTCCAACATAATCTCTAAAGTAGTGTGGTTCTGTTCTTTTCCTACAATATAAGGTTTATATTTTGTATAATTGATAATATATTTACTTGTTTGTTGTTTTGTTGTTTCCTCTCATTAAAATTTTTCGTTTAGATACATTGGGAGCTTGAAACCTCAACAACCAATTCTTCCACAGGTGCTTAAAATCTTGTACTTTGTGTTTCCTCAATTTCTCTATTGTGTAGCTCTTGAATTTCGTTTGCACTTTCTGTATTTGAAGTGCGTATAATGACTCGTTTAGATTTAAAATTCGTTGGTATAGAACCTTTCTTCATGATTCTATTGCAGTGGACATTTATTTCGAATCATTTGCACTAAAATGGGTACTACAACTACAAATTACTGCTGTTTTTGAAGGTTCAAAATCTTTTCTTTTTAATGTTATAAACCATTTTTTCCGTAACTGTTAATTTATATGCTAATATGATATAAAAATGTAAAAATAGGTATACTTACCTGTTACTACTTTTAACAAAATGGTTTGTGCAACCGTAAGCGGAACACGAAATCACGAATTGCAACGCAAAATAAAACTACTACTGCTTAAAATAAAACTGATTTAACTTCATTGTCAAAATACGAACTCCGAATGTTTTGCCAGTACCAGCTCTATCTCGCTTACAATTTTCTCTCTCTCTAATGTTGGAGTCAATTCGTAATACGCATAGGCAATCCATATACATATACTATATCCATGGGTAATATAAATGACACACAACCGAACAAACCTATTATATTGGCTAATACACGTTCAAGTATATCCATATATGTACGGTAACACTTTTCATAAATTGCAGTCAGTACATTAGGGTCACCCCAATCTGTTTGTCTTTTTTTATACTCTATGTGGACGACCCTAGTAGATTGATGGCATTTTGCCCTGTATTATGTCACAATTATATATAATGTCCTATTTATATTAATGATCGTGACTTGCTGCTTGATAATTTTGAATATTTGTCGACCAATAACATTTCAATATAACATTTAGAAAGTGAAGAAAATGAATTAACATGGAGAGTGGACTGGAACAAGAGCAAGTGAAACATTATTCTATATCAATGAAGTAAAAACATATTTATTGAAGTTGCATTAGTGTATTAAATACACAGAACTTATATAATTATTTATACAAGGGTTGTTTCTTTCCCCTGAGTATCTTTACCAAGCCATGATATTGTGCTGCAAATTTTGTTTGACATTATAACTAGAGAACGGACATTCTTACCACATGACTATATTGTTATTGTTATCGCTGCGAGAGCAGGTGTCCGAGTAAGTCAAACACAAAATCTTCAATGTATTACGCCGGGATGTTCTGAGCGAAGTTTATAAACATTTCCAAGAAGTTTATAAACATTTCCAATTGCCGATTGCGTCTAATGGAATATATTCTCCGAATACAATAGCGGGCTTGTGCATTGTTAACGCTGCGGACCAGATGGCCGGGTAAGTCTAACAAATACTTCATTGAATTACGCCGAGTCATGTGGTAAGAATGTCCGTTCCCTAATTATAACCTAATATCAAGAAAAATTTGTAGAACAATAAACTTGGTAGAGAGGCTTAGCGGAAAGAATCGTGTATATAATCGTATATACCTATAATTACAACTACACCTCATTCAATCTTATTAGAAAAGCTTAGATTGTGTTTAAAACGCTACACATTCCGAGATCTTTGCAAAATGATACACTGTTTGAAAATTTTGTTTAAGCAAGAAGCGTCAAATATATACCAATGGAAGGTATCAAACAGGTGTAAAATATTTCAATTCATACCTTATAACTTGTTATTTATTATTTAAAAGTATTGTAAATTTATGCGTAAATACAATGGCAATGTGAAGGTTAAAATTACCACAAAAGAAATATCTACATCTTACTTCGATTTTACCAGCGAAAAAGACAATTGTAAAAAATCATGAACTTCTACTTTTTATGGTAAGCATCTTAATAATTCTTTTTAGTAAATAGAGCAATTGTGAATTATCTAGGTCTATTTTCAGTCCACCTTTTATAGCTGTTTTAATAATTGGTTTCGCAATGTCAAAGAAGGTTCCGGTCTTATGAAGGCTGTAGACGAGCTCTATCGAGGCCATCTGTCTACTAGCCTCTCCAGTGCTTTCAGCAAGCGTAAGCAATGCGTAAGCTGAGTCCACTTCTGGTGGGCTGGCCTTCTTGAGGAAGGGCTCCCGTTACTCTTTTTTTCATCTTTAGGCTCATATTTCCTTTGAGATTTAGCCGTAGTTGTTTGGTCAGTGAATTTTGAGGAATCCTCGTTGGCTTCGTCCTGGCCTACTTTATTGTGCTCATTTTTTTTTTATTAAAAGCGCAGTTTTCTCATACCAGTACGAACACATGTCAAGTTTTTTCATCCGTTCCATTGATTATTTGTCAATGGAAAGGCCCATAACATTCCTTCTTCCGCTGGTGACGAACCCCAGACGGTGCAAAAGTTAGTTTTTAGGTCGCGATTGCTGATTCTCAATCTATTGAAAATTCTCTCAGCCTTCAATATTTATCTCCTCTCATCTGGGATGAATACTATACATGCCCTTGGCCTAGAGACGTTGTCTGAATCACCTAAACTTAAGTGTAGGGTTACCCCTCCCACAGTTTTAGACTGGGAGACTGTGTCCCTTAGCCATTATTCGCTGTCAGCATCTGCATAGGTGACAACCAGGTATCTTAAGTGTACATTTGGCGAGGTGGACTCCATTATGCTAACATATGCCTTCATAATGGCGCTGTGAACTCCTTTGGGCTTACTGGGTGGCTAGATAATCGGAAGTTACCACCGTGATTTTCTCCGAAGCAGTGCCCTCCTCAAAGGTTAGTCCTTCTTTTCTTGCGTGCCTTCTCTGTATTCTTTTGACCTCTTTGCATATGCATGGTAAAATTGTCCTTAATCACGACTCTTTCGACCTGCATGTTATTATGTACCTGCTTTACCAGCTTCTATACTCTGGTCTCAGGCTTTCCAGATATTTTAGCTATTTGAATCTCCCCGTCAGGGATCATGTATACTTCGTCAGTGTTACTGTTCTTGACTGTTTTCTTTTGTTAGAATAACTCTTGTTCATCTTTGCCTTCCTGGCTTGGTTGGCTTGAGATACACTCGCATGTTCTTCTTTAGTATTTCCTTCTGTATGTATTTTTCTATACTTATCCAACGGGTATGCATACATACATAATCTTTACTTCCATATACCGGTTATACCAGTGTCGGATGATATCCCACGAGTAACAAGGAAAATAACTGTCTATCCGATCAGAACATTGAATTACCGGGTAGGGCTAAATACGAGGAGGTTACATCGGGTGTCCCTAGGAGAACGTTATCGACCTCACTTCCTAGTGACGACGCCACTCTTGACGCGCTGCCTTAGATGTGGCTTAGGTACCTCGGAAGCGCTATTCCCCATACTCAAATACTAGCGGTAAGCTCCTGAGAGGATTCATATAATAGCAAACCATTCTTCACAAAACCAGTGTCACTGTCAATATGCTTGCCTTAAGTTGTTGTATTTTTCCATATTTTTACTGTTGTGTAACTTGCATTCGTTCATGTTTCATCTAAATAATAAGATTTTTTGCCGTTTGGGACCGTTCAGGTATTACGTAAGCAGAATTTTAGTAATTTTTAATCTCCCCCCCTTGTCAGCAAAAGTAAGCAAAGCTCTTGACCCCCCCCCTCCCCCCATGCTTACGTAAGCATTAGCATAATTTTTACAAAATTTTTTCAAGTTTCTTTATTGTTATTCATGAGCAACTATCTATCATAGTTATTGAGTCTATCGCAATGAAATAACCAATTTATGAACTATAAAGAAATCTAATGCACATTTAATATTTATTCAAGTAAATTGTTAACATCATATTTAAATATTATTAAATTATTAAATATTATTAACATATTTACTTTGTTCTATTTATAAATTTGATAACTTTCGAATAATTTTTGGTATAATTTTAAATTGTTTACATTAGACGACATTTTAAACTATTTCCACAGTGGAAAAAGTCAATCAATAGTAAACAAACATTAACTTAGAACACGTCAAATCCAATGATCTTAGACTGAACAAATTCAGACAAGTGAATAGTGGACGTGGTAATTCCCCTACTTCTGCTCTTTCTTACTTAACCACAAAGCAAAGCGCGAGAGCGAGTATAAAGCAATAATCAATATTATTTCGGGGAATCCCTGAACATGCCTTTCGTTTTCGAGCATAGACACGTAGGGTTGCCATATGTGTTCAAATCAGACAATAAAAATAAGAAAAGTAAATAAAAAAATATTGCTGACGTAATCACCATTCAGACACCCCGCCCGCCATGGCATCAAAAATATGCAAAGCAAAGACCCCCACCCCCTTTTGGTGCTTACGTAATATTTGAACGGCCCCTTTGCACAACTTTCTATATTTGTCAAAGGGCGACGTCTCCATAAGATAACCGTGGCACCCCGGTGGTCATTAACAGCTTCTATAATGCCCTGTCCCAAACCAACAGACTTTCAGCTTCAGTGCAACAGCTACAAGAGTTGTAGCAGTCCTGAAAATGGTCTTTCAGTAGCAGTAAACGAAACGTCGGCCAAGAAAGAAACAGTGTAAAAAATGTGGTCCCAGGCCGGAATCCTAGAAGCAATCGTAAGATTAATTTAATCTGGAAGTATTTGTATTGTAAATAAATTAAGATAGTATATCAAAGAAATCCTTTCTACCAGAGATTTAAATAGTCTACGCGTAACAATGCAAAACAAGAGAAACTAGTAAAATATAATTATTTATAACAAAGGTGTAACTCCTTAAATTTCGCTGATATAGCAGGAAATAAAGTGTTTCATTTCAACATCACTGATTTTCTTTTTATGTATATTCTGTAGTTAAAAGTTAGTTCTTAAAAAAATAAACGAAGTTCTAACATTAAATACAAAGACAAAGGCGAGGCTATTATAATACCATTATTTTTTTGGGCAATTAAGTTATACTTCTAAGGAATTTTGGGCCATTGTTTTCCACAAATAGTTCGCTGTACAAAACGCTTAATTTGTAGCATTATAATTAACGTACATGTTTAATATTTATATACTCAATTTCATCTGTCAAAACTTGTTCTTTGTTTAATTATTATTAGTGAATTGCGTCATTACCTTTTTACATAAATGCTTTCTCCATATGCTTTAAATCTGTGAACAATAATGCATGACAATGCATGAGAGAGAACTCGAACAATATTCAAATAATCCAGCGAAACCTATCATTAAAAGTAATAAACGTTGATTTATTACAAATTAGCGTTAATATATTTTGCTATCTTAATTGCGGTATTAATGCAACAGGAATTAGTTAATTATTATTTACAGGTTGATATACGAAGAAAGATGATAAATTACGTCCAGTTTGATGCGATGTATTTATACGTATACGTAATAATTCTCATTAATTTATAGATCTGAACAAAACGATTCTGAACGAATGTCTCTGAATGGTGATGCAATTCATTTCGTTTATTATATGACTTTAACCACGTTTTATATTCAGTACTTTACTAACAGAAAATATATTTACTAAATACGTTGTAAACGGATCCAGCTGCTACATGATCAATTCATATAAAGAATTACTATCAAATATTTTTTTGACTTAATTTTATGTTACGAACTTTTATCATTTATTTTAGTACATTCCAAATTTCTGCTAGTAGTTGAATAAATATACTGTTTGGCTATAACATTTGAGATAATACATGATATGTATCGTTAAAACACTGCATTTAAAATCTCAGAAACGTGTTTTCCTTAAATTATGCTGATTAACTACTTTTCAACTGTGTCTCATTATCAAATTACTCCAGCAGCCTGGAATCATGTCCCTAGTTGCGAATACGAAATGTGCTAAAATTATCTTAATGAATTATTTGAGGCTATACCTTCACATAAGTTAAATATCTGCTTATTTACTAACTGATTTCCATTCTTACTCCGCAGGCTTATCAAAAATAAGAGATACTATTTAACAGTGTTTAAGTGTACTTGTAATTCTACAATCGCATGTAACACTAAAATTGAAGTGACCGTAATATTAATTGGAGTTTTAGAAATTACATGGACAACATTACCAATAACGTTCGGTTAGATAATAGCTAATGAAGTTTTCATTACGAAAGATGGAATTCTATGCATGTGACGTATAGTAAATTAACTTTTAACTTGTGTAGCTTTTATACGGATTTCTCGTATGATTTTCAATTTGATATAGAAAATTTAATACATGTTTCTCTTTACGCTGCATGAGTTTCTATTTGAGCTAAACGATTTCATTTTTCATTTGACCTCTAAAAAATAGAATGGCGCGTAGTCTTATTTGATTTTCTGTTTCATAATAAATTTTTACTTGGCGCGCTACTTATGGGTAGAGAACCGGATGCATCAAGCCGAAATTACGATGGACCATATAAATAGTCTATAACATCGCTAAGTACAACACGCAGTTATCGGATAGCACTATTCATTCGGTTAACCGCACATAGGCTTTTTTTTCGTTGAATTGTGACGCAATTATTTCAATATTACAGTTAAATTCCTTTCTTCAAGGATGTAGATAGAAGCGTGAGGAGTTTTTATAATTTATTTTATTTATTAGTTTATATTTCGTAAGACAAATAAAGTATGGTGGGTTAGTTCCTTTTTTTCAATGTTTTAACTGTCAATTACATACTTCGTATTTTTTGTAATAGATCCTGTTTAATATCGTTTCATCGAATCAACTTCTCCCAATTATTTTGAAGTAAGTGTCCAGTGAATTTATTTAAGATTCAATAACTTACGTATACATTTTTAATTTTCATTTATTTAATTTTTATTTAGATCTAGAACATTGTTTAAGTTACTTTTTCAGATATGATATGGAACAACGTCCAGAATGGCGTCGTGAAGAGTTGGATTAAGGGTCAAACTAATTGTATGTCCATTGCCAGTGATTCCGAAATTTATTACAAAGCCTGTAAAATATCCTTAAAGAATTCCAAGAAAACGCATGTAAAACTTCAGTTAGCTTCGCAAACACATACATAGAAATTAGACCCGTTGGAATCTGGAAATTTTAACGAAGAACTCAGTGAAACTTTAAATATTCCATTAAAAAAAGTTAACAATCCCACTTTCAAAACATTTCTCCAAAAATATACTGGTCAAAATGTTCCTGATGAATCCGCCTTACGCAAATATTATGTTTCTAAGTGCTACACGAAAGCAGTATAACGTATTAGAAGTCATTTTTCAAGTCAGTATCTATGGATAAGTGCCGACGAAGCTGTCGATATATTAGGACGCTGTGCAGTAAATGTTAATGCCGGTGTACTACATCCAACTATTCCATATAACGTATATGTAATAGTAACAAAAGTTATAAATAAAGTTGATGCGGAAATAGTAACTAAATCCATTTACGAGAATCTGCACCAAATGCTTTATTCGGACGACAAGCACAAGGAAAAAATACTTTTATTTGTGTAAACATATCCTAATATGTTGCATATTGTGTAGGACACGCTCTCCACAGAATCTGTGAATATATCGAAGATATCTTTAGACTTGTTCCCGCTTTTAAAAAAGTTTTCAGAAAAGCACCATTGAGAGTAGCTCTTTACTAGGGAAAAACTTCCATTTTTGCCACTGCCTGCCTCTCCAGTAATAACTAGATGAGGATCATGGTTGGAAGCTATTAGTTTTAATGCAGAGAATTTCGATAGTTTACAATTCTTCGTTACATGTTTAAATGACGATGCTCGAAATATTTCTAACTGCAAGGAACTAATGCAAATTCGAAATTTAAAAAATCAGTTGTACTTTCTTCAGGAACGCTTTGCAAATTTGCCAAAATTAATCACTTATTTCGCAAATCAAAATCTCAAATTAAATAATGAATTAACCACGTTAGATGTAGTATTAATACTTTGAAAAATATTCCAAGTGACTTCGGAGGTGGCCTTCCGCAAAAGTTAGACGCAGTTTTTAATAGAAATCCAGATTTAATAACATTGCGGCAATTGTGTATCCACATACACATCTAACTGCAAAATACGCTGAAATAAAAGAATATTTCCTATAACCAATTGTGATGTAGAAAGGACGTTTTCTGTCAACGGGGATCTGTTTGATTCAAAAAGAACAAATTTTACAGAAGAGAACCTTGAGAAAGTATTGCTAGTTAATATTAATACTCCTTTACTCAATTTGGACTACAAAATTAACAAATAAAAATGTATTTCGTATTTTATAGATCACCACCCGTTAGTTTTCCAATTGTATAATAAAATTAAAAGCTCTCTAAAAATACAAATTTTCGGTAGTACGCCCGCGGGCGATGACCGGCCTCTCGTGTCCGGTCCCTACTTATGGTTAGTGATGATCTCAATGGTGATTCTTCAGTAACTGTTATTACGATATCAAGGATTTTAAAATATTAGAGAAAATTAAGTATGGTTTTGATCCCAGTTACGTATATATCGCCTTCATTAAAGGCAGCTATATATACGAAATCATGTAATAAATTTACACGATTACTGACAGTTCTGGGTTTTCAAGCAACGGTAGTATAGTAGACGCGAGCGAGTCCAATAAAAATGAAGAAAAGAATGAATAACTCTTTCTGCCAAATTAAATAGAATTGCTTTAACATACTTATACCGGGTTCTTTTTTAACATTACAGATACATTTTTTCCCTATGTGTAATGATAAAAAAAGGACAGTCAATACATTAATGGCATAGTAGGCAACCAGTTATACATCAATGAAGTATTTTCCTGTTGCTCAATTCTTAAATTACATTGCTATGGAAATTAGATAGGCTAGATGTCAAATATTTATGAATTTTAATGTATACATAAATCTTAAATTAAATACATTTCATTGAAAAATTGATATTTTATATAAAACATGAATAAAGACGTTGACAAAATTATTATACATATTTTTCTTTATATGTTCTCATAAATTTTCTAACAGACGAAATTATTGTTGAGCAATCCACTGACGAATTATATTAGCTGTATGGATTGGAGGGTTGGCATGTTGAATGACAAATTGATCATTATGAAAAATTTCTACCGATGGCAACATTATGTTTTCCATAATAACTCCGTATTGAGCACTTGTCAAGTGATCGTTGATTTCCCAATGTCACCTGGTCCTTCTAAGACACCCATCCTCAAACAGACGCACTGAAACGTCCACTTCGGTTTTTTTCAAAAATATGCTTGTGTTCGTATCTGTTCTCCCTTGGACGAGTAACTTTCTTTACATCTGTATTTTGCACAAATTGAAATGTTGCTTTATCAGAGAAAATAACGAAAACTGTATATTCATTTCTCTATACCGCAATGCAAAATTTAACCTTTCTTCAAGGTTTCTTTGTGTTAATGTTTTTATAGTAGTGCGATAACTTGTGAAACGGTTATCCCCATGATAATGTTTTAATAAATTGTCTTCTTGAACTCTCTTGACAGATTCTCAGTAGAAGAATGTTCTTGGTTCTCTTCAACTTCAAAATTGTGAAATGGCTGACTTCTAGTTCACGAGCTACTCAACCATTCTCAAGCATTGTAGTAGCCCTTGCTCTAGTTTTAGGTGTAAGCATTATTTTAACTTATTAAGTTTGTAACTGTGCTAATTCAAAATCCTTAAGTGAACAATTATTTTGCAAAACAAGCTTAAGCAAAAGATTTACTTACGTCGTACAGAGGAAATTGTAACTGTTTTATTAATTAGAGATAGGATACTTGCTTAATGTATGCTGAAATAATAGTGTTTGCCTTTGTTATTAATGTATCTCTTTTTAATTTTACTTGCCTATAAAATATTTTAAATTCACTTACAAGTAGACTAAATGTTTTTTCAAAACAATATCTGTTTCATGTTAAAATACACTAGATACAACTGTAATAAAAATTTGACTTTGAAATGACAGGCGTTATTTTAATATATACCTACATTCTTTCTCAAATATGTAAAATACTATTTTTTTAATGTATTTTACTATAAATATTTTCCATGAATAATATCATATTACCAATATGATATAATTTTCTGTCTTGGACAATTTTCACAAAAACATTCTGTTTGTATCCTCTGCGTGAATGCATTTCAAATATACTGTCATTCGTTGAAAACATCGGGCGGTCTAACGATTGAGATTTTTTCAAGGTGTTTTAACAATAATAATAAGATTAATAACTTATTAATCTTATTATTATTGTTAAAACACCTTGAAAAAATCTAAAAAAAAATAATAAGATTGATTGCCCCTTTCCCTCTGTCAAGAATTTCCCTACATGTGCCAAACTTCATTTACGTTTTAACTCCTTCGCTCACGTGCCTACGGCGAGGACCGATGTATTGCAGCGTTCCCCTGTCACTACTGCCAGTAAATTTTACGATGATTTTTTCTTTTTCAGTTAAGCTAGTTTAATTTCTTATATGTATATATAAATATATTTTTTTGTTTCTTGTATTTTCTGCTTAATTTGTTTTTAGTTTAAATTTCATAATTTTTCTGACATTTTCTTTATTTTTTTATATTAATTATAATGTTTATTTGTTTCGCTATTTTATACTGTAATTATTACATTTATGTCCTGCAATTTGGGATAACCTATTCGAAACATTAAAGACTTATTAATAATAAGTCTTTAATGTTTTTGAGATTGTATTCAAATTATCTTGCAGAAGAGAAGTATCGTCCATGCTATTTATTTTAGAACATATTTTTAAATCGTCCGCATATACTAAAACTCTACAGGTGAGTGTAGCCAGCAGGGCCAGCAGGCCCTGAAGCACACCAGATGTTTCAGTGAATTCAAACGCGCGAAGCCCGTTGTAAAATACATAAGAATTTGGATTTTTTAAATACGAATTCATGAAATTTAAAGAAGATGGCGCAAAGCCAAAAGGGTAAAGTTTAGAAAGCAAGGCTTTATGACTTATAGTGTCAAATGCGTGCGAAAAGTCAGTATAAATGACATCTACCTGACCGCACCTGTCCAGAACCTAACTCAAGGCTCGAAGAACACTACACAAATTAGTCAGTGTGGAACGCCTAGGAAGAAATTCATGCTGGTTTTGGGATAACAACTGACTAATATTTCCATAAATTATGAAATATATAACTTGTTCAAAGACCTTCGCAAAATTAGAGAAAACGAGATCCAAACATCTACCATTTAGATTCTTCACATCATTGTACTATTGTAACAAAATTGTCAAGTATTTGGTTTTGATGGTATTTCGGGTTATCCACATTAGAAATATTTGACAAATTAAAATGGGCAACGAGAATAAACCTTTGATCCAACAAATAGGTCTCCAATATAGAAATAAATATTTCCAAATCATGGGAAGAAATTGAAGGAGAAATGTAAATAACTGCAATTAGAAGAGAATATAACTTAAAATTACATTTGCATACAACTAAATCAATAATGGGTAGGTACTATATTAATAATAGAGGCGGTGTCAAGAATATCAAAAGAAATTGTATTAGCAATGGCAAGTAAAGCACCGCCACCCTTCGACTTATTCACTAAATCAAATTTTTTGTTACAACGAATTACATGATCGATTAGTAGTCGGTACACAGTACACAAAATCACTCAACTGAACTAAGGTATTTATAAATGGATATAATATTAACCCTCTAATGCGACATGACTTACAGAATTCACAGAATTCCATAATTTAACTAAAAAATTAACAATTTAAAGGATGTCCTATTAAATCAAACGTTAATGCAAACTAATCCAACTGCCGTTACGATATTTAAAGGAGAGGCTTAAGTTACAATAGTAACAATTAATTGGCAGTAGTATGTATATAAACAAATTAATTATTAAGGAATCAAAGCAGTACAAGAAATGGATAATTTTAGGTATTGAAAAAGTTAAGAAATCGTTACTGAAAGATCTAATAACTGGGAAGTAGAAATAAAATTAGCGAACCTTTTATGTATACCTAATTATACAAAAATAACTAACAACCAAAAGCAAGATAAGGTATTTTAAATTTTAAGAATTCAATTAATACTTAAATATAGCAGAAACCTAGTATATATACCCTGTGGTTCAAAAATATCCAACACACTAAAATTCAAAATAAGATAATATATTTTTAAGTAATATAATCAGTACGATAAAGTAGCAATTAATCTAGCAGATACTAAAAATGTAAAAGGGTCGAAATTACTACAATTAATACAAATTTGTATTCTGTCATTTATATTTTATATCCTTGATAAAGGCATCATTGCCGAAACATGTAGGGTTTTTTTAAATATATATACTTTGAAGTAAAACAGACCTTTAATCGCCAACTGATTGAATTTACTATATATACATATATATATATATATATATATATATATATATATATATATATATATATATATATATATTATAGTCCGTCCTCCTCTTAGGTTCTACAATATTAATAGTTTAAAAATTCAACTAGACTTATTTATTTTTTAATATATATATCTACTTACAAGTGAGTTCTAGAGTGTAAGTACATATATTATCTTTATGTTTCAACAAACCTTTATTTAAATTAAGAAATTACGCCACAGCAGCTCAGTCGTTTATGTTAATAAGGTTGATTAAATTTTTTAATAAAATAAAATATATAAATACTAACTTTGTATGTCCTATTATTTGAGGACATCTATCTGTGAGATATTTAAATAATAGTATTCAGAATACAGTTATCTATTTTATTTTAATTTGTTGCCTGTTAACGTTCAAGTAGAAGTTTATGAAATTCTAGATTTTCTTGTTTACTTTAGAGGTTAAGCTTATAGTATCAAATGGATTTTCTATTTACAATCAAAGATTAGATTTTAAATAAATAATTCAGTTTATTAAACACACTTAAATACAAATTACGAGGATTATATAATATAGTTTGAATATGTAAAAGAAAACTTTCTGGTACATATATTACTTTCAAATGATTATTCTAATGCACAGGTAACAAGAAAGAATATATAGCACTTCTTTGTGGTTTTTAATTGTTTCAAATCTAATAAATTTAGCTTTTAGGTAAATGGACAACTTAATATTTACAAATTCGAATGGATTAATATTTAAATTGGTTTCGGATAGATCTTATGTTGATACGAATATATCGAAGGATAATAACTTTCTAAATGATATGTTTTTCATTTAATGAGTATTAATTTGTAAAGATAGTTAATAATAAACCTGAGTTTGCCTTGTCTTGAACAGAGACTTGGAATCCGGCTGGCACGTCTACTTTGTGACTGGTTTCTCGAGCAGTGGCCCCGATGATCTGAATAGTGTTTCTGATTACTCTTGGTTGATATTATTCCCTAGACCTGCTGATGTGCTTTCGATCTGGATACTGTTCTTTAGCTTAAAAAGAAACTTATGGGTGCTATTCGCTTGAAATTTCTTCTTTCTCCTTCGAAGCTTCTCGAAAAGAATAATAAAGGTAAAATTAATGTATTTTCTTTAAAGTGTAATCTCCTTCAAATTGATTGTTCCCTTTTTAATATAGAAGACCTTCCTATCTTCCTAATAACCAAACTCCTTCTTGGTTCCACAAATTTTCTCATAAATTGTATATTTTCATAAATCTTGATACTAATTACTGCTCCAATATAAATATTACTTATTTTCTTCCTTCATTATTTTTTAATAAATACTTAAATTCGCCTTTATAATGCTTTTTTCCTGTTTTCCAGGAACGCTTATATAATTTCCACTTGCACGTCCGTTCCCTATCGATGTTGGGACGCGTCTCGCCATTCAGATTTTCCTTTACAAGGCAACTACTTATTTAATTATTCATAATACCAACATATTTCAAAAAGTATACAAATATTTGTAAGTATTTCATTTTGAATTGAAACAGATAAATTTTATTCATTTAAATTTAACAACTGTCATTCATTTAAATATCTTTTTTTCTTTTAAATAGAAGAAGTGCTTTATATTTCACAATCATATTCACATTTAAAAATAACATTTCTAATTATAATACTTAATCTAAACTTATTCTATTTGCTCAAAATTCCTTCTTGTTATACTTTTCAAATAATTTATATATTATATCCAAATCTTCAATAATTATTAATAGAACATCAATAGACTATATTAATATATATATATATATATATATATATATATATATATATATATATATGAAATGATGGTCTCTCGGGTTCTTGGCCGCGTGTGAGATGTGTCCTGAGAAGGATTGTTGTCTCGACGTTTCGACGGGATCGCACTCGTCATTTTCTAGAGTTGTTCTTTCACTTGACGCTGAAGAGTAACTGCCGATCGTGTCCTCGGGTGTCTGCTATTATGTTGCACTATGGGAGGTAGGGGTTGCGCTGCTGCCGTCGTGCGTACACGGCTTCGCGTGATTGGTCCGGGTGTCTGTGATTCCTGTGTGGGGGCGTGTACCTGTCTCGATGTGTTGTGTTTCGTATTAGTCTTGATTTGCATGCCGGCTAGGAGTGGCTTCCAGGTGTACGGTAAACGTTGGCCGTCGTCGCGTTTGTTTAGACTTTTGGGTCTCTTTTCTATTTCAATCGCTTCTCTAGTAATTCTAGTAGATACACTTTCGCTCTTCGCTAGGATCTTCATATTCTCGAAGTCAATAGTGTGCCCCGTTAGGAGGCGGTGTTGTGCTAGAGATGATGTTGTTTGTTTCTTGAAGACTGCGTTTATGTGTTCCTCTTTTCTCACGGTTATTCGCCTGTTCGTCTGGCCTACATAGGATTGTTCGCATTCCTAGCACGGCACTTCGTAAATGGTCTATCTACTAGAATTACTAGAGAAGCGATTGAAATAGAAAAGAGACCCAAAAGTCTAAACAAACGCGACGACGGCCAACGTTTACCGTACACCTGGAAGCCACTCTTAGCCGGCATGCAAATCAGGACTAATACGAAACACAACACCTCGAGACAGGTACACGCCCCAACACAGGAATCACAGACACCCGGACCAATCACGCGAAGCCGTGTACGCACGACGGCAGCAGCGCAACCCCTACCTCCCATAGTGCAACATAATAGCAGACACCTGAGGACACAATCGGCAGTTACTCTTCAGCGTCAAGTGAAAGAACAACTCTAGAAAATGATGAGTGCGATCCCGTCGAAACGTCGTGACAACAATCCTTCTCAGGACACATCTCACACGCGGCCAAGAACCCGAGAAACCATCATTTCATCATACAACCGCGAGAACATCAAAATTATCATATATATATATATATATATATATATATATATATATATATATATATATATATATATATATAGAGAGAGAGAGAGAGAGAGAGGGAGGAGGGAGATACATTTTTACATAATGTTGATCTTATTATTTTTTTATCTGTCATTATTAAAGACGGCAGACTATGTGCCCCAGCAGTGGCGTTGCGTGGAGAGTTTAGCAGAATAACAGTGCGCTTACTTAAAAATAAATATATCGAATCCCTATACAAAACGTTAAGAAAAAACATAAATAACTTACCCAATATGTTTACATTGTTGCAAAAAAATGCGGATGTGCGCGATGAAAAAACTGCACCATAATATATGTTTCTGTATTAGTCTCGGAAATGTTCGTACGTAGTGACGTATATATATGTTTATATACAGAGAAGGATTGTTCGACGTTGAGAGATGTTATATTTGCATAGTTAAAGCACTCTTTGTATCTGTACAACGGATCTTCAGTATTGGTAAAAAGTTGCCCTAATTTTGTAAAATCTACATTTTTATCTAACACACTGTTAAATTTTTCACGGACACAATCACTTTTTTCATCTTCAAGGATATGCAGCACTAGTTTTACGTGGTCAATAATTGCTAATGAGTCCGATAAGGACAGCGCAGTGTTCTGTAAATTTTTTATTGCGTCCAGTATTGGAACGTATCTGTCGTAAATAATTTTTAAATTTGCTGCAACTTGAGGATTGTTAAATTGAACCTGGCTGAGCCGTATTGCAGCTGCTTCTTTGGCATCTAGTTGTAAAATCACTGATTTAATTTTTTCAAAATGTTTATAATAATAAAATGCTGCTTCTAACCAAGTACCCCATCGTATAAGAATTGGTTGCGGCGGCTCGGGTATATCAGGAAACAGCGAATGAAATAGCCGAATCCGTTTCGGAGATTTAAGGAAAACCGCTTTCGTTTGTCCTATCAGTTGATCCACATCAGGATAAGTTGTACGTATAGTGTTTGTTACAAGGTGTAAAGCGTGAAGCAAACATGTGACATGCAGCAGGTTTGGTTGAATCGTTTTGAGTAAGTTTGCCGTGGAACACATAACCTTGGCAGCATCGGTAACTAACATTAACACTTGCTTCGGTAAAATCTCAAATTTGTGTAGTGTCTCTATTAATACATCATATATCGCTCTGGCAGTACACCCTTGCATTCGTTTACAGGTTAGTAAATAAGGAGGAGAAGGTCCTTGCGGAGTCAGCGTCCGTTCTAGAATGGCTAGGATGGACTGTTTTTTAATATCTGGAGTTTCGTCTATTGTTAACCACAGCAATTTTTTTTTACCGTATTTTTCGTACAATTTGCAATTCTCTCACGCACTGACAGTACGTAATTCCGTAGCGTACTTCTTGCTGGTAATTTCCACGTAGGATTGTATTTCTTCCAAAACTGACGAAACATTGGGTGTTCCACTTTCTGCATTGGTATATTGGTCGCAATTAACATAATTGTTAAATCACTCACAAATTTATTATATGATCTGCGTCCACTATTATTCGATTTATGTTTGTCACTATTTATATATATTTGGCACTGACTTGCTTTCCAAGTTAATAAAGTTGTTTCACAAGCTAAACATTTCACTACGGTACCGTCATATATTAAATCGGGAAACCGATGTAAAAATTTCTTTACTACGTTAGCATGCAACCGAGTCGATGCATTGTTTCTACGCACTCCCGACATTTTCAACACGATTGTGTTAACAATGTATCGCTTACAACGTCTCAACGGCAACTGAATTGATCGTCGTACGCCTCTACTCGATCCCTCCACATCACGCTACTGTTCGGGCACATAGTCTGCCGTCTTTAGTCATTATTCTTTATTTTCTTTTATTTATTAATACATTCCTTTGATAGATGTGTTTTACGTTGCCCAATATTTCATTTGAAATTATTGTTGATGAAATCATATTGCTTCAATTTGGTTTCAAGAGATTACAAAATTCTTTAGAGTTCTTTACTTTTCTTTAATATATACGAATTCCTATACTCGATTTTGTTTACTTTTGTACCAGTTACCTTAACAAGACCTTTCTAGAGATAGCTTACCGCCGAGATTACATCACGCCTACAGTGCATCGCCGTATCATACCTACATTAAGTTTCACTAAAACGTTGTTTCTTAGTTACAATTGTTTTTATCAAGCTACGAATTTATTTTTCATTTAGACAATGTCGTTTTTTAGAAAAAAAAACAAAAATATAAACAAAGTTAGAAAAATGGCGCTCTAACTAAGTTAATTTTTCTATCTTAGAGCTATCTTTTATCGTTTCTTTTATCCGTAGACAAGTTTCAGATAGCGAGCAAACCGCCTTAAATGATTTTCATGAAAAATATCTAGCATTTGCTATTTGAGAACAACGTAATTACTTGTTTAATTAATTAATCAACGTTTCCGATAATTTTAAGTAAAGAAATAAGTCGACTAAGACCGCTCTTTCAATAAAAAAAATTATTTAATTAAGAAACCAAGCATTTTTAATGTATACGTATGAATTATAATTTAATTTTCTTAATTAACTCTTAACCGATAAACATTTAGCATAAATTTAACGGCATTACACGCAGTTTTATATTGCACGTTCATAATTATACAATCTCGCAAATTAAAATATCTTTTATAATGACTTTAGTTCTCCATTAATATATCTCGACAACAAATAGCATATTTACTGCGGTTGTTTACATAACCGATATGAATTTTTATTGGACAATTCATTGCATCACTCACATTAGCTGAACCGCACTGCTTTAAGAAGGAAGACCATCTCATCACTTCTTTGAGTTGCGCTCACCTGCAATACTTTATATTAATTGTCATAAAATTAATTAACGACGGTACGATGTTTTACGACTTTTTGGAAGTATTAATTTATGACGAGTATCTGAAAGGATATGTTTTTTGAAACTTTCTTAGAGGAGTTTGTGTGCGCAAGTAACTGTGAATCCAGGCAATGGTAATAAACTGGTATAAAACGTACGTCTAATAAAATTAGTACACCTACGTTATATTCAACAACCTATAAAAGTTTCATGTTGATACAATTATGATACTCTGGCGGCTTCGTTTATAAATAATATTTATATTCGTTTGATAAAGAAGTACATCTGTAGTTAATATTAGCAATAAAAAATGTTTCGACACTGATAATAATACCATGGTTACCCTTTATTTTCAAGTAAAACATATTAACTTTGGATACAAACGCAATGAACTGCTACGCTTTCAATATAAAACTAACCCCAGAGCCGTTTATTCTAAATACTCCTAAGGGAAGCTTGTACAATGATAGCTTAAACATGAGCTTAACAATACCAGGCTTAACATTTAAATAAAGTTTAATCAAAAAAGCGTTGTAGAAATATGGTTAAAACGGAGTTTAACCAAACCATATATGTATATCGAAGGTTGGCAACGCAAAAGTATTTCTGTGCAAAATTTTTGTTTGATGTTGGTAGTCGGCTGTTGCTAAGGGACTAGTTTGCCAATCAGTGGAGACCTCAATAAAATTACAACTTTTAAACAACACAAGTATTTAAAATATACTAAATATAAATATATAAATATAAATATATACAAGTGTCCCGTATCGTTATGTTCGAATTTTAGGAGTGTAAAGTAGACTTCATTTCAAGTAACGAAAACGCAAAACTTGTATATACATTTTTATTTGTTTCAAAGTTACAGATCTAAGAATGTGATTGTCAGATCATGAAAAAAAATTTCGGATAGCAATTCCGAAATCTGGTGGTGCCCCATCCATTTGAAACCATATGTCTCGTCGAACATTCAGTGGGACATCCTCTAAAAGACCTGGCAGTTCGTCAATAAGAAATTGAACGTTATTGTCCGCATTTAACCTCACAGGAAGAGCGACAGGACCAATCAACAAGTCATCGATTAGGGCCGCCCAAACGTTAATAGAAAATTCATGTTGACATTTAGATGGGCGTGTAGCTTTGGGATTTTCTGATGACCACCTGTGCAGGTTCCTCAGATTTGTAAAACCACTTCTCGTGAACGTAGATTTATCGGTCCAGAGGACTGTTCTGCATATACATGTTAATATGAAGCTGTGATTGTCTTAATATCCAGGTAGAATAAACTAGACGAGCATAGTGGTCTGCCTCAAGCAAACCGTGTCCTCTGTGATAGTGCTATGGATATAAGCCATCACGTTTTATAATTCACCCCAAACTGTCGTTCGTGGCACTCCTAGTTGTCTAGCGATTCGACGTACACTGAGAGTTGGATCCCTTGTAACAATAGCTGCTGCTTCTTCCTCTAAGTCTACTGGCAAATTTACTCCTCGGTCGAAAAGATTATCACGCAGTCCGCATTCCCGAAAATTGTCTGTGCACTTCCAGAAACGTTCCACAAAATGCATGTCCGCATACTCTTGAGAAGAAAATCGGTAAGGTATTTTGAATAAAGAAATCGTGTCACTCATCACTAATAAGATAACTGAAACGTAATGCTGTAATCCTTTATTAATCCTTTATTAAAAAATGCAACGTTAACAGTCATCTGAACATTTGTTTATTGTATGATATTCATGGTTCAGCACTTACGAAATAAGTAAGAACCTTCCTTATCATAAATCAATTTCCAGTACTCTTTTTTGTAGATCTCCAAGAAACTACTGTATGCACTACGACACGTGTTTATTTATTTTAGGATAACATTTTATTATGCGACGTTAACAATCACAGGCCTGTTATTGAATCGTATAGCTTTTTTTTAAATGAAGTCAGTTTGTATTGACTTTAGGATTTCATTTTTTTTCATGATCTGACAATCACATTCAAAGATCTGTAACTTTGAAACAAATAAAAATGGATATACAAGTTTTGCGTTTTTGTTACTTGAAATGAAATCTACTTTACACTCCTAAAATTGGAACATAACGATAGGAGACAGCTTGTATAATTAAATATTTTAATTTGTTTCCTTAAATTTTTTTTATACATTGTCTACCCCATAAAGTTAATATCAAGAAACTATGCTTTATAAATGTAATTTACATGCAAAAAAAATTGCAAGCTAAATTATTAGTTGTAAATATTCATGATCATGGACCACCTTTATAAAATACTGCAGTATATTTGGCTTTTTTCAACAGCATAATAGATTTTATTTTAAATACAAGGAAAATCAAATTGTTCAATATTTATTTTTATACGCTATTAATAATATATAGGTATACATATAGCAACACAAGCATAGTATAAATAATAATATAAAAATATAAATCTTATAGCAGTCTATTAATCTTTCTATCAATTCTAGTAATGATTCCAATCATTAATTAAGGTATGTTAAATACCATTATTATTATTAAATAAGTACTCCCTTATCTTATAGGGACAATATCAACATTTCCAAAATATATTGCTAGTTACCTGGTAACTTAGTCGTTCTCTATATAACTATATAATTAAATAACTAATTTCTTCATATATAATATTGTAATGACTCATCCGATGACGCAAGGTGCGTCATCCCTCTGGATGTTTTCGCGAGGCCTACGTGAACACTCTAGAAAAGTATTCGCCAGATATAAAAGCCGCGTCGAAGAAGGGACAGGCATTCATTTAATCCTACAGTCTCGCGAAGTACATAAATATAGAATACATAAATGTACTTATTGTTGTTAATAGTTAGTTTTATATTGTTATACGTTTTAATATTAATATAGTGTGTGTGTCTAAAGTTATTGTTAGTTTTATTTAAGAACCCGAAAAGACAAACGATACAGTGGTATTCAGGTGTGGACTAATTAATAAATAATAAACTAAGTAGACAATTAAGTGTTAATTAAGTATTCGTTTAAATAAATATACAGTGCGGAAAGACGTTATTTTAAATATCGTGATGGCCAACAGAATGAAACTGACTGAATTAAAAGTGTCCGAGTTAAAACGAGAATTAGAAGAGAGGGATGAGGATACAACTGGCAAAAAGTCGATCCTCCAGCAACGGCTTCGCAATGTGTTGATCCAAGAAGGCGAGGATCCAGAGAATTATGTCTTTCAAGGCGGAGATGCTGACGTGAATTCGCTGTTGATGAAAATGGAACAAATGGAATAGAACAATCTGGATAGTGCGAAAAATATGGAACAACGATTAATAGATAATTCGAAAAATTTGGAACAGCGTCTGATAGATTCACAAACTCAAATGCAACAAATGGAGCAGAAGAACCTGGATAGCGCGAAAAATATGGAACAACGATTAATAGAGAATGCGCAAATACAAATGCAACAAATGGAAGAAAGAAACCTAGAAACCGCTAGAATTCTCGAGAAAAATCTGGAAAAGAAATTACTAGAAAATTCTAGAAACTTCGAAAAAAGTCTGGAACAAGTGGAGAAAGTTCTAGAACAGCGATTAGCGGAAAAATCAGAAGCGTTAAAAGAAGAGGTTTTCATAGCTGTAGAAGAGAAAATTGGAGAACATTCTAGACTTTTAGAGGCAATAATGATTGAGATGAAATTACCCGCTACCACGAGTCATTCTGATTCCAGGCAGGTCAACAAAGAAGAACTTGTGGCTATTTCAAAGACCAGAATCAAGCCACCAACCTTTGATGGAAAGACGTCATGGGCAACTTACCTGACGCAATTCGAAGCGGCCGCAGAAGCAAACGCATGGTCTTCTGCCGAGAAGGCGACTGCTTTAGTCATAGCATTGAGGGGTGATGCTAGTGATATTTTGCAGACATTGCCTCCTGAGGAACGTAAAGACTATTCTCAACTCATTAAACGCTTGGAGATGAGATATGGCCATGCGCATTTGGAGCAAGTATACCATACCCAACTGAAGAATCGATCACAGAAGAAAGGCGAGAATCTTCAGGAATTTGAGGCAGATATTGCTCGTCTAGTTCGACTTGCATATCCGATGGCGCCAGATAATTTCATGGAACACCTAGCGGTCCAGACGTTCATAGATGGTCTCCGGGATATTGATACGCAGCAGGCATTAAGGTTGGCAAGACCGAAAACCTTGATCGATGCTTTGGCGCACGCGCTTGTGTTTGAGACTGCTAAACAAGCCTCTCGGAACAATGCTCGTGGCTGTTCTGTCGACGAACAGGAAAATGAGGAGTTCATGGAGCAGGTGGTTAGTCAAGTCCTAAATCAGATCAAATCAAATAAAAGTGCGCGGCCATGCGGGAATTGTAGAAGAAACGGTCATATCCAGAATAAATGTGATAAAAGGACCAAGAAAGAATCCGCTGAGAATCCGAAAGTCCCAAGGACTGCCCAAATCGCATCCTTGCAAAATCAAACCAATGGCCTGTATGTGGATGCTATTATGGAAAGAAGAACCTATGCTTGCTTGCTAGATACTGGATCGACGAAAACCATTGTACGACCCGATTTAATATCCAGGAATAAAGAATTACTTTCTAGCAAATGGAGACTAAGGACAGCTACTGGAGAAGCAGCTTCTGTGGAAGGTGAAGTAGATGTCAATTTTGTCATAGGACCAACATCAATCCGACATCGTGTTCTCGTAGCCGACATAGAAGAACAGATAATCTTGGGATTAGACATCATGAACACCTACGGCTTCCAGTTAAACATGAAAGAAGGCACTTTAAAAATAAATAATGAGGAATTGTTTCTTCATGGGAAAAATTGTGGGAGTGTACAAGTAATTACAGCAGAGAATGTTGTTCTGGATGCAAGAAGTGAGACATTTTTGACGGCGTGTACGGAAGGTGATTATTTGGACGGAAATGTTACAATGTTGGAACCAAAGGCAGATGATGATGAGGTGGGCCGAGGAATAGTAGTTGCCAAAATGCTGGTTAAGACTCAGAAGACTGTACCGATAAGGGTAATGAATGTGAACCATTACCCTGTTTCATTGAAGAAGGGTACTATTCTGGGGTGGTGTTCGCCAGTGTCGGCCGTCGTTCATCGCATAGAGGCGAAGAAGAATGGATTCGTGCAGGTTCCTGAGAAATTGTCCAAGATAATCGACTCCGCCTGTCAAGGATTGAGCAAGAAGGAACAAAGTCAAGTTAAGGACCTAATCAAACATTATGAAGACGTCTTTGAAACTGAAACTGGTACGAAGGGAAGAACCAATATTGTAATGCACAAAATAAATACCAGCGATGCAAGTCCAATTCGACAAGGACCAAGGAGGTTACCTCTGGCAAAACGTGAGGAAGCCAAGCAAATTATACAAGATATGGAAGGCCAAGGAGTAATTGAACCATCGAATAGTCCATGGGCTTCACCAGTAGTCCTTGTCAGGAAGAAGGATGGATCTACCAGATTCTGTGTGGACTATCGTCGTTTGAATAGTGTGACCAAAAAGGACAGCTATCCTCTCCCAAGAATAGACGATACGCTAGACACCTTGGCAGGAGCCAAATGGTTCTCCACTCTCGACTTAAAGAGCGGTTATTGGCAAGTGGGAATGGATCCCAATGACAAAGAGAAGACTGCCTTCAGTTTAGGTACAGGACTCTGGCAATTTACAGTCATGCCATTTGGACTGTGTAACGCCCCAGCTACTTTTGAGCGACTCATGGACACTGTACTGAGGGGACTGTCCTGGAACACCTGCCTGGTATATCTCGATGATGTGATTGTGGTAGGGAAGACCTTTGAAGATCACATGAAAAATTTGGAAGTAGTATTCCAGAGGTTGAGAGATGCCAACCTGAGATTAAGTCCAAAGAAGTGTCACCTTTTCCGCAAGGAGGTAAATTACCTTGGACATGTGGTTTCCGGAAAAGGAATTGCTGTGGATCCAGAAAAAGTAAAAGCTGTGGAAAAATGGCCGGTGCCCAAAGACAAACATCAGCTAAGAAGCTTTTTGGGATTATGCACATATTATCGACGCTACGTTCCTGGATTCTCCAACATTGCAAAACCACTTACTCGCCTAACAGAAAATCGAGCATTCATTTGGAACAACGAATGCCAAGCGGCCTTTGAGTTGTTAAAAGGTACGTTGATCAGTGCACCTGTTTTAAACTATCCACTGCCATCTGGGAGGTTTGTTTTGGATACGGATGCCAGTAACGTCGGGATTGGTGGCGTGCTCTCTCAAATCCAAGATGGACAAGAAAGGGTCATTGGATACTTCAGCAAGACCCTGTCCAAACCGGAGAGGAACTACTGCGTAACCAGGAGAGAACTATTGGCAGTAGTTAAGACCATTGAGCACTTTTACAAGTACCTGTATGGGCAGAAGTTCCTGATCCGCACTGATCATGCCGCCTTAAAGTGGCTCTTGCAATTTAAGAATCCAGAGGGTCAAGTAGCTAGATGGATTGAGAGGCTACAGGAGTATGACTTTGTCATTGAACACAGAGCAGGCCTCAAACATCAAAATGCAGATGCCCTTTCCAGAAGGCCCTGTCCAGAAGATTGTCGATATTGCAACAGAATCGAAGACAAATCGGCCAACGCTCTTCGAACCACCGTTGTTGATGACCAATGGCAACCTGACAATTTGCGCGCAGATCAAGAAGCTGATCAGGATCTTGCAGTCCTCAGGGCTTGGAAAAGAAATGGGCAAAGACCGACCTGGCAAGAAATTGCTCCCCATTCACGAGAATTGAAGTCATACTGGGCACAATGGGATTCCTTAACCATGGATGACGATCTCCTGAGACGTGAGGTCGAAAATCACGATGGAAGTGAGCGCAAGATGCAAATGGTGGTTCCCAAGAAAAGAATAGCAGAGGTATTGCGAGAACTCCATAATGGTGCTTCTGGAGGACATTTTGGAGTCCATAAAACACTGGAGAAGGTGCGCCAGAGATTTTACTGGGTGAATTGTTCACGAGATGTGAAAGAATGGTGCCGAAAGTGTGCAAATTGCGCCGGAAGCAATGGTCCCCAGAGGCGTCGACGTGCACCCATGCGGCAATACAATGTAGGAAGCCCATTTGAAAGGATCGCCATAGACGCCGCCGGTCCTTTTCCAGAAAGCAGCAAAGGAAATAAATACATAATAGTGGTCATGGATTACTTTACCAAATGGGTTGAAGCATATGCTCTACCAAATCAAGAAGCGGGAACTGTAGCAGACGTGATTGTGAAGGAGTTCGTCAGCCGTTTTGGGGTACCCTTGGAACTTCCTTCCGATCAAGGGCGAAATTTTGAGTCCAGTCTATTCGAAAAGATGTGTGGACTTTTGGGCATACGGAAGACGAGAACAACTCCCTTGCATCCACAATCAGATGGGATGGTAGAGCGAATGAACAAGACCATGATCAGACACTTATCCAAAGTGGTCTCCGAACACCAGAGAGATTGGGACGAACATTTACCATTATTTCTAATGGCGTATCGGGCCTCCGTTCAAGAGACAACAGGCCAATCACCAGCCAACGTGCTATTCGGGAGGGAACTCCGATTGCCCTGTGATTTAAAGTTTGGGAGCAAGCCTGGTGATGATCTTGCCGGAGAAGATTATGTCAGCACGCTCAGACGACGACTAGATAATATCCATGAACAAGTCAGACATAATATCCAAGATGCTAGTGACAGAATGAAAGAGAGCTATGACATCAACGCCGAGAAGAGTGGTTACCATGAAGGCGATCGGGTTTGGTTGTATAATCCACAACGTCGACGGGGCCTATCTCCAAAACTTCAAAAGAATTGGGAGGGGCCATACGAGGTGTTGAAGCGGATCAACGATGTAATATACCGCATCAGGCGAACACCTCACACTAAGCTAAGAGTCGTACATTTTAATCGATTAGCCCCATACTCTGGAGACAATGACGAAACCGTAGACTTGCGCCGATTGGATAGCCAATACCATGAACTAACCTTCGAAGACTTTATGCAAGAGTATTCTGGTTCGAGAAAAGCTCGATTTGGGGTAACCATCGAGAAACAGCAGGATTTGTTCACGGTGCCGCCAGACTACGCGCTTGCTCATTGCGTAGCCCGAGATCTACGAATGGCCAAAGGAATTGCCAGGGAATTTAAAGAGAGATTTGGCAGAATCGAAAAGCTAAGGCAGCAGGGACCAGCAATTGGGAAGAGTCTCCAAATAATAAATGAAGGACAGCCCATATTTTATTTGGTCACGAAAGAACTGTCGAGCCTAAAGCCAACCTATCGAGCCTTATGGGAGGCCCTGACCCACTTACGCGAACAAATGTTACAGCAAGACATTCTGAAATTAGCAGTTCCAAAATTGGGTTGTGGATTGGACCGCCTGGACTGGAGAATTGTAAGGAGCATGTTGGAAGTAATCTTCCGACATACTGGTATGGAAATTCTGGTATGCAGTTACCAGCTTGAATATTCCTGTCCATCCAGGCAAGATAAGACCGTGGACTGTTATTTCGATATGACGTCGCAATGTAACAAAGGCCCTACCTGTCGATTTCGTCATCGTTTGAGGTGACCAAAGTGTGACATGTTTCGGGACGAAACTTCATTTTTAAGAAGGGGGCAATGTAATGACTCATCCGATGACGCAAGGTGCGTCATCCCTCTGGATGTTTTCGCGAGGCCTACGTGAACACTCTAGAAAAGTATTCGCCAGATATAAAAGCCGCGTCGAAGAAGGGACAGGCATTCATTTAATCCTACAGTCTCGCGAAGTACATAAATATAGTTACATAAATATAGAATACATAAATGTACTTATTGTTGTTAATAGTTAGTTTTATATTGTTATACGTTTTAATATTAATATAGTGTGTGTGTCTAAAGTTATTGTTAGTTTTATTTAAGAACCCGAAAAGACAAACGTTACAATATCAATGAATTCTTTTTTCACAATACCTAAGTAGGTTATGCCACTCACTCAACTCTCTTAAGCTTTCGTTAAACCTGGAACGTCAGGGGAGAAATATTCGAGCTAAAACTCTAAACCTTGTATGTACAACGCACAACTGTCACTAAACTTACATTAAGTACCTCTAGAGGTTCAGCCGTTCCTAAACTCAAATTGTACAACCGGCCCTAAAAGGCATAATATTTAAAAAAATCACACCAACCAAACTGTGTAAGTTTAGCCACTACTACGAGATAGTTGCCATTTCGTATTTATATTGTTCGTATGGGTAAGGTTATTTGTTAAATATCGTTTCGGTTTCGGGCATTTGGATAAAAAAATTATATTGAATATATATTATAAACATGATATATAGTGATAAAAAATTTGTAACTTTATTTCTAACTGAAAATAGTACACACAAAATAATGACAAATGAAAAAAAAATTGTCATAAAATAACAGAGATATTCACACTTATGTGACCAATACAGGAACACCTCCTAGAGCAACGTGCGTCAACCCATGTGGTTTTTGCATGACGGTGCTCCACCTCATAAGAGTTACGAAGTGAGTGAACATTTAAATCATACGTTTGGTGACCGATGGATAGGTAGAGGTGGGCCTATTGCATGGCCGCCTACATCACCCGACTTGAACCCGATGGACTTTTATGTATGAGGACATATGAAAAATGCTTTGTACAACAACGATAATGAAATTGAAAACGTTCAATTATTGACCGTACGTCTTCAAGATGCTGCAGACACAATAAGCAGGCAAGATATCCGAGCGTGTTATAATTTATTTGAATGTTTTCGCATTACTATTCCATGAGCATAGAGCACACACTTTATGTTTTGAGAGAACATATTTATAACATAAAACTTAAGAACAAATATTGCCGTAAGTACAAAAAGACAGTATTGATGATCTTACTAGGTATCGGCCAATGCGCAAAATTGTAAAGGCAGGGTTCTTCTACATTGTATAGCAATTTGTATACCGCCTGATTCTTAGCAAAAGCAACGGCCTGAATGTACGAATATTTCTCCCGCTCCGAATAAAAATCCCCTGAACGCGTTAAGCCAATCACAAAACAGTCTGTTGCTAAACCCCTTCCTCGCGCCAACTTAATTGGCGCTTGCTATATGTATGACATCGATGTTAAGCCAATCACAAAACAGTCTGTTGCTAAACCCCCTCCTCGCGCCAACTTAATTGGCGCTTGCTATATGTATGACATCGATATTGACGCGCCTACAGCATTCAGGGGAATTGTATTCGAAGCGGGAGAAATATTCATACATTCGGATCGTTGCTTTTACTCAGAATTAGGCGGTATATCTAACGTACTAAATAAAATTAAGAACGATATCAAGCAATTTAATATATTCGTAAAGAGTAAAAAAAAGGGTTCAGGTATTCCTAGTGTTATGAGTAGAGTGGACTAATCCGGAGCGAAAGCAGAGGCGTGACTAGGCGGGCCCCATCGCACATACGATTACTTAGTATGTTGTTCACGGTCATCGTGTGTACACGTATAATAGCAGCAGGAAAGTGTATTCTATGTATTAAATAATGTTGAAGGAGCGTACAGTAAAAAATCCGCTATCATCAAAGTTAGTCAATCGGTTTATTGAGAGTCACGCCATTGCTTTCGCTCCGAATTGGTCCACTCTAGTTATGAGCGGTAAAGATGGCGATCTATTTACTGCCTCAGGTAACGTGAAAGCTTTTCAAGGTTATTTTCTGTAATTCTATACATAAAGTTCATACGCTCTAAAGTTTTGAATCATATATATCACGAGATACTTAAACTTGACTTAATTGATTTTACTCCTGCTTTAATCTCATTGTCTCGGACTTATACTTATGTGACAGAACTCCATATGTTTTTTCATTCATCTAAATTAATCACCGATCTAAATGCTCTTCTCAGTCTTCTGGGGTACCTCAGGGAAGTACCGTTGGTATGTTGCTTTTTCTCATTTACATAAATTACACAGTGATAATAAGTACATCACTGATGTACTCGAGGACGATACATTACTCTTTGCTAACGAGCTGAAGTCTATAAGAGGACTGACGACGGGAGAGAGACGGGAGAGAGACGGGAGAGAGACGGGAGAGAGACGGGAGAGAGACGGGAGAGAGACGGGAGAGTTAATTCCTGATATGTTACTAATAAGTTGGATATGAATGTCAGTGCAATGTTCTAATCGGTTTTCTCTATTCTGTAAATACATATATCACTACCGTTATAACAATTACTTTTAAACCGTTGGACTTCTATTAGAGAGAGGTATTATACTAGTGTACTAGTGTATACTAGTGTAAATCTAATACAACAGTGTTTGTGTTTTTTATCATTTGATATGGATTTACATCAAGTAAAGGCAGAATCGATTCAATATTATACTTTCTGCTAAATTATCATTTTCTGAACATCATTTAAATACAATTTCTTTTTCACTCAAAACTTTGGAATATATGGTACGAAATTCGAAAAATTGCTCATCCATGAATGCTGTTGTCTTAATTTATTGAACTTTTGTTGGATCTAAATTGAAATATACAACATTAATATGATCACCTATTTATAAAATATAAATTAAATTTTTGAAAAAGCTAACTGGTGTTATCTTTCTCAAGGTAGCGTTTTTTTCCAACATGCGCAAGTTAAATGAAGAAATATTTACTTAGAACATTATATTACGACAAAATATCTTAGTTTGTACTTGAATTTAATATTATTTCAGGAAGCTTGCTTAATAAACACTGAAGAAAAACTTTTTATAACAAAAATAAGATAAATTCAGTAAGGAGCACAACTTGAGACTCTTGAGAGTTTCAGGATTATGATCGTGCGGAGAATATGCCAATACAATCTAAACACATTGATTTGGCGAAATTGCATTTGTTGCATGTTGCGTAAAACGGAGTCGCCTAAGTAACATATACTCTATAAGCGTACCTTCGACCAACAAAGAACAAGTAATTGCAGCAAGGAATGAATTGCACACTTTATGAAGTATGTATTCTCTCATTAAATGTCTAGTTCAAACAATCAACTATAGTCTCCAATTGAGTAATGAATATCTAATGGATAAGCATTGTTCAACTATTCTTAACTGGTAACTAAATTGGCACGGTGCACAGTGCGAAATTTCTTGAGTTTACCGGAACTTAATTATTCAAAACAGTAAAACAGTTCTATTTGTTGGTTTTTAAATTTTTTAATAAAAATTGATATGTTTTATTTAAAGTTTTTAAGTTTATTTGTGTTTTTTATTATAGAACAATTAAAAAAACATATATTTTATAACAACATTTAGAACACCTATTCAGAACTAGACTCATTGCAATCGTCTGAAGACTCGCAATCATTACAGGGGCCTGCAAATCTTTCTAACAACAGTAAAACTTCTGGCGTAACTTCACTATGCTTGGTTTTGGGTGCTTTACGAAGACTAGCTATGTACGGATCCGACGAAATAAGCAGTCGATAAAATAAATCCGTATTTGTGTCAATTCTTGACGTTTTTCTAGTAAAAAGTTCGCGATATTTTCTGCAGTCTTTGTTTCTTGCCTCCTGAGCTTCCTCAGAAAATTGTCCGATCGGAAGAATGCAAGAGGCTATAATATCCTTTACATGACAAAGGACTTTATGCACACTTACGGGCATTGAGTTCCAGAAATATTCTTTCAAATACAATTCCAAAGTTTCTCTTGCATATTCGCCGAACTTTTCTGAATCAATTTTAAGACCACAATTTAGGCACTCTAACAGCACATGAAAGCGTTTGATCAATTCTAAGTTAACGCCAGTTATTTCGGCAGACTTTTCGGCATTTCTAAAGAATTTCCTCGTGGTATTACCATCGTTTGTGTATCCAGTCTGCTGTTTTGGCATATCTATAAGCAAGCCAAGCTCCTCTTTGAATTTTTGTTGAATGTATTTTTTCTTCTCTGCAACTTTTTTTTTTATTTTCTGCTCCACGAGCTTGCGCCATGCTTTAATATCAAGTTTGTACGATATATGTAAAATACATTCCAAAAACCTTATCCATGCATGGAGATAGTCCAAGGGATTAAAAGGATTCGTTTATATTTTTTTGAGGTATATCGCAGATGTTGTTCATTTCATTAGGTTTAGCCCCACATAAGTAGCATGTTTGTGATGATGCACAGGATGATACAGCATTGCATACTTTACCGTCAATCATACAAAAAATCATATTTGCTGTAACCTGAAATTTCTTGCCATCTACAAGTATAGTGGTTGGTAGGGCTGGGCGAAGTATCGATACATCGTCCAATACCCGATACCTCATATAACGAAGGTATCGATTCTTAGGTATCGATTCCAAAGCATCGATTCCAAGGTATCGATTCCAGGGTATCGATTCCAGGGTATCGATTCCAAGGTATCGATTCCAAGGTATCGATTCCAAAGCATCGATACTTTACCGATTCCAGTACTCGCTAAGTATCGATGTATCGGGTAGCGAGGTATCGGGTAGCGAGGTATCGATTCCAAAGCATCGATACCTATCGATACTTTAGCGATTCCAGTACTCGCTAAGTATCGATGCATCGGGTAGCGATGTATCGGGTAGCCATGTATCGGGTAGCTTACCTTTCTGCATTTTTTTAAATGAGTATGCGTACATCATAGGTATATAAGTTGTTGTTTTATGCAAAATGACAATTTAGAATTTTCTTATTTTTCATGCAAGGATTAAAAAAGAACTACATACATAAGTCTGCAGCTAGTATAATTATAATTTTACCTTTCGGAGGCCAATATTTCAACGTCAGTAACTTCACTATCACCGTCTCTTTTGTCTTTCTTTTCAATAATATTAAAATATGTAAAAGGATGAACACATTTTATATGCTTTAGCATATTTGTAGTATTGCCAGTATACTTATATTATTTTTTACATACATTACAACTCACGCCCTGGTCGTTAATTTTATCAAAGTATTTCCAAACTACACTATTTTTTTTCGACATTTTGGTACGTACGTATCCACTTATTACACCAAGATATAAGAACAAAGTGATGAAGCTTAAAATGATATGAAATATAAGTGCTTATATTAAACTTTAGACGACGAATAAAGGTAGGAATTATAATAAATCAAAACTAGGGAACAGCAAAAATTTGTTGACACATAATTTGTATAAAGCAGTGTTGAGAGAAATATAGGTGATATTCATATTCATATAAATATAAAACACTTTCCTGTTCTATAGAATGCACAATACACAATACACGACTGTAAATTGGAACTAAAATAAACAAAATATAATATAAATATGTAGTATTAATTAATATAATAAGGTAAAAAAAGTTGGGTCAAGAATTCTTATCAAGCTATTGTAGGTATAAAACGTGCTTGGTTTGTTTCAATTTTGAAATGAATATTTTAGGCTTTTTGTATAATTTTGTAATAGCACGCATATTTGCCTATATTATTATATCTTTCTGCGTTTTTTAAATGTATATAAAAATAACTTTTTAAGTAAAGAATTTTTAAGTATGTATGCATAATATATATTTTAAAGACGTTGGTTATTATGCGTAGCAAATTCCATATTATGACATAACTTTAATTATTACTAACAAAAAAAACAAAATATCACAATATTGCAAATTTCATACCGTAGTTATGGTAGAATCGGTAAATTAATTTTACATCTCTTGAAACCGATATCAAACAATCGACACCTAGAAAACGGGTTATGAATACTGATTCCTAGGTATCGAATCAAGGTATCGATTCCAAGGTATCGATTCAAGGTATCGATTCCAAGGTATCGATTCCAAGGTATCGATTCCAAGGTATCGATTCCAAGGTATCGATTCCAAGGTATCGATTCCAAGGTATCGATTCCAAGGTATCGATTCCAAGGTATCGATTCCAAGGTATCGATACTTTACCGATTCCAGTACTCAGAATCGATACCGTGCACAGACCCGATACATCGCTAAGTATCGATACCTCGATTGGTATCGGGTACCCGATACCGAAAACGCCGGTATCGCCCAGCCCTAGTGGCTGGAGTAAGTTGAGATATTTGTTCTTTCACTTTGTTTACTTCTGAGGTAATTACACTGACTGTTTCTTTGGTAAAAACGAACTTAATGGGGCGGCAGTACCGTGTGGAAGAAGAAGCAGAGTTTTTCCAAATTAGTGACTGATTATCACCATTATTATTTACGGAGCACATTTGGATTGGTACCATTGATACACTAAACATACTATCATCAGAGCTATGTTTGTCCATATACTTTTGTCGATGGTTACCTTGCTCCGCCCCATCACAACCCCACTTTACGATAATATTTAGTGCTTTAACGTTAGACAAAGTTCTAAGAGTCTCTTCTAGCCCTGTACAAAGTATTGCTATGGTATGATTTATAAGCGACTGAACTGATACTTCAGCTGAAACTTCAGTTATTATTATGTCCTTGGGATAGCATAACCTCTTTGCCTCCTTTACAACATAATAAGGTGGATACAAAGTGCAACCGTGAAGTTTTGCTTGATCCCGAACAATGTTGTATTGATTTGACGATAAGTTTGCATCAATAAGTAGCGCCAGAACCTGGTCCGGAGTTAATTTTCGTGGGCTGTTTGAAGAAGACATGCGAGCTATTTTGATTTTACTTCCCCTTTCTGGAGAAGCAGATGCCAGTTCCTTGACAATCGCTGCAGAGTTTCGTTTTTCAGATTGGTATAGCTTTGTTACGGTTGCTTTGGCTAACTCGTCTTGACTACCGGACTTCAAAAGATGATGCACTTTTCTGTTTTGCACTTTAGGATGACAATACCTAAATTCTTTTTTAGGTCTGCCTGCATTGGTCCTCGATCCACTGGGCAATGCATCCCTTACAGCATTTGAAAACTTTACATTATTTTCAAGCCAGACAGCATTTTTATTCAGAATTGATGCTAAATTTCGACTGGATTCCCTCCACCTTTTTCGTATTTTACAAACCAGTGCGCGAAGAGTTGCCTTTAAACTGCAAAGAGCATCAGATCTTAACATTGGTGAGCCTATTTTTTTCCAAAACAAAACCAATGATGGCATCCGATGTCGGTTCTTCCTTCCACTTTTGGAATATACAGTTATATGAAACTTGCAAAGTCATTCTGGAAAATGTTTCATTTAAAAGAAGATCGCAAAATATCGCAGAAGATCTTTTGAGTTTTCAACAGAGGGAAAAAAACTTTAAAATGTTGTGTGTTTCAAGCTGGTATTATGTGGTATCACTTTTTAAAATATCCACTAAAGTTAAATATGTAAATTTAACTTACTTCTTAAAAATCACTTTTTCCACGAACAAATCACACACGAGCAAGGAAAGATTTTGCAGTTAATTAAATGCCAATAATTGACAATTTTCTAATAAAATACATGGAGAAAAAATCATGGCCTACTGATTTGCCATTTGTATGTACCACTCTATTAACTTTAACAAATCGAATAGCTTTCTATAGGCAAAAAGTATGATTGAATAAGTAATGCGACTTTGAGGTGCATTTTGCGGTTCTTTCGCAGGGTAAATTCCCAAACTGACTATGAGGTTTTAGAGGCGGGGTATTTACCTAACAAAATAATAAATAATCTTATGCATTTTACGTATTTCAAAAATTGAATAAAGTTCCGCTAAACTTCCTAAATTTCGCACTGTGCGGTGTCAAGAAAAATAACCGCAGATTTGTATAAAATCGAACGCTTTTAATGTTGTTGAATTCTGGTTATTATTTAGTTATCGGAATGCGCATAACTTTACGAATGGATTGCTTCTGACATAAATAAAAAAGATTGGCTGTTAGACCTATGATGTTTATCACTTATACCTACACAATAAGTTGAATATCACATTAATAATTTTACATATTGTGTGCGTCTAAGTTAAGTGAAATATTGATTAAATAAATAATAAAATAGAACTACAATTATATTAAATAGATTTACGCAAACTAAATTGCGATTGCATTGAAATTCTGGTAATTCTATGTTCGATAACGAATTTATGTAAGTAAATTAGCTGTAACTAATTACCTAGCGACGATATACAGTTAGTTTAGATTAAAAGTAATCAATTTAAGATAGTAAATTAACAGTAAATAAATAGAAGTTAAAATTGAAGTACTCATTACTAGTCATTACGTAATATATATTTTTGTTGTTCTGGCGGTCGTGAGATGTGCGATTAAAACAAATTACTATATTATAACATTATGTCACAATAAACAGGAATATTAAAAAAAATATGTCTTGTGTAAACAAAATAGATATTCTCTAAATAAACGTAGAGCGCATAAGAAATTATATGCTTTCTTATTTTAAATATTTGAATGTCGATTATGGCAATAATTAGATTTAAACATATGTTTTGATACTATGTCCGTTTTTGTATCATATTTATCTATGATATAGAATAACTGATTAAATAATGCAACCATTTCATTTGAAATGTATTAGAATCCTTTTTAATAAGTAATAAACAATTGTAAATATCTAAAGAGGTATATTCATAATTTATAGATTTAACAACTTTTAGCACCTACGAAGATTCTTTTGGTATTCTCTCCCTCATACTAATAATAAACATTAATATAATAAATAAGTATCTTTAAGTTTTAATTCTACCTAGGTTGATAGTACTTATCTATTATTCTTTTGCTGATTGGTGAAATCTTAGTGTTCAACATTTGTAACTCAAACTGGTGATCCCTCTGTGGGTTTCACTGCGTCAATGAAATGTTGGAACCATCTAGCAAAAATATTACTTTGTATCCATCCACAGGGGTGGACCGCCATAATGGCACCTGGGGGAGCTACCTTCATCAGTTGCTGTTTCACGTTTTGGGAGGGAATATCATTAATAGAGACCGGACACGAGAGGTTGATGACTCATCGCCCACGAGCGTACTATTGAACATTTGTATTTTTAAAGTTTTTAATTTTATTTATATAATTATACTTAGAATAATAAAACGGGTATATATACGGCTACAAAATACGAAATATATTTTTATTTGTCCATTTTGTACTTCAAGTTGAGTAAAGGAGTATTAATATTTACTAGCAATACGTTCTCAAGGTTCTCTTCTGTAAAATTTGTTCTCTTTGAATGAAATACATCCTTGTAAATAGAAAACGTCCTTTCTACATCGAAACTGGTTATAGGTGCTTACTGGAAATATTCTTTTATTTCCGCGTATTTTGCAGTTAGATGTTGTGGCATTGTCCCCATACACAATTGCCGAAATGTTATTAAATCTGGATTTCTATTAAACACTGCGTCTAACTTTTAACGTAGGTCTCATCCGAAGTCACGATTTTGAAAATAAGTGATTGGTTTTTGCAAATTTCAAAAGTGTTCATGAAGAAAGAAAGTGCAACTGATTTTGTAAATGTGGAATTTGTGTTAGTTTCCTGCACTCAGAAATACTTAGAGCATAATCATTTAAACATGCAATGAAATTTTGTAAACTATCGTAATTCTCTACATAAAAACTAGTAGCTTCAATTCATGTCTTTCATCTAGTTATTAATGGAGAGGGAGGGAGTGACAAAGATGGCAGTTTTTCGCTGTAAAGAGCTACTCTCAATGGTGTTGTTCTGAAAACATTTTAAAAGCGGATAAAAGTCTATCAACTTCTGGAAAGGTGTCTCTGATATATTCACAGATTCTGTGGAGAGCATGTGCTACACAAGTAATATGCAGCATATTAGGATATGTTTCCTTTAATAGTCGACCTGCTTTTAACATACTCGTATATGCAGCACTGTCACTTGCAAATAAAAGTACTTTTTCTTTGTACCTGTCGTCCGAATGAAGTATTTTGTTGAATATTCTCGTTAATGGTTTTAGCAACTGTTTCCGCATCAACTGTATTTACAACTTTTGTTGCTGTTACATATGCGTTATATGGAATAGTTGGATGTAGTACACCAGCTGCAGCACCGACAGTTTCGTCGGCACTTATCCAGAGGTACTGATTTGTGTTCCGATTGATTTGATTTGATTTGAAAGATGGCTTCTAATGCGTTCTACTGCATTCGTGTAACACTTAGAAACATAATATTTGCGGAAGGTGGATTAATCAGGAACATTTCGAAAAGTATATTTTTGGAGAAATATTTTTAAAGTTGGATTGTTAAGTTTATGTGTTTGCGATGCTAAATGACGTTGTACGTGCGATTTCATGAAATTTTTTAACGCTATTTTACGGATTTTGCAATCAATTTCGGAATCACTGACGATGGACATACAATCAGTATGACCGTCAATTCAACTCGCCATTGTTTTACGATACCGTTCTCGACGTTCTTCCATATCATATCTGAAAAAGTAACTTAAACAATACTCTAGATCTAAATAAATGAAAACTAAAAATGTATGCGTAAATTATTGAATCTAAACGAAATTCAATGCACACTTACGTCGAAATAATTAGGAGAAGTAGGTTCAATCATACGATATTAAACAGGATCTATAACAAAAATTACGATGTAATTAACAGTTAAAACTATGAAAACAAGAAACTAACTCACAGCACATTATTTATCTTACGAAATATAATCTAAATAGACTAAATTATTAAAACTCTACACGCTTCTATCTACGCCCATGAAAACAGTAATTTTACTGTAAATATCCAACAAAAAACGTCGCAATTCTCGATGAAAACAGATGTGCGCGCTAGCCAGATCAATAGTGCATTCAATAACTGCGTGATGTACTTACAGATGTTGTAGACTATTTATATCGTCCGTCGTAATGACGACGTCATTTCAACCCGATGTGTCCGGTCTCTAATCATTATTGATAGGATGAGTTGGTCAGTAGTACTCATCGCTGCAACGAAGGTTATCAGGAAGCCTCTTTCTGTAGAAGTTAACGATGCAACTTGTCGTTTCCCTTTTCGGCCTATAACATTTGCAATTTTATTTTATACAACCGTGAGACCTGTTTAATCAACATTAAGGATGCGTTCAGGCGGGTAAAAATTCTTGTCGTATTCTTTCGCCAGAACATTGAAGAAAGATATGACATTGTCCTTGTTGAAGCCTCCTTATGGCGTTGCATGAAAAGCTTCAACCAGGCACCGTCTGCCATATTCCCTCCAAACGGATGTTTGATGTGGTTGCTGCTAGCTTAAGTGTACGCCATCCTCCTTACGTCTTTTCTTGTTAATCGATGAAATTTAGCTTCCTTAAAAAATACTGACAATAAATATTAACGTAATAAATAAGTAGTTATTTATCTTTAAGTTTTAATTATACCTACATTTGTAGTATCTATTATTCATTTGCTGATTGAGTATATCTTAGTGTTCAACTTTCTTAACTCAAACCTGGATCAATGTATACTTTTAGCATTTTTATTTTATTATAGCTTCATTATTCATTGTTCCCAGATCGATAATATAAATTAAATATAATATTAGACCTAATAGGGCCTTGTAACCTTTCTACTCGATCTAGCTAGTGAAGTTGTTCAGGTTTAATAATTACTGATATCGTAGGGTATCCATTAAGCTTTTTTTAAATGTAGTTCTACATTTGCTCTTCATTTCTATCCGAGTTCTGTTCAATCTGTAATATTTCTGAGTATTCCATTTTTTCCGTATTTCCATTTTATCTTCGTATGACTTCGTTAATAATTACTGATATCGTAGGGTATCCATTAAGCTTTTTTTAAATGTAATTCTACATTTGCTCTTCATTTCTATCCGAGTTCTATTTAATCTGTAATCTTTCTGAGTATTTCATTTTTCCGTATTTCCATTTTATCTTCGTATGACATTCTAAGAAGCTTTCGTATGAATACCAACAGTTGACTGTGTGTCATATTTATAGTTCTACATTATTTCTTTATTAACTACTTCTCTCTTGCTTAATATTTTATGTTACTGGGCATATTATATTTCCACAATCTTTTCTTCGTAAAATTTTCTAAACTGCTTTCGCATTAATGATTACAGTCGGCTATGCGTCGTATTTTTATCGAAGGCTAAGTGTGACACTCAAGAGTGGTATTTTAAAAGATCCTATCAGAATCTAAGAAAGACTTCAAAGTTATATGTGTTCTATACAATTCCTATTATAGTTTTATTATGGTAATTAGGTTTAGGTAAAACCAGGAAATATATTAAGACTTAAGATAGGTACATAATTTATAAATATTTAAAATATTGTTCAATAAAAGCATTCTAACAGTTAACATCTAGTTGTATAATTTCTTTGATTTTACATTGTATGATAGGCCTAGTTCCTTAGAACCGAATAATAACCCTGAGACGCCTAAAATATTTAGGTGTCTAGAGAGATACGAGGGAAGATCAGTAAGTACCCGTGTTTGAAGACAGGTGGCGCTGCTGAGGGAAGTTGGCATTACCGTCGTGTACTACCATCTGTCAGACAACACCATAATAAATTTCAGACTGATTCATAGGTTAGTTTTTATTTGGCAGCCAGTTGTATCACACGTGTTTCGTGTTTCTCGATAAAATGGAAAAAGAGCAATATCGATCCGTAATTCGCTTTTTATTTTTGGATGGAAAAACATGCGAAGAAATAAAAGCGAAGTTGGATGCTGTCTATGGGGACCGTTCATCATCTATGACAACCGTAAGATATTGGTTCAACGAATTTAAACGTGGTCGTACATTTGTTTTTGATGAGGAGTGCCCAGGCCGCCCGGCAGACGTGGTTACCGAGGAAATCGTTGAAAAGGTCCACGACATGATTTTCGCTGATCGCCGAACGAAAGTGCGCGAAGTAGCAGAGGCCGTAGGCGTGTCGTACGGAACGGCAATTAATATTTTACATGATAAGTTATCGGTGAGAAAGGTGTCGGACCGATGGGTGCCGCGATTGTTTACGGTGGACAACAAGCGGATACGGTTGTCAATGTCAAAGCAGTGTTTGGACCTCTTTAAGAGAAATTCGCAGGAGTTTTTGCGTCGAGTCGTCACCGTTGATGAAACCTGGATCCATTATTATACGCCAGAGTCCAAGCGACAGTCAAAACAATGGATTTTTCGGGGTGAATCTGCTCCGAAGAAGGCAAAGACGGTCCCATCGGCCGGAAAGGTCATGGCCACGATTTTTTGGGATTCCAACTGAATAATCCTCATGGACTTTTTGCAGAAAGGAAGAACGGTCACGGGGCAGTACTACAGTTAATTATTGGACCGATTCGATATAAAATTGAAGGAGACACGGCCCCATTTGGCTAAGAAAAAAGTGCTGTTTCACCACGATAATGCACCAGCACATTCATCCAGAATTGTCGCGGCAAAGTTGGATGAACTGTACTACGAATTGCTGCCGCACCCACCGTACTCGCCTGACTTGGCTCCCTGCGACTTCTTTCTGTTCCCCAACATGAAAACGTGGCTCGGGGGAAAAAGATTCAGCTCAAACGAGGAGGTTATCGTCGAGACAGAAGCGTATTTTGCAGAGTTTGACAAATCGTATTTTTTGGAGGGGTTAAAGAAATGGCAGAAACGTTGGGAAAAGTGTATCGTACTAAAAGGTGATTACGTTGAAAAATAAAAAAAAAAAATTGTGAAAAACTTGCGTCTTCTTTCCTAACACGGGTATTTATTGATCCACCCTCGTATATGCGTGAGTGACAGCTCACACAACAATTATATACTTAAACAGGGCCAAATAAAACACAGCAATATGTTCATAAATTAAATTTATAGTAATTTTAATTTTTCTTTTTGACGTACAAAAACTCTTCTAGGCTATTACGAGGGCTACTGGGATTATATCTAGAAACGATGTAAAAAGAACATACCATGCTATTATTTTACTATGCAACATATCCATATGTTCCATTTTAAAATAATCGGGTCAAAGCATTATACGATAGGCAACCCATTATACATACTACCCTAGCGTCAAGAATAACTATTGTTTAGTGTCAATTGAAATACGTCAAATATTATTATTATTATTTTCCCTATTGTGCCATTATCTAAGTTACAACACTTTCACAAATGTATTCCAAGGAGGAAAAAATTCAAATGTGCTTATGGTATCAAAACCATCAAAGTCTACAAATGGTGAGCGACTTATTTTCTGTAGACCGATACCTACACGTTCGACAATTTTAAGAGTGTATAATAGATTTAAAACAGAAGGATGTGTCGCTGACCATAAAAAAAAGAATAGAACGAAAACAGTGTTAACGGAAGAAATTAAATTAAACATTTTGTTTTTCGTAGAAGAGAATCCTTTAAAATCGTTGAATTTTATCGCGTCAGAGTTTAATATATCACCCTCAAGTGTGCGCAATGTACTAAAAATTGAAAAACTTCGGAGTTACAAATTGCAAAACCATCAACAGCTATTTGAAATTGACAAAATATCTCGAACTGAGTTTTGCGAAGTAATGTTTGATTTACTAAACCAAAATGAAGATTTGTTATACAAAATTTGTTTTACCGATGAAGCTACCTTTTATTTAAACGGGAAAGTTAATTCTCAAAATTATAGGTATGATGGCGGATTTTATGTTTTTACAAAGTCATTGAAAATTATCCTTACAGATATTGGGCGCACAGGAATCTTCATATACAAAATTGTACACACGTATAGCAAACGCCAATTAAGTTGGCGCAAGTAGGGGGTGCGCAGAAGCCGCTTTTAAAAACGTTCACCCCCACTACTCAAGTAATTGTCAGAATACATTTGTCATTGACGTTTGACGGAACATAATGTCTTTGCTAGGGGACCATAAAGTGACACACGCTTAGAGGTTAGAATTTTCTGACATTTGATGTAAAACCAAATACAAATCTCCCCACTACTTTTAGTCCTGCGCGAACTTACCCCTCCTCGCGCCAACTTATTTGGCATTTGCTATACAATATAATGAAAAGGTTAATGTCTGGTTGGGCTTAGTAAATAATACATTGATTGGTACCTTTTTTATAAATGGTATTTTAAATTCTAACGCTCATTTGAACCTTTTGCGAAACTCAATACTTCCTGATATTCGGCAAATTGCAATACAAAATTGTTGGTATCAACACGACGGAGCTCCACCACATTCAACAGTTGAAGTAAGGAACCTCCTCAATGAAAATTTTCCTGATCGCTGGATTGGAAGATACGGGCCGATAGGATGGCCAGCAAGATCCCCAGATTTAGCCCCAAATGATTTTTTCATTTGGGGTTACCTCAAATCAAAAGTATATACGCATATACCAATATTAACAACACAGGAATTGAAAACCAGGATTACAGAAGAATGCAATAATCTCAGAGCATCACCAAATAAAATAACCTATTCTATACGAAATTTTTATTATCGTTTAGGTTATTGTTTAGAACAAGAAGGCGGTCATTTTGAAAAATACTTATAATAAAAATATTTAAACATTTAATTCCTTATGTATATCAATAAATGACCTACTGTTTGTCTGTTTTTATAGTTTAAACACATTTGAATTTTTTCCCTTAGGACACAACACCGAAGAGTATTCAAAAAGTACTGCATATTATTTTGAAACGCGAAAGAATATTTGACGTAATGGGTTGCCTATCGTATAATGCTTTGACTCGATTATTTTAAAATGCAACATATGTATATGTTGCATAGTAAAATAATAGCACGGTATATAAAATTTAGTAAATGACTTTTTTCCAAAGTATTCGTCTTTTGACATCAATACACTTTCGCATACGTTGGAATTAATTAGCGAAACATTCTTTTTCACTCTGAAACTGATACTTTGAAAACTAGTGTTCGGTATCTTTCAAATGCTGCTTCAGGTGACGAAAATCGCTAACCACACATTTAATTTTTTTATGTTTTAGGAGCAAATAGAAAGCACAAGATAATAAGTTACGAAAATATTAATTCAAAATTTTTATTGGATTAAAACCAAGTGCTTTAATGTGGTGAGTGAGAACTGGCATTCTTATGATTAAAAGTAATTCGCGAATCTTAATTATTTCTTCTTACTATGTGGATTACAAAGTAGTCGTGATATACCAATCAACGTTCATGGTTCTGCGATTCTAAATGTGCGATTGTCAAAATTCCAATAAAACCGAAGTCACAAGCGATCATTTGCTTTGCAGCACTGCCTGAATTAATATAAATCGAAGATTTTGGTTCACTTTCGAAGACTCAAACAATAGATTTTTGTTGTATCTTCAGGATTGTACTAATAAATCCATGTACCTATCGACACAAGTAATAATTTTCTAGACCAAATTTTAACGATCTCGGTCGAATTTTTTAGTATTTATTTGCATCATTTGACATGGTTTTGTATTTAAGCGTCTGTCAAATTTTGTGGGATCCGACAACTACAAAGTCTCTATACTTTTAAATATTCATGCAAAATCTTGTGCATTGCTTTCATCTCACAATATGAGGCATGCCGATCTCATTCAATCATTTCCCGTATATAATCAACAGCTTAGCGCCAATTACAGGGGGCATTGGCAGGCCATTAGTTATTACTACACCCACGCCCGTGCAGTGACTTAAGATATTGGAATTCACCTTAACGAGAAGGAAACCCCTGGACCGCTGGCATGATAAGCCAGTGCGTTGTTAACCACTAGACCATTAGTGACAACAATAGAGAACAACTTTCCTGACAGTAGAATATTCACATTGATATTTCTCAAGCCAACTCTAAATACTACTCTTGGAACATACTTCATCCTCAAAAGCCCAATAAAGTCAACCGATTACCACTGTTTCGACGCTAAATCACATTTAAAATCACATTAGGCCACAAAACTTTATTATTATGTTTTGTTTTATGAAACAATAACAAAGAGAAACAACGAAAATCTCTATCGAAAATATAAATCAATAATCTCTAAATATGTATTCGGGAAATTAAGTTGCCATCTTCAGTAGAATAATCTGAAATGAAAAATAGTGTTAAACGTAGCGCCTTTTGAAATACCAAATCACTCTTCCCTAAATATTTCCTTAGTCGGTTGTTAAAATAGTCTCGGGGAGTTTCCCGTATACACCCGTACACAAAATGAACGCCATGTGTTGTTGACCTGACAGGTTTGTGCATCTGCAATCAGATAATTAGACTTAATACATAGGAGGGGTATACGCCTAATCAAATAAGGTTTAGACGACGGTTATTGTGATTTATCTCGTTCATATTCTACTGTAAAAGAGTGAGCAAAATATTGTCGTTTGAGCCAAGAATAGTTTGGATTGATCGACTAATGTCGCCGTTTATGGAATAATTGGTATTAGAAGATCGCCGTTTGGAAGTGAAGGAATTATCAGCGAATGTCCAACATTTCTGAAAGAAGTGTTCGCCGACTGGATTACTATTTTAGTATGAATAAAGTTTGTGCAAGATGGGTACCACAACCCCTTTTTGCTTCTTTTTGTAAGTGCGGAGACGGCCTAAAATCTATTGTGAAGTCCATTGTCACATGAGATGAACAATGGTTCTATATTATGATCCTATATTGTCTGCAAAATTAAAGCAAAACCGACATAAGATCATTACAAAGTAACAACTAAATTGCTGAAGAATATCTCTGACAACATAATGCTGCCACTAACAGTCACGATTAATATATACTTGTTGGAAGGTGAATTTCCTGCAGAATTAAAAATTTCTAGGGTAATTCCCATTCATAAAAAGGGTAACGTAAATTCTCCACAAAATTATAGAGCTATATCTATTCTGCGTGCGATATCAAATATAGATATAGATATATTTGAATATGTGATAGCTGCAAACAAGACTTTTCGATATATTTTAAAAAAACAATCTTTTATGCGAAGCCCAACACGGCTTCAGTAAGAATAGAAGTACGAAAACAGGCTATAGGTAACAACCAGTGTGGGGAGATCACATGCTTTTACTTGACACGAGCTTTCGATCATTCCATTTTATTGGAGAATAATATAGTTTCTCAAATAAAATGGAATGATCGACTGTGTCGAAAGCTCATGTCAAGTCAAAGCATGTGACCTCCCCATACTGGAATCCGTGGGGTTATTTATGATCTGATGGCTTCCTATCTGAGTGTCTGAAGGGAATATGTTGAATATGCGGGTGAGAGGTCAAACGTGGTAGTTTTGTGGCAGGATGTACCACAGGGATCCATTCTCGGCCCCCTTTTTTTATCATATATATATATATATATATATATATATTGTGGTAGGGCATACCCATGTATATAAGAGCCCTAGAATAAAAATACAGAATTTTTTAGGTTTAAAATGTAAATTTTAGAATATAAGATACTGTTGGAACTGCATTTTTCACGTGCCATATCAATAAAGTTAATTCCGCGTTTTTAATTGCTCAAATTTGAATCACATAGTTATTTATTTTCTTTTAATCATTTACTTAAGTCATTTTCATTTACATTATAATTTTACCGAAGATATTTAACTTAATTGATTGGAAATATTTGTGAGACATATTATAATTATAGCTGTACCTTGTTTGAATTGTATAAGGCGGCAAATATACCAATTGTAAACAGGTATCTAGCGAAATATTGAACATTTAAAATACACTATTGTCTATTACAAAATTAAAACTATAATTTTTGTGAAATATCTAAACGATTAGTAATAGTAATTTATTTCATTTATATAAATTATTAACGAGATTAAATAAATACAAACAAGTATTACAAATAAGACGCCTGGATATTGAAGAAAAAACAACAGAGAGTGAGCTTCTGGTAATCAATAAAATTTTGCACGCGTTGAGTTTTTTTAAAAAAAAAATTGTGTTCCTGAAACTAAGTGATAAAATAGTAAATAAATAGTATAATCATACCATAAAACATATCCTACGAATCTCTTACCTGCCAGGCATCGTTCGACGAAGTTTACACAACCTTAAACCTGCCTGATCGTTTTTAAAACGAAATTCCATTTTCCAAGGGACGCTACCGAAAATATCAACCTAAGCTAAGAACGATACCAGTATATTTCCACAACCAGAGCCTGTTATCCTGAGTATATGAATCCTAACACCCTTCGAACATCCAGAATCCACCTTAAAACCAAATTGAGTACATATTTATTTACATCTCCTAAAATATAAAAAAATTTATTTAAATTTTAAAATAATCGTTGAATGTTTTTTATGGAAACCAACAATGTTAGTATTTAAGTAGTATACCTTTTAAACGGAAGAATACAGTTCCCTTGTGTTATAATTGTAGTTACATAGATCAAATTTGAAAGCATTTACCATTTTTTAATCAGTTAACCTAACATTCATAACAGATCTAATCACGTGACTACACATATGTTTATGTATTTCATTATCATGTTTAAAAAACTTACCTTTTGAAAAGATTTTCGTATTAAATCAGTGATTTTGCCTTTCACTCTCTTGTTTTATTTAGTAAATAATACATCTGGAAGAATCACACATTGAATAACTTGTTTTAAACTCATATCTATATTCTATTGAACACCGAACTCGCAGTAATTTTAATATTTTCATCTAAGTGTTATATCACCATAATAAACAGCTAGCCGGTACTTAGATTAAGATACACATAAAGTAGTTAACAATAAGTTTTGCACTTGAAGGAGGCCTATTAAAGTTAAGTATTAATTGTTTATATACATTTATTTATGTTCCGAATTTTATACTTGAGACAACTGTAATATTTAAACAAAAAGGTTTTAAATATATCTATACGTTAATTGCACGTATAACGCTTTTGTTTCATTATGAAACAGATATGTAAAAAATTTACACATCTGTAACTGTATCATGGACAATACACCTCGTATTTTCGGCATTAAATTTCGGCATTAGTCTTAAGCAGAAGTTAATGCCGAAAATACGAGGTGTATTGTCCATGATACAGTTACAGATGTGTAAATTTTTTACATGTCTGTTTCATAATGTAATATTTAAACTTAACTCCATCTATAGGTCATATTTACAACTACACTTGTGAATTTTCAAATTATTTTATTTTTCTGGGCAATATTAATTAATTACTTTTACATTCATTTCAACATAAAAGGCTCTTACAGCCTTTTAACAATATATATATATATATATATATATATATATATATATATATATATATAGAAGATGACCTTCCAATTAATATATCATCAGGACAAGCGTGTTTGTATGCTTATGACACATCAATTTTAGTAATGGACGATACGAAAGAAGGAAGAGACTACAAACCTCATGTAGTGGATCAACAAGCAACAGAATGGTTCCAAGCAAATAATCTCACAATAGATTCCACAACAAACACAATATCTCGCATCTACAACTAAAACAAGTGCAGGTATAGAGGTTATAAAGTTCCTAGGATTAGTGTGGCTACATATGGCATTCAGTTTTGGTACATGTCAACAGAGACAGGACGCGCCTTTCTACTTCTGAAACGTGGAATTTGTATATTGTGTAATCTGAAATCGGAGGAAATGTGTAGACAGTCTTTTGTTTCTGAAGGAATACTTACCATACCTTCGGTGTATATCTTAAGGATAACCCAAATCACTACCATACCATCGCTTAAGGACAATTCAAAGATATGCGGACTACTAGGGTCCCAAAATATGTAACAAACGGCGTAGTCGAGTTGGGCGAGACGTTTGTTAATCCACTTACTGATGTTCGAGTTTGGCGAGAATTAACAAAATTGTGGATTAAGCAGTTCCAAGAAGGATTTGATAATATTTCCCCATAATTTTAAAATTACATTAGAATACGTATTTTAAATGTATCCTACATATACAGGCTGGCCCAATTTCGCGTAACATTTTAAAGTTTGTTTTTTAATGGAACACATATATTTTATTACATTTTTCAATTATACATAAGAAAATTCGTACTGCACAAAGAGAAAAAAGACTAAAAAACTAAACTAATTTCACATAATGCTTACAGTTATATTTATATATATTGCAGTTCTAAGAACTATTTGATAAATTAGGATTTCCAGGATTTTTGATAAACCAAAGTGTAATTAGTGTACTCGCCCAACTCGACGCAAAGGATTATCGCCCTTTTCTTTCTTGGATTAAATCAGGTATAATTCGGCCCAACTCGGCGACGTCCGTAACAAACTATGTACATGTGATGTTAATATAAAAACTATGTGTATCAGATGATTTACACATACTTATAGAAAATGCCTTTTATTCGGTTGACGAATTTCTTAATGAATAACTTCTGCCTGATATATGTGCAAGGGTTGTCTTACATGTTCTTAGAGTGTCCTTTGTAATCTAAACTAATATTATAAAGAGGAAACATTTGTGTTTTTGTATGTATGTTTGTAATGTTTTCACACAAAAGCTACTGGACCGATTTCAAAAATTCTTTCACCATTAGAAAGCTGCATTTTCACTGAGTGACATAGGCTATATTACATTTAAAAAAAAAAGGAATCCCCAATAAAAATGCATTAATGTAACCCGAGGTGTGAAAAAATTAGTCACAAAAAATTTGTCACCGCGTACGCTGCGGAAACTATTGTTGATAGAACAAAAAAATGTTCTACAGTATTATAGAACGTATTAATATCTACAAAAAAGTCCGCGAAACCATATGTACAACTACTGTAGTTATGCCACTATAACTACTTTTTTACAATTTAAAAGTTAATAAAAGTGCCGACAATAATCAAACAATATTATCCATACCTCTGTATAATTCCTTATCCTATTAAATGATATTTTATTAAAGACCATTTCAATACCAGCAAAATACTTTTTAAATTATTAAAATCGGACATTCCATTCAAAAGATATAACGAATTTAAAAATGTCAATCTAAAGAAAATAATGTTATAATATAATGTAGTTGTATAGCGATGGCCATATTCATTTTGTTTGTAATAAATTGACAATCGAAAAATTATAACTGGAATAAGAATTGTATTGGCAGAAGGAATTTAATAACAAGTTCAATGAGAATGAAAAGTAATAGGAAACAGGCACAGAGAAGCTGTTATAGAAAGAAGTTAAACATAAAGTGATATAAAATCCAAAAATTAAGAATCACAAGAAAGGAAGATTAAATATTTAAGAGAATACACTCACTATTGTATTTATTCAAGGTAGGATCGAAGAAAAGAGAACATATACGATACAAATTTTATTAAAAGAATTTAAATAACACTGAGATATTTGAAAGGTGACGTTTTTGAAGTAATTTCAACAATGTGTCAAAAGCCAAGTGACAGGAACATTATTAAAATAGCGGGTTACATTGTTTATAAGAATTATAAGTTATGTTAAATAACTAAATGGACTAAACAAAAAATGTAATCAATTCATCAGCTTTACAATTAAAAAAATTTTTTTTCAAAAACATTTTTTTTCCTTTAACTTCACATAGCCACAGCAACGCAATTGGATGATTTGTTTTCCAAGTGAATTTATATTTACTATAATACATTTATCTCTTTTCTCATTCATTTCATTTCAGATTGAGTCACAGCGAAGCGTGGTCGGGATTAGCTAGTATACTATATTTGAGCAATATTTATGTATGTATGTATTTTGAATATTTTAATATTGTTTTTGTATTCCTAATGTTAATGACTTTTATTGTAATTGTGATTACAGTAAATAAATCCCTATCACTATATCCAAAAAGGAGTCGATAGGATGCCCACGACCAGATGAACATTGTTCCATAACGGCCATAGTCTTGCAATTAACGAGGAAGATGCTGACAACATATTTTGAGATTGTAAATGCATTTAACTGACTGACTACAACTGTCAACATCACATATTACGCTTACTTATTGTATAAATTGTGAGATAATATTCGTGAAAAACGTGGAGGGAAATTGTGAAAAGGCTCCTTCATACTGTTGCAGTCTACAGGCTGCGGCTTGCGAAAGTGACTTTCAAGAAATAGAATATTCACCGTATAGTCCTGGCTCGACAGTGACTGTTATTATTTATTAGCATATTTAAAAAATCTTAGAGACGTCATTTTCATGACGATATTAAGTTGCAAAGAGCTATAATGCAACATTTTGAGTGGGAAATTTGATTTTTTTACAAGGGTGTAAAATTATTAATTCATCACAGTTGTACTAATATTTTGATCATGCTAACATAGAAATATGTCTGCAGAACTCGCAAAAAAATAATATCTAGTAATTATTAGATCTTATTCTTAATATAACGTCACAAGATTATAACGAATATGAGACAAATCATCCATGTAAGTTTAAAAACTGCGTATCTTTAATAAAAAAAAATATTTCTTTTGCTTGGTGGTCAGAATTCCACACTGGATTCTTCGCTAATCCATTTCCTTTGTCGGCGTTCACGAAGCGATTTGGTGCGCTTAGTTGCTAATTGTGACATAAAGACAAACTGATACACACAAGCAACAATCGTTAATTTATTAAGAAAAGGAAAATAGTCAGGCAAATACGTAGAAAATTGTAATAAATTAATAGACATTAGCAATTATTATTAATTCTAATCATTTTTCTTACACTGTAATCATTGATTTTGAAGTCTTGTAAATTTTATATGTAACTAAAGTCGACAGCATTTCAAATTTAAATAAAGGAACGGGTCATTGAAAAAATTAATATTAAACTTTTTCTATGACCTAATATGATAAAAATTAATTACTATAATTATCCAATCTACACAAATAGTGTTTAAAACAAACAATTTTTTAATTTATTTTCACATAAATTTAATATTCTTCACTTATTTTGATATGAGTACATAAAAATCTTATTGACTTGGTAAAACTACTGAAACTTTTATATGGGTAGGAAATGAACGTTTAAATTTGTCAAATGGATTTTAAACAGAGTCGTATTTTGAGCCCACTTTTATTTAACAGCATATTGGATGCAGTTATTAAAAACTGTACGTTCTAGAAGATAGAAAAGTAGGTGTTACAGAGTTGTTCTATGCGAATGATATGACTATAATAGTAGGAACGGAATAGATGTCCAGAATATAATAATATAAGAGGAATAATGTGTAAGTAATGGAATAACGAAAACAATGGCAATAGTAACTATGGAAGAGAAACATGACCTTAGAGCAAATAAGAACCTATAAGTACTTAGTAGCATATAAAAACAAAACTTTTAACAGCAACGTTAAGTCTAAACTTACTGCAAATGAGAATTAATGATTATTTAATCAAATTTATATATGCAAATGGCGCCTAATGAGTTGCGTTAATTACTAGAATTTGACAAACTAAGTTTGTACCAGTATGTCGGACACAACACTTCGCAATGCATTTCGTTCTTATTAGAGCTCTTCGGCAAAAGACGAGCTCTAATAAGAGCGAAATGCATCCACATGTTCCGTGATAGATGTGGCTTTTCACGAAGTTTTAATTAATGTTAGGTCTGTTTTGTTGTGCGGATATAAAATCTCGTCCGTGACCAAAAATATCAAAAACTTATTCAAGTATTCATAAATAACTGCTTCCTGAAAATTCTGAGACTTTTCTGGCCGAATAGGACTACTAATAAAGTATTGTTGGCCCGAATGAATATAGAACCAATAAGTAAAGAAGTATTAAAATGAAAGTATAATTGGATATGATATACGTTAAGAAAAAGCAAAGAGGCCATAACCAAGCAAGCCATGAGATGGACTGCAATGGGACACAGAAGCAGATGAAGGCTTTTACGGTTATTTGTTGAGCCACTCGTATACCTCGTATTTTTATACATCCAGTTTACATAGTTGTGCGTCTATTCCACCAATTGGAGACAACGCTGACGACGCTTCACTCGATGGGCATGCGTGTTAAGATTTTGGATTTAGTAACAATAATGTAGCGTTTCCGTCTTCACTTTTCGTTTAAGACACTTTATCGGCCCTATGTGCGTGAGTGTGCAATAAAGTTTATATTGTGCTTATTGTTGGTATTGTTGGTGATACTTAAGTATAACACACCTTTCAAGGGATTTTACCTATCTTGCTGTCGCTAAACAGAATTAGCCGAACTTATCTTCGATATAACCACACACAATGGCATTTTTAATATCTCCACAAGCATAATAAGGGAAATATTAGTAGAAATAATAGAAGTGCTGAGTCACATTATTAATATGTGTTTGCAGGAGGGAATATTTCCTAAAGAACTAAAAGTTGCTAACGTTATTCCGATACACAACAAAGGTTTCAAGAATTCTATGGAAAACTATCGACCTATATCAATATTACCTTTTTCGAGATAGCAATCAAAGACAAAATACTACCCTTTTTTGAAAAACATGACCTCTTAGCGGAACAGCAGCACGGTTGCAGGTCAAATACAATACTTTTGTTACGAAATTTTTACAAATAGAATAAATTTGAATAGCTGATTAAACACCCCGATATACACTTCTATAATGTCAAGAATTATATAAATGCGAAAAAATACAAAAAGTAAATTATATCATACAGCTTTTAGTAAATACCGTTCTATGATGTATACCAACCACGTACCACCGAGCTCATGCCCTCAGATATGTGGGTAGAGTAAAATGTTTCCTGGATACAGGCTGAGAAAGCGCAAAACAACTCGACGCCATAATAATAAAGTAAAATATTTGTCTTTCTGGCTTCTTTTAAATAACACTAACGGTAATTTAAACACACACTATATTAACAAGAACACGCACTAAATAATAATTTGAAAACTAATAACTAAGAATAAAACAATTCATTTCACAATATGTATTTATATAAGTATTAATATGTAATAGTAATATGTATTTATATAAGTATTTACATTTATATAATATCACACGAAGGAGATTACTCGTTGAATGAATTGTCTCCCTCCACTTCGAGTTCTTATATAGTGAATGACTCCTCGAGGACCTTCCAGAAGTACTTTTCTAGAAGGTCTGAAAGACATGGTGACGTATTCGGCGCGTGATACCGCTTGTTTGGCGCATCGTCAGATGACTCATATCACAATAATAATGACAATAACAATAGTAATAGTCCCAATTGTGATTGGCGCAACGGGAGAACTTCCACCTAAATTACATAAGTCAATAATTATTTTGGATCTCTATCAGAAACCATACCTGAAAATGCAGAAAGGTATTTTGATAGACACGGCTGCTATAATACTATATATATATAATATTTTCGTGACCTTGGTATGATATGGTAAACTCAATCAGTCGGCGATTAAAGGTCTGGTTTATTACTTCAAAGTATATATATCTAAAACAACCCTACATGTTTCGGCAATTATGCCTCTATCAAGGATACAAAAAATATAAATGACAGAATATAAATGTCAAGTAATTGAGTTGCTATGGTTTAAATTATTCAAAGATATATTCTAATAGTAATAATAAATCATGCCTTAGTATTCCAAAAAATAGATAGCAAGGTGTGAATATATGTGTTGTTCGCTGCTAGCAACTTGTGTCTCTTTCTGTGTATGAACTTGTGTGTAGGTAGCTGCTGGCAGCTTGCGTCTCTCTCTGGATGCGAGGTTTTGTGTTTGTGTGAACGCGTAAGTGTTGGGCTTTGTATGTTGGCGCGTTCGTGCGTGTGTTTAGTGACCGGTCGCGTAAATTTTATATATATATATATATATATATATATATATATATATATATATATATATATAAATATATATATATATATATATAAAGTTAATTATTTCGTGACCTTTGTATGTTATGGTAAATTCAATTTGTTGGCGATTTAAGATCTGGTTTTACTTCAATATATATATATTTAAAACAATCCTACATGTTTCGGCAAATGATGCCTTTTTCAAGGAATATAAAATATAAATGACAGTATATTAATGTCATACTTATACATTTGTAGTTGTCATGGATAAAATTATTCAAAGATAAATTCCAGCTTAATAATAATAAATCATGCCTTGGTATTCTAAAATGGATAGACAACAAAAACAGGGAAAAACAAGACATAAGTTATACTAAGGCATAATTTATTATTATTAAAGTGGAATGTATCTTTGAATAATTTTATCCATGGCAACTACAAATGTATAAGTAAGACATTAATCTACTATCATTTATATTTTATATTCCTTGAAAAAGGCATCATTTGCCGAAACATGTAGAATTGTTTTAAATATATACATTTTGAAGTAAAGCCAGACCTTAAATCGCCAACAAATTGAATTTACCATATATATATATATATATATATATATATATATATATATATATATATATAAATATAGCCGCAGATACAATTAATTTTAATACTTAATTTTATAAATAAAGCCACATTAACTACTATCATAAAAATAAGCACACAGGAAGAAAACCATGAGCAATTAGAATATAAGATCTAGCTTAAGACTTAATATAAGAATTAAAATTTAATTGTACTTTATTGTAAAATATAAAGCACTCCTTCTAAAAATAAGAAATTAAGGTCAATTATAAATGACAGTTGTCAAAAGCAAAATGAATTAAATATATCTTTTGAAATTAAATTTGATACAAAATTTGATTACAATTTTAAAAATAAGTTGGTATCATGAATAATTATAAAAGAAGTAGGTACTTAGAGATGAAAATCTGAATCGATAGACGCGTCCCAGCTTCAAAAGGGAACGGGCATACTTGATAGTACAATTTCCAGAGCGCCATATCGGAAATCTTTAAAGCGTCCCTAGAAGATATAGAGAAACATTAGTAAAAAGCGATTGAAAGTGTTCAATTTAATTAATAAAGCAAGAAGATATGAAATTTACATCTTCTAAGCAGTAAATTATAGAAGATATTTGTAATTTGTGTAAATAAGCACATATTTTGTAAATACCAAGATGACGGCATAATTATTTGGGAAGAAAGAAAAGGACTTGTAGCCGACACTAGCAGTAAATTAAAAGAAAATTACTCAAAATCAAGAAATAAAACATAATATTTACCTTTATTAATTATTTCCGGAAAGTTTTGGAGATATTAGAATTAATATCCTGCGATGAGCAGCCATAAATACCATCAAAAGGGGAAGAACAGTATCCAGCACGATAATATCAACGGTAGGATCTGAATTCAAGACATCAAGAAGGTTTCGGAAGCTCAGACCAGTACATCGGAGGCACTTTCCGAGAGGATATACGTAGATTCTTCGTACCACCCAGGAACCGAATCACTTCTTCAAGGCAACTCCAGGTTTATTATTAATTATCTATATTAAAATAAAAGCTTATTTAATTGAAATATCTTTGAAATTTATAAAAAAAAACTACGAAATATTCAAACTTTCCTAAAATTTGTTCCGATACCCCCATATATAAAGTCCTATTGTAAAAGTACAGTTCCAAAGAAGTTTCAAGTACCTAAAAACAATGTTCATTAAAGAAAGTCAAGTCATTTGAAAAAGATTACTTACATTAAAGAAATATATCATAACATTCATAACCTATAGCAGGTTATGGAACTTTAAAAATAGTTATACAAATTGATAAATTGGCAAACAAACTATACTAATTACTTAAAATATCCTATAGATACTTACTTATGATAGAAAAATTCTTATTTCTTCCTTTGAGGCGTATTAAATCAATAAATATTGATGCGTTGATAATATCATATTTACAAATGACGTAGATATTACTACGCATCTTCTTCTTCTTCTTCTGTTTTGGGTTGGACGCCAGCATGTCCAGGCACTTGAGCACACTGCTCTTTATACTATCCCCAATAGATCTCTCAGTTCCACTCTGTTGGTCTTGTGTCCTCGATAAATGCTACTATCCTCCTCAGGGGAAGTTTGAGTACATTCGAAGGATCCAATAGATCTCTCCCGAAATATTTCTGTCTGAATTCCTTCAGTTTCTCACACGTGCATATTACATGAAGGCTGGTTTCCTCATGTTTTTCACATCTCCTACACCAGGGCTCGCTAACCAAGCCCATGCTGTACAAATGCTTCCTTAAAGGACAATGTCCGGTTATTAACCCGGTAATTATTTTAATTTCTTTTTTGTTACTACGAATTAGGTTGGCTGAAAACTTTCCGTCCAGCTCCCTTAGTAGTGTTTTGGTATGGAGTTGACCTTCCGTTAACCTCCATTTATTTCCATGTTCTTTTTCTAGCCTTAACCAGATCTCCCTTTTAGCAGAATCCTTAGTGATTCCACATACAGGTTCTGGTCCTATGAAGTTCCTATTAGTACCTTCTTTGGCCAGTTTGTCGGCTCATTGCCTTTAATTGCCTCATGTCCTGGCACCCTTATTAGCGACACTGTATTGTGCCAGTCTATTGAGGACCTGATTACAATATTTCACCAGCTTAGACCTGGTAGATGGGTTCACAATGACTTTAATAGCCGCGTGACTATCAGTCATTATGTTAATTTTTTGTTTGCGCAGCCGGCTTCCCGAATTTCCTCAGTGCAGGCTGCGACTGCAAACAATTCGGCCTTATATTTCCCCAGACATATCGATATCTACCTTCTAGGGCACATTCCGCATATGCCTGCACTTGCCCCCTGATTAGATTGTGATACATCAGTCTACCAGGTGCCGACACCACAATCGATCGAGCGACTTCTTGCCTGTTCCCTGGTCGGTGTAAATATGGTCAGCTTAGCAGTAAACATAATCTCAGGTGCCATACTGTCCGCCGGCATTTGAAATATCGGCTCTTCCAGTATAGTCCCTGTGGCATCTATATGGCTACCTACAACCTTATGAGGACACCATACGTAATTGACCTTCAGCCTCAGTATCGCAGCCATTGCCTCCGCCTTTACAAACAGTTCTAGCAGAGGGAGGTTCTGTTCATAGCTCCCGTGATTCCCAACAGAGCCTGTCGCTGGAGAGTCGTGAGGAGCCCCACCGACGATGTCCGCTCCATCCTCCTCCACCAGACAACTGCTCCATAGGTAATCGTTGGTCTTATTACTACTGTGTACAACCAGTGTACCACATTTGGTTTTAGTCCCCAGGTCTTGCCAACAGCTCTTCTGCATCTCCAGAAGAGCTGCGCCGCTCTGTCTGATACTTTGACTAGGTTTCTGCTCCAATTCAGTTTCGCATCAAGTGTTATGCCTAGATCCTTCACTTCATTGGTTAGTTCTAACTCTTGTCTAAAGAGTCTTACGCTACCCAGATCATTTAGTTTTCTCATGTTGGTAAAGGCTACCAACTTGGTTTTTTGAGGATTGACAGTTAATCCCTCCTTAAGGCACCATCTTTCCACAATTCGCAGAGCATTTTGCATGATGCTCGCCACTGTCCCCGGGAATTTCCCCTGGGACACTGACAATGTCATCGGCGAACCCCTGCGTCCATATTCCCCGGTCATTGAATGTCCTGAGGAGATTATCCACTACTGGACTCCATAGTAGCGGTTTTTACTACCCATATTTTCTATATTAAAACCTCATCGTTAATTGTTTACTTCCTTACATTTCAATAAACATACTGATTGTTAATTATTTATGTTTAATTTCCAAGAGAACAAATATAGGTACTATATAAATATAAATAAACAATATAAGTATCTTCTGATCAAAAATTTCCCAAAATTTATTTAAGAGCGTTCGTGTGAAAGTAGTTTTGTGTAATCGTACATTGTAATACGCTTTGCCTGGTGTTCCTCAATAAACATTTTCATTATCCATCTTCCGCACAATTTATGAAAATGCAATTTTTCTGTTTCAATTTCGTCTAGCAGAGATCGTAAAATGTAAGTGGACAATTCAGATATAGTAAACCTTCTGTTATCACAAATTTTTCCCTTCACTTGTTCTAGCAAATTCTATATCTAATGTGTGGATCTTGTCCAAGATTAAAAACTACATTGTGATTATGTTTTATTTTTAATTAACTTTTACTGCATATTACATAAGTATAAGTATAAACATTACTTTATTATTATTAATTAAAAATTATTGAATATAACTTATTATTATTAAAGATACAAGTACATAAATTATTTTATAAGCTAATAACAGTAAAAAGAAAATTAAGGATTTTATTTTATTTATATTCCATCAGAGAACATTCTTGTTTGTCTCACCTGACGCCTCTGGTGCATTAGACTACAATAACTTGTTTAACCTTCAATAAAAGAACAAAAACGCATTTATTATCACCTATTTACTGTAAATTAGAATCAGTTTGTATTCTAACCTATAGATCTTCGCCACCCCTCTCTAGAGAGTCACAAGTAACAAGTTTTCAATTTAGAAATAAACAAATAGAAAAATAGAAATCTTGAAAGTTTGAAAATAAATTTATATTTCCGTCTTTAAAAGCAATTAATATACTTATATATCCAACACTAATCATGTTCGAGTTCTTTCAAGAGTGACGTATTAATTTTTTTTACTTATATTATTTATTGCTTCATTATCCAAAAAAAAGTAATAAGATCTAGTTTCGCTTTTTCCCCAAAATCCCATTATTTTATTTTCCCAGCAAGTCTAAAAGATCATAAGAAATTGTGCTGTTCAGAAATTATGATGATTTCACGTGAGTAAGTTATTATACATCAAAAACGTCACGAAAAAACGAAATTTTTCTTTTGTATCATACACAACTTCTACATATACATACATTGTAATAGAGCCGTACACAAACACACTACATAATTATTTAGATCCGCGGTCTATAACTTCAAGTATTTTATTTGTCATTAACAACAAAGTCTACTGCGTCATATTATCTTTTATTGCCGTATATTATACAACCACATATAATATATACACCAGTATTTAGTGTTTATAATGGGTTATGCGGTCTTCCGCAATGACAGATGTTGCCCAACCTTTTATACCTTACGATTGGCCGAATTCTTTATGAATTTAATTTAGTTTGGGTTGTGACACCCGGGGTGGTCGTTCTTTTAACTCCTCTCTCGCGTTAAAACACTCACGAGCTAAGTGCAAAACATACGGTATTTTGAGAGGGTGTAGGTCTATAATTTGTTGTATATTATTTATATTGAGCAATTGTGTTTCTAAAAATTGCTAAATTATTAACATCATGGGAAAGTGAATTTAAATAATTTGTGACAGAAAAGATGCTTAACATATTATTGGCAAATTAAAAATATCGGTCCACTAAATTTCGGGAAATGGGAAGCACATGAACGTTTTGTATAGAATTAGATATTTGGTTACATTACAGGCTGTCCTTGAAATAAAATGGCAACGTATGAAACATGGAAAGATGTAATTCTAGAATATGAATCCACAATATTGTAAGTTAATTACGACGAGAACCCCTAAATTAAAACCCCCTTAAAATTAAATTACATGCCGCCAATGGATCTATTAGAAAAACCTCCCTTGAATTTCCACATGCGCTGGAATATTTATGTTTATAAAAACTGTAACAGATGACATTGTTTAGACGGCTGTCTATGTTATAAAAACCCTTCAATGAAGCAGCTTTGTTTACTTAAGGTTCATTAACTTTAATATGATTACGTACAAATATATCTGCTTGTGAACCATTTGTGGACGAAAACTTTTAGAACTGACCTAAATCACCTTCCTTTTCTTGCGTATTACGTGAATATTTTTTTTTGTTACGAGAAGTAACAGAATAAAATATTAATATGGATATAAGAAAGACCACTATTTTAAACACACACACTGCAATGTTTATGTCGATGAAAGCGATAGCATTGTATCGTAAGTTTTGTTATGGTAGGGTTCGATAATGTGGTACGAAAGTCAGCGAATTTTTTAAAGATGATATATTATAAGAATATGTAAGATGTGTGCTCTGCGGTAATTTAGGTTTCTATTTTATAACAATCTATCTTTAACCGAAAAATTGTATCGAACGTACCTAACGATTGACAACTAAACGAAACTTTAAAATAATGAAAGTCATATTATATACTAATATAAGAAAGTTGCTTGCACTAAGTACTGAATGATCTTAATAAATCAAAATTAATAACATTAAAACTGAAAACCAAATCAAATTTGCTTAATGTATTATTAAGCAAACATTCAACTCAAAAGAAAATTGAAAAATCGGAGACTGTGGCTTTTAAGTGAATAAAAAATAAAAAACCCTTACCACAATAGAATTTAACAATTCTATATACGTATTTCGACAACCACGTTGTCATCCTCAATAGAAAAAGCAGTGTAACACTTGAAAGCACAAAAAACACACAACACTCACTGAACGCTATATTGTACGGCTTCTCGTTTAACACTAAATTTTAAAATTTTAAAAACCTGAATACTACAGAACTTACCTCATTGGAGAAACCCTACTTAAATACGTACATGGATTAAGAGACCATTAACCGATTAATGCTTTATTCTATAGAAAGGCCCTTTATAAAATTACACAAAGGTAGATACCCTAATTTAATATACATAAAGGAACCATATAAGTTCATCTTAAATTATATATGTAAATTTGAAATTAATATTGAATCATAATATCTGTTAAAGGCTAATGTTGTAACGAACCGAAATTTAAAAAATTACATAGAATTAGATTAATTTGTTAATGGTTTTCTTATCTTTTTAAGTTTAATAACATCTAACTGTCAATTAACTCGAATAAAGATGAACCTGGTAAAGGACCCAAATCTGCATTAATTACGTTATTCCTATTTTTAAAGATAAAAATGCTCTCAAAACTATCTAATTCGCGGGGGCTAGTGACGTTTTTTTAATAATCTCAGACAGTCAGATGTTACGTTGTGACCTGATTCAAGAATATGTCCGGCAACACTTGATTTTTCCGGCCTATTGAATCTAATATGCGAAACATGTTCTTTATAACGAGTTAGAATCGAACGCTTTGTTTGGCCGACATATTTCTAATCACAATCCTTACAATTTATTTCATAGTTTCCAGATTTATTGTTTACCTCAACTTTATCTTTCGCGTTGCTTAAAAGAGATTTCAAGGAGTTATTCGACCGAAATGCTACTTGAATATTATACTGTCTAAAGGTTTTATTTAAATTTTTCGTAGTTTCGTGAAATGGTAAGCTAATAAATTTTTTGCTCGAATCAATTTGAGGTAGCAAACATGTGGAATCCTGAATTGTTTTTCTTACTTTATGTTTTCTAACTTGCTTGTTTATTATTTCTGAATCGAAACCGTTGTAGCTCGCGATGTTCTTAATTAAAGTTAATTACTTTTCATATTTATCCTATGTCAATGGCATGCTTAACAAACGATTGATATGAATTGAAGGAGGCACTCTTGCGCTGAAAAGTATGGTTTGAATCTGCGGTTATAAATCTGTTGACGTTGGTTTCTTTTCGGTAAATATCAAACTCTAAGTTTTTGTCATTCCTAATGTTACGCTCCGCATATAGAATATTTTAATCTATTTTTAATCCAATATTTCTTCTGTAAATATCTCGATTTAACTTAAGACATTTTCTGTGTATTCGTGTCCAAAGAGAAAGTATTTCTCTTTTGTTATATTCTTAACCGAGACCCTTCGCTTACTACCTGACCCGGCAACAACCGTTACTGTGGAATTTCTTTCTATTTACATTTCTTTTTTTGCTTGTTTTAATTGAATTATACATCTTCCTTTATATGTTGTGTTTCATATTATTAGAAAGCTTATGTCACAAGCGTTATTTTAATATTATGTATGCCATCGGTAAAACACATCTTCAGGTCCCGCTTCTTAATTAATTAGAATTCAAGTTATCGACCCTCTCTCCGACTTAGATCATAAAACAGACCGTTTTCAAAACCAGTGTCTATCGACGCAAAGCTATCAGTCCGATCTTCTCTTTCGAACCTTCGTGAGTATACAACTCCTCGTGCTGTTCAAGTACACAATGCAACTCACCGTCCGGCTTCTTTCGCTTCTAAGGTATACGACGCACCACGTGGCCGCCCATCGCCGCAAATGAAAGGTAACTCTGTATTGTTCGATTCAGAGATTATTTTATTAATCGTATTCAATTAACCCTTAATTTACTGCTCAATTAAACGTTCGTTTCAGAGTATTTTTGTGTTAATTTTCAGTTACTTAATTACCGCTCCTCGTGTACATATTACTTTTGTTTTAATTACTTTTAAATATAACAATTTCAATTTCTTTCTTATGTAAATATAAATACAAACTTTAAGGACAACAGGTGTTTTATTTATTTAGTAAGTAAGTTGTAGTATATTTATTTTAATTAATCATCATCACACACGTCCTGGACCTTTGAAGGAACTTCGCCAGCACCGTCTAATTATTTTATTACCAAATAATTTCATTATTGTTAGCACGGCCCATTTACATCCCGATATCCACCATGAGCCGCCGTTTGTAACACTAATTACTAAGTTATCTAAAAATGGTAAACGTCCGTTGTTTTCCTTTTCAACCGTTAATTTAATACTAGGAAATTTTGAATTTAATTCTGTTACATAATGATCTAAGTCACACTTGTTGGTATCAAAAATTGCAAACACATCGTCTACATACCTGACCCATATGTTTGGAAAATATCTGGCCGTCTTTTTAAACTCAATTTCAAAGTGACTCATAAATAAATGAAACTTTGTCCGCGTTCAAAAAATAACACGAACAACTCCTATAAAAGAGATATTAGTTGTCAATGAATCGTCTGAGATTTTTAGTCGCAATGAGTTAGATTTATTGAACAAAGGGTTAAGATTTTGTTTGCCAAGCAAAAAGATGCCTACCGAGGAGATTGTTTCAAGCATCGAGACCTCTATTAGGAATTTTGAACAGACATCAAAATCCTATGTTAGAGAGACATGCAAGCGACAGATCCAGGAATCTTTACAGCAGCACAAACAATTTTCAAGTAAGAAAGACTGGAACACTATTAAAACTCTCAGATCGAAAGATTGTTTATATTTAAAAGCAGATAAAGGGAATAAGTTAGTCATTTTGGACAAAATCGATTATTCTGATAGAGTTAACAATTTAATTTCTGAAGGGCCCTATGTAGAACTGAATAAGAACCCATTACCCAAAATGATAAGTAATACGAAAGCCGCGTTAAAAAATTGTCCAAATTTAATAACAAATTCAAACCTTCATAAATTACAGAGTTCGAATCCGGTAGTGCTTAGGTTATATTGTTTACCAAAAATCCACAAACCAGGTAAATCGATGAGACCTCTTGTTGCTGGTATTGACTCACCGACTTATTTGATTTCAAAATGGTTAGTTAATGAATTCAGAAAGTTACCAGAAAAACCAGTTAGTTTATCGGTCAATAATTCTTTAGAATTTATTCAGAAAGTGAAAGATTGTCGTCTGGAAGATGGTGACATTCTGGTTTCATTCGATGTAACGTCTTTGTTTCCGTCAGTACCTCTCCCAGAAACGCTAAAATATTTGCCTGACTTACTTCACAGCAATCACGTTGAAAAGGAAAAAATAAATGAATATTAGCAGTTAACAGGCCTCTGTATGGCCCAAAATTGCTTCCAATTCTAAGGCAAGTTCTTTGAACAGCAACAGGGTACAGCCATGGGTAATTGCTTATCTCCATTTATCGCGAATTTATTTATGAGTCACTTTGAAATTGAGTTTAAAAAGGCGGCCAGATATTTTCCAAACATATGGGTCAGGTATGTAGACGATGTGTTTGCAATTTTTGATACCAACAAGTGTGACTTAGATCATTTTGTAACAGAATTAAATTCAAAATTTCCTAGTATTAAATTCACGGTTGAAAAGGAAAACAACGGACGTTGACCATTTTTAGATAAGTTAGTAATTAGGAATGACAAAAACTTAGAGTTTTATATTTACCGAAAAGAAACCAACGTCAACAGATTTATAACCGCAGATTCAAACCATACTTTTCAGCACAAGAGTTCCTCTTTCAATTATCAATCGTTTGTTAAGCATGCCATTGACAAAGGATAGATATGAAAAGGAATTAACTTTAATTAAGAACATCGCGAGTTACAACGGTTTCGATTCAGAAATAATAAATAGGCTAGTTAGAAAACATAAAGTAAGAAAAACAATTCAGGATTCCACATGTTTGCTACCTCAAATTGATTCGAGCAAAAAATTTATTAGCTTACCGTTTCACGAAACTACGAAAAATTTAAATAAAACCTTTAGACAGTATAATAATAATAATTCCTTGAATAACTCCTTGAAATCTCTTTTAAGCAACGCGAAAGACAAAGTTGAGGTAAACAATAAATCTGGAAACTATGAAATAAATTGTAAGGCTTGTGATAAGAAATATGTCGGCCAAGCAAAGCGTTCGATTCTAACTCATTATAAAGAACATGTATCGCATATTAGATTCAATAGGCTGGAAATATCAAGTGTTGCCCGACATATTCTTGAATCAGGTCACAACGTAACATCTGACTGTCTGAGATTAATAAAAAACGTCACTAGCCCCCGCGAATTAGATAGTTTTGAGAGCATTTTTATCTTTAAAAATAGGAATAACGTAATCAATGCAGATTTGGGTCCTATACCAAGTTCATCTTTATTCGAGTTAATTGACAGTTAGATGTTATTTAAGTAAAAAAGATAAGAAAACCATTAACAAATTAATCTAATTCTATGTAATTTTTTTAATTTAGGTTCGTTACAATATTAGCCTTTAACATATATTATGATTCAATATTAATTTCAAATTGACATATATAATTTAAGATGAGTTTATATAGTTTCTTTATGTATATTAAATTAGGGTATCCCCTTTGTGTAATTTTCTTAAGGGCCTTTCTATAGAATAAAGCATTAATCGGTTAATGGTCTCTTAATCCATGTACGTATTTAAGTAGGGTTTTTCCAATGATGTAAGTTCTGTAGTATTCAGGTTTTTAAAATTTTAAAATTTAGTATTAAACGAGAAGCCGTACAATATAGCGCTCAGTGAGTGTTGTGTGTTTTTTGTGCTTTCAAGTGTTACACTGCTTTTTCTACTGAGGATGACAACGTGGTTGTCGAAATCGTATATAGAATTGTTCAATTCTATTGTGGTAAGGGTTTTTTAATTTTTTATTCAAAAGAAAATGTTTTCGAAGGTGATAAACCTAGAAGAGGAAAATGCATTTAATGAGACCGGGGTGGCATTAAATAATTCTTTTTAAATTTAAAATAGAAAAAAAATTATTCTGAGAAATTTGAGATTTGGTAGGCTTTCAGTCACTCATCAGATCGCAGAATCGCCTTGCTTTGGTTACAAATGCTTACATTGCACATTCAATTGTCATGAATTACTGTCTTTGTTTTCTTTTTGTGTACCTACAGTTAACACAAGAAATCACAATTTATTTTTACTTCTTACTTCGGTAATAATTGTCTAAATACTTTGACAGCATAGGAGCTTAATTTGCTTCCCAGTCACATAGAATTATTTAAATAACTTATTTTCAGTTGATGGCAGAAATGAATCAGTTTCGTTATTGACCAGTTTTAGTTGTTAGATATAGTTATGATGTATTTATGATTACCGAAATTCATTCTCCAAATGTATTGATACACATGTGGAATTGTAAAGGAGCTTCTATTTACATATTTGTATTAAATTAACGACCATTTTGTGTTAGTTATTTGTGTGGAATAAATAAGTAAATATAGAAGAAAACGGATCACGTTGTAACAGAACCACCTTTTGAATATTTTAAGTTTAAAAGTGGAAAACTTACACAAAGTAATAGTTCAATGTACCTATGTCAAGAATATAGTATCAAATATTTAAATGGAAATAAATAACAAATGGAAATAAATAGAGGAAATCAGTGTATAGATAATATGATAGAGATAAAATACTAATAAGAAACATTATAAAGGATAAAAGCGTAAGAATACGCAGAATGAAACATTACAGACGACGGAAAGACAGAAATGGAAATGACAAACTGAGCACGAAAGTAAAGATAATACATTATGCACTAAATAAGGCTAATAAAAAGGAAGGTAATGAAAGAAACTACATTGAAGGTATGTAATTCAGTGACATTTTCAATGAAATACTGGCGAAAATTACACAATATTTTATAGCATTTATAAAATTAACAAAAAAATTCCTATGCAACAGTATGCAGTATGATAATTGTAGTGTCGAAAATGAAAAAAAAAAGATGAAACAATGAATTGGCAGGCGTGATGTAAGCGGTATATATACATACATTAAAATCTTTTGAAAAAACTGAATATTATAAAAGATATTCGAGAATGGATGAAATATTTATTGGAGAAACTGTTTAGGTTTAGATAATTTCAGTATGAAGTGTTTTATAGTTAAATTTAGGTGTTTGAGTTAAATGTCAAAAAGTTGTTAAAAAAATTGGAGATTGTCATATGTTAAAGCTAAGTTAATAATGAGATTGATTTTATTTACTATAAGACAAATAGCCGGGAATTTTGTAAAAATAAAAAAGAAAGTAGAAATTATTGATTTTAGATAGCAACAGAAAGATTTTGGAAAAAACTCATAAAAAACTTGTATAACATAAAAATGTGCTATTTTCTGTTTATTGAATACTAAATAGTGGAAGACATAAACATTTCATTACAATATAAACTTTCATTTAGTCAGAAGTGATAAACATTATTACAAAAGCGATGTACATAATATATATGAAGCCAAGAACATTAAATTTGATCAGAATAATTGAAACATACATGAGTAGGTAAACCGCACCAGTTTTGTATAATACAAAGGTATTTTTAATAATATAAAATATTATTACAAATCTGGTGTGAAGAACACATATACAGGTTCACTATTAATATTTTTTGTGAACGTGTCCGAACATATCCCTCCCCAGAGACGTAGATACGTATTTCGCCTTTCTACAGGCTCGTCGGTACGCCCCTGCTGGAGGAAGGATATTCTCAGACACATTCACAAAAAAGAACCACATCACCACATCACCGAAATTATCCAGACCGGGCGTAGAAGTAAATTCAGCGCTGCCTGTTGTCAGACAGCCGAAATACTTCGCCACGTCCACATAACCAATGTGAAGTAACGACGCCCTTCGGACACGGATGTTCGGACACGTTCACAAAAAATATTAATAGTGAACCTGTATTTGTGTTCTTCACACCAGATTTTTAATAATATTTTATATTATTAAAAATACCTTTGTATTAAATTTGAACTCGAAAATTTTCAGACTTTTACCTCAATCCTACAGTGTGTCCCCGGATGGAGGCATCAATAAGTAAGAAAGAAAATTTTCTAGTTCAAATTTAATGTTCTGAGGTTTAACCCTGTTTGGATAGAAACTAATTTGTGCCATACTTTTAGTTTTTAAAAATAAAACACTGAAGAACTTGGAAAAAGCATGTTTGATTGCCTTACAAAAATGTTATTTTGTAAGGCACTGATAAAGTGTTCTGTAGGAGATACCGCAAAATGTTATTAAGGAAAGTTGTTCAGATTGATAAATTATGTAAGTGTGCAAAATTTAAACAAGATGAAGTATATTTTGGAAATGTTTGTGTTATCTTATTTTCTAAAATTCATAGTCTGCTATAGATATAAGAAGATAAAAATAAAATAACGTCTTGACATTCGTCAAAAATAGTTAATTCTAAATTGACGAATTGTTTGTTGTTCTTTGAAATTGATCTAAAATATCTAAGTGCCAATGCGAAATTTCGCAAATATTATGATTACCCTACCAGAACGGCTCCACCTAATTCAATATTATGTTATAGGAGAATTATCTATTCCAGGCATTACTAGACTATTTAAAGTGAATTTTCCAAACACAGTATTGGTCCAATCTACAGCATCCAGAGTGGTTAAAAAATTTCTAACTACCGGCGGTGTACATAGTATACTAAAACTAGGAACTTTGATGAATATGACATAGCTATGGATTCAGTACGCGAACAACTCGAACATCACCAAGAAAGCAGAGCGGACTCTCATTAGCAGATCACATTAACAACGCGTTTATAAAGCAAGGAAAGCTGAATCATATGAAGTCAGATCTCGTCACACGTTAGAAGATTCAGATGAAGCCCGAAGGTTTCAATGTATTTGCCGTCAACTTTAATATACTTGAACCAATAATGCTGAAGTATAGTTCTTTCCACGATATAGCGACGTGAGTAAAGGATTAAAACTGTAAAGTATATTACTGGCAAGTATCTAAGAACACTGGCAGATATGTTTATACAAACGAGCGATTAGAAATATTAAAACATATCGATATCCAACCGGGACTGTATTCAAACAAAATTACATAATGCACATGTATTATATCTTTTTATAATAATAAAATTATATAAGGTAAAAATATAATACTAAATATTTATATACAAACAAAATGAATATGCTAAAAGTTTTCGCAGTTGTCAGAATCGTCATAGTCAGTGCTATCAGTTACATTTTTACTAAGGCGTACAAACGGAACTACGCTAAGAGTAGATAAAGTACGTTCCATTTGCACATTTTCATTTCGACCTTCAAAAACATTTGTTCAGGTACTTAGCCGTAATAGACTTTACAATTAATCCTTTAGTCGGGTCGCTATATCGTGGAAAGAAATATACCATCCTGTCATTTTTGAAATGATTTTTCTGTAGGTTCTCAAAATACTGCTCAATTATTGCAATAACCCCTTTCCAGGGGGGAAAGGTTTAAGTTTATGTATTAAGTGGAAATCGCTTGTAGCTAGGTCTGGTGAATGAATAGGCAAATCACAACGTTAAATCTCAGTTGACCCAATTTTTCGCGAACAACTTGACTTGAGGAGGTGCATTAATGATGAAAGGTAACTTTTTTATGAGCCATTCCAGATCGTTTGTCAGAATTTTCTTTCTTAACCTTGTTTGCGGACCCGTATAGTACATTCCGTCAACAATCAAGATATTGGAAATTAGCCCTCTCAAACCCCAAAACATCGTAGCCATTACCCTACCCGCCATATAAATATTTTGGTGCGAGACCGACCGTCATGTGTCCTCTGAGGTTGCCCTTTGAATTCTGCAATTTAGTGCTGCAACCAGGATTCAATAACAGTAATAAATCTTCGCAAAAGATTAGTTCTTGTTAAACAGTTTCAAATTATCGCTTGACGTTAGCATTCTTGCACGATTTTAATCATAATTAATTATAAGTTTGCACGTGCCCAATTCTGCATCTAAAATGTGATCTATTATTTGACCAAATGAATCCAGCGCTTGGTAAAATAATCAGTGCAATTAAAATATTTCAGTTAAAAGCAGTTTTCTAATATACTGTGATAACCTCGTTGGGTAATGTTTGTATTACTTAGACATAAATTAAACGACCTAAAAGACAATTTTAACAAAATAGCACATAGCTCAAGCATAATAGAATCGACCAAAAATTGTATCAAGAGTGTTATAGTTACGTTAAATGAGGCTGTGGAAATTTTGAAAATTTAGATTAAGTAGTTTAAGTGTAAAATCTTGTAACATGGCTGAAAAATTCGATTTACGCACTGCCTCGAGCTTATTACCTGTAATGAATGGTAAAGAGGAAGTCACACTATTATGTGTAATATATAAATAAAAATATTTTATTCTGTGTAATAACGTTAAATAATTTTACAGGACATTTGTAATAGATAGATACTAGTGTCAAATAAATGTCGAGTATTTAGAAGATAAGTAAATGTAATAATGTAAGTTATATCTGCATTTAGTAAATAAGAAAACATAAGTAGGTATAGAAATTTCTAGAAAAAGAAAAAAATCAAACAAACCCTGTTTTTTTTTCTTTCTCGCTGGGTGGCAGGTGTGATAACCTGATTGGGTAATGTTTTTATTACTTGATGTAGTCAATGTGCGGCCCTGGTCTTATTTGTACTGTATTCAAAAACATGACCTCGGTCCATCTGTTTTATTAGACACAAGCGTTCTCAATTACAAGTTGCACACTTACACCTCTTGTTGATAGTTAAGTAAGGACATAGTCAAAAGGAGGGCACTCTAATGTATATAAGACGTTCTATCAGAGAATGAGGGATCAGACATAGTTAGATAGACAATACGACATAGCGAGTGCGAGATAGAACTTTCCTTTCGACTACTGTCCTATTAATAATTATGTATATAGTAAATGTTACATCTTTATAAGTGTTATCTAATTATACGATGTTAAACCAACTTTATCTGCATATTATTTAATACATCAACGCATCCGCGTACCAACCCCCCGCAGGACCGGGCTACATTACATACAAATAAGACCAGGGCCGCACCTTGACTACATCAAGTAATACAAACATTACCCAATCAGGTTATCACAATACACTCACCTGCACAAATTTCGGTCCATGTACTAATTTGGTTATTTTTTCTTAGTTTTTAAATTTTATTTGTTTTTTTTTGGTTGATTTAAACGGTAAAGCAAATAATCGTAATAAATTTAAACCAATTAAAAAATATATAGCCGGAATAACAAAAATAATGTAAAAAATGAGATAGTGATTAAATCAACAAAATGTTTTCTTTGTAAATCATAAATAATGGGGATTAACAGCGGGTATTGCCTGCCTTTGCTTGAATAACACTCTGCATTCTTCATGGTATTCGTTCAATAAGGAGTCGAATGTCGTTTTGGTCAATGTTCTCCCATTCTTGGTCTTTTGCGCTTAACTCTTGTGTGTTCTTGGTGCTGGAATTTGAGCTTGAAGTCGCCTTCCGACTATGTCCCAAATATGTTCGATATGATTTGGGTCTGGACTTCTTGCTGGCTAGATCATACGATGGATTCCAACTTTTACAAATATTCATTAACAATTCGAGCAACGTGAGAGCGGGCGTTATCATGCATTAGCATAAAATTGTCGTCAACAAATGAAGCAAAAGGCACCACATGTGGTTCTAGGATCTGCACTCAGAACCCCTCCATCTACCACCAATAAGTCCGTACGAGCTTCCATATTAATTCCCCCTCAAACCATAACTGATCCACCGCCGAAACTAAGCTTTGGAGCAATATTACATTGGGCAAACCTTTCACTAACTCTTTGTCATACTTTTTGTAGTTCATCAGGATAGCTAAGATTAAATCTCGACTCGTATGTAAAAAGGATATGACACAATTCCTCATTAACCCAGTTCTGATGTTCACGACCAAAGCGCAACCGCTCTACGTAATGTTCTCTGGTCAACTGTGTGCCGTGTGTAGATCTTCTAATAGTGAATCCATATTCCTGCAACCTCCTTCTTACTGTTCTTTCACTAACTGTTACACCACACACCTCTTCTAAATTATTTCTGACACAAACTGCTCTAGTGTCCCTGTTTCTCAAGACTTTCAATGTAAGAAAACGGTCATCTTGAGCGCATGTATACCTCTTCTGCTATAGCCGACTCATCTAGTGTAGCCACTAGTTACACGGGACCGCTCTACTGCTTTTTGATTAGAACACCTAGGACTTGAACCACGTAATATTGTTATCGCCAATCTTGTATCAAAGCCATTGCTCTAGCAGTATCTGTTAGATTTAAGACCACATTTAAATTTAAAAAAAACATTAAACGAATTTTTTTGGACATGAATTTGAAAAAAAGCAAAATGAGCTATTTAAAAATAAACCAAATTAAAAAAAAAACACTTTAAATTTAACTAACACTAATCAACAACGGAATAAGCACGCTTTTAATGCTAAACAAGATTTTAAACAGTTCCAAAAAATTTTAATAAAGCGTAGTTGACATAATATTTATGACAGATAAAAATAACCTTCAAATTTATGGATGAAACGAAAAAAAAGTATATGGATCTAATTTTGTGCCGGTGAGTATAGATTCGATCACAAAGTTTTTAGAAGCAAAGTATTAAAGAAAAAATATGAACTTAAAGTGATGGCGGAATGTAATAAATTAAAACTCGATTTTATTTAGATAAGTAAACGAGTACCTATAACCTATACCTATACCAAGATTTTAAACAGTTCCAAAAAATTTCAATAAAGCGTAGTTGACATAATATTTATGACAGATAAAAATAACCTTCAAATTTTAGGATGAAACGAAAAAAAAGTATATGGATCTAATTTTGTGCCGGTGAGTATAGATTCAATCACAGAGTTTTTAGAAGCAAAGTATTAAAGAAAAAATATGAACTTAAAGTGATGGCGGAATGTAATAAATTAAAACTTGATTTTATTTAGATAAGTAAACGAGTACCTATTTAAGTATAAAGTGTTATAGTAAAAGGTAAATAAATTCTGTGGACAAATGTCATTATAAGATTGGTTTAAACAGGTCAGTATGTACTTACTCCTCAAACTTCGCATATAAATACGCATCCTAGATTCATAGTGAATAGGCCATATGAATTTTGCAGATGTAGAAGTATATAATCGAAGTAATTAAAAATGAAATTCGTCAATTATATGTACATTAAAAAATAATCACGAATGAATAACGTGAATAATAAATGGATAAATGAAACCCGACGTTATGAATACAAACAATTTATTTATACCTAGATACATAGTATGCCTTGTAATATCCAATCGTGAATTGTAACTAGAGACAATCAAATAGATGCTCATTACATACCATACGTTTACATTATCTACATATTCAATCATAATTCAATGTATATAGACCTAAGTAAAACATAATGATGGAGCTGAAATAACTTATCGTGCACCCCAACACAAAATCGTTGCGCCACCTAGCGGTAACTGTTAGCATTAAAAATTGACGGATACAAACAATAATGACACTGATTATTAGAGATAGCGTAAATGGCACGTTATTTGTTCCTGTTATTGCGTTACTTCCATATACATATTGGTGTGTTTTGTACAAGAATACAAATAGAAACGAACAGTTAAGGTTATTTGGTTGAGGTTCACGAAAAATGAGCGCGATCAGTATTAGAGATAGGTTTGTGTCTTTCCTACAATTCATTTAATAAATTGATATGCTCGTCTGATAAATGTAGCTTTTCATTATTCAAAGCGATCGTCCTATACTCTTGTAAATGTATTTCGTTATTTCGTGAGGCAATGTTTATATACATATATAGGTATACGAGGTGGCAAAGCAGGAAAGCAGGAGTAAGGGGCCTACGTAGTTCAGGGATAAATGCACGCATGAATATATGAAAGGGAACATTGACAATTTATTGTTATTCTGAACATGGACAGAGCGAAATCCTATAAAAAAAATTATGAAAATAAATTTGATTTTCTTAAAATCTCGAGAAAAGCAAATATTACAAATGTATTTTTTTAAGTAAACGCGAAGAAAGGGTATAAAAGTGCATGAAATTAATCAGTATATATACATCAGTATAGTATTAGAAGGAATTTCTTATTTTCTTGGCCGCAAATATAATACGAGGTAAACGTAATATTTTTTAGGAGTAGCGGCCGGGTAATTAAAACAATATTTAATTTGATGTTTCGATACTATATACAGACTGTCCCGTAAAAAACGCCAACATTCATAATTCCGTTATTTATTGTCCGGTTTTATTTAAACAAAAAGTAAATTTAATAGCATCAAAAACACTATAAGATAGCAGTGTTTTATTTGTTTTCAATTGTTTTCATTAATGTCAAACGACAGTCAAGTTTTTTATTTTAAATGGCAACATATATATTTTTGGCTATATTCGGATTGTATTTTTTTTTCTGAATTCAACGATGTATAACATGTTTATTTTTGATAAACGTTTATTGCAAAAAAAAACTTTATAAATTTCATCTTTGTCTTCCATTATTTATAAATATTCGAATGTGTCATGAAACATTTGAAATGTAAGTATTATAAATATTATTATAAGAAACAAAACACTTTACAATAAATGTTGAAATTGCCCGCCACCGTGTTTAACACATATCGCACATCTCCTAATAATAAAAAATAAAAAAAAAACTTTATAAATTTCATCTTTCATTTTAGTAGACTTGGCCCAGTCCACTAGCATTATGTCAATGTGCCTTAAGTGTCAGTTTGACTTTATTAAGTTTTCTGTATTATCCTGTTTGAACGTTTTGCCGCAACAAAAAGCGTATTTTCGTTAAAAATGAATAACAATGAATTAACGGACATGTTACAAGTGTTCTTTGAATGTAATAAAAATCGCCTTCAATCAGTTCGTCGGTACAGTGCTCGTTTTCCGTACAGAGAAGTTCCAGGTTCGAAAATATTTCAGAGAATTGAAAAGAATTTAAGAAATTATGGATCATTTACCAAACCAAAAACACAAAAACGGAAATTCTCCGAAAATAAGGAATTAGATGTTCTTCTTGCAGTACAGCAAAATTCACGAACTTTGATTCGCGAAATTGCACATAATATTGGGGTATCAAAAACTACAGTTCATGGTATTTTAAGAAAACACAAACTTAAACCGTACATAGCTCGAAAAGTTCATGCATTAGAACAAAATGATCCTGGCCGAAGAATCCAGTTTTGTCGTTTTTATTTAAATGCATTAGAACAAGACCCGAATTTTTACAGAAGGATAATTTGGTCTGATGAATGCACTTTTAGCAACAACGGTATTTTTAATAGAAACATACATCGACAGTGGAGTGCAGACAATCCGAGATTTGTAATTGAAAATAATTTTCAAAGACGTTTCAACGTAAATGTTTGGTGTGGCATTTTAGGTGATCAATTAATTGGGCCATTTTTCATAGATGGTTGCTTAAATCAAGAAAAATACTACACTTTATTACACGAAAATCTCCAAAACTTTTTAGATGAATTACCTTTGGCAAATTTAAATAGAATATTTTTTCAACAAGATGGGGCTCCCGCGCACAACGCCAGAGTAAATACTGATTTGTTGAACACCCAATTTGGAAATAGGTGGATAGGAACATCCGGTCCTATCGAGTGGCCTGCGCGTTCACCGGATCTTACGCCCCTCGATTTTTGATTGTGGGCTTATCTACAAGATCGAGTTTATTTAACAACTCCAGAAAATGTTGACATTTTAAGACAAATAATTATTAACACTTGTCAAGAAGTACCTGGCGCTTGTCTTTTAAATGCGACCTTTGGAGTAATTAGGAGATGTGCGATATGTGTTGAACAAGGTGGCGGGCAATTTCAACATTTATTGTAAAGTGTTTTGTTTCTTATAATAATATTTATAATACTTACATTTCCAATGTTTCATGACACATTCGAATATTTATAAATAATGGAAGACAAAGATGGAATTTATAAAGTTTTTTTTTGCAATAAATGTTTATCAAAAATAAACATGTTATACATCGTTGAATTCAGAAAAAAAAAACCAATCAGAATATAGCCAAAAATATATATGTTGCCTTTAAAATAAAAAACTTGACTGTCGTTTGACATTAATGAAAACAATTGAAAACAAATAAAACACTGCTATCTTATAGTGTTTTTGATGCTATTAAATTTACTTTTTGTTTAAATAAAACCGGACAATAAATAACGGAATTATGAATGTTGGCGTTTTTTACGGGACACCTGTATACATCAGTATAGTATTAGAAGGAATTTCTTATTTTCTTGGCCGCAAATATAATACGAGGTAAAAGTAATATTTTTTAGGAGTAGCGGCCGGGTAATTAAAACAATATTTAATTTGATGTTTCGATACTATATATAGTACCTTTTTCAAAACTAAAAATTTATTAATTGTTGAAAATGGTAAGAGAACGATAATTAACGGGTAATTAAAACAATATTTAATTTGATGTTTCGATACTATATATAGTACCTTTTTCAAAACTAAAAATTTATTAATTGTTGAAAATGGTAAGAGAACGATATTATAATAAATCAACTTCAGTATATACAGGGTGGGGCACAGGAACCGGATGTTTTTAGAATGCATAATATTCGACCATTAGAAAAGGAAAGGGCATTTGACAGGTGGGGATACCGTCCCTGGCTCAAAGCATTTTACTGTCAGTTACTGTCATGGAGCCGTGGACGCTAGAACAGCGCATATTTGCATATGATTCTTTCGTTAGAAGTGGCGAATCAGTGACTACGGTTCAACGTGAATTTCGTCGGAGATTCAATATTAATCGAAATGACTCTGTCCCCACGCGTAACACAATCCTACGTTGGGTTCATAATCTTCGAACACGAAGCTCAATACTCAAAATAAAACCGCTCGGATCCTAACGTACAGTGCGCACTCCAGAGAACGTTGAAAGGGTTAGACAAGCGATACTGCGAAGCCCACGCCGCTCTGCTCGGGCTCATTCGGCCGGACCGCGAATCAGTAATCTTACTGTAAGAAGGATTTTACATGGTGAATTACATTTGCATCAATACAAAATAGCGGTTGTGCAGGAATTGAATGAAGGGGATTAAGAGCAACGAGTGAATTTTCCCCAACAAATGCTTACACTTTATGAGCAGAACGAAAACATGTTGGTGGTAATGAGTGATGAAGCCCATTTCCACCGTAATGTGTCAATAGACAAAATTGTCGGTATTGGGCTGCCGAAAATCCTCAAGAGATTCATCAAAAACCGCTGCACAGTCCTAAGGTTACAGTGTGGTGCGCAGTGGGGGGGTTGGCGTTATCGGTCCATATTTTTTTGAACAAAACGATGTTACCGTTACTGTAACATCGGCGCGTTACATTAATATGGTGAACACCTATTTTATCCCTGAATTGGAAAGAAGAGGTTTGGATCCTCTACAATTATGGTTTCAGCAAGATGGAGCCAACGCACACACCGCCAGAGCGTGTTTGCTGTTCTTCGTACTCTGTTTCTTAATCATCTCATTTCGAGATTTGGTGATGTTTTACGGCCTCCTCGGTCTCCCGACTTGTCCACATGTGATTTCTTTCTATGGGGGTTCCTCAAGTCTCGTGTTTACGAGGGTAGACCTCGTACGTTACAAGAACTGAAGGAAGCGATACGTCAGCAAGTTAATCTAATTCCTAGAAACCTGCTGGAAAGAGTGGAAGTCAATTTTCGTGAACGACTACAACATTGCGCAAACGAAAACGGACATCACATGCCTGAAGTAATTTTCCGCACATTATGAAATGCTAAATTCTTGCGCATGTAATCCTACCAATAAATTTCTTTTAAATCAAAAACTACCGATTTTATTGTTATTTCAAAAACATCCGATTGCCGTACCCCACCCTGTATATTAAGACAGTTATATATCTATGTATTTATTTAATAATTATTTATGAGAAAATCTATTGATTTCATAAATTAAAAAGAATGAGTACATGAGAAGGAAATAAATAGCAATTCTAGAATAAGTTATTTAATGTATTGTAAAACTTAATTGCAAAATAGATGGCACATATTCTTAATTAAAAAAAAAGGCAATCAATATGAAAAATAATGACAGTTATCAATAAAAGCAAAGTTGATAAAAAATTCAATTAGGAAAAAATGTACTAAAAATAATCAAACATTTAAATAAGTTGGAAATATGAACAAGATTGGAAAAAAAGTTGGTCCTGTGATGCTTGAATAATTAAAGGAAAAGACGCTCTCTAGCCATTCGACGGCATATTTTTCTAATACAGAAGTGGTACGCCATATTGGTTTATAGCACAAGCGTCCCTAGAAAGTTTAAATAAAATTAATCCAAGCGAATAAATCAGTGAAAAATGTAAAAATAAACAAAGTTAAAGTGAAAACAAATCTCAGGAACAGAAATTTTATACCGTTAGATGTATTATTTTCTGCTGAAAACTTGCAAATGGCGGACAACAGAAATTAAGAAGGAAAGAAACATTTATGAAAAAAATAGCATATATTTTAGCAAGAAAATCATAGAAAACCAATATAAATATTCAAAAACTCATCGAAGAACATCATTCCGAGAAGATTCCAGAAAATTGGTCCTTTCAACTAGATAGAAGGGTCTACAAATTCCATTAAATGCATCAGATTCAACAGTTCCAGAGAAAGGGTAAACTTTTCTAAAGAATAAATCGTGAAGGAGGAGTTGGAGCTGATTGACTTCAATAAAGAGACAGAATCTACAAACATTCACAAAAATCAATTTTACAAGGTGGGAAAAATATATTCCAAACTTTAAATAAGATTTTTCATTCAAATAAATACGTAAGTTATAAAATACCATTAGAATTGATTATTTATACCTGAAAAATCAAATTACTTTATCTAATCCTTCCGGTAGAAACAGTTATATCCAATTATTGATTTAATTATACAACTTTGAAATATTTCCGAAAATCAAAAGATATTTAGAAAGAAGTTAATTCATAGTAGAAGCACATATATTATTTTCATAGACATTTATAATCTCAAATTGTAATTAAGCTAGTAGCATATGAACAAACAGGTTACTTCATAGATTAACAAATAAATGTTGTAAAAATATAAATATAGAACTAGATTAGCTTACCTAATTTTGAATTATGCTATTTATTTACTTCTAATGTACCATCTGAAACAATATTATTCATCATACATAGAACGTAAATCGATAGATCTAGATTTCATACTTATCTTAAAAATTTATTTCCATTGATGATTGAGTTACAATTAAATTTAAAGTAAACATCCTGATATTTACAAATTTCACTGTTTTAATTCAAATTAAAACAAAGATAAATAAATATAATAATATACGCCACAAGGTAGAAATCTATATCGACTCCAGACTTCGAAGCGACCATAGAGAATAAGATAGGGAAGAGATAAGGCAAAGTAGGGGTTTCTACATTTGGGAAGACCAGGAAAATTCCATATAAAGATTTGATTTTAATAGAAGAGAATAATAGAATTTACAATAAATTAATTAAAATTATGAGCAGCCGAGGCATAAACAAAAATAGAAAGTAAAGTATCCTATTATCCTGATGTAAGACCCACTTACCGGTAATAGTGATAAAAAAGTCAATAAGTAAACAAAGTTTAAAATAAGCAAATTTAAGATATTGTAAAGTTTGTCGTTTCAAAACAGAAATAAGAAAAACACCCTAACCACAATATATATGAATAAATACTATATACGTATTTCGGAAACTATGTTGCCATCTTCAGTAGAATAACCTTAAAACTGAAAAAAATGTGAGACGTAGCATTTTTGGCTAAGGTAAACCATAGAAGATATGCTCTTCACCAAATCACACCTAGTTAGTGTTATCCCACTGGCGATTTGGTGAAGAGCATATCTTCTAAGGTATACCTTAGCAAAAACGCTACGTTTAACATTTTCTCAGTTTTAAGGTTATTCTACTGAAGATGGCAACTTAGTTGCCGAAATACGTATATAGAATTTATTGATATACATATATAGTGGTTAGGGTGTTTTTCTTATTTCTGTTTCAGATTTCAAGCCACAGTCTCCACCAATTTCGGATTGTCTATTCAGGTTCTTAAATAAAACTAACGATAACTTTAGACACACACTATATTAATAATAAAACGAATAACAATATAAAAACTAACTACTAACAATAAGCATATTTATGTATTTATATTTATGTAACTTTAATCCGCGATGCTTCGGTATGGAATGATCCAATCCCTTCTTCGACGATTTTTATATCGTGGCTTATATTTTCTCGATGCATGTAGAATACTCGAGAAAATGCCAGAGGTATGACGCGCTACGCGTCGTTGGATGAGTCATCACAATATTATATACAGGTATGTATAGTCTGATTTAGTTTAAAATTATATTTGAACTTCAAGACTACTACAAATATATTGTTATGGTACAGCTCATACCCACGGTATATAAACAATTTAATTCGTTTATATTGTTCCAAGGAAATAATATTTAAGAAATAATAGTAATGAAAACGTTAATAATTACGTAGATAATATGTAAACACGATGTAAGAACTAAATTAGTTTTTTAATCATGATACCGAACTTAATTGAATATTTTTATTTGCTAATTTATTTTATTTGGTCATTTATTAATTTATCATAACTTAATAGCTCATGAAATCAAGAATTTTAAAGCTAATTATGATTAAAATATTTATGTATGTACAAATAATTTTGAACATCGTTGTTAATTTAACTTTTGGCTGACCCTTGTAAAAAGTATGCAACTTTGATCACGTGAGGGTATTATAGTAGAATAAAAATTAGTTCTTATAGAAATAACCAATATTGACATACGATCAAAAAGAACACAGAAATATTCGGAAAAATAATTTATTAAAATGGACAAAATTACTTTATTTATATTATTTGGATTTATAACAAAATTTTACAAAAATATAATTAATTGTCACTAACTTCCTGTGGTAGTTATGACAACAAAACAAAATTTGTTTAAGAGAGATTTTTGCAAGACTTGTAATAGAAACGACGTTTTTTCGACGCATCATTTCTAAAATTCATAAAAAAACAATATATAAGTCTAATTTAATCATAAATGTCGTTTTAAAAATATAGTAAATGTAAATACCTTAATTGAAGACTGTCTCCGATAGAAAAAGCGACGTATTTTCAAGAAAACTTCGTATAACCGAAGATAGTGGGCCCCTAGCTGCAATATACTGTTTAAATGTTAAGGTCTAAGATTCACTAAAGTGTTATAATATTGTCCTTTGTTGACGTTTTTTTGAGTTTAAATAAGAGAAGTTGAAAAAATTTCCCAAAACTTATTTAAAAGGTGTTACTCTAGTTACATAAGGAAAATACAACCGAATTCAAACATCTACAAAAGAGACTTCACAAAATGCAAATGCAAAATGCATAATCATTTTTAAACGTGAAGTCCGTTTAATTTAATTATGTACACGTTCCACAATATAGAAAAGTCTCCTTCCACGATTAATTTTTATCTATAAAGGACCACCTTTGCTATTACGAATCAGGTTAAAAAGCATACACAAACCATATGTTCCTAGAATCGACAATTCTTCAAATGTTCCGCAGGCAAGGCCAGTTGAAACTTTTTAGGCCTTATTGGTTAAAAAAGTATATAGCAATGGTTGGGACGCTCGTAATGAGCAACAATTACGACAGAGGATATTCCAAAAACTTTGAGAATTTGATTTAGAAGCCGTCCAAACATTAATGCGAGATATAGGAAGAAAACTTCGTATAACTGAAGATAGTGGGCCCCTAGCTGCAATATAATGTTTAAATATTAAGGTCTAAGATTCACTAATGTGTTATAATATTATCCTTTGTTGAAGTTTTTTTGAGTTTAAATAAGAGAAGTTGAAAAAATTTCCCAAAACTTATTTAAAAGGTGTTACTCTAGTTACATAAGGAAAATTCAACCGAATTCAAACATCTACAAAAGAGACTTCACAAAATGCAGGATTTGTTGAAGAAATGACGTATGAAGGCTAGTGAGTCTAAATCCACTCATTTTGCATTTTGAAGAAAAGCATAGATTATTTGAAAGGACCATTAGCACAGTTATTCAATCAATGTCTGTCACAGACAGTTTTTCCTGATGCACTAAAAACAGCTAAAGTAGTGCCAGTACACAAAGGAAACAAAATTATAAACTGTAGACCTATATCAATATTGCCGGTTATATCATAGACATTAGAAACCATTATTAAAAGCATATTGGTCAATTTTTTTGAACGACATAAACTGTTCCACACGGCTCAGCATAGTTATTTAAAAAAACAAATCAACATCATCAATGGTGGAAGTGCGTGAGTATATAGCGAGAGATTTAGATGAATAGAAGACGCAATTTTGACGAGTTGTGATTTGGGTAAAGCTTTTGAAAACGTAGACCACTCTACATTAATTAACAAACTCGACCTGTATGGAATTAGAGGAACGGCTAATAAGTTGATTCGTTCGTATATTGAAAATAGATTTCAAATTATACAATAGAACAACCACCGTTCAAGACCTATGCCCATCACGTTTGGTGTTCCTCAGGGATCGGTTCTTGGTACTGTTCTTTTCCTCATTTATGTAAATGGCCTGCCTCGCAGCATTTCTGCAGGTAAAGTAATTCAATTTGCCGATGACATATCGATATTGGCTAGAGTGAGTCGAGGAGATGGCGGTGGAAGATAGCTTGGTGGAAGCCTAGCAATGGTTTAACAGCAATTCTCTGAAGCTAAATGAAGACAAAACACAAATGATTTTAGTAACAACTAGAAAAATGAGAAGTAACCCAAAGCCTTCACTTAAGTTTTTGGGAATGTATGTTACCAGCGAGATCAGCAGGAATTGCAATATCGACCATCTCTTTCGGCGACTAGCAACTGCAGTTTATACAATTAGAAGGTTAAAACTAATTGCGACTTATGAAGCGGCAAGAACTGGTTATTTCAGGGTAGAGCATCGTACGGCATTTTGTTGTGGTGGAGTTCATGCAAAACCGAAGCAGTGTTTAACATACAAAAAGATAGTATCAGAGCCTTATGGAAGTTTCCGAAAGAACCAGCTGCAAAAACTTAATTTTATTTAAATACCGCAACATACTTACTGTACCATCTCTATTCGTACTTTCGTGTCTTGATTATATCCATGAAAAGCAAATAAGTTTTACTAAAAATAATGACTTTCGCCAGAAATGGAAGAAATATTATCATCTCATTTCATTGGATAAATAAAACGCAATTAAGCACGAACTATTTGGGGATTAAATTATATAACAAGCTGTTAAGTGAAATAAAAGACATGGATTGCCGAAAATTCCATGCTGTAATGAAGAAATGGCTTGTGGGCCAGTCCCTATATACTGATGAGAAGCATTTTGCCTGCGATTTTTCTGTGGTACCTTAAGCTGCTGTGTAACATTAGATATGTTTTGGTCTTTATTATAGATAGCCTGTATTGATTGACTATCTTGTTTTTATTATGCCCGTTGTTTTTTTATTTCTATTTTTTTATATATACTGTATTGACAGTCTATTGACGTAAATTTACAACAATAAATATTATTATTATTATTATTATGCGGACAATTAAAAAGTTCATCTAGGTTACTTTGATATTTTGTTAAAAGAAATGTCCAACTACGTTTTTTTGTATGTGCATGTTCAAGAAACAACATTTGACTAGTGTCCGTTATTGTCAATTCTACAAGATATCTTGTTTAGTTAAATTTCTTTACAGAATTTTAAAATTAATTTAACCTTAGAATCTAGGATTCTTTTAGTCTAAAACTATTTTAAAAGTGGTAATCATGTTGATTGTGTTATTGGATACAGGACCGCATTGTTAAATTTCAAACAATGTTTTCTGAAACTGGTAGTCTTGTGGGGCAGTAGAAAAGTTACCACTTATATTGAAGCAATAGTGAAACATGGACTAAAACATCTCGTCAACAATTAAGCCAACAAATTAAGCTTTCTCTTGATACAACTCAAGAGCAGACTTTGTCCATACGTCGTCACAGCAGTACAAGAATTTTAAAAATTAACATGCAATTGTTGAAGAACTGTTACATTCAGAAAAACAATGGTATTTGGACAGTATTTGGCCGAAGACAAATAATTTAATGAACATTTCCTGATCCGAATTTTTCAAAATCCTTTCTACTTGGATTACAAATATGTAACTAATTTATTTAACTTAATTCCAAGAAATTAAAATTTATATTGTATGTTGGTCTTAAACACCCTTCAAACATGATTTTTATTTCAAAATATTGTTCCACTTAAATTTAAGGTATGCCCTTGTAAACTTTCCCTGGCTTCTTTTGAAGTTTCTGATGCAATTTTATTTTCTTCGTCACTTTTATTATTCTTATAAATTAACAATGAAGAAATAGTTCATTGCAACATAATGTACTTTTTCCACTATCTTTCGGCAGTTGATTCGGTTGTGACAAGATAAACGCAATCATAAAATTACGTAATAAGTATATGAAATTAGGAAAAAATAGTCCCAGTCACTGACATACGGTTTTATTTCTATTATATTCAAACTTAACCCACAACATATATCGATTACAATTATATAAGTTATACGTAGATATACGTAATCCAAACACACAATTTAACCACATATATTGAAAGTGACAACAACAAAAACTACTGTTTCTTTTCACCTATCAGTCGATAATCATTTTTAAACGTGAAGTCCGTTTAATTTAATTATGTACACGTTCCACAATATAGAAAAGTCTCCTTCCACGATTAATTTTTATCTAAAAAGGACCACCTTTGCTGTCACGAATCAGGTTAAAAAGCATACACAAACCATGCGGAAGAAATTTACACTTCCGTTACGGGTATATACTATTAGCAGCCTATGTGTAATTTAATTTATTAGAGGATTAATGATTTTTTGTCGATAAATGAGTCAGAAGCTAAATTGGAAATCATAACAATAGCTACGTCTTCCTACTAAATTGTATCTGTTGAATTTGGCAATTTGACAGGTGCAAATGTTATTTTGAAAACAAGTTACAAGGTAAGAAATGCAGAGTCGATGATGTTGAATAGTACGTTTTTGTATATCAATATTTCAGAAAATCTTAATTGTTTTGAAAATGAAAATTATTGAAACTTTATACAAATACATTAGTTATTTTTATAATAGTAATAAAAATAATAAATATTAGTAATAATAACACATTCAGAAAGATATCTGCAAAGGGAAGTAATTTACATCCTGTAACCATAAACCATTTTATTGCAGGATGTAAAACGCTAGCAGGAACATAATATACTGGTAGATATAATAATGCAGCTAAAATTCTACAAGCAATAGCCCAAAAATACAATCTCAATAGTGATACATCTACACTTTACTATAAATTATATCTGCTATAATTCTTCAATACCTAAAATACAAACTCTATTGCGATATCACAAAACATACAGACAAATAAATTTCAGCAAATAGACTCAGGCATCATATTACAAGAGAAAGTGAGACACATCACATACTTCATAGACACAGCTGTACTAGCAGACAAAAACAGTAACAGCAAACACTGAAACAAAACTGAAAAATACACACCACTGAAGACTGAAGACTGAAGAACTTCGGCGTATCTGCAAATAAAAAACATATATATATATATATATATATATATATATAATTAATTGAAAAGAAATGATCGACCGTGATATATTATCAAAAATTTATTTAAATTCGGGTAAGCGGTCAATTAAAAAACTCCTTTATTAAATTACCCTATATTTCGCAACACTTTGTCGCTTCTTCTGGGGTAAAAAATGTAGAGTTAAAAAATAATAAAATTGACGTACAAAAAATATAAAAATGATTTTTATATTTTTTGTACGTCAATTTTATTATTTTTTAACTCTACATTTTTTACCCCAGAAGAAGCGACAAAGTGTTGCGAAATATAGGGTAATTTAATAAAGGAGTTTTTTAATTGACCGCTTACCCGAATTTAAATAAATTTTTGATATATATATATATATACCGGGTGCGGCAATAGTGTGTCGGCGGAGCTTAGCATGAAAACTAATAAAGTTGTAACAATGAAATTTTACGTACACATGTAATATGCTACAGTGCATTTTCTAATTTTATTTATATACTTACAGGGTGTTCCAAATTTCCGCAACCACTTTCAATTTTTTTTTTTTAAATAGATTGCTATACTTTCTTGTTATTATGATGATAGCCACCCAAATTATCTTTGCAATGATATATGACAATGTGCACTTACAACTGTTAGTTTTGGTTTTATTGCAAATTTTGTTAAAATCTTGACAGTTGGAGCGTCTAACATTTTAAGTCTTAGCCTGAAAATGGGTGCAGTGCCACACGTAACTTTTTTGTTACCAATTTATGGACTAACACGTTATATGTTTTGAGGGTGAACAACGTGACAACATATACAGAGTGCTAAATATGTCGTGCCAAAGTTATCGAAGTTTAAAGGCTATTTTCTCTTTTTTTTTAAATTGAACCTATAATTTTTTTATTAGTCAGCAAATTCCTTTTAAAATTGCCGTTAAAATGGTACCAATAACACAGTACTTATTTCTAGTATTTTCGAAGTTATAACCCTTTAATGGGATATACCTATGTTTATAATATTCAATATGCGGTGCTGCATCTAATAGTTGGATGGTTGGCCATGAAACGATATTAAGCAAAAATTGCTGTGTAACCAAACGTCAAATATCTACTTAAAATTTTCATATAAAGTGTTTTTCAATAGTTTCTCTTTACTGTAATCGCGTTTAATTGTTATAATTTAAGTTCGGCTAGTTAATTATCAATTTCCGTTTGTTCGTTATTAGTTTTTATCTTGTTGTCAGTTATATCGTTTTGTTGTCATTATTTTTTATTTCCATGCCGTAATAGTTTATAGTTGTGTTTCTGTAGAATGAATTTTTCGAAGGAGGAGCTAATAGACATGGTATTTGTTCTTGGCGCTAGCAATAGAAATCCACTTTTAGCATCAAGAACATATGCTATGGAGTATCCTCACCGAAGAGCACCAGATATTAAGACGCTTGAAAATTTGTTGACAAGGTTTCTTCGGACGGGTTCAGTGAATTATGTCAAACATGAAAGAACTAAGTCTATTGTTACAGAAGATAATGAAGTGACAGTCGTCCAGTCCGTTGTGGAAAATCCGCGCGTATCTACAAGGATAATTTCGAAACAACACGGGATAGAAGTCACTGCTGTAAGAAGGATTTTAAAAAAACATAAATTTCACCCTTACAAAATTCAAAATCATTAAGGCTTATTACAAACGGATTTTGAAAGGAGACTTGTTTACTGTGAATGGCTACTTTTCCAATTACGACAAGATCTAACTTTTCTAGATAATGTGCTTTTCACAGATGAAGCAACATTTGCTAATTGTGGAATAACAAACAGAAAAAATTCTCATTATTATGACACTAGAAACCCTCATTTTGTGCAACCCATTTTATTCCAACAAAAATGGAGTGTTAACACCTGGGGAGGCATCGTAGGAAACACTATTGTAGGTCCATTCTTTTTTAATAATACTTTAAATTGTGAAATCTACACAAATTTCCTACAAAATAATTTACCATTGCTGTTAGGACCTACCAGATAACGTCATAAGGAGATTGTGGTACCAACATGATGGTACACCTGCACATTACGGTGCTGCTGCAAGAACACATTTAGATAGGGTATTCACCAATAGATGGATTGGGAGAGGAAGCTTTATAAGCTGGCCACCGCGATCACCAGATCTAACCCCTTGTGATTTTTTTCTGTGGCCTACTGTAAAAAATATAGTTTACGAAACACCTCCTACAACGGCAGAGAACATGCAGCAACGAATCAGAAACGCTTTTCTTCAAGTAAGTGAAAACAACATGGCTCAAAATGTAAGTCTGTCGATGCAGAGGCGATTAAGAGCATGTGTAGAGCAGAATGAAAATATATTTGAACGCATTTCAAATTAATTTTGTTTTATTGTTGAAAAATTACAAAATGTAATTCTAAAACTAATAATAAAGAATTAAGAAACAGGTGTTTGTAAAAGTTACTTTGTTTGATATCATTTCATGGCCAACTAACTATTAGATGCACCTCATATTGAATATTATAAACATAGGTATATCCCATTAAAGGGTTATAACTTCGAAAATACTAGAAATAAGTACTATGTTATTGATACCATTTTAACGGCAATTTTACAAGGAATTTGCTGACTAATAAAAAAATTATAGGTTCAATTTAAAAAAAAGAGAAAATAGCCTTTAAACTTCGATAACTTTGGCACGACATATTTAACACTCTGTATATGTTGTCACGTTGTTCACCCTCAAAACATATAACGTGTTAGTCCATAAATTGGTAACAAAAAAGTTACGTGAGGCACTGCACCCATTTTCAGGCTAAGACTTAAAATGTTAGACGCTGCAACTGTCAAGATTTTAACAAAATTTGTAATAAAACCAAAACTAACAGTTGTAAGTGCACATTGTCATATATCATTGCAAAGATAATTTGGGTGGCTATCATCATAATAACAAGAAAGTATAGCAATCTATTAAAAAAAAAAATTGAAAGTAGTTGCGGAAATTTGGAACACCCTGTAAATATATAAATAAAATTAGAAAATGCACTGTAGCATACTACATGTGTACGTAAAATTTCATTGTTACAACTTTATTAGTTTTCATGCTAAGCTCCGCCGACACACTATTGCCGCACCCGGTATATGTATATATATATATATATATATATATATATGTATATATAATACCCTTCATTATATCACTTAGTGGAATTAAACTTCTTCAGGTCTCTAAAAGTAATATATATATATATATATATATATATATATATATATATATATAGAATTTAATTGGAGTGAGAAATAGCAATTATTCAAATCTCCTCTCACATGTAATTGTCGCTAAATTTGTGCATTTGATTCTACAATCTGACAAGATTACTCCTGCCGAAGAATGTAGACGCAAACACGTCGCGACGTTAGCCATCCACCTGTGCGGATAATGAAAATTGTATGAAAAAAAACACAACCGTCCAGAAACGTGCATATATCGATATTTCACTGTCGTTACAGATCATCAGTACACGATATTCTAACATGGACATGATTTTATTTTTATACTTTCGAGTATATATACGAATTATATTGAATTTAATTGGAGTGAGAAATAGCAATTATTCAAATCTCCTCTCACATGTAATTGTCGCTAAATTTGTGCAATTGATTCTACAATCTGACAAGATTACTCCTGCCGAAGAATGTAGACGCAAACACGTCGCGACGTTAGCCATCCACCTGTGCGGATAATGAAAATTGTATGAAAAAAAACACATCCGTCCCGTCTTCGGCAGGAGTAATCTTGTCAGATTGTAGAATCAATTGCACAAATTTAGCGACAATTACATGTGAGAGGAGATTTGAATAATTGCTATTTCTCACTCCAATTAAATTCAATATAATTCGTATATATACACGAAAGTATAAAAATAAAATCATGTCCATGTTAGAATATCGTGTACTGATGATCTGTAACGACAGTGAAATATCGATATATGCACGTTTCTGGACGGATGTGTTTTTTTTTCATACAATTTTCATTATCCGCACAGGTGGATGGCTAACGTCGCGACGTGTTTGCGTCTACATTCTTCGGCAGGAGTAATCTTGTCAGATTGTAGAATCAATTGCACAAATTTAGCGACAATTACATGTGAGAGGAGATTTGAATAATTGCTATTTCTCACTCCAATTAAATTCAATATAATTAGTATATATACACGAAAGTATAAAAATAAAATCATGTCCATGTTAGAATAGCGTATACTGATGATCTGTAACGACAGTGAAATATCGATATATGCACGTTTCTGGACGGATGTGTTTTTTTTTTCATATGTATATATATATATATATATATATATATATATACATATATATATATATATATGTATATATACATATGTATATATAATACCCAGAGAAATAATACCCAACACGTGTAGTTAGTTCGTAATTTTTTTCAAATAGAATAATTTTGAACCTCTGATTAAACACTCTGATGTACAGGATTACCGCTGAATAGCGCTCAAGCTATGCGAATTTGAAGAATACGTATAAATGTCCAACTGAAAATCAAAAAATTTATTTATTTGTAATTCATCAAAAATTTCCAAATTTTTAAGGCCAAAATGTAGTTAAAGTCCATGTTTTTTCTATATTTGTCAAAATGCAGCTGTAATTCAAGTTCATTAGCCTATAAACAAAAATCGATAAAATTCTGGACGATACCTTTAACAATAACTTCCTATTCATAAGATAGTGAATGTTGTTGTTTTCTATCAAAACATATTCGGCCGCACATATGGCAATGTTTTTTTTGTGGATATCAATAATATCGTTTACGTCTAATAAATATGTCGACAGAACTATGCTGCATTAACTGAAATGTGATTAAAACTAAATAGTTTGAAAGTTAGACTTCTCTTAAAAGTTAAATTATTATGTTTATAATCAAATTAAAAAAATTATGTAGCGTGTCCAATGGGATAGATATCTGGTTTTTAATTATTCGTATGGAATTATTTACATATAATCTTTTGTCTTTAAATTTTTGATGATACTGACAAATACCGATAAAACAACATAATTCATAATTAAAGGTGGAAGCCCGTATATTTACCCGCGACAGGGCTGGACTCGAATAAAGAAAAATCATTTTCTCGTTACTACGTGAACATTGGACCACGATTTTATGTATGAAGGCATTACTCATATATATCTTTCACCCATTTTTTTATTGGTCACTATACACAACTAATATTGTAGACTTCTATAATCTCAAGTATCTTAGATATCACAAAAAACAAACAAATAACAATAAATTACATAATAGAACTTCTAAATGCCACTCTATGATGTACACCACAACAATACCGCAACATCAACCGCGTACCACCGAGCTCATACCCTCAGATATGTGGAGAGAATAAAATGTTTCCCGGCTACAGGCCAAAGAAGTGCGAGATAACTCGACGCCATAATAATAATAATAACCGGAATAAAATGTTCTATGTATGATCTAGAAGTCAATGGATTCCTGAATGAGGAACAGAAAGTGAGGAACAATGTTTGATTGATTCAGTAGTCATGAATAGTGCCAGAAAAAGAAAAAAGAATCTCCACGTGACGTACATATATTATAAAAAAGGATTTGACACCGCATATTTTGCCGTTACACATTCTTAAGCTGTATAGAGTTGAAGAGCACAACATAAAGCTCCTTAATCACGTCATGAACAGATTGAAAACAAATTTATTTCTGAGAACATCAACCACACATATAAATGCAGGTAAAATACAAATTTAACGTAGCATATTCCAAGGCGATGCTTTGAGTCCACTGTAGTTTTGTTAACTGCTGAACCCTGTGACATTTTTCCAAACTCGTAAAACAAGGTTTGGCAGATAGAAAATTTACCTACCCAGGTAAATTTTTTCGCAACTCTGGTATATGTATTATTTAAAATTGTATGCTGCCAATAAGAATCATATACGCCATCATTTCTCAACCTGGAGGTCGCGGTGGTATTAAAGAGGGGTCGTCAAATTGCCTAAATAATAACAAAAAATCATTTGATGAGAAAAAATCATTTATTATAAACATTTTACTTACAATAAGTACGCATGCAAAGAAAAAAGAAATTAATTTGATTTGTTTTTCATTTAAAAGCTTCTCCAGACGTGGATCTACCTTAGAAACAAACAAAAGCAAATTGTTTTCGAGTGATAGGGAACGATTTCTGTATTTAGTTTGTAGGGCAGCCAGAGACGAAAAACCCTTTTCACAAGACGTGGTGAAAGTAATTCATATTTTCAATGCATTCGTGACTAAATTTCCATATTCATTTCGACGAGCAAGTCAAAACGTATTTAAATCTTCAGATGTAAATTGCAGTTTTGTCGGTATACATTTCGATGAGCTGGTCGTGCAGCAACAATGTTTTCACTAAACGGATTCAGTACCCATCTCTTCAATAAATCATTTTTATCTCCCGGAAAATACTCCGTCAACTGGGTTTTAGCTCACGCAAATGCATCTTCATGCATTCCAAACTGTGGCGAATAATAATGTTTTGTTCATTTAAATTTTTCTCGATATAATCCGAAGTGAGTGGAAACACATCCAAATTTTTGCTTTGAAGGCGAATAATTCAGATATAAAATTCTTTAATGGAAGCATGGACTTTGTCTGTCATTAATAAAATGTTTTCATCACGGCCTTATAAATTCCCTCTCTACTCGAAATGCGAAAATATATCAGCTAAGTAAACCAACAAGAACATACACTCATTATTTTGTAAAAACAATGAGAACGGCGTTTGTTTTTCCTGGAAAAATATTATTAATTCATCTCGCAATTCCGATACCTGAATCAACACTTTCCCTCGTGATAACCATCTACCTCCTGTGTGGAAAAGAAGAGATTTTTGTTTTCGCCCATTTCATCGCATAGTTTAGCAAACAACCTGTTCCGTAATAATCGGCTTTCAGTAAAATTAACCATTTTTGGAGCTTTACAAAGAATTTGATTGAGATTTTCCGGCATGCATTTAGCGACAAGTGTATGTCTGTAAAGGAAGCAGTGCGTCTATATATGCCTTGGTATAAGACGATTTTTTAATATTTTAATTAATCCACTGTTCTTTCCTGTTATCGCTTTTGCACCATCATTACATACTGCAATACATTTTGTCCAATCTATGTTAGTACAGTTTCTAGTAGCTTCACAAAAAACCTCAAAAAGACATTGTCCTGTTGCATGACCCGGTACTGATTTGCAAAACAACATATTTTCTTTGATTGATGTGTCCCTATCACATTCATACCTCACAAAACATAAGAACTGAGGCTGTTTGCCACACCTGTTGATTCATCAAACTGAATACAAAGATTCAATCTGAATAAAAGATTCAATTGAACTCACTTACTGAAGTATCTGTTCAGGAACATCGGCAGCCATATCATCGATTCGCCTTAATAGTGTGTCGCTAGAATCCTTTGCGTTCGCACGAAAACGGACAACTAACGGATCAGCAGCGCGCAATATCTGCAACGCGAGCTGTGAAGCTCTACTAGATTAAGACAGTTTAAACGTTGTCTTAGTCTAGTAAAATCAACAGTTTTACGCAATACAGCTGACACAAACATCTTTTTCATCATTTAAAGTATGTAGCACTGTTTCTACGTGAGCAATAATTTAAATTCGGTAAGGACAACGTGTTCTGTAATTTTTTATTGCGTCCACTACTGGAACCTAATTCTCGTAAATAATTTTTGAATCTGCTGTGTTGTCTACAGTGTTGCGAAAGATCCGTTGTACAAATATAAAGACCACTTTAACTACACAAATATTACATTGCTAGCTGTGGAACTATCTTTTTCTGTTTATAAGCAGATAGATACACGGCAAAGGACAAATTTCAAGAAGACTACTGTCTCTTAACCTCGCTATTGAAAGATACTTGTTTTTCCGGGTTCTTAAATAAAACTAATGGCAATTTAAACACACACTATATTAACAATAAAAATGAAATACACTGAATAAAAATTTAAAAACTTATAACTAACAATAAGAACATTTATGTATTTACATTTATATAAGATCACTCGATGATTTGGTGTTGAATGCCTTGTCTCCCTTTGAACGATTCTTATATAGGCTATACAACTTCTAGAATTATTCCGGAACCTCTATCTAGATTTCTTCCCGCGGCGCCTGGAATGTTCGGTTCATGCGAGTAATTCCCGGACTGTCGCCTGACGTATTGTGGATGAGTCATATCAGGCTATGCTGCAGGTATTCACTCACGCACATCCGGATTTTTTCTAAGCATCGATGCATATTGTGTCTCTTCTTCTTCTCCTCTGTTTTGGGTTGGACGCCACCACGTCCAGGCACTTGAGCACAGTGCTCTTTGTACTATCCCCAATAGATCTCTCAATTCCACTCTGTTAGTCTTGTGTCCTCGATAAAAGCCACTATCCTCCTCAGGGGAAGTTTGAGTACACTCGAAGGATCCAATAGATCTCTCCCGAAATATTTCTGTTTGAGTTCCTTCAGTTCCTCACAAGTGCATATTACATGAAGGCTAGTTTCCTCCTGTTTTTCACATCTCCTACACCAGGGCTCGCTAACCAAGCCCATGCTGTACAAATACTTCCTTAAAGGACAATGTCCGGTTATTAACCCGGTAATTATTTTAATTTCTTTTTTGCTACTACGAATTAGGTTGGCTGAAAACTTTCCGTCCAGCTCCCTTAGTAGTGTTTTGGTATGGAGTTGACCTTCCGTTAACCTCCATTTATTTTTATGTTCTTTTTCTAGCCATAACCAGATCTCCCTTTTAGCGGAATCCTTAGTGATTCCACATACAGGTTCTGGTCCTATGAAGTTCCTATTAGTACATTCTTTGGCCAGTTTGTCGACTATCTCATTGCCTTTAATTCCCTCATGTCCTGGCACCCATATCAGCGACACTGTATTGTTTTGTGCCAGGTTATAGAGGAGCTGTTTACAATATTTCACCAGCTTCGACCTGGTAGATGGGTTTATAATGGCTTTAATAGCCGCATGACTATCAGTCATTATGTTATTCTTTTTTGCTTGCGCAGCCGGCTTCCCGAATTTCATCGATGCAGGCTGCGACTGCTAACAATTCCGCCTGGAAAACCGTAGTATGTTTCCCCAGACATATCGATATCTTCCTTCTAGGGCAAATTCCTCCTATGCCTGCACCTGCCCCCTGACTAGATTGTGATCCATCAGTGCACCAGGTGCCGGCACCACAATCGATCGAGCGACTTTTCGCCTGTTCCCTGGTCGGTTTAAGTATGTTCAGCTTAGCTGTAAACATAATTTCAGGTGCCATACTGTCCACCGGCATTTGATATATCGGCTCTTCCAGAATAGTTTCTGTGATATCTGTAAGGCTGCCTACAACGTTATTAGGACACCATACGTCATTGGCCTTCAGCCTCAGTATCGCAGCCATTGCCTCCGCTCTTATAAATAGTTCCAGCGGAGGGACACCCACGATGGCCTCCACGGAAGCGGTTCCCGTGCTGTTCATAGCTCCCGTGATTCCCAACTGGGCCTGTCGCTGGAGAGTCGTGAGGAGCCCCACCGACGATGTCCCCTCCGTCCTCCTCCACCAGACAACTGCTCCATAGGTAATCGTTGGTCTTATTACTGCTGTATACAACCAGTGTACCACATTTGGTTTTAGTCCCCAGGTCTTGCCAACAGCTCTTCTGCATCTCCAGAAGAGCTGCGCCGCCCTGTCTGCCACTTTGGCTAGGTGTCTGCTCCAATTCAGTTTCGCATCAAGTGTTATGCCTAGATACTTCACTTCATTGGTTAGTTCTAACTCTTGTCCAAACAGCTTTACGCTGCCCAGATCATTTAGTTTTCTCATGTTGGTAAAGGCTACCAACTTGGTTTTTTGAGGATTGACAGTTAATCCCTCCTCAAGGCACCATCTTTCTACAATTCGCAGAGCATTTCGCATGATGCTCGCCACTGTCCCCGGGAATTTCCCCTGGGACACTATGACAATGTCATCGGCGAACCCCTGCGTCCATATTCCCTGGTCATTTAATGTCCTGAGGAGATTATCCACTACTAGACTCCATAGTAGCGGTGACAATACGCTTCCTTGATGACACCCTTTTGTTGTCCTCATGGAGATCGTTTTGTTTTGCATTTGGGCATTAACTACTCTGCTACGCACCATGTCATGAACCCAGTTGCATGTGGTGCTTTTTATTTTTCATCTCTTAAAGATCGAATAACAGAAGACATCGAGGTGTTATCGAAAGCTCCCTCTATGTCTAAGAAGACTGCAAATGCAATTTCCTTGTAGTGTAGGCTCCTTTCGAGCCCTCTCACCAGGCTATGCAGGGCACCCTCACCTGATTTTCCCATCTGGTATGCCCATTGCAGTGGGTGTAGAGGAGATCTATTCAGAGCCCCTTCTTTAATATTTAAATATATCATTCTTTCCATAGTCTTCAACATAAGAGAGGTAAGACTAATTGGTCTAAATGATTTAGGGTGGGTATATGTTACTTTTCCGGGCTTCGGAATAAACACTATCCTAGTTTCTCTCCATGCCCTAGGGATGTAACCCATAGTATGGCCAGACCTGAATATCTCCAATATAAAAACAGTATATATTTAGATGGAGTACAGACTAAAAGTACAAATTAAAGAAAACAGATGTAGAATTTATTTAGTCAGCGCAAATGTTCAAATTGATGCCCATTTTGATCCAAACATTGCTGATAACCCGAAGCTATGGAATCACAAACGTGGCGAATCATTTCATTAGAAATTTCGTTGTATTCTTTTTCAATTCCCGCCTTCAATAGATAATGTAGTCGGTTTTGGCGGATGAACGTTATCTTTGATGAGTCCCCACAAAAAAAGTCCAGTGGCGTGTGGTTTAGAGAGCGAGGGGGCCAGTCAAACTTGTCTTTCGTACCAGGTTGTTAAACTCTTACCATAATGAAACTATCGATTTCATAAATATAAATATTGCGGCCTTTAAATGCAATAGGGGCATTCTGAATCCGATATTCATATTTTATATTTCTTTCTTTTAACAAAAAAAAACATTCCCGTAATTAATACGCATGAAATTTGAGTATGATTTTTAAAATGGGTTTATAAATGAATGTAACCTAAATCTTAATTTTCAATTACTTACTTGATTGTATAAAAAGCTGATTTTGTAGGAGGTATTGTCCTAGCTTTTATAACACAGATAGCTGTTACGTATATAAATTTGCGGTGTGTGTAGGTGTGTAACAATATAGATACATATTTACATTCAGAATATTTTGGATTCATATTCTATATAAGTACATCTTTTCATTTTTCATACGTGGTCTGTTCGTTTCCAGGACTCCTGTATATTTTAACGTTATATATTTATTTTTATTTTTGTTTTAGTTATTGACTTTCTTATTGTACACAATGTAATATGATAATGATTATTGTTATGTCCATAATTATAATTATAAATACGAGCGCGGATGAGGGCATTGAGCCTCTCGAAAAAGGGCAGTACTAAAATATCTTATTTGATTTTCAAGTTAATAACATTCGTTTACAGTGCATCTGGAGTTCAAATAGAAGCACGTGCCAGTGTTTTATACATGTTTACTTATTACTAAACCTTCCCTTTGTTTCTATTACGTTAAGATTTTTCAGTTTAATAAAAAAATATTAACAAGATATGCGCAAATCTGTACATAACCATAGTTTCAGCCACGGTTTACAAGCTTTAATACCTCTGTAATCATAATCGCATTAAATTTTTGTCCCAAGCACAGGAGCTTGTCTATGTTTAAATTTGTTAATCGCAGAGTGTATTTAAGTGGTACATCCCTTGTGCAGTCACAGTACTCGTGGAAACACCATCGTAAACTCTTATTGGGTGATAGTTTTCTTTTAGTATGGCAAACAGAAAATGTATAAATGGTCCGGACATATTTTGTTATATCTAGTTATATTGTTCCTGATAAGCAGAGAGAATATTAGCGATTTTGTAAGAAAATTGTATTATGCTTACTTCGACAGACACCTAGGTGATCAGGATAAATAATAGGCACTGTATAAAGTATGCCATATGTGTGTCAAACATATTAGAAAATGGTGTCAAAGACAAATTGCGTACTTGCCGTTTGGTGTGGCGCGTACCAGTAAGCCATACCGAATATTACTTTCGTGTGTGTGATGTTAAAGATTACAATTTAGAAAAACATTAAATATTTCGATCTACCGTCAGCAATAAAGCCGATTCTGCATGGACCTAATCTTCCTGTAAAACCTCCACCAGGAACTTTGGAGTCCTCGCCAGTGCAGCAGAAACTCCAGAGGTTTGTGAACAAGAATGTTAATAATAATAATAATAAATAGACTCGGCAAAAAGGGGCAATTTCCGGTGCAGTGCCGAGAGCAACGTAGAAGGGAGAAGCGCGCGACATGGAAACTCAAGCGTCCGTATCAAAGCACACTTGTTCAGTATTATTCCACTGGTCGTTGTGAGTGCATGTTAGTACACTCATATTTAGAAAATGTAGCATTTATATACGTGTCGGAAGCGGCGTATTTAGAAGAAGCTAGAAAACGTAAGAGCGAAGTATGCCGGATTTAATACGAAGGCGATAGAATTAAATGTGTATGATGCGTCGACTATTTGACGTGTACCAGCAGGTGGAAGTGTGAACGCCACCTAAAAAGTATAAAACACTGTTCTGCATTCCGTGGCAAAGAATGCAGCGAACAATTAACATTTGATATAGGTGTTTGTTTTATTATATGTAATCTACCGTTCACTTTGCTAGACCAAAAAGCATTTGTCTCCTTCTGGAGCAAGTATTCAGATTATACATTACCAAGTTGGACATCGATAAGAAACGTTATGCCATCTGCTCGTGACTATGTTGAAAGAAGAATTAAAGCAGAATTGAAAAATAAAGAATTGTGGTTATGTGTGGACGAAACAACCGATCGGCAAAAAAAATATGTGGTCAATGTGATGGTACGTACAATGGAAGAATTTGAACTGTCATCCTCTATCTTACTTGCTTCCAAAAGAGTTGCAAAACGTACTAGCGATGAAATTTTAAAAGTGGTGTTGAGTGCATTGAACAAATTTCAAGTTTCAACAAACTAACTTTTAATGTTTGTGAGTGACGGTGCCGCTAACATGCTTTTCTTAGGCCGATCTTTTAAAGAAGAGAATGGCAATATGTTACATGAAAGATGTAAAATCCATGGTTTAGACCTTGTGGAGCAAATGATACCTAAATCTTATCCACAAGTAAATGCGTTAATAGCTCATACGAAGGCAGTGTTTCTAAAGTCCCCAAAACGTACAAAAAAAGATCGAAAGATACATTAAGTTGTCACAAGGATTACTTTAAATTTGCAAATATAATATCTCTCGATGCGGCCGCATCGCCTATGCTCACTCATGACTCATGACAGTCACGAACATAAATGTTGCCAGTACGTACACATTACTGAACGCTTGCCTTGATACGGCCGCTAGGCCCCTCCACGTTGGTCTCCGCACTTCTCTGAAACTTGCCCCTCTTTGGCGACTCTAATAATAAAGCTTATTCCGTATTACATCATATATGTATGGAAAATATGCAAATACAGCAGAAAACAGTAAAAATTAACATTTACATTAACTACAATCAAAATCCATGCTTCAGAAACTCTTGTACACTGTAAAATGCTTCTGATGTTAGCAGGCGACACAATACTTGTTTAAATTTTGTTTCTTTTTTCAGTTTTTATATCAGTTAGTAAATGATTATATAGTCGAGTCCAGTCGCTTGTGTTGGTACACTCTTACATATTAGAGATCTGCTAGTTTGGGGAGGCACTATATATCCATTTTTAACACCTCTGGTGTCATAATGATGAGTGAATTCTTTGCTTGCAAAATAAGTCATACTTTGTTTTACGAATAACGCACACTCAAGTATATAAAGACATGGCAAGGTAAGTATGTTGTTCTTTATAAATACCGGTCTACAATTCTCTCTTCGTCTCAGGTCAGAAACCTTCGTAATGCACAGCTTTTGCAGAATAAATATTCTTGAGACGTCCACAGACGTCTTGGTCTTATTTACATTTCAAGTTTCAAGTCGTTTTTGGAAAATCATTCTTCAAATTCTGTCATTGTTCTTATTATTTCCTCCCCGTATCACTACGAGACCTTACAACCACGGCAGTGTCATCCGCATACAGAATTGTTAGGTGGTTAATAATTGCCGGAATTTCGTTAGTATAAAGAAGGAAGAGAAAGGGGCGCAGCACTGAACCCTGAGGCACACCCCTTTTGAGAGTGCCCCAGTCGGAACACATTGCAGTACGAAATTCTTCATCAACCACACGTCGTTTTCGATTTGCACAGAGACGATTTAACTAGATCCAGTGATAGACCTCTGATGCCCATACGTTCAAGTTTGGTAAACAGCTTGCAGTAATTGACACTATTGAAGGGATCGAATGGATAGATCCATGCAAACCGCCGCTGTCTCATCTCCCTCATTTATTCCACTCAATACGTCTTCTACAACTTCGTAAATAGCTCTTGAAGTGGATTTAACTTTTATATAACCATTTTGTATATTAGTAAGTATATTATGCTTTGTAACAAATGCATATAATCTCCTATATATATATATATATATATATATATATATATATATATATAGAGAGACTCTGATTTATCAAAGGTTCTAAGATGATTGACAGATTGAATATTTTAATGCCGCAATTCATTCAAGCTGAACTGAACGATTTAGTAAGAGACTTAGGTCTTCCAAAGTATGTTGCTGAAATTCTGGGATTTAGACTTCTGGAGTAGAATTTACTTGCTCCAGGTGCATAATTTTACTAGCACAGAAACCGTGAAACTGAGTTTATGCAGTATTTTTTACAGGAATGTCCTCTGGAATATTGCAATGATGTCGCTGGTTTAATACGTGCGTTAGGGGCTCTATCGTATGTTCCAACCGGATGGATATTGTTTATAGACTCGTGTGAGACTGATTTAAAGGCTGTTCTCCTATACAATGGCAATAAGTATTTATCTGTGCTAGTTACTCATTCAGTCCAGTTAAAAGAAATTCTGGCAATCTAAAGTTGCTTTTGGAGAAAATTAAATATTAAGACGACGAATGACTATGTGAAGATTTAAAAGCGTTATGTGTATTGTTAGGCCAACAGGATGGATTAACTAAAATGCCATGCTTCATTAGAACGCTATTTGGACGAAGAAGCAATGGCCTCAACGGCCCAATCTTATATCGGTGTTAAAAAATATTGTGCACAAAAGTTTAGTGAAGCCAGATAACATACTTTTTCCCCAGTAAAAGTTAGGTATAACGAAGCAATTTATAAAAGCTTTAAATAAGACTGGAAACTGATTTAAGTACCTTTTGTACTAAATTTCCCGGTTTGTCTGACGCAGAACTTAAGGAGCGTATCTTCATTGTTCCCCAAATTAGAAAATTGAATTTGGACAGTCACTTTAAAACTACTACGACTGCCGTTGAAAGACAGGCTGAATTGCTTTCAAAAGTGTAATGGAAAACTTTTTACGAAACCATAAATCACAGGATTGTGAAAAAGGTGTTTAAAACGTGCTGCGATTTAGGTAGCAATATTTTCATTCAATTCATTTTTTGCATGGTCATCTTGATTTTTTCCCGAAAATCTTTGACAAATGAGCGAAGAACAAGAAAAGAGGCTCCATCAAGCCATAAAAGAAATTGCTATATGCCTCCACGAGCACTAAACTTTCGCCGACGAATACTATCCTAAATCTAACCAACTTACCTTCAACTTTAAGGTTACTCCGGAGATCTTATGGCCAAAGGGCTAACTCAGTTATAGAGGCGAGTTGAGGGGAGGTTCTTAAATAAGAAAGGGCGCCACCATGTTTTCCTCTAGCCACCAGAGAACACAGACTCTGCCGTAGTAAGTGGATAAATTAGTAGTACTAAATAAGTTGACAAGAAAATAAAAAAGCCAGAGTTCATGACAATAACAACTATATTTATTAATTAAGAAACCTCATTAACAGCTTGGAACAACGAATAAAACAATGTAATATGCTATACCAGAGGGGTATATATATATATATATATATGGAACAAAAACAAAAAAAACTATTCTACAGTTGGAATACTATTGATCAAAATTAATTATCGTACCCAAAACTATATGGTATTGCATCGGTAATTCATTAAAGCTTTAATCAACCTTACACAGGTTCGATACACACAGTATATGCAATACGTACTTAGGTGGTACACACAAATAGAAATTAATAGTTCAATAAATAATTAACCGTCAATGTATTCATATAATTGGATACTCCAATCAGATAGTATTCAAAACAGGTTCAGCCTGTATATGCAAAAAAAAATGTGTTTAAGATATATAAAAAAAATTAACTAGAATGTTATCCTATAGTTGTGAATGATTACCAATAAATGGAAAAGATATTTATTTAAACAAAATTTAGATATTAAAATTACTTCGGAATCCGTTACTGATTCAAAAAAAAAATACTAATTTTAATTTAATTTACTCAATTTTCTTTACATTAAACAATCTGATATGCGAGATTGATACTATTAAAAAAATATACTACTAAAATGTTAACTAGAAAACTGATTAAGCGATTAATATATGAAAATGAACTTAGTTAAATTTTACAATGAGGCAATAGAACAAAAAAAATGGTGAGTAGAACACCATGTTTTAGAACGCCATGCGTTCCTGCAAAATCACTATTAATATTGTTTTCCGGGACTCTGTCACAAAAATGTTACTCTCTACACACTACCTGGAGTGAAAGATGATCCATAGATTCGATTACGCTGTTTTCCTGTGTCCGGGTGATTAGATGACTGCGGATGAATCAACCTCTTGTCTAATTTGTAGATTTCACCTACGGAATTCACAGTATAACCAGTCTAACGCAATTCCGCCTGTATTGCCGATATTAGCAGATACTAACAGCCCCAAATAAATGAGAAAAAGAAAAAGTGGAAGATTCTAGAGTAATATAACAAAATGGAGAACAATGCCGTGATATAATTATAGCCGTCCTCTTATCTCAGAACTCACCTGAAGCAAATACGTGGGCGTAAAACTTTTCCAATCCGGGGAACAATACCCTCAACTAAAATATCACTACACTAGTGAATTTATATGAAACAAGCCAATTTGTCAAAGCCTGCATTCAGCACTGTATCAATTCAAATTGACTTCCCAGTTTTACACTCATCGACTTACTTCAAAGCGGGACTAACAAGAAGAGAACGCCAAGAATGATTGTCCTTTAATTTAAGTAGAGTAGAAGGATACGTCATTGTTTACAAAAAAGGTACTACCCCCATACGGGATATTGAAATAACAGATTGATAATTACTCGAATATCATGACATGATTAAAAAGCAAATGAGGAAGCCACAACCAACAATTCATTAATTAATTCGGATTAATTAAGGGTTTTAGCAACGATTGAAATTATACCAAACGTTACAGCGATCTAGAACAAATAGTTTAGGAGAGTCTTGCCTAGCTGGCTCGCCAAACAAACCAAAAATATAAAGACTTAAATTAATTGAAAAATTGTTATGCGACAAGTTAAACGATCCTAAATATGTTTACAAAATTCTAATGAAAAATATAACGATGTCCTGTTTACCTAAAATTGGAACAATAATGAAATATAAATTCAAATGTACGAACGATGACTCGCATAATATTTCAAGATGTCTAACGTGCGCATGAGTAGATCCAATGCTCGGGATTAAAAATAAACGCACTAAATAAACGACTGCGGGGAAACGGTTATAATGACATCCAAGATATTTTAACATACAAACGTTACATGAAGATATTAGAGTTTGAAATAGCGTATGATGTTCGATAATTAGCAATTAAAGTAAATAAATTATATTAAATGATAATATTGAATTTTTAAATAGCCTGTGATGACTTAGAATTAGCAATTAATTTAAATAAATTATTAAAAATGCGCAAACGGTGTAAGGATCATTTTTAAAGTATAACAAAATGAAGCAGAGGTACCAGTGAAGGTGGAATACAAACACGATAGCTGACTATTGTTGATGTTTAAAAAGAGACATTCCTCCATCTGTGCATAAAAGAAAAACGATTAAACGATTAAAAGAGAACGGTCAGTTTGTCATTATTAAATGTAATATATACGTTATATATATACGTTCGTAAAAATGTAATGCTTTTTTATTTCGTAATTTGTGTTGTATCTGGATGTAATAGGAAAAAATATAAATCAAGAACATATTTAGGCAATATCGCCTATTCAAATTCAAGCCCCAGCGAGTAAACTTAAATTTGTAAACTAGTGTAATCCTTAAAACATATCTGTACAAATTTGAACCTCCCTCGTATACTCGTGAATAAAAAAATTCCGAACACGGAAGTAAATGTCTGTTATCATAATTAAAATTTCTTTTTTTGTTTTTTTTCCCAAGACATGAAATATTATCTATGAAATAAAAATTTGAAAATTAAAGAAGATACAAAACATTTAATTTATCAAAACAGCGAAAAGAAAAACAAAAATAATGACGAACCCAAAAAATCCAGCTCAACCCCAAAAATCTGGGTGTGCTTTTTATTCAGCTTTTATCTTTTGTGTTGAAAGGTCATTTGAACTGGCAGTACTGATGCTTATTGGTTGACAAAATGCAAGCAGAAAATGTAGCCCGAGAAATAGCGATACATCGTTATTGTCTTGAGTGTTCCTAGGAGTACCGTCCAAGGCGCAGTACAGCGGCATCATCAAACTAGGGAATACACAAGAAGGCCAGCATCAGGAGACCTCGTACCACAAACTGGCGAGAAGACCATTTTATGATGTTATCTACACTGCGCGATCGTGGTTTTGTGTCTCGCCAAGTCGAAGACGTTTACCGTACTGCACGAACCATTTCTTCAGTTTTTCTTTCAGTTTCTGCACGAACCATTCGCCGAAGATTGAAGGAATACGAATTTATGTCAAGGAAACCTGCTGCTTGTTCACTTTTGCTCGCGGCTCATCGTGTTCAGTGGGCTAGCGAAAAAGTCTGCCAACAAGGCATTTTTTAACGAATGAACTTGTAATTATGAAATTGCAGGAGAGTGAATGGGATTGTATTCTGCATTTTCTAGAGGATATATCAAATTTATGTGACGTCAGCGTTTAGCGTACCGTCGCCATCTTCAATTTTTTTAAATTGCAACGGAGATTGAATGATATATTAGAGAAAAGCTTATTTCTTCCACTCAAAAATACCAACAACGTACCATATTACCAAGGAAATATGAAAAAAAATTGTCGAAGACATAAAAAATGTAATTTACAGAAATAATAACTAAAACAATAAACTAATTGACAGTTTCTTCACTACAAAAAGTGCTCAAAGTGTTGGCCATTTGTTTCTTGGTGATAATGCAATCTGTCTAGGAAGCTACTAATAGAATTGTTTGATTATTTCTGGGGAAATGGCCTGCATTTCCTGACGTATGCGATCTTTTAAATCATATAAGTTAAGATGGTCTATTAACATAAACGGTGATCGGGTGATCTTGCTGGCCACTCAATCACACCTCTTCGACCAATCCATTTCCGGGGGAAAATGTTATCCAAATATTGCCTAACGTCTTTATGATAGTGCGCAGGTGCGCCATCCTGTTGAAAATATACGTTTGCATTTGGAAATAAATTGTTTATTTCAGGTATAATTTAATGCTGGAGTTGAGCAAGATACTTTTTACCAGTAAGAGCGCCTTCAATAAAAAGAGAACCTATCAAATGGTTTCTCGACAAATCAGCCATTAACATTTTGTGGACTTTCAGTATGAGGCTCCTCCATCCAGTGCGGATTAAAAGCTGGCCAATACCGGCAGTTATGCCTGTTAACATTACCATTCAAGCCCCATGTAGCCCCATCACTGAATACAACAGAGTCTAAAAAATTGTTTTGTCCATCAATTTTCTCTAATACGTTTTCACAAGCCTGTAATCTTCGATCAAAATCATCTTCAGCTAATTCCTGGTGGTTTTGAATTTTATATGCATGGAACTTATTTTTATACAAACTTTTTTTGTACAGACTTCCTACTAATACCAATATTTTCTTGACAGTTCATATGTAGTTTCAGGATTTTCTTGAACATCTAGTAGGACATCTAAAGACTTATCTTCATTAGATGCAGTTTTTAGTCTGCCAGACCTTGTACGATCCTGTATACTACCAGTTTCATTAAATTTATTTATTATTTTCGAAACTGTACATCTACTTATAGGTGTTGAGGATTAAATCTCTAAAAAAATTACTTACTTCTTCATAGGTACATTTTTTATCACCATATCCCATTTACATTAGTATCTGAATTCGTTCGTTTTCTGATAAGTTAACCATTATTCTTAATTTACTTTTAAACACTGTAGCCGTCAAATACTATTAAGACTAAATCAACTCTGACACTTAGTACACTATGTTTTTGGAATTTTTTCAGTACCTAATACTGTTTTTTGTTTTAAATTAACCATCTACCGGGGATGAACTAATAATAGTGCAAAATTAGAATAGATTAATACAGCTTCAATTTTATGTGATATTTCCTTATTAATGCGGTGTATTATTAGTATTTTTCAAAAGAGAAAGAAATAAGATTTTTTGTGATGTCAGTCTATGTTGCTATTTAAAAAAAATAAGCTGGCGGCAGTACGTTAAACGCTGATATCATGGAAATTTGATATGTACTCTAAAAAATATAGAATACAATCCCAGTCATCAGCTCACAATTTTATAATTTTAAGTTCATTGGTTTCAAAAAATACCTTGTTGCTAGACTTTTTCGCTACCCGGTATATACATATTTAATATTAAAATATGTGGCAATGGCAGTTCTTTCTAACGTTTTTGATTGTTTTTCTTTTAACTTTCTGCGGATTTCTAAAGGTAATGATTTTAATGTTTTCGCATAATCACTAACATAATGTGTTACTCATTCGCTTACGCTTATTTCAAAAGGATCTTTGTGGTTTAAGTTAATTTAAAATTTGAAAAGGTGTATAACCTGTTCTTGAGTGAACGCATTGTTATGCTATAAGACAGTAAACATAGTTCATAATTTGAAATGATAGTTTTCTTTCTCTCATTCTTTAACTTTTATTTAAAGTGGAATAAAACCTTTTCATTTGACTATTACTTTTTGCATTAAATGGTGTAAAATGTGTTTCAATTCTAAGGAAAATACAAAAAACTTGAAATTACGTTATTTTTTAATTCTGTGCTATTATACGCTCTATTAGTCTGACATAACGACGCCATTTTTGTTATGGTAGGCAAAGGTCGTGAATCCAAACACATACTTTCTCCATAAGAATTAGCTAGTGTCGAACTTTTATTTTTTATTAACTTAAAAAGCGTTAGTTTTTAGAGGTGGTAAGTATCTTATTACCAAAACGAACGGCGGAAACAATAGGCTACATAATGCTTGTGGAAATAATCTTTACTTTGATAATTTTTGGTTAAATAACCTTAGTGTTGAGGTTAGTGCTAGAATTAACATTACGAAACGTGAAGTTAGTTATTGTAGTAAATTAAGAATCATTGTAGAATGTTTTTAATACCTGTAGAAAGACATTTAGACCAGTGATAAGTGAAAATGTATAAATAACTTAAAATTATGTTAGAAAGTTTATTACATTTGAAAGGAAGATATTGAATAAGTATTTATATCGATATGGTTATGTGTTGGGCCCCTGATTGCAAACATTGCAATCGCGGGTTAATGTTAACATTTCACAATTTCTAACCACAGCCTAGTTTACTCCAGAACAGGTGAAACAAACCGAGATCATAGTTGGTGCAAGGGGACATGTAGAACGTGCAATACGAAGACTTAAGGCATATAATATTTTAAATTTTATTCCAACTTCATTGTTACCGCATTCTGATGTATGCCAAACTGTAGTAGCACTGACAAACTTGCAGTATCCTGTCATTAAAGGGTTTGAACAATATTTTCCTGACCCAGAATAAATTATTTCTTATTTGTAGTTGCTTTTTTTTGTATTTTTTTTTAATTTTTAACATATAATTGGCTTAGTTGTTATATATAAAATTGAACTGCTGAAGTTTAAAATAAGTATTTCCTATTTACATATTCTATATTGATAAACGGACTTGGGTGTAAGGAACTAGCACTAAAAAGCTCTTAATTGCTAATACATCTTAAGACAACTCACATTGTTTAATTTATTACTACAATTAAACTAATGTGAGTTATCTAAGGCGCATTAGCAAAATTAAATGCTTTTTGGTCATACTTTTATAGACCACTTTATTATTACAAACCTTTTATATATTTAATTAGTATATATTCAGTAATATATATACTATGGAGTTAGGCAAAAATATTTTAAATTTAACCATAAGGTATTTTACCTTTTTCTATTCTATTTTATCAATCTTTACTACTGCCTACTAATAATGAAACAGGCACTTTCATATATTTGCTAAGAATATATTACTTTTATATATAAATATGTGGAATAAAGTATAACATAAATCTTTTCTTGTTATATGTAATTGCCGTTGGATTTGATGCCAATAAACATGCTCTGTGTTAATAACAGTTTTTTCATTTTGCGTTTTTAAAATATATGCTGTATCATTTGTTAATGCCGGTGCCAATGATGTATTTCTATATTTAAAAGGATATTTTACCTCTATGAGAGCAATTTTAAAGTATGTTACTCTTGGAACCTAACCTCTATACTAAAATCAATTCTTCCTAAACACAAATAAAAATTATTTACATAGGTATAGCAAGCGCCAATTAAGTTGGCGCGAGGAGGGGGTGCGCAGAAGCCGTTTTTAAAAACGTCCACCCCCACTACTCAAGTAATTGTCAGAATACATTTGTCATTGACGTTGGACGGAACATAATGTCTTTGCTAGGGGATCATAAAGTGATACACGCTCAGAGGTTAGAATTATCTGACATTTGATGTAAAACCAAATACAAATCTCCCCACTACTTTTAATCCTGCGCGAACTTACCCCTCCTCGCGCCAACTTAATTGGCGTTTGCTATACATATTATATAGCCAATTGTTTGGAAATTCGCTTTTTTTGGTGATAAGATACTTACCACCTCTAAAAACTAATGCTTTTTATGTTAATAAAAAATAAACTTGAAATTACGTTATTTAGCGTATTGCTTGCTAATTTTCAGAGAATGCCATAGAGACTGAGAGACTGAAATTTCACTTGCAACTAATGAATTAAGCGGGTGCACTTATCTATATTTAGAAAAGCTCTTTACAATTGTTAAAAATATCATTCGTCAGAAAATAAAGAGTGAACTAAACAATCAAGTGAGAAATAAAAATTAAAATTACATAGTTAAGAGAGCTGTAGGATAAATGAATAAGAAAGGAATATTGAATCCCAAGAGAATTAATGAAATTAAAGTAATTTATTTTATGGTTGCCTTGGTAACGTTTTAATGCCTGATTTTAAGTAATTATTGGCTTAAGTTATATTCAATACCAAAAAATTCCAAAATTTTAGCCTTTTTAAATTATTAAAATTGTTCTACACCTAAAGAAGGAAAGGATCAGTTATAAAGAAGACACTGTGAACTAAAAAACCTAGAACAAAGGGAGCCGCTATTTGCACAGCTTAATCGCGTCCTATTTTTTGTTCACTATTTCTTTTCATCTTCGTCTACCCGTTTTCTTCGCCCGCGTCTATTTTCTTGCTCTAGTCATGAACATCACTTCATATAATACCCTCTTCAGCTTTAGCATCGCGCGGTATCTGTGAAAAGAACTCTCCAATATACGAATACGTAATAAAGCAGCCGCATTTAAAAACCAAAACCCCCTACTTGTTAGCGTTCTATAAAATTATCTCCGTCTCTGTTCAGCATTGAAAGTAGGAGCAGCGGCGATCTCTGTCCGGCGCTCTTCGAGTGGCAATAAACATTTCTCACTTTAATCCATCGAGTAGGCGATCTTATATATTAATGGAACACCCAGAGCGAGTTGGCGGCGTCTTTGAAATAAATGACGGTCAAACCTAATTGTGACGTCAGAATGCGCGTTTTATATTCACGTTAAGTTTCACTTACGACGACGTTGCGTTTGCCAAAGGAACGCTGAAAGAGAAAGAAGACCAAGAAAAAAAAAGGAAGATGAAAAACGCCTCTTTCTTCTGATGCTTTGCCGATATTTCCTTTTTGTTTTGATATTTTATTTAGTAGCATAACGTCAATGAGTTGGAAGGAATTTAGATAACCTAGAACTCTTTTAAATGTTAATCCTTTATCGTAAATCTGAATCTAATGCAAAATTATATTTGGATCGTATTTATAATAGTGAAAAAACTAAAGAGGCTTTTAATCATTCTAAATTTTAGGAAGCTTGAAGATTTAATTATTTGATTATTGAAACAGTTATTTATGCTTATTGAATTACATAGGTAAATGTACAGGAAATTCTCTAAAGGATATTCTCAATTACAGGATAAAAATATAATAATTATAACATTAGGTATAGCAAATAAAACAAAATTATAATTAGTGTAACAAATAAACGAAAGTTTAGACAATAAAAACGTGCTAAATAAGCTAGTTAACAAGTTACTAACTCGAAACATAATTGAAATTTTGTTGGAAAGTTCACCCTAGAACATGTCTAGAACTATTTATCTTGTGCCAAAAAAACGTTTTAAGGAGATGAAGCAGAGCAGACTCCAAATTTAGAAAGATTTTCGATTTTTAGCACGTATTTCAGTAGTCAAGTAGATAAAATTGTTTATTAAAATATTTGATTTTTGATGTTGTATGACATGAAATATAACTGAGAGTGGGAGACATGCGGTACACCTACGCAATCGGAACTCTGTAATAATTTGCTAGTTAGGGAGGACCAATACAGACCTTAGTGGTTGATATAAAAGATACTGTTTTTTTTCATTCAATACAAATTTTATGCTATTTTTACAGCATTTTAAAATATTTCTTTTAATATCTCGTATTTACGTTCTAAAACAATTTCTTTTTGGTGATTTTTTAATATTTTGTTATACATGGTTCGTATAATTCGACTTTAGAAGCATCTATTTGTTTTAGAATTGATTTACGTTTAAGGATTAATCTGTTTATTTGTTAGAGTTGCAGACTGTTGAAGATATATTTAATATCCTTTCGTAATATTTTAATTTCAAACATTTTTCATTGTTAGATATCGTAAGTAAATCTAGGATATAGAATCCAACTATAACTTGTACAATTTTATCATATGCAACATTCATCTTCATGCTAAAATCGCTGCATAAACAGAATTTTATTATTATATTCAAATTGTAAAACTTTCTCTAGATTCTAATTATTACTTTATACATTAGCATTCTTGTTTATTAAATAGTTTAATTAGTGAACAAATTGCTTAATCTGTATATCCATTTTAAAGATCACGTTTTCAAAATAGATAAATGTAATTGCTAAACAATGGAAGTTATTTTCAAACGGACACTTCGATTTACAACCAATATTTATTAATAATAATTTAAGATTAAATTGTTAAAACCCCTGAAAGGCATAAGGCATTATTGCCACCATTACCAACATAGAAATTTTTCCAATTATGACGTCAACCATTACAATATACAAATAATAGGCGCATTTAGTTATGTAACAGTTTGTTGGGATATGTATTTGTACACATGGACATACACCCCGTATTTTTTAAAGTTTACTTCAGTCAAAGATACGTGTTTCTGTCTCAATCAACTTCTTCAGTTTGGGTAATGAAGTAAAGTCTGATGGATCACATCACAGGCAAGTAGCAAATTTTGTCCTTTCAGGTGGTACCAGATAGACTAGTGACTCATGTGTATAGATACAGAAGTGTGTAATGCATGTCTATTTCATTTGTAATAAATGCGTAATACGTGCATACTCAAATTTCTTTGGTTTATTTGCCGCCATCTGGCATCGTGTTAATGGACTGACACCTATATACGTATTTTTCCCATCTGCACCGGCATAGCTGGACGAATGAAAATTGCTATTAGCAGCGTAATCTTTTCTGTCCGTCAAATGTCACTAGATTATTATCAGGTGCCACCTCATAGGATCAAATTTGCTGCTTACCTATGAGGCGATCCATCAAACTTTACTTCATTAGGGAAACTGACGAAGTCCATTGGGACAGAAACACGTGCCTTTGACTGAAGTAAACGTTGGAAAATACGGGGTGTATGTCCATGTGTACAGATATATATATATATATATATATATATATATATATATATATATATATATATATATATGTTTAATGCATGTCTGTTTAATTTTGTAATAAATGCATAATATGTACGTGCTCATTTAATAACTATTACCGACGATTTAAAAAGTTAAGTGAATACAGTCTTATAACCTGTGCACGATGAAGCAACATCTGTGTCGTGATTCTAGTAACCGGGGTTGAAGCATCACTACCAGTAACAGGAGTCATACCCAACACAGACTATCATTTGAACATTTAATACATTATTTTGAAGTAACTTCAGTTTAGTTTGAGAATTCCCCCAGATAATTTGAAATATAAACCATTTTGGATTTAGAGAGTTTATTTATTTATTTTAAAATCATAGATTTTATTTATTTTTAGAAATTCATCTACTAAAATTTATCTGCGTTTTTATGCTAAGATGCCAGTTTATTTTCTAATTAAACTATTGTAAATATTTTTTATTTATGAACATCACTATTACATTTAAGTTCAAATATTCCTTTTTATTTCTAAATAATTTTTCGAGTCTGCCAATAGGACAAAATTTGGATACGATACGTATATTATTACGTATAATAATACTAGTCACCAGCTCCAACTACTTAGATCTGTCCAGGGAAAGTGAGTGGGAAACTCATATCATAAGTCCGCATAGATCGCGCATTACATGTGCCAATTACTAGCGATAACGGTGTTGGTCGAATGTATGGAAAGACCGATCATCCATAAATTCCTACCAGGTCGGTATGTTATTTTTGTACTTAAAATGTTTTTCGTCCCAAGAAAGTATTTCTAAGTATATCCTAGGGTGAACTACTCATTCACAAAGTTTCAATTTTCAAGATGACTTTTCGAGGAAACCAATACTTACACTCCTTTGAAGTTCACTCTAAGTTTGCTTCTGCGCGAATGTTCAGCAACCGTCGAACATGCGCTCGAATCCTTTTTTTTCGTATGTCACTCTGGTCTTCTTCTATCATGTAATCAATAGTTCTTCCTTTTTATCTAACGTAATTCATTGCGTACTGGCAAATTATACTTTAATAACATTTTTCTTTCTCCTAGTTTGCTCTAGGTTCCGACAAAGTTATGTTATATTGACGTGGCCATTCTAAATATGTTTGCACATTCTTCTTATTTAATATCTCCCTTAACTTTAGGTGAAACTCGGACAGCGTATGGTAAAGAGGTGATCGTGTTGTTTTTTTCTCCATGGCTGCCTTTAGTTACTGGCTTTCTTCTTATAGTTGTTACCAGTTCAGATATTTGAAAACGAATCGTCTCCAACAAAATTGTTCAATTGTTTTCATGCTTTGCAGCGTAATCTACTCTCGTAATCTACCCAAGAAATTTGAGAACATCAATACTTTACGTACTTATTACGCATTTGTTACAAATGAAACAGACATACATTACATACTTCTGTATGGACATACACTTAGTATTTTTCAAAATTTACTTAAGCCAAAAACACGTGTTTTTGTCTCAATAGACTTTGTGAGTTTGGCTAGTGAAGTAAAGTTTGATTGATCGCCTCATAGGTATAACAAATTTTGTCCTATCTGGTGGCACCAGATAATCTAGTGACATCTGATGGACAAAAGAGATTACGCCGAAAATATCGATTTTATCTGCTCAAGCTATGCCGGTTCAGAAGGGAAAAAATACATATTGCTATGAATAGTGAGTTAGAAATTGGATGTACCACTATTCACACCAACTCTGTCCAGCTTTGATACTCAGTCGGTTACTTTTCTTTTAATGAGACTACTTTCCTCTCCGGGTTTCCAATGGAAAACGTGGAAAACACAATAATGTTAGTTAACTATTCTTATAATGGACGCCACTCAAAACTTGTTTGAGAAAATATTTAATAAAGTCTTTAAATTATTTAAAAGCACAAAAGACAAAAGGTAGAATTCAAAAACACAATGAATTTAAAGGATATTTTAATACAGGAGTTAAAAAAAAATGTCTTTATGAAGTATAAAGACTAATTTTGCATCATTAAACAAAATTAATAAGGTAAAAATATTATACGTGTATTGAACGTTGCGTATAATTAAACTTCCTTATATGAATCCCGAGCAAAGTTAAAACTAATAAATTTCAAAGAAGTCTTTTAATTTCACCCCAGATACACAACTTCAAAATGTGAACAACTAGAACTGACAGACCCGAATAAAATCTCTAAAACATGCGCAGTCGCAAGTAATAAAAAAACAGCCCTTGGACACCAAGCGAACAAAATTTTAAAGTTAAAGAATTTTTTTACGAGAAACCTTAAAAAACTTTCTTTGTCATCTATATCAACTACGACTAATATATATAAATCAAAAATTCACAGTTGAAACTACAATATTAAATGCATACAAATTAAATAATGATAATACATAAGTAAATTAGTAATAATATTTTAACTTACTTTTATATGAAAAAATATTTTTTCACGAGACACTTTAAAGCAAAAAGAACGTATAAAATTAAATTACAAGATCAGCAAACTCGTATTAAAATAACGATAATGAATTCGAGCCCATCAACTAATTAATAAAGATCACGAAGCTAATAAACTAAGATAAAATATAAAGATTTATATCTTATAAAAATACGTCTTGTCACTTGAGATAACAGTTAGAGTCTGTCGGATACATGCAGCACGCATCCAAACATAAAAAAAACAGTTATCAAGTACATTGCTCAGCAACTCCAAACGGCTTCCTCGAACTGCGCAAGTCTAAATATAAAAATTCAAATATAATGCAATATACAAAAATAATTAAATCTTTTCAAAATGTTTGCGGGGAAAAATCCACTGCAATATGTAGGTGAAAGTCCACTAACACGATGCCAGATGGCAGCAAATATACCAAAGAAATTTGAGTACAACAATACGTAAAGCACGTATTACGCATTTTTTACAAAAGTCACTGTACGAGATGTCACTAGATCATCTGGTGCTACCTGATAAGACAAAATTTGCTATACCTATGAGGCGATCCATGAAACATTACTTTACTAGCCAAGCTGACGAAGTCTATTGAGACAGAAACACGTGTCTTTGGCTGAAGTAAATGTTGGAAAATACGAGGTGTATGTCCATGTGTACAGATACAGATGTATGTAATGCATGTCTGTTTCATTTGTAACTCTCATAATGTGGTATACCACTGTACCAATACATTTTGTTTTCCTCAAGTTCTCCAAGTGATAGCGAAAATTATTCAAGAAAACAATTAATATTTATATACCAAAACATACGCAATTCGCCGTATAGTACCATTTCTTCTTGTTGCAAATGCAAAATTACGGGGTTTTCGTAATACGGAAAAGCGGTTGACGCATTCATAATTCGTTTTCACCTATATAAAAATATATCGACAATGACGTTGAATACTTTAAAAAATTCTAAAAAAAAATCCGTTTACTAGCCTTAACAAAACTAAAACAGCCGTCGTATATTACAGCCTACGACAGCCGTCGTATGTGATACATGCAAATGCAAATTCTGTACATTTTATTTTTCTGTCTTCTCATAAAAAATTGCCACGGAACTACACCAAACATATATACCACACGTACTACACTAATTTGTAAAATATTTGGCAAATTTAGTTGCCAAATATTTTAGAGGTCAGACTGTTCTACTTAATAAATTTATACGTTGTTTATCAATTTAATGAATGAATGCTCTTCTAGTTTAAATGTTTCTTATTACAGCCACATCCTGATGTAATTAATATATCATACTGATATTTATATTTGTGTTATGGAGTTCTAGTGTAGGACTAAAAGTACTTTTAAAATGGAATTCGTTAATGCAGTAGGATGCCAACGTCTTTACGTAATTCAACTTCCATACCATATAATAATATCACTAAACAACTTTGAAGTTCAAGTTTTTCTGATTTGTTTTATCTGTTTGTGCAATATTGTATGATATTCAGCTTTTAATAAATGTAATTGCACAAATTTTTGTTTTGAAAAAAATTGTTTCCTTGAAAAACAAAATGAATAGTAGTTTTTTTTAATTTATTCTTCAGCTTTTTTTGCAATAATTTAAACAATTTTGTAATATTATTAGTTAATTTAAGTTTAAATTTCTTTCTAATATCTAGTGCCCAGAGTACGTGGTAATGATCATTAATTGAGACATTGAAATTTCGTAGTGACCAAATTACGGACCCAACGGTTTCTTGTTCACTGAAATTGCTATTATGTAAATAGAAATCGGTCGACTATTATGAGATGTTGTCGGTAGTGGTTACGAAATCACCAGGAACGACAACAACAGTAGTGGAGGGTAAAGAAGAACAAAAACCTTCACTCAAAAGTATTGACTTTAAGAGTTTCAATAGTTTATAATGCAGATGCCCCAGAGTCAGAGATACATGTTTAATAATATTTGATGCTCTATAGCAGAGGTCCCCAAACTTTTTTGTCTCGAAGATCACTTGCCATGTTTTTCGATTTTACGTAGACCCCCTGCTTACCTAATATTGAATTTTTGCAAATTCATCAACTTCAAAAGTGTTTTTGATAGCTGGTATACTGCTACTCACTTTGAAAGATTTAAATTTGTAACTATAGAGTGAAAAACATAAAAAACACATGTTAAATTTTATACATTTATTAATAGAATTCAAATTAAAACGACCCAAATTAAAATTTAGTATCTATTATATAAAATAACTAAGCATAAAATAAATGCTTTTAGTGTGAGAGATGAACCTCATGCTTTAATATCAAATTTTTAACATTTGGCATCAATTTTATTTAGATTTAATCTCAAATCTCCTGGATCAGTGATGTCTCCTGTCTGTTTTTTTGTTAGAAGATTAGCCACCACCGCTGAAACCCTTTTCCACCAGGTATGAATCTTAATAAAATTCGTCATCACTAGAGCTGGGGATGTTTGCGGTGTGCCAGGATAGTATTCAGTTAAACGCACGAATATAATGACCTTGTTTCGATCGGTGATGCTTGCGTGATTTTATTGCTTTACATGCATTCGCTATTTATATCACTTAGGTATGTCAGTTATGTGAACTGTATATAAATAACACACTTACCTTATTTACGATTATTATAGCATAGCGCCAAGTGGATAACACTTGCAGTAAGTTTGTAGCATTAGATACGTTTCCATATTTGTAGCGGTGAGCGATGTACGCCGTGATGAATAAATTTTTTTATATTTTGAGAAAGACCGCTCGACATCTACGGATGTAACACACGCACAATTAAAATAATCTTTATAGATAGAAACCGAATCTACACTTGCACCATTACTAATTTGTTTTAATCTGGTAAAATCAAAATCATTGTTTATCACACTCTCGAACTTTTCTATTACATTAACATTTTTGTTGTCATTTACTGCGCATAGCTGGGCATGTACATCGTCCAGTATTTGCAGTGACTCCGCTAACGATAATGCAGTATTTTGAAATTTCTCGATTGCGTTAAACAATCCTATATGATTGTTATAAATAGTTTGTAAATCTGCATCAAGGGAAGGGTTTTGAAAGAGTCTCTGGCTTTCCTTAATGGCTGCAGCTTCGGCAGGATTGAATTGTAGAACCACTGATTTTATTTGTTGGAAATACTTGGCATAATAAAATGCCGCGTTTAACCAACTTCCCCAACGTGTAAGGATTGGCTCTGGTGGTTCGGGAATACCAGGGCACCGACTGTGAAACTCTCGAATTCGTTTGGGAGATTTTAGGAACACTTTTTTTGTGGTTGCTATTAATGCATCCATCTATGGATAACATTGCCGAATAGTTTGTGCCACAAGGTGTAAAGCATGAACTTTACATGTCACATGCAAAAGTCTCTCACAATCTGCTTTAAGAGAACGGCCTACAGAACGCATTGTCGCAGTACCATCGCTCATAAACATCAGGAGTTAATTAGTTGAAACTTGAAATTTTTGTAGCGTATCGAGCACTACCTTCGTAATTACTTCGCTAGTGCACTTTTCCAATCTTTTGCTGGCTAATAAAATGGGAAATGTTGATTTGACAGGATCTAGTACACGCACTATAATATTCACAATAGAATGTTTTTTTCGATCTGTCGTTTCGTCGACACATACCCATAACTGTTTATCATTTACTACTGCTTTCATTCTGTTTTCAATGTCCTCACGCACAATTGGTAAATAGGTGAGTAACGTTCTCCGTGCCGGTAGCTTTATGTTGGAATTGTATTTATTCCAAAAGTCGTGAAAGGCTTTTTTATCTAGCAGGTGAACTGGCACATCGCAGACGAGTAGCATTGTCAATAAATCGAAAATGAATTGCGTTTTAGACAGCACATTATTTTTTTTGTCTTTGTGGTGTACACTTTCAACATGTCTTTTACAGTCGTATTTGTCCCAGCAAAGTAACTGTTTATCGCATAATTTACAAACCACTTTTGCTCCATTATAATACAAATCGGGAAAGTCTCGGATAAATTTCTTCACGTCGTTATACAATGGGCGCTTTCTTGGCTTGGGCACGTCCGTCATACTTATTAAATAGAGCTCAAGACAACACACGATCACGTTGCCAGTTCACGACTAACTAAAGTGTTTCGCTGCATCGTGTTTATACGCTGGTGGGGATGCACTACATACGTTTCTGCCGTACCGCAAACATCCTCAGCTCTAGTCATCACGTTTCATGAACATTTATGTTTTAAAAATGTTTACTCACGATCGGTTGGTAAACTGAAAATTTCTAACCTTCTAACCGGTCAGAAAATGCGCTATTACATACCGAGGTAGGTACTAGCACATTACTAGGTAATGTCATTTTAGTATTTATGAAACGTGTCATTTAAATAAGTAAATCAAATTATAATAAAACAACAATAATACAAAATTTATTCGCTTTTCGAATTAATATTAATTGCTACATTAGAATTTCCATGACTGTTTACTGTTAGAGAAAGACCATGTTTAAAATCATTGGATAATAATTTAGTAATTGGGGATAGTACAAAGAGCAGTGTGCTCAAGTGCCTGGACGTGCTGGCGTCCAACCCAAAACAGAAGAAGAAGAATTTAGTAATCTGACAGAAAATATCACCATCAATTGTTACGTTATTTAGCAACAGTACCTATCAAAAGCATTTACCAAAATGTCATGAAATTCAATTATATTTTTGAAATTTACTAATTTAATAATTTATACAGGCTGAGTTTTTTTGAATGTTTAGCATTGGGATCTCAGAAACTACTGGAGATAGAAAAACGCTTAAATGGGGAAAGATGCGCAGTTTTACGAGTTTGATTTAAAACTGGTTTTGTTTCTTCGATAACTTTCATGGCTTATTAGATATTCAAAGAAAACTAAATTTTACGATTTTCTTTAAACATGCTTAGCATCGTTAATAGTAATTTTAGAGAAAGAGTGTTAAGACAAAAGTTTTAGATAATTTTACGCCAAATAACACTGTGTAGCTAATATTTTTCTTTCGTTCACCATTATCGAGTTATGATACAAACTTGTGTTTTTTTAAATAGAAACCATTGTTGGTTTTGACACCATTAAAAAGCTTATTTCTTTCTGATTACAATGATATAAGGTTTGATATGGTTATTTTAAAAAATAAAGATTATATAGACATTTTTATGGTTTTAATGGAAAACGATTGAATTTCGAACTGATAAAATACAAACCAAACGAAAACTTATTTTGAAATCTTATGTAGTAATAAAATGAAAACTATAAGAACTTTTATTAAGGACACACAACATTATTAATGTTCAAAGATACCTCCATTATTATTAATAAACAAATTGCATCTCTTCACAACAGAATTTGTAGCATCGCGGACTTTAGGCCTATCGATGTTATTAAAAGCAACTAAGACGTGTTTTTTTAAATAGAAACCATAGTTGGTTTTGACATCATTAAAAAGCTTATTTTTTGCTGATTATAATGATATAAGGTTTGATATGGTTATTTTAAAAAATAAAGAGGATATAGACATTTCTATGATTGTTCACTTTATAAGATAAAAACTTAAAAAAAAAATGTTTGGTGTTTTGTAATTCAAAAAACGAAAAATCTGAGTTACAATAGTGTTCGTTGGAGCAGTCGAGATAAATATACTAACATTTCTTTCACGTTGAGTCACAGAAGTGAGAGCTGTTAATTTTTACTTTTAAGTCAAGTTAATTGTCAAACATTGACAATTAACTATTAATTAATTTAATTGTAACGTAACTATAAGTGGTGCAAACGGCCGTTAATCATAAGTTTGCATTGGCTATGGAATTTTCTAACGTAGAAAAGCGTGATATGGTTGAATGTTACATTCAGTGCCAGAAAAATTCTACTAGAGCTGCTGAAGTTTATTTTGAAAATTATTTTGATCGACGTCAGCCGTCGCTACCTACTTTTAAGAGATTATAGGATAATTTAGCAGATTATGGTTCGTTCGTTAAACAAAAATAAAAAAAAGGGATGGATGAAGATAGAGAAATAAACATATTAGCAAGTATCGCTCAGAATCCATCTACATCGACCCGACAAATTTCAACAGAAATGGGCTCCTCTCAACGCACTATTGTCAGAGTGTTGAAGAAGCATAAATTTCGTCCCTACAAATTATCAGTATCACAAACTTTACATGAAGGTGATAACATCAGACGAATAGCTTTTTGTAGATGGTTTAAAGATCAGTGTCAAAACGATCCACACTTTTCAATGAAAATATTATGGACTGATGAATCTCGTTTCACAAATTGCGGAATGTTTAATAGGCACAATGAGTACATATGGTTTCAAACAAATCCACTTCACGTTGAACATAGGAGACCACAAATTAAATTTGGGTTTAATGTTTGGTGTGGTGTTATAGGATCAACTGTTCTCCCTCCTTTTATTTCTGATGGATCACTAACTGGCAATCGTTATCTTAATTTTTTACAACAAGATTTCGAGGAAATGTAAGATAATTTAAATTTAAGAACCTGAGCAATGCTGCAATGGTTTCAACATGACGGAGCGCCTCCGCACAATCAACTGAATGTTAGAAATTATTTAAATTTGAACTTCCCTAATCAATGGATAGGACGAAATGCACCCATTGAATGGCCGGCTAGATCCCCTGATTTATCAGTTTCGGATTTTTTCTTGTGGGGTGTACTAAAGGACACAGTGTACAAAAGAACATATGAAACAATCGACGATTTAAGAGAAGCCGTCTTAGTTGCTTTTAATAACATCGATAGGCCTAAAGTCCGCGATGCTACAAATTCTGTTGTGAAGAGATGCAATTTGTTTATTAATAATAATGGAGGTATCTTTGAACATTAATAATGTTGTGTGTCCTTAATAAAAGTTCTTATAGTTTTCATTTTATTACTACATAAGATTTCAAAATAAGTTTTCGTTTGGTTTGTATTTTATCAGTTCGAAATTCAATCGTTTTCCATTAAAACCATAAAAATGTCTATATCATCTTTATTTTTTAAAATAACCATATCAAACCTTATATCATTGTAATCAGAAAGAAATAAGCTTTTTAATGGTGTCAAAACCAACAATGGTTTCTATTTAAAAAAACACAATTTTGTGTCATAACTCGATAATGGTGAACGAAAAAAAAATATTAGCTACAAAGTTTTATTTGGCGTAAAATTGTCTAAAACTTTTGTCTGAACACTTTTTCTCTAAAATTACTATTAACGATGCTGTATAATAATTAATTACTAACCGATTGTGAGTAAAATAGCATACAAACCTCAGCGGAAAGATTCATTCCCGTCTCGAGATTAAGTTCACCCCGACGCTGCGCGTCTCGGTGAACTTGCTAATCTCTCGACGATAATGAACCACCGCCTTCTGCCATGGTATGTAATATACTATTACTTCATAGGTAGCTTTGTAATTTAAAATAAATAGATAGATGTATGTATTTATAAGAAAGTATTACCTACGTAAGCACATAGGTACTATCTATTTATGTGGATTATTCCATTCATGGAAAGCCAAAATTAAGGTCACGACCTGCTTGAATGAAATCCACTATCGTGGACCCCCAATTACATCCCATGGATCCCCAATTTGTTTCTTGCTGACATAGACCCATGGAAGGTTGTAGTCAATCCCTGGGGGTCGATCTAGACCACTTTGGGAATCTAGGCCTATAATATTAAAACGTTGAGAAATGTCAGTGTTCATATATAACGTCTAGTTGACCATTATTATCATGTACCTCTGAGTCACTATCGTTAGATTAATAACAATAGGCTTCAATTATAAGAATCCATGTTGATTGCTGGATGTGTATGAATGTGTGCGACAAAGAATAGTGTTGTATGAAATATGCTCAAAATTTACGCTAACATTTGGCAATATCGTTTGAGGTCCATAATTTTCCAGTCTCGATATGTCACCTTTCTTGTGATATATATAATTCTAGATCTCTCCCATCAATCAGAAAAAAACACACCCTTTAAGAGCCAAATTGATTACAGTTTGTAATGTATTTGTTAATACTTTACTCGTATTACGAATAAAAGAACTTAACATCATCACACATTACCGACTTCCCTGGAAGAATAAACATAATTTTCTGAATTTCGATTTGAGATACAGGGTGAAAAATAAGATAGTATTTCTGATCAGTCAATACCTAGAACATTTGTTATGGATTCAGGAAGAAAACCACCTGAGAAATCGTCTGCGAAACCATTAATTATCCCCTAAGGGTAATTAAATTCAAATTTATTATAATAAAGTATTCCTGGGATTCTTGTTCTATTAATATACTTAATATAAAGAATTGCGTTGAATTTCTCCAAATGGAATTTTATATATTATCCAGATGTTTAATATATACCGTATGAACGCCCGGGAGTGATTGATCTACCACAATGTAGTAAGACGAAGACGAATAGCGAGTTTATGTGGTTAGGGTTGAGAGAGTATATTCAGTCTGTTCTACTGTCTAACTGTACGGGCGTTCCCTTTCTTTATCCAACACATTCTACATACGATCTAAGTACGAATCAAATAATCTCTCTCTAACACATTGAATATTCCTATCAGTCGCTCAAAGTGTTCAAGCAAGGCAGAATATATTGAATCGGAAAACAAGCTTGCGACTGGTCATTCAGTTGTATTCAGTTGCTCCTTGTCATCCGTAGGTAGAGTACGTATAGAAATGCTAACAAATGTCCGTCGTAATTTTTATAACCGATTGGGTTACTGCTCGGCTCAAGAGGGTGGTTTATTTGAGCATTTACTAAATAATTAGTTTTTCTTTTTAGAATGTTCTTTTATTTAATAATTAATATTTATTACCAATAAAGGTATTTTAGTTAAATTTAATATTTTATAGGTAGTTTATTTAAGGAAACAATTTATTTATACTGGTAAACACTTTATTTATATTCTTGCAAGAATCGTTATTGTTTTGAAATTTTATGCTATTACAGAATACTTTTTATTTTAATTTTTTTCAATAAGAGTTACGGTTTTGTTTCATAATTTTATATTATTTATGTGTTTTCATTTGAATAAGAATTTTTTAAGTTCAAGCCACAAAGCTATGATGAAACTTATCATTGAATATTTAGCGATGAAAATATCTGATGCTTCGCCGGTAAGAATTATTATTATGCAGTAAACAAAAACTCTGCACTTTACGGCGAATTGTATTTTATGATACTTTCAACTATATTATATCATTTTATTTAAATTTAAATGTTAAATTTAAAGTATTATGGCCGAAGAGACATAAACAAAAGTATCCGTTATTGTAGGGACGTTGACAGCCGGCATATGACTAATAGTGCGAAAAGCAACGGTGTAGTCGGATAAAATATCCAAATTCGTACATTAACCATAAATAATATACTACAAATAATTTTGTAGTTTGTTAAACAATTAGTTATTAATTTGGAATATTTATTTTGATACATCATTTATTAATAAACAACCATAACGCTTTCTTGGTTCACCACAATTAAATACGCCCTGTATGAGTTTAACGTATGTAGCCCCTCCCACTTGCAGTTGGCCAGTCATTACTTATATATCCATCGATCGCTCGACGTTGTGCACACGGTATAAGCAGACCTGATCTGTTTCTTAACTCATTCATTTAAACTCTTCATAGAAAATGTCACTTCCTGTTATACGTCACTTCTGTTTATAATGTCCTTTAGTGTTTGAATTTTTCTTTTTTTTTTAGGTGTAAACCAGAGGAGAAGAGAAGAGCTGGTGGGACTGAATTATCAAGTATATCATAAGGGCTTCGCAAAATTTATTAAGAGCTAAATTTGCCTCTGAATATGAATTTAGAATGGCTCAATCAAAATTCATTCTAAATATCTCGATCACACTATTTTAATGAGATTATTTATTGAAATAAGACTCTGCATGTTTATAGTTATGTCACAAATATGTAAACTAATATTATGGGGTACGGGTGGGATATTGAATTTTTTTGGTTTATAAAAAAATAACTTTCCATCAAAGTATAATCAACAAAAGCAATAAATAGGAAAAGTATCCTATTTATTGCTTTTGTTATTATACGATCAAATTTGTCTAAATTGAAATATTACTCGTAAAAAATTGATTATTTACAGGTAATTACAGTAGGTATTTTTAAATTCTTTGGTGAATTCACAATCTGAGAAAGATATAGGACGCTATTTTGGACACCACTACAACGCAGAGACAGTAAAATTAACTATGTTAAATGTAATCATTAAAGATGATAAATATCATACGATAAAGGCCAACAATGTTTACTTTGGCACTAAATAAATGTGGCATCCCAAACTACGAAACGAATCCATTTTGCGCAGGGTCTGTTGGAAACAGACGAGATTAGGCACCTCTTATTCCGAGATTCCGAGACGTTCAACTAAAATAAAGTACAATTTCTAGACAGAGAATGCTTTATTAAAATACGAGAATTCGGTTTATTTAACCTGGCCATACGGCATTATGATATATGCGTGTATAATTATAACAGAGTTACGGAGTTAGTTGAAGCTTGTTAGAGACAGAATTTGAGCGTGACATGGCGAACCGTGTTGGGAGGATATTTTTCTTCCTACTTCGTTTTTAAAATAACGGGGTATAGTTGAATATGTGGCCAGTATGTTCGCCGAAATCAACACTTTCCATTTCTCAGTGAAAATTTATGATGTCAGATGTCTAAACAGAGAGCATATATTATGAGAGGACGATAAAAATTCTCACAAATCGTCCCAACTATCTGGCAAATAAACAAGCGATTAAGGCGGCTGTGTCATTAATTAACTGTATGTTACATTTTGATGTTTTCTTTCTTATTCTGCGGAATTTGTAAATTTTACTTTTTTTTGCGATGATAATAATGAAACAATGGAAAATTAATTTTCTATTTATTATTTTTCAAATATATCTTAATTAACCAGGCCTTTACTTATTATATTGAAAATACTAACCAATTCCTTTGTGTCGTTGTAGGTTATGCTACATTTGATTAATAATCACATAAATGCTATATTTAACTAATGAATATTAATTAATGTTCAGAACAGAGCAGGCCGAATTTTGTATACGAGGGATGCCTTTTATATTTCGGGAATATGTTCTATTTGAACTTAATTTAGTAATTATTTTATATACTAACAGTCTAACGAACTCCAGTAAAACTGTGTTTCTAAAGCTGCCTTGTTAAAGTCGATTTTATTGTTTTGTTAACCATTCCTGAATTTCGTATTTTGTCGAAGATGAAGTAGGAGATTTATTTATTATTGTAGTATGATAGCTTGCATTATCCATAAAAATAATTTAAGGGCTTTCTAAATGTTCAAGAAGCTGATTTTCTAACCATTATAAAAAATTTTCTCGATTCATGCTGCGCGTGTTCTTTTATATTTATTATATTATAGAGGATGTTACAAAATTCGTGGATACGGTCTATGGGATGACGTTAATCATAAAAAACTGAAACGAATATTGTTTTACCATCTTTTAATCTGACTTGATATTTTCTGAATTTTAACAATTTCAAATATGAAAAATTAAACATGTAAACTTTTTTAATATTACACAATTAAAAACGTATAGCACGAAACACTTTATGACATTTGTACGGATTGTCTTCTGGCAGCAGCTATATATACATCAGCACGCCTTGCTTTTGTCCGAACGACATTGCATAACATTTGCGGCGTTACTTGTTGCGTCGCTTGAAGTACACGGTTCTCTAATTTATTAATATCGGCCACAGGTGTTTAGTAAACCAACGATTTCAAAACACTCCACAAAAGGAAATCGCTAGGTATCAGATCTGGCGATTGAGGTGGCCAAGGTGTTAGACCACCTCTACCAATCCGACTTGAGGGTGTGATGAGCCACACCCTCAAGATATTCCTGAAGATCATACACCAGAGAATATTCAGAAAACTAGAACAAGATCTTAGTGACTCTCAATTCGGATTCAGGAATGCAATGGGAACAAGAGAAGCACTATTTGGCTTTAACGTGCTGGCTCAGAGATGCATGGACGTTAATCAACCTTTGTACATCTGCTTTTTGGACTACAACAAGGCATTTGACAGGGTTCGCCATGACGACTTGATTCGGCTTCTCAAAGCTAAAGACATAGACAACAAGGATATTCGGATAATAGCTTATTTGTATTATAACCAGACAGCGAATGTCAGGCTGGGTGAAGAGGTATCGGAAGATATAAGGATAAAGCGCGGTGTGAGACAAGGATGTGTGTTGTCCCCGTTGTTGTTCAATTTATACTCTGAGAACATCATTCAGAAAGCGTTAGCAGAAACAACAATAGGAATAAAAGTTAACGGAAGAATTATTAATAACATTAGATATGCGGATGACACCATTATTATCGCAGAATCACTGGAAGACTTACAAAGATTAATGGACCAGGTTGTAATAAATGGCGAAGAAAGTGGCCTCACACTAAATGTTAGAAAAACTAAATTCATGATTATTACAAAGTCTAACCGACATCAAGAAGGCTTATGGATTGGAGAACAGCCAATAGAGAGAGTAAAGAAATACAAATATTTGGGAACAACTGTTACCGACACAAATGAATATACAGAAGAAATTCGAACGAGAATCGGCCAAGCCAGGAATATATTCAACAAGATGAGGAAAGTATTGTGTGGCAATGACCTTAGTCTGCGTCTCAAGATCAGGGTATTGAAATGTTACGTGTTCCCGGTGCTGCTGTACGGGATGGAAGCCTGGACGCTAAAGCAAGACACTAACAAGCGTCTAGAGGCATTTGAAATGTGGGCATATAGGAGGATCCTGAAGATAAGATGGATAGATAGGGTTTCGAATAGTGAAGTACTTAAAAGAATTGGGAAAGAGAAGGAAATATTGAACACAATAAAGAAAAAAAAACTACAATATCTGGGCCACGTGTTGAGAGGGGAAAGATATGCTCTGCTACAGATAATTATTCAGGGTAAGATACAGGGAAGAAGAAATATAGGAAGAAGACGTATTTCTTGGATAAATAATTTGAGATAGTGGTATAAATGCAGCTCCATTGAACTATTCAGAGCAGCAGCATCAAAAATGAGAATAGCCGTGATGATAGCCAACCTTCTGAGAGGAGATGGCACCTGAAGAAGAAGAAGACCAATCCGACGGTCATGATAAGGTTGTCCAGGTAATCCCATATAATTCGCATAGTTGGGACCTGCCCCGTCCTGCATAAAACTCATATTTTGCTGGAGATTTAGAGGCACATCATCAAAAATTCTGAAACCTGTTATTTTAGAAAATCTAAATAACTTTCTCCATTTATGTGGTACGGCAAAATATGAATAAACGAATAATCAAGAAGAAAAAAAACGATATACATACTAAAAAATAGTTTTGGCGTAACCTTACCAGGCGTTCACCCTATAAACCACCCTAAATAATTAAACCAAAGCAACAGTGGCGATTTCTAGACATAACTAAATGTGGATTCTTATAACTCCAGTGATGTTGATTATAAATATCGAAAATACCATCTGGGGCAAATAAACATTCATCTGTCTACAGAATGGAGTTTTGGATGTGCAGATCGATATTTAAATACAGAACACTTACCGAAGTGGATCGTCATTATCTTCTGCATGCTGGACTCCTAATGAAATGATATCGGTGCTGTTGGTCGCGTCTTAGCGCACGCCTTATGCGAACTTGATTTGTTCTCAGTTCTTTCGCAACGTACCTAATACTTCTTGAAGGATCGTTTGTTATCAAATGAATGATCACATTTCTGCGTGGTTGTATTGTAATGAATCCAGTGAAAAAAATTCATCTAGTCTTCTAAAGACATTAGCATTTGACAAACGACGCCCACGAAAATATCACCGTAGTAATCCATACTTTTACTATTTGTTGCGAATATTACTTCGGCTCCAAGAATGAAAACATTACTATTACCAGCATGTACAACTATGTATCTACAAAACAAAAGTCAATGATATATTGCCTGTGCTAATTACTTTTTAAATAATTAATACCTTTTGCCACCTACTTGTTTTGTTTACATATATTGTTATTCATTTCAAAACAATATGAGACAATCCTATCAATGCTCGTTTAGAGATGCCTTTCTTAAAATAGAAACCGATATTTTGCTATATTTTGTTGTGAGAGACGATAATACGAGAAAAATAAAATGACCAATATTAATATGTAACGGCGACTGACAGATCATAGGCGGATATCATACGACGATCATACGTGACAACATTGTACGGAATAGGTAACAGTGATAAAACAAATTTCGTAAAATGTTGGAGAAGTTGCATATACTACATTAGTAAATTGAAGCATTTAGATTTTCACAACTGATATTACTGGTTATGCCGCAACTGCTCTCTTATCATAAAAATACTATATGCAGTTTGTATAATGGAATATTACAATAGTAGTAACCTATACTATAATGTTTTCGTAGTGTAGAGAGCCAAACCAAGAAAGATATACAAATAGGTATTAAATTATCTTGTGCATTAATCAATATTATTTACTTACTTAATCCTAGCAAGAATTTTTAAATCATACGTTAATTATGACTTTATTCAAAATTCAGATGCTATTTTGTGTAATTTTTGTAATTATTTACTTTTATATTATAAAACGTATTTATTATTAACTAATTAATCAACTAGAATTTTAGTCAGAAATTCCTACTCGTGTGATTTCGCTATTTTTCGTACTCGCAACAAATGTGTTTTACAAAATACACAACCGAGAACCGCCCTAAAGAGAGAAGCGCCCTAAAAAGCATTAGGATAGCAGTTACTATAAGGAAGTCTGTGGATGGATATGTTTAAATACAAGTTATGATATTAGGTGTAATATATACTTATTAAAGTAAATTTGATGTACGTGTAATAATCGATTAACTCACTGATGAATTTTTAGTTTAAGGCGTAAGTACGTAAAACTCTGACTTATTAGAAAATTAATCTAAAATTCAAAATAAACTAATATTAATTAATTAATGTACATTACACCGAAAAATTATATATTATACTTTAAACCTTCTTCTTTATTAATATTATGAAATGTCTTAAATAATGAAAATTTATTTCATTATTTAGGACACTATAATGCATAATAAAAAAAATACAGCAGCATCGAACTAAACATAAATTACTAATTAATGCAGTATATTATAATTATGTTGTTAAAACATACAAATATTTATGTGGAACAATTTAGAACTTATAGGCAATAGAAAAAAGTTACTACTGGAATGTTTAGCTTAACAAAACGTAGTATTGCTTCATTAATTTTAATCTTCGAGCTTGCGTTCGACTGAAAGATTATTGTGCTAGGTACTGATTTAAATTTTAACTCCAACTATTTAAATTTTCTTCCAAATTTTTCCATTTCATATTACAATAACTTATCGAGAGTATTGATAAGGTAGGATTATACAAAATGGGGAATAGAGAAATCAAAATACTCTGCTATGCAGATGATGCAATACTAGCGGTCCAGAATTAAGATGATCTACAAAGACTGACCCACAGATTCAACATAACAGCTAAGGCATTCAACATGATAATCTCTACTCAGAATTGCAATTAGTACAGAATTGATCAGATGCAAACTGGCAATTGAAGGCATCAGCATTAAGTAACTACCGGAGATATAATACCTTAGTATTACGTTGTCCACCTATGGAGACGTGTAGAAAGAAGTAAAACATCAAGTACAGAAGGGCCACAAGCTAGCAGGATGCCTTAACGACACCATTTGCGAAACCAACAGATCAACACAGAAATAAAGTCAAGAGAATGTAAAGCTACTATAAGACCAGTAATGACGTATGCATCGGAAAAAAGACCCGATACCTCTAGTATACAAAAGATGCTCGAGACGGCAGAGATGAGAATTTTAAGAAGAATGACAGTTAATATATTAAGAGACCGAGTAAGGAGTGATGAGATCAGAAACAAATGTAGTGTGCGAGGAATAAACGAGTGGACATTGCATAGAAGGAAGGAGTGGAACGATCATATAAGTAGAATGAAAGGCACAAGACTAGTCGAGATAGCAAGGGATAAGTTACAAAAGTGGAAGAAGGAGCATCGACCAACCTAGAAAAATATGGGGCAACAACATTCCATACAGGCATTACCCCTTTGATGAACAAGCAAAATGCTTACTAAAAGGAAGAAGAAGAATATTGCAATAACGGACTAATGGTCGTTCATTAATGTTCATAAGATGTCTAGCGGATAAAGTAATCTTCTAGATAACTACGAGAGGAACACATAAATGGGTTTCTTCATTTCTAGATAGACTTTATTTACAAGATAAATTTGTCTAGAGGATAAATATAATCCTTTAGATATTTTGTTGCGCGCGCATGTTTCTAGGCTAAGAAAGCTAAGTGCTTTCATTTTGTATTGATCTGTCATTGATCGTTGAAATAGAGGTTGACTATGTGGCATTCCAAATAAGAATCAACAGTTGGGAAAGATAGGGCTTAAAATATTGGGATTGGCTAAAATAGAGCCCGCTTTTATGCTGGCAAAATCAAATTTATTTTGTTCTGTCAAATTTTCTTTTTGCTTTCAATATTAATCAGTATTTCTGTCAGTGCTAGTCAATTACGTGTTTTAGTAGTTGTTTATTGTGTTATTTATTATTAACATTCGTTAAAAATAGTTCTTTATAGAGATTATAAAGTGAAAAACTCTATTTCTAAAGATATTTTATCACTTTCATTAATTTCTTTAATTTATGTAATCGCAAACGTTTTAGAGCATGGATGACGCAGCTATACCAGGTCCATCAAAAAATCCTAAAGAAAAATATGTAAAAAGTCGATAGAGGCAGATGGTTTATAATTAGGGACCGGATATGAGAGGCCTATTACTATCGTACTATTGAAAATTTGTATTTTTATAGAGTTTTTAATTTTATTTATATAATTGGAAAATAAACGGGTGGTGATCTATAAAATACGAAATATATTTTTGTTCATCTTGTAGTTCAAGTTGAGTAAGGGAGTATTAATATTAACTAGCAATACCTTCTCAAGGGTCTCTTCTGTAAAATTTGTTCTCTTTGAGTCAAATACATCCTTGAAGATAAAAAACGTCCTTCCTACATCGCAACTGGTTATAAGTGTATACTGGAAAAATTCTTTTATTTCTGCATATTTAACGGTTAGATTTTGAAGCATTGTACCTATACACAATTATCACAATTAAAAACTGCGTCCGACATTTGCCAAAGTCCACATTCGATGTCACTTGGGATATTTTTAAAATTATAAATAGCCACATCTAATTTGGTTAATCCATAATTTACTTTGAGATTTTGATTTTCAAAATAAGTTATTAGTTTTGGCAAATTTCCAACGTGTTTCTGAAGAAAGTACAACTGATTTTTTAAATTTGGGATTTTTATTAGTTCCTTGCACTCAGGAATATTTCGAGCATCGTCATTTAAACACGTAACGAAATTTTGTAAACTAGCAAAATTCTCTGCATAAAAACTAGCAGCTTCCAATCATGATCCCCATCTAGTTATTACTGGAGAGGGAGGCAGTGACGAAGATGGATGTTTTTCCCTGTAAAGAGCTACTCTCAATGGTGCTTTTCTGAAAACTTTTTTAAAAGCGGATACAAGTCTGTCAACTTCCGGAATGGTGTCTGATATATTCACAGATTCTGTGGAGAGCATGTGCTACACAAGTAATTTGCAGCATATTAGGATGTTTCCTTTAATAGTCTGCCTGTTTTTAACATATATACAGCACTGTCACTGACAAATAGAAGTCTTTTTTTTTGTACCTGTCGTCTGAATGAAGCATTTGATGTATGTATATTCTCGTAAATTGTTTTAGCTACTGTTTCCGCATCAACTGTATTTATAACGTTTGTTGCTATTACATATGCGTTATATGGAATAGTTGGATGTAGAACACCAGCTACAAGATTTACCACGCAGCGTCCTAATATATTGACAGTTTCGTCGGCACTTATCCATAGGTGCTGATTTGAAAGATAGCTTCTAATGTTCTACTGCTTTCGTGAAGCACATAGAAACATAATATTTGCGTAAGGTGGATTCAGCAGGAACATTTCGACCAGTATATTTTTGGAGAAATGGAGAAGGTGGAATTGTTGAGTTTAGGTAATGGAATATTTGCCGCCATTAAAGCCACAGAGTTCTACGTTAAAATTGTCAGATTCCAACGGGTCTAATTTTTGTGTATGTGTTTACGATGCTAAGTGACGTTTTACGTTCGATTTCTTGGAATTTTTTAACGATAGTTTATAGACTTTACAATTAATTTCGGAATCACTGGCAATAAACATAGAATCAGTTTAAGCCTTAATCCATTGTTTCACGATGCCATTCTCGACGTTGTTCAATATCTTATCTGAAAAAGTAACTTAAATAATGTTCTATATGCAATTAACAGTTAAAACAGTGAAAAAAACTAATCACCGTACTTTATTTATCTTACGAAATATAAAATAATACATAAAATAAATTATTAAAGCTCCTTACCCTTGTGTCTACGCCCGTGAAGAAATGAATTTAAGTATAATATTGAAGTAAGTGCGTCACAATTCTACGACAAAAAAACAGATGTGAAGTTAACTGAATGAATAGTGCTACTCAATAACTGCGTGTTGTACTTGGCGATGTTATAGATTATTTATATGATCCATGGTTATTTCGGCCTCTCATGTCCGGTCCCTGTTTATAATGTGTATTGAAATGTCTGGAGTTATTCTCCTGAAGTATCAAATAGTACGATTAGAAAGCACGTGCATTCATTTTTCTTTAACAATGAGTTACCGGCTTGCACAAAAATATGTGAAGCTATTAGAGCGGATGCCAGTTTACTTTCTTTAAAACGAACATCACTTTGGAGAATCCTAAAGAAACTAGGATTCAAGTGGGATAAACGCACACGAAACAACATATTAATTGAACGAAATGATATCTTATGGATACGATAAAGTTAAAATCTTAATCAAACCATGTTTCTGCTAAAGGCAAAAAAAAACATTGTACGATAGCAGCAATTTATCCTATACATAGCAAAAAAAGTAAGTATTAATCAGCCATAATTTGGAATAAAGGAACGAACACACGTTTAACCAAATACTGAAACTGGAAAAATGCTTACGTTTTTCCTATCTTTGGGTGCTAAACTGCTCTTTTACCCTTTTTAATAAGTACTTACTTATTTTTATAAAATGAAAATATTTTTAAATAAATACCTTTTTTAGATATATAAAAATTATTATCCAAATTATGTGAAATGTTGTGCAGTTAAATGAATTTCCTTATTGCTCTCTCATTATAGATATTACTAAAACAACTGCATTTTGTAAAATACTATATTTGTTAAGCAAGTACTAATGTTAAACGATACACAAATATTATGATAATTATAATACACTGTCACCATCGATCCTTTAAATTTATTAGTTTAGCGAAAATATAAATGATTTATATTTTTAATTTCCTTCATAAAGGCATTATGTGCCGAAACATGTAAGATTATTTAAAATATACATATTAAAGTAAAACATATCTTAAACCGCCAACTAGTTGAATCTACTATAACATCAAGAAATAATTATCTTTATATATATATATATATATATATATATATATATATATATATATAGTAGATTCAATTAGTTGGCGACTTAAGGTCTGGTTTTACTTCATGTATATATTTAAAACAATCTTACATGTTTCGGCATATGATGCCTTTTTCAAAGAATTTGAAATATAAATGACAGTATATTAATGTCATACTTATACATTTGAAGTTGTCATGGATAAAATTATTCAAAGATACATTCCAGTTGAATAATAATAAATCATGCCTTAGTATTCTTGTTTTAAATATATACATTTTGAAGTAAAACCAGATCTTAAATCGCCAACTAATTGAATCTACCATAACATACAAAGGTCACGTATATATACAGTCTGGTCATAAAGTTTGGAACCAAGCTTATAACCGCATTATTTTACATTTTTAGGAAAAACGCTCGGACAGGTAAATTTTCTTTTTTAAAACGCCATCTTTTGACATACAATTTTTTTCTATGACGTCATTGGTTTTCGAGTGATGACGTTATCAACACTTTCTTTAAATGGCAACCATATTATTTTTTCTCGTTTTTGGTAGATCTTTATATCCACAAAATAGTGATATAAAACAATTGGTATGTTGCACCACAATTTTTTTGAAAAAAAATTATATAAATTTAGAAAAAAATATGAAAATTTTATTTTTGTACAAAATTAAAATTAAATTAAAAAAAATACATCTGAACTTAAATTTAATGTAACAGTTAACGTAAATTTTCAAAATGGACCCCACCAATCAACTGACACTGTCCCAGCCGATTGTAAATGCTTTGCGATCAATAGTAATCTGCGTTATTCGCTCCAGGTCAAAAGAAATTCGTTTTCCCAATCGGCCAATTACTTATTAAAAATCTTATTTAACATTAAATAGTTTCACAAAAAAGGTCCAAAAAGTTTAATTTATTTAAAAAATTGACATGATGTGACAGACCATTTCTTAATTAAAATTATCGCCCAAAAATTGAAAATTTCAAAAACTAATTAAGCTTACAAAATTTACTGAAATATGTAAGTAAGTTTTTTTCACACTTCTGTCTTGTGTGAGGACTTAAATATTCTTCTTGAACAAACCGGATCGTTAAAAGTACATGTACTCATGTTACTATGCAAAAAATTTACAAAAACAAAAACACGCACTTTTTTGCAAGATATTTCTTTATGACATTCTTGCTTCTTTTTATACAATTTATGTACAAAAATTTTAGTTTGAAATTGTTTCTATTCAACATTGTTGAATTATTTACTTCTATTTTTGACGTTAAATTTTTGAGATATTGCGTAAAAATTGTTCATTTTCGCTAATATAAAAAATGGCACATTTATCTGAGCGAGAAAGAATCGAAATTTTAATTATGGTTGGGTATGGGGACAGACAAAGAACGCATGCAGAAGCATGCGAATTGTTTAACCATGAACACCCTGATAGACCTCCTATTACCAGGTCTACGGTGACAAAACTAGTTGGAAAGTTTACCGAAACTGGATCCGTAAAAGATCGACCACGGCAAGGTAGACCTCAAGTAGGAGAAGATGTGAAATTAAATGTGCTTCTAGAAGCAGAAGGAATGCATCATGTTTCCACCAGACAACTTGCGTTAGCCAATCAGGTGGCTCACTCATTTGTCGTCAACTTATTTAAAAAAGATCACTATCGTCCTTACAAAGTTCAACTTGTACAGGAATTACATGAGGATGACGAAGATCGTCGACTGCAGTTCTGTGAAGGCGTAATGTTACGTTGTGACCAAAATAAAAATTTCTTGGAAAACATCGTCTTCCCAGATGAAGCTACGTTCTGCCTAAATGGATCTGTTCACCGCCATAATTGCAGATATTGGTCGCAGAACAATCCGCATTGGACTCAAGCGTGGCATACTCAGCGCAGAGGAAAAGTTAACGTATGGGTTGGAATGATTGGACGACGCATTTTAGGACCATATTTTTTTGAAGGAAATTTGACTGCTGTGCAATATTTAGAATTTTTAAGATTTGAACTGGTTCCAGCGCTCGCTGTTATTTTCCCAAATCATGAGGATGGTGATGTACCCCATCCAAATATTTGGTTTCAACAAGATGGGGCGCCTCGCCATTATGGTGTAGAGGTTCGCCACTATCTTGACGAAATATTTCCCAATAAATGGATTGGACGGAGAGGCGCCATAGAATGGCCACCTCGTTCTCCTGACCTGACTCCGTTAGACTTTTTTTTGTGGGGTTATTTGAAATCGAAAGTGTATTTTAACAAACCGAACAATTTAGAAGATTTAAAAGAACGAATTCGCGTAGAACTTATACAAATATCCCCAGACATAATTGAGGCGAGTATACGAAGTGTTTACACTCGGCTGGGACAGTGTCAGTTGGTTGGTGGTGTCCATTTTGAAAATTTACGTTAACTGTTGCAATACATTTAAGTCAGATGTATTTTTTTAATTTTATTTTAATTTTGTACAAAAATAAAATTTTCGTATTTTTTTCTAAATTTATATCATTTTTTCAAAAAAATTGTGATGCAACATACCAATTGTTTTATATCACTATTTGGTGGATATAAAGATCTACCAAAAACGAGAAAAAAATAATATGGTTGCCATTTAAAGAAAGTGTTGATAACGTCATCACTCGAAAACCAATGACGTCATAGAAAAAAAATTGTATGTCAAAAGATGGCGTTTTATAAAAGAAAATTTACTTCAAAAAATGTAAAATAATGCCGTTATAAGCTTGGTTCCAAACTTTATGACCACACTGTATATATATATATATATATAAATACATATATTGAGTAAAATATCGACCGAATTAGGTAATAGAATTGGACAATGTAGAATTTTATTCACGTTTCCTTTAAAAAAATAAAGGATAATGATTTTATTTTCAATAAATACGAGAGCATTTTCCAGTAATACGATATTAGTTAGGTTATTCTAATGTAGTCTTATTTATCAATATATTGTATAATTTTACCAATAGATTTGTGGCGCCAATGAATAAATTACTGACTTAGATTTTATAACACCGGCAGTATTTTGCAAAGAGCTTGCCGTATTCCAAAAAAAAATGTCAACAGTAATAGTATCCTTATTATGAGAATGTATAAAATTTCCAGAATGACGTCTGGGAAATTCAATAATATAAAACTACAAAGAAATTAATTATTTATTATGCTTAACGTCACTAACTATTTGTTCTGTGTTATTCCAAATTATTGAAATAAGTTAAAATGGATAAAAATTACCAATGCAATTGATATTAAATTTTTAGAATATGTAGAACCAACTCGGAAATAATACACCTTGGTATACCCTCTCATTTTTATTTCATTCGCGTCAAGTTCATTAACAAAAGACAGCCTAAGTACATATATAATCGCGCATGTACAATAAGACGATCTCATAGAACGAAGCACGAGTTAAAAAACTACGATGACAGATACGTGTACACGACCAACGATCTCTTTTAGCATATAACTTTTAACTTCTTTATACGATCCTGTTGTCTAACGATAATGTTTAAAACATGTACTTAACGTGTTGAAGAATTACTTTACAAATAGGTACTACAAATAGGTACGTACCAAGAATCGCGTTTGGGTACGGCCTTCCCACAGTGGCCATCTTGTCATATTCTTTGTGTAATGAGTTACAAGACACAATCATTTATGTTGTAACTTATTCGACACGGTTTTAATATAGATATTAAAAATCTTATTTTAATTAAATGGTTTATTTCACATAATTACATATTACTATGTACTTAGTTACTCAGATTAGGTATGAGAAATAGAAAATTAAGAGAAATCGATTGATGTACGGCACGTGATTGAAATGCATATAACAGATCACTTTGTTTGCGTGGTTTTCACAAGCTACACATATGTAATTGAAATATTTACTCACGTATGTCTATTCAATAGATAAACTATAATTTAAGAATTAAATAAAAAAGGATATTTATATTCAAAAACTTCCACAATCTAAGTAATTATAAGAGCTTCAATTGGTTGTATTTATGTTATCGTAAAAATTTTTCAAATACCGTTAAATTTCATGGCTAAAAATAAAAGTTTAATTAGAGGTACCTTATAAATAAATATATTTGATACGTACAGATAAATACAGTGTACAGTATTTGTTAGTAACTCTATACAAATAATCGTATCATTAGAAATAGAGTACATTATATGGACGTAAAATTATATTATTCATATCGGAGAGCGTCACCTGATGCCTGATGCGTGACTGATGCCGTTTAGAGCAAAAAGCAGCAGCGACGGCAAAACCTAAAAGGAACACACGATTAAACTTGTTAAAAACATGTCTGTATCTGTACACGCACATTGGCAACATATTTAACCAAGTTCACTTCAACTACAGACACATGTGTTTCGATCTTACGATCTCCTCAGTGCAATTATGAAGAGACGTCTTAAGATTCGCTCCCGCAGGATAAGCACAATCTTATACCGTAAACTAACAAAAAATATCTTGTAACATATGACGGACAAGGAAGGCCCGCCGGTGTGGACGTTTTCTCACAAACGGCTAGGCCATTTCTACGAGAGAAAGAAATACGTATAATTATGTAGTCCATTAACTCGTAGCCAGATGGCTCAATATACCAAAAAAATTGCATATCGATGTGTTTGTAGTTGAATTACATATGGCTATGTATTTTCCAAAGAAATTCAAATTAAATGTGTGATATAGAACATAAGTGACAATGAAACTTACTTGAAATTAGCTGTATTTTAAATGCACCCAGTATAATTAGTGGTAGAGAATAAATCCCTGCCATTATATAAAGAGATTTTTAATTATACTCTTACGATAAACTAAACGTAGAGAAATAGGCAGAGAACGTAGTTACATAAATAGATTGTGTTTGAATCCATAGAATTTTGTATATTATATTATATATATATATATATATATATATATATATATATATACCATGTGGCCGCGTGCGTCTGCACTATAGCGATACCTGTAGTGTAAGCAAAACACACAGAGGTGTCCGTGTGTTAGAACGGTAAAGAAGTAGACGCAATGTTCCAATGTGTAGTCGCGCAAGCGCATTAGCTGTCGCTCCCGCATATGGGTGTTAGTTGCAATGTTTATATCGTCAGGCTAATGCGCTTGCGCGACTACACATTGGAACATTGCGTCTACTTCTTTACCGTTCTAACACACGGACACCTCTGTGTGTTTTGCTTACACTACAGGTATCACTATAGTGCAGACGCACGAGGCCACATGGTATATATATATATATATATATATATATATATATATATATACCGTGTGTCCCAATTTCGATGCTCACCATTGGTATCTCGGTTATTAGAAGATATAGAACAACGGTTAAATGGAGAATGTTTTGCAGAATTCAATACTCGCGGCAAATCTCATTTCAAATTTGACCTAACTTTTTAAATTTTTAAAATATTTTGAAAAATCAAAAATTTCCCGATTTCGTTATTCCTCAATAACTCTATAACGCTTAGTCTGACCTCTTTTAAAGTTTTACATTGTTCAGACACTTTTTTAAAACAAATTATTTGATACAAACAGAAACCCCGATTGTCATTTGTTTTTAAGTTATTACCACTATCTTTTGTTTTTCATATGGCGGCCATATTGGATTTTGGGTTTGTTAGGTAGTCCTCAAAATGTGGTTTTTAACGATGTATAACATGCCTGAAAAATTTTTATTTATAAGGAAAATATTAATAAAAACGTAAATTAATCTTTAATATGAAATTAGTAGGCTGAAAAATTAAACACCAATGTCAAATGAAAGTGAAAAGATATTCTAAGTAATACTGTAAACAAACGAAACGATAAAAAAATTATAGAAATAAAAAGTAAAGATACAGAACTTAAAGTTCACATTCACTTAAAGAAATTGTTCAATATGACGACCATTCTGTTCCACACAATTTTGACACCTTGTTCGAGTAGAGTTACAAACTCTACGTAGCGGCAGTGGCGGCTCTTGATGACGTACGATGTGCGCTGCTGCACGGATGAGACAACTTCGAACTATTTCGGAAGATTTCGGTACGGTTACTTGCTTCTCTGTATATATGAAAGCTTAAACGAAGCAGTCTCATCCGTGCAGCAGCTCACATCGAACGTCGTCAAGAGCCGCCACTGAATTCGTAGCGTGTTTCCGTTTACTGATCGTAGCACATCTAGTACTCTTTGTTCTAAAATTTCCCGAGTTTCTGGCGGTTCAAAATCAAATACTTCGTTTTTACTGGTACCCTATAAATAAAAGTCAAGCGGGGTAAGGTCGGGTGATCTCGCAGGCCATTGCACGGGTCCATTATTTGAAATCACTCTCTCATTAAAGTTTTCTCTCAAAAAATGTTGCACGTTACGAGTGTTATGGGCCGGGCAACCATCTTGCTGGAACCAGATGTTTTGCATGTTCTCGGGATTAATAATTTGCCTCAAAGCAGGCATTATCTCGTTTGTTAGTAGCTCCAAATATCTGTTACCAGTTAAATTGTAATCAAAGATGAAAGGACCTATTAACTGATTATCTAAAACGAAAAAAAGAGTTTAAAAAACAAAAAAAATGTAAACAATATGTCATACCAATTAAACCGCACCAGACATTAAAACCAAATCGAACTTGAAATCTTCTTTGATTTACCAAATGTGGATTTTCAGTAGACCAATGATGATAGTTATTCCTATTGAACACTCCACAATTGGTAAATCGTGTTTCATCTGACCAGTATTTTCCCAGGAAAATTAGCGTCATATTCACATTTTTGAAGGTACCACCTGCTAAACTGTAATCGTCGGAGATTGTCATTATCACTTAAACCTTGTACAATTGTTGGTTTGTAAGGGTGAAACTTGTTTTTCGTCAAGGTTCTGTGAACAGTAGATTTTGAAATCCCTGTTTCTCGTGTCACACGACGAAGTGATGTGCTGGGATTGTTTCTAACGTTCTGCAAAATATTATTTAGACGTGTATCAGCATCATTAACTTCATAGTTAGCTCGTTTTTGTTCGAAGCTTCCAAAGTTTTTTAATTTGCTAACTAGTCTTCTAAAAATTGTCCTGTGTGGCTGTTGTCTTTCTGGAAAACGCTCTGCATAACTCGTGCACGCATTTTTAGTGTTTCTATTTGCTTTGAAATACACTTCCAACATATCAACTTTTTCTTCGTTTGAATATGTATGTGCCATTATCAATACTTATAAATCTTAATACTTGACAATAATTACTTATCACTAACTACAAGTAGTTTTAATTAACTTATCTCTGCAGCACTAATTGTACTTTGACAGGTTATCGTTTTGTTTCATTGTCAGAATACATTTGTCATTGACGTTTGACGGAACATAATGTCTTTGCTAGTGATACACGCTCAGAGGTTAGAATTATCTGACATTTGATGTAAAACCAAATACAAATCTCCCCACTACTTTTAATCCTGCGCGAACTTACCCCTCCTCGCGCCAACTTATTGGCGTTTGCTATACTTAGAATATCTTTTCACTTTCATTTAACATTGGTGTTTAATTTTTCAGCCTACTAATTTCATATTAAAGATTAATTTACGTTTTTATTAATATTTTTCTTATAAATAAAAATTTTTCAGGCATGTTATACATCGTTAAAAAGCACATTTTGAGGACTACCTAACAAACCCAAAATCCAATATGGCCGCCATATGAAAAACAAAAGATAGTGGTAATAACTTAAAAACAAATGACAATCGGGGTTTCTGTTTGTATCAAATAATTTGTTTTAAAAAAGTGTCTGAACAATGTAAAACTTTAAAAGAGGTCAGACTAAGCGTTATCGAGTTATTGAGGAATAACGAAATCGGCAAATTTTTGATTTTTCAAAATATTTTAAAAATTTAAAAAGTTAGATCAAATTTGAAATGAGATTTGCCGCGAGTATTGAATTCTGCAAAACATTCCCCATTTAACCGTTGTTATATATCTTCTAATAACGGAGATACCAATGGTGAGCATCGAAATTGGGACACACGGTATATATATATATATATATATATATATATATATATATATATATATGTCTTCTAATGTTCTCGCGGTTGTATAATGTCGAAATTGTTTCTCGGGTATAGTTCCGCGTGTGGATTTGGTTCTGAGAAGAACCTCGATCTCGACGTTTCAACGAATGAGATTTCGTCATCACAAATTAAATATTTTTAGTTCAGATGTCTTAGTTGTAGAATAATAAGAAAGATGAAATCAAAATTAGTTCCTTTACCAATTTTTATTTTTAAGTCCTATATGTTCATTAATTTTAGCAAATGTATCTGAAGAAAGTAAGTTTTTCGAGAATAATTAAGCCACAAGCTCATTAATGCACTGCAAAAAATTGTACATTTTTTAAACCATTATTGGATTTACAAAAAAGGGATATTTATCAATACGTTTTGCACGTATTACGCCGTTGTTATATAATGAAACGGATATGCAAAATCGGATCGGCAAAAACGGATATGCAAAATGTTTGTCCATGTTTACAGTTACGGATATGTATTTTGCATATCCGTTTCATTATATAACATTATTGGATTAACAGAATCCAGGAAATTTGATATCTCAGAGAAACTTAAATGACGGTAGACATAATTAAAGGACAAAAAGTCGTAGACGGACACATAGAAATTGATTACATGCAACTCGACGTAAATTAGATTACAAGTTAGGAAATCTAGACATTGAGTTCTAATATTATGGTAGTAAATCAACAAGCAAGGTAACTTTTATCTGCAGAATGAATTCTCATTTCAGCATACTCATAAATACGCCAGAAGAATGTAATTTTTTTCAAATATTTTCTATAAATAATTATTCCTAAAGTTCAATAAATGAGCGATTGATATTGATATATGAAAAACAAATGTAGATATACTTCTTTTGTTTAAAATAAATTTTAGTGGTCTCCATGATTAATTCCTAATGAACTAATTGAAGTGTTAGAGAAATAATTTCCAGTTCTATTTGTTTAATGAGAACACATCTATCTTTTCGAAGATCTTGTAGTTGAAACCCAGAGGAGAGTCGTCCTCTAGCATCATCAGAAACAAAAAAAGAGACGATCGCGCAAGATCAGAAGAAGCTGCCGTGTCGGAAATGAATGACATACGAGCATCGCTAAACAGCTGAGCAGACAGGATGGCCAACTACGCTATGGCCGATTTAAAATAACAAACGAGCGTCTCTTGGCGGGCACAGCCGCCCGTCTGTAATATCCACCGACCGGTCTAAACATCTCCCTTGTGTTTTGGACCAATTAGTTAAATTAATATACGAACTTATCGTCTTGATTAAATCTAGTTAGTTTCGCCGAGACTCACGTGTTTCTGATTTTAATTATTACACATCATGTCATGCATGCATATAGGCCGGTCTGGTCTATAAGTGGAGTATATCATTAGGGACATGCCATGGATGTCAGATTTTTTCATCTTTTCTTTTCTTTTTGAACTAAAACACGGTAAAACTAATGTAGTAAGTACAAACGCAACAAAGTGGTGTGCAATTTCGTTGTTGATTACATTTAATAAATAGCTTAGTGTGTGCTGTCAACTTTGCAACGTCTACGATTTCTAATTATACGTACGTATAATCGGGCAGAACCGTAGAATGATTAATCAACCGACAGGATAGGTTCCAAACTAAGAGAATTATATTGACGCAAATTTACTTTTAACTTGTTTATTTCTTATGTCTATCTGCACGAGATTATTAAGGTAATAATAGACCTTACTTTCGAATGGATATTCAATTAGAATTATGAATGTCGGTAAATGAAAGGGAACGCCCATTAAGCGAATCCACCCTACTGATTTTTATTTTAGTAATTTGTTATCTATATATGTACAATGTATATGCATTATACACACATACCTAGATAGATATATTCGTACATAGACACTATTTACAATGAATAATTTTGAAATATGTATCTTAAATAAAGAAAAGTATCTTTGATTAATATCGCTGTAATTTCTTGTAGATATAATACACATTCAACTTGAAATTAGATTCCATTTTACATACGAATAAATATCGTAGACGCATGGCAAAACATCTTGAAAAAGAATGGCAATGTATGGTATATACTATCTACCTTCTTATTTAATTTTGAGTTTAATTAAATCATTTGAGAAAGTCAAATCTCCAGCTCCATTGTTACTCCACTTGCTCCAACGGCCTTCTTGGTATGTCGATGTATATACAATGTGTCCGGCAAAATGTGGGAAATCTCTCTGATTCAGATAGAACATTAAAAAATAAGATGACAAGTTCCCATAATTTTTTTCCTAGCGGCCCTCCCTACGGAGATACAGCCTCCTAAAGGACGCCACTGGAAATCAATTTTTCTTGAATAACTTTTAAACTACTTATTATAATTTAATGAAAATTTAATATGATAAACAGTAGTAAGAACCTCTTAAAATACTGCCCTTAAATTTAAATTAGCTTGTTTAGTTTACCAGGGGCGGACTAGGTTGTACATTTTAATGCTTACACTTTTAACACCGCGTATGATAAGTAGTTAAGAAAAACAAATTTGGATACCTTGTACATTAAGCTAAAGAAAAGGTACTCTTCTTCATTGTCGATAAAATGAACCGTTTCCGAGGAAAAAAAAATAAAAGAATTAATGTTTTATTTCTATTAAAAAGAACCATGTTTTTTATTTTTTTTTGTCTGCAACAAAGTGTGATACAAAAGTCTGAAATAAAACTGTTTTCAGTACTAAAAAAACGCATTGTTTTTACAAACGTTACTATGGTACCCACGAATTAATAAATATCTTGCATTGACGTGTAAATTTTAAATCTTGTAATCTTTCATATTGTTAACACGTTGATCCTTTACTTCGATATTAATTTATTGAATTTTGAATATCTTGGTAAATTTAATTTGATAATGGGATACACATTTAGTGAGTATGCAGATATGCATCTTATGTACGGTCTTGCATCATTATCAACATCAGTTCCAATCAATTAATGTTTGAGCAGGAATAATTGGCAATTTTTTGATTGGACCATGCGTATTGCCGCCACGATTGAATAGGGAACTTTATTTACAGTTCCTTCAGAACGCTTTTCTGGATTCAATAGAGCATTTGCCACTTGCAACCCGCCAAAGCATGTATTTTATGCATGATGGGGCCCCACCTCATTTTAGCGTTGCTGTACGCGACCACCTGAATAAGGTCTATCCAAACCGTTGGATAGGCAGAGGATGTCCCATTGCCTGGCCTCCACGCTCCCCCGACCTAACTCCAATGGATTTTCACCTGTGGGGTCATCTCAAAACCTTGTTGTATTCCTCTCCGGTTGATACTAGGGAGGAACTTTTACAGAGAATCACATTTCATTGTGATGAGATAAGAAACAATGCTGGGTTGATATGGCGAGTACAGCAGTCCTCTATTCGTCGTGCCCGCGAGTGTATCAGAGTTCACGGAGCCCATGTTGAACCTACTTATGAAGTTTTTAATCGATTATTTCTAATTAGCGTATTTAGGTTTAATCGTTGCAAGCTTTAGTGAGTACATTTCTAAACATAATTTTTGTTAAGGTGCCTTTCTGGGACAAAACTGCATTTCTAAGAATCTTTCACACTTTGTTGCAGAAAAAAAAAATAAAAAGCATGGTTCTTTTTAATAGAAATAAAACATTAATTTTTTATTTTTTTTTCCTCGAAAACGGTTCATTTTATCGACAATGAACAAGAGTACCTTTTCTTTAGCTTAATGTTCAAGGTATCCAAATTTGTTTTTTTAACTGCTTATCATACAGGGTGTTAAAAATGTAAGCATTAAAATGTACAACCTAGTCCGCCCCTGGTAAACTAAACAAGCTAATTTAAATTTAAGGGCAGTATTTTAAATAAATAAGGTCCTTACTACTGTTTATCATATTAAATTTTACATTTTTTTTGCATTAATTTTACATTAAATTATAATAAGTAGTTTAAAAGTTATTCAAGAAAAACTGATTTCCATTGGCGTCCTTTAGGAGGCCGTATCTCCGTAGGGAGGGCCGCTAGGAAAAAAATTATGGGAACTTGTCATCTTATTTTTTAATGTTCTATCTGAATCCGAGAGATTTCCCACATTTTCCCGGACACATTGTATATATATCGGAAAAGGCTCACTGCAAAATCATATTTTGTTAGTAGGAGATAATAAAAAGCCAACAGGTGCCCGTTCGGGCTAGCAAGGTGGTCGCGCAAGGTAGTCGCGCATCACTAGCATTAATTTCGCTGCTATAAACTCTTAAGGATCCCCCAAACCAACGCGAATGTTCCGCAATGAATTTCGCGTCGAAAAATCCGTGGCGAAAATTTGGTTCATTTCACACAAATGCAAAATATTTGACGAATTATTGGCACCTGTATCGGCACATGGCGACATGGTGTGGAATTATTTTTTATCAGGATTGTGAAAATATATGTTTGAACATGATGTATTTTTCATACGAAGAAGAAACAGTTCTAAACTTACCTATTGTATTGTTCATCTTCCAAGGCAAGATGGTAGATGAACAACGTAATAGGTAAGTTTACATCCTATTATATGCAATATTTCGGTTACAAATATAAATATGTCCAGAAAGAATATCGACGCATAAAAATAAACTTAAAAATTAACTTGGAGAGGAAAGAATACAGAGAATTCCACACGCTTATACCCCAAATGCGGCAAGACGAAAAAAGCTTTTACATTTACTTTCGTATGACCATCAATGGTTTTGAAGAAATGCTAAATTTCATGATGTAAAAAAATGAATACGAATTACCGCGAGGTTATCTCTCTAAAGGAACGACTTGCTTTAGCGTTGCATATCGTGACATATTGCCGTACATCTAAATTTTCAAATTTAACAATTATGTTTTTGAATGGTTATATACAACTTACATATTTTGTTTGAGACAATTTAAAGCACTTATGAGTAAAGAAGGCAGACTATGTGCCCCAGCAGTAGCGTTGCGTGGAGAGTTTAGCAGAATAACAGTGCGCTTACTTAAAAATAAATATATCGAATCCCTATACACAACGTTAAGAAAAAACATAAATAACTTACCCAACATGTTTACATTGTTGAAAAAAAAAGCGGATGTGCGCGATGAAAAAACTGCACCATAATATATGTTTCTGTATTAGTCTCGGAAAGGTTCGTACGTAGCGACGTATATATATGTTTATATACAGAGAAGATTGTTCGACGTTGAGAGATGTTATATTCGCATAGTTAAAGCGCTCTTTGTATCTGTACAACGGATCTTCAGTATTGGTAAAAAGTTACCCTAATTTTGTAAAATCTACATTTTTATCTAATACACTGTTAAATTTTTCACGGACACAATCACTGTTTTCATCTTCAAGGATATGCAGCACTAGTTTTACGTGGTCAATAATTGCTAATGAGTCATTAGCAGAGAAAATGTTTTGAAGATTTATTTCCGAGAATTCAAATATGTGGAGAGAAATATTTAGAAAAATTATAAATGAATGTGTTTTGTCAAAAAATTGCATGTTAATTTACTAGGCTCAACAGAAAAGGAACAGTTCTCATTCAATTTGGTTCAATAGTAAATTATTGCACGAATACATATACGATAATTCTATCAGTCCAACCTAAAGATTTTGAATTTTGTTTTTATTTTTCTAAATAAAATAAATATGCGTAATGTATTGATTACGTGGGATGGTTTTCAAGTTTTGCATACTGGGACATAGAGGGCGCCACTATTCAAATGTCAGTACTAAGAATTAACCTCCATCCTTAATTAGCCTAAATCTAAAGTTTCAGTGCGATACGTGCTATAGCTGGAAAGAACTGTCAAAGTTGATAAGTTACTCAAAAAATGGAATTAAACCCTGAAAATTTTAGCGCACTAATTTTTTATAATTTTCGAAAACAATTATCTCAACAAGAACGCCTTGCCGAGTTGTTTCTGTTTTAGGTAATAAAGCACCACATCAGTCAACAATTTCTCGTTGGTATGGAGAATTCAAACGTGGACGGATTAGTCTTAGTGACGATCCAAGAGTAGGTATACCAAAAATAGCGGTCACTCAGGACAATATCGATACTATGTGCAAGCTCACCAACGAAGATCGACATGTGACATATCGCGAAATCGATGCATCATTGGGGGATTTCAAAGACCTTAATTTAAAAATTTTGCATGAAGAATTGCGTGTCAAAAAATTAGTTTCCCGTTGGATACCGCATCTGTTGGCCGAAGAACAGAAAACAGCTAGGGTGAATTGGTGTCAAAAAACTCTATACCTTTTTAACGCAGGAATCTATAAAAACCTGTAGGTACAACATCATGAGTGGTAATGACTCTTGGATTTATTCATACGAGCCAGAAAGTGTACGCCAGGCGTCTGTTTGGGTGTTTCAAGGTGAAGAAAAGCCAACAAAAGTCACCCGTTCTTAAAGTACCTCCAAAAAATGGTCGCGGCATTTGTCTCGAAAGCAGATAGCAATAATTTCTCTACAAGATCAAAGAACTGTTCTTGCCGATTGGTATACAACCATTTGTTTGACGCAAGTTATCGCTGAGCTCTGAGAAACCAATCCATAAGGACGAATCATCCTCCACCAAGACAATGCAAGTTCGTATACAGCTAGCAAGGCAATTGAATTTTTAACGCAACAAAACGTCGAATTGTTAGACCATCTTCCGTACAGTCTCGACCTAAGTCTCAACGATTTCTTTACCTTTTCGAAAATCAAGGACGGTCTGCGATCCAGTCGTCAGAAAGAGCAGTCGATACCTTTAAAAATGCAATTTTGACTGTACCAACAAACGAGTGGAATAACTGCTTCCAGAGTTGGTTCGAGCGCATGCCAAAGTGCATTAATATACGTGGAAAATATTTCGAAAAACAATAAAGTCTTTAAAAGCTATCTACTGTTTTATTCCAGCTCTATATGCAAAATATAAAAGACAACCTTCGTACAGGACTTTTATTATTGCTTATAAAGTATATTTTAGCTTTAATTGATTCGACAAGCTGTTAATACAATCTTTTTAAACATTTAACAACTTACTTATGTTACCTGTTGTCTCCCTGAAAACATAATCCTATTTTAATAATGTTTCTATTATGTTTTTCTTTGAAAATATAGCATGTTGGTATTAATAACATCAAGTGTGTAAAAATAGAATAATACAAAAACATATCTGTATATGTGTGAATGGACATACATATAATAAGTAATAATAACACAATCTTGCACGTCAAATGTCAAGAGAAAGCGTCTCTTAAGGTATCTTATGGTCAAGAGAGGTACGGCGGTCTAAGAGACGTGTCTGTACGTTGAAATAACTATTGTTTAAATATGCGTTGTGTAAATTTTATTGAAATAAACAGAATGCAATTATGTATGTAATACGTAAGCCAATTATCATTCTCACAAATTTCGTCATTCCACTTTTTCATATTTAACGGCAGGTGCTTGGATATTGTCCAACACACAACGCCACGATAACTAGGATACAAAACGCCAGGAATTGCTAACTAAATTGAACAACTTATTAATAGTGATATATTAAAAAGTTATTAACTAAAATATCCGCATATTCTTTCATACACTATTTAACATTAATTATGACTTCTTGGCAAAAAGCCATTTACAATCCCTATTCAAATTCTGGAAATTTGTCAGGTTTGTTTAAATACATTTTTATATCATGAATTTGATAAATATTTATAATAAAGAAATACACAAACACCTAATAACGAAACACCCATAAATATACATAAGGGATTTGAACAAATTACAAGCATAATCCATTTGTACATAAAAAACAGCTTAAAAGAAAATTCAAATATACTAACATCTATACCGAAGTCAAAACTTACTGCTAGAAAGATATTTAAATTTGAATATAGAATACCTATTCTTACGTAGACTTTTGGTATAATTAAGTGGTCCAACGCAGAACTAAAAGGGTTTAACCGTCTTAACAGAACAAATTTGTTATTTGACACATTAGTGAAAGAAGTAGAGGCCTTGTATACGTGCCAACACAATTTTGTACCTCAACTGTAAAGAGGTTAACGTCTTGAGACTTCTGACGATCAAGGCACGCCATTTGAGATCTCATAACGTTTGAGATGCAAGATTGTGTTATTATATTTAAGGGCAGCGACTGTAACAATGGTGCTTCACCACGAACACTGACGAGCCTAGCAGCAGATCGAAGCACGCGTCTGTACGTCGAAGCAACCATTGCTTAAATATGCGTTGTCTGTGAATGTCCATATACCGGGTGGCCGCTGAGGTATCCGAGATACTTCGTATATGAATTCAATGGCTAATTTTAAGCAAAAATGATTCTATTAACTTTCCCGAATGCCTAATGGTTCTTCAAATATCATGGTTTGAAGCTGAAGTAAATTACTAAAGGGCTTAGGAAAAAATGTGGTTTATTTTAAGAAATGCGTAATGACACACCGCCTTGTGCAATGCATAACTCAATCCTGCTACAACTGGGAGTTCTCGTTCCCAGTTGTAGTTCTTCATATTGTTTTTCATTTCATAAAACGCTGCATGAATCTTCTGGATGAGTTGGTCGCTATTATTAGGCTTTTCCGTTGAATAGGTAAGTGCGCTCACATATCCTCACATGAAAAAATCTAGTGGGTTGAGATCCGAAGATCGCGGTGACCAAGTAATGGGACTATCACGACCTATCCAACGATTTAAATACTGTTCATTGAGGCAATTAACCTCTTCCATAATGGGCCGGACCTCCATCATGTAAAAACATCATCGTCCTTCTGATTTGAAGAGAAATGTCCTAAAGTAGTGGAGGTAGATGGTTCTTCAAAAATGCCCGGTAAATTCCGCCGTTCAAATTTTTGTCGAAGATATGTGGTCCGATAACTTCATTATTAATTATTTCAGCCCAAACGTTTACGGAGAATCTTCTCTGGAAGTGGGTTTCTCCAACAGCATTAGGGTTTTCGATTGCCCACACATGTTCGTTGTGGAAATTGTTGATTCCATCTCTTGTAAATACAGCTTCGTCACAGAAAAAGGTTCTTGAAAGAGTATCCAGATGATTACTCTACCATTTAAAGCCGAATTCTTCGGGGTAGATCTGTGGGGAGAAGTTCTTGTACAGGTTGGTAATGATAGGGATACAGTCCGTTTTATCGCAATGCGTCTTGCATAGCCATCCTAGTTTGTCCAGTAAGTACAGGAATTCTTCTCGTACTAACACCAGGATAATTTTCAACAAGCACCACAGCAAGCAGCATTGGTTCTTCGCAAAAGTTCTCTTTCGCAAGTCGATTGAGTTGTGAAAGTTCTATTGGACTTTTGCTTGTCTGGAAGACGACGACGGTTTGGGTATCGTCGTTGGTATTCCCTAACTGAGGCGGTTGTATTACCGTTGCAATATCCATACACGAAAATAATGTCCGCGAATTCTTCATTTGAATAAATTATAGGCATGATTTTTAACACAAATGACGCAATTAAAAAAAAACAATTGTCAATAAATACAATTAACGAACTGACAATCTACATTTTTTGCATCTATTCATACGACCTGCCAACATCAAAATCCGATATTTTAAGAACCGTCAGGAATTTGGGAAAAGTGAATATAATCATTTTTGCTTAAAATTAGTCATTGAATTCATAAAGGAAGTATATCGGATACCTCGGCGGATACCCGGTATAGATACACATATATGTTTTTAACATTTTATGTTATTATATTTACACACTTGATGTTATTACCATCGATATGCTATATTGTCATGGAATATTTTAAGGGTTATCTGAGTAGTAATTTGTAATTCTGATATCAAATTCTTTTCCAATGCACGAAGGACTCTTAGAATATTTACATATATTATGACACTACTGTTAGAGCTCCAGAATCCTTGTAATTTTCAAAGTGAACTGAAAAATTGAATTCTATTTTTATCATGTTTTTTGTGGAAACAGTAAAAATAGGACATTTTTAATGAACTCAATTTTTATCATAAGTAGAAGTTTTTTATGTAATAAAATCACTATTGTTTGTTTGTGGAAACATTAATAATAGGATACTTTTAATAAATATCATAATCCCAATATTTTTGGTATTTACTTTTGAATCATCAGGAGATTATAACTTTTTTGCTATATAAGTAAAGTCTGTTGCAAGATATTGTGCGACCGCAATACTTTAATTAGGCAGGGCCTAGCGAAATGCAAACAACGATTATAATGTCGGCATAGAAACCAGAGAAGTATTAAGTATAAATGTTTATTATAGGAACTTAATTTGTCTATACATATTATAAATTGATTGACGAATATTATCGACTAGCCACATTGGAATATTCCTTGCATGTTTTATCGCTTTTCCTTTATCTTGTTTGAACGCTATATTGGAAAATTTTGTATAAATTCTTTAATTGTTTCGACCTTTGCTTGATGTAAATCCATATCACAAATAAATAAAACACACATAAGATGTTTTAGATTTACACTTTATTATAAACAGTGTGTTTAAAAAAGTTGCGGCAATATTAAAGGGGGTGATTGCCCAGGTCATTTTATACAAAAAGTTCCTATAAACATAGGTCCGCATACACTTCGTTACCGATCTACAGCGTGTTGAAGTTTAATTTTAAAAAACAGTAAAAACTTGATTTTTCCAAAGCGGCTTGAGATATCATAATGAAATTTTAGGCGTGTTAATAGCTGTGGGAGACACATACTTTGCAATACAACACAATGTTTCAGTCGTACCTGTGGCGCGCGTATTGGCACGTCACAGGCTATTTTTCAAGAAAAAATAGGACGCCTCTGATTTCTCTAAAATTACAAATATGCTTTTATTTATTGTTCAATTATGAAGAAAAAAGCTCTCTTAACTTTTTATCGTACGTCGTACCGTTTTTTATTAAAAAAAACATTTTAGTGCATGTCCATTTATTACAGAAAAAAATATTAAAGAACAGGGTTTTATTCAAGGGCAAAAACAAATATTTTACCAAACCAACAATTTTATCAACCAAAAATTACAAAAACTGTGTAAAGTGACCACCTCTAGCTCGGATGCAAGAATCCAATCTTCTCCTCATTGACTGGCGAACTCTCTGAAAAACACCAGGATCGGTTTTAATTGAGTTGCACCCAGCAATGATTCGGTTTCTTAAGTCTTCTACGTTTTCCAATGGAGTAGCGTACACCAAGGACTTCAAATGGCCCCACATGAAAAAATCCAGGGGATTTAAGTCCGGGGATCGTGCAGGCCATGAGTGAGGTCCACCTCGGCCTAACCAGCGATTTCCGTATGCTTGTGTTAAGAAATCACGAGCTACTTGACTAAAGTGGGCTGGTGCGCCATCTTGCATATACCACATTGCATCTCTAATTCCTAATGGTACGTCGTCCAGAAATCCAGGGAGCGTGTTTTCCAAAAAGTTGCGATACACCTCTCCGGTAAGTCTCCTTGGTAAAAATACCGGTCCAATTATGCAGTCACCCACAATCCCAAGCCAAACGTTCAAAGAAAACTGATGTTGAAAACGATCTTCAACAATTTCATGTGGATTTTCGTCACACCATACATGGTTATTATGAAAATTCCGTATTGCATTTCTTGAAAAATTCGCTTTATCGGTGAACAGAATCAACATCAGGAGTTGAGGGATTTGAACCATTTTGTGCAAAAGCCATTGACAGAATGCAATGCGAGGAGGAAAATCAGCAGGAAGAAGTGCTTGAACGCGTTGTATATGGAATGGATACAACAAATTTTCCTTCAGAATGTGCCAAATAGTCCCATTACTTACATCCAAAGCGTCAGCTATTTTTCGAGTAGAAGTACCTCGATCTTCTTCAATTATGTCTAGCACATCCAGCTCTACCGTTCTTGCTGTCCTTGGCCTTCCTGCTCCTCCATTTCGTCTTAATGTGCCTGTTTCATAAAGACGCCGATGAATACTTTCGAAAGTTTTTCTATCAGGAACAATACGGCCAGGAAATCTTTCAGTATACAACCGCCTAGCTTCTAATGCATTGCCATCAGCACGCCCATAAATGTAGTGCATGTCGGTCATCTCGGCATTCGTATAGCGATTCATGATAAGGAACTTCAACAAATTCGACACATACAAAATTATTAATCACGCGACTCATTCAATATGTCAGTGAATAAAACAGGACGCTGGTTTGGTAAAATACTTGCTTTTGCCCTTGAATAAAACCTTGTTTTTTTATTTTTTTTCTGTAATAAATGGACATGCACCAAAATGTTTTTTTTAAATAAAAAACGGTAAGTCGTACGATAAAAAGTTAAGAGAGCTTTTTTCTTCATAATTGAACAATAAATAAAAGCATATTTGTATTTTTAGAGAAATCAGAGGCGTCCTATTTTTTCTTGAAAAATAGCCTGTGATGTGCCAATACGCGCGCCACAGGTACGACAGAAACATCGTGTTGTATTGCAAAGTATGTGTCTCCCACAGCTATTAACACGCCTAAAATTTCATTATGATTACTCAAGCCGCTTTGGAAAAATCAAGTTTTTACTGTTTATTAAAATTAAACTTCAACACGCTGTAGATCGGTAACGAAGCGTATGCGGACCTATGTTTATAGGAACTTTTTGTATAAAATGACCTGTGCAATCACCCCGTTTAATATTGCCGCATCTTTTTTAAACACACTGTATAAATAAAGTGTAAAACTAAAACATCTTATGTGTGTTATTCATTTTGTATAACTTCGTTTGAAGTTATAGTGCGTTGACATAAATAGAACCGTTAAGGATCTATTGTGCATAAGTGTATTACGAAATTAAAGTAATTAATATAAATCTTCAATTTTAATACTGTATACTAACTTATATGTTATAGTCAAATAAAATTTTCAATTTAATTTTAAACAACTAAAGTGATCGGCAAACTAGTAGTGCAGTTACTTTAAGAGAAGTTGTTCCGGTGGATGTGAATGTTAGCGACGGGGACGAAATGTATAATGGAAAACAAAGACAACATTTATCTATGGATGCAAAGTAAATTGTATTAAACGTCTACAATGGTTTAATGGAAATAGATTAATTATGTACTTCGAAAGCTATCCCAAGAAAATCACAACTTATTTAAATATCGGAATCAACTATTAGAAAAATGGTGAGTGTTGGTGTTTATGAAAGAAAAAAGGGATGCGTTAGTGGACAATTTAAAAATGTAACTTTGAGAGATGTCGTAGTTGTATGGAAAAAATTTGAAGTTTACGAGTTACATTAATGAGTGATGATATTGAATATTAAAAGTCAACACTGGAGATTGTTAAAAGCAAACAGATTCAAATACAAGATAATTGATAGAAGGCAAGAATAAAAAGTTCGATAATATGTAAGTAGAGGTACGATTAGTTACTAACTGTCGGCAGATATAGACAGCAAGGAAGAAGTATTTATTACCTCAACAAAACGTGATGTGATACGTATGATATAGTCAAAATGGGCTGGAGTGATAATTCAGATCAGTACCAGATTAGATGTACCTGCATAGAGGAAAAAGACGGATAATACTGCATTGTGAATACGCAAATGGTTGGATTGAAGGAGCTATGTTCTTGTCTGCAAGAAACATTAAAAATTGTTCCTTAGATTACTACGAAGATATGTCGGCATTAAATTCGAAGATTGGTTTGTTGCCAAAGATAGAACAAATAGCGTGGCTATTTTTGATAATGCTCCCTACCACTCTCGCTTACAAAAGAAAATACCGAATAGCAGCAGGGAACTATACAAGAGTCTCTATATGGTAATAACAATTTCATTGAAGGTTCTTATACAAGAAAGGAACTACTTGAATGTATGAAGTCATTTGAATTCTCAAAGGAATATGTAATAGATACCATCGCAAGAAAAGAAATCATGATGTGTTACGTTTGCCTCCGTATCACTGCAGTTTAACCCTATTGAACTGATTTGGGCACAACTCAAAGAAAACATACGAAGAAACAATAAATCGCCGGAATTCAGTGAGTGTTATACAACTAATAAAATAAGAAATAAAAAACATCTACAAACGCAAGCCGCAATGCAATTAATTATGTTACGAAAATTGAAACAAAGTACAATGAGTTACCATGGATGCATTCGGAGCTCATAATTAATTTAAATAGTGACGAAAATTCCACCATCAGTCAGAGTCAGAGTTTGAGGATGATACAGACATTTTTATATAGTAAGTTTAAGATGTTTCCATCTCCCTTTGTTTATGTGTTTCCTAATTTGTAATTAACTGTCATACAATTTACAGAATAAATTAGCTTGCAAAATGTATTCTTGTATTTCACATAGCGTAGGTGACATTTCGTATAAATATACATTCATATTATGAATACAAGTATATTTATATTTTCACGTTTTTTTACGTTTTATTTTTTATAATCAAATATTGATAATATGGGCCTATACCGTGTTTCTCGTATCGATTACTTTTATTACATACCACCTGTAAAAGTGAGCTATTTAATGTACACCAACAAACCATCCTAAAAACATAATTTCTAATTACGATGACGATAGAATTATATACCTCTATGTATAAAATTATGAAAACAAAAATTACCAAAGGGACACAAATTATTACTGCGTCCTCTAATCAAAGTGAAGTATGCTTGAACGAATTGTTAACGTTCTCAAATAATTTTAAAGACCCCTGTTATTGTGGCTTTATTTGAGAATGATCATACAGTTCCTATGTAGCTGCAAGTCACTTTAAATTATTTTTCAAACTTCAGAAAATGCTGTTTCGACACACATCATGAAATGAAGGAGTCGTAATACTGAATCCATAGATTATTTTTAAAAAGGTATCGAAATGTTTATTGAACGTTATAATATACAGGGTGTTAAAAAAATTACTCACTAATGGTTCTCATTATGATAAAGAACAAAGTCTTAGTAAACCTGCGTCCTAAAGTCAGTCGTTTCGGAGATATAAACAATTCCAATATTGTTATTGAATGAAGCGGTTTAATTATATTATTAAATGTTCTTTTAATAGGAAAACATGCATAAAAAATTAACAACTCAACGAGCGATGCTTAAATTAAATGTTTGACATGACCTTCTTTCATGTGCGAACAAGCTTGACATCTACGCAGAAAAAAACTCGCACTCTTTCGAAGATTCCTGGAGAGTGGCGAATTGTTTCACATGCGTTTTGTATTCGTCGCTGGAGATCTTCCATGCCCCTTACAGGTGTGGAATAAATTAACGACTTTAAGTAACCCCAAGCAAAAAAGTCTAGCGGATTAAAATCATGTGATCTAGGTGGTCAAGCATTTGGACTACCCCGTCCTATCCATCTAACAATAAATTCATTATTTAAATAATTACGAATAATTTGCGCGAAATGTGCAGCAACCTATCCTAAAGCGGCACATCTTCCAATAATATTGACAAAGTGTTTCGCAGAAGTTTCAGATAAATTTCAGGAGTTAAGCGATTAGGAAGAAAAGCTGGTCCTATCAGTCAATCGTTTAGAATACCAAACCAAACATTAACAGAAAACCTATGCTGACTCCTTGATTCCAAAACAGCGTGAGAATTGTCGTCCACCCAAGCGTGACTATTATGAAGATTAATAATGCTGTCTTTAGTAAATGTAGCTTCATCGCTAAATAAAACTATAACAGGGAATATAGGATTTTCTGCAAAATCATTTCGCCAAACACACTTCGCGAAACGTAGTGTTTGCATTCGTTGAAGGCGATAAAGATACAGTTGTTGCTGGTGTAAAGTCCTCCAAACTAGAGTCTAGTGACCTAGCTGCTAGACCAACACGATCCTTTCTGAAAAATAAAAGAGTATAAGAAGAAACTTTTATAAATACATACTTTTAAATTGAATTTAATTTATATATTTTATTACGTATTATTATTTCTGTTGTATTACATTAAAATATGTTCAATTATTGTTCTTAAAGTCTTTCGTAGTATGGTGTCTAAAAATATATCACATGCATCTGTAAAAGTATTGTAATAACAACTAGAGTGGGCCATTTTTGTCTGCACGTCAGGACAGTACTAAGTTTTATATATGTATAAATGTTATTATATTACTCACTAGCGTTTAACGCTAGTATAAAACGAGCAAAAGCAGTGGCGGTTTTTGCATAAGAGCTGCAGAGCTGCAGAATACATTAATTAAATTTTGTAAAGCAATAAAATTATTTAATTTAAGTAAATAACGTTGATTGCTCCTTAGAATATTTTAAAAATTATATTTGAACGTAGTAGAAATTACTGTGATATTGTAAAGTTTCTAGGACGAAGATAGTATTGAAATAGAAAATATATGTCTGAACTTAAGCCATATTGTCATACTTTATACTGGGATGGTCTTTATTTTTCAACTTTGTTGTTTCGACCGTAACTACTCGTCAAAATGTTCGTTATAGTATAAAAATACGGTGTGCAAAAAATTAACACGATTGGGCGAGGCTAAAACGTGACGCATCGCTCTTGAAATTTGGTTCAAAAATATTAAAAATAAAATTTTCTTGGTTGTAAAAAATACATTTATTTATACTAAAAAATATATTTGACTTTAAATTTAACATATTTTAAATTTACTTGAGACGATGTCGTCTTAAAGCTTCTCTGGTTTTCATTTAAAGCCAAATTTTTAAGGACTAGAATACAAAGTAAAATACAAAGTAAAATTTATGTATTTATATACATATATGGTGACATATTTCTTAAGAAAATAAATGAAAATTAATAAAAAGATAGAAGAATGGTTTACTTTTGGAAAACAGAGTTAATAAATAGGAAAAACATAAAACATTCACTTATTCCTTGTGGCCACAGATTTGATAATGTTACAAGATCTCTGTCTGACAAGGGATAAATAAAAATGCTTTATTTTTAGTTATTTATATGTTATTTTATTTCAAAAGAGAATATTTGTTCATGTTGGGGTAGAGTTTCCGATAATCCGCAACAATTTGCACTATCTATTGCTTTTCTTCTTCATCTTTGGATAACACTAAATTATTAAAATCTTCCATTAGCTTAACTGTTCGTTCTGCCGAGTCATTAACAACATTCATATTTCTAACGATATTAGGGCCAACGTTAGAAATAGGTTCATTTACCCCTTCCTTTAGATCTTTTGTTAAAATGTCCGTTGGAATACCAAGCCTTTTAAAAATATTACGTGATTTTTGGGTTATAAAATATTCGATGTTCTTATTAAGATATTGTCTTATAGTATGAGGAGTTACGATAAATTTTTTAAATTCTCAATCAGTAGGGTACTCCAGAGCTTGCACCATGATTCTTCGACTCATATGTAACATTTGTATCATAAAAAGACAACGCTGCCGTTTCTGTGGTTAAATACCACAAATGATTACTTAATTTGCTTAGTGACGCACGACTAATCTTCTCATCAACAATTTTATAAGCATGTAAATCCTTTAGCCATCTTAAATCCTGCATAGGGGCTTCTGCTGCAACTGCTGCTTGTATCCAATTTTTTAAATACACCCTTACAACAAAGATGCAAATGTCACGAATACTAGTTATCTCCAATTGTATCATTTTAAATTCGTTTCGAAATAAATATAATTTAAGGCAATAAATGGCTTTCGACATCCAACGGGCGTGATGAAATGCTCCAGGCTTTTTGAAGGTAAATTCCGGAACTGTACCACCAAGAAAAACTATACTTAATTGAAGAAGCTCTTTATAATCATCACGTGGTTGTTTTACTTGAAGATTTTGAGATGCAAATTTTATAATCTCGGATACACTCCCAACTGCATCCTTCACTTTCTGATCTTCAACACCACTCATAAAGTTAATTTTGTCAATTTTGATCCAAGCGTCCCTAAACTTCTGTCTTAGGTTTGCGGTCATTTTTTTACACTTTTTACACAAGCTTTTATTTTTAACACTATTTCTGTTAAGTAACACACTCTTCTAATTGGCAATTTTAATCAATTGTCATTTTATAGGGGAAGTCCCTTTTCAATTTTCTTAAATGCTGCCAACGTGATGCCAACTTTTGTTAACAAAACTGTGTAAGAGTATTCGAAAAAAGCTATATTTAGAACTCGTTTGCTTAAAATAATATCTGTGCTTGTAAACTATTATCAGGATATGTAAATAATTTAGTTGCCGCCACAATTTTTGAAATTTGATTCCAATTAAATTTTTATAATCAAATTCTTGTTACAAATCGTGGCAGTTACCGTAAATTTAATTAAGTTATATTAATAAAGTTATAGGTATATTGTATACTAAAAATATAAATACATAAAAAAAATTATATTTCTGTTCATTATACCAACAGGGGTCAACTTGAGAGGCGATGCGCCACTCCTTGCCTTTGTTCGATACCATAATTTTTTGCATACCGTATTTTTACACAAAAACAAACATTTCTAGAGGGAGTTAGGGTCTATAACTTCAAAAAAAATTTCTTCCATACATCTAAAGACCATCCTACTCTATACTCAGCCTTAACTTTTGAAAATTATTTTGATATTGTCATCGTGTCATCAATAAATATATCATTTGATTTAAAGATACAATAAAACAACAAGTTCAGCTGGTATTCAATTGTTCAAATTGTTGTCCATTATTTTCAATTCCAAAGTTTATACGCCTTCTTATGCTGTTAAAGGCATTTTGCAGCGTTGCGGGTGTTATTAATGCACATTTTTCAATAATTCTTTGCTGCAGATCTTGCAAATTAGCAACAGGAGTTTTAAATATTATATGCTTCTATGCTTTAGAACACGAAAAAGTCCATAATTGTCAAATAAGGTGATTGTGGTGAAAATTTAACTGCAGTATGTAAGCTTATATATAATCCGATCGTAAAAAGCCTCAGGAAGAAAAGCAATATTTTCATGTTTTTTATGTGCCGTTGCAATATCATGCTGGAAGTAATCATATTGTAATTCATCTTCGTGCAGCTGTTCAGTAAATTCAATCAAAATGTTTCTTTACCTCTCACCATTAATTGTAAAATTAAAAAAAAAGGTCGAACAATTGTTAGGCAAACACCAAGTTTCGCAGTATGCAGAAATGATTTAACGAAAATATGAGGATTTTCACTACTCCACAACCGTGTATTTTGCGAATTGACCTACCTCGAAAGATCAAACCACGCTTCATCACAGAAGAATGTCAAATTTAGCAGGTCATTATCTTGTATTAAATTATTTGCAAACCACTGGCAGCAAGCAAGACGTCTAGGGTAATCTACCAGTAAAATAGCCTGATGAGATTGCATCTTATATGGATGCACGTGTAAGTTTTTCTGTACGATGTTCTGGCATGTTCCGTAAGAAAGTCGAATCTCTTGAGAAAGACGTTTCAGAGGGTTTGTGTGTTCATTTTCCATACGTTGACGAACATCATTTATAACTTCTTCTGAACGAACAGTTGGTCTACCAGTACGTGATTTATGGCCAACAGAACCAGTCTCTCGAAATACACCAGCAATTGAAAAGGTATTATAAAAATTTTTGGGAATTACAGCTAATTCTGGGAAGTGCTCTCTAAAATAACGCTGGCTGTACACCCAAATTCCATCAATTCGCACTCCAGTTCGAAAATAGGTTTCTATCACGTCTATTTTTTGGACATTATAGCAAACCATATTTGAATTTATTCAAATTCGATGTTCAAACTTGTTTTCAGTAGTTCTAACACATTAATTGATGATAGTCAATGTCACTGTCAAAATAATTTGAAAACCGTTATTATAATACCTGGCTTAAGTTCAAACATATATTTTATATTTCAATGCCATCTTCGTCGTAGAAACTTTATGACAACATGCAACATTGCATACAAAATGTGTGTACAGCGAACAGTTATAAATATAATTGTGATTGGCTATTTAAACACGTGCCTATATGGCTTTCATATAGCATTTTGTGCTGCGGGAATTGTAAACAGAGATATTTCACGTAGAATGGCTTTCATATACCGATCTACCAATTCATTGTTAAATATACCGAAATTAAGCAAGTTTAACCTTCTTTAAAATAGTTTATTTATATGTAAAACAATATAGAAAATAATCAATTTATTAATATTAAATTAGTATTTTAACTGTCTCCACTAGGCGTCATATGTTGTTGACGTATACTAAATACTGAGTAAATAGTATTTTAACCTGAAATGGTGAAAAGCAAGCTCGATATACCGGGTTTTTCTTTTTGTCATTACTAGAGTGGACCAATCCGGAGCGATGTTGGTAAATATTTCATATAAAAGCCGAAAAACTCCAATAATTTATCAATATATATACACTGTGTCCATAAAGTATGGACACAAGCCCGTAATAACGTTATTGTGCATTATTTGACAAAATGCAAGGATATATCGATTAATGTTTTTTGTTAGCTATATTTAGATGCTACCATTTTGTTTTTTCCGTCGACCTTGAATAAATTATGACGTCATTGATAATTTTTTTAAATGTCAACCCCATTTTTTTTGTGGATTTTGAAAGCCTTTATAATTCTTTATTCGATGATGTAAAAATTTTGGTATGTTATAGCAAACGCCAATTAAGTTGGCGCGAGGAGGGGGTGCGCAGAAGCCGTTTTTAAAAACGTCCACCCCCACTACTCAAGTAATTGTCAGAATACATTTGTCATTGACGTTTGACAGAACATAATGTCTTTGCTAGGGGATCATAAAGTGATACACGCTCAGAGGTTAGAATTATCTGACATTTGATGAAAACCAAATACAAATCTCCCCACTACTTTTAATCCTGCGCGAATTTACCCCTCCTCGCGCCAACTTAATTGGCGTTTGCTATACATTAGAAAATTTTTGAGTAATCATTTGTGTCCATAAAGTATGGACACAAGCCCGTAGTAACATTATTGTGCATTATTTGACAAAATGCAAAGATATTTCGATTAATGTTTTTTATTAGCTATATTTAGATACTACCATTTTATTTTTTCCGTCGACCTTGAATAAGTTATGACGTCATTAATATTTTTTTTAAATGTCAACCCCACTTTTTCTTTGTGGATTTTGAAAGCTTTTACAATTCTTAATCAATGTTGTAAAAATTTTGGCATGCTACATTAGAAAATTTTTGGGTAAACTGTGTTGTAATTCTACGTTTTATTTTTGACATTTTCAGTATCAAATTTATAACAAATGCTCAAAATGTTTTCCTTCATTTTGTTGACAAAATCCTAAGCGATGATAAATTCCATTTCGCAGATTCTGTAATATTTCGGGAGTGATTAGTTTGGTTTCGTAGATGATGCGTTGTCGTAAAACGTCCAAATTTTCCGGTTGTGTCGCATAGACTTTTCTAATGTAATACTAACACCAAAATGTTTAAATCATCGAATAAAGAATTGTAAAAGCTTTCAAAATCCATAAATAAAAATGGGGTTGACATTTAAAAAAATTATCAATGACGTCATAACTTATTCAAGGTCGACGGAAAAAAACAAAATGGTAGCATCTAAATATAGCTAATAAAAAACATTAATCGACATATCTTTGCATTTTGTCAAATAATGCACAATAACGATATTACGGGCAAGTGTCCATACTTTATGGACGCAAATGATTACTCAAAAATTTTCTAATGTAACATACCAAAATTTTTACATCATCGAATAAAGAATTGTAAAAGCTTTCAAAATCCACAAAAAGAAATAGGGTTGACATTTAAAAAAATTATCAATGACGTCATAACTTATTCAAGGTCGACGAAAAAAACAAAATAGTAGCATCTAAATATAGCTAATAAAAAACAATAATCGATATATCTTTGCATTTTGTCAAATAATGCACAATAACGTTATTACGGGCTTGTGTCCATACTTCATGGACACAGTGTATATATATATATATATATATATATATATAAATATATATATATATATATATATATATATATATATATATATATATATATTCATTAATAAATTATTGGAGTTTTTCGGATTTTATATGAAATATTTACCAATATCGCTCCGGATTGGCCCACTCTAGTCATTACACATAGGTATAATGCACTGATTTTTTTTCTTTTACCCTTACACATAGGCTTTGATTTTATGTTGGTGGTATAGTAGGCAACCAGTAATACCAGTAATACACCAGTAACATTTTTCAAATTGTTAAATATTTCTGTTTTTCGTTCGTATCATCAAATCTTAAATTAAATACATTTTATTGAAAAATACATAATTTATTTAAAACAGTTAATTATCCCAACAGGCGTATATCTTGTGGGAAGACAATTTTAAATATTTTTAACAAATTCAAAGAAGATGGATTTCTTTAAGGTTAAAATATATCTAAGATAGTAAAATTAGTGTATTAAAAAAGGTAGAAAATATAACAAAAAAGAACAAATAGATTTGACCATTTTATGAATTGTAGAACGTCCTGACATAACTTCCAATGAATTACTATACGTGACTCACGTATTGGGGGCATTTCAGTAGCACGATAAAAACAAATAATACGTAGTGGTATCTTACGAATAAGTGATTTTCTAAAATGGAGAAATTTATCTTAAAAAGCAGTAGTGGGAAATTCTTATAGGTAATAAATATGTTACTATTTCTTTAATAATCATAATAACTTTTGGCCTGTAAAATTATCTGACAGCATCACTACTGGGATTAAAGATTGAGGAAGGGAGGACACTAAGCAACAAACTTTTGGAATCTTTTAAACCAAGGCTATTTTCATATGAAGGAGGATAAATTACTAGAGTAGCAACTGCTTGAGACTCTCGATTTAAAAGAGAAGGTTTTCGTAGTACTGAAAATGCTACTGGGGCTACTTCTTTTCTAGAACAAGAAATGTTTAATATTACGAAGAAAATAGATCCTGAAAATAAAAAACACATGCCTGTAATCGAAACAGACATCAGTCAACATCAAAAGTCACTTTCATTATTTGGATTTTTGCAAGAAAGAATAAGAGAAAGTAAAATCAATTACAGCCGATGCAATAATAATTAAAAGGCAAGACCTCGAAAGGCCAAATTCAAATTAGGACGTAGATCCTCTTTTATTTTGGAAGGTAAGTTTTAAGAAAAAAGGGTAATTGCATTTTTGATGTGGATTTTCTTTTAGGTAACAGGAATGGAGCTGAAACCCTTAAAATAATGTGCTAGGAAATACTTCTGTATAGCAGAAAGTGAGAGTGTATAGTACAGTTCGTTTAATAATAGAACAAAGGTGTGCAAGACTAAAACCGAAAAATGTTAATACGATAATTAATGTTCCTAAATAAAAATTTTACATTAAATGTGGGACTGTCTACCAAAATTTTATTTGTAAAATAGTCATTTAAGTCCAAGCATTAGGAGATACGAAAAACAAAAAATCATCCATTGAATGAGGTGAGTTTAGGCTTGTTAGGTCAAATAAATATCAGAAGTTAATTAGAATCTGCTTATTGAATTAATTTACAGAAGCACAATGAACAAGTTGTAAAAAATTAATTGCAATAGTCATGTAAGTTTATTTATTTAATTATATAACCCACTTGCCTCATTTACTCAGCACAATTTGGATAAGATTGTCGAAAGAAAAGTTTGTCGCAAATTTTATACACTAATTTTGCACCATCATAATAAACTACTCAAAAATGAATAAGGAATTTTTACTTTTTTGTATTTTTTAGATAGTATGGGTAAATATTTGTAGTGTATTATTATATTAGATACATAATTGTACACAACAATTTAAAATTTTCAAGTATATTTATTCAGAAAAATCGTTAGATTACTAAGAAATGATCAAAAATGAAATAAGCAACATTTTTAACAATAGCTAAAATAAACATTTTTCTGTAACAATTAATTCTAAAATCGTGTATAATGGCCACGGACATCTCTCACAGCTGTACATCTTCGGGGCATACTCATAATGCAATTATTAATGTGTTCTTGTGACACTCTTCTCCAACACAGCGGTAAAATTTCCCGCAAGTGTTGCACGTTAACTGGGGGTGGATTATGTTCGTTGGGCTGTTCTTGAAGTCTGGCCCAAATGTGCTCAATTGGATTAAAGTCGGGATACCTTGGTGGTAAAGGTAGATGGTTAATATGGAGCTCACTTATTGCTTGCATTACAATTTGTGCACGATGAGGTCTTGCATTATCATCAATAAAAACCATGTTTTCATCCACAGCCTCACGAAAATCGGCCACATATAGCTGAATAATGTCATCTCTGTATATGTGTCCATTGACATTGTTTTCAAAGAGATGGAGGTTCGTACGTCCATTCAAACTAATGCCCGCCCACACCATGATACCACCGCCGCCAAAAGGCACCACAGCTTTTGTAAACTCGCGTCTATAACGGTCTCCTCGAGTTCTCCAGACCCTTACTCTACGATTATCACTAAATAAGCAGAATTTGGATTCATCGGTGTATAAATCATGCTCCCATTGAAAATTTTCTGCTAGTCGTTGGTTAACCCAAGTTCTTCTAGCCATTCTATTGGCATTAGTTAATTTTGGGCGTCTCACAGGCCTGCAGCTATGAAGATCCATTTCCCTCAGACGATTTCTGATGGTTTAATACGAAACTCTAAATCCAGTGGCGGCACGAAACTGTGTTTGCAACCATACAGCACTTCTAAACGGATTCATCCTTGTCTGAATTCGTATGTAGCGGTCTTGTCTCTGATTTGTTTTCCTCTCAGATCCACTACCGGGTCTTCTCCTTGCAGATCCTACCTGTTGGAATCTTGTTAGAGCCCTACTAACAACACTTGGAGACACATTAAAAATTGCGGCAATTTCTGCTCCAGATTGCCCTCGCTGATGCAATAACGCAATTAAATCAAAAGTTTCTTTATTTAAATGACGTCTTGGCATTGTGAAAATGTGAAATGACGTTTAAAATGAATAATACTTGGCAAAAAATGCGATTTTTATAATTTTGTATTCTAAATTAATTTAAGGTTAAAATACAAGATTCAATATTTTATCACACAGAAAAGACATTTACCAAATAAAATGTCCACAAACGACTGTTGGCCTTCTAATTTATCTATGGTTTGAGAAAAAACGTTAAATTTAAGCGAATTAATTAGATCTGTTAAAAAAAGATCTAATTCCCTATTCATTTTTGAGTAGTTTATAAATCCGAAATTTCACCAATATACGTTTTTACATTATCAAACGATGGTCGCTTATATTGTGTTGCGCGCGATGACATACTGAATTCAGTCCTGATATACAAACACGATGGCCCGCTGTAATAATAACTGATTTATTTCCTTCTAGCTTTACGTTCTCAGTTAGAATATAGAACACAATTCATGAAGCGTTCCATTTGGCCTATTCTTGGAAGTAGAACAAAAGGCACTCCTACACTCTACACTACACACAGTAAAATTTCCTGGCCAACTAAAAATATCACAAATTTCAAGGACTTTTATGGTTTTTAATATTGCGTTTCCAATATAACTTATAAATTGCTTCCACACATTTCTATTCATCAAAATAAATAACCTTTGCTGCTACTTGAGTGTTTTCCCAAAGAGTAATATGTGGACACATAGTGATTGACCTGATCCTACACCATCCACAGAAACAATGTAATAGATAACATTAGGTTTTTTAATCATAATTTCTTTTCCCTCTGCATCATCGCAAATAGTCAATAGAATAACAATTTCCTGATCCTTCTATGAGAAGAGCATTTTTTTATTTTTTTTCATACGAAACAGTTGTTTCCTTTTTAAATTTGTTTTTTTCTCTATAGATATTGGAACACCTTTTCAGTTAATTAGTATACTACCAGCAAAGTGGCATTTCACTTTAATTAACTCTGCGCCTAAGGGTATCTGGTAAAATACATGTCCGTATACCTATGATACCTTTTTGTTGTAGGAAATTCGATTTAATAGGTTTTGATAAAGCTCTAATTGAATTCTTGTATTTATAGATAACCAATAAGATAGAATTTTCTATGTGATAATAGTAAAATTTGGAAGGATACTATAAATGTATCCTATTTCATGATATGCGGGGAATTCTCTAAAATATGTTTATTTGTTATTCATCACGATTTCTTAAATTGTAACACATGTGTTAGATTATACCACATATCTGAGCCATGATGGTCGTTTACGCGATATTATCTTCCACTCATAACTATAATGCATTGACTATATTATTTCTAGAAAAATTCATATACCTATGTATTTTAAAAATTTTCTCGTAAGCACTTAATGTTATATTATAAAGCTTGTCCTGTACTGGTTTCTTTGCAATTAATATCGACCCTTCTTTATTAGGTATAACATATTACCAAATTGAAAACAAAATTCCTGGATGTATAGTATAATTTTTGTTTAAAGGAATAAACGATACCTATATTATTGTTATTGGCCAACGGATAAACATTCCAAAAGAAAATAATGAAGGTTTAATAAGAAAAATAAATAAATATAATAATCGGATACGAATCTGCAATCGTAATATTCATTCACAAAAGACTAATTTATAAAACGAATGCCCACTAGTAATTCTAAATTTTACCATAATTATAATGTCTTATTTGAAACGTGCGGTTCTAGCTTGCTAGGAAATAATTTTTTAATTTATATTTTCCATGCATGATACTAATCTTTATCAACATGATATTAACTGATTATATTATATAATATATATTATAGCTGATATTTATTAGACGATTAATTTTTTTTTTACTTTGTTTTTATTAATGTATTGTATATTTTTTAGTTTAAGAATAGATAAAATAGACATTATATATACATATATATATTATATATATATATATATATATATATATATATATATATATATATATATATGTATATATATATATATATATATATATATGGTAAATTCAATTTGTTGGCGATTTAAGGTCTGGTTTTACTTCAAAATATATATATTTAAAACAACGGCATCATTTGCCGAAACATGTAGGGTTGTTTTAAATATATATATTCTGAAGTAAAACCAGACCTTAAATCGCCAATAAATTTAATTTACCATAACATACAAAGGTAACGAAATAATTATTTATCTATATAATCTATATATATATATATATATATATATATATATATATATATAATGATTATAGTGTATATGAATTTATATTACATAATTATAATATAAATTATAAAATGTGATAATGAAATTCGTCATCCGAGCCATCTCTACTCAATAAGCTGAAATAAAAGCGTAACTTGAAGACCAGCAGCTATATAGGAACCTTTATTGGCATGGTCGGTCGCCTAACAAATTTCTTAAATTTGTGGGTAATTATAATTTCAATATTTAAATTAAAGTAACCATTAAAACTCGAATCAATCAAATAATGTTTAATTGAAGTTTAATACTAATTTTAAATGATTTTAGTTTTACTTTTGATGAACATTTGATGTAGATAACTGTATATATAATTGACTAGTAGATCATATAGTTACATACTTCGTTCGTAGATGGCGCAGGTATCAATACTCTATAAAATTGTTCTTTTTCTTAAACATTTTTGTTTTAATTATGTAATTAAAAGATATGAAAGAAATTATTTAGCAAACTTATATATCATTCTGTTTTATATCATCATCAATTAAATAAATACTACAGATTTATACAAAATTTTACACTTGTAATTTTTTACAAATCAAGAGATAGTAAATAACAGATCCTTTCTTTATTAAATTTTAAAAATATGTATTTTAGACTATATAATTTATTAATCTATTTTAATTAACACACAAATAACGACAATTTTAATTATTCGTTAAAAACAATTCAACAATAGTGACAGTATTGTTATTGTTCCACTTTTTTGTACCTACTTTTTATTTATCTTTTTTTGTAAGTAACTTTTGCATCTTTCGTTTGTATTTAATGAAACAAAGGAAAGTTTTAATCTGGTTTTGATTATCTAGTAGCTTGTGATTCCCTTCAATTGAGAGCTGTTCTCTTTCGGAGGATATTAATAAAGTAATATACAAAATTTAAAACCTTTCCTCTCTACTGTCAACGCATTTTTGCATCCATGAAAACCAATATTCAAAATATTTTCGCATTATTTCAATGTCAAAACATTGAATACTTATCAATCGTTCGAGCAGCAGCGTGTCTGAATGCAAGATGATGCTTTCTCCTGCAGGATTTCGTGGACACTTTATTGATTATTTTGTTCATCTATTGCAAAAATAGTAACGAAATATGTAATAAAGTATTTTCAAATTGTATTTAGATTATACCCGAACAGCGAATGTTAGTTTTATTCATTGTCTACCTGTCAATTAAATTATGTAGCTGCTTATCGCAACCGTTGAAAATAATGTATGTTTTCTATTATCGTTACAGCCAGTTTAAATAATGACAATAAAATCGCCACCTTTTTTGCAGATATGCGACGGTGAAATAAGGAGTTATATGTACTCAGCTGAGCTAATTTTAACTAAATTTTTTTTGGTTCAATTTCTAACTAATTCATCGTTGACTAATGATGAATTAGAAATTGTTCGCGTTATTAAATTAGAAAAAGCATCCGACAAATTAAAATGGGAAGAGATTTGGAGGGTTGTAGGTACAAAAAAGAAGACCAAGGGGGAAAATGATTAAATTAAAAGAAAACAGAAAATCTTGTTCATGCAAGAGCAAAGATTTATAGAAGTAGAGAAGTCAGAAGGGAGTTATTATTAGCCCTCTGCTGTTCATTAAAATTAGGCATTAAGTTTCCAGAAAAGTAAATAAGAATATGAAAAGAAAATATTTAACGAACAGAAAACATTAAAAAAATGTTATAAGTGCCTCCAGATTTCTTCATCTCTAAACCAAACGAGTAGTTGAATAACGCCGAGGATAAGAAAATAAGAAAATAAATAAATTTTTATTTGCTATTATATACATATTTGGATTCGTAGAAAGATTAATTTATATGCGTATAAGTAACAGTATTTTATAAGAAGCCTGTTAATCAGTCTGATGTTTATATTTGCTAAAAGCTGGTTATTTTGTCACTGGTACTCTCTAAGTTTGTAAAGCAAAAAAAAACCTTGGAGTTATGTAACTTTCATTTATATAAAACATTGAATATACATATGTATTTTGTACAGGAAGAACTTTCCTGAAATCAGAAAATTGTTATTAACTAGTGGATATTTCACAATTGAATCCCCAATCACTGAATTCCCAATCACGTCTGAAATAATATGAAACATAACAACCAAAACAGTGTATTAATTGTTTTCATTGTAAAATAGCACTAACAGGGTATATATGTAGGATATACCCTGTTAGTTAAAGGACTTGGTATCCTCAAGTGTCTCCACTATTTCATATGTACACGATCATTTAGCGATTTAGACCGAAATTCGGGCATAAGACTGTTGACGTTGACGTTGACAGGTGACAGATGACAGGTGACAAATGACAGATGAAAGGAGACAGTCGGCAGTTGATAGTTGGCAGTTGACAGTTGACAATTGACAGTTGGCAGTTGAGAGTTGGTAGTTGAGAGTTGGCAGTTGACAGTAGATGGTAAACAGTAGAAAGTAGACAGTAGACAGTTGTCAGTTGTCAGTTGTCAGTTGTCAGTTGACAGTAGGCAGTTGGCAGTTAACAGTTGACAGTTAACAGTTGACAGTTAACAGTTGACAGTCGACAGTCGATGGTTGCCAGGCGAAGGTTGCCAGGCGAAGGTTGCCAGGCGAAGGTTGCCAGGCGAAGGTTGCCAGGCGACGGTTGCCATACGACGGTTGCCAGGCGACGGTTGCCAAGCGATGGTTGCCAGGTTACGGTTGCCAGGCGACGGTTGCCAGGCGACGGTTGCCAGACGACGGTTGCCAGGCGACGGTTGCCAGGCGAAGGTTGCCAGGCGATGGTTGCCAAGCGACGGTTGCAAGGCGACGGTTGCAAGGCGACGTTTGCCAGGCGACGTTTGCCAGGCGACGTTTGCCAGGCGACGTTTGCCAGGCGAAGTTTGCCAGGCAACGGTTGTCAGGCGACGGTTGCCAGGCGGCGGTCGTCTGGCAACAGGTGAGAGTTGACAGGTGACAGGTGAGAAGGGACAGGCGGCAGGTGGCAGGTGAAAGGTGACCGGCGACAGGTGATAGGACAAAAAACAATCAGGTTGGCCAGTATCAGTAACGCATGAGAAGAATCAAAGGCAATGAATGCACTAATTCAAGCAAATCGCGGATTTACGCAAAAACAAATTGCTCGGCAATTAGGCATTAGTCAAGAATGTGTCCAGTACATTTGTCAAATGTCGAATTCTTTAAAAATATGCCCCAGCTGGGTCAAGTGACAATTAATGGATGTCATGAAGGAACAGAAAAAAACATTTGTGAACAACTTCTTAACCAGTATCGACGTAAAGGACATGATTTTCTCATGAACATCACCGCCAGGGACGAATCTTGGATTCATCATTGTGATCCCGAAAACAAGCGGCAATCAATAGAATATTGTCGTCCTGATTCTACGAGTGTGTGAAAATTTAATCAGTACAGAAAGTCAGCTCACTATTTTCAGGGATGCAAAGGGAGTCATTCCTACCGAATACCTGCCGAAGGGATCAACAATTAATTCAATACGATACCGCAAAATTTAACGATCAGTAAAGACTCGTATCCGTAGAGTAAGATCTGGAAGAATAAACTTTTCTTGCACCACGACAACGCCAGATCGCATTGCAGCAACAAAGCAATGAAGACGGTGACGAGCCTGAAAATCACGATTGTTTCGCATCCTGTGTACTGCTCTGATTTACCTTAAATTTACATTTGTCATCAGACACAGTTCGAACTGCTGTTTACAATTGAATCAACAGTAAATAAGAAAGTTTTTCATGGACGGAATGAAGAAATGGATTCGGCGTTTGGAGAAATGTGAAGCACTGTTTGGAGATTTTCCAAATAATCCCTCGGAATTTTTGCGCCGCTTCGTAAGTGTTGATGAGACGTGTACCAATCACGATACATTCAGAGAGACAACAATTATGTAGACAATATTTATACGGTTGCACGGTTGGCAAGGTAGTAATTGCTACTGTTTTTTGAGGTGTACGTAGAGCAGTGCATGTCGACTATCGACTATCAAATATTAGCATTATGCAGCATTATTGGATTCAAATTAAAAACAAACGGGTATACTTGGCAAAGAAAAGGATTTCATTTCATTCGGTAATGCCCCATCTGTCATAATAATTATGGAAGCAATAACGTTTGATCTACATAACGAATTGTTTTCATACGCCGGACCTAGTGACTCCGTCTTGTTCTTGCACTAAAAATTTAAAAAATAAAAAAACTTGCTCAAAATATATTCGGCTCAAACAATAAGGTAATGTTTGAAATTTATGTTTCTTTTGAAGGCCTCTAACAATCTTACGAAGAGTAAAAGCAGGAAAGAATCTTGAGAACAGCTAAACTTTGAACTTAGTAGGGCCAAGAACGCTTTACTCTACCCTCGTACGAGTTTTTTTTTTGTGTAACTTTTATAAGATTTACCAGAAAATAGTTTCGTATGTCATGGGTTCTGCAAGCGAATCTGAGACGCGGCTGTATGGTTTTCCTTCTCGTTCAAAGTAAATGCCGATAGCTAAACAGCTTAATAACTAAAGACAACCTCTTAGGTAGGCAGGTAATATCAAAAATTATGGGAAAAATTAAATAGTAAATATACTTTATGTATATATACACTGAGAAAAATACGTAGTCTATACCTTGCTACAAACGATAGTTATTAATAAGACGGCAGACTATGTGCCCACACTGTAAAATTTAATATAATATAATAAATTTAATATATACGTATATGTTTATATACTGAGAAGGATTGTTCGACGATGAGAGATGTTATATTTGCATAGTTAAAGCGCTCTTTGTATCTGTACAATGGATCTTCAGTATTGGTAAAAAGGATGTTATATTTGCATAGTTAAAGCGCTCTTTGTATCTGTACAATGGATCTTCAGTATTGGTAAAAAGTTGCCCTATTTTTGTAAAATATACATTTTTATCTAATACGCCTTATGTGTATTATTTATTAAATTTAACAGTGTGGGCACATAGTCTGCCGTCATGAGTTATTATAGTTGCAGCTATCTAATGAAATTATAGTGTTTCCTCAAAATGTGGTTACTTGCAGAAGACGTTTGTGGTTAAATAGTATAATACATGGTAAAAAAACACTATTTGGTGTAGGAATTCTTAAGAGTTAATAAATAGTACTAATGTATATTAAATAACCTCTCCGTCTTTATTCTGTTGTCCCTCTTTTAGTTTTCTTTGTCGATAGAACAAATCCAGCTATAGTGTATCATTTTATATTACTGTCATCAATCCACCAACTGTCCACAGCAATGCCTGTTTGACTACTTCAATTGCATACAGCTACTTTGAGTACAGAGTCATTTTGTGGGTTCTCAAAAGTACGTCTGCTTATACTTATACTATAGCGATCATTCAAAGGTGCACGGTTTTTCGTTACTACGGCAATTTCTTAATTGTTTCCATACATTATAACAGGCTATTGTCAGTGGCGTTCCTTTTTCCAAATCATTTAAAAATATTCAACAATAATAACTGGAAGATATATTTATTTAACAAAGTAACATCAGAATTTTAGAAACCTATCAATACTTTATAGGCGTACCATTTGATGCGACTACACTTTCAAGTCTACGTCTCATAGACAAAACTAAAGAAGGCATATCGTCATTATTTTGTAAAGCTTGTTATGCCTCTTGTATATACCCCCACAGATCTTCTGCATTTCTCGGCCGGAAATTTCGATTATTAATTTTTTTAACAAGATACCCCAAATGTTTTCAATTGGATTCAAATCTGGACTATTTGAAACCTATAGTAAGAGCTCAACATCATTCTCAGCCATTCATTCTTGAACAACACGTGCTGTTTGTACATGCCAATTATCTTGTAAGTAATAAAATAAGGCATAAGTTGTTATACTCCAGCAATGAATACTTATTAATTAGTAATTTGTCGAAAAATAAAATGATTAGGATAAACTTGACGAACTGAGCATTTGGTTTTCTAATATTTGTAAACAGTTTTGGGAGTTAAATCTCCCACTAATTCTGCAGCACGGACCAGGATCATTTACAATTATTCATGCCGACATACGAGGGAAAGTCAGTAATTGGTCACAAAAAGGTATTATAAAAATAATTAGAGAAATAGTTAGCCAAAAACAAGTTTTATTTTTCAACAAAGTCTTCATCTACATTAATACACTTATCCCATCGCTTTATCAATGCCTCAATGTCTGCTGCATAAAAGTGTTTGGGCTGACGTCTGAACCACGTGCGTACCTCTTGTTTAACATCGTTGTCACCCTCGAAATGTTTTCCGCCAATATGCTTTTTGAGTGGACCGAACAGATGATAGTCGCTTGGGGCCAAGTCGGGACTGTAAGCCGGATGTTCAAGAAGTTCCCACCCAAATTGCGCAATTCTCACCTGGGTCAAGTTGGCCGAATGGGGCCTGGCATTATCGTGATGCAGCAATATTCCTATCGTCAGTAGGCCTGGACGTTTTTGTCGAATTGCATCCCGAAGCAACAACAAAACTCTACAGTATGATTCAGCAGTCACGTTCTCTTTTTTGTTCTGGAAATGGGCTAGGAGCACTCCCTGAGAATCCCAAAACACGGTAAGAATAACCTTACCAGCTGAGGGCACAACCTTAAATTTCTTTGTTGACGGCGAAGAAGGATGTTTCCATTGCATTGAAGCACGCTTTGTTTCGGGTTGATAGAGGTGCACCCATGACTCATCACCAGTAACAATCCTGTTAAGCATGTTCTCCCCTTCTACTGTGTATCGAGAGAGGTATTGCAAGGACAAGCCCATTCGAATTCTTCTGTGTTCCTCGGTCAGTTGTCTAGGTACCCACAGTGCGCAAACTTTTCGTAAAGTCAAACGATCGTGCATCAGTTCGTAGGCTAAACCATGAGAACACCCTATTGCAGTTGCTATACTGTCTATTGTTACCCGCCTGTCAGTTCGAATCATCTCTTCCACCCGTCGAAGTGTTGCATCTGTCGAAATCTGAACGGGGCGGCCACTTCGCTGATCGTCAACAACTTTTGAGCGTCCTTGAGAGAATTTCTCGACCCAGTTATATACGGCTTTACGCGACAAACACTTTTCACCGTAAACAGGAGACATTTCCTTATGAATATCTTTTGCAGAAAGTCCTTTTGCCCAGAAAAAAAGCACAATAGCACGTTTCCACAGTACAATCTTCGAGCACGGTCGCCATTTTAACACTGCCCGTGTTCGCGTACACCAACTGTCACTTGAGAATTATAAAGCTGGATTGTGGTGACACCTATTGACAAATAGGGAAACAACTCACTCCTATTTTCAGCTTTCCAACAGCAGTTTGTGACTTATTTAATGACTTTCCCTCGTATATACAGAGAGATCACAAATTATTGTTATTTGCCTCTCGCGTGAATTAGTGTTCATTTTTATAAGAAACCGCTTCACGCTATAGTAACTCGTACTATTTTCAGTAGTGTAGTATGTTCAGTAGCGTAGCGTAGTAGGAAGTTTTGCAATTTAATATACGTTATTCTGACATATTGCTGTGTACTTTGATTTTCAAAATGGGCGCCAAATATTTAAATATGAATCGTTAATTAACAGAAAACCGACTACTTCGCAAGACAGGCTGAATATAGTTTTCGGAAAAACCCCGATTCCTTGGTCGATATACTCGTAACCTACCATTATTATAAAGACTGAAAAATCTTTTCGTCTGAAAAACAACAGATTCACAATATTCATCGTTTTGGTTTAAGATTAAATTTGCAAATTCTATCCGGCTTTGTTTGTTTCCATTAATTTTCATGCTGCGGAACAATTTCTTTCCAACATTTCGTCTTGGCGGACGCTTCAGTCGCTGCTGTTCCACCCAAATTTTTTTAATTTTAAAAATTCAGCTCTTACTAACGTTCAAATCTTCAGCAACTTCCCGTAAAGAGCATCCCTTCTTCTGTTTTGGCTATTGCTCTTTGTTTGTTTTAATTGTAATTGTCGATTCATCTTTGAAGTTAAATTTTTATAAAATCTAAAATAATGATAGATATTGAAAAAAAATATAATTTTTGACTACATCTTTGATTAAAAAGCAAAGTTTCCAAAAAAATTAGCGCGCGCCTTTTGATGATCGGAATCGTACATAAATAATATTATTACACATATATCGCCCCTGCTTGGGGTAATTGACGTAGGAATCCCGAGAGTACATAATAGGTATAATGTATAATAATAAATCGTGAATAATTTTGTTATTATAGCATTCGTATTAGGTATGTACTTATATAACAAATAATACTAATCGGTTAGATTTTAATAATCTCGTTCGACAAGGATCGAGTGAACATACATTTATCTTCCTTTTAGAGTAGTCGACTATAGTTGATTACTAATTTAACGTCTAAATTTGTGTTATATAGCGGCAGCGTATGGCAGTTGGTATATACCTAGACCGCCACGTACACTCACGATATTTAAAAGGAGATCGAAACACTTGTTTGTACGCAGAAGTTACCAATGCCTAGTATATGCGTAGTGTATGTTCATGTATTACATATATATATCTACTTGTTTTGTTTTTAATTTTTATATTATTGTACTAATTGTGTTGTGAATTACCACAAGAGACTAACTTCAAGAGTACCGTTTTATTTACATATCAATCATTTGTAAAATCTACCACAATACCACACTACAAAAAAATAGTTTCTAGTAATTTTAGAGCTTGATTTATTACTCGTTTTTATTTATTGAACTACAGTTGTAATGTATATTTTCACAATGCATTTACTACAAATATTTCGTTCTCTGTGAAACTACGTTTTTCCCAGTGTACATTGAAATAAATAATTTCGTACAAAAGTAGTTTCACTACTTGGATAGATACTAGATCTCGGTTTCCGGGTTGGAACCGCGTCGAGTTAGGCGTAATTGCCAACGTTTCGTCCACTGTTTCAAGGGACATCTTCAGGGCTGTATGCAGATGTTCGCCGTTTCGCAGTAGCTTGAAGAATGCTATGACAGAGACCGGTACAACTTATATAGGGGGGACCGGGTCAGATGGTGGCCTGCTATTGGCTGGGGACAATGAGCCAATGGCATGCGTCGTATGGGCGTGGTGATTCTTAGTTGAGTGCAGTAGAGTTTGCCACGTCGGATGTAACGTATAGCCATCGTCTCTATTGAGATTGCGGGGATGTTTGTAAATTTCAATAGATTCACGGATTTTCCTAGGGAAATAATGCAATTCACGGGACAAAGGCTTGACATCTTTGAATAGAATTTGATGACCGGAGTTTAGTTTGTGTTCTGCCAGCGCTGAACCGGCTATATGTAACAGTCTAGTACAACGTTCATGTTCGGACACACGCACGCTGACTGGCCGCTTAGTTTCGCCAATGTACACACTGCCACACGAACATGGAATGCGATACACTATTTGTGCTTGGAGTGGAGATATTTTGTCTTTGACCGAGGATAAGAGGTCCGAAACTTTAGAATGGGGTCTGAAGACAGTTTTGATTTTATTTCTATGTAGAACCTTTCCTATATGATCTGTGATACCTTGAATATACGGTAAGAAGGCGGTGCTGATGTTAGGATCGGGTTCACTTCGAGGTTTGGGGTTACGATGTCTCACTATAGTACGGTGTATGTCGTGGGCGTTATAATTATTCTGGAGTAGAGTGTTAGAAACATGCTTAAGTTCGGAGGGTAGTGCCCTAGGTTCTGAGATAGAAAACGCGCGATGTACAAGAGTATTGATGACCGCTTGTTTGTGTGCCGGGTGATGATGGGAAAACCCGTTCAGATATCGGTCCGTATGAGTCGGTTTCCTGTAAACCGTGTGGCCCAGTTTGCCATTGATATTGCGGGTCACTAAGACGTCTAAAAACGGGAGACTTCCGTCTGATTCCACCTCCATGGTAAAGCGAATGTCAGGGTGCTGGGAGTTTAGAAAAAGTAAGAATTCATTTAAAGACTGCCGCCCATGCGGCCAGATGACGAACGTATCGTCTACATATCTAAACCAACATTTAGGTTTTAAATGAAAGGAGCTTATAATCTGTTGTTCGAACGCTTCCATAAAAATGTTAGCGGCAACTGGGGATAAGGGGAAACCCATAGCGGCTCCCGACACTTGTTCATAAAACTTGTTTCGAAATTGGAAGTACGTGGAAGTGAGGCACACATTTACGAGTTCGGATATATCATTCGGTTTGCCGTGGGCGGCTATAATGTCGGAGATGATAGACACTGTGTCCGGGATCGGGACCTTCGTGAAAAGAGATTCAACGTCAAAACTAACTAGTAAATCACTAGTGTCTAAGGAAAAATCCTGTAAACGAGTTACAAAATGTTGAGAATTTTTAATCGCAGAGTTACTGTCACCTGTGTATTGTTTGAGCGTGTTAGATAAATATTTGGCTAATTTGTAGGTGGGGCTGTCGATAACGCTGACAATGGGGCGGAGAGGCACGTTGAGTTTGTTAATTTTAGTTGTACTATATAAGTTGTACCGGTCTCTGTCATAGCATTCTTCAAGCTACTGCGAAACGACCAACATCTACGTACAGCCCTGAAGATGTCCCTTGAAACAGTGGACGAAACGTAGGCAATTACGCCTAACTCGACGCGGTTCCAACCCGAAAACCGAGATCTACATCTAGAGAACGACCGCGGAAACCTACACCTACATTTAGATAGATACTATTTTAAGGAATTACTGTTAAGCAATAAATTTGTATTTGATAACAGGCCACTCATCATCTGAATCTCTGAAGCCGTATCTAAAGCATACTAATGAACACCATAGCAAGATACTTGAAAAAATGAGAAATAAACAAGATTCTGCCAACTCTACCATCACCAGCACCTCAAATTCAACTTCTGAAGATAATACAACAAACATTTATTATAATAATTGTACTTTTAATTTCAACCAATAAAAAAATTTCGTTAGTTAATTCTTTATATAATCGTAACGAATACCACTCGAGCAAACGAAAATAATCCATTATATAACCTCTTCACTCGACGTATATCCTTAAAACAGATTCGCAGAATACATCTCGTGACTCGGAAATATAATCGATTATTTTCTATGCTCTTGTGATATTATAACTGAATATATGCAATCTATTAATGTAAATTACCCTCCACACGGCGAAAATACTCTATACAACTCTACTTTGTATAAAAGTATCCGCTCAGAAATTCCTGCATCGACGGTAATTTTTACTGATGCATCCAAGTCTAAAGTAGGATGCGGATGTGCCTTACTTGTGCCTAGAAATGGATATGCAGAGGCTCTAAAATATGTAAAAAAATATAATATTGGGAATGCAACGATTATGTCAGACTCCAAAAGCGTACTGGAATCTTTACACAAGAGAACTCATCCAAAAAAAAATAACCCCATAATATTGAACATCATCGAACGCTTGAGATATCTGGAGAAAAAACATGTAAAAATCCGTTTCTATTGGATCAATGGACATTCAGGTATAGAGCCTAATGAGGCTGTGGATCGTTTAGCTAAGGAGGCTATAAATAGTAATAACATACTAACGGAAAAAGTACCATCTAATGATCTTATTTCTCATCTAAAAACCAAAATACTAAAAGATGATTGGCAAGCATATTGGAAGCATTCGTATACGAATAGAATGACACACTACGCAAAAATACACCCAAATGTAACTATTCGAGAATGGCATAAGGAACATAGGGTATCAAGGATATATCGCACTACCGTCGCTCGATTAAAATTTAACCATGGACAATTTCCAGCACATTTACACAAACTTAAAGTTATCGAATCAGCTGTTTGTACATGTGGCACCAATATAGCCGATATGAACCATTTAATCTTCGAATGCCATAAGCACAATAACTTTCGAGGTGAATTTATTGGCAGACTTGTTAATGCGGGAGTGGTCATGCCTACTAGTATTACGTGTGTCCTAATGTATAATACTAAGCATCTTTACGATCCATTGATGGATTACATTTTTAAATCTAGGATTAGGATCTAAAATCAAAACCTATCCTCGTTTGCCTCTGTGGGGAAACCTATTTTTCGATGGCCGTTTTTTATTGTGTCTAAAGTCGTCTGATAAAGTCGTCTGATAGGCCCCAGACGTGAAACATGTTTATTCCTACGTTTCCCTTCCCGATTTGCGTGAATTTTATCTTATTATAGATTCTGTAAACATTTAGTAACGTGGCAATATGGGCAACGATCCCGAATGCCAAAAAAAAAACTTCATTCCTATACATTTCCACCAAACCAACGTATTTATGCAGCGAATGTGTTTGTTAGAAATGGTTCCGTTATCCAAGCTCAAAGAAGTTTTCGGCGGAGAATCCCGGAACACAATTTTAAGGTGGGTGAATGATTTTAATTAAAGAGGTAGTGTTGCATCAAAATTTAAACGTGGTGTTACAACTGTTCGGACATCAGAAAACATTGTAAGGGTTCGTATCGCCGTTAACATAAGTCCGATGCGATCTGCTCTGCAAAAAAACATTAATAGAATTCTAAAAATGATTTACGTTTTCACCCCTAGAAAATTCAGATTCTGCAGTCTCTAAAGGAAGGCGACAGAGCACTTCGCGTGACATTTAGTAGAGAATTCCTATAAATCTTGAATGAAGATCAAGATATGTTTGTTTGGTAATGACGGATGAAGCTCACTTTCATTTAAGCGGTTTCATAAATAAACATAATTATCGGTACGGATCATGGAAAATCCTCAACAGTTACACCAGAAACCTCTACGTGGCCAGAAAGTGACAGTATGGTATGGAGTATCAATTTTTGGAATCGTTGGATCATACCTTTTCGAGGAAAATAATCAAGCAGTTACCGTTAACTCACATCGTTATATAGAACTTTTTGGTAAGGGAACTACGAAGATTGGGGCAAGTCAACGTATGGTTCCAGCAGGATGGTGCAACAGCCCATACAAGCGAGGCAGACTCTTCTTACTTTAAGGGAAATATTTCCGAATAAAGTTATATCAAAAAAATGGCAACATAAATTGGCAGCTAGGATCTCCGGAATTATCTGCTCCCGATTTCTTTTTATTCTCCCTGGTTTACTGCTGATGTAATATCTTCTCTAAAACTGAAAGAGTACTACAGGCGTAAATGGAAGAGTACCGAGAGTTTGTATTACCTAAATGAGTTTAGAAGGCTTCGAATTGCTTGTAAGAAACAAATCTCTGAAGTTTACAGTTCCTATATTGAAGTATTTGGTCAATCAATCAGGGCAAATCCTAGAGAATTATTTAAATTCATTAATAGTAAAAAGGACAGAACTAGAATTCCTGGTAACTTAATGTACAATAATATTATTCTTGGCTCAGCACAAGATATTGTAGATTCCTTTGCAAATCTTTTTTCGAACACTCAAATGCCAAGCTCTACGTTCAATAATTATGATTCTCATTCCGGCAGATTGCCTTTTACTTATTACTGGTGAGGAATTGTTGAAAATTATGGCTGTGTTTCTATGTAATTTTACAGCTGGTGATGACTCTGTTCCAAGTATATTGGTACGTAATGCCAGATTTAGTCTTGCTATACCATTAACAAAAATCACAAATCTCTCTATTACATCTGCAACTTTTCCCACTTTGTGAAAACGTGCCAGAATTACCCCAATTTTCAAAACGGGTGACGAATCTATCATAAATAATTATAGACCCATAGCAATATTGTCAAACATGTTATCTACTCATCCCTTCTGCTAAATGTTCGTAAATACTTATCTCCTTAACCAACATTGGTTTCTTTCGGGTAGATTGGCGGTGACCAACTTTGTTTCTATCACCAAATACATCAGTGAGTTTTTAGACAGGAGGGAGCAGGTGGACGTAATTTACACTGACTTGTCAGCTGCCTTCGATTCTATCGACCACGGTGGATCTAATCTGGGCCCTCTGTACTTCTTGACATACATTAATGACCTTCTTGATTGTATCGAGTGACATGTGCTTGCGTACGCTGACGATGTCAAAATTTATACTTCCGTCAAGTCTGAGCATAACTCTGTATTTCTTCAACAAAATCTTGATCGTTTGACTGGTTGGTGCTTTTCTAACAAATTAATGTTGCTAAATGTTGCTGTATTTCATTCACGCGAAAGCTAAATTCAACGCCTTCTTCTTATGTAATACATAATGAACTCATAACACAAGCCGATACGTTCAGGGGTCTTGGTGTATATTTTGATAGCGAACTTAGATTCTCTTTCCACATCGAACAACTTTGCAGCTCCACCTACAGAAAATTGGGATTCATTATGCGTCCTGCTAAGTACTTCACTAAGCCTGACATACTTAAATCCCTCTTCTTTGCATTCGTTGCTAGTAGTATGGAATATGCTTCTCCCGTCTGGTCACCTTACTATGTCCCGCACCAATCCTCCAGACTTGTCAATACTCTTGTCAATCCGACTCGCAGAACTAACGTGTTACTTAACTCGTCTCTTTACAGAATGAGCCGATCTGCTAATAGTACTTACGTGCACTTTGTGTTACTTATTACTTTAGATACTTTTTGCTTGTATTTTTTCGTTTTAATACTTAATTTGGATATTTTTGCTTGAGTTTAATTTTATATTATGTATCAATTTTAATTTTAGTTACTTATGTTTTTTGTAATTTGTTTTGTGTATTCTGTATACATTTGTATTATACCCTGTAAATGGTCTCTGTTGGGTAATAAATGATATTATTATTATTATTATTATGGGGCTTGATAGGATATATCAGAACCGAGCACAAACTACTCAGGCATTCAAAAACAACATTTTTCAAAAATATCAGGGTATTAATGCTCAACTCCTTCTCAGAGTTATGGAAAATTTTCAGAATAGGTTAAGATTTTGTTTAGAAGCCAATAGTACTTATAATATATTATGAAAATTAATACTGGTAGCCGTAACTTTGTGGTAATTTATTTTGAAAATAAAAGGGCGTCGTTACTTGGAAGTGCGTGGAAGTACGTGGAAGGGCGGTGATAGGGCGATGTGGTTCTTTTCTGTGAATGTGTCTGGGAATATCCTTTCTCCAGCAGGGGCGTACCGATGAGCCTGTAGAAAGGTGAAATACGTATCTACGTCTCTGGGGATAGGATATATTCGGACACGTTCACAGAAAATATTAATAGTGAACCTGCATTTGTGTTCTTCACACCAGATTCTTAATAATATTTTATATTATTAAAAATACCTTTGTAAGTTTATAAAACTTAATCAAACGTAAAATTTTCGTTATCAAAAGTTAAAACGTGATTGCTGAGGAAAGATTTAAAATGCCTAAAACTAGGAAAGATTTGTGTTGCTCTGTATTTGGAAAACCAATTACATTAAGTGCTAATTTGTTGCCTACGCATTGTGATATTATTAAATATTACCTGTGGCTAAAAAATGATATGTTTGAATTGAACAACCGAAAAGATCCTTCAATTAAGTGCATATGTGAAATAATTGCTACTGTTATTGAACAAATATGGAAAAAGGCATCGATTCCTATAATAAGTCATCAACAAATCTTAGCAAGATTGATTTCCTATTACAACAAATACAAAAATATGAAGAAACTGCGCAGTGAAGTAAAAAACAAAATTTCTTAAAGGAATCTCAAAAACAATTATATGACATCGCAACCTGTAAGTGCGCCTCCAGAAACATATGTAAATGTGTGACAAAAATACCTCCAGCAGAGGAAAAGTTTTTAAAGGAGCAACGAAATGAGCGTAGAATGTATACTGGCTGTGTGGATAGGTTGACAACAAAATCTATACGACCCAATGAAGTTCGAAAGAGAAAATATGATCAATTCTTTCAAAAAAACATGACTTCAAGTACTTCTTCGTCTATGTCAGAATTACATCGGTCATGCAGTAGCACTTCAAGTGAAACATCAGAATCAGAGCAAGATGATTTTTGCTTTAATGAAGGAAAAAGAAAATTTCACAAAAGAGAAAATCAAAAGGGAAATAAGCAGATGAGACAAAAGTTGCAAACCCTTGCTACAGCTTGTGACAGGACTGGAGTTTCAGATCGATTTGCAGCATTTGTTGTAAACGCAGTAATGGTTGATTTAAACATTATAGATGCCGAAAACTCATCAAGCGTAATAGATCGTAGTAAAATACGTCGAGAAAGGAAAAAAGTTCGAAAGCAGTTGAGCTCTATTAGCAATGAAAATCCTCTGACTTCTATTTATTTTGATGGTCGTAAAGACAAAACTTTAATTATAACTTCAAAAGAAAATAAGTCACAGCGTAAGACTATTACCGAAGAACATATTTCAATGGTATCTGAGCCAAATTCTGAATATATTGGACATTTCACAATAGATTCAGGAAAAGCAGCTAATATTATGAGGAATATTGTCGCCTTATTAGATAAAAAGAATAAATGTAATTCATCTCAGGGTATAAAAATGGAGTTATTGCCTTATTGGAAACACATTTAAAAAGACCATTTCAATGGCTTGTGTGCTTATTACACGCAAATGAATTGCCACTGCGCCATTTGTTTTTAAGTCTTGATGGAAACACAGCAGGTCCTAATAGCTTTTCTGGAGCTATAGGTAAAAACCTCCTCAAGTGCCTTGATTTTAAGTTACAAGCTTTTGAAGCGATTCCTGCAGAATTGCCGGATATTGATATAAAGTTGCTAAGCACTGATCAAAAATATCTTTACGAGATTTGTTCTTCCATTTCGTCTGGTTTAGCTTCACCAAGTTTAGATGAAAGAGGCCCTGGGAAATTAGCACACTCTCGCTGGCTAACTTGCGCCAATAGGATTCTTCGCTTATACATTGGAATGGCTACACCACCAGAAATCCTTAAGCAGCACTTTTCATTATGAAAGTATACGCGCCAACATGGTTTGACATAAAGTCAAAACCATCTTGTAACCACGGTCCAGTTCATGTTTTCAACATGGTCAAGATAAGTTTATATTTAAGAGATGACCTTAAGAGTATTGTTTTAAAAACTATAAACAGAAATTCATTCTTCGCACACCCAGAAAATATGCTGTTGGCCATGCTTCAAGATGATACTTTAAAAATTAGAGAATTGACTCTCCGAAGAGTATTAGAAGCAAGAAAAAAAATGTGTGCATTAAAAGCAAAAAAGTTCGCGAGTTCCGCCTTCCACAACTTCAAGTAAATGCGACAAATTACTATGAGTTAATAAATTGGTCGAATGTGAGAATAACTGAACCACCAATTACTATGAAATATTCTAATACAGAAATTTCAAACCTGATTCGTTCGGGAAATAATTGCAGTCAATTTGGGATGTTTCCTTCTTGTCATACCCAAGCAGTAGAGAGGTGTGTCAAGCTCGTCACTGAAGCTTCAATATCTGTTTGTGGATTAGAAGCAAGAGATGGTTTCATTCGCTCTAGAATTAAAGCAAGGCAAGACATACCACTGTTTGAGTCGAAATCTCAATTTTTTCAACAACGAGATCCTTTACAATTTGCTAACGAATGATTTTTGTCTCTGTATTAAATATGCTTTATGTGAGTAAATAAAAGACTGTAACTGTTTGAATTTATCGAATAAAAACAAATTTAAACCACACTGTTTACTTTTTTATATATGATAAAGTTCCACAAATTAAAGTCTTGTGCGCCACCTCAAGACGTTTACCTAGGAAGATAAGATTTTTTCTCTGCACTTTTAAGTACTTAGAGCATCGATGTTTAATACAGGAAAAACTAAATAAAAAAAAAAAATTTCGCTCCACCCTAATGTATATACCATAATATTTGACATCAAAACATATTGCTGTGTTATTTCCAAGATAACATAAATTAAGTACTTATAAATTAATAAATTAATTAAAGATAAGGGACAAGATGAGAAAAAATGTGTGTGTAAGGCATGTTTAGAACAGGTTGTGTTCTGTGTGCACCTGTCAAGGATGCAAGATAATAAAATTTGAAATCAAAATCCATATAAATGTAATTTACAAGCTTATAAAAATATAAAACAGTACTTACTGGTAGAATATCAAATTTAGTGCATTATGTAAATAGATTTCTAGTTATGATCTTGCAGTAAATTAAATGTAGCATAAATAAGCATAAAACGTAGTTAAAATGGGTTGTGATCTTAGTGCACCTGTATATTACGTGATACATTATTGCATTTGATGTATCATGTTAATAGATTATAGGTTATGATACGATCTAATGATATTTATCATCTAATTAAGTGAAATCGCATACTTACGTACCAAAAATAAATAAAAAGGAATATTAAAAATCATTTTTAGTATTTCAAATTCAATATCTAGTGTGAAAATTTTAGGTTTTCTTATATAGAATCTCCAGTGTTTATAATATAATTTTAGTAATGATTTCTAAACGAAAATAAGTCCACACAATAAATGATCCAGTGTTAATAGCATTCATAGTACAATCTGAAAATAATAGATACCTGTAGCAAATACGAATGATGTTTGAGAAGCATATTTAATAACAAGAAAATTTACTTACGTTCGTAAATATGAAATAATGTATTCAACGGGATAGAAAATTAAATAAAACAAGCTTAGCAAGTTATCGGAAATAATACGTCAATAACAATAAGCTTCAAAATTATATTACAATGTTTAATCACCCATTATATGCTCCATGATATCTGTAAAGAGGATATGTATAAACTGTAAACTAATCAAGATGCCAGCAGTTTGAATTTAGAGGTTAGAAATTTTAAATATATTTGAAGCATAGAGGATATACAGAGAACAGCATGTAAGACAGAGAACACAATAAATTATAATAGAAGATTTCCCTTTCTACACGACGATGGACAGTCTATAAAAAATTTGTGTAATGAATTCTGTTGCTACCCGAATGTGATTGGATGTAATGTAAAACAGAAAATAGCAAAACAGACAGCATAAGAAAAACATGGAATATATGAAAAGTTGCTATACTTGAGAAAGTGTATACGGCACCGAGTTTGTAAAAGAAAGAGAAATGGAGAAGAAAGAGATTCTAACGCGAGCAACAGTTTTGAACAGAAATTAAAATTTATTTAACATTTAAGCGTTACATTTTACATACTATTTATATTTGAAGCATCTTAAATTTTCATAATTTGTATAGAATATCATTACATTTTCTTTCATTTAACTTTTTCTTTTGATTCAAAATAATTGTTTTTGAAATAATCTATGATAATATGTATGAGGAGCAAAGGTCAGTGTAAGTAAAATGGCTCACAATAGCTTGATGGCTATAACAAATTCAAATCAAATATTGTATAGTGTATATGAATAATTAGTTTAAATTAATAGTAGTAAATTCATCATTGTAGTTGAATATTTACGCAAGATACGCAAGTAACTGCGTAGAAGCTGACTTCCACAAATGACCATGAGAAATCTGCATAATAGAATTTTATAATTAAAGATTCATAGATTAGGAATCAAATATAACTACATACAATGTGGATATAGACATTTTGTTCTGTAGGGACTAGACTTCCACTAAGTAAGTGTCCAATAACACACTATTTGAAATAAATATTATTTATAAATATCAGTAAAATCAAGATATCCATAGATACCTATATCTTAAAGAGTCAAACCAAACATCTTGAGTCATAACTTCGCGTTTGGAGGGTTTAGATCCCCTTGGCTGCGTGAGATACACAAGTGTAGTGATTTTAAGATTCTATCAGTATCAAAATAAAGACTTCAAAGCTATATGTTTATTCCCGACAATCCTCGTAAAAATTTTATAATAGTAGTTTGGTTTAGATTAATTAATGAGATTGATTAAGATTTTAATACATGAATTGTTAATATATTTAAAGATCAAATAATAAAATAATTTTTTATTAGCATCTTGTTGTATCATTTCTTTGAATGTACATTGGATGCTAGGCATAGTTCCTTAGAACCTAAAAACAAAACCCTGAGGCTTGCAATTTATATCATAGAGTCAAAAGAGAAATATGCTTGAGTGACAATTTACATTGAAATTTTATAACCCAAGACACGAGCGCTATAGAACTGTACTACCATCTCTTCGTGCGCAACATTAAAATATCTGAAATTTCTAGGTAGCACCTCGTATATACAGTACAAATCTCTTCCCTATAGTCACCTACAAACGTGTATTACGTATGTGTGCGTTCGAAAAGCGAGGAGTGGGGACGCACATAGCATGTATGTATGTATGTATCATAATTTATCATACATACATACATACATACATACATATGTACTGTAGATCAGTTTGGATGTAAGCAGTAAGCACATACATAGTATAAACGTCGATGAATGTGGAACTACAGTCAATAATAGGGACTTTATGTATTATGTAATAATAAACACAAATAAGTATGGACTTTTTGGAAGATTTTAATATTTTTAACGTTTAAAACAATGTCAGATATACCTATAACAATAACAATAAATAAAGCGGTAAATCATAATAACTTCTATATTCTATACATAATAAATAAAACTAGAATTAAAAAAATAAAAAGTAAACTATTTAATGTATTGTATGCTCAAAACGGTCTCCTAATTCAAACAAGCAATGTCCTAATCTGTCATAAAAGTTTCTCTGAACATTTAAAATCGTTTGCGGTTGAATATTTAGGATAGATTCAACTATTTTCGCCCGTAATTCCTCCAGATTATTAGGTCTGTTATTTGGAAACCCATAAATTGATGTCTTAAGGTAACTCCAGAGAAAAAAATCATTAGGAGATAGATCAGGTGATCTAGGTAGCCATTGAATATCGCTCCAGCCGGTTAGTACTCTGTCATCAAATATGCTGCGTAAATATTCTCTGACAATTACAGCATTATGAGCAGGACAACCGTCTTGCTGAAACCAAATAAGATTTATGTCTGCTACATTTCGTATATCAGGAATTATATTATCCTGCAGAAGACTTAAATATTTGGCTGCATTTAGGTTTCCTTGTATAAAAAACGGACCAATTATATTGTTGCCCAATAGGCCAGCCCAAACATTTAATTTTTCCGGATATTGAGTTCTAGCATTATAAACAATATGCTTATTTTCTCTTGACCAATATCTTGCAATGCTTGGATTATGGCGACCGTATAAAGGAAATGAGCTTTCATCAGTAAACAATATGTTTTTTACAAAATTATCGTCGTTATTACATCGTTCGATGACTTGTTCGCAAAATTGCGTAAGTTTATATTTATCATCGGGAAAAATCTCATTCGTTTTCCTTAATTTATACGAACGATACTTATTTTTTTTCAAAACCCTACGAACGGTGCAGCTGGCAATGTTAGATTGTTCGGCGATTTTCGTGCTAGACGATTGTGGCTGCTCCTCTACAGAAGCACAAATCAAAAAATCACGTTCTTCATTTTGCGGTACCTTTACCTTCGTATGTTTTAACGGATTTAAACAGCCATATTTTTCGAAATTTTTAATTATGTGTCTTATCGTTTCAAACGCAATGGTACGTTGAAAGTTAATTTGAAATACCCGTGCAATTTCTCTTATGCTGCGACCAAGATGATACTGTTTTACGACATATTTTTTTTGTTCAAGGGTAAAAATATCCATCGTGAATACGGACTATTCGCAAAAGTTGAGCAAACCATCCAACTTGGCAAGTAAACTGTAACCAATGGCATGTATCACATGTATGCATTACTATGAATCGCTTCGTGCGTCCCCACTCCTCGCTTCTCGAACGCACACATACGTAATACACGTTTGTAGGTGACTATAGGGAAGAGATTTGTACTGTATACAAGAATATTTTCAAGATTGTTCCTCCAGCTTAGCTTCTCTCTTTTTCTTTGTCTTTCTACTTTTCCATATCCTTCTTCTTTCTCTCACTAAGCTGCAACATTACATGAATTAACGTTTATGGGGCGTATTAAATTAGTTGTATGTGTACAGTCTTGGAAATACTGTCAATGTTGTACATTATAAGGAAATTATGTCAGAAAATTTCATAGCCATTTCAATAGCATTTATACTATGTTATGGTTCGCATAATATAACCGTTGTAAATGCATTATAGAAAACAGAAAAAGTGCGCGAGAGATTTTAGATCTTCTTTCGTCTTCTAATAGTAATGAATCTTTCGTATATCTTACCATTGCTCGCTTTCGAGACATTAGTAATGTTGATCGGTACGAAAGTAATCAACGTCACCAATATCGTTCGTGTTCCGCACGTACGTTAAATACTATGGCAGTTGCAAGAATTTCTAGAAATGCACTGCAGAAATTAACAATCTTGTTCCGTAAAATAAGCATCGCATCTAGAACAATCTTTCGCATAATTCGGAATGATTTAGGTATGAAGACTTAGAGAAGGAACAAGCACAATCTTTTAACACACCAGATTTAAAATATCTAAGAACCGAAAAAACGATGAAGTTATTTAGTCATTACGACAAAAGATGGCAATGCGACATCTTATTCTAGGCCGAGAAAATCGTCATTGATGAAAACAAATTTACCGACAGAATAATAGGGTATACTCAAAGTACCATAGAAGCGCGGAAGATCGTGACACTGAATCAACGTGGTTTCATCTTAATTATATTAATTTTGGTAAAATGGGTGTGAAAACATCGGGCCGAGTGTACCAAGATGAAGACTCTAGCAGACTCGTTTATGGGGACGAAATGGATGTTTCAAGAGGTTTCGGCACTCGCTTATAAAGCGAAAATATCATTCTTAAGTTTATTAAAGCTTCTGATTTAGCCTCCTGGTAGCCCTGATTTAAACCCTATTAACTATTGATTATGGAAAAAATGTGTATGTAAGAAACATAATCCAAATTTGCAGTCTCTGAAAAGAAGTATTCTTGAAACTACAACAAAAATACTGCTAGAAGCAGTACGAAAATCGATGAATAAATGGCTCCTGTCATTTACAACTCTGTATGGACACAAGACGTTTCGAATAAATTATCGTCATCGTTTGAAAGCTTTTTCTACACTGGACGAATATATATACATATTATACAAGTGTCCCGTATCGTTATGTTTAAATTTTAGGAGTGTAAAGTTACAGATCTATGAATGTAATTGTCAGATCATGAAAAAAAATGTAATCCTAAAGTCAATAAAAACTGATTTTATTTAAAAAAGTTCAATTAATGATATTTTCGAAATGTTCACCTACTTGTTGTATGCAGGCCTGTGCCCGTAAGCCAACAGAAGTACCTATTCGAATTTCATACTTGTTTTGTCGGATTTGCTCGGCAGCCAGGTGAATACGGTCCAACAACTCTTTTCTTGTGTTCGAAACTTGCGGGTAGACTAAATTTTTCATGTACTCTCATAAATAAAAGTCAAGAGGATTAAGATCGGGTGATCTGGGTGGCCATGCAATAGGAGCACCTCGACCATTTCATCTTGGATAATTGACGTTAACCCAATTTCGGACAGAAATTCCGAAATGCGGTGGTGCCCCACCCATGTGAAACCACATGTCTCGTCGAACATTCAGTGGGACACCCTCTCCAAAAGACCTGGCAGTTCGTCAATAAGAAATTGAAGGTAATTGTCCGCATTTAACCTCTCAGGAAGAACGACAGGACCAATCAACAAGTCATCGATTAGGCACGCCCAAACGTTAATAGAAAATTCATGTTGAAATTTAGATGGGCGTACAGCTTTGTGATTTTCTGATTACCACCTGTGCAGGTTTCTCAGATTTGTAACACCACTTCTCGTGAACGTAGATTCATCTGTCCAGAGGACTGTTCTGCAGAAATTAAAATGAAGCTATGACTGTCTTAATATCCAGGTAGAATAAACTAGACGAGCATAGTGGTCTGCCTCAAGCAAACCGTGTCCCCTGCGATAGTGATATGGATAAAAGCCCTCACGTTTTAAAATTTGCCCAATCATAATTTATGTTGCTGTTATATAATTATATATCTTATATTATTTACATATCTAAATTTGCATTTGCTTATCATGCTGACAGTTCCGTGTTTTGATCCCTGTCTGGCTGTTCGAGCAGGGTTTCGCGGTTTTCCTTCTCGTTTAAGGCGAATGCCGACAGCTTAACATCTTAAGTCACGGGCGCATACTTAATAATAGCTCATGTCTTGCGTTTCCCTGTTTTTGTTGTCTATTTATTTTAGAATACTAAGGCATGATTTATTATTATTAAATTGGAATGTATCTTTGAATAATTTTATCCATAGCAACTACAAATGTATAAGTATGACATTAATATACTGTCATTTATATTTTATATTCCTTGAAAAAGGCATCATTTGCCGAAACATGTTGGATTGTTTTAAATATATACATTTTGAAGTAGAACCAGTCCTTAAATCGCCAACAAATTGAATTTACCATATATATACAGGGTGACTTACGGGAAACTGACCGTTTTCAAATGAACATTACTCAATTGTTTTTCAATAAAGAAGAAGTTTATTTTTACAAAACGAAAGATTAATATTTACCATTTAATGTAACATTGTCATTTATGGAAAATTATATCACTCAAGTGACGGCCGTCCGCTTGTATACAGATTTCAAGTCTCTGCCAAAATTCATTCACAACTCGTGCCAATAGCTCTTGGTCAATCCCATGCACCTCTTCTGTAATGATATCTGGCAACGCAATTAAAGTACGGGGTTTGTGAACATAAACACGTTCTTTCAAGTACCCCCACAAGAAAAAGTCACAACACGACAAGTCCGGCGATCTTGGGGGCCACCGCACGTCACCGAAACGAGAAATGAGGCGCCCAGGAAACATGTTTCTCAAAACTTCCATTGATGCATTTGCAGTGTGTGCTGTGGCACCATCCTGCTGAAAATAAACATTTCTGAGGTTTATCTGTCTTCTTCGTAGTTCAGGTAGAAAAAACGTATTTAACATGTGAATGTAACGCTCCGAATTCACGGTCACCGTAACGCCATTCTCATCAAAAAAATACGGTCCAATAACACCAAAAGCCGCAACCGCGCACCATACGGTCACACGCGCGGAGTGAAGAGGCCTTTCACGGGTAATGCGAGGATTTTGTGGGGCCCAGTAACGAAAGTTTTGTTTATTTACTGAGCCATCCAAGCTAAAATGAGCTTCATCGCTCATTATCACTATTGGGTTTTCCTCAAACAACACTTGCATACGTACGGCGAAGTCTTCGCGTTCAACATAGTCCCTATCGTTGAGCTTCTGAACAATCAGCATTTTATATGGGTGAAATTTCAAACCCAAACGCAAAATTCTTCTCACAGAATCACAGCTTAACTGCAACTCACGTGCATGTCGCCGTGCAGATCGACTTGGGCTCCTGTTCATTGCCTCTCTCACTGCGTCGATGTTTTCGGGCGTTCTCGCTGTTCTTGCAGGGCCTGGCGGCTTCTTCTTTGCAATATTCCCTGTTGTTCTCAACGTTTGCATCCATTTCAGGATTTTAATGCGGCTTGGAACCGCGCTATTCCGGCGGATAGTGAAATGCCAGCGGAAAATTCGTTGTGTTATGATAACTGATTCGTCATTTTTGACAAAAGTATCGTACGCGAATATGCGGTGCTGTATTGTCAACTGCTCCATTGTAACTGAAACGGTAAGTCATGCCGACGCGTATGACCCCTCCACCTTCTTCCTCCCACCACTAACGCCTTTATATTATCTATTTTAAAAACGTCAGTTTCCCGTATGTCACCCTGTATATATATATATATATATATATATATATACATATAACATTTGATAAATTATTGGAGTTTTTCGGCTTTTTTATATGAAATATTTACAAATATTAAATTAGAATGTATGTAATTGCAGAGTAAGTGGGGATGTAAACATTGCTGTCTACAAATTACAAAGCAAATCTTACGAAATTTTTTTTTTTTTAAAAATATGGTCTAGGTTGGGACTCGAACCCAAGTCTACCGCTATCCGGGCTGTCGCCTTTACCGCTAGGCCACAATAGACCCAGGTTCAAGCTATTTAGAAATGCATTATAAAGTAACATTAGCATTTTCAAACATTCAAATCTGACATCAGCTCTCAAAATACTGACATCTACTTTCAAAATAGGCATCTGCTTTCTAATCTGACGTTTGCTTTCATAACTGACACCTGCTTTCAAAACAGACATCTGCTTTCAATAACTGACATTTGCTTTCACTAACTGACATCTGCTATCAAAACTGACATGAGCTTTCATAACTGACTTCTGTTTTCAACTTGACATCTACATTCAATAACTGACATCTGATTCATTAACACTGTTACTTTATAATGCATTTAGCTTAAACCTGGGTCTATTGTGGCCTAGTGGTAAAGGCGACAGCCCGGATAGCTGTAGACTTGGGTTCGAGTCCCAACGTAGACCATATTTTTCAAATAAAAAAAAAAAATTTCGTATGATTTGCTTTGTAATTTGTAGACAGCAATGTTTACATCCCCACTTACTCTGCAATTACATACATTCTAATTTGATATTTGTAAATATTTAATATAAAAAAGCCGAAAAACTCCAATAATTTATCAAATGTTATATTAATGAACGGCTAAGAAATTATCTAAACACTTATATATATATATATATATATATATATATATATATATATATATATATATATATATATGGTAAACCTAATCAGTAGGCGATTAAAGGTCTGTATATTACTTCAAAATATATGTATTTAAAAAACTCTACATGTTTCGGCTGTGTACGCCTTTATCAAGAGAATACAAAATATGAATGACAGGATATAAATTTATATCCTGTCATTCATATTTTGTATTCTCTTGATAAAGGCGTACACAGCCGAAACATGTAGAGTTTTTTAAATACATATATTTTGAAGTAATATACAGACCTTTAATCGCCTACTGATTAGGTTTACCATATCATACCAAGGTCACGAAGTTATTATATATATATATATATATATATATATATATATATATATATATATATATATATATATATATGTAATTTAGTTTTATAAGACGAGTTATTCTTTTATTATACATTATTAAAATACTCACAATATTTATGGCTAGACAGTTTGATTTTTCTTTTTTCTTTCTAATAAGTTATAACCCATTCACTTCTACTTCTTTTGAACATTTCTCTCATTTGTTTTCAAGTCAGTCGGTTTTGGGCATTTTGATGTCGATCTCAGCCAAATATCTTTCGGATATTAGTGTTCCATCTTTTTTGCGGTCTTTCTTTGTTTCGTATTCTTAGTATATAAGTATCTTAAATGTTACGCTTTAAGTAGATCGAAATGTTTGTTGAAGAGTATGCGGCCCATGTGAAGGATGGATTATTATTATATTACAGTAAAAATTACAATAAGTCAATTGTGATAAACGACAGGTGAAGAATAAATAAAATGAAAATAGATTAAAGATACTTTCTGTAAATTTACTGAAAATATATAGCCAAACTATAGTTTGGATAGAAATAACTTCGCATCCATAGAAAATGTAGAAACAACTTAAGCTTGCTTTCTGATCATAAATCAAGGGACTTTTATGACAGAAGTGGTCAGATTATTAGAGAAATGTTGTTAAGAATAATGAAATTTATATAATTCATAATAATGTTATTTATTTTATATAAAATCTTATCAAGACTTTTGCAATGATCCAGTAATTATGACTATTCGTATAAAATTCCTATTTCCTATAATTTTCATAACTTTTTGCTTTCTTATTATAAAGTGTATTATTAGAAAATGAACCCAACCAAATTATACATACTTATAACATGCCTTCCAAATCCATCTTTCCTTATATATTTTTTATTTAGTAGACAAATTCGTCCAAACTTCGAAAGTAATAGTTAATAAGAAAATAACTAAAAAAATACGTGTTATTTCGTTTTTCTTTTGTATACACGCACTGCAGTTAATTTGTACCCTAAATTGCCCTTAAGTCATATCGAATATTCGGCACCAATTATCTAGTTTTGGGGGAGTAGAATGGTAGGTGGAGGTAAGAGGCGGGCGGAGAACTGAAAACAACAACTCAAATAACAAACTAATTTTCCAAGTCTGGTTCTCTGTGTATATGTGTATGTATTTGTTACCTTCTTATCGCGTGACAAATATCTCTGTTTCTTTTCGTTGTATACCGAGGTAACAACGAAAGAACTCAAGCAATCTAAAGTTTGTATATATGGCAATCAATATAAATGGAAGATATTAGAGAGCCTTCCTCGCTGGATGGTTTTAAAATAACTTGTTATTGATAGGAAAAACGTCGCGTTGCTGCACTGACTGATGCGTGATACATTTTATGTCTTTTAAAACTAAAGTTTGGTTTGTGGTTTCCCAGTAAATATACCTAAAGCGAATTTAATTTATTGAAGGAAATATCCATAATTTAGGTAAAATGAAGTAATAGATCACATTCACAAAGCACAATATTCGTGAAATATTTTGCAATAAACTAATTTATTAACATAAAAATCCATTAAAATATGCCTGACTAATGCGATTTTTTAGTAAATTCACAATACTTTTTTTAAACAAATATAGTACATAAACTAAGCAATAGTAATGATCTTCAAGAGTTTTGACAGGTTTTTTAAGTCACATTTGGTGATTTGGGATAAAGAACCCTTCACTGGACAGTTTCTAGTCTAGGTACAAAGTCATGTATGATTAATAAATACTAGAAAAGAAAAAATCTGGAAAGTAGTGAAAACTTTTTAATGTACAATAATTATGCAAAACGGCTTCAGCTTGGAAAATAGTTCATGTAGTACCTACCTGCATTTAAGAGTAGTAGCAAGCAGTTTCTATTATTGCGTCTATTGCGTCGCTCGTGCTGACTCGCAGTTAATCCTGATTTCTTTGAACTCTGGTGGAAAGATCTTGTTATTTATATTTCAATGGTTTTAGTTATACTGAATTCGTCGTAAACTATGGAATATCGTGGGGATCAAACTTGGAACCATTTCAACTTGCCCTGTTTATTGATAAATCTTCTTCATATTGTAAAGTTTGTCTTTTCGGGTTCTTAAATAAAACTATCGATAACTTTAGACACACACTATATTAATAATAAAACGTATAACAATATAAAACTTAACTACTAACAATAAGCACATTTATGTATTTATGTTTATGTAACTTTAATCCGCGATGAATCGGTATGGAATGGTCCAATCCCTTCTTCGACGGCTTTTATATCGTGGCTTATATTTTCTCGATGCATGCAGAACGCTCGAGAAAATGCCAGCGGTATGACGCGTGACGCGTCGTTGGATGAGTCATCACAATATGAAACATTAGTGATATGAACTAGGTTCATGAGGAGGTTTGTTAGTCATGGGTATTACCATAATTTGAATAAATTTTAATCTAATAGGCCAGTACTCTGTCCACAGAATAAAATCAAAAATTAATCTTAAATATTAAATGACGGTAATAGGTAGTTGAGATAGTACTTTACCATTGATCGTGTTATAACCTTTATGGTTTCTTTTAATTAAAATATGTATTTTGCTCTTGAGTTTGGGAGAATGTAAAATTTTTAATAGGTAAGAACATCTGCAACTGTGTTTCTGGAAAGTTTTCAATACCAGGATATGCAGTAGCTACGTATGGCGTAAACAACCTATTGTATGTAGTCGCATTTGCATCCCTTTCACATTTAGCTTGCACTAGCAATGGCAATACCTTGAAAAATGTCCTACCTCAAGGCTCGGTTCTAGCTCCTCTTACGTTCAACATTTACACCAATGATGTCTCACTCTAAAAATTACGAAAATTTCTATATTTAAAGGATGAAGAATTACAACTTGCTGAAGATCTGCAAGCTTTAGACGAATACAACAAAACCCTTCAAAATCCGAACTAGATACAAGCCTCTAGGGCCCAACTCTTTCCAAATTATCTTGCACATATGGGCATGCGTCTCCGACGTTTTATGATATAATAATATGAATCGCAATAAATAATAATAATATGAATTGTAATGAAAAATAATAATATGAAAGTAATGAATACTAATAATGTGAATAGTAACAACATTTGTATGTGTGTTAGTTGTGCAAAACAATTTTCTAATTTGTATAATTTGAGACGACATGTAAATAAATTTCATTCCAGCGACAATACCTAATCTGTTGCTTTCATTGCCGTCCAAAACTTCAAATATAAATGCAATGAATGTAATATGTATCTTTTTAAAAAATATTTACAAATTTAATCCTCATAATAAGAAGCAACACATAAAAAAATAGTAATAATAGCCAATAGAATGCGAACTAAGTGTTCTGTGGAATGTGCATTACTAATGATAATGAAGAAGTATATAGCGCCTTTAAATGTGGTAAGTTAACGACACTGCTGCGCAAGACGCGTATTTTACTTCCCCGATATGTTTATTTAATGTATAGCGTAGCATTTGATTGGATAGACAATAGAGATAGGTCAGAAGTAGGTGTGGTATATGCATACGTATTGCGTATGTACTCGTACTTCTATCGTATCTAATCGTCGACGTATCTGATCAGACCCGAAATAATATATTATATAAACTTGCTGGCAATTCATGGAGAGCGAATCGGGAGGCCTTGCAAATGGTAGCCATTGCACTGGCTTCTGCTGAATACTGTGCCGTCTAAGTATCGAAGTTCTAACACCGAGCTAGTAGATATTTAATTTAACAATACAGTGAGTATTGCCACTGGTATTTTTAGATCGACAACTAGTTTCTGGCTACCTATTCTTCTTAACATTGCCCTACCGGATATTAGATGCTCGCTGTGACACAGAATAAATGAAATAACATTACCAACAACACTGGTCTTCCTATATATGATGTTTTGAAGAGCGTTCCCAGCATCTATACAGTATGAATTTGAAATTTATTTTATATATTTGGAATTTATATTAAAGTGGTTGGCGAGCCCTGGTGTGGGAGGTGCGAAGAACAGGAGGAAACTAGCCTTCATGTAATATGCACGTGTGAGGAACTGAAGGGACTCAGACAGAAATATTTCGGAAGAGATCTATTGGATCCTACGAGGGTACTCAAACTTCCCCTGAGGAGGATAGTGGGATTTATCGAGGACACAAGACTAACAGAGTGGAATTGAGAGATCTATTGGGGATAGTACAAAGAGCAGTGTACTCAAATGCCTGGATGTGCTGGCATCCAACTCACTCAAAACAGAAAAAATAAGAAGAAGAAGAAGAAGAAGACGAGCTTTCCCAGGACCCGACTGAAAATCTAGGAGACCCTTCTGGCTGGATACGGAAGGTCAGTGTGAGCGATTACTTGATAGCCCTCCTCGAGCAGCACCCTGAATTGAGAAATAGAAATTTAACTTCTAATCCTTCAGAATCTCTGCTTGGTGTAATCCTCCCACGTAGGTAATGGTCTTAATTAAATAGGTTCCGCACAGGCGACAGAAGGTGCAACCCAATGCTGCATAAATGGAAACTAACAGAAACTAGCCTCTGCGACTGCGTAGATGTGGAACAAACTGTAGCCCACATAGTAAACGACTGCTCCAGAAGAAGTTTCACTGGTGGCAACGACGGGTTGAGCAAGGTAGCTCCCGAAAACTGGACTATTGGTGTATAAATTATTTTCTTGGCAACTTTCATTAAAAGTAGTGGTTTCGAACATTATGTTGATGACAGAAGATGGCCATTCGCCGCTGAGGCGTTTTTGAGTCACTTTGCCAATTTAAAGCGTTTTGATGTACTTTGCCGCTCGTCAAGTCTTCTATGTTTACTACACGGACAACATTAGCACATGTAAATTAAAATTCTATTCGTATTTCACTATGATTTGTTTTATGACATTCAGACGTGGATAATTATTTATTATTTGGACAAGTATTGCTTTAAAACTTTTATTTTCATTTTTATCTTACTAAGATGCTTAGTCAACGAATAAATAGTACTTATATTTCGAGCTAAAAGCACACTTGCCGCTTTTGCATGATTGCGGTTTCGGCAGCGCCTCAACCAGCAAACTTCATGCGTAAGCGGCAAACATGCACTTTCAGTTCTTAACATAAAATATACTTCTTATGACCTTTTTGATAATATCTAATTTTCGATTTTTAAACTTCGCTTCTCATACGAAATAAATAAATGTTTCAAAGTATTGTGCCTTTGAGTATATATGCCTTTTCTAGGTCATATCTGACCCAGTCGTTAGAAATTTTTCTTATTCGATATTTTGAGATTTGCGGCATTTTTACCTTTTTTGTTACTTTGCGGATGGTATGTTGTACTTGCTCTTCTTATTCTTTTTGCTTAAGTTTTCTTTTTAATTGATTTATTAATGTGTTGCAAGCATTTCTAAAGTCTTTTGAGAGATAAATGACATACCTGCAGAAACATGATTTCTTCGAATGCCAAAATGTCTTAACTATAATGGAATATACCTATTTTTAAGATAATTATAAGATATATTGTATTTTGCTGTATTAGACAAAACATCAAGAAAAGTCCCTGGCAAATTGCAAAATCTTAATATTAGTTGTAATTAAAAAAAAATATTTTTTATATTCGCTAGCGTGAATTTCTTCTGTACAAAGTCCCGTATCGTTATGTTCAAATTTTAGGAGTGTAAAGTAGACTTCACTTCAAGTAACAAAAACGCAAAAGTTGTATATCCATTTTTATTTGCTTCAAAGTTACAGATCTATGAATGTGATTGTCAGATTAGGAAAAAAAAATGTAATCCTAAAGTCAATACAAACTGATTTTATTTAAAAAAAGTTATACGATTCAATAACAGGCCTGTGATTGTTAACGTCGCAAAATAAAATGTTATCCTAAAATAAATAAACACGTGTCGTAGTGCATGCAGTAATTTTTGGAGATCTACAAAAAAGAGTACTGGAAATTGATTTATGATAAATAAGGTTCTTACTTATTTCGTAAGTGCTAAACAATGAATATCATACAATAAACAAATATTCATTCAGATGACTGTTAACGTTGCATTTTTTAATAAATAATTACATTACGTTTCAGTTCATTCAACAGCTTATTAGTGAGTGGACATGTTTTCTTTATTCAAAATGCCTTACCGATTTTCTAAAGTATGCGGACATATATTTTGTGTATGGCTACTGTAACCTCAGTGCACGTCAATCAGTTATTGAATACCGACATCGGTTTCCCGATAGGCGCATTTCTCATTACAGAACGTTTCTGGAAGTACACAGACAATTTCGGGAATGCGGACTGCGTGATTATCTTTTCGACCGAGGAGTAAATTTCCCAACAGGCTTAGAGGAAGAAGCAATAGCTTTGTTACAAGGGATCCAACTCTCAATGTACGTCGAATCGCTACACAACTAGGAGTGCTACGAACGACAGTTTGGCGAATTTTAAAACGTGAGGGCTTATATCCATATCACTATCGCAGGGGACACGGTTTTCTTGAGGCAGACCACTATGCTCGTCTAGTTTATTCTACCTGGATATTAAGACAATCACGGCTTCATTTTAATTTCTGCAGAACAGTCCTCTGGACAGATGAATTTACGTTTACGAGAAATGGTATAACAAATCCGGGAAACCTGCGCAGGTGGTCATCAGAAAATCCCAAAGCTATACGCCCGTCTAAATTTCAACATGAATTTTCTATTAACGTTTAGGTGGCCCTAATCGATGACTTGTTGATTGGTCCTCTCGTTCTTCCTCGGAGGTTAAATGCGGACAATTACATTCAATTTCTTATTGACCAACTGCCAGGTCTTTTAGAGGATGTCCCACTAAATGTTCGACGAGACATGTGGTTTCACATGGTTGAGGCACCACCACATTTCGGAATTGCTGTCCGAAATTGGGGTAACGTGAATTATCCAAGATGTATTGGTCGAGGTGGTCCTGTTGCATGGCCACCCGATCTTAATCCCCTTGACTTATTTATGGGGGTACATGAAAAATTTAGTCTACGCGCAAGTTTCGAACATAAGAGTTATTGGTTCGTATTCACCTGGCTGCCGCGCAAATCCGACAAAACAAGTATGAAATTCGGATAAGTACTTCTTCTGTTTGCTTACGGGCACAAGCCTGCATTCAACAAGGAGGTAGACATTTCGAAAATATTATTAATTGAACTTTTTTAAATAAAATCAGCTTTTATTGACTTTAGGATTACATTTTTTTCATGACCTGACAATCACATTCATAGATCTGCAACTTTGAAACAAATAAAAATGAAGTCTACTTTACACTCCTAAAATTTGAACATAACGATACGGAACATCTTGTATTTGGATTTTTGCTTCGCAAAAGAACGCAAGAGAATGCAAAAGAACGCAAAAGAACGAAAAGCACACTGTACGAAAAGATTTTAAACAAAGTGAACTATAGGTACTGTACAATGTTAGTTAGTTTAATTTATTATTTTTTCAATAACAACGTTTACTATGGAGAAAATACGAAAAAAATACGTTACTAGAGTGTCTATTATTCTTTATCAACTATTGTAAAAAAACAGTTGTTAAGGTAATAATACTTATCGTAACCAATTTATTTATTAGCCACTAAAATGTTGAACCTTTTTACTGCTATTCTTTATTGGCGGCGAAATATATCATTATGATGAATAGTTTTTCAGGGAGTATATAATTTAGAAATGAGTAAATAAATATGAATGAATGCCTACATAGTCATCAAAAATTTAGTTCAGTTTACTTTAGGCATACAAACCTTTCTAACAAATGGAATTCCGATACATAATAAATAATGTTTCTATATTAACAAGTTGAAATATATCCACTCGCAACACTTTCCTTAAAAAATCGAAATAATCTATTAAAATTATAGGTAATTTAGTAAATCTTTATTTATTAGCCATGTAAAGCATACAATTTGATTCTACATATTTACAATTCTTCAGAAACGTATATTTTTGTTTGTGAAGTAGTCTAATGTTTGTATGCATAGGTACAGTCGATAAAGTATTTCTTTGCAATTCGTACTGCTCAAACTTGAACCGCAAATTATACTTTAGCTCTTTCTAACACACACACATACGCGCTGTTATACTACACACGTTAGTCATTTTAATGTATTTTTATGATATAAATTTGGCTTTGGACTGAAAAGAAATACTACCAGTATGAGGTTAGATGTTTTTCTGAATGCGCACTTATAATTTAACACGTTGACCGCCGTGTGAAGCACACGTGCCTCGCAATACTCATTGCCGCACTAGTCTCGTCGCATGTAGTATTTCACTTAAAACTGTGTTACACACACTTGCCTCGCATTTGAAAGGTAATGCTATGGGAAATAAAAGTATCCGGGCTAGTGAACCAATAAATGTAGATGGCCCGGCTTTAGCTGCACAAAATATGTCATTTTGTTTTTCTCTAAAAAGGTAAATAAAAGTAGCAAATTCGGAATCAAATATTTCTCGTTCAAAAATAAGCAAAAAGACAAAGTAGATTATAAACAAAAAACAAATTAAAATGTACTTCTTCAACCAAAAAGTAAAGACCATTTTATAACTTGGAAAAGAGATTCAAGATTTTTGAATGCACAATTATGGGCAGTAGTAAAGCAAGAAATACAATAAAATTTATCACACTGAACACATTTATAACGAGACATGGTGGCCTTGGAGATATCATATTTTCTTCCATGCTCTTCAGACCAAACTATGCATCTACGTCGATTTATGGTGTCTACTTCTTCAATGAGATGCCTTTCTGTTGTAGCTGGTTTTTCATTGGAGTTATTTGAAGTAAATCTTTAGCAATTTCTTTTCTAAATTGAGTAATACTAATATTTTTACCAGTTACCCGTTTGTACAATATAAACGCCTTCACGACTGCTGAACCCAACATGATTTCTATAGCTAATTTTTGATACCATTTGATACTGCGTCTTAGACAAAAAGAGTAGAACTGAATTTAATTGGAGTGAGAAATAGCAATTATTCAAATCTCCTCTCACATGCAATTGTCGCTAAACTTGTTGCGTTGATTCTACAATTTGACAAGATTACTCCTGCCGAAGAACGTAGACGCAAACACGTCGCGACGTCAGCTATCCAACTGTACGGATAATTAACATTTGTATGAAAAAAACCACATCCGTCCAGAAACGTGCATATATCGATATTTCACTGTCGTTACAGATCATCAGTACACGATATTCTGACCTGGACATGATTTTATTATTATACTTTCGTGTATATGTACGAATTATATTGAATTTAATTGGAGTGAGAAATAGCAATTATTCAAATCTCCTTGCTATTTCTCACTCCAATTAAATTCAATATAATTCGTACATATACACGAAAGTATAATAATAAAATCATGTCTAGGTCAGAATATCGTGTACTGATGATCTGTAACGACAGTGAAATATCGATATATGCACGTTTCTGGACGGATGTGGTTTTTTTTCATACAAATGTTAATTATCCGTACAGTTGGATAGCTGACGTCGCGACGTGTTTGCGTCTACGTTCTTCGGCAGGAGTAATCTTGTCAAATTGTAGAATCAACGCAACAAGTTTAGCGACAATTGCATGTGAGAGGAGATTTGAATAATTGCTATTTCTCACTCCAATTAAATTCAATATAATTCGTACATATACACGAAAGTACAATAATAAAATCATGTCTAGGTCAGAATATCGTGTACTGATGATCTGTAACGACAGCGAAATATCGATATATGCACGTTTCTGGACGGATGTGGTTTTTTTTTCATACAAATGTTAATTATCCGTACAGTTGGATAGCTGACGTCGCGACGTGTTTGCGTCTACGTTCTTCGGCAGGAGTAATCTTGTCAAATTGTGGAATCAACGCAACAAGTATAGCGACAATTGCATGTGAGAGTAGATTTGAATAATTGCTATTTCTCACTCCAATTAAATTCAATATAATTCGTACATATACACGAAAGTATAATAATAAAATCATCTCTAGGTCAGAATATCGTGTACTGATGATCTGTAACGACAGTGAAATATCGATATATGCACGTTTCTGGACGGATGTGTGTTTTTTTTTTTTTTTTTTTCATACAAGAGTAGAACTTTCATAATTTTCTTTCTCTGGGCACAATTTCGTTCCAAAGTGCTTGTTCTTCATCATCAAACGGGCTTGTTCTTTTTTATAATCCCCCATTTTAATTTTTTTTTACACATGTGAACATAAAGTATCAACATAAACCGACAGTATATATTAGCTTATACTGTCTGCTTGTTTAGCAAACTTGCAAGTCTGTGCCTGCAGAGTGTGGGGAAGTGTGCATCGGGTGGCCTCTGCATTAAATTTTTGGTCACCAGGCCGGGCGTTGCATAATTGCCTGGTGCTTCAAAATCTTATTTAGAAACGAAAAAACTGCAGCATGTGATATCATAGCATCCTGATATCATAGCATCCTTATCACGGTCAACGTGTTAATATGTCGAGAAGTTATATGTACAAATGTATGTCATATATCGCTAAATATTACTTCTCCACGTGTGTGAATTGTTCGCCGTTTAGCTAGCTTAACGTTGCCTAGTGTGTACCAACGAGCTGGAAATCCACACTTACACACATTAACAGAATTAAAACAGTTAAAAAATATGAAAAAAAAATTAGAACAAAATTGTCACATCGACATTTAATTTTAAAATTAAAGCTTTTCACCAAAAGCAGGTGAAAAACATAACCAGCATGCTAATAAATCAATAAACTAAGATACTTAGTTTAACCAACTCAGTATGATAAATCAATAACAAATAAAGGCTATAAGGTATAACGTGTTTGAAAAAGAATTGCATCTAGTTGTCCATGAATTTCTCCTGAAAATTATGATGTTCTGCATTCTTGACATAGGTTAAATGGTATGAAGATTATCTCCCAGTTACTGTCAAAATTTATTATGGTGATGAAATTAATAACAAGTACAATTAGATTATTAATTTATTTAATAAGGAAACTTAAAGATGGGATATTAATTAAACAACCAATGTAAATTTATAGAAATTTTAATTATCATAATTTATAACAAGTTATCAAAATGGTCACCATTCTCTTCAATGCATAATGCGATACGACATTTTATGTTGTCAACAAGATTCTACAATACATTTGGTGTTATTTCATTACATTTAATTGTAATTGTATTGATCAAGTCATTTAAGTTATTCATTCTTGTCTTACATACTTCATTTTTTAGCAATCCGAAAATAGAAAAATCTAACGGAAGAAGATCTGGTGACCGGGCTGGTCAAACACCTTTGCATATAACTCGATGAGGGAAGTAAACTTCTAAACCCGCTAAATTTTCATGAGTTGTATGTGCAGTAGCCCCATTTTTCTGGAAGTAACCCCATTGAATTAAACCTTTATTCTTATTATAAATATCGGCACATCAGGATAAGTTGGCCATAACAGTATGGGAGAGTATGACCAGGTCTCCTTTCCTTTTTTTATGATTACTGCTGGCTTTAAGACATTTTTCTTTTTCTGTCCTCATCTGGAGTACATGTCGTCAAATTCTGTACAATTTTCATGTACCCATAAATTAAAAACTAAGCATTGGATCCAATCTTCAATAAGATGGGTCTTATAATAGCTTTATCCGCGTCCAGCGCAATTATCTTCTTCGTTTTCTATGCTCCCGTCTAAGCCATTCTAAAAATATTACTGAAGTTCTGACAGTAGACATAAACACACGAGAACCAAGAGGCATTCCAACTTCATATTCGAATTTTTAGTCCTAACCTTCATCATATAGGCGAGTGGCAAAAAAGTACCTTCTGCGTTGGAATACGCTACGATGGTAATGGTTTCACCTTTTTCAGTAGAACTTACAGCTTTGGAACCTTTTTCGGCGAGTACATGAGCCGGACGATTATTCAGCTGCAGGCCTGTTTCATCCATATTGAATACATATATTAAATCATTTTCTATCGAAGTTTTCCAATAAACTGAAGTAAGCGGTTACTTCGATCCTGTTTATTACTTGACACCGAGCCAATGGCACTCCTTCAGACTTCCAGGGTTTCTTCACAAAAAGACTTGTAACCAATCGTAACGTACCTTTTCCTTGGTTTTATTAAATTTGTGTTTTATCTTTAACTCTTTAGCAAACTAAAAAGTAGTCATTCTCACATCTTTTATTGTTCATTGCGAAACATTTTTCTTGCATCGTTTTGTGACTGGAAAGTTTTTTTTTTTCATTTGTATACCTTAAGCATGGGTCCTTTCTTATTATTATTAGTCTTGTACCTGCGTTCGAGGCTTTTCGCAGGTAGCGCTTTTTCGAGGTATGCTATAGATGATTGATGCTTTGTACACAGACATTTTTCCATTTTTTATGGCAGGTTTCAAAGAATCTTGTGTCCAATTGCCTCGCGTAGCAACAGCTCTTTTTGGAATTTGTTTGGCAACTGTAACAAAAATAATCACGCATTAATTACAATAAAAATAACATAAACTAATATGGCTATCTTAACTTGACTTCATATGGCCGTCTCTACTTTTTGTACGGGTGAGATGGCCATATTTAGAATTAAGAAAATAGAAAGCAAATTGGCCGCCATTTTGATGTTAAAATTAACATAGGAAATATGAATGATGCAATAAACACGCAAAAACACAAATAATTAACATAAAATATAGAGTTTTCGGATAATATATGAAATACTATGCAAAAATCGCAGCTTATTTATTTACTTTTTATTAAATTCTCATACTTGTTTATCTGTTGGTCTCGAGCGTCACTCGAAGTGAACCATAGGAAAGTAATAAGTTAGATGGGCTATGTTATTAACAAGCTTTTAAAACAAAATTTAGCGCCTCTGACGAAAAGTTCGCAAACTAAACTATATTGGCGGACATTTTGAATTGTAGCTTATTTCTTACCGGTAATCCCGATTACGAGAAATATTAATGAATGCAAACACAACTATCCAAAGAAAAGAAAATAATAGTAATATTAACACTAAATATATTATGTAATATAATGATCGAAAATTGGCAAAACATAGTATATGTATCAACCATACATTCAAAATATTCATATTTAGTCTGTTGGTAGTGCATTAATAAATATGTGCTGTGTAACTTAATATACATTATCCTAACGTTTAATTTTTTTATTATTTTTTTATTATACATCTCTTGAGCTTGCTTATATAATTTATCTCTAAAATTATATATCAAAGCTTTACACACAGAATTGTATCAATTATTCCATTAATATAATTGTAACAACATAATTTAATAAATTCCTCGATACTTGTTTTCCTTACTGGTATGTTGTGTTCACAATCAAATTGAAACGAAAAAATGAACTTTTCTATTAATAATTTTCAGTAACATAAACAATCCACGCTTCCGATATATAAGTTTGAGATTTCAATGGATTTGGGAAACAATGTCTTTTAGCATCTTTATTTTCACAGCCATTAACTGAACAATTCTGGTATTGAACCATTGTCAATGAAAGAAGCTTGTAACTGAAAATTAAAAAAAAATTGAATAGCTAAACCTTTTGAACATTTTTCTAAGATTTTTGCTATATCTAAAGGAATATCACGTATACAATAATAATATCTCTTATTGCATACTACGAGTAGCATACTTTCTAAAATACTATCCTGTATTGAAATTTTAATAATAGGATTGGTCTGGTACAACAGTACAAATATGTAATTTTTCTGTTGAATATGCAATTCAATGAGGAAGTTCCAAAAAAAATAAAATATTTTTATAAAATCACCCCCTCAATTACGGTTTTGTTTCTTTCTACGGTAAACTTCCTATAACAAAAGAAGTTAAATGTTCGAAATAACACACATTAAAAATGATAAAAACGAAGTCCATAAAAAAGAAATAAACAAAAACTATAACAACTGTTTGATAAACACAATAAAAAAAATAATTCCTAATTGCCGGTAATTGAAAGTTTACCTACCCATTCCGCCACCTATTGTAAAGTTCGCAAACTTTATATCTTTTATCCTTTTCTAACAATTATGTTTTAAATATGGCAATTTAAGTGAAATACTCATGAAGTGAACTAACTGCAACACCTCCATCTATTGAATATATCTAAAAATATTTCGACCGCCCAATCTCTAACGAATTTGCCCTATATTATTAAAAATATTGTACAAGTATTGCAAATATACAGAATCCACGTTGGATTTCACATTAACTAAATCACATCAAAATAAATATGTATTAGGAATCTGAAAGTGTACAATTTGTCGACAATTGCAGAACTTGTGAAAATTATTAGTCCAGAAAGATAGAAGGCTATTGCGGTATTCTGAAAATGGCTTGGAATAAATCACGACAACACGTCTTACCAACTTTAAACAATTTTAAGGGAAGATAAGTTAAAATAAAAGCTACCGACCATATTCACCTAATCTAGCGATCTATGGTTATTCCTTACATTTATTTGTTAATTGAATTATATAAGCGAAGTGAATATTTGAATAGCATTTAATTTTATGACTAAGTTCTAGTTCATGTTTAGCAAAAATTTAACTTAATAACATTATTATTATATTTTTAATGTACGGGCAAAAATCATGCGTTTATTCGAGTATTCTATTTTATAGATCTTCCTTTTAATATTGTCACGTTTTACCAGTAGATGTCTTTATTATTATCGCATCACATAAACGCAGCGTTTTATTCAATATTCCCATAAAAGCATCGAATGTAATGACGTTATATCAGCATCTGTTTGTCATCTATCTATACAGGGAATCAGGGGACTTTTTCAAATCACAAGTAGATCTTTACTAACACACAGGCAGATACAAAGAGTAAGTGGTGCACATTCTACGAATAAAGGGGACGAGTGCCGTTTTTTGCGAACGAAGAGGGTTATAACGAGCCCACTTGATTCGGTTGTTAGTTTGATTGACTTCTAATGAACTTATGGTGTATGAAAACACCCATGGGTTTACCGAACAATTTGCTAGGGGCTACTATACTCTAAAATATTAAAATCTTTTTCGATCTTATCAATAATTAAATTACTTTGATCAATAAGCATTAAATATTTTATTCAGTATTAACAATGCTGAAAAAAAATTGTACAAAATTCTTAATAATGTGTATCGCATTTATAAATTATTCAATAAAACAAACCTTTGATTACAAATAATAAACTATGTAATTAAAAAGTATTTAATGAGTTTGAAATATATATCAGAGGTAAACATTATAACTAGGGACCGGATACGAGAGACGGATGATTCATCGCCTACGGGGCGGCGGGCGGGGTACTATTTAAAATTTGTATTTTTAAAGAGTTTTTAATTTTATTTATCTAATTGGAAAACAAACGGGTGGGTGATCTATAAAATATGAAATATATTTATATTTCAACATAATTTGAAACATACTTGAGTAGGTAAAACCTACCAATTTTGTATAATACAAAAGTATTTTTTAATAATATATAATATTATTAAAAATGGGGGTGTAAAGAACACAATACAAGTTCATATGTATTTTTGAATGTATCTTCTCCAAAGACGTAGATACGTATTTCACATTTCTACATGATTATCAATACGCCCCTGTTGGAGAAGAGACACATTCAACAAAACATAACTACCTTGCTATCTCGCAGATATTATATTAGACAGAGCGTGAAGGAATATTCAGCGCTGTCTATAATAATCGCAGAACTAGCCGGGTGTTCTTTATAGTCGGTAACCACAGTATCTATCAAAAACTGTATTATCGTGTCTTCACTACTTGTCGGCGTAAACCGAATACGTATATTACAACATTATTTGAAACATACTTGAGTAGGTAAAACCTACCAATTTTGTATAATACAAAAGTATTGTTAATAATATATAATATTATTAAAAATGGGGTGTGAAGATGGGGGTGTTAATAATATCTGCGAGATAGCAAGGTAGTTATGTTTTGTTGAATGTGTCTCTTCTCCAACAGGGGCGTATTGATAATCATGTAGAAAATGTGAAATACGTATCTACGTCTTTGGAGAAGATACATTC